>JASKON010000027.1:27500-1315000 GCA_036010255.1 Myotis pilosus
CGACAGATACTAAAAAAAAAAAAACCTTCACAGGCAAACAAACCATGTCGATACAACACGACACCAAAAAACTTACCACGTAAAATTAAAGGACGACAAGGAAAAAATACACATATCTAACTCAACCAACAGCATGGGCCGGACGGAGCTCCCCTGACTCCAACCACAAACACCGCTCTTCACGTGGACTGACCCTACCTTCGTCGCACGCTTCCTCTCTCTCGCTCCAGCATGGGACTCCTTCCCTCAAACGCCACCCGGCACAACACAAGAAACAACGACACCCTGACAGGCGAGGAAGGACCCTACCTACCCAAGACTGCTTCACACGGAGGGCCTCCCATCCGGCACTATCCTGGAACCTTCGCTGCCCATCCAAACCTCCCTGGCCCTCCTGCCCCACCTGACTGAAACCCCTGCATCACAACACACCCTTGGACAACCTCTGCTCCAACACCAACTTCACAACATACTCTGTGGATACTTCTACTTTTCAAAAACCCTACGTGAAAAACTCACTTGGGAGGACCCACATGTCAGGCGCCGACCTCTGCTTCCAAAATTCTGCCAAAGGAAACGGGCCTACAGCTCCTCTCCCCTGTCACCCTGCATACGCTGCACTGGACCGAGGACTCACGGGCGACACGGACACACGGAGGCGACGCTGCACCTACAACGCATCCGGGCGGCGCTTTCTTGCACAGGGGCATGCCACACCGCATTTCTTCTTCCTGTCAATTCCAAACACAACCCACACGCTACCCTTGTCATGACCCAGGAAACACACAGAAAACACCAACTGCGCCAAACACACGGGAACGCACAACCTTCCACAGATAAAGAAACCCACACTCACCGACAACGTGGACGACACGGTCCGAGGCTCGACTGCACTCCACAAAGATGAAAATGCACACACACCATCTTCCTCAGGAACCAGCTCAACACACAAGGAATGAAGGGATCCAAGCAAAACGTTCCAATCATCTTTACAAATACTAAATTGCTTCAACGTTTCACAGAACATCACTGCCACCACATGAAGCATCTCGCGCACACACACACACACACACACACACACACACACACACACACAAATCTTATCTAGCTGGCCCAACTCAAAAAAAAAAAAGCCAACCTCCACAATTCCTGACTTGCAATGCATTTGGCAACACTTGATGGACTCCATGGGCCTCCATACCCCGGCCTCTCCATCCCCTACAACACTCCACACGCAGAATCCGATTCGGTACCGCACGCAAGGCCCGAACGGAAGACTCAAAACGAACCGCCATCGAAACCTCCTGCTCTGGGAAGTCTGACAAAACCCCGTACCTGCTTCCTTGTGACCTGCAAAAAAGGACCGCAATGCGTGAAACACTCAGCATAACACACAGGCACATCCACACACACGAACACGGAATGGGAATCGCTCAACAACACTGCAGGACGCAGCCTTTCTCAGAAAAGCACAAAACACATCCTCGTGGGCTCACCTGGCAATCTTTCGCATGCTCGCTCGCAAAACTCCTTCCACACGTACTGGACTGGGTGGGCTGCCTAGCCGGCGCTTTGCCACACGAGCCATGCTGTGCTCTGGGTTCCTAAAACACATACATAGGAAAAGACTCACACCAGTCCGGCCCTTCAGATGGGCTCGCCTGGCCCCTTCCTGGCACACGGACCTTCTTTCTCCAAGACCGCAAAGGTCTCGTTCCATATCAGGAAACAAAGGACTGCAAAAAGGACAAACACACTTTCCTCCATAGTGGAGGCCCAGACCTGCAAACACACACGTTTCTCTGGGCCTCCACACAAAGGGATCATAAAATGCAACTCCTACACTCGGCAATGCACTTCAGCCTCTGCTTCGGCACACTGCTCTCTGGCCGGCTCGAGAAATCCTCACTTGCTCTTGGAGACCTCACTGAACTCGCTGAGATTCTTCTCGCAAATGCGGCTCCACAACAGTGCCGTGACGCTCACCTCGACAACACGACATGGCCGACTGACCAAACGCTCCTGCTCTCGGAACCTCCTATCGCTTCAACCAACACTCACCCTTCTCAAGCACAACACATTCTTACCTCTTCAAGGCGCACACGCATCCGCCCAAAGACACGCTGGACCACGGCACAGGGAAGCTCCACACAACAACGACCTCCCGTCGAGAGACACACCGGAACGTCCACCTTCCATGCGTGACTTCGCCTGAAAAAAAAAAGCAACACACATTTCCACGGCAGCCTTCAACACACACAGCGGAAAGGAACCCAAACCACACCGCACACAGTGTTGCCGAGCGCGGGGGGGGGGGCGGGGGGAGACCCTCAAACGCCTGCAGGGCACCCGGCACAGGCCTGTCACGACTCACCACCACCTTCCACCGATCCTCCACGGCTCCCTCTGACAGCTGCCCGCACGAGTCCTGTACAAACAATGCGACCAGACGACGAACATAAAAATCCCACATCACCTAGGATCACGCCACACATGGACCGACACCCATCTCCCCAACGCCCACCGTCCCGGGACGACCCCATGCAGGATAACACAAACACACACGACCTGCATCGGACAAAGGCTCCCAACGACAACCATTCAAAACAGACACACCCAACACTCAACACAAGTCTACAAAACTAACATTCACAAGTCAACAATCTCTCACGTCCATCTTCCTCTCTCTGATCCCCTCCCTCCCTCCCTCCCTCCCTCCCTCCCTCCCTCCCACCCACATCAACACCCACTGCACCACGGACACTGCACGGCACCCACCTGGCATCTGCCATCACACCCAACGGCCAGCGGAGACATCGGCCTGCCCTCAACCTTCTCACGCAGAACATCTTCGAACCACAAGCACACATGATAGGACAGAAAGGACGGAAAACTGAAAGGGGGGGAAAAAACAAAACCCTCAAACACCTTTTAGAAAACCATCATCACACGCTCTTACCATTCCACGACGTGAACGACACTTGCACACGCAAAACGGAGGACCCATGGCAACACGCTCACATGCCAAACAACATCCCGATGGTTGACAAACACTCCATCCACGTTCTCCGTACAGTAGGGTTGGGTATCTGAAACACGAGCCGCACAACAAATGAGACAAAAACACACCACATACTTTTGCGCTCTTGGGGGAACAGGCGCCCAAGTCCCGAAGGACTTCCACCGATGCTCAAGCTGCCCCGATCTTGGATGGATCTGGAGTAGCCCTTAAGAGAAGCAAGTTTCAATGACACACACATCAGCACACAATTTCCAGGAAGACACAGAGGACCTGATTAGCTCATCAGTACATTGCAGGGAGTAGGCAGAATATCTGATGCGAAATAATCCACAAGCATCTACACAAGTATCTAAGGAATTACGTGAACTAAGGTGGGGATGCTTCACCTAGGATCACCTACAGGAACTGGGTGCTGGACATTTCTCAACTTTGATACACCTTCAAACGTTACTAGCTTTCAGGGGAGTCTCTCTCTAAACTCAGCTAGTGAAGACAAGCAATGGACTCCAGCACCGCTCGGCTCCACAACACGCCACGACACAGACACGTCACGCACCGACCACCTACATGCTCCACCACATACGCACGTACGAACACACCTCTCCCTCACCGCACACGCAAAACACGCTCCACAAACCCCACCGCGTGCACAACGAGGCGCCCAAAACGACACACGCGCCCACTCCCACAACAACCGAACGACAAAATCACCACACCGCTCCACCGCTTCCCTCAGCCGGCAGCGGGGGAGGACCTTGCCCCACGAACAACGCACCGGGACACGCTGCTCGGCCATGCCACATCCATTCCATCGGCCGCACAACCCGTGGCTCAGCCGAAACGACTACAAGAACCAGGCAGGGGAGGCGCCGGCTTTTAAAGCCCTTGGGGCGGGATTTCCACCGGCGGGAACCTTACGGGGCGGAGACCTAGGCGCGCATGCCCGGGGGGCGCACATTCCAATGGCCGCACCGAAACTCAGCCGGGCCCTGCGGCACAATCACTGCCCGCGCTCACATCGCCTCAAAAGCCGCTTCCGGAGACACGGGGACCGACGCCATGCCCCCAGCCACACAAACGGCGCCCATGCCTCCGCCTTGGGGACAACGAGCGCCTCGCACGGCCTCCTTTGAGTCAGCGCGACACGGACCCGCTGGGATCGCTACGCACAACCACCGCTCTCAAAGGACACGGCCTCTCAGCCTCACCCACAACACGATGCAGCCCCTGCTGCTCACAAACAGCTTCAGCGCCTCACACACACGCCTCCTCGCTCCGACACAGTCATGCCAAACCTAATAGCATCCAAAAAAAAACACTTCCAGCCACACGAAACCATAGCCTGCCCTTTCAAAAGACACACCTCTTAAGTCCGAGAGAGCCCAGGTTCGGATACATGCACACATAGGATGGCACAATGGACTTCCCCTGGAATTTCTCACAGATCAGCGTCACAGACACACATACAACATTCTTCTCCAAAAATCCACATACCCACACACAGAGAACAACTTCGTCCTGAATGTTACGCCCACCCCCCTACAGCTCAGACTTTCTCACTTCAATGCCATGATGATCCCTGCCGTGGAGACTTCCTCAGTTCAGGCCCCCCGCCATCAACAGACACCGGAATAAAAACATTCCCCTCCTCCCTCCCTCCCTCCCTCCCTCCCTCCCTCCCTCCCTAGAGGCGCGAAATTCACTGGCCCCACCTTTTCGGTCAGTGGGTCTCGCCCCACAACGCAAACAAACTTCTCCTTTTGCTTTCTCATTCACTGGGTTCTCTTCCCCGTTTTTCAGGGCCACCTCACAACACCCACATGGCCACGCCTGCAGGGAGCCAAACACCTCCACCCTCATCCGCTCCACAATGGCCCGGCCACACCTCCAACAAGCTTTTGCCCTAGGGGACCCCACACACAAAACAACAAAAGCCTCCATACACATGCAAATCCATCTTCCTCAGGGAACACATAGCCCTAGGACAGGAACAACCGCTACAAACTCCTTTGCAATTCAACGCTTACCTTGGCAGAAAATCACCACCGGGGACTTACGCCTCTTCCCTTGCTGAGACCGCTGCAAAACACTTCCCTCAGGGACGCACACAAACCTGAAAAAACCACATTCCACATATCCAACAAACAAACACACCCACCCACCACAAACATCCCATCCCCTTTCTCCTACGACGACGCACTTAAACACACTCCCATGGCATCACTGACTCCACATCAACACTCCATCCTGCCGTTCAAACCGCATCCTGGGGCGGGAGGGAAATGCCACATGCCACAGGACAGCTGCTCCAATCGCAGGCACTCATTCATGGAAAAAACCTCACATCCAACACCCACCCCGTCACAGGAACTCACCCAACAGACTCAAACACCGGCCCGGCCGTGGGCTCACAAACTACAGCCTGCACGGGTTCAGGGGCACAGCGGGGGGTGGGGGGGGGGGGGGGGACCGACCTTCCCTCCTCTCAGGAATGAGGGCCCTCACTCACCCCCCCAACACCACATAAACACCTCCGCAGGCTTCAACTGGAACCCCATCCATCCTTGACTCAACCACTCACACGACAACCCTTTCCCAACAGAACACATCACACCATTCCATACCATACCACAACGACAAACCAACCCTCCACAAAACCGGCTCCTCGCAACATTGCCACCTTCTGACCTCACTGACAACACTCTGGGATGGGGGGGGGGGGGGGGGGCACAGCACAATGGACAGGGGGACCGCGGGCCTCACGGCACATAACAAATGGCCACACACCTTTGGCCCTAACAACAGCTGACCTGCCACGCGCTCACACTCAAGCGACCATTTCAGGGCACATGCACGCATGCTTAGGCATTTCGGACCATTCGGCTGCATGCAAAAAAAACGGGGCCACACGCTGGGGGAAGGGACGTGCCCACAACACAACCAACCCAGGGGCGCTCGCATCTCCACAACACAAGGGAACGCCGACAAGCCATTTGCATAACACAAAAGAAATGCAAATACTCCACCAAAAAAAAAAAAGGATTTACAAAACAAAGACAACGAAGCACTGCATTCACATGCAAAACAACCAAGCCCACGAGGAAGCCCGGGACACAATCTCACAAGGCCCATGGCAAGGTCAACCTTGGAGCCCAGGACTTCCTGGGCGCACTCATGGCGAGCCCTTTCAACGAGCCCTGTCCACTCGGCATGTCCAAAACCCCAAACTGAACTCTGCGCCCGTGTCACATACACAGATTTTTCCAGATTTCCAACCATTAAAAAAAAAAACACTTCTATTTCTGATCTCTTTTTTTGTTTGTTTTTAAAGACCATGAAGCAAAGAAAAATCAACCAAAAATAGCACTTTGCACATCACCGCTCACATGCGTAGCGACGTAGCTTCACCATCACTGCACGATGGGAACCAACCAACTCCGAGAGCAGACGGAATACCAGCCACCACGATCTGCACCCTTCACAACACACACAAACAAGGAACCCACTCGGACCCTTGCCACTCTCCCTACCTGGCAGTCTGCACTTCTTCTCAAACGCACCAAAAACACTGCCTACGACATTTTCTGCCCACACATTCATTCGGCCTTTCCGGCCGACAAAAAAAAGGCTTCCACGACGAAAAGGACCAACCCACCAGATACCCCCCCCCCCTTTCAGGCACCCACTACAAAGGGCCACCTCTACCCTCACGGCCCACTCACGACCCTCACATCCTGCCTGCACAGATGATCACAACAAAATCACACACACACACACACACACACACACACACACACACACACACATTCCTCCTCACCTAGCTCTGGGCTCCACCTGCTGGACAAGCAGGAACACGCCTTTCCAACGGCAATCCTCTCACCAACACCACATGGGCTCCCACACAGCTTCCTCACAAGAAATGGACAACACGACCTAGCTCGCCTCCACCCACGCTTCCATTCCGAGGAACATAGTCCTTCGCAATGCCTGTGCTTGGAAAACAATGTCTTACTTCTGCAGCGTCCTAGTCGCACAAGGACTGACACAAAAAAAACCCATACACACATGCACCTGGCCACAAACATGGCTTCTCTTGCCCCACCTCACTTCAAACACACTCAACTTGCCCTGGAAACTTCAAACGATTCACAACACTCACAAACGAGGACACACGGATGCGTGCTCATCACATTCACACTTACCATGGGGAAAACAACACAACCATCCCACTTGAGCACATGGACACTTCAACAGCAATGCCTAGGCATGCCACGGGCTCAAAAGACGCACACCGACGCATCTTTCTCAACGCTCACGGTGCCTGGGAAGGTGCCAAATGCACATCTTTCACAGGGAACACCAGCACCGGCCCATACTGCTCGCTGCATCACCTTCACACACACACCTGCTACAACCAACACTCTCTGCTTTCTGGAAAAACCACACAAAATCAACACCTTCCACACGATCACAGGTGGCTCCCTCAATCACAGTGGCCCCCAGGTCACCAAGGCCATCAACAATGCTCGCCTCTCCAGGACCCTGGCGGGAACAATACCTTCTCACAATACACAAAACACTCCAACCACGGAATGCAGGCTCCACCATCGCGGCCTCCTGGACAACGACTCCTTGACTCAACCGTGCCTGCCCACAGGGGACCAACTCACATCACAAAACACACCTGCTCAACAGCCCAGGGCAGCGCTCTCCACGGCCTCCCTCTGCACGCCTGCCTGCCTGCCTGCCTGCCTGCCTGCCTGCCTGCGAAAACACAGCTCACAAGTCCACAACCGTCACTTCACTCCATTCAACCACAGAATCATGGCCCCCTGCACAGCCGCCAACACTTTATGACATTTCTTGAGCCCCTTTTTTCCCGACACATTGGCTGGGACCTACCTCACATTTCAGCACCAAGGACAGAATCACACTGTATTTTCCTACAATGCCCACAAGAGGGCAGCACACGATCGCTTCGCCGCAACAAGCCTCTCACACGCAGCGTCTTTTCCTGCTGGCCCCTCCAACCAATAGTCTTGCCAGTCCAAACAAAAGAAAAACGATTCCAAAGTCCGAAACACAAAATGGCTCCTTTCCACATCGACGCCTTCTCGTACGCAAGGCCACAACGAACCACACACGGAAATAAGGACCTTTCGCTCCCTTCCTCAAAGGCAACGGGCCCAGGTGACAACATGCACAGCCTTTTGGCTTTTCAGCAACACCTCCAAAAGGGCCTTCTCTCGAGAAAATACAACAATCACACCATGACCCCCTTTTGGGGGGTTCATCCTCAAACAACCAGTTTCTTCAAAGATCTTTCACAAATCCTCCAAAGGAGGCACAAACAACAGAAAACACACAGACACTCAAACAGCCACCACACGGAGACACGTCCACGATCACTTACCTCCTGCACTCGCGGGGGGGCGGGGGGGGCGGGGGACAAACCCCTGGCCCACAAACATGCCCTTCACTCACATAAACACAAGGGAACCTGACACACGCAGCCACACACTCAAAACAATCACCGTGCCGGCACACAAACATGCCTGCTTCCTACCTCAACGCATTCCTTGTGGCAACAGCAAGCCACCGTGCCTAGGCTCTGCCTCCGCACACACTGCAAGGGACCACGCGCTTCGGGACGCTCACAGGCAACTGCGACACTCCCCGATGCTACTCTTCAGCCTGCACCACGTGCTGCCTCCTCAAAAGGCTGCCCACAACAAAGGCTCAACGATGCCCGCCCCACACACCTCTACCGTTGGGAAACATTCACACTGCTGCCCACCTTTCCATCACCTACTCTTTCTCAGGGTCACATAACCACTTCTTGACGAGGCATGGCCATGCAAATCATCGAACCACACATCTTCCTCATCAGACACAATCCACACGTGCTTTGCCATCACTCAATAAAACTTATAAGCTGTTCTGTTAGGAAAAAAAAACACAACAACCAAGCAACGAGGACACAAATGCACTTACATTCATGACGCACGGGCCCACAGGAAAAGGCCTCTCACGTTCTGCCTGAAATCGCACACAAACTTGCCCATATGGACGCTATCTTACCCTCTTTCTCTCCCCAATAACGGTTTTTCCGGGTCCCTCTGAAACTTCTTCAAGGGCACTACAGGCTGCCACTTGGACATCTCGAACCAACATTTGCCCTGACGCCACCACTCAACACTTCGTCTGGACAACGTTTCATGGCCTCTCTCAAATGGGACTACTCTGATTTTCATGATTATTGAATCCGGCAAGCATTCACACAAACCACACATACCAGGCAACACGCTTCAAACACCACTTTCTACACAACATGGATGCTTCGGGGGCTACACACGCTCCTGTACACAGCCTTCTTCACACCTCACCCTCACGCCTTCCTTCACGATCACATTCCCCTCCTAAAACCATGTACCGCCAGGCACATAGCTTACAAACACATGGGAGAAGACAGCTTCCTTCCAAACTTCAACAACGCTTGCACACCAACATGCAAACTCAAAAACCTCTGCTCCTCCACACTCACACCCACCTTGCCGACGCTCCATACAACTGTCACCTCCACAAGCTCCATCGCCACGCTTCACAAACTCACAAGCTTACAACACCCACGCATCTTGACACCCTTTCATCTGCACTCGCTTCACACCGTGGCAACCACACGGAAAAACCACACAAACACCACGATCGGACCTGACCTCACACACGCAACACGGCTCACGAGGACATACGAGGACACCTCAAACACATCATTTCTACAACACCCTTCACTCTACCTGCACAATCCGACACACAAAACCGCTAAGGACACAACACACAGGACACACGGACCGGGTGGCTCTGCCTCCCGCCTCACAAACAAACGTCACACCAACAAACGGGACCCACCCAAGCCACAGGGGCCGCACCTCGGACCCCACACCGCTCCTACAGGACGCTCTGCCACATCCCGCATCACACCTGGGGTGGGGACGGGAGGGCCTCTCCTCACATCCTCAAAGCGCACAGAACCTCACTCTCAGCCTCACACACGGCCAACGCTCTAACCATTCAGCCATCAGGGCCATGCACGTTGCTGGCACCCACATACTGCCTGCATTCTTTGCACCGGTCTTTCTTTAAAAAATAATTTTCCTTTTACCCTTTCCGGTGGTCTTCCTTGGGGGTGCCCTGCCTGCCTTGTCGGTTTTTGCGGGGTGGAGGCTTTGGTCGTTGCTCTGCTGGGTACAGTCCTGAGGATGTCGGCCTCGCAAGGGCTCAATGTATTGCTAACGGTCTTCGTGTGACTTCCTCCTAAGTGTCCTAGTGTATTCCTGTCCATTCAGGCGGTTGGCGTCATTTTCTGCCCTTCCATACTCAGTCCCATTCATCCCTAACTGGAGGGAAACATACACACCTGGGGAAACCACCTTTCCCGGGAAGGTGGCCGTGCTCAGAACACAGAGCGATAACAAGGGGACAAAACCCATCCAAAACAGGATGCCCTAGACGCCAGGTCCCTTGCAAGATCTGCTATGCACATGTTTGTTCCCTGCAGTGACGGTGTGAAACACCAACGATGGCACGGCTTACGGCACACTTGGAGTGACTGATGCAACCCCTGTCACTTGCTGTGATGGCTGATGGAAACAGGCCAGGCTTCATGCTCAAAGCAACCTGAAACACCAGCAATGGAAACCTTGTCATCACCGTACCATGTCATCTACCCACCCAGGGCCACCTTGGGTTGGTACTCAACAGGTCATGCAAATAGCAACACACAGGTCAGCGAGGGACGCTCAATGATTCAGTATGGAGGCATGAAGCAACAAGTCTCCTTGATTCCTGGAAAGGGCACACCTATCAGCGGATTGAAATTTTTCAGCTGTCACATCCAGGTTTCTCTTTCTCTCCCTCTCCCTCTCCCTGCCCCTCTCCCTGTGTGTCTCACATCCATAACAAATGCAAAGGAGAACTGGAACCTGTCCAGTTTCCTCCTAGCCTCCCCCCAAAAACGATCCGACTTTACTGAAACCATCCACCCCTTTTCTTCCTTGATCATGGTGACAATTATGCTTCCTCAATGTTCACACTATGTCCCATGCAAACCTCTCAACACACATCCACACAAACACCTCACCATCCCATCCTGGACAATTTGCCCGTTCCTTGCAAAGGAACTGACATTCCTCCCATTGAAAATGGAAAGACACCGCAGAAAAAGCTGTGCCTGAACATGAAGGCTAATGATTGTCAGATGGAAAACATGGATGGAACACATGAAGGAGTGATCATTGCAACAAGATGCTGTATCTGCACATTTCAGGATGGGGGGCAGCAGCATTTCTCATCTGAATGAGGACTTGATTCTCAAAAAACTTTTCTTCACCCCCTGAGAGATAGTCAGCAGAGGTGCTGAGCCACTTGCCAATGGGTGGTCTTCCAACGCCAGGCTCGGTGCTGGGGTGTCCTTCAGGACCTGGGCGACAGAGCCCAGCTCCCAGCGTGCACACGGGGCCCCTGCCTGAGCATCATCAGCTCTAGGAGTCAAGGCTGGCTCCTCTCGAGTCAGCTGAGATGCACAGAAAAGAGGATTCCGAGGGGCACGTTTCACCTGCTCCCCAGGGGCTGTGCCAGGATTCCGTCCATGTGGGAAAAGGCGAGTGTGAAGCTGGCCCTACAATGCTTGGTTCTGAGGCGTTCACGTCACTCCCCCCCTCCAAGTCCTCAATCACTCTACGGAAACAGCTTCCCATTCTTCACATGGCAATGACATCGGTTTTTCAAGGACTCTGTGCATAGGACTCTTCCTCATCACAATGGATGCCATGGCCTTTGCCATCTGAAAAAAAACCCTCCCACAAGCAGCTGGGATGAACACTTGCGAGTGCTCGCATCAGCTGGAAGACACTTGTGGGGAAGGCTCAAGTCCCCAAGACAGTCGAGAGGGTCATGAGCTTTTTCAGGGGACATTGGGGAAAGGAGGGCATGTTTGTGTCAAAGAGCAGGTGAGTGGATCCCCCGTTTGGTGCACAGCCTCCACGGGTGCTCTTGTTCTGTCAGTGCCCAGGGAGAGCCGGGGGATCCTGTGCCAGACGAAACTGTATCACAGACCATGAGCTATGCAGACCTTGCTCCTCCATGTGGACTCAGCTCCCCATCGTCTGGAAGCAGGTCCATGTGTTTGCACCTGCATTTATCTCAGCAGCAGCACAGACAGACGGACACACGGACAGAGACACAAGGGCTCTTGTCGAGGTTCCTGAGGAAAAAGTTTGCTCTGATAACACAAATGGTAAGCACTCACAGGTCATGCAAATACTCAGTGCTCAGTGGTAATGACAATTGTAAGTGCTCAGGATTAATGCAACTTGCCAGCGGTCAGTGTTAATGCACACGGTCAGTGCTCAGTGTTATCGCATGGGGGCCCTAAAATGGTCATCTGCCTAGGGCCCTAGGAACCACAATTTAATTGACAATAAGTGCATTTAGATTTTGATTGCTATTCAGTTCTGTATCATGTTGGATGTTGTGTGCTCTGTAAGCCCCGCCCGGCTCACACTGTGGCGATCTCTGGGCAGTGTGAGTTCGGCCATATGCTTGGGTGGCTGAACTTGCCTTACATTTGGAAGAAAAAAGGCATACGTGCCGTCTTTTTCCCGAAGCGGAATCGGATTACATGCGTCTTCTCACCCATGCGATCAGATTCCTATGCGACTTCACAGATCGCACTGCGGTTCGCACAGGGGACTGTGAACTGCAAAGGTGGTGGAGGAACCGGCTCTGTCATCGTGCCGGTTCCCGCACACCACCGGTGTGAGCCTGAAGTAAAACTGGACTTCCAACAATATGGGCACTGCTGAGGCTGACATGATGTGGACTTGGAACGCTGCATTCAGGGACACTCAGCAGGCTGCATGGATGGGCAGTGCAATCTGTATGTCTCTGTGTGGGAAAACTTATTCATCGTATATTGTTCTTGGAGCGCTGTGTATATTGGTATTTTACTATAGCAAGTTGGAATCCCGAGGAAACAATGATGTCAAGAAAGAGAAAAATTGACTCCAAGTGTAGGATATTCAAACAACAGTCAGTGGACTTAGGATGACTTGTTCATAAAGTACAAGGAAACGGATGTGTGTTTGATATGCAGAATACCGTGTCTGTGTTCAAAGAATACAATTTGCATCCACACGATCAAACTCAACATAAAGATAAATACGCTTCTTTGCTCGGAGAAGTCAGAAAAGATAAAATAGTAAAACTCATATGCCCATTGAAATACTAGTAGGTTTGTGGATTTCACTTTACGTGTTCTTCATTTTAAAAATTTATTGGTTACCGTTTCCGTTTTTTGACTTCAAAATAAGATATGTGCAGTGTGCCTAGGAATTTCTTCATAGCTTTTTTTAAACTATACTCTGCCCCTACAACGGTCTGAGGGACAGTGAACTGGCCCCCTGTTTAAAAAATTTGGGGATCCCTGACAAACAACAATCATGCTTAAGCTACACAACCTTCACTTACGACATACAATACGAAAACCTCCTGCCGGTTTGGCCTTACAGCTTCACAGTGGACCCATACCATAGGAACCATACAATACAAATAACAAACTAGCCCTGATCATGGAACACAGACAATAACCTTTACAACAGAATGGACAAACATACACAATAAATAACATTAAAATCAACACACAAAGCTAAATACAAAGGACATTTTTAACAAAGGTCACATAAGAAACTGTCAACATAAAACAAGAAACTTTCACACCTCAAAGGAGGAGACAAAACATGCCATGATGATGGAACTATGGATGCATGCTTATACAATCAAATACTATAAACACACTTGGAACACGGCAAGAAACACAGAAACTGATCATGCTCATCAGCTCAACGCTGCCTCCGTGGCCTTCATTCTTCGCCCATGCCGTCCACGCCATCGCGGACCTCTGCACCGCTGGGCCTGGACCCCGGCACAACGCTACTTCTACCTTCTGCCTACTGCTTCATCACATACAATGAACGGAAAACCAGGCAGGCTGTCTCCACAATGGGGACAGTCATTTCCCTAGCAAAGATTCGCCTTGGCTCACAACACATGACCCACAACAGTTCAGTGGGCAGCAATACACACTCATACTGAACAACTTTCTAAACATTGGCCAAGGAAAACATCCACACTTACTATTGATATTCTTGAGGAACGGTGACACTGAGATGACTTCGGTGTGCAGGATTGCCTTCAGAGAACCAGAGGGCTATTGCTACTCAGGCAAGTAGCAAAAGCCCCCAAAGCTCTCATGGATTTTATTTAGGGACTACAGCAAACAACAATGGAGTACAGCAACTGACAATGATTAACAAGCATGATTATGACATCATCTGAGCTAAGTTACACATTAAGAGTCATTTCCTATGTTAGACAAAAACTCTTTCCACCTGCAGCCGTGCACCCTCCCAAGAACTTTCCATGCCCTCATGGACTATTCATCACCTCAACAAAAGTTCTGCCTATGAACAATATGTCTTGCTTGCAACACTTTGTCCTGACGTGGCCCGCGTGCAGCCTCCCGCCTTTTATGGCCAGAACGTCCTCTTCTAGTTCACTTCAATCCGCTTGACCAGCTACACTTACAAAGTTTGTCATATGCTCATTTAATGACACTTACAAAGGCAACTTTGTATGACAAATGTCATTTTCTAAAATAAAATCTATCTAAAATACAAATGTAGAATACATCAAACACATAACTGCTGGCCTCTCATTCATTTGGCAGATAATAACTACACAAAACAAGTTGGACATCACTTTCCAAACAACTGTTGTGTACATGCATGTCCACACAGGTCTTGTGTCTTGGACAGAGTCACCATCC
The DNA here is from genome assembly GCA_036010255.1 of Myotis pilosus. Taxonomy (NCBI): domain Eukaryota; kingdom Metazoa; phylum Chordata; class Mammalia; order Chiroptera; family Vespertilionidae; genus Myotis; species Myotis pilosus. The sequence continues at coordinate 42,404 of JASKON010000027.1, forward strand.
AGTAGGGGCTGTGTGGGGAAATGAAATACAAGGTTCTGGAGTCAAAAAACACTGACAAGCTACCTCAGGAAAGATACGAGGAACCAGCACAGTGGACACACGTTCCCGGATATCACCTCTCCTGCCCACTGTGGCTTCCATGGTGTGTCTGGCCCTCACTCTGTCTCACCATAGGTCTGTGTGTCCCGCGGTCACCGACACCAGCTCAGTCTGCTCACATCTTCTCAGTGGGAGGGACTCTGGGAGCAGCAACACAGCGCAGCAGACGGGAAGACCTGCACGACCCTCCTCTGTCCATTTCACACCTCCTTCGCGCCTCACTTTCCCCTGCTCCTCCCAGCATCACCCCCCCCCCCAGCCTCGCCCATGACATATTGGCTTGGGAGACCCTGCAAGGACCCTGCTAAAGTGGCCTCATCCTGTTGTGTCAGGAACTTGGCCGCTCAGGGACACTCGAACATTTTATTTTTATCTTATACACACATCGCGTGGAAAAACATCAGCGGAGCTGAATGCTCTGCGCATCATGGTGCCTTCCTTGGCGGATAGGGTGCTTCTTCACACCCTCCAAATCTTTTCCTGCTTTGTGCTTTCTTCGTGTGTATCTTCTGCTTAATTCTTGACACACGACATGTTTTCAACATTCATTTTTTTAGAGAGCGTGGAAGGGACGGAGTGGGAGGAGAGAGAAAAAACAAACAAGCAAACAAGAGTATGCGACACACACATGGATGTTGATGTTCTCTGTGAACGGTGACTCTGAGATGAGCTCGGCGTGCACGATTAAGTTTAGACAAGCAGAGGGCTATTGCTACTCGGGCAAGTAGCAAAGGCCCCCAAAGCCCTCATGGCTTTTATTCAGGGACTACAGCAAGTCACAATGGACTACAGCAAGTGACAATGATTAGCAGGCATGCTTATGAGATCATCTGAGATAAGTTATACATGACACTATTCATTTCCTATGTTATACAAACACTCTTTCCACCTGCAGCCGTGCACCCTCCCATGAACTTTCTATGCCCTCATGGACTATTCATCACCTCAACAAAAGTTCTGCCTCTGAACAATAAGTCTCGTGTGCAAGACTTTGTTCTGACGCGGCCTGTGTGCCGGCTCACGCCTTCTCCCGGCAGAGCGTCCTCTTCTAGTTAACTTCTTTCCGCTTGACCGCTACACACATGTCACTCTTTCTTCTTGCACAAGGGAGATAGACAATCGACGATGATCACTCATCATTCATGCTTCTCTCTTCCTTTCTGAAATACGACAAATAAACATTTAGAAAGAACGCACTGTAGCCCTGACCACTGTCGCTCAGTGCGTAGAGCGACGGCCTAAGAAATGAAAGATCCCTGGTTCGATTCCCAATCAGGGCACATGGCCTGCTTGTGAGCTCGATCCCCAGTTGGGGGGTGGGGGGGAGTACAGGAGGCAGCAGATCCATAATTCTCTCTCATAATTGATGTTTCCATCTCCCTCCCTCCCTCCCTCCCTCCCTCCCTCCCTCTGCCTTCATCTCTGAAATCAATAAAAAATAGTTTTAAAAGACTCACTATGTTTCTACAAAAAACTTTACATTCGATTTTTTTCTCATGGTAGGTAAGAACACATTCTCATGAGAACCCTGCATCTGGAGGTGCCATCAACTATCACAGCCTCCCTGCTACTGATGGCATCAATAAGAGCAGCCTACAGGGGAAGCACTGCCTCTGGAATGCCCACCTCTAGGCTACTCATTCCATCCATCAGTGCAGCCGCAAGGGGACTGGCTCACTCAGTAAACGAGGCCTCTCCAGGGGCCGCTGAGTCGAGCGGGAATAACACCTTCTCCCGATACCCCTGCATCTCGCTGCACAGAACGGCTGCCTCCATAATAGGGTCATCCAAGGGACTGGCTGCCGCACTCACAACGGCCTCCGGGTGACTGGCTGCCTCAGGAAAGGTGACCTGTCCAATACTGGCTGCCTTGTGAATGGCGGCCTCCCCAGGACTGGCTGCTTCAATCATGGCAGCCTCTAGGTTACCGACTGAATTAGTGAACGCACAGCTTCCCCTTGTCACTGCAGCAGCCAAGGCCTCCCTTTGCAGGGATGGGACCGGAAGGGGTGCAAAATCCAGACCCCTGACTTCAGTCCATCCCGGGGAAAAATTAATGGCACCCTGGACAGCCTCGATGATTTTCTACGGTTTTCTGTGGTCTTTCTTTGATGGTTTATATTTTCTTAAAAATATTTTTATTCATTTTTTTTTACACAAAGGAAGGGAGAGGGATACACAGAGAAACATCCATCAGAGAGCAACATCCATCAGCTGCCTCCTGCACACCCCTACTGGGGATGGACCCGCAACCAACGTACATGCCCTTCACTGGAATCGAGCCGAGGACCCTTCAGTACGCAGCCCGACGCTCTATCCACTCAGTCAACCGGTCAGGGCTGGTTGTGCTTTTGGGGGTACAAGTCTTCATCAAATTCAAACAACATTACCTAACACTTCAGCACCACGGACAGAAAATGAACGTGTTATTCTTTAAAAGGCCACAAGAGGGCAGCACAGGATACTTTTTCCAAAGGAATTGCCTGACAGCTTCTTCAAAGGTTTCTCTCATAAGTATAGACGTGCAGACATGGACTACTTAACCGAAACAACTGGGAAACAGTCACCTGGAAACGGGTAACCAGGAACATACGAACCAGTAACCATTAGCCTACTAAATACTATCAACCAAACTAGTAGCTCATAACTAGAAAATCAGTACCTCGTAACCTACCATCTGCCAACTGGGAACCTTTGGAACCTACTGACCTGGCAACCAGTACCTGCTAATTGCTGACCTAGAAACTAGTAAGTAGTCATCCTTAACCTAGTGCACTGGTTACCAGGACACCGGTAACTAGTAACCAGTAACCTGGTAGCTAGTAACCAGTGACCTCAGTAAAGGCGACCTGTCCCATCCTCGCTGCATCGTTCATGGAGGACAGGCAGTACAAGTAACCAGGGCAACGAATGCCTCCACCACGGCCAACTCCACGGAGGTCGCCTGCACTCCTGAGACTTTAGGACGGCGCTGTACAAACTTCCTGCCTCAGTAATGGCGAACTCCAACGTACGCAGCGCCTACGTCGGGCGCACTCTCGCAAGGTTGCCTGGTCTCGCGGAACTTTACACCCTCGCTGTACGGACTTCCTGCCTCAATAATGGCGGCCGCCACCGCACGGAATGCCGCACTCATAGCGGGCTCCGGGTCACACGGACGGCGGCCTACAGCCAACTCGCTGCCTCAGTACACGCCGCTGCAGCCTGCCGGCCGCCTCAGTAAACGCCAGCTGCCCCGTAGGGGCCGCCTCGGTTCCGGAGGCACCGCTGTACGGACGACTCAGTAATGGAGGACTCCGGCGTACTTAGCGGCGCACTATCGCGAGGTCGTCTGGTCTCGCGGAACTTTACACCCTCGCTGTACGGACTTCCTGCCTCAATAATGGCGGCCGCCACCGAACGGAATGCCGCACTCATAGCGGGCTCCAGGGCACACGGGCGGAGGCCTGCAGCATACTCGCTGCTTCAGTATATGCCGCTTCAGCCTGCTGGCTGCCTCCGTGAACGCCACCTGCCCCGTAAGGGCCGGCTCGGTCCCGGACACACTGCCGTACGGAAGGACTCAGTAATGGCAGACTCTGGCGTACGTAGTGGCGCACTCTCGCGACGTCGCCTGGTCTCGCGGAACTTTATACCATCGCTGTACGGACTTCCTGCCTCAATAATGGCGGCCGCAGCCGTACGGAATGTCGCACTCAAAGCGCACTCCGGGTCACACAGACGGCGGCCTACAGCCAACTCGCTGCCTCAGTACATGCCGCTGCAGCCTGCCGGCCGCCTCAGTAAACGCCAGCTGCCCCTTACGGGCCGCCTCGGTCCCGGAGGCACCGCTGTACGGAAGGACTCAGTAATGGCGGACTCTGGCGTACGTAGCGGCGCACTCTCGCGAGGTCGTCTGGTCTCGCGGAACTTTACACCCTCGCTGTACGGACTTCCTGCCTCACTAATGGCGGCCGCCACCGGACGGACTGTCGCACTCAAAGCGCACTCTAGGTCACACATTCGGCGCCCTACGGCCAACTCGCTGCCTCAGAATACGCCGCTTCAGACTGCCGGCTGCCTCAGTAACCGCCACCTGCCCCGTACGGGCCGCCTCGGTCCCGGAGGCACTGCTGTACGGAAGGACTCAGTAATGGCGGCTTCCAGGGTACCGAATGCCTCTGTAATCGTGTACTCTCGCAAGGCCGCTTAGTCTCGCTGTACGGACTGCCTGCCTCAGGAATGGTGGCAACCGGAGCATTGGTTGACTTAATAATGGCGGCCTCCAGGGAACTAAACGCCTCAATCATAGCGGACTATAGGTTACTGGCTGTAGCAAATTCGGCGGCTTCCAAGGTTCTGGGTGCCTCAATAACGGCAGCCCCTAGGTTTCGGGATGACAGAGTGAAGGCACAAGTTCACCATGTCAGTGCAGCAGCCAACGCCTCCCTTTCCGGGGCTGGGACGGGAAGAGGTGCAGAAGCCAGACCCGTGACTTCAGTCCATCCAGGGACGGAACGATTGCAGCCCTGTACAGGCTCGATGATTTTGTGTGTGGAGGGGTTCTTTATTTTTTTTTCCTGGGTATAATTTTTCCTCGTGTTTACAGGGCATTAGCTGGGATTTCAGCACCACGGACAGAAGCACAAGGTGTTATTCCTTGAGTGGCCACAAGAGGGCAGCAGAGGACCGTTTTTGCACAGGAATTGGCTAACAGCATCCTTTGAGGGTTCTGTAATAAGTACATAGATGTATAGACGTGGACAGTATAAGCACTAACTTACTTGAAGGAGAAATAAAACAGTTTATCCTATAAAACAAGAGTATAAGTCTGCTCTAGGATTACATTCTCATAAATCGCAAAGTAAGGAATCCTTATTCTTAGCACATTTCTACAGGACTATTTCATCTTTCATTCTGAAAGAGACAGGCATAGGTATCAAGTTACAACAACAGGTTTCAAACCCACTGTGCTAAGGCACCAAGCTATTAACTAGAATTTTTATTCCGAAAAAAATGTGTTTACAACTAATTCACTAGGTGAAGAAAATACTCAGGAATAATGACCTTAATGTCACTAAAGTAACTTGAAAAAATAGGAAGCAATGTTGGAATTTACTAGAATCCTGAAAAGGACGATTCATTTGGATGCTTATGAAATACTATCAAACAAATTCACATTTTGCAACCCAAATTCATCTTTTCCTAGCCAATTCACCATTTCCAAAACAAATTCACCTTTTACAGTTAAAATTCACCTTTTCCAAAGCAAATACACCTTTTCCAGAGGAAATTCCCCCTTTGCAAAGCTAATTCAACTTTTGCAAAACCAATCCTCCATTTCCACAGCAAATTCACCTTTTCAACTTCTGACCCTGACCCCAACCCCAACCCTGACCATGAACCCTCACCCTAAAACCCTAACACCAAACCCAGCCCTAGCCCCAGCCCTACCTTTGAACTCTAACCCTTGACCAAGCTCAAATTTATATTTTTAAAAGTGAATAGAATCCGTAGCTGGTGTTGTTCACTGGTTACAGTAGTTGCTTGCCAAACATACACTCACCACTCTAGTTAAAAACGGCACCAATGAACATATGAGGCAGGGTGGGTGGGTCACATCAGGGGAACCTCAGGGCAGCATTCTACAGGGGCCTCCCTTTGCAGAGCTGGGGCAGGGAGAGGTGAAGAACACAGGGCCGTGACTACAGAATGATTGACGCCCTGGACAGCTTCGATGATTTGGTGGGTGTGTGTTTTTTCTGAGTAGAATTTGTAGTCGTGTTCACAGGACTTTGCCTGGAATTGCAGCACCATGGACAGAGGCACAAGTTGTTATTCCTTGAATGGCCACAGGAGGGCACCAGAGGATTATTTTTGCGCAGGAATTGGCTGACAGCGTCCTTTAAGGGCTAGCTGCTAGCATAATAAATATCTAGATCCCATAGACGTGCACAGTATAATCAGTAACTTACTTGAAGGAAAAATATAAGCGTTTATACTGTAAAACCAGAGTATAAGTCTGCTCTATGAATACATTCTGATAAATCACAAAATCAGAGATGCTTGGTCTTAGCACGTTTCTACAGGATTTTTTTTTTAAATATATTTTATTGATTTTTTACAGAGAGGAAGGTAGAGAGATAGTTAGTTAGAAACATGGATGAGAGAGAAACATTGATCAGCTGCCTCCTGCACACCTCCCACTGGGGATGTGCCCGCAACCAAGGTACATGCCCTTGACCGGAATCGAACCAGGGACCTTTCAGTCCGCAGGCTCACACTCTATCCACTGAGCCAAACCGGTTAGGACTTCTACAGGATTTTTTATCTTTCAAGCAGAACCCCTTGAGTTACAACAACACGGTTCAAAACCACTGTGTTTCACCCACTGGCAATGGGCAAGGAGACGCCTGATTGGTGGTGTTGCTCTTATATCAGTCAGGGGCAAAGCAGATGTACAGTCCTTAGTTCATCCTAACTTGATGCCTGTGTGGGTGGCCAGAGCTATTTCATGCCTGAGGCACATAAAAAACCCCACTGTGTTTCCTAACCAAAGTATTAAGTAGAATCTTTTATTCAGAAAAAAATGTGTTTACAACTAATTTACTAGGAGAAAAAAGCACTCAGTCTTAATAACCTAATGTCACTACAGTAACTTGAAAAAATATGAACCAATACTGGAATTGACTAGGATCTTGGAAAGGCAACTCATTTTGATGCTCCTGAAACACATTCAGGCAAATTCTCTGTTTCCAAAGAAAATTCACCTTTTCCAACTCTGACCCTGGCCATGACCCCGACCTTGCCCCCTAAAACTCATCCTCACCCGAAAACCCTAACCCCAACCCCAGCCCCAGCCTCAGCCCCCAGCCTTGTCCTCTGACCCTTGACCCACACTCCGATTTAGATTTTTAAAAGTGAATAGAATACGTAGCTGGTGTGGCTCACTGGTTAGAGCATCGGCTTGTCAAACATACACTCACTACTCTCTAGCTAAAAGAGGAATCAGGAACATATTAGGCAGGGTGGTGGGTCACCTTAAAGGGAACCTCAATGCAGCAGTCTCCAGGGCCTCCCTTTGCAAAGTAGGGGTGGGAAGAGGTGCAGACTAACCCCATTCCGTGACTTAGGTCCATCCAGGGACGGAATGATTGCCGCCATGGACAGCCTCGATGATTTTGTGGGTTTTTCTTTTCTTTTCTTTTTTTGGGGGGGTAGAATGTTTGGTTGTGTTCACAGGGCCTTAGCTGGAATATCAGCACCATGGTCAGAGGCACAATGTGTTATTCCTCAAATGGCCACAGGAGGGCAGCAGAGGATTATTTTTGCTCAGGAATTGACTGACAGCAGGATGCTTGGTCTTAGCACATTTCTACAGTTTAATTTTATCTTTCATTCTGAAAGAGACCGACACAGGCACCAAGCAGAGCCCTTTGAGTTACAAGAACACGTTTTAAAACCACTGTGTTTCAACACCAAACTGTTAACTAGAATCTTATGTTCAGGAAAAAAATGTGTTTACAACTAATGTACTAGGAGAAAAAAGTACTTAGTAATAACCTAATGTCACAGAAGTAACTTGAAAAAATATGAAGCAATACTGGAATTTACTAAGATCCTGGAAGGGGTGACTCGTTTTCATGCTGCTGAAATTCAACCAGACCAAATTCACCTTTTGAAAAGCAAAATCATCTTGTCTTTAAGGTATTTTTTTTTTAAATATATTTTTATGGATTTCAGAGAGGGAGAGAGAGAGAGAAACATCCATGATGAGAGAGAATCATAGATCACCTGCCTCCTGCACGCCCACAACTGAGGATCAAGCCTGCAACCCAGGCATGTGCCCTTGGCTGGTATCGAAACTGGAACACTTCAGTATGCACTCTGACGCTCTATCCACTGAGCGAAACAAGCTAGGGTGAAAATTCATCTTTTGGAAAGCAAATTCACCTGTACACTGAAGGGTCCAGGGTTTGATTCCAGCCAAGGGCATGTAGCTGGACAAGTGGAATGAGAAGTTAACTAGAAGAGAACGTTCTGCCAAGAAAGGACGGGAGGCTGCACACAGGCCACGTCAGAACAAAGTGTTGTAAGCAAGACATATTGTTCAGAGGCAGAACTTTCGTTGAGGTGATCAATAGCCCATGAGGGCATGGAAAGTACAAGGCGGGGTGCACAGCTGCAGGTGGAAAGAGTGTTTGTATAACAGAGGAAATGAATAGTGTCATGTATAACTTAGCTCAGATGATCTCATCTGCATGCCTGTTAATCATTGTCACTTGCTGTGCTCCATTGTTATTTGCTGTGCTCCCCAAATAAAAGCCATGAGAGCTTTGGGGGCTTGGCCACTCGCCTGAGTGAGCGGTAGCCCTCTGCTCCTCTGTATCCTGCACGTCAGGCTCATCTCAGTGTCACCGTTCACAAACAATATCAACAAGGGCACATGCCTGGGTTGTGGGCTCCATCCCCAGTGGGGGGCGTGCAGGAGGCAGCCGATCCAGGATTCTCTCTCATCATGGATGTTTCTATCTATCTCTCCCTCTCCCTTCCTCTCTGAAATAAATAATAATATGTTTTTTAAAAAAGAAGGGCTGTGAATTTATCAAATGGTTTTTATTTATATAATAGATTTTTGGCCTCTATTCTGTTGATAATGTAAATTATACAATTCAATTTTCCTGTTAATTTACCTCGAATTCCTAACCTCAATCCAACTGGGTCTTGATAGATTGTTATTTTTATAAATTGCTGGACATTGTGTTGCACATCTTTGCATTTATAGGTTAATGGGAAAGATGGACCTACGTGTTTTCTTTTTACACTCCAGGATGTCCTTGCCATCCCCAGGTGTTGTCCAGGCTGATAATGAACTACTTTGGGGTATCACGGACTAAAACTTTCTTCTATTTTACTCTGAACTCAGAAGCTGGTTCCCTCTGTAGGGCCCTCTTTTGAAATAAAGTCAGGGACTTGTGGGTTGTCTCTCCCCTCCATCTGTCCTTCCCAAGTGGCCCTGACAAAGGCTGGGTCAAGCTGTAAACCTGCAATTTTCCCAGAGGTTGCTGGAGTCCACTGAGATGGTCTAATGTCCATTGGACAGCTATGAGGCTCCGGAAGAAGTTCTTCATCTAGAGCCACCATCCTTACCTCCTTCCACAGAGAGGGTCCACAGAGTTCCCCAGGGACATGCAGGGGTCCAGGCCCAGTACACTAACCCCAACACTTGCTCCTTCTTCCTTCCTCTTCCTTGACCCACCACCCCACCAGGCAAGGCTAAAGCTTCAGAGTGCCACTCTCCCTACATTGTAAGATTCTGTCCTGGGAGAGTCTGGCTGAGGGAGCAGCACCATCAGATAGAGTGGAAAGCGAAGGCCAAGCATTGTGGACAGAGCTGCCTCTGAGAGGTCGGGGGAGGGCATTTTATCAGGAGTGGGGAGCAGCTAACAGATGCCTGGGCACACCCTCACCTCACCCCCTACTTATGCTGTCCAGGCAACTACTTTCTCTCAGAACCTTCCCCAGAGGCCACCTGGTCTACCATGCTCATCCCACTATCCCTCGCTGAGCGTCAGACCAGTTCCCCTTCTTCAGCGCTTAGTGAAAAGAGGAAATAGCCAGATTCCTCCAATACTTCATCCATTCAGGCAACAAGTGTTTTCCAAACATGTCTCCAGGGAGAAGTATTCCTTCCAAAGTCCATTGTGACATTTCCTTGGGGTCGTGTCTCCTTTGGTTCAGCATGGAGTGGGGAGGAGAGAACATATGCCATTCCTAGCATTCCTCTCCGTGGCCACCCACAGATGGCAGGTGAGACCTTGGAGCGGCCTTCCTCCAGTGGGTTCTTGCCATTCCCAGCTGTCGTCCAGGCCACTAACAACTGATGTGGCCAAGCAACCAGGCCCAGGCTTAGCCATGGACACCGTCCCAGTCCTTGCACCCCCACAACTTCTTCATTCCTTAGAGACCACAGTCCAAGAAGGGACGCTGAGGGGGTCACCTGAAAGGGGAGGCATCTGAAGGAAAGGGGCAGAAGGACCCAGTGACCACAACTCCACCTTCATTAGGACCCGCCCTTGGCCTTCCTCAGAGGCAGCGCAGCCACGGCACTGAGGGGCCGAACCTACAGGCCGGTTGGCTGTGTTCCCTGAACTCCTTCCTGGCATATAATTGAGATCCTCAGGCTGTAGCAATCGTTCCTATGACCTTATGTGGGCTTCCGTAGGCATGGGAATCTCCACCCCATGTGTTTTTTAAAATATGTTTTTATTGAATTCAGAGAGGAAGGAACGGGGAGAGAGAGACAGACATATCAGGGATGACAGATGATGATGGATCAGCCGCCTCCTGCACGCCCCACACTGGGGATCGAGCCCGCAAGCCGGCCATGTGCCCTGATGGGAAATTGAACCGTGACACCGTGACCTCCTGCTTCATAGGTTGACACGGACTAGGCAACCTAATAACCACGGGCCGCCACCACTTGCCACTGAAGGCCCCTCCAGGAAAAGCACAGCAAGGGAACCTGCGCTTCCGGCTGCCTTAGGGGTCACCCCTCACCCTGCTCCCCTAACCACAGGCCCCTCCCCATGGAAGACTTGAGCTGAATATGGGGCTCGCTCCCTCCTGTCTGCCCTGCTCCACATCTGCAGGGGCAGCCAGAGCCCACGCCAACCAGCAGCTGAGCACAACATCCAGGCTGTGTCCAGAGAATCCCTGCAGTGACTCAGAGGTGTCTGGCCTTGGACGGCGTCCACATCTCCACTCCCCAGCCGGTGGGGAGATCTCCAGCGCACCAGGCCCCACATGCCTGGAGACAATCTTTTTCTAATCCTTTGATCCAGTAGCAGGAGCCATGTTCTATTAAGAGACAGTGATCTCGGTGGAAAAAATAGTCATCTGAGGGGCAAACAGCGATGTCAAGTCACTTAATTTAAGTGTGGATGCTGCTGAGGCTTCCATTCAACTGCAAGCGATGTAGGAAGCATGACACACACCTGATTTTTTAATATATTTTATTGATTTTTTACAGAGAGGAAGGGAGAGGGATAGAGAGTTAGAAACATCGATGAGAGAGAAACACCGATCAGCTGCCTCCTGCACACCTCCCACTGGGGATGTGCCCACAACCAAGGTACATGCCCTTGACCGGAATCGAACCTGGGACCCTTCAGCAGGCCGACGCTCTATCCACTGAGCCAAACAGGTTAGGACCACACCTGATTTTTAAAGGAAGACAAAACCGTACTTTACTTATTTGCTGGGACTGTGGAGGGAGATAAATGAGAGATGACCCCACACTCAAGGCTTTATCTTCTCAGATTTATCGAGTCTACAAGCGGAGATAAGACATGCCACACAGCCTTGTGATTCAGGATGAAGTGAGCTGTAAGCCGTGAAAAGCTAGCAGACTAACATTTTCAAAGGAAGGAGCAGCCATCTCTGGCTGAATGGTAGGTGAGGGCTTTCACACAGAGGCGCCAGCCCTGAGGCTGAGCCTGGAATGCGGTCACACCTTCCTGAGACTCCCAGGCAGAGCACAACCCAGGAAGGACTAAGCCAGGATGCCCAGGGCACGCTCCCACAAACCAGGTATGGGGCTCGCCATCCATCGGGTGGAGGAGAGGCAGGGGCCAGACTGCACAGGTTCCTGGACTGAGTGCAGCCATGTGGGCACCGAGAGACAGGCCTCAGTGAGCACGTGCATCCCTGCCCGCCGCCCTGAGCGCTGTCCGTGCGGTGAGGGCCTCGGCTGCGGTCCCCAGGGGCTGACCTCATCTCTCTCTCTCAAAAGCTCGGTGAGACAGATCCCTCTCTCTCCCTCAAGCAGTGTGAGACGCACGCTGCTCACCACACATGGTTTCTCAACTGCAGGAAATGAAGCCAACTGTTTTGAGACAGCCTTCGGCCTTGATGGAGGGCAAGCTCCAGGCTGTGGCCGTTTTCCTGTCGAGTTTATCTTGTTTTTGGAAACAGTTCCGTTCCTAAGGGTGCTGGCCTGTTAGGGAACGGGTGGGACCTGGGTGCCTGGGATGGGGTGGGGATGAGGAATGATCAGAGCTGTGTGGAGGGCAGGAGAGAGAAGGTTGGACTTAAGGGAACTCAGAGAGTCTTAAAAAGGTGCCAGACCTGGGATTGTTATTTGAGTCAAAATGAGCACAATCACCAGGAAGAGCTCAGAGAAGGACACTGCTGAGTGCTGCTCGCATTTGCAAGACAAGGGTTGGATTACAAGGTAGTTAACAACATATGCGCTCTCTGGAGGGTGCTTTTTCTGATTTTTCTTCTTTTTTTAAGTTACAGATTATTACAAAGGTGTGTTAACCTAGATGTAAATAAAATAAAATAAAATAAAATAAAATAAGCCCTGGCCAGTTTGCCTCAGTGGATAGAACGTCAGCCTGCAAACTGAAAGGTCCCAGGTTCAAGTCCGGGTTGTGGGCTCGATCCCCAGTGGGGGCGTGCAGGAGGCAGCCAATCCAGGATTCTCTCTCATCGTGGATGTTTCTTTCTCTCCCTCTTCCTTCTTCTCTGAAATCAATAAAAAATATTATTTTAAAAAGTGGAACAATGGACAGGGTTTGGTTAAGGCTAAGCTAAGCCTCTTAGTCATAGAGAAGTCATCTCCGGACCTGAGTGGATCCCAGCCCATGAGGTAAGTCAGAGTGAAAATGGGAGGTGCTTCCTAACTCCCTGCATCCTATTATGAAACGCTCTGCCTGCCTGCAGCTCTGAGGGCTCAGTTAGAGGTTATAGGAGGTCATCCCCGGGACCCAAATGGGTGAAGAGCAGTGATCATCGATGGCCAGTGTGCCAACCATCTGGGCACAGAAGGAGTCAGAGGCCTCCACGGGGGAAGCGCTGACCCTTCAGTATTCACAGAGGGTGACTGGGACCCACGCACAATCCAGACGAGGACTTGTTCCCGGTTTGCAGGGAGCAGATGGGAGACGAGAGGGAGACTCACAAGAGAGGCGGGGAGACTCGTGTGGTGAACATCCGATTAGGACCTAATGTTCTTGTCCCAGGAAAGGCGCTTGGTTGGAGAAGCCCTCTGACCCATTCTGGCTCGAGCTGTTCTGAACTTTTCACTTTACAGCCGGCAAGGAATGAGCCTGCCCTGGATCTTTGGCCAAACAATGTCCCCACACACAGGGCCAAGCCATGCGGAGCCTTGGTCAGAAGTTCGGATCTTGTCCTAAGAGCGAGGAGGGTCAAGAGGGATCTAGGCCGAGGGACGTCATTGGGCCTGCCTGGACAAGCCCGTGAGAGACAGAGCAGCAGCTGTGGAAGTCAGGAGGCATGGCCTGCTCCTGGGGAATCAGGAGTCACCTGTCTGCTCCCTGGTGCCTCCTGCAGACCCCAGCTCCCAACACGCCCTCTTCTGCTCATTCCGGGGCCACTTTCAGAGCCAGCGCGTCCGTGGCTGAAAGGCCTCCACTCTCGGGCCAAGCTGCGGGACACAGCGTGCGGAGGGGAACGCTGAGGGGAGAGGCGGGGTGCTGCTGGGCTCGCTGAGAAAACACAGGACAGCCTTGTTTGGGGCGCAGTGGGTTGCACAACAGTTTCCACCTGGCCAGGAGCCTGGACGGGGAAGGACATGGCTGCCAGGAAAGCCTGGTAATTGCTGGCTGGGAGAGCTGGGGGCGGGGGCTGCACAGGCCAGGAAGTGGAGGTCTTTGGAAATGCGGGGAGCCCCGTCACCGGGCTGGCTCTTTGGCTGGCAGGTGCTCATGAGGACCTGGCCCGAGTTTTCAAAACTGCGGGTTTCTCAACCTCCCTTGGGCCGACTGCTCCTCCCACCACTTCCCAGCTGCCGGCTCCCTCACTGCCAGTCAGTTCCCATAAAAGGGGTGGTCTGGGGCACAGGGAGCGGAGGGAACAGGTATAAAAGGAGGGTGAGACCCGGAAGAGGCAGCTGGGCACAGGAGCACAGCAAGAGGCCACACCATGCCCCTCTCCGCTGCGGCCAGGACGGGTCTGAGGGTGGCTCAGACAGGTCTCTGGGCTGACCACGGGTCTGGGTTGTGGGTGTTCAGGCCGAAGGGCCCAGACGGCCAGCAGAGCCACTGCACGGAGGGGTCTGGCCCTGCTGTGGGGAGGGCAGAGGCATTGGCGGGAGAGGAAGCAGAGCCAGGGGCGGGGGAGGAGGGGAGGAAGTGGAGGGAGAGGAGGAGGAGGGGGGAGGGGCAGGTGCACTTGCAGGGTCTGACCCTGGCTCTCCCACAGGCTTTGTGGTCCTGCTGGTGGTGCAGAGCTGTGAGTACCCCCTTGGGACCCAGGAGGGGGTGGTGAGGGGGGTGGTGAGGGGGCTGGTGAGGAGGGATCGGAAGATTCATGTTTGTTAAAGGAGGCGGAGAACAGTTACCATCGTTATCTGGATGTTTATTTTACGAGTGTCTACTTGTCTGTATATTTGAAAATTTTCAAAATACAAATATTTCCAAGGCTTGGGTTCAGTGAGGCCTGGGGGAGCCCAGTGGCAGTGTGGCTGGGAGATGCCCGCTGTCCTGCCTGCAGGACCAGGAGGGCAGAAACGCTTTCTTGGCACCAGGAGGACTTGGGACCCCTGCCCTGGGGCCCAGCTGGGGGAAGGGCTGCAGGGCCTGGGGGCTGACAAGCCAGGACAGCCAGAGAAGAGGCCGCCAGAGCCTCTCAGGTCAAGGACCCACCACGGGGCCTGCCAGGTCCACCCTAGAGGCTGGGGTCTCCTCCAGGAACCCTTCCTGACCTCACTCCTCTTGACCAGCCTGGGGACTCCCAGCGCCGCCCCTTCATTCACATTCTAACTTTGCTCACAACTCTGCCCTGAGCGCTGAGCTCAGGGCTCAGCGAGAGGGTCCCTGGCGGAACCCTGGCCCAGGTCCCACCTGACATTTCCTGTAGGTGCCGCCTACCAGCTGGTTTGCTACTACACCAGCTGGTCCCAGTACCGAGAGGGGGATGGGAGCTGCTTCCCAGACGCCATAGACCCCTTCCTCTGCACCCACGTCATCTACAGCTTCGCCAACATCAGCAACAACGAGATCGACACCTGGGAGTGGAACGACGTGTCTCTATACGACACGCTGAACACACTCAAGACCAGGTTGGCCCGGGGCAGGGGGAGGATGGAGGTGGGCCGGCTGGTCCTGGGCAGGGCACCTCTCTCCAGCGTATGGCCCGCCTCTGGGTAGATCCTCTGAGGCCTTAGCTTACGTGGGAGGCGGCTGGAGAAAGGGCACCACTGAGCTCTGAGAAGGGAGGCCTACCTGTCACTGTCCCTGTCCGTGAGGGCGTCTCTCAGAGGGCATGAGCTTTGCTGCTGCTCTATTCCTCCATATCCGGCTTCCCCACTGAGGCAGTGGGGGGGGGGGCGGGATAGGCAGCCCACCTTAGTCTTAGAAACAGAGTCTCAGGGCTGGAAGGACCTTGGAAGCCAAACCTGGGGCCACCCAGTGTCTCGGCACTTACGTCACCTACCTCCCGCCTCCTCCTCCCCACAGGAACCCCAACCTGAAGACCCTCTTGTCTGTGGGAGGATGGAAGTTCGGTTCTGAAAGGTATGACCCCTCCCCAGACAAAGCTGGACTAGGAGTGTGGACATGAGGCTCACAGGGACCCCAGACTAGTTAAGCACAGGGGCCGAAATGGCCGTCAGGGCCCCACCTGCTGTACAACCACGAGGGACTTGCCAAGAGTCGCACACAGCTGACAGTGGAGCTTATGGTTCCTTTTTACCACCTCAGACCTGAGGCTGGACGGAGGGGGGTGGAAAGAATGGGAAACGGGTGGAGAGCCTGGGAGGACTTCCCGGAGAGGGTGGTGTGGGAGCAGGGTGTACAGAGCGGGTGGGGCATGCAGAGGGGGCAGGGTGTACAGAGCGGGTGGGGCATACAGAGGGAGCAGGGTGTACAGAGCGGGTGGGGCATACAGAGGGAGCAGGGTGTACAGAGCGGGTGGGGCATACAGAGGGAGCAGGGTGTACAGAGCGGGGATGGCACGGCCACAGCAGCTCCCATTCAGTGAGTGGTTACTAAGTGTCAGGCGCCCTTTCAGGCCATTTCACATGAAATCCTCAAAGTGGCACCGAGATAATATATTTATCCCCATTTTACAGACGAGCTCACTGAGACCCAGGTTACAGCCTGCGAGTGGCTTGGCTAGTGGGTGGCGGAGCCTCCCTTGGGAACCAGGGTGTCTGGCTCCAAAGCACATGACTAGAGTGGGTCCCACCCTGGCCGTGTCTCCTGGGGCTGTGGGCTCAGGCTCCCTGCTCCTCAGGGAACAGAAACCCCCCAGAGGGGACCGTGCCCAGCATCTCAGCACTAAGCACTCTTCTGTGGTGATTTCATTCCTAGATTTTCCAAAATAGCCTCCAACACCCAGAGTCGCAGGACTTTCATCAAGTCGGTGCCACCGTTCCTTCGGACCCATGGCTTCGACGGGCTGGACCTGGCCTGGCTCTACCCTGGACGAAAGGACAAGCAGCATTTCACCTCTCTGGTCAAGGTGCTGGTCGGGTCCGGGACATCCAGGGAGGGCAGCCCAAGCATCTCCAGGGACCGGGGAGAGCGACTGTCCAGACAGATCGCCCACAGCACCAGCCCTGGCACGTTCACTCTGGTCTCGTGTGCCTGCGGGGACAGAGCGCAGACCAAAAGGCAGTCCCCTGGAGTCCAACTGGGATCTCGCGGTCCCTCCAGGGCAGGAGTCACTGAGTGACGGGGTAGGGGGTGGGCACGGGATGAGTCCCAGGATAGGCCTGGGGACAGGACCACTGAGGTGCCACCCGTGGTCCCCGGAGCCCCTCAGGGGGCCGTGAGGTGCTCAGAACTGGCCTCCCAGCACGGATCTCTCTCCCACCCCCGGGACCCCTTTCACCTGCGGCCTCCCTCCCACCAGGAAATGAAGGCTGAGTTTGTAAAGGAAGCCCCGAAGGAAAAGCAGCCGCTGCTCCTGAGCGCCGCGGTGTCCGCCGGGAAGGTGGCCCTGGACGGAGGCTACGACATGTCCCAGCTGGCCCAGTGAGTGCCCGCCGCCTGCCCTCCGTGAGAGCCAGAGGCAGCTCAGGAGGCCACGCTCCCTCTGCGTCTCGTCTCCCCGTCCGTCGTGGGGAGAACAACACCTCTCCTTCCTTTCCACTTGGGTCTTGTCCGACGGTGGAGAGAGTGGCCGGTGGAGAGAGTGGCCGGGAAGGAGTTTGCAGGAAAGGAAGTAGGAGGAGCTTACACACCAGCCAGCCGCCTGCCCGTCCGCCCGCCCGGCGCTGTCCCCACGAGGCTGAGTGCTCCTCCCTGAGCAGCTTTTCTTTGCCAGGCGGCCAGGGCAGCCTGAGAGGCTCACTCAGGCGGGTCCCCCTATTCCTCAGCCTGCCCCCCAACCCCCAAATGAGGAGCAGCCACAGCCAGGGGCCTGATGGCCGGTGGGGCTAAGGCCTGGGCCTCAGGAAGCCAGGAGTGAAGGACAAGGGCTCTGCTATGACGTCAGGTCTTATTTACCACCTTCGGCGGGTGGAGACTCAGAGCCTAAATGCACCATGAGGAGGGGAGGACTCAGGCATTCTCCCCCAACACCTGACACTCAGGTCCACGAGTCCACCTGCTGCCTCCTGTGCGCGTGTCCAGGTCTGGTGCCCTTTGTCCTGCTGTCTGTTGATGACACTTTTTAAAAAATATATTTTTACTAGAGACTCAGTGCATGAAAATTCATGCAGTGGAGGGGGGTCCCTCAGCCCAGCCTGCCCCCTCTCACAGTCCAGGAGCCCTCAGGGGCGGGTGGCGACCTGGCAATCAGGGGAAGGCGACGCCCCCATCACACCTCTCCTGCTGCCACTGCCAGCAGTGCAAACCTCGGCCGGCCCTGGTTACCTGAGCCTCGGGCGGCCCTGGGTGGCTGGGCAGCTGCCATCCGAGGCTTGCCTGTGCCTTGAGCCGGCCCTGGGAGGCTGGGGGCTAAGGGGACTGGGGAACTCTAGAGGCAGGTGCATGGCAAGGCCGGGCCCGCCTAGGGGCAGGCCCAGCCTTGCAGCACGCCTGCTGCCCTGGTGGGGCTGAGGGGACTGGGCACTACCATCTTGTGGCTGTGGGTGCCGCCCTCTCTGAGGGTGGGGCAGTCATTTAGCATATTCCCTCCTCATTAGCTGTGGGCGCCACCATCTTTGTGATAGCACGACAGTCAGTTAGCATATTTCCTCTTTATTAGACAGGATTGATGTCAGAGAGGAAGGGAGAGGGAGACATAGAAACATCGATGTTGAGAGAGAATAATAGATCAGCGGCCTCCTGCATGCCTTCTACTGGGGATGGAGCCCACAACCCAGGCACGTGCCCAACCGGGAATCAAACCCTGACCTCCCAGTTCATAGGTCGACACTCAGCCCCTGAGCCACAGCAGATGGACAGTTGAGGACAGCTTTAATCTGCTCTCAGCACAATGAACGGATGAGCTGGAGGGGTCCGGTCTGGGAGCCTGGACAGTGGATCACTGGGCGAGACTGGGTTGGGTGGATGGCCCGTCTCTCCAGTCTGCCCTGCTCACATCCCACGGGACTGGCAGCTTCTCTAGTTCCCGCCTCGCTCTCCCTCCGCTCCCACAGACACCTGGACTTCATCAACCTCCTGACCTACGACTTCCATGGAGCCTGGAGCAAGAGCGCGGGACACCACAGCCCCCTGTTCCGAGGCAAGGAGGTCGCCAGTTCTGACAGATACAACAACGCTGTGAGTGGGGGAGGGTCCTGCATGGCAGGGGCTACGGTCCCAGGTCATAGATGCGAGACTGAGGCCCAGGGGCCACGTGTCCCCACAGTCTGAGAACAGAGGGTGCCACCCCTCTGTGGAGGAGCCAGAACTCAACTGATGGCCCCGGGGGGCGCGTGCAGGCCGAGGAGGGATGAGAGGATGGGGGCCCGGGGCTGAGGAGGCCGGTCGGGTCTAGACCTGCCTTTTGCTGACCGTGGAGCCTGAGCTCCGGTTTCACAGCTGTCGTAGCTGACACTCCTCCCTGTGCTCAGGAGGCTTTCTGAGACCCAAGCTGTGCAGTGCCCTTTAGACTGAGGTCATGGGTCCCTGGGAGGAAGGGGAGCCCCAGGTGTGTGTAGGACAGACTGACAGCTCCACCGTTCCCCACCCCCCAGGCCTACGCCGTGGGCTACACGCTCAGGCTGGGGGTCCCGGCCAAGAAGCTGCTCATGGGCATCCCCACCTTCGGGAAGAGCTTCACGCTGGCCTCTTCGAAGAGCGGAGTGGGAGCCCCCATCTCGGGGCCCGGGCTGCCCGGCAAGTTCACCAAGGAAGGCGGGATCCTCGCTTACTATGAGGTGGGGCTCGGGAGAAGGGAGTCCCTGGGGAAGGTGAGCCGCTGCCCACCCGCTTCTGCTCTTTGCTCTTCGTGTTCCAGGGGACCGGCGACCAGGCTGAGGGGAGTCAGTCACACCCAGTCTTCCTCTGTCCGCCAGCCCCAGGTGCTTTGGTTTCTGGCGACCTCTGCTGTTCGCAGCCAGGACCGCACAGCTGGAGACATGGGCCTCTGTTCCCACAGCGAGCGGGCAGCCAGGCGTCTGCCCAAGGGCACATGTGCCTGCGGCTGAGAGGCTGGAGGAGTCCCACCCTGTGCCCTGCAGCCCCTCACACCCTGACTGTCCTCTGCTCAGATCTGTGACTTCCTTCGTGGAGCGACCGTGCATCGACTAGATGACCAGCGGGTCCCCTATGCCACCAAGGGCAACCAGTGGGTGGGGTACGATGACCAGGAGAGCGTCAAAAACAAGGTAGGTCTCGCAGGCCATGCCCCAGGAGGGAGAGGGAGAGGAGCCCAGGGTGCCCTGCTGGAGGGCGATGCTGAGTCACCTGGGGAGGGGCCAGGACAGCAGCTCCCCCCTACGCACATCAGGCAGGTAACCCAGCGCTGCCCCTCTGGGCCTCCCCTGCCAGGTGCAGTACCTGAAGAACCAGGGGCTGGCAGGAGCCATGGTGTGGGCCCTGGACCTGGACGACTTCCGGGGCACCTTCTGCGGCCAGAATCTTCACTTCCCCCTCACCAGTGCCATCAAGGAAGCCCTGGCTGCCGCTTAGCGCTCCGTCCGTCCAGCACATGCTGGGCAGGGGTTCTTGCTGCTCAGGAGCTGGTCACCTCAGCCTCCTTCCCTGGCCCTGCAGAGCGTCCAGCTCTGAGCTCTGTGCTCAGCTTTGTGGGCTTGCAGGGGGCGGCGGGGCTGTGGGCAGTGAGGGCTGGATCCCCACACTGTCAGGCAGGGACAGTGCACACGTTGAGGAGTGAAAACGCCACTCCCTCCCTGGGCCTCCTCGGCAGAGGCCACACGAGCAAGCTCCTCCACCCAGCGCAGACGTCATGCAGGAAGCAGTGACCACACAGGTAACAGCCTCCACAGGCCCAGCTTCAAACCTCCACCAGGAGCGTCCCCGTGCCCCCCTCCCAACCCCAGCTGCTGAATAAAGCACCAGAAGCTCCGTGTTGGCTCTTGCTGACCCGTCTCTGCGGCCCGTGGGCTCCTCTCTCCCCTCTCGTCTGGGTTCCTCTCTCCCAAGTTTGGGGGCCCTGAGCTGGCAGAAGGAGAGGCCAGCATGGTCACTGCCGGGGCCTTGGGAGTCCCCGAAAGAGGCAGCCTCTTCAAACCCGCCTCCTGGCTCCACCTGGCAGGGCTGAGCGTCCACTGGAGCTCACTGTCAAGAGCTCTCGCCTCAGCTCCTTGTGGAGAGAACCCTGTTTCTGTAAGTCCAGCAGGAGGAGAAGGAGGGACGCCCCAATCCTAACCCTGCCTCTGCCAGGGGAGATGTAGGTGCCAGCACAGGGCCAGGGTGCCGAGCTCTGACTCAACTTCCAGCTGGAAGGAGACACCAGGTTGCATCACGCATCCTCCCTTCGCCCAGGTCTGGATCGCTTCCCCATGGTCCTGCCATTCCCAAGGGCTCACCGCCATGGAGGGGCCCTTCCCATCGCCACAGCAACCCCGTCCCCTCCTCTCTCTCCTGGGACACACTGAGCCCTCAATCCAGCAGGGGTCCTCAGCCAGGCTGGCCTGAGACATGGGGTGGGCAGGAGGGGACGTGTGGGAGGACGGCTGTGCAGGCAGCAAAGTCCTCGAGGATTCGCTCGTGGAGCTCTGGCGTTTGGGCTCTGACTTGGCCAGTGGTTGTGACGCTGGTTTGAGGTGCAGGGAAGGAAGTACCTATTGGCTGCACTGAAATCTGAACCGGCTGGAGCTGGGCAGATGCAGCTGGTCTCAAGGTCACAGCTCAGCCAAAGGCAGGGAAGGTGGGGGCCTGGCCAGAGCCTGGGGGTACGTGACCTTTCCCCGCCGGCCAGTGGGGCCAAGCTTCCCTGATCCCTGAAAGAAATACAGGCTGTGCGTGCTTTCGCGTGTACGGTGTGCCCACCACACAGGGTCTTTGAAAGCCGGGCTATGAGCGCTCCGGGGCGGCCACCCCTCACCCTGCCCCCTGGGCCAGCCTTCCTCCGACTAGGACACGCCCGGCAGGGGTGACTCAGGGTCCTGCTCTTAGTCACGTTCACTTATAGCTGCAGACTCAGCGCAAGGGATGGGGATCCGTCTCCAGGGCCCATCCCTGCCTGCAGGACCCTGAGTCGCCTGGCACCGGCCCCCACGCCACTCCCCACAAGGACAGCCAGGGGAGAGAGGCAGCCACACACATGTGCCTCACCCCGGGGACAGAGAAGACGGTGCCTGCGGCTGAGGACCTGCATAAGCTACACGTGTGCTGGACTTGACACGGGGGACACCGTCCAGGCTGAAGCAGGCCTGGCCTGTGTTTCTTTCATTTAAAGAAGTGCTTTATTGTGAAAACTTGTGTAGCCGCCACCCAGGACAGGAAACGAGACCTCAGAAATGCTCCTAAAACTCCGCTCGCGGCCACATCCTGGCTTCCTCCGGGTCTCTCCACCTGGGGACGCCCCTGGGAGCAGAGAGCCGGCCACTGACTGCGTCTGCATTGGATGTGGGTGGGATGACGGCGTGGTGCTTGGTGGGTGCAGACTCTCTCACAGTCGCCTACGTACCGCCCGCTGGGGCAGCGCCCTCCGAGCTGCCAGCTGTGGCACATGCTCATGTGGGGACGGTTCCTGCAGGGCGGTCTCCCGAGAGCCTGGGGCTGGCACCGAGGGGCGTGGAGTGTGCACTGTGCTCGGTCCCATCTCACATTTTCCAAAGGGGATTCCTCCGTCCACACGCCCAGCAGCAGTAAGAGCTCTGGTCTCCGTCTCCCTGACCCTAGTGTTGTCCAGATTTAGATGGTCACCAATCTGACATGTTAGGGATGAACGAACCAGCAACTACAAATATGTACCTGCCTCATTTCCTCCACTGCCAATGCCCACGCCAGACCCTGCTTTGAAGTATCTAGAAGGTTCCGAGTGCTGGCTTCCTCCATGGTCCTTCCACGCCTGCCTTACTGACATGAACCACCCCAGGGCTGGGGGGTCTGTCAGCAGCGCTGTGATAGGTGGGGCACCGGAGGCCCCAAGAGGGTCCTGCCAGCATCTCAGAGAGGCAGTAACAGGGCCCTAGACCCCCTTCCTGAGATCCTGTTGCTGAGAGACCCACCTTGGCACCCCAACTCCTCCTTCTCTAGGGCCCTCGGCAGTGTACAGCACAAGGGAGACCCCCGGGAATGGGAGGGCAGGGGCATGGCTCCCAGGGGAGGCTATTTCGGGCAGTCTGGGCCCCAGCCCCAGGCTCCGGGGCCTGGCCACACGTGACCCCCAGGAGGCCAAGGCGGCCTGAGCTAGGTTCACCCTCCAGATGGAAGCTCTCGTTGCCACTGCCCTGACCCCTGGCACCGGCCACTGCCAGCGTCCTATCTCACCCATCTGTGCCTTCCTCCCATCTGGGCACCAGCACCCTGGCTGCTGGGGAGCCAACCCGGGTGATGGACGACACAGTGCCCTCTCAAGGGACCCTCCGTCCCTCCCCCAGAGCTATTCCTGGCCGAGGCGCCTCCCCACTCCCAGCCCCCCCCTGGCCTGACCCCACAGCTGGGAACCATTTGGCCGGGGGTGGGGCAGCCCTGCCTATATAAGCCTGGTCCTAGGTATCCCAGGCACCCTGGAGGCCCAGACCCTCCACAGCTGACCTCTGCACACTCAGCCTGACCACAGCCAGCCCGGCAATGACAGCGACCTCGCAGGCCCCTGACTATGGTCCGGAGGAGCCCGCCTCCGAGGTGCCCAAGGTGCCCACGGAGCCCTCAGGAGAAGGGGCAGCATCGAAGGCCTCAGAGCAGGAGCAGCCTCCCGCAGCAACCGCTGAGGCTCCTGCCCCCGCAGCCTCGCAGGCCCCTGACCATGGTCCGGAGGAGCCCGCCTCAGAGGTGCCCACGGAGCCCACGGAGCCCACGGAGCCCACGGTGCCCTCGGAGACCACGGGGGAGGAGCAGGCTCCCACGGCAACCCCTGAGGCACCTGCCCCCGAAGCCACTATACCTGCACCTCGAAGTGAAGGTGACCAGAGGTGGGGCGGGCAGAGGAGGGGCAGGCAGGGCCGAAGATGGGGGGACTCTGGGCCACACACATTTCCTCTCCCCTCCTTCTCCCACAGACGTGCCCAGTGTTCCACTGCAGCTGACCATCGAGGACGTGAGCGACTGCTCGGTGACCGTGAGCTGGGAGCCTCCGGAGAGGCTGGGGAGTCAGGGTCTCCAGGGCTACCTGCTGGAGCTCCGCAAGGAGGGAGGTGAGCTCTGGGCAAAGCCCCGCGGGCACCAGAGTATGGGCTTGGGGGCCGCCAGCCGCAGACCCCACTCCGTGCCGGGAACGCGAGGAGGCAGCAGGGTCACCGTGTCCCCAGGAAGTGCTTGTCCCCCAGCTCCAGGGAGCCCCTGAGTGGCAGCGCCTGGGATGGGGACAGGGCACTGCTCTGCGGAGAAGTGAGGGAGGGGCTGCCTCTCAGAAGACCCCGCGGGGGGAGGGCAAGCAGGAGGCAGAGCAGAGGAGCTGGGGGTGGAGGGAGGGTGAGACGGGGAGGAGAAATGGGGCACATTCCTGTGTCCACCTCCATGGCAGCCAAGCTCGGCCTGGCCTCGGCCTCTGCCCCGACCTTGCTGTGCGACTTGGCCACTGTGTCCTCCCTCTGAGCTGGAGAACCCTCCTCTGGCCACTCACCCAGCCCTTCCATCAGGTGTCCTCCATGCATAAAAACAAGGGGCCGGGAATGGGAGGAAAGGGGAACTAGGCCCAGCTCCTCGGCGAGATGGGTGCCTGTGGCCACGAAGCCAGGGCCTCCCGGCCTCTCCCTCCTCAGCCTCGGAATGGGTGCCCGTGAACGCCGGGCCCATGATGGTCACCCAGCAGACCGTGCGGAAACTGGCCCCGGGAGACAAGTTCTTCCTGCGCGTGGCTGCTGTGAGCCCTGCGGGAGCCGGCCCTCCCACGACGCTGGACCAGCCCATCCACATCCGGGAGATCATCGGTAAGGCCTGGCGTCCCACCCAGCCCGTCCCAGGCACTCATGGGGTGGATGGAGAAGCCGAGGCCAATGGGCAGAGGGGACAGGCCGTCATTCCCGTCCCTATCATGCGCACAAGCCACGTGCTGTCGCCATCTTGCCTTTAGAAAGTTCCAGGTCCCCAGCAGCAAGGACCCTCTGAAGGTCCAAGAGCCCATTTCTCTGAGTGGCCCATCACCCAAGCTTTGGGAAAAGGGCTTCCTGACCCCAAAAATGAAGGCTCAGCTCCCTGGTCACCTGCCTGAGAGTCCCAATGCTACACTCATTCTGCCCGTCCTCCTGTCTAGTCTTCCCCTGAGAGCCATGAACGCTCCTTCCTGCTCCTTCCTGCTCCTTCCTCTGGCCTGGGTTCCAGAGCTCCCTGGGGGTCCAGGTCTCTGGTGGGAGGAAGACAGGGCCCTCGAATGGCCCATGAAGGTTTCTCCATCCCCAGAGAGCAGCACCACCCTGGGGACCTGGGAGCCCAGCTGTTTCCCTTGCTAAGATTTCTATTTGTGGGGTGCAACCAGCCTCACACCTACCCCCGTTCCCTGCCAGAGCCGGTCAGGTTTCAGTCTGTTCACGGCCGTGAGTCATTCCTTCGGCTCCAAGGTCTCTGGGGACAGCCCAGGGCGAAGTGAGGAGAAGTACAGGCCAGCAGGTGGCTGAGGCCTCCTCACCTCCGTCCTTGCTCCGCACCTCCAGCCTCAGAGGGGAACCCACAGGTCTGAGCAAGGCCTCCAGAAACAGGGGTTTTCAGGGCCACAGGAAGGGTCAAGCTTGGGTTCAAGGCGATAATCTCAGCTCCAGGGCCCGGGAGATGTGACCACGGGAACTCAGAATCCTTGGCTGTCAAGCTGGTCCCCAGGATCAGGGACTCTGGGGAGACCCAGGCTCCGGTGCAGCCCCTCCCAGAAACTGCCTCCACACAGGACCGCTCCTGCCTCCAGGGGGCAGGGAATGTTCTCCCTGGTTTTCAAAAGCCAAGGGTGCTCCCAGCCTCAGAGTCTGCAGCGCAGACACAGAGACCTGCAGGGCGGGCCCTAGACCTTCCCCGGGGCCCCAGGGAGCTCAGGCTCTGCGAGGCCGCAGGGCCCGGCCTCTACCCCGAAGCCCAGCTCTGACAGGCAGCCTCGGCCCCTGCTGCTCCTCGAGAATTCCTCTGGCAGCCGAGAAGGGGATTTCCTGGAGAGAAGAGGGGAGAGACTGTGAACAAACAGGGGCCAGCCAGCCCTCCTGGTGGGCAGGGCAGGGTGGGGGCCTGTCCAGGTTCCTCGGCTGCTCAGCTGTCCCTCCTTGGCCACCTGCAGCTGCCAAGCATTCCACCCCGAAGCTCCCAGAGCCAAGTGCCCACACAGCTAATCCTCGGAGACACAGTGTTCCTTCTCCCTGTCTCCTCCCTCCGCCCTGTGAGCCACCAACTGCCACCACCTGTCCGCCCAGAAGCCTCAGTCACCACCCCCACCCCTGCCCGGGGCAGCGTCTTGGCTGCACTGTGTCCCTAGGAATGCCCGTGGTGCAGGGCTGCACCTAGTTGGGTGATGGTCAGGACCGTGGTGTCCTGTCCTCGTAGATTCCAGAAAGGTTTCCCGACTGAGAGACTGGGTCGGGGGGGGGGGGGGGGGGGGAACGGGGTTGGGGGAGGGGAGGAGCAGGGGGAGCTGGGGGAGTGGGAGGTTGGGGGGTTGGGGGGGCTGGCGGGGAGGGGGGAGCTGGGGGAGCAAGGGTGGGGCAGAGTAGAAGGGAATTATCTGCTCTGGCAAATCTAGGGAGACCTCCTAACCCTCCCACGTGACCAGGAGACAGAGCAGGAGCACCTGGGTCTCTTGGAAGGTCCTGGGCTCTTGTGGGTGGAGGGGCTGGGTTCGGGCCTAGGCTGTGCCCCTTTCTGGGAATGCAGGTCCCCAACATCTGGACCCAGGAATCTGGGGCTGCAGGAGAATCCCAGCCAGCAGGGCCCAGGAACCTGGGGAGTCCAGATGCTTCTCCATCCACACCATGGAGGCATGCCCTGCTGGGACTTTCTGGCTTAGTTCCCCAGGGGCTTTAGGGGAGTTGGGGCCCCTCGATTTCAGGAGCAAATTTCATTCATCCCACAAGATGGCCCCACAACATACACAAGAGCCCTCCTGCCCAGCCCTCAGGCCTCACCATCAGCAAGTCCAGGGCTGTGCTGAGCCGACTCTCCCTTTGATGCAGAGGCACCCAAGATACGTGTGCCCCGCCACCTGCGTCAGACCTACATCCGCCAGGTGGGCGAGATGGTCAACCTGCAGATTCCCTTCCAGGTGTGTGTGGGAATCAGGGTACCAGCTTGGGTGGAAATCAGGGCCCTTTGGGGCGGTCAGAAGAGCCCAGGAAATGGCAGGATCTCTGTGTGGGGTCTGCCTGGGACCCCTCCCAGAGGCTCCCCCTCCGGCACGTTCTCCAACCTGTGGACAGGACAGCTCGCCCCAAGGCTGGCTGGACATCCATGGGTGACAGTCTGGGCAGCAGCTGGGGCTCCAGCCTCTGCTGCCCCTCCTGGGAGGACTGGTGGGGATGGCTCCCTGCACACAGCTCCAGAGACCCCCAGCGTGGGGTGGCTGTAGGTGCTGGCACCTCCCTGCACACCCTGAGGGCTCCTCCCTCCCAGGGGAATCCCAAGCCTCAAGTCTCGTGGACCCACAACGGCCAAGCTTTGGACAGCAAGAGAGTGAGCGTGCGCACCGGGGACCAGGACTCCATCCTCTTCATCCGCTCGGCCCAGCGCTCAGACTCAGGCTGCTATGAGCTCACTGTGCGGCTGGAAACCCTGGAGGCCCGGGCAGCCATCAACATCCTGGTCATTGGTATGGAGCAGGGGAGGCAGCGTGCCTCGCCAGGGGCCAGACACCCCCACCTCCTACACCACAGCTGATGCTCATGGGGTCAGGCCAGGGGAGTGTGATAGGAGCAAGATCCTGGGGGTGGGGGTTGTCCGGCCAGCCCAGCCCGCCCCCTCACCCCTCCTGACACTGGTCCTGCAGAGAAGCCCAACCCGCCCAGCAGCATCCGGCTAGTGGACGTCTGGGGCTGCAATGTGGCCCTCGAGTGGACGCCGCCCCAGGACACCGGCAACACTGAGCTTTTGGGCTACACGGTGCAGAAGGCGGACAAAAAGACAGAGGTGAGGCTCCCTGGCCAACCTGGGTGGGGAAGTGTGAGTGGGGCGAGGGAGGAAGTGGGCGAGGTCGGAGGAAGGCCCAGCCCACTGAGAGTCGGGGACTGAGCTCAGGTCTGCCTACCACTAGCCTGACTCCTCCTGCGGCTTTAGGCACGATCCCTTTCATCTCTAGGCCTCATTTCCCCCATGAAGACTGCAGGGGGTGTGGGAGGGGGGAGGATGCTCTCTGAGGACCCCAGAGAGGTCACCCGAATGACCCAGAGGCCCCTCCTCCCAAATTGAAAGTCCCTCAGGCCCAAGGGAAATGCTGCAGCCTCCCCGGGGAGTAGCAGCCGGGTGAGCAGGAGGGTGAGGTGGGTGAGCTGTGATGACAGGGTGAGTCCCCGCAGCAATGGTTCACCGTGCTGGAGCGCTACCATCCGACCACCTGCACCATCTCCGACCTCATCGTGGGCAACTCGTACTCCTTCCGGGTCTTTTCGGAAAACCTATGTGGACTCAGTGACTCACCCGCCATCACCAAGGAGCTGGCCCACATCCGGAAGATAGGTAGGTCTGGGCCTGGACAGGAGGTAAGCCAGGCCCAGCAAGGCTGACTCTCTCCCTGTCTCCATCTCCACCTCTACCTTTTCCTGGTGTGTCAGCTGCCCTCTCTGAGGACTCCTCATGGATGCCACTCCACACACAACTATGCACACACATAGCCATGCACACACACACAGTCATGCACAGCTATACACGCACAGCCATGCACACACACACAGTCATGCACAGCTATGCACACACACACAGTCATGCACAGCTATGCACACACACACAGTCATGCACAGCTATGCACACACACACAGCCATGCACACATACAGCCATGCACACACACACAGTCATGCACACACAGTCATGCACACATACAGCCATGCACACACATACAACCATGCACACACACAGTCATGCACACACACACAGTCATGCACACACACAGTCATGCACACACACAGCCATGCACACATACAGCCATGCACACACACACAGTCATGCACACACAGTCATGCACACATACAGCCATGCACACACATACAGCCATGCACACACACACAGTCATGCACACACACAGTCATGCACAGCCGTGTACACACACACAACTGCAAAGGGATGGATGTGGTGGATGATTGAACAAGTACATCCGAGTGTCTCATGCAAATAAGAAGGGTCTCTTAGGAGAGGGAGACTGTGTATTTATTCCACAGATGCCCTGTGGCTTCTGACATCAGAGTGGTCATTAGGTCTCACATGCACTGTCCCCAAAGAACCAGCATGAGGGCAGTGGGGCCAGTAAACTCTGGCAAGTTTGCTGATAGCACAGACCTCCAACCCTAATATAACTCCACGTGGATGGACGGGAGAGACTCAGCATTTACTCTCTCCACATGGGCCAAGACCCCTCACGTCGAAGGTTACATCCCAGGCCCTTTCTCCGTCACCCTGTGTGCTCCAAGGCCCTCCCCCAAGCGGAGTCTGTGTGGGTCCGGAAGGCACACACTTGTTAACAGCAGCCTGAGTTGCACAGAATTAGGAAGAAATTTTTGTTTAAAAAAGGAAAGCCAGTTATTTCTCCAAAGACAAACAGAAATAAAATGTAGTACCTCCAGACTGCTGGTCTCTACCATCAGCCAAGATCATCTCTTCTCTCTGGCTCTCCTGCCCCCCCCTCAGCTCCCCTTGCTCTGCCCCTGGGACACACTCTGTCCTACGTCCCCACACACGGGCCAGGAGCCTGGGGCCCGCCACGGCGCTCAGAGGAGGGCGGGGTGGCATGGATTGCCATCGTCCTCTGGACGCTAAGACCTGCCTCCAGGCCGTCAGAGCCACAGTCGTCAGAAGATGCCTAGATGGATGCTGTAGTGATCGTTTGGGGAAAAGGGCTGAGGTCCATCCTAAGAGGTCTCCTCCTATAATCTCAAATTTACCCCATTTTCTCCCATGAACCCAGATATTGTTGCCAAACTTAAAGGGTTTGTTGAGAGAGACTTCTCAGAAGCCCCTTCCTTCACCCAGCCCCTGGCTGACCACACCACCACCTCCGGCTACAGCACCCAGCTCTCCTGCAGCGTGCGAGCGTCACCCAAGGTGAGGGCAGGCCCGGCTGTGCCTCGGGGGCGGTGGGGCTGAGGAGTCTGGCCTGGGAGAGCCCGTCCCAGCCCACAGCCTGCCCAGCCTCCCTGTGGCCGTGCTCCCCAGCCCAAGATCATCTGGATGAAGAACAACATGAACATCCAGGGGGACCCCAAATACCGCACCTTCTCTGAGCAAGGCGTCTACACCCTGGAGATCCGGAAACCCAGCCCCTTTGATTCCGGGGTCTACACCTGCAAGGCCGTCAACATGCTGGGGGAGGCGTCTGTGGACTGCCGGCTGGAGGTCAAAGGTGAGGGTTGGAGGAGGGTCTCTCCTGAGGGACCTGCCAGGGGGGAGAACAGAGGATGCACCTCTCCTGCGAGACCAGTGGAGGCTGAGCCCTGAAAACCCGCAGGACAGGGCAGTGCGGTTGCGGGGGGGCCGCCAGGACTGACCACGCTCGGGAGGGCGGCCTATGTGGGCAGAGGAGGAAGAGTGTCCGCCTGGGAGGTGGCCATGCGCTGCTCTTGTTTCTCCACCCCCAACCTGGGCCCCCGAGGACCCCCCAGCTCTAACCTGTGGGATCTCTTCCAGCCTTAGCCACACACTGAGGAGCACCGAGGAGGCTGTGATGGAGACACAGGTAAATGCTGGACCTGCTCCCGGTGCCGCATCTGGGCAGGGGCGGGGCAGGTGAGAAGGGGAGGGGCAGTCAGCGTGGGCACAGGTCTGCAGTCACACACAGTCCAGAGATGGGGCAGCTGGCAGGCAGGGCAATGCTGGTGGGGCCTGGGGACAGTGATTTGGTGGACAGTCCAGTCCTGGCTCTGAGTGACCTGGGGCTGGGGTGCCCTCTTGGACCTGTTTCTCGTCAGAAAAGTGGGGCCCACAGCGCGTGACCACCTTCTCTGCGAGGTGGTTCTTCGGTGCTGGACGGGGGGAAGGGGCAGAGCCCAGGCACGAGGGAGGAGAGAGGGCCTGCTTTCCCTGCCCTCCTCACCCCTCAGCCCGGTTTGCCAAGACCAGGCTCATGGCACGTGTTCTCTGCCAGGTGCTGTGGGCCTGAGGGGTCAGGGCCGCCGGGCCCACATCCGGCGCCATGAGTCTCCAGACCCCTCTCCGTTGTGATGACGGACGGACAGCTCTGCTCCCTGGCCCCAGCCTCACCTCCCTCCACCGAGGCGGCAGCCCCGTGCCCAGGAGTGGGCCTGGCAGCCCGGGGCAGGCTCACTGGGCACAAGGGTCCTGGACGGTGCCAAGGGTGCATGCTGGGCAAGAAGGAGCCCAATAAAGGTGCATGTGTGCCATCGGGGACTCTGACAGTGATGCTCATCGGGGGAGGCGCCGTGTCACTGCGAAGGGTGAAGGCACCGCCATTAGGGGTCTCCCCATGGGACCCCCCGCGCAAGGTCCACGGGAGGGGACTCGGGAGTCAGGGGGTTTCTTGACCTGAGATGTTTCAGGATCTTGCTCTCACGTTCAGGGCTTGCCAGCCCAAGCCAATAGCTGTAAGAACACACGCCCCCTCGCGGGAACCGGGGGGAGCCGGGGGGCTCCACGTTGCCCGGCTCCCACTCCTTGACCTCCCCAGTGAGTCCTCTCTGCGAGGCTCTCTGTCGCCCTCGGGTGGGGGGTGTGGCGGTGGGTGCCTAGCAGTGGCTCTGCATGTGGATTCACAGTCTATTAGTCATGTGCCCCCTGGGAGCAGGGCACAGCACCTCTGAGAGAGGCCAGGGCCTGGAATCAAGGCCTGGAGTTGCTACTCACACAGAACCCGCCCCTCCGCCCTCTGCACCAGGGCTCTGAGCCCGGCAGGGGGGGCTCTTCCCCAGAAACCCTGAAACCCTCGGCTCTGCAGGGACCCCACAGCCCTGAAAACCGGGCGACGTGCCAGGGCCCTGGGGTAGTGAAAGGGCAGCAGGACCTTCCGCCTCCTCTCTCAGGGGCTGGGCCCTCTGTCTGGCTCCGGCCTGTCACCCCCCATCCCAGGAGGCCCGTCAGCCACTCCCCTGGCCCAGCCCTCGGCAGGAGGCACGATGCTCTCGAGAGCTGACGGTCGCCATCAGGCCCAGGAGCAGCAGGGAAGGTGCCACTTAGGAGAGCCCAGGCCGGTCTGGGGGCACGTGGACCTGCTGGTCTGGCCCTGGATGACAGCTAGTCACACTCCAGCTTCCTCCTGGGGACGCTCAGTGCTGCCACCTGATGGCTGGGTGAGGCCCACACCACCACTCCCTACTGGCCGCTGGGCTCCAAGCCCCCACCAGGCTCCAAAGGCTGGTGCCGAATAAAGCGAACGTTGGAAATGACGTCTGCGCTAGCTCTTCCGACCTCCCTCTCAAGTACAGTCTCAGCTGCTCAGAGCAAGGGGGCGGCACCGTGGCCCCCAGCGTGGCCGGGAGCCTGGGGCTGGGGAGGTAGGGACTGAGGCTCCTTCGTGGCTGCCCCTCACTGGCTTGGGCCACCTTCTCCTTCAGAGACAGCATCTTCACGCATCTTGGAGGGGATGTCCTCCCTCCTGAGGCCTGGTCCCAGGCTGCAGGGTCACAGCCGCTGAGACGAGAGCGCCCCCACCTGCAAGAGCGGAGATGGTCTCCCCTTTGCCTGAAGCAGGGGCTGCCCAGGGACAGGCAGCAGGTGGGGTGGCTCAAGCCACTTCCCTCCTTCCTCACGTTGCCTGGTCTCCCCCCATGGACGGCCCCCACACCCCTAGCCCATGGAGACAGTTAGACGGTGGGGAGTGAGGGCTGCGCTGAGGTGCTCTGGCTGTGGGCAGGGAGAGTCTAGTCATCCGGCCTCTCTTCCGGGGGGCCCTCGTCCACGGGGGGTGCGGGCTGGCAGCGGAAATGGTCGTTCCAAATCTTGAGGAAGGTGACCCGGAACTTCTGGATGCGGAAGGCGTAGACGATGGGGTTCATGGCGGAGTTGCCGTGCGTGAGGAAGATGGCGATGTAGGTGAGGAGGCTGGGCTTGTGGCAGCTCGGGCAGAAGAGGGTGATGCAGTTCAGGATGTGCAGGGGCAGCCAGCTGAGCGCGAAGAGGAGGAGGATGAGCGCCAGCGACTTGGCGATCCTCAGCTCCTTCCCGTAGTACTTGTGTGGGTCGCCCGAGGAGGCCGACACCTTCTTGCTGAGCTGCCGGCGGATCAGGTAGAACACCTCCAGGTAGACGAGCGCCATGAGCAGCAGCGGCGGCAGCACCCAGACGAAGAAGTTGAAGTAGACCATGTACTCCATGCTGATGACCTTCTCAAACTCGCACTTGATCACGGGCTCCCCGGCGCTGCCATTGGCCGCCCAGGCCCGCTGCACCGCTCCCAGGTTGTTCCAGCCGAACATGGGCGTCAGGCCCACCACGAGGGAGAGGATCCAGCAGCCGGCGATGGCCACCGCGGCCCTGCGGGGCGTCACCACCGTCTTGTACCTGGGGAGGGAGGGCAGAGTGAGTCCCCCGTGAGGCTCCCCGACCCCCCCCCCCAGAGGAGGCCACCCCCGCCAGGGCCCAGGGCCCAGGGAGCGGGGAGTGGGTGACTTTGGCTAAAGTGCCAATTTCTCAGGATCTGCGATTCGGACACGCACTGGCTCACCTCTCTTGGTTGATGATAGAAATCATAACTGAAAGCAGAGGACGCTCTTTAGGAGTTTTAATAAATTCACCAAAGTGAAATCGCCGTGTGCTGGGCGTGTCCCCTGGTGGCCTCATCCCTGTTTCACGACCCCCTCGTGGGTGGGGAGCGTCAGCAAGTGAAGACTCGGAGGTGCACGGCGCCCTGCGACCTGCCAGCTCCCCAACTCCTGTCCCCACCGGCCACTCAGCCACCTCCCCAGGCGGCAACACTCAGGAAGCATCCACACCCTCCTCTGGGCTCGTCCACTCCCCGGCCAGCCCCCCATCGCCCAGCTCCTCCGCCGCCCTTCCCCTCCCCTCCCCGTCACTGCACACGGCTTGGCCTCAAGAACCGGCTGTGCACACCCGGGCCCCTTGGGGATGGCTCTCAGGAGAGAAAGCTGTGTTCCCTGTGCCTCTGCTCGTGTTCAGCAAGCTCTGCGTGCTGTGGGTCCCGGGCACTGCTCTCCGCTGGGAGTGAGACGAGGACCCGCCTCTCTCAGCTCACCTTTGGGAGAAGACACAGAGAACCCAGAAGGAGGAGATCAGGCAACGGGCAGCTGCAGGCTGTGGCCTGTCCTTGAAAGGAAACGCAAGGGAAGATGTCGCGGGAACGAGCTGTCACAGGACAGGATACACGGACGATGTAAACATGTGGATGATACAGAATCTGCGAGGTGACGACCCCGCGCCCCCCACTGAGGCCGAGGGTGTCCATGTCCCCACGTCCCGTGAAGCACGCCCGGCCAGCAGCCACCGTGTCCTCTGGCCACACACGGCCTCGGAGAAGGAGCCAAAGGCCGGGTCCCTGGCTCCGTGCGAGGAGCTGGCTCAGCACAGCCGCCCGTGGTTGTTTTCCAAAGCGGCTTCCAAGCCAGCGGTGGCTGCCCTGCGAGCCTGTAAACAGCTACTGAGACCCAGGGTGTGAGGGGCCTCCCTCCAGCTGCTTCTCTTCCCGCGCCTGTGGCTCTGCCTTCACAGCAATGACGCCCAAGGCCCTTCCTCCTGGGGCCTTTCCACCCACCACGGACGGAAGGGGAGGGGCGGTTTGGGGTGGGAGGAATCTGCAAAGTGAGGTGGATGGGAGCCTCATTTCTAATCTCCTTATCTTTCCGGTGGGGACACTGAGGAACCCAGGTGACTCCCCCATCCTCCCCTCCCCTGTGATCATGCACCCTGTGTCCCCACAGCACAGCCCTGAGAGCTGCCCCACTGGCTGCACCTGCCTGGGGTCCTCTCCGCCTGCACCTTTGCTCGGCTACAGCTGAAGCCGTTCCCTCCATGGGGACCCCAGCAGGAAGGAGACCAAGTCTGGCCCCCAAGTCTGCAAGCTACTACATCAACTCCTCCTCTGAGAAATGGGCCCGCGGGACCCACGTCAGAGGGTGAGGACCCGATAACATGTATGAACAACCCCCGTCCTCCTGGGCCTGGGCTCACACCTCCACGCCCCTTGACACATTCCCACCCGGAACCCTCTGGTGTCTCAAGGTGCTCAGCAAACACAAGCTCTGCCAGCACCTGGCTCAGGCTTGCTCCTGAGACTTCGAGTGTCTCCAATGTCCCCAAGAAGCTTGGCCACGAGTCTGCGGGGCCAGGCCGAAGGGCACAGGTCATCCCGTGGAGAGAGAAGGAGGCGAGGGACACAGGGACCCGGGCCACCTCAGCTGCAGAAGGAAGGTGGCGGCCAGGCACCACCCACATCTGCAGGGTTTATAGCGCGTTTATTGTCGACAAGCCCTTTCACATTCATGCCTCAGGGCACCCCGTAGCATCCTGGGAGGAGCCCCACTTTCAGATTCAAGACCCAGAAGCGGCAATCGTGTGCCATCTCTCCTGGCTCCATGTCTCCTGTTCCGAGACCGGCTCTCCTTCAGGGCGACAGCCGCCTGGGCTGTTTGGATGCAGGATGATTGGCAGAGTGAGACGGTTCCTTTCCTACAAGTTCACACGTGGGAACGGCTGGACCGTTCTAAGAAGAACCTCCAGGGATGGGGGTGGGCCATGAGGACCCACCGAGAGAGGAGGTGGTACTGACGTGTCCAGGCGGGAGGCGGCGGGGAGGCAACTCCTAGTGAGAGAGGGCCCCCCTCCCTTCCTGACTTCCTGGAGCCCCTGGATCACCTCCTTCCTGGGCTCCTCCAGGGCCAGGTCCCAGCAGACCCTGCAGCCAGGGTATCAGTTCTCATCTGTTTTTCTTGCTATTTTCTCCATGGTGGGAAAGGGCCGGACGCAGGACCTTGGCTGAGGTGGGGCAGGCTCTCACAGGAAGGGCTGCCCCTCCCACCCCCCCGCCGGCTAGAGAGCAGCCCCCCTCTCCTCCACGTGGGAAAGAAAAGCGGAGGCGGCACGTCCGGGGTGCACAGCGGGTGAAGCACGCTGATGTGCCCCCGACACTCGGGGTGTCTCTCCCAAATCAGGGTGCAAGGCCGGCCACCTGGGGCTGTGCTGGGAACTAGCCCTCGAGGTGAGAGGAGACGCTGCCCTCAGGAGGGAGCTGCCCGCCGAGGGGGAGCCTCCGGAGGCAGTGACACTCCCAGTGGGGCCCTGTCCACAGGCAGCTCCTTGAAGATACCATCAAAGGGACGGCCCAGCACCTCCAACCCCTCAGGGCCTGAGACCCACACTGAGAGCTGCCCTCTCTGTTATTCTTAGGAGCAGAGATAACTGACGCTCCACGGCATGAGTCAATCTATCAGTATCTCCTGTCGAAGATCAACGTGGAAGGACAGTGGGGGGAGGGGGCACAGACTCTCAGAGGGAGGGCAGGGCTGAAGGAAAGGCAGGGGAGAGGGGTCCCCGAAGCAGAGAGTGAGCCTGGCTGGAGAGGAAAGTCGAGCCTGGCTGGAGGGGAAAGTCGTTCCCACTGTAGCTGGTGCCAGAGCCAGTGAAAGGCTCAGAAGTGGGGCTCCAGGAAGAGTGGCTGGTGAGGAGGGGGCCAGGGCGGGAGGCGGGGCCACAGGTGTGATCTGGGTTGGTCACCCAGGGCTGGGCGGGTCACTGTCAGGATTCTGGGGTTTGTTCTAAGCCCTACAGCCCCTTTGCTGGGCTGAGGACAGAGGAGCGGCTGGAGCAAGCTGGTCCTGAAGCCCTGCTCTGCGTCCCACGGTCTGAGCCCCCACAGTGGCATTTCCCCGGCTTGTGAGCCAGGTGGGTCCTTGGGAGGCGCGGCAGTGCCCACGGGAAGGGACAGAAGCCAGGACAGCTCCTCCCTCTCTGTCCCCGAGGCCGCGGGTGCCAGGCAGCAGCTGTGTCTCCTCCTTGGCTCCACCTCCCACAGGGAGGCCCCCACATTGCAGCCCTGGGTCCCAGACCCGCCTCCCCCTGCGCCCTGAAGCCCAGGGTGGGGTCGCCTGCTGGTGGTGCCGACCTCTGCTCTTCGCTGACCCCTGCCTGGCTTCAGGTGCGTCATCACGGCTGTGGCCAATTTCAGGCCTCAGAGGCCTTCCGTGGTAAACACCCACATGATCCCCGTGTCCTGGTCAGGCCCCAAAGGTTCGGCACGTCACTGGAGCGGGAAGAACTGAGTCGTCACCACAGAGGACTCCCTGCCAGTGAGGACTGGCAGCCACTTCGTAGATTTGTGTTGACTCAGAAGGAAAGAGAGAATCGTACAGGGCGTTGGGAACGGCACGGGGTGAGGAAGCGTCCAGCCAACCGCTGAAACCGGGGCAGGGCCCCAAGGCCTGGCCATCCTCCGCTTCCCTGTCGCCGACTCCCACAAGGAGCCCACGGCTGGGTGGGGGTCAGGGGGCAGCACCCTCTGCTGCCCTGAGGCTCGGGTGGCACCGGCCGAACCCTGTCTGGCTTCCTCTTCGCTGGCGTCTGAGGAGGAAGCTATCACTGCTCCCGTCCTCTCCCCCTGCCTCCCTCCTCGGCAGGGATCTCAGCCACTTGTAACTGAAAACTTGGATCTCGAGACCAGGAAGTACGGCTTTCAGACCATTAAACTACTTCCTGCCAAGAAATTCTTCCTCCCCAAGGAGCACAGGAAACCAGATACAATCAAGGGCATCAGAGGCTCTGGCACACTCCAGGGGCCACGTCTTTAGCATTAACTTTGCCCAGAGGAGTGTGGGTGAAGGGCCCAGGAGGGGCTGAACGTCTGGGCCCCGAGATCCGGCTGAGAATCTCGCTGCCTGGGCCCGTGGCATCGCCCGGCATCTGGGAATGTCTGCGCCATGTCCCCAAGGGCACCTCCTGACCCGGCCAGCACCCAGAGCTACGGGAGGGAGGGCCCTGGGCTCCGTGAAGGAAGGAGCAGATGTGTCACCAGGCTCTTCGTGTCATGGGCCTGGAAGTCGCTCCTGCTCACTTGTGAGGACAAATAACCCACGGGCTGGCGGGAAAGACCAGCCTCTGTGGGTGCCTCCCCCACCCTTTCCCACTCAGTGTCTGGTCCTTTCCTGCCCCTGGGCATCTGGGAGGAGCAGAGGGAAGACAGCCCTGCCTCAGGGAGCCCTGTCCGCAAAGGGAGCGCCCAGGGGAGGGCCAGCTGGTGCGGTGGCATCTGAGGCCACACTCCTCAGAGGTCGCACAGGTACTGACCTCACGTGTGCCCTGTCCCTAGTGCTCCCACTCGCACAACGAGGGGCTTGGGTTTGCTCAGAAGTTCTGACCCAGAGGAGTCCACAGGGAGAGGTGCTGGGAGGAGGTTCTCTGACCCCAAGGCCGGCTGCAGGCCCCACATCCCAGGGGCCGACGGTCCTTGGGGAAGAGGGCGTCTGACCCGGCACTTTCCTTGGGACACTGCCCGGACCGCAGCACTCCAGCCACTTCCCGCTCGGAGACTTGGCTCTCTCCAGCCCCAGCAAAGCCAGGACGGTCCCACCTGCTGTGGGTGACTTTCCAGCTCATCAGGAGGCATGGAAAAATCCATCCTGTCTGCACAGGGATTCAATGACCTGTGGGAGGCTGTGCGGCCAGGCCTGCCTGGGGCGTCCACAGCATCCAGGAGGTAACATTCCTTCCCAGTGAAGCGGAAAGGCCTGGCGGTGTGGGGACAAGGAGCAGACCGTGGTCACCTAAAGGGGTGGCGGAGTCCCTCGGCCCGGCTGGCACGGAGGAGGGAGCTGAACTGTTTAGTGTCTCATCTCATTGTCCTGGGTTTGAGAGCACAGAGAGGGACCCACAATGCCCAGCGAGGGGGGCTGCACCGGAAGCAGCCGGGTCAGGACCCCAGAGCGGCCTCCTGCCTGGAATAGCGGTGCTGGCGTCAGGAGAACAGGGTCAGTCAGGCCGCTGGGGAGGGAGCTGTCCTTGGTGAAACCCCTCCCCTTGGCGGCAACTGTGTCCTCAGCGGGCTGACAGGCTGACGGACTGAATGCGAGGCCAGCTGGGCACGCGGGGAGGGAGGGAGAAATAGAGAACCAGCGAGGGTGGGAGGAGCCGGGCGCATTCAATTCCCGGCAGGGCCAGGGCGTACTCGCCCAAGGAGGGGAGATGGGGCGCCGTGGGATGGAGAGAAGTAAACATTCGCTGAGGACCCAGATCTGAGTTCAAACTGTGCCCCCCCACCCCCCAGCTGATAGCTGGTGCCTCCAGCTGGTCTCAGTTCCTTGTCCCGGGTCCTGTCTGGGGCCCAATGGGGTGACAGGCTTGCTTGGCCGGCCATGAGGCTGAGCCAGGCCCCCCAAGGTGAGCAGTAGCAACTGGTGCCCATTGTATTCACACACACACACACACACACACACACACACCCCTCCTGGGACCCCCTGGGATGATGAAACACAAAGTCCTTGTTTCCCTCTGGGAGGCTGTTTACGTGGCTTCAGTGTCCACTTTGTATCCAGCTCCTGACCCAGCTCCTCAGGACAAAATCGCACTATGTTCCTGGTCTTCCCACTGGGGTCCGAGTCCAGCAGGGACTGGGTGGGCGTGGGAGCTGGCCCAGCACCTCCCCCTGCTCCCTGGGGGACTCGAAAGCCCCTGGGGTAGTGGCCTGTGTGGAGACTGCAGTGGGGCGCCCAGGCCCTGTCTCCCTCACTCTCTGTTGTCGGGAACCAGGGGTGACTACGCCTCTGCCTAAAGGGCCAGTTCCCTGTGGGAAGGATCTTGTGCAGACGGACACCCCGTGCCCAAACCTGCCCTGGTCTAGGGACAAGGACGCTTGCCCTCAGGGGGCAACTGCGCTCCCTGCCTTTCGTTCATCTCTGTCTCTGCCACCTGGGACCTTGGGCTCCCCACCGTCCATGGTGTCTAGCCCTCGACTCTGGAAAAGATGCCACACAAGGCAGACTGTAGGGGGAGGAGAGAGGACAGGCAGAGCTCCCCACCTTGGAAACGTTTCCAAAGAAAGAAGACACTCCCCACCTCCGGGGGCCTCCACTCCGTCCCTTGTGCTTTTACACCAGGAAGTCCACCCTGGGGTCTAGCTTCAGTGGCTCCTGCTGCACCACAGCCCGGGGCAGAGTGGGGAGGGCACAGCTGTTCCCCAGTCTCTGGTGCTCTCTCCCTCCTGTTTACTACACAAGCACTCACCAAGCCGCACTAGCAGGCCAGGACCAACCAGGAGCCAGCTCTCCTCAGCCAGCTGCGCACAGAGGAGCCCCTGTCGTGTGCCCCCCTCCTTGGTGTGCAGAGATGGGCTGGGCAGGAGGGGCCTGGTGCAGTGGGAGGCGGGAGGTGGGAGGTGGGAGGTGGGAGGCACCTGGTCGGGCCGGCCCAGATGGATGCAGGTGTGGAGCGATCCCCTGAGGGACGATCAGTCCAATTCTCTGTTTTCCTCCCTGAGCATTCACTGCAAGTACCCAGGGGGTGGGAACCAGGCCCGGTTCCATGTGGGTTCCTGGCACCTGCCAGCGTCCAGGGCACACAGTGGGCATCCAGTGACATTGGGGAAGGAAAGCAGTTCCTACACGATGCTCCATTAACACCAGAGAACGCAGAGGAAGAGGGGGCCGGGGAAGAAACAGAGAATGAGCCCAACGAATAGAAGACAGTGACCAACATGAGAGAGGTGAACTCAAGGACAGCAAGCCTCACTTTCGGGGTGAGAGCAGCAGGAGGGGGGTCGAGGCTTCCTGCACCTCTCCATCCCTCCTGTCCCCACCCCCACACAGATAGGGGCCTTTGTAGAAGCCTCGGGGTCTCAATTTCACGCTCCTGCCTCCGCCCCCCCTGCCCCCCCATCCAACACATTAAGCCACTTAATCAGGAGGTTCTAGGAGTCCAGCCTGCCCGGGTGCAGGGGGACAGCCTGTTCTCTGGGGGTGTGGCCTGCGCCCCTGAATGGAGCGGAGGGAGCCTGGCGGCAGCCTGGCAACTTCCCAGAGCCGGGCCTTTGAGGGGAGATCAAGCGGCTCATTCTCCGTCAGCTCTCCCACCTCAGCAGAGCCCTGCAGAGCCCTCACAGGGGCAGGACCTGGATGGGGCTCTCAGTGACCCTGGGGGGCGGGGGAGGGCTGCGAGGGGGAGGCAGGGAGGGGGAGGCGGGGCGGGGGAGGCGGGGAGGGGAAAGGGAGAGGAAGCTTATTAAATCAGAGCCTTTCCCAACCCCATTCACGAAAGCTGGAAAGCACAGAGCTGGAAGAAGAACATCAGTGTGCAAACAACAATGGGCCTCCGGCAGCATCAGAGGGTGAGGGGGAGCCGCAGGCCTTCCCTCCCCCACGGAAACCAATCCCCACCACGGGGGCCAGCCCGGAGGTCCTGCTCCATGAGGAGCGAGAGCCCAGCACCAGCTCTCAGGTCCCCAAAGGCCAGATACCCCACCTGTCCCTCCCCGACCCTGACCCTGACCCCTGACCTCTGTGGCTGCCAGCTTCCGAAACAGAGGCCGCGCTAGAGGAACAAGGTCTGACTCAG
Source organism: Myotis pilosus (assembly GCA_036010255.1). NCBI lineage: Eukaryota > Metazoa > Chordata > Mammalia > Chiroptera > Vespertilionidae > Myotis > Myotis pilosus. The sequence goes on from JASKON010000027.1 coordinate 83,588, forward strand.
ACTCCACTTGCCGCCTCTCAGAACGTGTTTCCTCGACTGTGACACGGAGTGAGTGACATCTGTCGCCACCTCCCAGGTTTCCATGGTCACCGGGACCGAGCTCCCCAGCAGTCTCCTTCCCCTGCTTGGTCCACTCACCAGGTGACTAGTCCCGGTCACAGCTGGTGGCTGAACGGGCCGAGGCCGCGAGGAAGTGAGCACAGAGCCTCCTAGTCCGCGTTCCCACCGAGCTTCCCACGCCCCTGGCCCTCGGGTCTGGTTCACAAGAAGCCCGGCCCAACCTCGTCTGCGAGGAGCCCAGGAGGAGAGAAGGCATCGTCTTGGATCTGGTAGGAAACGGGACCGCGAGCCCCCCATGGAGCGCATCCCCAGCACACGCAGAGGAAAAGGCGGGACCAGGTGGGAGACGAGCGGGCAGAGGCACACAGCACCACTCATAGGGCTTCCGTTGGTGCCATTTCACAGATGGGAAAACTGAGGCCCAGGACGGGTCAGGGAGACCCCGAGCCGCAGCAGGGTGGGCTGGGGTTGGGGTGGAGACTGGCCTGTGCCCTGCCGCGTGCCTCTCTCTCCTGTGGTGCAGAGAGGCCTCCCTGGGCCCAGCTCCACCTCTCACCTCCGAGCGCCTGGAGGGTTATTTCTGCTGCCATGATGCTAGCAACACCCAGATTTAGCTTCCCTGCCCTTGTGACAGGCGGCCGTGTAGAGGAGCACACGCAGGCCCTGGGTCCAGAGAGGAAGCAGCTGGGGCCGGCAGGAAACCACGCCAGCCTGCGCCCTCTCCGCTCGGCCAGTGCCGATCTCTCTCGCCACCCGGTCTCAGCGGGGACACTCCCTGGGGACAGTGGCTGAGGGAGCGGTTGTCACACGGCATCCACTTCAGGGTCTGCCAGGCAGGTGTTCAAATCCCGTTTTCCTACTCACTCATTTTCAAGTTCCTTCATCTCCCTGCTTCTCAATGTCTGCCTTTGTGAAATGGTGTGGACACCAGCCTCAAAGTAAACACAACTGAAGTTGCTACAAAGAAGGCATCCAAGTTGCCCCGACGTTCAAGGGACTGTCAGCTGCCAGGCACCCCAGCCCCGCCCCACGGTGGGTGAGGCCTCACAGACCAGCTCAGAGCAGAGGGAGGGGCCCCTGGCACTGGGCCCCGAGCAGCGGCAGACCCGCCCTCACCTGGACACGGGGCTCTCTGTGGCTCCCGCCGCCACAGTCACTTCCCCCTGGTCGAGCACCAACACTGTCCGTGTAAAGGAACCCTCAAGCCTCCCTGTGGGTGGGCGTGTCAGCTGCCCACCCCAACCACACAGGCAGACAGACACGCGCGCGGACGCCGCTGTCCACCCCTCGTCCGCCTCCCGGCCGCTGCAGGAAAGGGGAAGAAGGGGAGCTTTTACCTCCGAGCCTCTACAATCCCAAGAGGCACATGTTAGTCTTTCCAGTTTGCAGAAGAAGAAACTGAGGCTTAGAAATGTGGCCGAGGTGAGAGCAGAGCTGAGGCTGGGAGGCCAGCGTGGCAGCCTGCCCCCCATGCCCTGGTCCTGAGCACCCTAAGGAGCTGGGCCGTGACTGCGGTCCCCTGACCGATGGGGAGCTTGTCCAGTGGGCTGGGGGCAGACCAGGCCCTGAGCTCGGGGCTCTGGGTTCCCAGCCACGAGTTCCCCTCTTTACTGGGTGGATAGCCGATCTCTTCTCTCCCAGCCTCCCCCAGGTGGGAGGGGCTCCCCTACTCTTGAGTCGCCTCAAAGATGTTTCCCTTGAACATTTTTATTCATGTCTTGACTGCAAACTGAGTTCAGACTCGGGCCACATTCTGACGGGACAAGGGGGGCCTTGAGAATGTCCCCTCCTGGCTGTGCAACCTCAGCAGCGGGGGAAGGCACACCCCTAGGCAGACCCCCGAGGCCCTGGATCAGCCCCAGGTGCCTCCCCACCTCGTGGGTCAGGGAGCTCTTGTGGGTGCGGAGCCTCCATCTGGCTGCTCACTGCCCACTGATCACCGAGCCTCGCGCTCATCCTCCCGCAGCTCCAGTGGGTGGGAGACAGAGAGGAAGCAGGTCAGCTCCAGGCGAGGCATGCCCACTCCTAACTGCACATCCCACACTCGGGCCTGCAGCTCAATGCCAAGCAATCAGGCCAGGCCGTGGGCAGCTCTGAACTGCAGGCCAGAGACCAGATGGGGAAGATGGGGTGGGGGGGTGGATCAGGGTGCCTAACCCTCCTCCCCCACGCACCCAGAGCCAGCTCACCCCTGAACAATGAAGCTATTCTTCCTTCCCATTCTGAGAGCGCTGCCTTACAGACAAATATTTGCAGTAGGGATTGGAATTAAGCCCATTTTATAGATGTGGAAACTGAGACCCAAACAGGTAAGTGATTTACCCACGTTCACTCAGCATTAAGTGTTTCTATCAAGGCTCGAATCCAGGTCTTTTCATTCATCTGTTCAACTATTCATTTGACAATTCTGGTCACACTTAGCAGGCATGTGGCTGCTAGCCTCAGCTTTCTCAGAAAATGTGGGAAATAGTGATATGTTATATTGTTAATATAAAATGCTCTTGGTACCTCTTATAAGATTGTGCAGGAATTTAAATAAGAGAATCCATATAAAGTATTCAGCACAGAGCCCAGCAAACACTAGGTGCTCAAGAGCCACGTGCCACTACCACCATTCATTCAGTGACTCACTGGGCCAGTTATCAGATACCAAGAATGGGCAGGCCAGAAGCGGTTTGGCTCAGTGGATGGAGCGTCGGCCTGCGGACTGAAGGGTCCCAGGTTCGATTCCAGTCAAGGGCATGTACCTTGGTTGCGGGCACATCCCCAGTAGTGGGTGTGTAGGAGGCAGCTGATCGATGTTTCTCTCTCATCAATGTTTCTAACTCTCTATCCCTCTCCCTTCCTCTCTGTAAAAATTCAATAAAATATATTAAAAAAAAAAAAAAGAATGGGCAGAACCTCTGCTGGGCACTGTGGGCACAGAGAGATTGGCTGGGACCACACCCTCAGGTTGCTCACCAGCCAGTGCGGGAGATTTGACAAGGGCTGTGTACAGGGGGGCATATGGACCTGTGGGAAGAGGAAGGCAAACTAGGAAGGCCTCCTGGAGGAGGTGTCGTCTGAGCTGACTTTTAAAGGATGAGTAAGAACTAGACAGACAAGAGAAGGGAACAGCTTTCTGGGTGTTTATGTGAGTGGTCTTATCCTTCTCTCAACTCCAAGGCCCGGGCAGGTCCAGAAGAGATGGCCAGGGGGCAGGGAAGTGTTTTGAATACAGGTAAAAGGTGTTGTGGGCTTGTGGGCGCTGTAGGCGCTGTGGGCCTGGTGTGGGCCAGGCCTGCTCAGGCCTCCTGCGGGGGCAGCTGGTGAATGACCAGCCTGTGGGCCTGTGCCCTGGAGGACAGGGCTGGTGTCGCCCGAAGACACTTGCTGACTTGAACATGTAAATCATGTTCCTGCCTCAGGGAGATCAACGGTGGGGGTGGGGCGCCCGCGGGAAGGAGCGGAGCTTGGCTGGGACTCACATCGGGGACTGGGAGAAGGAGGGGTTGGGTGGGACAGCATTTTTTGATTTCTAAAAATAAAAGTAAAAAGATATAACCCCTCCACACACACAGGTGTGAATGTGTGAATACCCCTCCCCCTCCCCCACTAATTGCCTAAAGCCACTGTGGCCTCCAGCAGTGATTAAGGGGGGCGGGGGGTGTCCTGCCTTCGGCCCCTGGCTCCTGGCTCCTGGCTCAGTCCCTCGGTCAGCCCAGGCCTGGGCCTGCCAGCAGCTCTGAATGGTGTCTGTGTTCCTCTCAGCCACTGTCATCACAGGGGCCCTGGGAGGTCGTGACGGGGGCACGGAGGCGGGTGCGGTGTTCACTCTGCCGGGGACAGGCCCCGTGCGTGTGCAGCTGGTACACCCAGGGGCTTGGCTTCTGCTCCCTGAGCACAGGAGCCCCCACACTCTGGATGTTTTCTTCCCGGGCGACGTGTGGAGCTGGTACGCCCAGGGGCCTGGCTTCTGCTCCCTGAGATGCCAGGGCCTGGAGCTGCCCAGCATGCGACCTCGGGAGACAAGGAGGGTGTGGAGGGCTAAGCACAAACCTCCCCCCAGAATCAGGAGCGCGCTGGGGGTCGGGAGGCCAGGATGCGGCCCTAACTTGCCAGGTCAGCTCTCTGTGCCCCAGCCCCACCCCCTCTGCTCCCTCGGGAATGTTTTAATGAAATAACCCTTCATTCTCCGGGACCTGCCTTTGCCCTGTGGGTGGATATGAAATGTCCAAGTAGCGTCTTCCAGGGCTCCCCAACCTCCCCAGGAAGATGTCCCCTCCCTTTGCGCATTCTCCCATCCTCCCCGACGGGCACGGATTCACCACCCGCTAAGGCGTGTGTTCGGCACAGGAACACAGTGAGCAAGACGGGAGGCCGGGAGAGAACCACACCTGCCCTCACGTGCCGGCAGCTCCTCCTGACACGGAGCTGAGCCCAGTGGGTGCTGAGGCCACATGGCATCACGCGGTCGTAACACAAGCTCCGGGGATTTGACAGAGTAACAGCCCCACTCACTGAGCACCGGGACCTGCAGGCCCTTCACGTCTCACCTGAAAGCCTCCTGACGACAGTGAGGACATGGACACCGAGTCTCGTCCCAGATGGAGCCTGGCCGGAGGGAGGAACCCCTGGCTCAGCCCCTGGAGCAGCTGGAGGCGCCGGGAAGCCGGCTGGACCTTCGAGAGACCCCTTCCTTGAGCTAAGCAAATAGGGCCCGTCTGCCGGACCACAGGAAGGGACAGAAGCAGGGGTGAGCAAGAGGGGCCCCCGGGACCTGCCAAAGCTCCTCTGGAGTCTCGAGTCTCGAGGATGCGGATCTCTCCAGCTCCTTCCTCACCCTCCGTGTTCCCGGAGCGGCAGCACCATCCCCCCTGCGATTCCTTCTCCCGCTCGCACGCTGTGATGTTCCTGTCCTCTCCACCCTCCCTAGCCCCACCGCCCCCGTCATCCCTGCCCGCCACCCGGCAGCAGGGACCTTCTGTGTTAATGTGCTGAGCGCACCACCTGCACCCAGCGAACAGCCCTCTGTGGCTGGGACATACTCTGCTTTTCACATATCACCGGATCTCACTCGCTAATATTTTATTCAGGACTTTTGACCTCTTAGATATGTAATTGGTTTTATGTCATTCCCTGCTTAAAGCACTTTAAATGCACTTAGAAGACAATGTGACCTCTTGACCCTGAGCTCAGCCACCAGCCCCACCTCAGTCCTCAGTCCCTGTGAGCCTCTCGGGACACTGTCCACGGGAATCTGGAGGAGCCACGGAGAATGCAGAGTGGCTCCCTCCCTCGAATTCTTCTCGGTTGTCACGGCAGCTCTGTGCCCACAGGTCTCCAGGTTCCACAAAGGCAGTGCCCTCACACCTGTCACAGAATCTGTCACCTCTGAATCCGTGACGGAACGAGATCTCCTCAGGGCCGGCCGGGCCACGGGAGTCTCCAGGGACTGCAGGGGCCGGTCCCGCTGCCCCCAGTCACACAGGCCTCCTGACGCATCACTGCCCCACTCGCAAGAGAATCATTTCACACCCGAGACTCCCCATCGCGCCTCCCGCATCCTCCCTCTCCACCATGACCTTGCTTCCCGCCTCACCTCCCAGCTCCGGCACCCACGCTCTGCCTCCTGCCCTGGAAGCAGGTGCCCTGACCGGAATCAAACCGTGACCTCCTGGTGCATAGGTGGATGCCCACCACTGAGCCATGGCGGCCGGGCCAGCTTTTTAATCACAAATCGACATCCTCCCGTCACTCTCCCGCTCGGCCCGCCACTGATTTGCTCTCAGCGGGCGGAGGCTGCACATCTCAGCTCTGTTCCTTGCAAGGGTCATTGCTGAGCGCTTCCTGCCGAGCCTTTCGGGGTGGGGGAGGGGGGGTCAGAGTCTGGGAGCAAGTCCCACTGGGGGGGGGTGGGCAGTGACCTTGATCACCCCAGAACCCTGGGCCTCTGCTTCCTCCTCGCTGGTGAGAGGCTGGACGTCAGGGCTCCTCTGTGTCTCCCACTCCAGGCCTCTGACTAATCTGTCCTCACACAGAGAAGCTGAGAGCAGGTGCCAAGACGACAGAGGAATTGTTCTGGGACCTGAGGCCACAGACCGCAGCCTGTGGGACCCCAGCACAGGAGCACTTTACTGTTAGGAAAGGCCCCAGCTGGTCCCGGGAGGAGGCCACACTGATGGCTAAAAGCGAACACACCCTAATCTACCAGATTCCTTTCCCCGCTGGAGCCTGGTCCAGCAGGCTGGCTTCCCTGTCAGCAGCCCAGCGGGCAGGCTTCCAGCTGTGGACAGAGGCAAGGCTACCAGGGGCTCCCCTGCCCACTGGAGGGAAGGTGAGGAGGGAGGGAGCGCATGGGCTGAGGGGAGGGTGGGGAGGGCAGGGGACGCTGGCAAAGCCCAGAGGAGAGCGATCACCCTGCTGACAGCCTAGAGGAAACCCCTCCATGAACCCTGCAGCTTCTTGGGCTGATTCCAGAAGCCCAGGGACTCGCTGGTTACAGACATCGGGTGGACAAGCCAGAGTTAGATCCTGTCTCCCCCTGACAGGACGTTTGGGCAAATTTCTGAACCTCCCTGAGCCTCAGACCTCAATTTATCTTAAAAAAAAAAAAAAAAAAAGTCTTTAAGCCCTAACCGGTTTGGCTCGGTGGATAGAGCGTCAGCCTGCGGACTGAAGGGGCCCAGGTTCGGTTCCGGTCAAGGGCATGTACCTGGGTTGCGGGCACATCCCCAGTAGGGGGCGTGCAAAAGGCAGCTGAATCGATTTTTCTCTTTCATTGATGTTTCTAACTCTGTATCCCTCTCCCTCTCCCTTCCTCTCTGTAAAAAATCAATAAAATATATTTTTAAAAAGTCTTTAAAATAGGAATTTACAAGAACATCTACTACTGAGAGGCTATGAGCATTAAGTGAGAAAAGCAGATAAACACACAGCATCGTGCTAGTTCTTAGCACTCAGAGCTAAAAACACAACTCGACTGTCCCAGGACCTCAAAACAGCACTGTCAGGGCGACAAGGCAGAGCCACCGAGAGCTGGAAGGAGCCTTGACATCCGCATCCAGCCCCTTGTCTAACCCGCATCCAGCCCCTTGTCTAACCCGCATCCAGCCCCTTGTCTAACCTGCATCCAGCCCCTTGTCTAACAGACGAGGGGTAGGGCTCAGAGAGGTTGAACAGCTTATCCAGGGCTGCACAGCTAGTCAGCCACAGAGCAAGGTTCAAACTCAGGTCATCTGACTCCCAAACCGCCCCCACTTCTCACCCCACCTGTCTTGGGTCAGGGAGCCCTGCTGGCACTCCTCCCGCAGCCAGCACCTTGGGGTGGGCGCCATCAAGAAACCCTGGGGCGAATGCCCAGAGCGGGAGCTAGGGGAACAAGGCAGCAGTCACCCAGCTTGTGAAGGTGTTATGCAAATGACATGCAGAGTACATGTAAATGACCACAGGTTATTGAGGAATCAGCCCTTCGAGGTTTGTTTTTGTTGTGTTTCGGGGGTAACTGGATCACAGTACTTGCTGTGAACCTTCTTTCTCTCTGTGTCTCTGCCAGGTGGAAGGAAGTAACATTTCTGGTTGACTGACCAAACCATGCCTGGCTCGGTGAGGGGCCCAGCGGACACGTCACCCAGATAGATGCCCGTGAAAGCCTCGCCAGGCTTGGTCAGCATTGCCCCTTGGTGCGCAGGGCCCATTCACCTCTGACTGGCTCACCTGGGCAGGGAGCGAGGTGGGCCCTCTGGCTGACCAGCCGGGAGCAGGGCAGGCAAGTCCCTGGAGGGGCCCCTCCCTGCGGCCCGGCCTCCAGGACCCCAGCTTGGGACCGGCCCCCGCAGGAGAAAGGTTCCTCGCTGTGGGCACCGGCGCGGCGCCCTGAGCCATGGGCAGCCGGTCAGGGCTGCAGAGGAGAAGCACAGAGGTCCAGCCCCAGCAAAAGGGAGACCTAGAGGGTCCACCCCCGGAAGGCCTGCTGGAGGCTCAACCGCGTGAGCTCTGCACTCTCGTCTGGTTCAATCCACGTTTCCTGAGCTCAGCTTTCTGGAGAAACAGCAGAAACAGACAGAAGGCCGGGCTGCCTCAGCCACTGCCCCTGAGACTGACGACCCACCAAGGGAGCAAAGGCCAGAACAGACGTGACTTCAGGGGACCTTGACGGCCCCTTAAAAGGTGGGGGGGGGGGTGCTACTGTGTAAAAGGACGAGTAGGTGGGGCAGAGCTTCCCTACTCAGCCCCTTGGAGCCACATGTTCACAGTGACGCAACGACAAACACAGACCTACCCCTACCCGTGCAGCTGCCACACCAGTGAGAGGCTCCCAGGAGGGCTGCCCGCAGGTCCATATGCTTAGCCTCCTGCCCGAGAACACAGCCCCTCAGGGCCCCGCTCCTCACTCCTCCAGGCCCAGAGGGAGGGAGGGGCAGTGGGGTACATTCCGCTGTCACATGGGGGCCAGTCCTTTGATCACCTTCACACCCTCTCCAGACAGAGTCTGAGCCGCTTCCCACCTCTGCGCGTCCGTGTTTCCCGATGGAGGACACTCTGTGCTCGGCTCACGGTCCCGCCGCCCTGATGGGCAGGACCAGCCTCCCCAGCACAGCCACTGCCCCCGGGACCACGGCAGCACCAAGGCCCTTCAGTGCCCACCGGCTGGGGCTCAGGCACGTCCCTGCCTCTCCCCCGAGCAGCGGTCTCGGCCCCACCTCCCCGGGAAGCCTGGGGGCCCGGGGAGGCAGGCAGAGCTGCTAGGTGTGGGGGAACTGGGAAGTCAGGGGCCGGGGAACACAGGCTCCCTCCCAACGGCCCCAGGGCCCTCTGGGTGTCGGTGTTCCCTCCACCAGCTCCACTGGTGCTTCCCATAGGATCATGGTGAGAACGGGGAGGGTGGGGGGATGCTGCAGGAAAAAAAGCTTCGCAAAGTTCCACGAATTGAACGCAAGCGGGAGGTACGTGGGCGGCGAGGCCTGCCTGGGCAGACTGCCAAGTGAGGCCAGAGGCCCCGCGTCCCAGATATGGAAGCAGGTGCCAGTGACAGCCAGAGCTCCTCGCTGCTGACCTGGCGGGACTGAGGGGGCCGCATGGGCATCCCCTGGCACTTGGTGGCCCAGGCACTGCCTGTGACGAGACCGTGGCCTGGGAGTCCTGGGCACGGACCCCATGCAGACTCGACACCCACGTGAGGATGGCCACCGCCAGGCCACCCACCAGGGTGCTGCTGGACACAACACGGGGTCCCCCTGCTGTGACCCACAAAGACCTGCAGGGGTTTGTGACGGAACAAGGACGTCCAGAGAAGGGGCCCTGTTTCTCCCTCCTCCTGCCTGCAGCCGAGATCCCGGCAGTGGGAGTGGGGCAGAGGGACTCTGAGTGCTCAGCTCCCAGGGCAGCCTGGAGGGTGGAGCCAGCGGGCACAGAGATGAGTGTTTCTGGGAAGGCTGCCCTGTCTGGCTCCTGGTGGGCACCCTCCGCACAAGACGACCCCACCCCAGCAACCTGCTCCCCTTATGCTCCCCTGGGACTGGTGGGCTCAGCTCGCCCACCTAGCGCTCACCTTGACTGTCCTCCTAACCCCGCCCGAGGCTGGACAGCTGGCCATGCCCTGAGAACAGCAGCAGCTTGGCTCAGGGCTCCTGGGCACTGCAGGGTCCCATCCTCCAGCCACCAGCACCCTCTTGCTTCCACCACAGCTCAGCCCAGCACCCAGAGCGGAGGGCAGGGGGCCGCCTGGGGACTGGACACCTGGCCCAGAGGACTCTGGCTTACGGGGGTCTGTGTCCACCTTCTGTCCTCTCCCGAGGGCCCTCACACCGCCCGGCATGGGCGTGGCCAGAACCCTCCGCGGCGGGGGACTCACCGGAGTGGGATCTTGACGCGCAGGTAGCGGTCCACGGCGATGGCCAGCAGGGCCAGGATGGAGCTCTGGGTGAGGACGAGCACCGGGCAGGCGACCATGAGGCAGGTGTGGAAGTAGGTCTGCGGCCCGATGTTGATGAGGATGGCGAGCGGGATGACCAGGGCGCCCACGGCCACGTCAGCCACGGCCAGCGAGGCGATGAAGCAGAAGGTGGCGTCCCGCAGCGCCTGGTTCACCCGCACGGCCCAGATCACCAGCACGTTCCCCGGCACAGACACCAGGGCGATGAGCACCTCGATGCTGATGTAGGCGGCCTGGAAGGCCGAGACGGGCGGCATGGCGGGCAGAGGCCGGGCACATCGGCGAGGGCACCTGTGGTCAGGAAGCTGGGGTGGGGAGGCTGTGGGTGGCAGGGGACACAGGGGCTCCCTCCCCTTGGCGCTGTGCCCACTTGGCACAATGGTGCTCGCTGGGGCTAGACCCCCGGGCCCTCTCTCTGCCTGGCCTCTGTCCCTCCCCTTATCACCCCCGGGGTTTCATTCAGCAACTTGGGAGAGCAGCGCTCACTCCTCCTGCTCCACTGCACACGCCCCACAAGTCCCCACGCCTGCCTCTGCCCACCAATGCCCCAGATCAGGGTGCCAGGAGCTCACCAGCCTGTCTGCTGGCCGCCAGGGTGCCCAGAGGTGGTGCCCAAAGTTGGGGGCACCTGCTGCCGCCCAGAGCTGGGGACACGGGTGCGGGCGCGGGGCTGGGCTGGGCTCCGGGCACCACGCCGGCCGGCAGCTCATGTCCTCGCTCCGCTGCAGAGCTGGCCCAGCCTCACCAGCATCACATGGTGCGGGACGCTCTGCCCGGCTGCTTTTAAAGAGGCAGCACCCTGCCCTCACCTGGGACAGGGTCTGGGGTCTGAGTCTGACACCGGCGGGGCGGGGGTCCCTTTCCCCGTGTGCGCCCGCCCGCCAGCCCGCCACCGCCACCAGAGACGTGGGCACCAGCTCCCAGCGGCGCCCTGGCCCCGCTCCAGCTCTGCAGGACCGCGCTGCCCACCCGCCCTGGAAGGGGGCTCCCTAGCCGCCTGCTTCGCCCTCCCGCACCCTCCGGAGCCCGATGCGAAGGAATCACAGACCTGCCCAAGGTCACCGGAGCCGGCCGCGCTCAGCCACCTGAGCGGTCCAAGCCTCCCAGCCAGGCGCTCAGCCACCGCCAGCGCGGGGCACCCGGGAAGCCCGGCCAGCCCGCCAGGTCCACGTCCAGTCCAGGTCCAGTCCAGGTCCAGGTCCAGGTCGGGGTGAAGCGGTGTGGACTTGGCTCAGGCGCCGGGCACGGGTCTATGTGACAACAGGGTTCCACACACTGGAGGGGCGGGGGCGGTGGCACCTCGGGCCCCTCCCTCCTCGCCCTCCACCTCCTCCCTCACCCCCTCCGCTCAACAAAGGAAGTGATTCTGGGTGAGAAATGCTGGGAAAATGTGAGCTTTCCCTGGGCCCCTCCCTGTGTGAATTCAGCCTCCAGGCGCCCGCTCCCCTTCTGGATGCAGGATGCCGGGAGGCGCCCCTACATCAGCTGCGCAGCGCCCCCACATCCAGCCTCACCGACGGCCCCTCCCCGCGCCTCAGTCCTGAAACTGCTCCCCCGAGCCAGCAGGCAACTCGCATCCTCCGTGCCTCACTTTGCAGACTCTCTCCTGAGTCATTACATCCTTTCTCTCTCTCAGCAAATTCCCTTTACGGACGGGGTACCGGGCTCAGGAAGCCGCCTCGCTCCCTCCCGAGGCCATCTCCATCCCCCCACCCCTCTCCTGCCCCCTCTGTCCCCTCTCCCTCTCGGCACAGCCCAATTGGCTGGTGTTGCAGGAGCCCAGCCAGGGAGTGAGGTGCACAGGAAATCCTAACAGAGACCCTGGATGGTGCGCCCCACCTTTCTCCACCTGGGCCCCCTCTGGCTGCCTCCTGCTGCAGGTTCAGGTTAGGTGGCCCCAGGATCCACTGAGGACTCCCGACACCGCCCCCCCCCCCCCCCCCGCCCAGGGCTGACCCTCATTCAGAATAGAGATCCCAGCCCGAAGCCTTGAGGGGGCGGGGATCTTCCATTTCTGCTCAGCCACAGGGGGCCGGTGAGCTTCCCTGGAGCCTCGTTGGGTTGGCGTTGGCGAAGCTGGGAAGGGTAATTCTTCCCCAGGCACCGCAGGCCTCCTGAGCACTCCCAGGGGCGTCCGTGCTCCCGGTTCCTCACGCCCCTGCGCAGACTTGTCTCTCCACCCCGTCCAAGCTCTCAGGCCCTCACCTGGCACTCAGCCTGCCCCAGGCCCCAGGCACGTGCCACAGTTAAAGACTCAGCCTGGCCCTGGCCGATGTGGCTCAGTGGATAGAGTCAGCCTGCGGACCAAAGGGTCCCGGGTTCAATTCCAATCAAGGGCACATACCTCGTACCTCGGTGGCAGGCTTCTCCCTGGCCCGGGCCCTGGTCAGGGCACATGCAGAAGGCAACCAATCGATGTGTTTCTCTCACATCGATGTTTCTCTCCATCTTTCTCTCTCTTCCATTCTCTTTAAAAAATCAATGGAATAATATCCTTGGGTGAGGATTAAAAAATAATAATAAAATAAAATTTTTTAAAAAAGACTCAGCCTCCCCCGGCACCTGCAGCCCTTCACCAGGCAGCCCCCCGCCCCCAGCCTGGGGGTGCGAGCTGTGGATCTGGGCTTCTCTGACCTGGATGCAGCCTCTGGCAGGTCCACCTGCCATCACACCACCTGGAGGACCTGCTCGCTCATCATGGTACAGACTCAGCAGAGCTCAGGCCCTGGCACCGCCCAGCTTGTCCTGGCCAGTCCACTCGCCCTCCCTGCCAGACCCTCACACACCAAGGGCACAGGGCAGAGGGCAATCAAGGCGGGGAGAAACGGGACTCCCTCATGCCCCCTTTCTCCTTCCTACCCATCCAGCAGTCCTCCTGCTCCTCAATCACAATCACATGCCCACTAGCTTCTGCATGTGCTGAGGGGGAGAGGAGGCCATGGAGACGTTGCCAGACTAGATTCGGAGCCCCCAGTTACATTTTACTGGGGTATAGCTTCTATGTCATAAAGCTCACCCATTTAAAGTGTGCAACTCAATGGTATTTAGTACAGTTACAGAAGTGTGCAACTATCACCCTAATTTTCTTTTAGGGCATTTTCATCATCCCCGCAACCTTCCGGTTCTTTACAACCCCCCAATTCCCTCTCAGACCGACCCTGGAGTCGCTGCGCCACGTTCTGCCTAAGGATTGGCCTATTCTGGACGTTTCACATAAATGGAGCCATGACGCCGTGCAGGACGACAACTGAAGAATGAAGTCTATCAACACTCTGTGTGTAGCGCTCTTTACCCCACACCGTGGCTGGTGAAGTATAGTTACTTACCCATTTCACAGAGTAGCAGACCGAGACTCAGGGCGGGATGTGGGCCTGCTGAGCGGTCGGTGCATCCAGAGCCAGGAGCAGCTGCCCCATACGGGCGGTGCCTGGGGCTCGGGGTCCCCCTGCTGGCCAGATGGAAGCCCAGACGTGGGGCGAGGAGGCTGCTCCCTGCCCACTGGGTGCTGGGTCCTGTGCTAGGGGGAGGAACCAAGTCTGTGTAAAGCTTTAGGGAGACAGTCCACTGCCTCCCACCGCTGAGGGTCTGTGAGCTCACCTGGGAGCTGAAGGCCCCCTAGGAATGTCCAGCAAACCTCGCCGCCAAAGAATGGGGGGTTGGGTCCTGCCGCCCACTCCAAGGGCACATCTCCTAAACCAGACCCAAGCGATGGATTGCTCCTGTTGGAGAAATCTCCAGAGACAAGGGTTTTCAGCTTCCACCGATCTGTCCTCCGTTCTGACTCTGAGAAAGTCGGACCTAGACCCTCCCAGGGGACTGTTGGGCATTTCACTAATTCGGTCCCCCACAGAGGTTGTGGATTTGGGCTCTCGTGTCAAATAATTTTGGCATCAAATGTCCCTCTGTCTCTTCTCGAGTGTCTGATAAAGGAGCCTCAGTTTTCCCACCTGTGAACTGGGAGGCACGGTGCTTTTACAAGGGCTGTTGGGAGGATGGAGTGCTGGGCTCTACAGTCAGTAGCACTGTGCTCAGTAGACGTTGCTTTTCTACTCTGTCACTTCCCTAGAGAATCAGGGCACAGAGGAGAATTCTGGACAGAAAGGGGTGGCCTGTCCTGCCATCACCTCACCACCTTGTGCTCCTACCCCTGTCTGCAAGGGGAGGGTGGCAGCTGCTTTGGTCCCCTGCCTGGGCCCTGACCAGCCAGAAGCCTGGCACAGCTGCTGGAATGGCCCAGATGCCTGGGGTTTAGGGTTAGGCCCCGGACAGCGGGAGTTGGAGAATACAGGGGCCCACAGGGTGCATCTCCTTGGTCTCCTTATGTCGCACACCATGCAGGGCCCCAAGCCTCACAGTTCAGCTGCCCCAGCCTGGGATGGGGGCGCAGGAGTTGCCCTCTTTCCCTCTCTGGTCTCCTGCCCTCTGGTGCCTTCTTCCTGAGGCTGAAACCCACGCCTCCCCAGCCCTCCCACGTGCTGCCAGCTGTCACTGGCCTGAGCCGGGCACTCCGCCTGCTGCACACCCATGAATGGCCAGCATTCACGCTCTGGCCCCAGCTCCACCTGTTCCCCTCGGACGGAGCAGCAGGGCTGTGTGGCCCCAGCTGTTGTCCTCCATGCATCTCTCACTTCAAACAAACCCCAGCTTCACCTGCAGGAGGGTGGGGACGGCTGAGGGAGGGTCTGAGTCGGGGCCTGGTCCTTCCCACCCAGGCCCACCAGCACCCTCGCCAACAACCTGCCTTCCAGGTTGAAAAAAACAAAGCTCACTCTTCTCCAAAGGGCATTTGCATATTTCATGGCGCCCTCTTGCTCCCTGTCATTTATTCTGGGCCCATCTGTGTGCAATGCCAACAGAACAACCCAACGTTTTTTAGATTCATGTTTGTTATGCAGGCGATCTCTGAGCGCAGGAGAGGAAGCCCTGGTGAAATCTCTTCCAGAGAAGAAGGCATGTCCTGGGCACCATAGGACGTGTCACCAGCGCGGGCAGCCGTGATACAATGCCACAGCCTGGGCCTTCACCAGCAGAGAGTTATGTTCTCACAGTTCTGGAGGCTGCACGTCTGAGGTCAGGGCCCAACGTGGTCCGGTTCGGCGAGGACGCTCCTCCTGCTTGGCAGACGGCCGTCTTCTTGCTCAGCTCACATGCCTTTCCTTGGTGCGAGCAGGTGGAGGGAGGGCTCTCTCTGGGGTCTCTTCTTTTTGTTTTGTTTTGTTACTGATTTCAGAGAGGAAAGGAGAGGGAAAGAGAGAGGTAGAAATATCAGTGATGAGAAAGAATCACTGATCAGCTGCCTCCTGCACACACCCTACTGGGGATGGAGCCCGCAACCTGGGCCTGTGCCCTGACCGGGAATCAAACCCTGACCTCCTGGTTCGTAGGTGGATGCTCAACCACTGAGCCACGCCAGGCTCTGGTGTCTCTTATATTAGGTGGTCCGGTTAATAATGCAGATTTTTTTCACTAGATGGAGTTACACATATGTTGATATAGATGCGATGATTTGATATGTATGCTATTTTGTTGTATTGACAACAAGCTTCAAAACTTCAAATTTTCTGAAGGTGTTAACATCATAGATATTTTTATGCTTAAAAAGGTCAAATTTCGTGCCCAAAAGAGAGCATTTGAGGGAAATTTGAATTCATTACTTTAGTTCAAAAAAAAAGTGCTCCTGAAAATGATTGCATCCTCCGGGAAGCTTATGGTGAACATGCTCCATCTCAAGATACTTGGGAACGCTGGTTTAAACGCTTTAAAAGGGTTGATTTCAATGTGAAAGGCAAAGAACATCCAGGTCAAGTGAAAATGTTTGAAGACCAACGATGACAAGCATTATTGGGTGAAGATGCGTGTCAAACTCAAAAACAATTTGCAGAAAGATGAAACGTTGCTCAACAAACAATTTCTGGTTGTTTACAAGCAATGGGAAAGGTTTTAAAGGAAGGAAAACGGGCGCCACATAAACTGGATGAAAGACAAACGGAAAACCGAAAAGTTGTCAGTAAAATGTGGCTTCACCGGCATGAAAGAAAGCCTTTTTCTGCATCGAATTGTGACTGGCGATGAAAAGTGGATTTATTTTGAGAATCCCAAAAGCACAAAATCATGGGTTGATCCAGGTCAACCATCAACATGGACTGCAAGGCCAAATCGCTTCGGAAAGAAGACAACGCTCTGCGTTTGGTGGGATCAGGAAGGTGGGGTGTATTGTGAGCTTCTAGAACCACGTGAAACCGTTAGTACCGATCGCTATCGACAACAAATAATCAATTTGAACCAGGCTTTGATCATAAAATGACCAGAATGGGCCAGAGGACACGGCAACGTAATGTTGCTTCGTGATGACGCACCATCACACACTTCAAAGCCAGTTAAAGACACGTGAAAAGATCTTGCCTGGGAGGTATGAACCGCCCGCCGTGTTCACCAGCCCTTGCTCCCTCAGATGACCACTCGTTCCGATCGACGGCACCCGCACTTTCTGAGCAGCATTCAACACGGACGAAGAAGTGGGAAATGGGGTCTCTGGATGGTCTGCCTCAAAACAAGAAAAGTTCTATTGGGACGGTCTCCACAAATGACCTGAAAGATGGGGGAAATGTGTAGCTGGCGAGGGACATTACTTTGAACAAAGCACTTTTGATGTTTCTCTTGAAATTATTGTGTTTTCTTTGATGACAAAATCTGCATTATTAACCTGTAAAGGATCAATTCGCATTTTTAACAGGTACCAGTTCATAACGCGGATACCGGTTAGTAATGCAGATTGTGTTTGGGGGCGTGGGAATGAGAATGAAGACAGGGCCCAAGGGTTCTCACCTCACTCCCCCAACGAGGCTGTGGGCTTGCTTAGCTCTGGGGACTCAGAAAACCGCCTGCCCCTGCCCCTCAGGTTCTCTGTGTGGGCTCCACCCACCTTTTAGCTGCTGGCCCCGCCTGAGGAGGGAGCTCACCACCTCTGTGCACTTCCTCTAAGTGGGCCTTCCTTCCAAGAGAGCTGTCCCCAGAGGTTCCCTCACATCCGCAGTGATGGAGAGGGGGGAGGAGGCACAAAGGGGAAGAGCTTTGAGTTATAAAGCAGAGAAAATAGAATTTCTGCTGAGCGGAGGGAGAGGGGGAGGGAGGAGGGAGACGGGATCCAGAGCGCTTCCGCTTTGGTCTCAGCATCTGGGGTTCATGGGACAGATGGTGTGTGTGTGTTGGGGGGGTGGTATTTATAACTCAAAACAGACCGAGCTGAGATCCCTCAAGCGCCAGGGGCTTGGCTGACAATGGACGGGCGGGGTAGGGACTGAGGCCTCCTCTAGGACTCCTGGATGCTGGTTTGGGGGCCGGGGGGTCACCATTGAAAGGCTGCAGAGCCCTGCCTGCCAGGCTGGGCGGGAAGTCCTCCAGAGAACCAAGCTTCCAGGGACAACATCCCTCTAGTAGTCATAGCTGTCTGGGTACCAGGCCCGAGACAACATGTACTATTCTCCCCATTTGCAGAATGAGAAACTGAGGCTGGAGGGTGAGTAACCTGAAGCCTCGCAGCTGTCAGTGGTGAAGCCCTCGGCCTGGCACCTGGCTTGTGTGGCGGGAGGAGAGGCCCAGGTATACACATCCCCACTGTCAGCTCAGCTCAGCCACTGAACCCTGGACCGTGAGCATTGATGGCGGGGAAGGGGGAAGGGAGCTGCCAACCCAGGAGAGGTGCTGGGCGAGTGTGTGTGTGTGCATGTGTGAGTGTGTGCACATGTGTACGACTGTGAGTGTGTGTGTGCATGCGTGTGAGTGTGTGCAGTGTGTGACCATGAGTGTGTGTGACTGTGGCTGTGAGTGTGTGTATGACTGAGTGTGTGTGACTGAGTGTGTATGCATGTTTGTGCACATGTGTGTGCATGTGTGAATGTGTGTACTGTGTGTGTGTGTTTGTGAGTGTGTTTGCATGTGTGAGTGTGTGTATAACTGTGAGTGTGTGTGTGGCTGTGAATGTGTGTGTGGCTATGAATGTGTGTGTGACTGTGAGTGTGTGTGGCTGTGAATGTGTGTGTATGACTGTGAGTGTGACTTTGAGTGTGCGTGTGACTGTGTGTATAACTGTGAGTGTGTGTGTGTGTGTGTGCGCGCGCGCGCGCTGCAGTGGGTCCATACACCCAGGTGATCCCCAGGTGAAGGCACACAGATGTGTGATGATACGTGGAGGGGCTTCAGTCTCCTTAAATGCGTGTCCGTGGCTCTGAGGATGAAGAGGCGGCGGCTGGAGTCCAGGGCGGCTCACTCGCTCTGCCATCTGCCACTGCAGGCCAGGTGCTCCCTGCTCCCCAGCTCTCCGCCTCGTTCTTGGTCTGAGGTCCCCAGCTCTGATCATATGCTGCTACGGCTGCACTGCAGCCACAGGGTCAGAAGGGGAGGCTTGGGAGACCTGAGGTCAGAAGTCATGCTCTTGGCTACCAACCTCAAGTCCGGGAACCAGGCCCCAGCCAGGATAGCTGGTGAGAGCAGAGCCGAAAGGAGACATCACAGGCACCGTCTGCTCCAGGAGGGAGGGAGGGAGGAGGTGCCGTGAGCACCGTGCATCATGCCAACACCCACTCCCAGGCTCCAGGCACTGCTCCAGGCTCGCCCATCTGCAGGGAGATGGAATATTCCTAAATTCACAACTCCAGAGCGAGGCTGCCTGTCTCAGAATAAATAGACACACACCCCCAACCCTGGCGGCTCCAGTCCTCGCTGCCCCCACCTTCGGAGGGCCAGGTGCCCAGCCTCCTGCCTCTTTACGACAGTCCTGTGCTCCTCTGAACGACACCCTCTTCTTTGCCCAATGGGTACCACCACCATCCACAGGAGCAGGAGTTCGCCCAAGTCACAGACACATGGGCTGTGACGTCCAGGTCACCCCAAGAAGGAGAGGGGCCCTGAGCCCTCACTCTGCACAGAAGGGACTGGCTTTGATGAGGTGGCTCTGTCTCTCGGTTCAGCTGTCGGTGAGAATCCAGTGAACACACCGTGCACACTGCTGAGTGCCTACTGCATACACTCCGGAGAGGAGCTGGTCCCCGCCGTCGTCCAGGGCCCGTGTTTTGGCCATAACCTTAGTGGACGAGGCTGTTCTCGACTCTGGAGCTGGCCAGGCTGGTGCTGAGCCTGCCTCCACCTTCTGTTGCTCCCGGGAGCAGCCTTCTTCCCCGTGACTCTCAGTCCAAACCTGGAGTGACGACACCCCCCATAGCAGGGCTGAGTCGTCCGTGTGTGAAGCATTTACAAGGCGCCTCGTAAGTGGGCGAGTCCTGAATGATGGCGTCACTGTGGGTGAGGACCTGGCAAGAATGGCCACTGTCCCCTCGTCAGTCCTGCCTGGGCTCAGGGTGCCTTCCACCTTCCAGCCCCCACGGGGATGCCACCGGCAGCGCCCAGCTGGCTCTGGGCTCAGGAATCTGAGGCGCCTGCTCCTCGCCCGGGACCAGGAAGTGGGAGGGCCACGCTGGCCACCAAAGGAAACATCACTTTCAGAAATGTGGCCACAGCCAGGAAAGATGAGGCACAGGCAGGGACTGGAGAATTGGGGGGCCAGACCCAGTGCTGGGACACAGCTCTACAGAAAGGCTGGGAGGGGAGAGGGGCAAGGGCAGGTGCTGAGCCCCAGTCCAGTCCAGTCCCCTGACCCGGTTCCGAAGCCTCAACTTCCCCTCCCCATCTCTAAGGGCAGAAAGGCCAGCCTGAGGCTGGGGGAGGTGGGGCTGTGTCTCTGGGGAGAGGGGAGCCAAGATGGGTGAGAGCTGGTGAGCATGGGCTGTGGGGGCTCCACCGGTGCTGTGAGGGGGTAAGGAGAAGTCCCCCAACCCCACCCCTGCCCCAGGAGGCCATCGGCTGGCCCAGGCCCACGAGGGAGGCACATGTGGCTCGGGGAGAACAGGCTGGGCACCGGGGCCGAGGGTGGAATGCGGTGTCCGCACGGCCGGCTATGCGGGGAACGCAGCAGATGGACTTGCCCGGGAACATTTGTTTCCTTGTCTCGCAGACTCCCTGGAGAGGAGGGAGGAAGGCTGGGGACCGACAGACAAAGGAGAATGTCAGGGAAGGAGGGAAGCCAAGCCAGGAATGACGGAGTGGGTGGCATGAGTCATCAGTAGAGGGACACGGGAATGGGGAGAGTGAACGGGTTCCCTGTCAGACGCACTTGATGGAAGTGCATGTCCACCCTGACCTTGGGCATGTGGTCGGCAGCTCAGGGCACAAACTACGGACTTGGGAGTCATTCATTGAGGCACCGCAGTACAGAGCAGCCAACCTCCACCAGCATTTACACACGCAGGCGTGCACCCTGGTGGCAGAGCGGGGCTACCCAGGGGGGTGCAGGACGAGGTCTAAGAAGAGACGCCCCTCCTCAAGGGGCGGTAGGGGAGCTGTGAAGAGGAAGAGGAGGGATGAGGAGGAAACCCAGAGGAGCCAGGAGGGTGCAGGCCGCAGGAGCTAGGAGAGCAGAGCTCAGGAGACCGTGGCCAACAGACCACTCCAGTGAGGTCGACACAGCCCTCGCCTGTAGCTGCACCTGCCCAGGCAACTGTGTCCCAGGGAGGGCGGAGGCCTTGAGTAGACAAGTGGGTGTGAAGTCCTGTCCCAGGTCCCAGAAACTGGGTGCCAAAGGAGAGGCTGGGACAGAGCCGTCGCCCAGGGCGCCATGGAAAAGGGGATTCTGGGTGGAGTGACTTCAGCACGTTCGCGCTCAGGGGAAAGGCCAGCAGGACGGAGACGTTAGAGATACTCGGGAAAGAGGGACATGGAATGAAGTCCTTCGAGAAGGCGAGGGGAGCTCCGAGCCCCTGCAGTTAGCAGGCGACACACTAGCTACGGCCGGGAGACAGTTTATCACCCCGTTTTGAAGACGGAAAAATGAAGCCCCGAGGGGAAGAGACGGCCTCAGACACAGAGGCGGTCAGTCCTGTGCCGCATGTGGCCACCTGACTTTCTGGCCAGAAAGGCCCCTTACCAGGCCAGGGCGGGGCTGGACACCCGAGTTCCCAGGAGGGGAATGCAGGGAGGGTCCCACAGCACATTCTGGGGGGGGGGGGCTGGGGGAGAGGCACGGGGAGAAGACAGAGCCAGGGGGGAGGCAAAGGCATCTCCGCCCGGCAGCAGCTGCTCCCAAATATGTCACAACTTGTCAAAGAGGCAGAAATAGAAGCTGCCCAGGGAGTGGGAGGGGTGTGGCCTGCGGGGCTTCTGAGCCCCAAGGAGGGCAGAAGGGGGGCGGGAGGGAGGGGGCGGGGGGGGGGCCCGTGGTAAGTAGGACAGTGGTGCCAGGCCTAGGGGGGCTGGAAGGGGTCCAGGGAGCCATCCAGCGGCCTCGGGGAGACTGAGCTTGGGGTGGAGGCAGGCGTGGCAGCAGAGAAGGAAGAGCCGCCCATGCACTTGGTCCCCACTGACCCCGAGTCCACTCCTTAGGGTGAGGCCTGGCTCGCACCCTCTCAGCAGTCCTCCTGCCGACCCCTGAGCCCCGCAGCCCACAGGCTGAGGCGGAGCCAGGGCGCCACCTTTCAAGGGGCCACTTGGGTCACTCAGTCCAGCACCTGATTGACCACGGGGAGACCAGGGAGGAGACAGGGCAGCAACGCCCTGGCTTCCGATCCAGGACTCCCTCCTCCACGGCCTTCCCTTCCGACAGGTCGTCCTGGGAGCTGAGGGCCCAGCTCAGGAACCACTCGGGCAGTCGCACGCACACCTCCACGGCCCGGGTGCACACGGCCCACACCCTGCGGGCCCGTCAGGCTCTGTAAACCTCGTCCGGTGCTTTGTGACCACCAAGCACCTCCTCAGACCCGTCCCCTGGACCCTCCTGTCCACTCCCGGCCTCACCTTCGCCCGCCCAGCAGAGGCAGAGATTCTTGGCAAGTGACCTGGCGCTGAGCCGACCCCAGCGGAGGGACTTCCCAGGGGTTATCTGATGCTTGTCCTCAGAGGAAAAGGACACAACGTGGGCCTCCAGGCCCTCCCCTCCTGCTCCTCACCTCTCCACCCCCCTCCCCAGGGCCCATTTGCCTCCAAATCCTCCTCTGGTCTCAAGCCCTCAGGTTCCCGGCCCCAGCCCATCGCCCCTTAGCCCTGGTGTGTCTTCTTTCCATCTCTCCGTCAGGCCTTCTCTGACGTCTCCCTGATTCTCCATTCGACGCCTAGAGCCCTCCAACCCCCTGCCGCCTCCTACCTGTGCCTGAGCCCACCTGGAAAGCAGGTACTCACGGTGAGAACTGGGCCTTCTCGACCCGTCATCCTCAGGGAAGGAGAGGGGGCCCCTGGCTCTGCCCCAAGGCCCACGCTCAGGCACCAAGAGCCAACACCCTCACACTCTGACGGGGTGTCCTGTGCGCCTCAGGAGAGTCACTTTCTTCTCCGGCCTCAGTTTCCCCGTGTGTAGGAGGAAGCTTCCCCGCTCAGGTTTTCTCAGATTCTGGATCTGTTCTCACGGCAAAGCTACTGGCCCACAGGGAGCTGATGCTGGTAGGCACCCATTGTTCCGTCTTCAGGGCCACGGGAGCATTTTCCTGCCGCCCCAGCCAGGGCCCCAGCCAGAGACCCAGCCAGGACCCCAGCCCGGAGAACAGAAGCTCAGCCATCTTTGCAGAAGCCAAAGGCTCTCACTCCCCGATTCCCAGCACCTGAGACTCTGGACCGGGAACCTGGTTGGATGTTATTCAATCAACCTGGCAGCCCAGGTCCGCCCACCTGCCAGGTCGGCTGGGACTGGGAGATGCTGGGGGAGCAAAGGGGGGAGCAGGGAGCAGGTGAAGGGGATTTCCGAGACCATGCAAGCGAGGCCAGCCCCGCGTGCAGGAAACAGTCACGTTGGGAGGGTGGGTGGGGTGAGGGCTGCCTCTGGAGGGGCCGGGACTGCAGGGGCCTGTGTGCCCAGGCCAGTGGGGTGGGGATTAGGGCCTGACGCCCCGCTGTCAGGGCGAGCTGATGGATCTCCACTGCTGGGAGCACAAAGACCGCTCTGTGGTGGCCCCAATGTGTTCCTGTCCATCAGAGGGCGGCTTGGGCGGCTTGGGGGGGGGGTGCCAGGGGGAGGAAGGCCAGGTCTCCAGGTGCCACTTCCCCGAATCGCGGCTCTGAGAGGAGCAAGGTGGGTAAAGGGACAGTCCCCCATTGGGGAGCTGCCGTCAGAGACACCAGAGCTGCCCTAGCTTCCGAGTCCTCTGTCCCAGGCGGGCGGGGCTGGTGTCCCTTCCCCTCCCTGCTGCTCTGGTTCCCCGGCGGCTGTGCAGGGAGCCAGGGACCCGGCCTCAGGGGGGCCAGGGGAGGAAGAGAGGTGTCTCCACCTGCCCACTGCCCTCTCCTTACAACCATCACCTGCCTCACTCACACACTCACACACTCACACACCATCCTTCGCCAGCTGACATGCCTGTCCTCCCGGTCCACACTTCCTCCTGCCTCTGGGTCAGCCGTTCTACACCCAGGACCACGCGCCTCGCTCCCGAAGGCCCGCCGTGGTCTTCCATGGGGTGCCCCTGCCTCACTTCCAAGTCCCTCCGTCACTGCTGGGCGTCCCCTTCTCTGCAGGCTTGTCCTGAACCCTGAGCTCCATCAACCAGGCCCCCGTCCCCTCCTCTTCTCGTCTGGACCCTGCGTGACCTCCTGACCCAGCGGTGCTCTCCTCCTCCCCAGCCCCGACGCAGGCTCTCCACAAACTCCTGACACACCTGCTTGACGAGCCCCCTCATTGCACACAATGGCAGCCCCCGTGCTTACGGCAGAGCTGAAACAACTCGCTGGCAGTGTGACCGGGCATTCCAGTTCTCCAGGCTCACCAGCTAGAGCGTGAGATCCCAAAACTCCCACGACACAAGCCCGGTCCTCCTGCTCCCGCTTCTCGAGGACATGGGCACGCTGTCCGGAGGAAGGGCGATTGGCTCCCAAAAGGCCAAGTGTGGCCATTTCTGGGTCTCCATAGTAACTTCAGCATCCCTCCCATTCTCAGGGCTCCTAGGATTAGCGTGTAGTGATCCGGCAGCCCTAAAGTGAGCCTTGTCCGCTTCTGGCCCCCACTGGACGGGAGCACGGGTCCCCTCAGACCCCAGGCCTCTGCCGAGAGGGGACCCCGCCCTCAGAGATGAACCGGTCCCTCCTGCCCCCACATCCCAGAGTGACCTGCAGGGCGACCTGAGGGCTCAGACAGGAAGAGGCGGAACCAGGAGGCCAGGAGCCAGGAGACTCACACTGCATGGAGGGGCTCTCCCCCCCACCACCTCCCACGGCGAGGACTCGGGGAAACCTCGGGTCCGACTGGGGCAGAAACAGACTGGAGGAGACGACCTAGGAGGAAGCAGAGGGAGGGAGGGCGGAGACACAGGTCCCCCAGACCCGACTTTCCACAGCTGGACGGTGGCACCATGACCAGCATATTCCAGGCGCCCACTGGCCCTGCCACAGGAGAAAAACAAGACCCCGAATTCCTCCTCCCTCCATGTATCCCCATCACTGAGCCCTGAGAGACATGGTCAAGGCTGCCGTGGAGACCAGAAGGGGAGGCCATGCATCCCCTTCCATTGGCCCTTCTTGCCCCTGGACACGCCTGCCGGACGGGCAGCAGCCTGCCCTCTGGGAGGGACTCCTGTCTGGCTGAGGCTCACGGAGCTGCCAGGAAGCAGGGGACAAATGAATTGACGTAGGACCCCTTCCAGCTGAAACCCACCCCTCTGGCCCCCACCCTAACTCTTTGGGACCAGCAAAGGGAGCAGGCAGGCCCCCCGCCAGGAGTAATTGAAAGGAGCAGATGAGAATGTGTCCCCCACCTCCCCTGCCTGCCCCAGGAGGGCTGCCGAGAAATGAAAACTAATCAAATTACACCCGACGGCCTCCCTCCTGGGCCCAGGAGCCCAGGGCTGGCCGGGGCAGGCAGGCTGGGTGGGTGGGTGGAGGCGGGGGGGGGGGGGGTCACGTCTAATCCACTGTGAACGTCTTGATGTGCAGCAACAGCTTAGAGGGGGCTCAGGTTTCCGTGGCGTTGGCTATATTTATCTCTGGTTCCATGCCAGCGGAAAGGGTTTAAATGGCACCCAGCAGTTGGCGTGAGGGGCTGCAGGAGCTTGGGGGCCAGTGGCAGGAACGAGCCTCTTCCGACCCCATGGAGCTGTATGAGACACCCCCCTACTTCTACCAGGAGCCCCACTTCTACGACGGGGAAAACTACCTGCCCATCCACCTCCAGGGCTTCGAGCCGCCGGGCTATGAGCGGACTGAGCTCAGCCTGAGCCCCGAGGCCCGGGGACCCCTCGAAGACAAGGGGCTGGGGACCCCCGAGCACTGCCCAGGCCAGTGCCTGCCGTGGGCGTGCAAGGCGTGTAAGAGGAAGTCCGTGTCTGTGGACCGGCGGCGGGCGGCCACGCTGAGGGAGAAACGCCGGCTCAAGAAGGTGAATGAGGCCTTCGAGGCCCTGAAGCGGAGCACCCTGCTGAACCCCAACCAGCGGCTGCCCAAGGTGGAGATCCTGCGAAGCGCCATCCAGTACATCGAGCGCCTGCAGGCCCTGCTCAGCTCTCTCCGCCAGGAGGAGCGCGGGCTGCGCTGCCCGCGGGGCGGCCCCCCGGCGGGGGTAAGTGGCTGCCCCACCTGCCCGTGGGCTCGGGACAGTCCTCGGTCAGAGCTGGGTGCCCAGCCATCCCTGTGTCCCGTGTCCTTTCCAGACAGGACAGGCAGCAGGACAAGCAGAGATGGGGGTGGGGGGCAGGGGTTCGGAGGAGGGTCAAGGAACAAGTCCCGAGTCAGCCGGGTCAGTGCCTGGGGATGGACAGCTCCACCCCCACCACCCCACCCGGAACCCCAGCATAGAGAGGCCCTGGCTGGGCCGGACACGCTGATCGCAGGGTCAGGAAAACCAGGCGCCCCTTTAAGCTGGTGTCCACCCCAGATGGAAGCCAGGAAAGGCCTGGAAGCTGGGGCTCTGTGGCCAGGCGGGGGCAGGGAAGGGGTGAGTTGTGACGCTCCCAGTGGAGGGGTGACCTGGGCTGGAGGGGTAGCCTGGGCACAGGCGCTTCTGCCCTGGGGACTGGACAGAGGGCACCACCGAGACCGCTGTGCCTGACCTTGGGCCTCGGTGTCCAGCAGGTACCCAGTGAATGCAGCTCCCACAGCGCCTCCTGCAGTCCAGAGTGGGGCAGCGCCCTGGAGTTCGGCCCCAACCCAGGGGGTAAGTGAGGTGGGACCTGGTCAGCTTGGCTCAAATCCCTCAGCCTGTGTCCAGCCCAGGTCGCCCCTCTTCCCTTATTCCCTGCCCTGGCTCCTCCCCTCGGCCTGTGCGGGGACCTGCTGAACCCAGGGCCTCAGGGCTAGAGCCGGGCCTCCTGCAGCTGCTGCCTTGTGCCTGGTGGCCAGTGGCTGACCTTCTCCACAGGGAGGAGCCTGCCCCTACCCCAGGGGTCCCTGGGAGTCCCGAGTCCGTGCTGCCTAATGCCAGCAAGGGCAGGGCCATCTCCCAGGACACACCACCCAGGCTCCAACTCCCAGGGCGGTCGGAATAGCTGCTTCCAACCCCAGTCCAGCCCCAGGGGCGGAGTTGGGAAGAGGCACTTGTCCCACGCGTGCCACTGGGAAGGGCAGCAGCACTCCTGAGCACACCTGTCGCCAGGTGACCCCCGCCCACCTTCTCCCCACAGACCATCTGCTCCCAGCGGACCCTGCGGACGCCCACAACCTGCACTCGCTCACCTCCATCGTGGACAGCATCACCATGGAGGACGTCTCTGTGGCCTTCCCGGAGGAAACCCTGCCCAACTGAGGGGGTCTGCGGCCGGCGGCCAGGGGCCCACAGGCTGGCCTCAGATGCCGCCACTGGGGCACGGAGGCCGCCGAAGCAAGGCTGTCCTGATGCCAGGAGGCAAGCCTGCCCCTCTCCTCGCCTGTCGAACGTTCAGCCACACCCAGAGAGGGAGTGGGCGCCCACTTGGCTGACTGCTCAGAGCTCCCAGGGCCATCCGGGTCCAGGGAGACAGAGCAGGGGACCAGAGCGCCCGCGGGTGCCTCGCTCAGGGGCAAACTCAGGAGCTTCCCTTCGCGTATAACTCAGCCTCTGGCTCCACCCCTCCCCCCAAGGCCAGTCTGAGCGACAGTGTCCTGACCCAGACACACGGTGCACCTCCGTCTGCTGCTCCTGAGGCAGTGGCTGGGCTGGGCCTGCCCTGACTCAGGAGCAGGAAGAGGTGCCCTGTCCCCAAGTCCCCGGGGGCCAAGCTTCTGCCGTGAACACTGGGAAACCCCAGGTTTTATGTTGTTAGTTTTGTGTGTTGTTTGTGAAGCTGCCATCTGACCAAGGTGTCCTGTGCAAAGTTGCCAGGTACGGGATGGGGGGCGGGGCTCTTGGGGTGACTTCCTTTGATAACTAAGCATTGTGTGGTTTTGCTATTGTTTTGTAATTTTTTTTGCTAACTTATTTGGATTTCCTTTTTTAAAAAATGAATAAACACTGGTTGCTAGATGTCCGTGATGATGTAGACAGAGGGGTGCCTGCCGCTCCTGCGTCCTTCAGGCCAGACACGCCCAGGATCGGGCGTGAGATCCCATTGCTGGTGGTCACCAGGCCCTGGGACCCCGGGAAGCCAGGTCGGTCCACAGGCCAGGGAAGACACCCCAGCCCCCTGCTGAGGCCTGTCACCCTCTAATTCACGACACCGAGCACTCACTACCATCCCGCCAGGTCCTCCAACGAACTGAGCACAGGCCTGGCGCCCAGCCCACAGCCCGCGGGTGGGGGTGCAGCTGGAATCTGTGGGTTTCCCTCCCTGATCCCTGCCTCTCCTCTGGGTGGCATTACCAGGAGCCCGTAGGGAAGTGGGAGATGATCGAATCCCACTGCACCCTTCCATCGTCCATCATCAGGCAGAGGGGGCTGTGTCCTGGCCTGCAGCCCAGAGGATGGAGACTCCGCAGTGGGGGAAGCGCAGGGGGCTCCCCAAGAGCCACCACAGGAAGGGACGCTGAGGCTGCTGCTTTCAGTCTGGCTTCCTGAGGGCGAACAAGGACTGGACACGTGACACGAGGGTCAATGGGGGAGGCATCAGGAGCTAGAATTTCCCTGGACCATGAACATCCACTAAAAACTTTATTAATTCCAACTGCTTCAGGCTGTTCGTCTAACTTATTGTTATAAGTTTCAGAAACATGACAGAGTCAGGGCTCTGCGTGGGGTCCCCTCCAGCCCCAACTCAGTTCTCTGGGGCCCTGAGAGGGGGACCCCAGGTGCTGAGCAGACGCTGGTGCCCGAGGGCTCAGCCCTCCAGACTTGCTCCTGAAGACAGGGCCCCACATGCAGCCCCCAGGGTGTGCCCAGAGACTGCATAAGAAAGAGGAGGAAACAGACAGGCTCAGGCCCCGGGCAAGGGTGAGGGCGAGGGGCAGGCCTGGTGGGAATCACAGGTTGGACCAACCTCATGTGGGGTCTCCCTCTGTCTTTGCATCTTGGTGTTTCCTCTCAGCCCCTGGGAAGGGTGCAGGGAACACCTGGGTCCCTCCCTGACTCACTGGCCTTGGACAGGAGGGCTGCTCAGGCCCATTTCCTCTGCCCAGCACCCTCCAGGCTGCCGGGGACACTGCCCACTGCCTTCAGGTGCCCCCTGGCTGGGGCTGGGGCTGGGGCTGGCCAAGGGCTTCCGTCTCTGTTCAGGACCTGGGGGGCTCTGGGGTTGCTGGATGTATTTTTAAAGTTTATTCCTCTGTAGTTATCAAGTCATTGGGGAGCTGAAGTTCATATTCATGCGCTGGTGAGAGGAACAGGCCTCAGTGGTGGTCAGGGTTGGCAGTTCCCTCCGTGGCCGGGTGTGGCCATGGCCTGCCCTGCTTCCCACCATGGAGGATGCAGCCAGGACTGCACAGTGACGGCCGCTCTGCCAGCCTCACCCTTACCGCGAAGCCCAGGGACTTTCCTACATTAACAAGAGCGCAGCCTTCACAATTACATTCCAGAGAAGGAGGAATGAGTAATGAGGGGAGTACTTTAGGGAAATTAGCCTAAGTCCCAGTCTCCAGTGGACGCACCTACAAGAAATCAAACTGGGTTAATCAGATGTCGCGGAATCAGACTTTGGGGAATCGGGCTGGAAGGAGATCATGGCTGGCAAGGGGTCTGGCCAGCAGCCAGGCTGCCCTCCCTCCCCACCCCCGGGCACGAGCAGCCCAAACCGCCCTCTCAGGCCCGGGGTATGTGGAGCAGAAGCTACCGCCCTCAGCTCTCCAAGGAACTGCTTCCCCAAGGGCAGCCCTAGGCCCGGAGGACGGACATGCAGGTGAGCTCCAGGTTAGAAGGACCAGAGCCATGTTCACGTTGTCGTAAAACCAGGTTTATTGGTGGGGCACACGCACACGCACACGCACACGCACACGCACGCACACCACAGGCACCCCTCCGGACGCACGGAGCTAGCACGGTGCTGAGCACGGACCTGAAGGAAGCTGTGAGGGCTCAGGCCTTGGGACTCTGCAAATGCACTGACTGAGAAACAACCTCCTGAGCAGCAGACAGCAGCCTCACCCCCACCGGCCCCTCCTCCATCGCCTCCCGAAACACCCCACGCCCCCCGAAGGGACCCAGGTCCCCCAGCTGCTGCCTCACGGCACAACCACGTGGAGGACGAAGCGGAGGACGGCCGCGCCCTCGTACCAGCTCGTCAGGTCCCCTGACCATCACACAGCCTTGTGGTCCCCACTCCACCAACCAGAGCCTGGGGTTTCTCCACGACCTTCAGGCCCATCACCCAAGCACAGGGCTTTCTCTCCCCGCCCTCATCTCCGCAGTGGCTGATGCCGGGGCGGGCAGGGCGCGAGGGGAGTCCCCACCCCAGCATGGGGACCTCACCTCTGAGACTGTCGCCAAGTGCTGAGCCTGCACTGCCCCGCTAGGGCGCCTCACTCAGACCCCAGTCCAGCTGCTCAGCCACCGGCCGGGAGTGTGGCCTCCACACACCTGCCTCTGCTCTCGCTTGGATGAAGCCTGGGCCCCACCCACATCCTGAATTTGGGTCCTCAGCACTTCCGGCACCGAGGGGGGTGAGGAATGGGCGAGCAAGAGGATTTCCTGGGAATGCCATGCTGCTGGGGAACGCTGCCCACTTGGTAGGAATCTCTAGAGGAGGCAGTCCCTGCACACCCAGGGAGCCTTCACCCACATTCGATGACCTGGGCCGGCCGGCTCACTTTGGGGAAGCATCAAGCTCTTCCCAGGAGAGAAGGGGAGGCAGCCTCAGCCTCCCTCCTCCCCAAGCCGGAGCTGAGGCAGGGCACACTCACTCCACCATGGGCGCGCGATGGGGCTGGGATTCCTGCAGGGGGCTGAGGGGCCGAGGGACAGGGTGTGGAGCAGGGCTGGCAGTGCCTGGGGTGTGGGGTGATCTCTGTCCTGCCCAGAGCTAAGGCCTTAGGCCTCGAGCCTCCCCCACACCATTCCCCACCCCCCAGCAGCTCTACCCCACGCGGGATGGGCGGCATCCCACTGCCCTTTGGGTGAGGCCACCACAGCCTCTGGTCTCCTCCACTGGCCAGCCTGTGCCTCACTGAATGGGGGGCTGTTTCCACACCTGGACCCTCGGCCCAAAGCGCAGGGGCCCATTTCTCCCAGGTTCTTCTCAAATTCGCATTTGGGATTCAGCTCAGGCCAGGCCTGGGACCTCCTCCCCAGCCTCACCCAGGACAGGCCTGCTGCCGCCCAGCCCTGCAGGGGGTCCTGGAGCAGAAGCCATGGCAGGCAGGCCACTGGGCAGAGCCAGGACAGGGACAGGGACCAGAGGCCCGACAGCCCACACGCAGAGGGTGAAGTGCCCTTTTCTCGGCAGGTCGCCCGGCCCGCGGCGGTGCCCTGGCCTCCCCTGGAAGTCGAGTCCAGGCCAGGCCAGGACCAGGAGGGAGGTGGAGTCACAGCCCACCCGGGGCTGCGCAACTCCAGGAGGCGCAGCCACATCAGAGATTACAACGGACACGCGGAGCCTGGGCTGGCAGACGGCCCAGGGGTGGACGTGTGTATTCGGAGACCCAGGGCGGCTGGAGAGCCACTGAAGAGCCTGGGAGCCTGGAGGAAGGGGTCGAGCAGGAGGGGTCCAGCGGCCGCGCCTGTGGAGCCCTGGGACGTGGCTAGTCCCGGAAGGCAGAGAGCATGTGTCCGTAGAGATAGTGGGAGTGCGCTGAGAGAGAGGGGGGCGTTAGCAGTAGACGGTGCCTCGAGCGGAGGCCGGGTGGCAGGGCACCCCCAGCAAGCATAGCACCAGGCCAGATGCAGCAGAGCGCGCGGCCAGCCGGGAGGGCGAGGAGGCGCGAAGGCCGTGGGCTGGGCTGGCCCACTTACCCCGAGCACGGGCCACGGGCACAGGGCCAGACCGGGAGGGTCAGCAGGTGTAGGTCCGCACCGTGGAGGTCTCCGGTCTCTGCGCCCCGGCCGGCCCGGCTGGGAGAGGCAGCAGCCGAGAACACACAGGCGGCTGTTAGTACGAGCGTTTGTGCTGGGGCGGCCAGGCCACGGCCACAGCAGGTCAGTGCAGCCTCAGGCAGCCAGGCGGACAGTGTCACTCACCTTCAGGCGTGATCTTCTTAGGCGGGGCCGGTGGAGGCTGCAGGGACCCCAGCGGGGACACGCCGAGCACGCCTGCGGAGAGGTCCCGCGGCCGGAAGCGCTTCCTCCAGGAGGGGGCGCGGCGGAACACCTTGTCCTCCCCCTGCAGGGGACACAGTGGGATGCACCTCCCTCCCGCCTGGGCGCTCTGGCTGGTCCCTGGATGGCTCCTTGGCGGGAACTGTCTCTGGGAGGGGAGGCCTCTGGTGGGACCTGCCCATCACGCACCCGTCATCTCACCTGGGCTTGGGACTCCCTAGGACCCCCCAGTCTTTCTCCTGTGTCATCTGGGGACGCGCTCACCAGGCAGCCCCCACCCAGCAGGGCCTCCCTGCAGGGCACTGGGCAGATCAGATCCCCGAGAGTGGTGTCTGGCAGTCTACTCCTTGCCTGGAGCCCACACACGTTCTACACGTGTGTGTGTATGTGCCTGTGTGTGTAGCCAACTCCAGGGCACCCCATGCAGTCGGTGCTGGCAGCCTGCATGTGTCCTGTCTGCTGAGGCCCCGCAGTCATACCACAAGGAGGGCTCAGCCCCACTGGGAAGGAAGCTCTAGGGCGTCTCAGGCCAGCGGTGTGAGCAGGGGCCTCGGGGCCTCGGGGTGGGGGGTGCTCACAGAGCAGATGGAGTGAGGGAGGGGAAGCCGCCGTTAAGCGGTCTGGGGTCGTCTGTAACTCGTTTGGTGCCAAGGAGCTAAGGCCGACCTGGGACAGGAACGTGGCGGGGGTGGGGGGGGGGGATCAGGTGTCCCGATGGGCGCTAGGAGCCACCAATGACAAGCCAAAGGCCCCATCAGGGCGGGCACTCACATCATCCAGCTTCCGGTCGGTGCCCAGGGCCAAGAGGTTGTTGAACTCTCTCTCCATCGCCTGGCGGGCCTGGCATCACAGGAAGAGGGAGAGGTGGGGGGTGGGGGGCTGTGGTCAGCCAGTTGTGCCCGGCCTGCCACCTGTTTCCTAGGGGCCACGTCCACGCAGACGCGGTTTCAGGGCATTTAACCCTCTGACTTATCTGCCCCTTCGCACAAACCTCAGGGCCCTCTCACAAGTCAGCTGTGAACCGGGCTCCTTCCTACAGAGCAAATTAGGAAACTGGCTTTTTAAAAAGTAGGTCACAGAACACACGGCAGGCAGGCCTCACCTACTGGGGGAAAACCCCATGTTTTGCATCAAGTGCACATCATGCCTCCCTGGGCGGGATAAGTGAGCAGCAGTAGGCCCTGGGGAGCAGGATGTAGCTGATCTAGGCTGAAGGGCCACGGTTCACGACACCACAGCAAACGCTTCACCTGGAGGCAGCTCAGTCGTCGGCTGGTGGCCCAGGGCTGAATGGGGCACAGAGGTCCTCCCACGAGGCCCGGGAGTTTAACTCGGGAGATTTGGGAAATGCCAGAAATAAGCAAGTTTTCAAAAATGCCACCAGATATTAGCAACCATTTTTAAGGAAGGATTCCTACTGGTCCGGATC
Organism: Myotis pilosus; assembly: GCA_036010255.1. Taxonomy (NCBI): domain Eukaryota; kingdom Metazoa; phylum Chordata; class Mammalia; order Chiroptera; family Vespertilionidae; genus Myotis; species Myotis pilosus. The sequence goes on from JASKON010000027.1 coordinate 116,600, forward strand.
CGACCTCCCCAACAGCTAAGCCATGAAGGGTCAGGAGAGTGAGAAGGACTGGACCCTGCTCCTGTTCACGGGTGAATCCCATTCACAGAACCCGGTGACACGGAGACAGGAAACGGAGAACGGAGAACTCGGCCCATTTCTGGGTGAAAACAGCCCCCGTGTTGCTCCCTAGAGACCACCCTGCTCGGTCCTGGGAACCCTTTCCAAGCGGCTGGGAGGGAGAGGGAGGACGTCCCGCACCGCGTGGCACTCTCGGGGGCCATGGTGGGGAGGACCCGCTCGACTGGAGCCCCCCAGGCTGAGGGTGGGGAGTGCAGACCAGGTTGGAGGGGGACAAACACAGGAAGCCGCATCTGGGGGACATCCAGGCGCTCCTTAGAGAACGGGGGTCTGTGCTCTCCACTGTGGCTGCAGAGCCCGGTGGACACACTGGCTCTGTGTTGCCAGTGCCCCCAAAAGGCCACCCACCACCCAGAATTCCAAGACCACAGAGCCGCCCCTCCCACAAGCCAGAACGCATCTGCTCCCAGAAGAGCTCACGGAGGGGGTTCGGGGCTGCATCTCAAGAGCCCCGACAGCTGCCGCACTCCGACAGCGACCAGGGCAGAGGCGAGTCTGTGAGGAAAGGCTGAAGGCCGAGTCCACAGAGACAGGCGAGGCCAGGGCAGCACATCAGAGCCGCGACACCACCAGAGCGGAGGCTGGCGGACGCGCGCACCTTCCACCCCTCGAGGCTGGGAGGAGGCTCCCTCCCGGCTGCCCGGCTCGTTCAGGACAAATACAGGAGGAAGCCTTTCAGAGGCAGCACTTCCAGCCCCACTGCCCGCAGGACGGGCACAGGCCGGACGTGAACAGCTCAGAGAAGTCAGCACATTCTTGGGTGGGTTCCCAGGACGACGTGTAATTTACATGTAATTCACGAGTACCCCCCACCCCCCACCCCCGCCCATGCTGAGGCACAGGCAGCGGGGCCCCTGACGCCAGTGCCGCCCACCTGGGTGTTCTGTGTGGGGATCTGCAGGACCAGGGCCAGCGTGTTGTGGTCAAAGTTCTCGTCCAGGGCCAGCAGGGCGCCGTGCACACCGCTCTCCTGCAGGTTCCCTGCGTAGTCCCGGAGCCCAATGGACTGGACCCAGTGGACCACCTGCTCATTGGTCCAGACCAGCACATCTAGAGGCGGGAAAAAAGCAGGCAGACCCGGGGTCCAGAGGTTTCCAGGGAAGAGGGGAGCCCCCAGACCAGAGCCCCAGCCTTCCCTGCCCTCGGCTCCACCCCATCTCCCTCCTCCATCCTGAGACCCCTCTCCTCCTTCCCTCTCAGCTTTGGGGTGAGGCCCCTGCACCCAAGCGTGCACCTGCAGCGGAGGCCCGTGACCCGCTTACCCCTGATCTCATGCTGGCTCTCCTCCCGCCTCCTCTCCAGCTCCTTCCGGTCATAATTGAGCCTCTTGAGACACATGATGCCGTACTGCAGGCTGCTCCTGCAGGCACACAGCCCACCACAGCCTCAGGGCCACGCTCCTGCCCAGCTGCCCACGTCCTCCAGCACAGACAGCCCCCAGACGCTCGGCTCCACCTGCACGCAACCCGCCAAGGCCACCTCCCTCTCTGGTCCCGTCCTCCCTCAGCCCGGGTGGGCCTCATGATGACGTTCTCAGCACGGAAGCAGCATGGCCCTCCCCGTCCAGGACTGCGTGACCAAGACCCGACTGCCCACCAGTCACAGGGAAAGATACCCTTTTGTGTTCCCATTTCACCCGCTCCTCACACAAGCCTATGGATGCTACCGGGTCCTCCCACGCCGTCTGAGCTCAGGGACACCCTGTCTCGCTGCCCACAGGCCTCGGGGCCTTTGCACTGGCTGCACTGCTGCCGGAGCACTCCCATTCTGCTGCCCTACGGCCTTGCTGAAATGCCGCCGTGCCCACCTGACTGTATGACCATCACCACCCAGCCCACCCCAGCCTCCTTACCCAGGTCTAATTTTCCTGCCACTCGATCCCAGTTAGCATGGAAGCTCCCTCCCGCGTCTCACCCCCTGGGACGAGTTCACGGGAAGGACCGGAAGGACTCGCGCTGCAGCAGGTGCACTCGGGACCCTCGCTCCCTCACAACGAACCCGCGGAGAACCAGAGCCGGGGTGAGAGGGGACCCCAGAGGCCATCGCTCCGAGCGCCCGCCTCATGCAGGAGGCAGCACCCCGTGCCAGCCTCTGGGGACGGAGAGCTCACTACCTCTCGGGGCAGCTCGTCCCACCTCGGGCCGCGACTGCTCCTCCTAAAGAGCGGCCCTGACGTGGCCTCTGGAGTCGCCGCCCGCGAAGCTGAGGAGCCGAGGAGAAACTCCCTGCCCACCCCACTGTCCCCACTCCGCTGAGGCCACTGCTCTGCGAGATTCGATTACGCAGACAGCCCCCTCCCCGGCCCCTCCGCTGCCCCGGCCTCTCTGCCCAGAAATCACTTCACGGCTCAGATACCCCTTCCAGGAACTAGAGACCTGGACAGTCTGAGCTGGTGTTAGCAAGGACTTCCTCACACCATTTCCAGCCCTGCTCTGCAAGCCCAATGCCGCCAGGGGCCAGGAGGCATTTACTGCAAATGGGCGAGCAGGCTGCGGGGCTGAGGGGCTGTAAATGGGCGAGCAGGCTGCGGGGCTGAGGGGCTGTAAATGGGCGAGCAGGCTGCGGGGCTGCGGGGCTGCGGGGCTGGTGGAGTCCATGCTACAAGGTGACGATAGATAGAGCTTTCAATTTTTGAGGATCCAGACATCCACAATTTTTTGTAAAATTTCCTAGAGCTTAAAAACTAGCAACTAAATTCATAATTTTAAAAATACCATGTGGGCCACAGAAAACACATCCGCGGGCCAAATCCCACCCACGGCTGCCAATCTGGGGCCTCCAAACACCTCTGAACAGAAGATGTTTTCAGCAAAGAGAGGGGAGGACTGGGTGACATCCTGCAGCAAAGGCCGTGGGTTCAGGCTGGACGCTCGGGACGGGCACATTGGCCGAGCAAGGGCCCAGGAGCCGTCCTCCAGCCGGAAGGGGTCAGTGCCCACCCTGCACACGGGGTCCAGGCGAGCCGTCTACCGGTAAACAGAATCCAGCCAGCCCGTGACGAGAACGAAACAGCCTGGGAGAAACCTCCAGGAGGGGAGTTAAGAGAAACAATTTGGTCTTTAGGGTTGAAGGGGAGAGAGTCCAGGTCCACAAGGAGCTGCTGCCACCCAGAAGGGCCAGGGAAGAGATTGGACGGAGCCCAGCGCTGGGCCCTGTTGGGAGGGCCGCCGCCTGCTCACCGGTGGAAGCTGTCCACCATCTTCAGGTGCACCCGCAGGTCCTTCTTGGTGAGGTGGTCCAGCATGCGAGCGTCCACCAGGCACTCCATGAAGTAGCTGCGGTACTGGGGCAGCCCCAGGCTGGGCAGCCACTCGTTCCCGATCCACTCGTGGCTCATGTCCCCATAGGCCAGGGTCTGGGAGGAAGGCAGTGCCAGGCTGCAGCCGACTACAGCAGTTCCGTGAACATCAGCTCATTCACCCAGGGGTGGGCATGGTGGGAGGTGGGGGTTTTAAATGAAGGTTTTTAGGTCCCAAAATGACGTGGCTCCATCAGGGACAAATCCCCTGCACTGAGGACAGAGCAGCTCCCAGGCAGGCGTGTAGGGGCCGTGGGGCAGCTGCCTCTGATTCTCAGCCTCACCCCTGCTGGCGGCTGCAGGGCAGAGGGCGCCAGAGCCAGGGGAACCCAGGGGGGTCTGCTCCTCCCCACCCCACACCCAGAGGGGACCCCTGAGCTTTGTGTCCCTCGCTCGAAAAAAGGTTTAACGGTTTTTACAATCACCAAGTGCGTTTCTCTAAGACCTCGACATTCACCCTTGTTCATCTCACGGCACACACCAGCTAATTACCAAAATCCTGTGACACAAAAATACACTGTGTTTTCTGCAGACCTGACAAAAATGGGTGTGATTTTGACTCGTTCATAGTGTGGTGCTGGCTGCTGCCATTTTCCATGCGGAAAGCGGAGGAGGAGGCCGGGTCCTGACTGGGCCGGGCTGCGCCTGCTAACCCTCTGGGGCACAGCAGCCGGCCGTGTGCTTAAGCCACGCACCAGCTCTGCCTGCATGCCTGGGCTCAGCGCCCGCTGCTGCAGACAGGCTGGCATCTGCACTGACCGGCTTCCCTGTGCGACGGTGTGCTCGCAGCCCCACCGCGGTCCTCACTTGCCTGGCTCGCTATCCAGAGGTGTGGCTGCGTGCACTGCCTGTCTCCCTAGCATACGAGCCTGAGAGGGCAGCGTGTTCACGCCTGTGTCCAGAGCCTGGAATATTTCTCACTACGTGAATGAACCAGAGGCCTCTGCTCAGCTCACAGGCCCCCGAGAGGGCGGAGGGAGGAACAGGATGCTTCCAACCTACACCTCATCGTTCCCGAAGGGAGCCCACTGGGGGCGGGGGGGATAGAGGCACCAGGCAGCACAGCCCGCGGGCTCCTCTCCTGCCAACCTGAGAAGCCAGGACAGTAGCTAAAGGGGAACGGGGAGGGAGGGTCCTCGCAGGTGCCCTGGACCCCGCGTCCGGCAGGGGGTCTTACCTGAGCCCAGCTGCCCTCCTCACTGTCCTAGCAGGAACGTGCAGCGTGAGGGGAAACGGCCAAGTCAAGAGCCTGGCAGCATGCACCCCAGGCCCCATTGAGAGGGAGCCCACACCCAGGGCTGGTGGGTGAGCAAGGATGGCGAGGTTGGGAGAGGAGGCAGGTGTGGGTGCCATGCTTTCGGTAAGAGGGCAGCAAGGCCCTCCCATCCTTGCACAGGCCTCGGCGCCAGGCAGGACCCCGGGTCCAGGCCCACAGCAGTGCAAAGCTCTCTTCACCCCCCCCCCTCGCCCGCCTGGTGCCAGCTGTGACCGTGGAATGGACTCCGTCCCCCACCGCCACCCACCACTCTCTCTCTCTCTCCTTCCCCACCAACCTCCGCCTGAGAACAAGCTCAGTGACACGTCAGGGCTAATCTCACACTCAGCCAACTTCCCACCACCTCCCCCCACCTTGGGCCATCAGCCCTAACCCCAGGCCCAGGGCCGACTCACTGTTTTAGTGGATGTTGCCAGAGTTTCCATCTCTTCATGGGTGACCCAGACATTCCCGGAGGACTGTAGAGAGAGGAAACCTAGCTGGTCCTGCAGTGGGTCCCAGGGGCTCCCCAAGGACAAGGACAAAGCTCCCTCCCTGAGTCCTCCCACAGTGTCCCCAGCGCCTCCTCAGTGAGCGAGCATGAATGCTGCAGCGTGGACAAGAGCTGCCCCCAGCCACAGGGAAGGCCCACGGAGAGGCTGGAGGCCTGGGACAGAGTTCACAGACCCCACTCCCTCAGCCACCGCCATCTGACCACACAGAGCCCCGGGTCCCAGCCGCCTGGAGATCCGGGACTACTGGCAGAGTCAGGGGGAGACGGAGCCCCTGCTGGTCTGTGGGAGGCAGAAGCTAGGCCTGCTGGGACCCCAGAATCAACATCACCCCCTGCAGACCAGCTGGACCCCTGTGTGGGGATGGGAAGTGAGGGGCAGACACAGCTACCATCTCTCCAAAGACCCATGGGAGGCTCACAGAGCTATTCCAGGGCCTCGGGAAGGGTCTGGGGAGGGAGAGGCCACTCACAGTCCTGGAGGTGGGCGGGGCGGAGGGGCTGGTCAGCGACACCATCTCCTGGATGGCCAGCCGCAGCTTCAGCCGGTGCAGGGCGTTGCTGATGCCGATCTCCCGCTGGATCTCCGTGTCTGACAGGGCCGACATGATGGCCCCACTCTTGACGTTGGCACGGCAGGCTGCCACGTACCAGGCTGGCATCCCCACCCAGAGCTGCAGACAGGCACGGGGTCACTCAGCCGCCTCTCCAAGAGCTGGGCAGCCCCCAGGGCAAGGCCAGGCCCAGCCATGGTCTCAGAAGAGCAGACGTGGAGAGGACCGTCATCAAACGCATCTCCCTTCACAGTGGAAACTCTGGGCCTGGGGAGGAAGGGCTCCCAGCTCTGCCCGGGGACCAGCTCCCGGGGCGGCCACAGTCAGCGCCTGCGGCCCATGGCTCAGCGGGGCCTTCGGCCCTCAGCCATCAAGATCACCACTGTGTGCTGATGGGCATGGGGGCGGGGCAAGGCTAGGTCCCCTGTGTGCTTGGCAGGGGAGAAGCACGCTGGGAAAGTTCTGCCCAGGAGTCCCCCCACCCAGGCCCTGAGTAGACCCTCTGCCTAGGTACCTCTAGCCAGGAGACCACGGTAGGGCCGTCCCACTGGGCAAAGGGCAGTCCCTTTCGGCGGGCGTCTTCAAGCAGCTGGTGCCTTGCAGGGAGAAGAGCAGACTCAGCGGTCCTTCCTGTGCCGCCCGGGATGGCTCCAGGGACATGGCTGTGCCCTGTGCTGGGCTCCCCTGCTCATCCCCCTCACCCGACTGCCACCCTGCTCTGCACCTGAAGCAGTGTGACTCCAAGACACGGGGCAGGGATGCCCTCCAACCTGAGGGCAAGAGCTCTCACTGTGCACGCGGCCCGACCACGACCATGTTGGTCTGCTCTGCCAGAGCCACCCTAACAGCCAGCGCCCAGCCTCTGCGTGACCCCACGAACCAGGCCAGCTCAATTCAGAAAGGGCCTCCTGGGCTCTGACCACCTGAGCTCAGTCCCATGCAGCCCACGGGACGGGCAGAGGTGGCAGCCAGGGGACGGGCAGGGGGTGGCAGCCAAGGGACGGGCAGGGGGTGGCAGCCAGGGGACGGGCAGGGGGTGGCAGCCAGGGGACGGGCAGAGGTGGCAGCCAGGGGACGGGCAGAGGTGGCAGCCAGGGGACGGGCAGGGGGTGGCAGCCAGGGGACGGGCAGGGGGTGGCAGCCAGCCTGGACACTGCTCTTACTTCTTCTTCAGCCGCCGGTCCCTCTCTGCCTGGGTCCCCAGCTTGGCAGGCACCAGGGGCTCCTGCAGCCCGAGCTCGGAGTCTGTCAGAACTAGAAGGGAAGCGATGGCAAGTCAGCCAGACCCTCTGCTGGTCCCCCGGCGGGTCCAGGACTGGGGAGCAGACCAGCAGGAAGCTCCTCAGTGCATGAAACCCAGGCCTGATGGGACCACCCACCGTGCCCGGAGCCTCCGCTCGGCGTCCGCACCCAGGCCGCCCCAGCCCCGACGGTGCCCTGAGCGTTGGCCCTGCGGTATTTTCCGATGGGATGGAGCCACACCGTGCGGCACTAACAGCCACAGAATCCTCACCAGGACTTGTCCCTCCTCCAAACCAAGCTGCAAAGGAGACCCGAGAACCAGACACGACGGGCCACGAGGCCGAGAGAACTCTCCTGGCCCAGGTCGGACGGGGAGACCGCCTCTCAGGTGCCCTCCTCCGCCCAAACCACCAGTCTGTCCGCTCCACCCACGGCCTCCTGAGCGGAGGCCGTCCCCCAGAGCACATGCAGGGTAGCACCGGTGCGGGCACAGAGGGCAGCTGGTGTGACTGGTCCAGAAGTCGGAGGTGCTGCCCTAGGCTCAGGTGCCAGCAGGCGGGAGGAGCACAGGAAATGGGCTCCACACAGAAGCCTCCTGCCCTGATCAGAAGCAGCAGCCTGGTCTGTGGCGGTGAGCTCCCCTGAGCTGGGGCAGAGGCTCCCACACAGCAGAGGGCTCTCCCGTCCCAGTCCTCCTAGCTCACTGGGTTCTGACTCACACCTTCCCGGGTGCAGGAAGGTATAATTGTGCAATTATGCTTTGGGCTCAAAGGTTCTTTTTCTCATTGATCATGCAGGTTCCCTTCATGAAACTGGTTAAGGCTCTCGCTGCCTTGGGGGCTTCTAAACCTCTTCGGCTGATTCTGCAAGGCCCTCATGAGCTAACCCCAGCCCAGGGTCCAAGCGCCCGCCTCCCCCACCCCTCCTACCCACTCTGAACAGACTCAGCTGCATACAGGACTCTCACACCCACGTCTTTGCCTTCCTCAGACCCCCTTCCCTCCTACTTTGCCTCTGGATTCAGCCCAGATATTGGCAGCAGAGCAAGCCGCCCCGTGGCCCGCACTGCACCAAGGCCGAGGCCCGCGCTCCTGGAGCACCTCGGGCATCTCACGGTCGTTGCCCTGTCGTTGAAGTGTCTCTTCAGTGTTACCTTCTCATCAGAGCTATTGCAGGAATGGACTAACCCTGAGCCTGTGTCCAGAGTTACTCAACAAGTGTCTGCCAAGCAAAGGACTGAGTTGATGCGGGAAGCGAGGAGGGAAGGAAGAGAGTTGACGCGGCTGTGTGCCTACCACCTGCCAGGCGGGCACTAGGGCCTCCCGTCATCACACAGGTGGCACAGGGCCCGCTGCCAGGCTCCCACGCGAACAGGCCTATGGAATGTGGGTCCTGGAGGCCAGACGGCCAGAAGGAAGTGCTGACCACACTGACTCCTGACGGCCCTGAGCACTGAGCACCAGAGCCCTCGGCTGGACGACCCCGCGCAGGCCCAGCCTTCGCTCCGGACAGGAACCTCTTCGGCCACGGCGGGCCTGACCCTGGTTGGAGCCCCCGGGGGACGGGCAGCCGCCCGCTGGGGAACAACAGGCTAACGGAAACCCCGTCGGGCTGGGGTCCCTGCAGACAGCAGCAGCAGCCAAGCCCACACCCAGCACCCTCCTGCCTCTGGCCCTCGACTTGAACTTGGACTCGTTTGCTGGGAAGGGGCAGAGACCGTGGCCCGCAGCTCCATCGTGGCTCAGCTGGGTCAGCCTGCCCTTCTCCTTTTTCCCAAACAGCCGGCCGATGGACGACTTGATGCCTTTGCGCTTGGCACCCTTGTGCAAGGAGTCCTGGCTGCTGTGGCTGCTGCTGGGGCTGCTGCCCTGGTCCTCCGCGGCACTGAGGGCGGCACAGAGGGGAGAAGTACAGCAGGAGGGTGGGGGTAAGACCTCAGGAAGAACTTCCAGGCAGTGTCAGAGTTGGGGGGTGGTGAGGGGAGCCATCAGAGCAGGTGACCAGGGAGACGGGGACTGTCCCTCCCTGATGGTGATTCAGAGAAGTGAGGTGTCCAGATCGCTGGACGAGGTGATGGCCGTGGGGATGGAGAGCTGGGAGGGCTCCCTTACCTCTGGCCTTCCTCCTGGCTCGGGGCTGGGTGGCCGCGCTTCTCGAGCCGCAGCGTCCTGGGTGAGGAAGGAGGAGAGGTCTCACATTGTATGGTGGCTTTATCCTCTCGGTTCTGTTCCCGAGACACTGGTGACTGAACAGACAGTGGAGCCATCAGGGGATAGAGGGAGAGATCTGGCCGCAGGGAGAGCGCAGCGGGGTGGCCTGGGGCCGGGGGAGAAGCCGGAGGACCGGCCACAGGACCTGCTCAGGCCCACTCACCTGCAGCTTCCGCCGGTGCTTCCGCAAGTCACTGGGCTGGAAGAGAGAGAAGCGGGAGCTCACGCACCCTCTGGGAGCTGCCAGTCCACCCCAAGGGGAGCCCAGGTCTCAGAAGGGGAAGGTAGGAGTCGGGACCTCGCCCAGGTCTGCAGAGACATCGCAGCAGAGAACAGCTGGCCCAGAACAATAAGCCAGGGCCTCTGGGGGAGACAGGTGGGCAGCGGTCGGCTTCCTGAGCCCTGCTCCTCCAGGGAGAGGTGTGTCCGGAACAGGACGTGCCCGTGGCGGGACGTGTGGGGTGTGTGCACATCACGGGAGGAGGTGGAGCCCGGCGAGGACAGGGCTGCTCCTCTACTGTCCCAAGACTCACCAGGGTCATGACCCCCATTCGGTCCAGGTCCTGAACGGCACTGCGGGAGGCACACTTAGCTGTGGAGCGGCCACTGAATGCAGGAGACCCGCTGGCCAAGGACAGGGCAGTCAGAGAGGTGGGGATGGGGCCGCGCCGGTGCGGCTGGGTCAGATTGAGGGCCTCCATGCTGCCGCTCGTCACTCGCGTCTCAATCTCCTCCGCGCGGAGCTCCGTGGACTCTTTCTCCTCCTGGATCATCCTGGAGGCACAGACCAGCATCAGCCTGGGCATCGGCCTGGGCAGCAGCCCCAGCGGCCACCAGGAGGCAGGTGCTTCTGGCCTTGCCCAGCACTTCCCACTGCAGCTTAGAAAGATCCTTCTCTCTTGTGAGCTGAACTTTGTAACAAAACTCCCGTTTAACAGAAGCAGTTGCGGGAACGGAGGCAGTTTAGTCAGAGGAATACAAGCCATCTGGACGTCAGAATCCTCAGCCTAACGCCAGCTACAGGGGGACTCGGGTCAGGCCCTTGGCTCTCTAGCCTGTTTCCCAATGAGGAGTGGGCTACGTGCCCAACGCTGGACCTTTCACTGTGCTGACCCGTTCTCAGGAAAATGAGAATAATGAGGGGGCGGGGCTCAGAGACGCTGTCACATACGCTGTGACGCACAGTCACACACGGACTGATGTGAAGGTGCCAGCTGAGGAAGGGGCCTGCTTTTCTGTGGGGAGTATGTCTTCCCAACGTTAGGGTGCTAACGGTCTGATGGCTGTAGAATGGCTATGACAGGAACAGCGGATCCCTTCAATGTTTCAGTCGGTGGACTAGAAGCTGGCGGTCCTGTCAGCACGTGTGTGTGTGTGTGTGTGTGTGTGTGTGTATTTGTGCGCCATGTTAACTGGCCTGTGACATCCCAGCATGGGCGCCCCTGACCCAGCGCCCTCTGCGGCCCTGCAGAGCTGGTGCTGTCCGGCCGGCTCTTCCTTGTCATTGGTCATAACATTAACTAACCCTCTCGACGGCAGGCAAGTGCCCACCCGGTAACTTCCTGTCTGAGGCCTCGTTGTGGGGCGGTGAGACCCGCCTGAATCCTGGCTCTGCCACTCCCTGTGCTGCTCTAGGCAAATCCGTCGGTCGCTGGTTTCTGTCCCTTGTCTGTCAAGTGGAGATGATACCATCGCCCCCAGAAATGGTGGTGAGACTGCAACAGCCTTGGTGGGTGGGAGCTGCACCCTTGGTGTCCGCTGCAGACGCCGCCGGGGCACAGCCAGCACACAAGTCGGTCTGAGGTCAGTGCTGGGCACAGCCTCCGGGCCCCTGGACAGCGGCGCTCTCGGATGCACCTATGAGAGACAAGCGAACTGCGCACTTCCTCCTGCGGCGGCCCTGACCTGATCTCCTCGTTGATGGCGTCCAGCTGCTCCTGCAGCATCATGGCCAGGGTCTGCGCATCGGAGTGGCTGCCCGGGGAGACAACATCCACGGAGCCCACCAGACCCCCTGGCCCATCCTCATCCACATCAGAGATCTCAGGGTCACTGTCAAAGGCAGGGGCGGCCGTGGGGGCCAGCATACCAGGCAGTGGAGACCGCTCCCAGTCCTGAGCAAAGGAGGGAAGAGGAGGGGCATTTGTTCAGCCCAGATCTGGGGGTGCAGAACCTGCATTTTAACAAGAGCCCTGGCTGATCTATTTGCACATAAAGTCTAAGAAATACGACTGGACTATCAAGGACCCCGACGGCAACATGCTTGGCGGGGATTCCAGGGGCAGAGGTGCTCCAGCCAACACTGGCTGTGCAGCCGCCGAGAAGTCGTCTCACCACCCTGTGCCTCAGTTTGCTCGTCTGTAAAAGGGGTATTCACAGGACCCGTGCCATAGGCAGTTGTGAGGACTCTAGTGCTCAGCAGTGTCTGGCACAAAGTAAGCACGAGTAACACAAACAAAGGGCGACGAGCCCCAGGGTGTCTCGTGTCCCGGTTTGCACAGCAGGACCCTTTGGTCACCCCGAGAAGAGGAAGCTTCTCCGAAATCATCCTGTGAACCTCTCTGGTGGACAGAGGCCCTCGAGAGGCACAGAGCCGAGCTGGGGCAGCCAGAGAGCAAGGGTGAAGAGGAGCGGGGCCTGGGCAGCAGCTGAACAGGAAGAGGGTGAGGGGAGAGAAAGAGGAGCCTTCACACTGACTCCCCACCCCTCAGACGAGGAGCTCCTTCCTCCTCTCCCTGTCTGTGGGGGCCCTGGGCTCAGGACAGAGGTCAACCACCCGGGCCAGGCGGCAACCAGACGCCTACACTTCCTGCTCCTCCGAAGGCTCAGTGAGATCTCAAAGCAGCATCTCAGGAAACTCCAGGTGCCGTCCGAGGGCCCACTAGCTACCCTGCCATCCGCCATCTCCCCACAGACCACAGCTTTGTTCCAGAAAGCGTGCCAATTCCATCCTGCCCCCGTCCCCACCCGACCACACGCCTGCACACCCAGGCACACGTGCACACGCTTCGGTGGGCCCCAGGGACCAGGAGGCTGGGGGAGCGCAGCTGTTGCAGCTGCCGAGGCCCCATCCAGGGCTGCAGCTGTCACTGGCACGGGGTGGGGGGCAGGGGGGGATTTGTACCACACGCCGGCCAGCTGTGAAACTGGAGCCAGGCACGAGGCCGGCCGAAGTGACCCCACCCCCCGGGAGATGCCCCCCTCCCCCTCCACCCCTCACCTTGGCAGGCTCTTCCCGCAGCGAGAAGCGGCGACGCAGGCCCGGGGCTGCCGCGCTCAAGGAGAACCGCAGGTCCACCGCGCTGCCCGTGTGCGACCTTGCATGGGGCAGGGAGAGGATGGGCTGAGCCCAGCGCACCCCACAGGCCCAGAGTCCCGGTCTGAGAAGAGGGTCTCTGCTCCCCTACACGCAGCCCGTGCTGTGATGGGCCCAGAACGTCTAGTCAGAGCCAAGGATTCCCGACCACTGAGGAAAGTAAGCAAGGCAAGTGGCCTGGTGTCCTCTGGGCCACGTCTTACGAATTCAGGGCCGGTCTCTCCTGAGCAGCCTGCAGGAGGGAGAGCCGGGGTGCCGCCCACTGGCTCCGTCCCCTCCCTGCCCCACCGCACTCCACACAGGAACGCCTGCTGACCACTGAAGATGCAGCAAGGTCTTACCACAGACACCACCGGCCCAGCACCCCTTTCCCTTATCCCTGCCCCACCCACACACACCACACGCTTCCTTTCACCTCTCTGCAGAGAATGTCCCATTGCCCACAGATCGCTATTGCCTCGAGGGTTCTGACCTAAAGGACATTGTTGGGGAGGACACGGCCAGGCCTGCGAACCTTGATGGATTCACTCATTCAGTCTGTTCCTCACCTGCCTCTGGCAGAGAAGGGAGGCAGGGCTACGTCGCCTGCTTCACAAAATATGGAGGTAAACCCAGAAGTTCCCTGCAGCGTGGGCCTAATTCCAGCACGAGGAGAGCCCCACCCCCACCTCTTAAATGTTCTTGGGAAAGATGCACAACTGTGTGAGGAACAGCAAGGGAGTTCCTGCTGCCTCACTTCAATCTCTCCCGCTGCTCTTGTGCCCGCTGCCTGCCACCTGCCCTAGGCGGCCCTCAGCTCAAACAGCAATCCTGCAGACCCCGAAGATGGTGTCTCCAGAGAACTAGAGGGAACCAGACAGCCTCCATGGGCGGGCCATGGGCTGTGCGCCGTGGGCCGTGGGCCGTGGGCCGTGGGCCGTGGGCCATGGGCCGTGGGCAAGCATGTAACTCAGCAGACCCTCTGCAGGGCAGGCCCTGTCCAGGAAGCAGGAAGGATGGCCTATGTCCACGGCCTGGGGAGGGCTCCCTGTGTGTGACCTGAGCACCGCTCCGGGGTCAGGGCTCCCTGCTCAGCTGACAATGACTGGGTGGCTTTGACCAAGCTCTCCAGGCCTCGATGTCCCGCCCTGAGGTCCTAGGCGGTCTTTTGGTGGGAGGAAGTCTCCTCCTCGGGGTCCACCAGGACCCCACCCAGCCTCCCGTGCTCCAGTACCTGGAGTGGATGCCATCCACCAACGGCCCCCCTCGACCCTTCAGCTGGTCCACCTCTTGGCGCAGCTTCTCAATCTCTTCGGACAGGCGGCCCTGTGCCAGGCAGACCCGGTGTGGGGTGGGGGTCAGGGAGGGACAGAGAGGGGAGAGAGGGACAAAGAGGATGGCAGAGTTGGGGAGAAGCAGCAGAGGGCACTGCAAAGTGCAAAGCCAGGGCCCAGACCAGGCCCACAGATCACACCAAAGAGACTGGGTCCAAGTGAAGAGCAAACAGAGGTGGCGGCAGGCGGGCAGGCCGGGCTAGGACAGGGTCTGCCTGGGGAAGGAAGGGGCTTAGGAGCGGGCCTGAAACCCTCCCCACACCTGGCACGGCCCTCGAAGCTGGGCAGCAGAGGCCCGTGCCCTCGGACCTCACAGACACTGCCCAGGCAGGAACAGTGGCCAAGCCTCCTGGAGCCCCTGCTCTGAGGCCTCAGCAAGTTGTTCTGCTGGCCCTGGTCTCTGCCGCCTACTCTGCCCTAAGCTGTGGCCTCAGGCTCTTTACACGCAGGTGTAATGCACCTACTGGCAGGCTCCAGGGAGGGTCAGTGAGCTCGCCGCACCGTCCGGCCAATGGGCTCACTCCGTGCCGGGCACCAGAGCAGCTGCACCCAGCACAGCCCCCGCCCTCCCCGGCTCCCGGCTCGGCAGCGGGTACCTTGTGGTGGTGCTGCTCCTCGATCTGCCTCTGGGAGCTCTCCAGCTCCTGCATCAGCGTGTTCTGGGGAGAGCAGTCGTGAGCCAGGGCCCAAGGGCTCCTCCCCCACCTGCCAGGACCCGGCCCACGAGTCTGCCCTCTAGGGCGGCAGCTCCTCCCTTCTCCAGCCTGACGATGGGCAGGCAGAGGTGCGAGGCCCAGGCCAGCCTCCACCCTGACGACCCTCTCACATCCGACCCAGCCCCTCCGGCCCCTCCCCTCTAGCAGGCCCTGTTCTCCAGCAGGCCCCATCCCTCCCGCAGCCCCGCCCCTCCGACCTGGGGCACCCACCTTCTCCTCCAGCGCAGCCATGCGCTCCTTGAGGTGGAGCTGCAGGCGCTCGTTGGACTCGCTGAGCAGCCGGTCCACGGTGTCTGACAGCCGCTTGTTGTGGTCCTCATTCATCTTCTCCCGCTGGCGCACCTGCACACAGGCCAGCCCAGGGCCACATGCTCACCTGTCCCCTTCTCATTCTCCGAAGCCCCCCTCCAACTCTCCAACCACCTCCTCTCACCCTCTGTGGCTGTCCCTGGCCAGGGCCATCCCCCTGCCCGCCTCCTCCCTGCCCCACCCACAGCCCACCCTGGGGGTGGTTAGAGAGGGGCCTCACCCTCGCCAGCTCCTGGTTCTTCTCCTCCAGCTGGCCCTCCAGCTGCCGCAGGTGCTCCTCGATGTTGCCATGCCTTTCCTCGGCCTGCGGGCAGGGACAGGTCAGCGCAGCCCGGTGTCTGCCCTCCTGTCCAGGTCACCTGTTTCCTGCATCCTGGTGCCAGGTGGTCTCTGGAGATCGGGGCCTCAGGGGCCAACGGAACCCGGCCCTCCCCCTGCCACCCTGGAGCAAAACAGCCTTAAAACTTCCTGGAGCTGCATCACCAGACACTGGAAATTCTCCACACACTTCGGGAAAAACTCCACCTGAAGGCATGAGCTGCCTCCAGAGAAACTGACCTGCACTTAAGTGCATGGACTCAAGCCTGGACTCAAATCCTGGCTCCCTCTCTTCCCAGCTGTGTGACCCTGGGCCAGTTGCTGAACCTCTATGTGCCTCAGTTTCCTCAACTGCACAATGTGGGTAACAACAGCTCTGACGCCTACCACCTGCAAGGACTAAATGAGACAACAGACGCTAGCCATGGTTATGACCTTTGTGATCAACCAGCCCAGACAGTGTCTCCCGTTCTGTTCATGATCTCCAGAGATGGAGACCCCCTTGTTTCTGCTGACGAGGTCGTTCAGACCACCCCTCACCTTACAGTCAGGACAACCCTCCTCGTGACTCATGGGAAGAAAGGAGCCCCTCTGCCGGTTCTGGAACATAGTAGAGCTGCTGCTCAGCATCACCCGTCCTCCACTCTCTGCCCAGCCTCGATTCCCAAGGGCTGGAGAGTCCTTCGAAACCACCAAGTCCAAACCCAATAATCATCATGATGATGACATCATCATAAAGCCAATGGTGTCATCACATACATGACATCATCATGGATATGATGACATCATCAAAGAGACGATGGTGTCAACATAGAGATAAGAACACTGGTGTCCAATCAGGGAGGGATGGACTGTTCCCTGGTCACAAGCCAGTCAGTGGCAGAAGCAGACTTGGCCCTGGGTCTACCTAGGTACACCCAGCTGCAGGTTCCACCCACAGGGCCCCAAGCTGCCACACGGGCAGAGGCCCGGGGCCTGATGCTTACGATACTGGCTTCCTTCTCTGCATGGGTGGGGGGTTAGCCTCTGCCTGGCGACAAAGCCTCCTAAAGCCCCGATTAATCCACACATGTCTATGTCATGCCCTCCCCCAGCTCTTCCAGAGCCCAGTGTTCAGGCTGCACACCTCTTATGAATTATTATCCATAAAGTTAACTATCCACTCGTTAAAAATCATATTCCCTTTCTTCATCCTAAAGCTGCAGCCTTCAAGCAACCAGCGTGGTCCCTAGATCCAGATGCTTCACTTTAATAAAGGTACATAAGCATGGATTAAACTCCACCCCCTTCAGGAATTACAGACTTGGATCCCATCTCCTCTCCGACCTCATCTTTCCAGGGATGAAAGTCCTAATTTTCCACTCCAGACACCACAAACCCAAGGAAGTATTAATCATGTGGTGGAAATGATCATTGAAAGAATTTGCCTGAGCACCGTCTCTTCTACTTCTCGGAGCGCATTCACGCCCGCTGTGGGCTGTCCCATCCCATGGGATAATGAGGGCGAGCACCGCTCCTCCAACCGACAGACACCAGGTGGGCTTCCTGCAGTCGCCAGTGGGAAGTGGCAGGGACACCGCGGACCCCTGGGCCCGGCCACTCACCTTGGTGAGGGCTGCGATTCTCTGGGCCAGCTCGGCCTCCACCTCCGGCAGCGTCTCTGCCTTCCGCAGGGTCTGCTGCAGCTTCTGCTCTGCCACCTCCAGCAGCTCCTGCAGGTGTCGAGCCTTCTCCTCACACTGGAGAGTGTGGCAGGGGGGACAGTCAGGAGGGAGCGCTGCAGCCCCGCAGCCTCAGCACGGCGCCAGGACAGGCCAGGAGGCAAGAAACGACCTGGTTCTTGGCTGCCCAAGGCGACCTGCAGGACCCCAGAGGCCGCTGGGCCACCCAGGTAAGGTTCCTGCATGAGGGAGACTCCCAGGTCCAGCACACGCCCCCACCCCACCAGGAGCAGCTACCTGGCGGTGCAGAGACTCCTTATTGGCCAGCTCGTTCTCCAGCTTGTCATTGAGGTCATGGATGGACGTGGCCTCACGCTGAGCAGCCAGGTAGCGCTTCTCCAGTGTGGTGATCCGCTCCTCCATGTCTTCCTTCTGGGCCAGAGCCTGGGCAGGAGCGGAGGGGCCCCAGGCAAGGTCATCGGCTCCCCCTGTCTGCGCCTCCCACCAGTCCCTGGCGGGCTGTCTGTCTCCACACTGCCCTGCCCGCGTCTACCTTACCTCCTCCGTCCGCAGCTCCTGCCCTAACGGGACCCCACCAAGTGCTCAGTCTTACACTCCCAGCACTCGCCTGGCCCCCTGACTCCCAAGGCATCCAGGCAGTTGCCCTCCTGAGCGCTGAACGCTGCACCCAGCACGCTGGGGCCGGCCAGGCCTTGCTCACCTCCCGCAGGTCCCGCTGATGCCTGCTGCTCAGCTCCTCCGACTTGATCAGGTCCCGGCGGGCGGTGCCCAGGTCCTCCTCCAGTTCAGCCACTGCTGCTGTCAGAGTAACCAGTCGCTCCCGGGCCTGGCTCAGCTCAAAGTTCTGCTTCTCCAGCAACTCCTGCAGCTCCTGCAGCCGGCCCTCATCATCCTCCAGGGACAGAGAGCCATCAGTCCACCATCGGTGCCCAAGACATCCCACTCCTCTGTGCCACCCAGGCAGGTTGGAGGAAGGACGCTCTGCCCAGCTTCTGAGCACACCTCAGTCCACTTGCCTCCTCTGGGCCCAGGAGCTCACGGCAGATGATGACCTGACACTCTTGCTCTCCCATGTGTCTCTTGAAAAGCAATACTTTCTAGTTTGACCTACTAGTTCAGCGTCTTATAACCTAGAGAGGGGCCTGACTGAAGAACAGGCTCAGAGACAGCCCCTTCCCTGACGGAAGCTGACACACAGGCAGATGGCCCTGACAGTTCAGGTGGACCAGCACCTATGTGCCTGGCAGTGGGCACGGAAACACAACTATAGATTTCTCTGCAGATGGGGTGTGGAAAGAGAAAAGAGAAGGGGATATTGGAAGAAGCCCTGAAATACTCTGAGCAGCTGCTCCACTGAACAGGCCAGGGCCCCGCCTCCTGTCTGGGGGAAGACATGCCCCTGCTATGCAGCTCCCATAACCCACCTTCCACAGGCGTTTCAGGCCCAGCTCCACAGTCCCCTCCTCTTCGGCCACTCCGTCCCGAAGCCCTGCTCCCTGCTGCAGGGCAGACACCTGCAGGGCACAGTCCCAGCAGAGTGAGTCAGAGACAAGAGAAGCTCTCCTATGTTCCAGACCCTCCTGGGTCCCTGCCTCCCTTCGGCCAGCAGTCTCTAGCCAAGACAGCGAGACAGCAGTGAGCATCTCCAGGAGCCGAGGAGCAAAGGGTGAACCCGCCTTGGCTTCCAGCCCAGGGACAGACGGAGGTGAGCAGGCGCTTACCTGCTGGTGGGCACCTGCCAGCTGCTCCTCCAGGGTGGCGACTCGCTCCAGGGCCGCCCGGAGCCGCTCTCGCACCTGCCCAGGTAGGAGGTGAGGGTGGAGGAAGAAACAGAGACCCCACTGGGCACAGGCTGTGATGTGAGGCAGAGAGGCCCTGCCAAGAGCAAACTTCCAGAGGGGACCTAAGGGGACCCTGACACTGGGCAACGGAGGAGGGAGCCTGTTATGAAGCTGGCAGATGGGGTGGGAAAGAGGATGCAGGAATCACAGAGAAGGGTGCGCTGGGGGTACCTTCTCGTCCAGGGCCTTGTGGTGTTCGAACAGCGACTTGAGGGCCTTCAGCACCTCCACCTCACTGGAGACCCCTGAGGGCGACTGGGCCTGGCGCTTCACCACCGTCATCCGCAGCGATCGCTCGTGGCGGGACACCAGGCACTCCAGGTGTTCCAGAAGCAGCTGGCGCAACAGGGAGGTGAGAGGAGGGCCGTGAGCAAGGGGGGAAGGGTTATAGGAGGGCCCACGTGATCACGGTACACATGTGTACAGCCATGTGGCCTGGCCACATGTTGAAATACTTCCATGTTCATAAGCCGCTGCTGTCCCAACCAAATTCCACCCCTGCAGCTGCCCCGGCCTCCCCCCAGGACCCCAGGTGAAAAGCCCAGTACTGACGGTGGAATAATCTATCATCCAGACATGAGGCAGGGATGTGCCTAGGCTGGCCAAGGGGTCCGCCCCCCACACAGGCCAGGTCACCCCACTGACCCTCGTGTTGTTCCGCTCTGCTTTCAGCTCCGATATCTCCTCCTCCCGCTCTAGAAGCTGCTCCCGACACATGCTCAGCTCCCGGGTTAAGGTGGCAAATTCCTGAAAAGCCCACAGCCCCTCAGTGCATGGGACTCCCGCGGAGCCTGAGAGGCCACGGCCCTGTGCCCCTGCCCCTGCCCCTGCCCCTAGATTGCTGCCTTTCTATCAAGGCCACGGCCAGATGGCCAAGCATCTCACACCCTGGCAGGCCTGGCGCTGGCGCTGGTTCACTCCTCAGCTCCCACACTGTCACGCACACTGTACCGACACAGGACTCGATGGCACGCCCGGGGCACCGTGACACCACCCCAAGGACTGTGCTCCCCTCGCCTCCTCCGCTCATCGCTGCCTGGTTCCCCAGGCCTGGATGCCTCCCACCTGCCCCCAACCTTGGCCACCTGACCCAAAGCACAACGTTAACACAAACTTCTTTCCGGGTTTTCCAGTTTCCTTCTCAAGGACCCTTCCCAAGCCCTCTAAGGTCTGGTCAACCTGAGTCACCTGCTGTCTATCTACCTCTGCTCCATGGGCTCCCTACCCCCTCACCGCCCTCCAGAGCCCAAGCCTCTGTCACCACCGGAGGAAATCACAACCTCCTCAGACCTCCAAGGCCTCCCCACCTGCCACCTCCAAGAACAGGGTCTGGGGAGCAGCAGCCAGCCTGGGGTGCCACCTGCTGGCCTCACAAGCTCACTGCAGCTGCCAACTATGGCTGGTTTTCTTCCTGCATCCAATTCCACCCGCTTCCCCAGAAGCTTGGAAGGGACAGGGGGGTGAGGGGCAGTGGAGGCTCTGAGGGCTCCATCTGCTGACATGCAACTGAGATGGCCTGCTGAGGGCCCTGAGGGCGCTGGGCTCGGCAGGGCTGGGGGCGGGGAGGCGTGCAGGGGTCAGGTCTGACCTGGGGGAGGGCGGAGTTCAGGTGGCGCTGCAGCTGGTCCCGCTCATGCAGGGCATCCTGGAGCCGGCCCTGCGTGGCCGCCAAGGTCTCCTGACTCTCACGAAGGGACTCTAGCAGCTTCTCCCGCTCATCCAGCATGTTCACCATCAGCTGCTCAAAGTTGGCATCCGCATCAGCACCATGTGGGGGCCCCAGAGGGTCCCCCTCATTGATTGTGGGCATCACCTCACACATGGTGGGGTGGGCAGGGCCTTCTCTGTGTGGGGGACAGGGAAGGGATTCACAGGGCTGGCACCTCCAGGGGGACCCAGAGCAGGGGCCTCAGAGCGGGCAGTGCCAGGCGAGTAGACAGGTGGGCGGGGCTCCTCCCATGGCATCAGTTGCTCTTGGTCTGAAAGGGGCCAGGTGCCTGAGGCACCCCTGTGAAATGGAGCCCAGGGGCCTGGCCTAACCCCTCAGGGCTGGGGCTGGGCGGGCTGTCTTCCCAGGCAGACAGGCAGCAGCTGAGCGTGGCCATGGCAGACAGGAAGAGGGTGGCTGGAAGAAGGCCCTTTGCTTAGACGGAGTTCTGGAGCCTGGCAGAGTCCCAGCTGGGTCGAGCAACACCCATGGTTCTGGAGGGCAGAGGCCTGTGGGAGAAGAGACTGCTGTGAGGACCCGAGGAGCGGAGAAGGCACCCAGGAAGGGTGAGAAAAGGAAAGGGAGGTGTCAGTGCACGCCCCTTCTCAGCTTACTCCCACCCCAGCTGTCAGAAGTGCAGCCGCAGTGGAGTGGTTCCCACCCACGTGGCTCCCTGGCCAAATATAGAAATGATTCAGTCAGCGGCAGGCTGCCCAGAGCCCTCCTGAGACCTGGGGTGGGAGAGAGCAAGGGGAGGGACCAGGGTCTCTGGCCCCGCACTCTGGCCATGGCAGGCAAGAAGGGGTTCAAGGGCTCTAAGAAGGGGTTAAAGGACACCGGGTGGTCCTGCCCTGATCGCAGTGCAGCTGGGCTCCCTGGAGAGGCTCCTTGGTGAGGCCCGCCTGGCCCCGAGGCCAGCATTCAGGGAGGAGGCTCTGGCTCATCGCCCACCCCTGGGACCTGGCACACAGCAGCAGGTGTCCACTCTGCTTTCACGGCCAGACGATTCGAGGAAACCCAGGTGGATGTAGGGTGGGGCTGTCACTCTCCTGGGGCAGGGCTAAGACGTGGGGGCCCTGCTCAAGGCTTGGAATCTTCTCTCTCCATCTACCTGCCATTGCTGCTGCTGTTGGCGTGTGCACAGCCTGGCTCCAGGATGCCTTGAGCCTGGCACAGGGAGGCCCAGTGATCAGAGCAAAGGCGGCAGCAGGCAGCTGGGGACTTCTCTGCCTGCAGCCAGCTTCCAACCGCCCTGCTGCTGCTGAAGGCCACCACCTGAGTCACTTTGCAGAGCTCCTGTTACATGAGACGTGAGGCACCGGCAGAGCAATGCTCCACAAACAGTCTTTCCTTCCTTCCCTCTCCCTCTCCACTTGGGAGACACAGGGACAGCTTCTTGTCCACCCCTCAGGTGGCAGATGGGAGAGGACAAGACACATGGGGCCCCAGTGTGAGGTCAGAATCCACAGGAGAACCAGAGAAGAGCCGAGCCTCTTCCCCCCAACCCCCTTGCCATGCCCTCCCCCGAAGTGCTGATGCTCTGGGAGGCCGGGGAAGGATTCGGGCCTGGACCAGAGGAAGTCAGAGTGCCAGCCTGAGAACCAGAGGGCCAGTGGTTCAAGCAGGCGTGTGGGTACTGCCCACACATGTACAGAGGTAGACACAGAGCACAGAGACCCAGGACATGCACACACGTGGCCATGCACACGCTTCCAGACACGCTCTGACCCAAGGGACCCTGTCCCCAAGCTGACAGCCACCATGGAGGCAAAAGAGTAGTGCCCTGGCTGCACCTGCCCACCCCGCATCCCTGCGCCCAGAACAGGAGCCCCGCTGCCATCTCACTGATGCTGCCAGCACCAGTGCCCAGGACCCTGCACCCTGGGTGCTCCACCTGTGAGGCTGAAAGGTCACAATGCCCCACCTCCCCCAGCTCAGCATAGCCAGGTCCTCATCCCTCCCCTCCCCGACGCCCACCCCAAGAAAAAATGAGAGAGCAGGAGGGAGGCTGCGGCAGAAAGCATGCTGCGTAGGGACACCGATCCGGGGCAGCCTGCAGGGAGTGCAGTGACCCGAAGCTGGCACCAAGGAGACCGCCTGGGTGGCCCTGGGCTTCTCACCACCTACCGAGGCCTCTGCTGTCAGACGGACCCCACAGGGTTTGCTCTGCTCCCTCAGAGGGATGAGCTCAGGCTAACAGCTGGGAACAGCAGGAAGCACCCATGATGCGGGGCGGTACGAAGCACCAGTGCTGGGCACAGGTGGCCTGCGGGAGGTTTCACGGGTCCTCAAAGGGAAGGCCTGGGAGGTTCTCAGGCTGCCCACTGTGAGGTGCTGGCTATTTGGTCCAACTTGGCCTCCCCCCAAATCCTCCTGGTCATTCTGGCAACTGAGAAGCTAGCTTCGCTGCCACCAGTGCTCCCCAAGCCTCCCTCCAAGCCAGGTGCCAGGTAGCAGCTCCATTCGCCCTGGCAAAATGCCATCAGGTAGAGCCAGATGCCCTGCTGAGGGGGTTGGCCGAAGGGAGCCCTGGGATAGGGACACCTTTAAATAGCACAGTTATCACCTCAGCCTAACAAAGCCTTAGCTCCTGCTGTCCAGTAACACACACAGGCCCTGATTCGGAGGCAAAAGCTACCGCCCAAAGCCAACATTTTGGGGGGATGGAGGGGTTGCCAGTGAGGGGTGCGGGCAGGCTGTAAAACAGCGGAAGAGGGCTCCAGGTGAGCAGGACTGTGTGGGTGTGAGCAGGGCGGGGTCAGGGCTCATAAACACGGGACACGAAAACTCTGAGGTCCCTTGGGCTTCCCAAAGCTTACCCCCATCCTTTCCCAGCAAACAGGAGGAATGGGTACTTGGGTCCGATGCTCTGGCTCCCCGCTGCCCCACCAGACGGCAGGCCCAGCACTGTGAGAACGCGGCCAGGGCCAGGCTGCTGCCCCACGGAAGCCACAGGGCCAGGGCCAAGCTGCCAGTTGGTGCTCAAATCCCGAAGCCCATGAGTTGGGCCAAGAGGAAGCCTCAGAGCAAAGAGCTAAGAGGAAGGTCATCCTCCCAATTCGAGGGCACGAAGTGGGGAGGGAGGTGCGACACAGGAAAAGAACAATTGTGACAGCAACTACGATTTACTCGGCTCTGACCACGTGCCAGCCTTGTGCGGATGGCTGGCATACCTTAACTCACTCCAGTCCTCACGATCCCTTCCAAGGACACGGAATTCTTCTTCCCGTTTCAGAGACATGGGAATCGGGGCTCAGGCACACACCGATGTTCCCACAGTGAGTGAGAGGAAGAACGAGGTTCAAATCCAGTCTGTTTGAGTCCATAGAGGGGCCTTACTCCTTCACCCCATGACCTTTCTCAGGCCTTTCCGACCCTCATCCAGGGTGCCAGGGTGCTGCAGCCTAGGGACAGCTCCCCCTCCCCTCTGGGGGCAGGTCTCTGAGCAGCAGCCACCCTGTCACTGACGAGGCCACTGGGCCTGTATCTGTGAAGCCCATCTCTCTAGCTGCTCCCAGGTGTAGTCCTTGAATTCGTGTGACCATGAGAGGGAGGGGGTTAGGACGTGGATGAGAATAAGGGAGTGAAAATTCCATCTGTTGCACATATTCTGGCCCAAACAAGGGCCAAATATTTTGGTTCCACGACTGGCCTAGTGTGAGCTGAGGTCTAGTAACTGGGCCCAGCTCCCCTTCTACTTACTGCACCCATCAGAGCCTCACTGCAGGGTCCCCCAAGCCCAGGGCTCCACATGCATTAGCAATGGTGGTGATGACCCCATCAACCCCCCCCCACCCCCCCACCCCCCGCAAAATGTCCACTACTCATGGACCAGCATCTCTCCTTTCAGCAGAGTCCTGCTCCGTAGTAGCTGCTGGGGCCTCCACCCTCCAGCACTCACCCCACCCCAACTCCCTTACCTAGAACTCTGGGCTCCTGCTTGGAAGGGCTCTCTGAGGTGCTGCATGCCCACCTCCCCACAAGCCTACAGCCTGCGCCCACTGTGCCACTGGTGAGCCAGTAGTTGGGCGAGTCCTCAGGCTCTGCTGGCTTTGGAGCGACCCCTCCCCAGCCCAGAGCTCCTGCCCCACAGCCCTGCCCCCACAGCATTCACAGTTCCCAGAGACCCCTCAGTGCATCAAGGGGCCTAGGAGCAGCTCCTACAGAGTTGGCCTCCATGTACTTTTTGCTCTGATGGCCATCCAGAGGGCCACGTTTGCTCCTGTGAGCCAATACCGTATGCCTTCCAGAGCTAATTATAGGTCAGTGAGCCAGCAGGCCGAAGGGGGGGACAGATGGTGACTTCCTGTGGCTGCAATGCCCAATCCCTCCCCTCCATTTCTCCCAATTCTCTACCTGGTACCTGGGGCAGCTTTCCATCCTTCAGTCATCCCTACTCCGTACCAACCCCTCCTCTCCAGCACACATACTCCACACAGCTCCATACCACCCCATGTTCCCATAGCAACCCATCCAAGGGCCTAAGCCCCAGGGGAGAGTATCCCTGGCAATGAGCGGCCACAGCCAGCTCCCTCCCATCCTAAAGCCCTCTGCCCCCAGCTCCCTGGCCCTGCTGAGCCTTTACCCTGCCCCAAGCAACCACAGCCCGCCCTCTCCCCAACTCTCACCATGATCCTCAGAGGCTCTGAACAGACCACGGAAACCCCTGACAACTCTTTCCAACCCTAAGAGTTTAGCAATCGAGAGACCCAGGAGCCTGGCTCCCTGCCCTGCCCCTCCAATGCCTCCTTAACACCCAGGTGCCAGGTCACACACCCGGGTCTGACAACATGAAGTGCTCAGCAGCACATGCCCAGACAGCACTGGCTGGAGGAGCTTCCCTTCCACACCCCCTGCCCCCACACTCCGCTGTCTTCCAGAGCTGGAGCCCCGCTGGGCCAGGTGTCTAGAGCACTCTGGGGGAAGGGGGGCAATAACCACTGGGTGTTCATCATCTCATTATTGAGATACCATTCACTGCAGGCAGCCTCCTCGGACCTCAGGACAGTCCTAGAAAATAGCCAAGGGAAATCATTCAAACAGCTCCTCCTGCCCAGGCAGCTTCCCTGGGAGTGCCCGGCTGCTGATGGTAGGGGGTGGATGGGCTGGAATTCCACCCTGTGGGCTCTGCCCTTTTCTAATCCAATAGCCATATAACGAAATGGGGAGGGGGCTGCTACGAGTGCCTAGGGTAACTGTGTGTACCTTTCAACTGCCCCATGGCCCTAAATTGCCTTGAAAAGACCTAGCCCCTAGCACTATCTGGCATACAGTAGGTGTCCAATAAATGTTTGCGGAACAGAGTACTAAGTGCCAGTTCCAACATCTCTGGAGAAGCCTGGCTATTGGAGGGGCCGCATGGGGAGTCTCCTCGGTAGCCACTTGCTCACAGGGCAGCAGAGCAGCCACCCCAACCCCCTGCCCCTAATGGACACCGCCTGGTGCCTCTCCTCAAAGGTGACATCAGCACCTAGTGGCACCTTGTCCTACACCCCCATCCTGCTCAAAGCACCCGCACGGGTTTCCGAGCCCTCCAACCGGACTGGACAGCTGTCCCCACCGCCAGAAGCTGCAGGATCGGCCCTGGAAAACAGACCGCGTGCTGGTCAGCTCCGCACCCTGACCCGGCCGCTCGGGTTCTCCATTCCCGCCCTCTTCTCCAGTGGCGCCACCTTCGCCCCCACCTCAGTGGGACTCCGGCTGGCACTGCGCAGACGGGCATCTCCGGCTCGGTTTGCACCTGACAGTTGGAGGGTGAAGAGCTGGCGACATTGAGAAGGGCGCTGTGAGAGGCCAGGAAGGTTGAGGACCCCCGCCCCAGGAAAGCGCGAAGTCCTCAGCGCCGCTGGTGCCCCCTGGTATCTTTGGAGCAGAGCTGGCCCAGGAGTTGAAGCGCTTCTCCGACTCTCCTGGGGTGGGGGTAGGGGAGGAGGAATGGGGGTGCAGCCCCCCGTTTCCTCCAGACCTGCCAGCTTAGCCCCTCCTCCGAGGCCGATGGATGAGCACGAACTTCACCACCCGACAAATTGGGCATCGCCCCATGCTCACCCCAAGGGCACAGCACTGAACAGGCCGGTGAGGGGTGGCAGCAGAGGGACAGAGGGACGCCTGAAAACGGGCTGAGCTAAAGGCGCAGGAGACCCCTCCCCAAACTGTGCGGAAGCTGAAGGTGGAGACATCTACCCCGATCCGGGCTCTGGGCGCTCACCTGCCTGCAGTCCTCGAAGACCGGGCAGCTCGGCTGGGCAAGGAGCCCCCGGATCGCGAGGCCCCTGGCTGGTCCGAGCAGCTGCAGCCTCCCAGACACAAGCCCCGCCCCTGCCCAGACCACGCCCCCGCCCAGACGCGTCCCGCCCCCCACGTGACCAGAGGCCACTGCAGCCTCCTGCGGAGCCCCGCCCTAGGGGCGGGGCCTGCGGCTCCCTCCAGCCCGCCCCGGCACGTGACCTGAGAGCAGCCGGGAGGCTGCGGGGTCTCAGCTTAGCCAGGCGGCGCATCATCGGGCTTATCATCGCCGCCTCCCTTTGAACCCCCGTCCCGAATCCACCACCTGCTCCCCAGCTGGGCCCGGCCCTGGCCTTGCTGTCTGGTCTGTCACCTTCACACCTGCTCGCTCATGCCTTTATTCTTCCTTTGGTCACGCCCACTTTTTAGTGGAGAAACTTCAAGTACAGATACATTTCCGCAGTGTGCACTCAAGAGAATTGTGTCACTTTTACCAATTCAGGCACTTGATGATTGTTAACATTATGAAGACAGTCTCAACGCCAAAATTCCTGATTGACAAATGATAGTATTCGCTCCATTTTCCTGAACTGCTCCTTCCCCCATCCCCTGTGGCTATTGATGCATCATTCCAATCTGGTTTGTCATGTTTATCCCTGAGCCTGCTCAGTCCTGCACAAGGCCATGTGCACTGCAGAAGAGTGAAGAATTTTTATGTGCTTGCACTCTGTACATATTTACAGATGTGCACATGTTCAATAAAACACAGCTGTAGTTGAGGTCAGTTGCATATATCACCTTTTTTTTCTTTCCTCCAATAAATTCACCATTTGGCTTAGTTTCCAGGTATCTTTTGTGGAATGTAGGAAAATCTGAATAATTGTGATGTATTTGGGGGATGAGAAATGAAGCTAAATGTAGTTTGTCTGACCGTCAGAGCAAAATCAAGGTATATATTTAAGGAAGTGAAAATTACAAAACAGGTTTTACACAAGTAGTCCAAAAAGTCCCAAACCTTCTCCAGGTGGTTTAGGGGGTCTCATCAAAGGGCAATCCCTGAGACACTTCACATCCTTTCACTAATAAACACAAATCTCCCTAGAAAAGGCAACTCAACCAGTGAAGAGGGAAAGCTAAAGCCATGTTAACCAAGTGTTTGTCAACGCTATGCTGAAGCAACATCTATTTTGTCAATCATCATACCACAGTTTGATACAAAACCTCAGAAGCTGTCAGGTCAACCACCTAAATGCATTTCACTCCCCTTTTTAAAGGGGACTCCTAAATGGGGGACAGAAATCCACCAGGAGAGCCCCCTTGTGCGCCACAGAATCTTTAGCTCTGGGACTAGGGATCTGTGCTTCTCTTCTCCTGCCTCTGGGGCAATGTTTGACTGTAGAGATGGGCATGGTGCTTACTGTCCTTGGGTTTTGTTTGTTTTTATCACTTAAATGCCCCAATTGTGTTTCGTGGACCCAAGCTCACTTTTTGTATGCACAGCTTTAATTCCACCCTCGGTGTGGGCTAAGGTTAGCTGTCAGCCGATGCTCCTTAAATAGCAGGGGGCAGGGAGGATGGGAAGGAAAAAACAACACACTAATTTAGCAGTATGGTGACAACATTTTCCTGTCTAAAGAGTATCATCTTAACACCCACCTCATGGCAATCTCCAGCTCATGTGGCGGGGGATCAGGCGGCAGAAAGCAGCAAGATTATCTTGGTAGCAAAAACAAACCAAAAACATCCCAGCCAGGATGCCCTTCTCAGAGCACACCAGCTACAGCACGGCCTCTGGCAACTGTGCTTCTGCAAGAACGACACAGGACGCCAGGACGCCCAGGAGAGTCACAGTGCTTGTAATTCAGGACCCCAGTTTCGACAGGGGATGTATTTTTAATGACCTTCAGTATAATAAATGCCTAACAATTCAATGAAAATACCACCATCTTTCCGATAATAAATTTCCTGGTTTGTTTTCCATTTTACTTAGAAACACATATTTAACAGATTCTTTCATCAATTTTATACACCTTCAGGTTGATTAGGGATAAGGCACACTACAAATTTTTACTCACCTTTGACTTTTTCTATGTGCACTCTGCCTACTTCCCTCTGCCACCATCTACCCAAGAAAACCAAGAATAACCTTCTAACTATGGGAGGCTGGGAGTCCTGCCTATGTCACTGATTCCGTTTCCTCAACCACAGGATGAGGGCAGTACCTACCTTGCAGGACTGTGGAAATTAGAGATATTATATAAAGTTCCTAGTACAGGACCTAGGCACACAGTCATTACTATTACTATTCTCAGCCTCATGCAAAAAAAAAATGCCTAAAATCCCAAAGTGGCAAAAGAATATTTATGTGATAAATATCCAAAAATTATTTTTAAAGAAAGATACACAAGCCAATTTTATAAGATTCTGAAAACCCTGTCACCTGGTTTATTTCTGGAGAAGGGTAAAGGGAGAATAGTCACCTGAATTTGAGGGGCAGCTCAATTGGAACAACAGCAGCAGCAATTCTATGCCTCTAAGGTTCCTCTGATCCATAGGGAAGGCTTAAACTTCCTTGTTTGATTCAAGGGTCTAATTTTTTCCTAGAGCAAGATCATCCATTTTCATTGGGATAAAAGAATAAAGAACAAACTCAATAGCACCAAGTGAGGTTTAACACAGAAAATAGGGCCCAGTTTCTCCTTTCAGAGGAAACTCTTACATTAAAATATGTTTAGAAGTCGTGGTTGTTTTTCCTCTTGATTCAACCCTTCTCCCTCCCCCAGCAGGAGCCCCAGGAACCTGAAGAGCATGTGCCTCACTAACCAGAGAAACAATCCAGCCACCCCTCCCGGGACAGGACACAGGGACTACGCTCTCAGGGAGAACGGGTACTGGGGGTGCCACCAGTCAAAGAGGCGAACGCTGTGCACTGGGTCCAGGATGACTTGCACACCCTGCTCACTGCGCAGTTTCCGACCACCGTGCACAGGAGTATCTTGGAACACCAGTCTCACTCGATGATGCCGCATGTCCGTGCTCACATTGATCGTAAACTGGGAGGGGAAAGCAAATGACATTACATCCCATACCCCAATTGAACAGCCTTGTTCTCCTACAGCCCCTCTGAAATGAGAGTCTAGACAAAATTTACATTGGCAAGGCCACAAGATAATCTCTGCAAAGATATAAAAAATTAAGAGTGATTTTATAAGTTCTTCTTAGCTGGATACATATATTTAAAGTAGACTAAGAAATGGCTGAATAAATCAGGATATATGCACAAAGACTACCACCAAAGCCAACTTTTAAATATTGGGTTAGAGCTGGATGACTTGAAGGAATTTTGAACAGATACTGTTGAGCAAGTGAAACCAAGATTCATAAAACACACCCAGATCCCGTCTTTTGTTTTCTTGGTAAAATACACCACAAAATCTCTAAATATGTTTATGCATGTGTAGGTCCACATAGAACAATATGGGTATCAAGTACCTAACGTATGAGTGATACACAGCGAGGTCATTAATATGGCCTAACCTAGAGGAAGGGGAGAGGTGCCTACAATAAGAGCAGGGTGTATGACATTACACAAAATTACTTAAGAGGGGCCGGGTATCCAAGCACATACTAACAGACACATTAAAGAACAATCCCTAAAAGGTAAATTGCAGTTGTAGGTTATCGGAAGTCCGTCAATGTATATATGCGTTATTTAAATTCTTTAAATTATTTATTATTTATTTTACCATTTAAAAAAAAAAAAGCTATCTAGGGCTCACGTACAGCCTCATCCTTGTCCCTACTACAGCGGTTCTCAACCTGTGGTTCGTGAACCCTTTGGGGGTCGAACGACCCTTTCAGAGGGGTCACCTAAGACCATCGGAAAACACATATATAATTACATATTGTTTTTGTGATTAGTCACTATGCTTTTATTATGTTCAATTTGTAACAATGAAATTGGGGGTCACCACAACATGAGGAACTGTATTAAAGGGCCGCGGCGTCAGGAAGGTTGAGAACCACTGCCCTAATAGGATCTGTTTCTCACATTAATGATCACTACAAAGGAGATGCAGAAACATTCCCTTTACTTCAGAGAAGAGATAAAATACTCTCAAACATGCATAACTGCTACACAAATTTGTTCCTAATATACAACTCTGCTTTCAGACTCTTTTAAATCTTCATTAACGATTTCTTCTTCAATGGTTAAATTTACAAATTTCTTTTAAAACCTAGGTAGTCAGAGTCTGTGAAAGAACGGAGGCGACATCCTGTCTCCACTTACCAGGGTGAATATCATCCCCATAACAATGGGAATAAAGATGAAATTGAGGGTGGTGACCTGCAGGAGGCAGCAGTCATGGTCGGGGTTGGTGTGAACATCCTGGTACTGAACAGGAGGCTGCAACCCTCCCACACACTTGCTCTTTAATCTGGGGGACTGAGGAGAACGGAAAATTAATCTCATGGCTGAGACGACATGTTTACGGACAAGACTCCACCAATGACAACTTTATGGCTCAACTGATGCTATGAGACCTATGTTTCTGTTTTCTCCTCTTTTTTTATGTACATACTGGCTTCCATAAAGATCAAGAAAACCTGCCGTTTGAAAGGGACACACCTTTGGATGGGCAATGTGGAGTGGGTGCAATGCTGCATTTAGATGGTATTTCCTGCCACTCGGCAAGAAATGGAAACGCACAGCTGCCAGAAGCCCTCCAATAACTGGAAGACCGCAGATTCCCTGTGACCTGTCAACTGCAGACAACATATGCTGCACCAAGGGGGACACTGGCCCCCCCTCCCAGGCATCCTGCACGCTGTGTTCCCGGGCCCAGGACCCACTCTCTGCATTAAGCTGTTACACCCTGTGTGTCTTTCACATAGGAGTTCCCCCTTCATTTTCTCTTCATGGCATTATTACAGGTTTTGATGTGTATTTTATTTTAATAAGTCAACCTCATGCCTAGCTAAATTTACTAGAACAAGATATCTGAAAAACAAAAAGGAGATACAATTACATACCTGTTTTTTAAACTTGAAGTTGAATTCCCACATTGGTTCCTGTCTGTTCCCAACAATCTTTCGGTACCAGAAAAGTAAGCACTATAAGAAAATAAAATAAACCAAAAATAAGTAAAAGACAGAAAAGAAAAAAAAAGAAAAAGAAGGCAACAAAAAAAATCATCAGCAGAAACCTTTCTGTCTGCCAGCTCTAAATGTTGTGGTTTCACTCCGGCACAGATCGAGACCCGCCCCCCAATTTGACACCGTGCCACGTGCAGAGACAGTCCCAGGCTACTCAGCACAGAGAAGAGGGACCAATGTCAGTCAACCTCAGAGGCTGCGAGGTCAACCCTCATCTCTAAGGACAGGAACATGGTCTCTAGGGACTGGGGCACTCTCTGATTCAGCAGGCCACTCCACTATATTAAAACATAGGCAGCCACCAGGCAAGATGGTATCAAAGGCAGGCAGAGAAGGCCAGCCCTGAAATCAACAGGAGCCAGCCACTCAGGACCCTTTGGGAGCCGACAGCCAGGGTGGACACCACAGAACCGGGCTGAATTCAGTACGCCCCTCGGTGAAGGCAGGCTACAGCTAAGTTTAAGCACAAGAAGTCAAGTACCTCCCAGGGGACAAGGGGTGGGTCGTCCGCCGTGCCAGCTGTCCTGCCCTTCAGACATGCCCTGTACGTCCTGATGTTCCATCAAAAATAATGGGCTTGGCTTTAAGGGGCAAACACTTCTGCTGCCATCACAACGGCTCCAGTGTCCCACACAAGCTATGCTACTGAAAAGAGAGAGAGGGAGAATCAAATACGAAAAGCTGGAGTCCGGGAACATGGGACCGCTCCTTCAGGCGTGCTGGCAACTCCCTGAATGCCATGCGACCGTGGCTGCACAAGTGGCAAGGCCATGCATGGGACAGCTGCCACTGCAGGCCCACGTCCTCTTCCGATCTCTCACAAGGCACCGAAGCACAGCCAGGGAGCCCGGCTTATTATCTGGATGAAACGTTAGCTATCATTCCACTTTGCCTTTTAATAGTTACTATGCGATGACAAGAGTGTGAAGACACAGGTCCTTTAGGGCTGGGCACTGGAGCCGCTACGATGTGTCAGCACGAGTTTGCCCGACACTGCTCTGCTTCCAGCAACCGACCTACACCTGCCTGGTCAGCTCTGGGGCGATGCCCTCCTCATCACAGTTAGTCTGACACAATCACTATTCGGAAGGGTGTGGGGGACTGTAAACGTGACACAATACACTGTCCACTCACATTACAAGCAGAAACAGCTGCTGGGTGAAATTCTACCCCAGCCCTGTATCCATCAGCTGGCGTGATATTAAACTGAGCTCAGCTCATGGCCCTGACCACCTCCATCTGCAACCCTGGGAGGAACTCTGATAAATAACCTTGAAATCAGCAGCACCTTTTCATCAATATGGATAAGGTATTGATTAAGTGTAATCAATATGGTCACACTTGGGCACACTAGGGGAGAAGAGTCGTTGTACCACCCAAAGCGTAAAAACAAGATACAAAGGAGGAGGCAGTGCTACAGAACACCAGATTTTGTGTAGGCTGAGAACAAAAATTACCTACAGGATCAAAAGATACAAAATTTAGACAGTATTAGTTTGCGGGGGGAGGGGGGACCATCAACTGGCCTGAATAATAATATCTGCCATACAAGCTCTGCCGGACAAAGGCGTGTTCACTAGGTATTTCATCATGAAGGAGAAAAGGAAGAGAACGGACCAAGGCTAACACACCTACGTACAAATCAGAATGCCAGCAGACGCTCAGGGAGCCAGGCCTACACCAGGACCCTAAAGGTCAACAAGAAGGGAAATCCAGATGTCCACGTCCTAACAGAAAGAGAAAACGAGTAAGCTGTTCGTGTTCTACCTCTGCATCGATTGAAAACACTTAAGAATTACAGCTGAGACCTACCAGTGAGTCGTGTTCTTCCTAACCCAAACCATCAACGCCATCTAACATGAAAATAAGATAAAGAGAAGAGCGAGTGTGGTGAAAGCCCAGGAAGCCAGGCCGGCAAGCAGGGACATCTTGGAGACGTGGAAGTTTACGTTCGTCCCCTAGCAGCCTGGGGCCCGGAGGCCCAGCCTCCCCACCAGGAAGCTGGAGACAAGCCACGCACGCGACAGGCCGACCACACAAGAACCCTGCCGAGTCTCACTTACTTTGGAATTCTTTAATGTGCTGGGCGTGCTTTCTGGAATGGCTGGATTTTTGGAGATTCGAGCAGCGAAGGGCTCATACATATGGTACAGAGATCGGATCACACATGCCCGGAGGCAGCGCAGCTTCTCCATGGACTCTGGGCGCAGGCGCAAAGGCAGAGAGGCATCCAGCGTGTAGTGCCTGAAACACGACACATGACTCCTACCAACGTGTGGCCTGTCTCTCCTGCTCCAGGTCAGGCTCCTGTGACTCCTGGCCTCAGTCTGGCTTCGCTCTCATACACACACATCACCATCTATCACTTCTCAGCTACTTTTGCTTCTTTGCTATGTGAAACTCAATTTACACATACCTGGTAATCACAGCCTTCTCCATCCTTTTTAAAATTTCTAGTTATCTGTATTTCACCCCAAGAGAGGGAAAGTCTTGGCTTTGCTAGGAGTACCAGGCACTGCAGACCCTGTCCAGAAGGGACACCAGGTTCTCTACTTCCTTCCCACCACCTTCTCTCTGGCAGTCCCTAACCTCGCTACACTTCTGCACCCAGCATCAAGAACTACCCTTCACTAGCCACTCTGTTCACCCTCTCCTCACCCCTACAAGTGTATGCGGGGCAGCATAAGAACAAAACTATATGGTACTTCAAGAAGACCAACAAATATAAGAAACTAATCTAGTTAGAAAGACAAACAGGTGGGCATCTGAAGCTTTTGAAAATTCCAGCTAAGACAACCCCCTAAGGAAAAATCAAAGACAATTCTTCTGAAACGTGAAGCAACACTTTTGCTGCAAACGGATATGGGATCAGGGGAGGGGACAACCACAGGGAAGACAGTTGCCTTGATGAATTAATACTATAAATTTTAAATGAGGGTCTCAAGGAACCCAAAGCCAGGCTCACGCCAGGCCTGGAGTAGAGAAAGTGCAAAGGTCACCATCCCAGGAGCAGTTTCACATCACAAACAGCATGAAATCAGCTACACAGACAACAGTGAGCTCCCTGTGGCCGCACCTTCGGTACAACCTGGTCCAAAAGGCGGCAGTGCAAGTGACAGTCCAGGCATTCTTACAAATCAGGGAAAAATTCACAATGTCCTCAGGACGTATGTAGGAGGCCAGCAACAGCCAAATGTCCATGGGGTACTCTTCACCTCCAGCCCCATCCAGGTCTTCTGAAACAGAAGAAAAGAACTATCATCTCTGACCTTCCCTTTTTACAAAAAACATAGGGCCTTCTAGGTTTAAAGGGTACATTTCTAGGA
This sequence comes from Myotis pilosus, assembly GCA_036010255.1. Taxonomy (NCBI): domain Eukaryota; kingdom Metazoa; phylum Chordata; class Mammalia; order Chiroptera; family Vespertilionidae; genus Myotis; species Myotis pilosus. Next base: position 151,701 of record JASKON010000027.1, read on the forward strand.
TACATAACGTGTAGATTGCACTGTGTGCCCACCACCCATAGTTAAATCATCTTCCATAAACTCTGAACTTCTATTACACACATATCTAAAAATCCCCAATCAGCCGTAACTGGTTTGGCTCAGTGGATAGAGCATTGGCCTGCAGACTGAAGGATCCCGGGTTCGATTCCGGTCAAGGGCATGTACCTTGATTGCAGGCACACCCCCAGTGGGAGGTGGGCAGGAGGCAGCTAATCGATGTTTCTCTCTCATCGATGTTTCTGACTATCTCTCTCCCTTCCTCTCTGTAAAAAATCAATAAAATATATATTTTTTTTAAAAATCCCCAATCACTTAGATTCTCCCAGGTCTTGCACAGCTAAGAAAAAGATTTAAAAGGTCCAAGAAGCCTCTCAAACTCATCATTTCCTGCTTATTCCAGCTGCTGGAAACTTTTGCTTCCTGTTGCTCCAGTAAATAGGTCTTGTTTTTAAGGCATTTATTTAATAATTATTTATATGCTATTTTGAAGTTTTCAAAGTAATGTTGCATACATTAAATCATTCAATTCTGGTCTAATCCTAAAGCTAACCTTTAACCTTTAGCTCAGACCTAACATAGAACTATCCAAAAACCAGATTTCTTCCTCCTCTATCTGGGGCAAAAGGCCCCTACACCACCTCCCCACTGCTGCCTCTGCTTTTCTAGGTCATTGCTCCCAGCAGTTCGTTGACTCAATCAGGTTCTTGCGTTGAGTTCCTCATATCAGAGACCAAGGCCTCTAAAGCAACATCCTCTTTTTGGGCTCCTATCCTTTCTTGACATCACTTAAAGCTTGGTCTACCATGTTGGGGCCCCACCTTACATCGTCCTCTGAAAGAGAGGGCACCAGCATTTCCCCCACTGAGACCCATCAGAACTTTTATGAAGCAGAGTGCGATTAAAAATTTGTCTTTAGGGTCAAAATTCAATAATGATTAAAGAACTGTATTTTAAACATAATTATTAAGAAATTTCGAAATGGAATCAGTAAAGAAAAGCTTCCTGGCGTGTTGAACCCTGTCCGACTCCTGAGATCCAAACTCAGGCTCTCTACCTGCTGTCACACACACGGGACGGACGAGCCAAAGGAGAGCAAGCCCTGTACCTCTGTGCCTCTTGCTTTTCTTTTTTCTGGAGACGGGCCTCTCACGGATGCTCTCCTCCTGCGCATCCATCTCGTCACTGCTGTCAGTGACATCGCAGGGCTCCCCAGCCCCAGAGAGAGCTTCCACCGCGGGAACCTGAGAGGCTTCCAAGCCGCAGAGAGATTTTACTAGAAGGAAAGAAGGAAAGAGTGAGAAGGCAGAGTCCCACCCAGAAACACAGACGGCTGGGGCAGGATATCGGCATTCACGAGGGGGAAAACACAAGGAAAAACCAGCATGAGAGTCTGCTGAAAAAGCTGAGGCTCTAACAAGAAAGAAAATTAAGCATTTTAAATGTTTTAAAAGACGGGAAAGCAACGGGCAAACTGACTCGTGAAGAGTGCCAACCTCAGAGGGGAGACAAAGGGAGCGCGTTATTCTCCCGCTAGAAACTGCAGCGGCTAAAGCTACAGGCGCATGCTGTTCTCATTTGCATACCTTCTGAGACCAGCGTTGTGAGCGGCACTACGTCCAATTTAACCATGTTCTTGGGTTGGAGGCTGTAGGTCACATAAAAACACACGTCTCACCAGGCCCACGTGGCTCCGTGGTGGAGCTTGGACCGATGAGCCAGGAGGCCATGGCTCCCGCTCAGGGCACAGGCCCGGGTTGCGGGCCCCATCCCCAGTGGGGGGCGTGCAGGAGGCAGCCGGTCCATGGTTCTCTCTCATCATGGATGTTTCTCTCTCTCTCCCTCCCTCCCTCTCCCTTTCCTCTCTGAAATCAATAAAAACATATATTTTAAAAAAACACAAGTCTCAAGGAGATGTAGGTACAAAGCCTGAAAGTAAGAGGAACATGGGAGAAGGAAAAGAATACACTGCAAGGTCCCTACACTAGAAGCCCCCTGCAGAGCTCGTGGGCACCGGGGAGCTGCAGGGCAAGGACCGAGCAAGGAGGTGGCAGTGGGAGCTACGGAGGCGCACAGAGGCGTCCGTAATGCGGGCGGACACGGGCATTTCTGTACAGAAACCGCCAGCGGAGGCTCCGACGCCCGGGGCCCTCCCGGGAGTCCAGGGAGCCACCCGCGGAGCGCCCACCGCCCTCCGGGAGTCCAGGGAGCCACCCGCGGAGCGCCCACCGCCCTCCGGGAGTCCAGGGAGCCACCCGCGGAGCGCCCACCGCCCTCCGGGAGTCCAGGGAGCCACCCGCGGAGCGCCCACCGCGCACGAAGACGCCCGAGGGCTGCAAGGAGACACGGCTGGAGCCCCAGGAACAGGCGCCCGCCGGCACCTACCTTCCTGCTGAACAGCATTGGCCACGGCTTTCTTGACTCGTCCGGACCTCACGACGGCCGGGTCCGAGTTGGCATAATCCGCCACGGTCACTGCAACAAGCGTGACCCTCAGCGGGGCGGCCTGCTCCCCTCGCGTCGCCCCGCCGGCCCGGCCGCCTCCCCCGCCCCCAGCCCGGCCTTTCCCCGCCCGGCCCCTCGCTCACCTCGACCCGAGCAGGCGTCGTGGGCCCGGAACTTGAGTCGCTTCCCTCGCTTGGGCATGGCGGCCGGGTCGGGGCGAGGCCGCCCTAGCGGGCCGGGACCCCGGGCCATGTCCTGGGCCCCAGAGCCGGCTCCGGGAGCCGCCGGACAGCGCCGCCCGGCTCCGTGGCCATCCCGCGCCGCAGGACCGCTCTCGCGATGACGCAGCCGGGCTCTGCGTCGCCGCGGCGCCTACGTCCTCCTGGGACGCCAATCAGCGCCCGTCGTGGTGACGTCATCCTGCAGCGCCGAGGGCTGGGCCTGCGCCGCGGCTGCGACGTCGGGGCCCAGCGGGTCTCCGCGGTTTGCACCCTTTGCGGGGGGATTGCTGCCATCGGCCAGTCCTGTGGCCTCTCCAGATGGTAACCAAAGAGCCTTTCTGACCGTGGGATCTGGGTTTTTACCTTTTCATGTTGTAATTGACTCGGTGTTTGACATGGAACATGTGTCGTATTTATACCTGGGGAAATAGCAGTACAACTACTTTTATTGGGAGAGGAATGTGGCGCCGTTCCAGCCCAGAGCCTTGGATCTCGGTCAGAACCCGGGGAGCACGGAGCTGACACGGACGTCCTCACCCCTCCCGGCACCTCCTGAGGACCGGTGCTGGGTGAGGTGGGTGGGCGGGACACAATGGTTGTCAGGGAGGGTGTCATGGGAGAGCAGTGACCAAGTTTGTCTTGCCTCAGAGGATGCATATTCTGCCCCGATCCCTGCCTCTCCACGTCCCCCCAAACACTCCCTTTTCTTCTTCTTGACTTTGGGGGAGTCCTCAACACTCAGGAGTGTGGAGTTGAGTTCCTGTGCACCAGAAAGAGGAAATCTGAGATGGAACGCCAGCTCCAGTCGAGGTGATACATACCATTTCCTTGATGCCTCTTCACAAGCCCCTGGGGAAAGAAGGTGCCTCAGAAAGGGAGATGGTCTCCTGGATCTCTGACTCGGTCCCAATCATAGATCCTTAATACGTGCCTCTTAGGTTCTCCAGAGGAAACCAATAGGATCTATAGGCAAGAGAGATTTATTATGAGGATGAGCAAACCAAGTCTCCAGTCCCATGGTTTGCTGTCTATCAGTTGGAGGCCCAGGAAAGCTGCTGGTGTGGTTTCCAGTCCAAATCTGAAGGCCTGAGAACCAGGGGATCCGATGTCTGAGCGCAGAAGAAAATGGATGCCCCAACTCAAGCAGAGAGAGACCAGCACATGCATCATGGGAATCCCAGAGGAAAAGAGAGAAAGGGGCAGAGAGAACATTTGAAGAAATAATGGCTGAAATCTTCCTGAATTTGATGAATGTAAATTTCCAAGATCTTCAACAAACTCCAAGTAAAATGAACTAAAAAGACCCACACCAGGCCACATAATCAAACTTTCAAAACAAAGAGAGAATCTAAAAAGCAGTGAGAGAGGAATCATCACATACAAGGGTCCTTAGTAAAATCATCAACAGAAAAGAAGTTGAAAACTGGCTGGGGAGCTCAGTTGGTTAGTGTCCTCCCAATACGCCAAGGTTGTGGCTCGATTTCTCCCTCTCCATCTGGGCACAAAAGAATCAACCAAAGAATGCATAAATAAGTGGAACAAATCAATGTTTTTATCTCCCTCTCTAAAATCATTTTTTAAAAGAGTTATTTCTGCATTTTTAAAAAAGTTGAAAACATGTCCATTCAAGAACTGCCCATAAATATTTATAGCAGTTTTGTTCATAACTGCCCAAACTTGAAGGAAACCAAGATATCTGTCAGCAGAATGGGTAAATGAAACTGTGGTGCATCCACATAATGGAGCATTACTCAGTGCTAAAAAGAAATACGCTATCAAGCCTTGAAAAGACATGGTGGTACCTTGAATGTATATGACTAAGTGAACGAAACCAGTATGAAATAGCTACATAGTGTATGATTCCAACTATATGACATTCTGGAAAAGGCAAAACTATGGAGAGAGTAAAAAAAAGATGAGTGGTTTCCATGGGGTTGGGGTGGGAGTAATGACTGGGCAGAGCTCAGAGGATATTTAGAGCAGTGAAAATATCCTATATAATAAAAGGCTAATATGCAAATTGACCAAATGGAAGAACGACTGGTCGCTATGATGCGCACTGACCACCAGAAGGCAGACGCTCGATGCAGGAGCTGCCCCCTGGTGGTCAGTGTGCCCCATAAGGGGAGCATCACAGCCAGAAGCCCTGAGCCGGTTTCATGGCTGGTGAGTCCAGCAGCAGTGGCGGGAGCCTCTCCCACCTCCGCAGCAGTGCTAAGGATGTCCAACTGACAGCTTAGGCCCGCCAGTTGGACATCCCCCGAGGACTCCCGGACTGCGAGAGAGTGCAGGCCGGGCTGAGGGCCCCTCACCCCTGCTGAAGTGCACAAATTTTGTACACCGGGCCTCTAGTATGTATTGTAATGATGGATATATGTCATGTCCAAACCCTTGGCATGTACCACACCGAGAGTGAACCCTAATGTAAACAATGAGCTTTGGGTGATGGTGACGTGTGGACATAGGTTCATCAGTTATAACAAACACACTAGTTTGGTGAGTGGTGTTGATAATGACGGAGGCTGTGCATGTGGGGGTAGGGGGTATTTGGGAAATCTCTATACCTTCCTCCAATTTTCCTAAAACTTCTCTAAAAAATAGTCTTTTAAAAAATAATGATATTTATATATTATTTATACAATCATTTCTTGATTCACAAAACACATTACTGTCGGCCATAGCCGGTTTGGCTCAGTGGCTAAAGCGTCAGCCTGCGGACTGAAGGGTCCTGGGTTCGATTCCACTCAAGGGCACCTGCCAGGGCTGCTGGCTCAGTCCCCAGTGGGAGGCATGCAGGAGGCAGCCAATCAATGATTCTCATCATTGATGTTTCTCTCTCTCCCTCTCCTTCTCCCTTCCTCTCTGAAATCAATAAAAATAAAAACACATTACTGTCAAATGGTAACTTTTCTCGACAGTGTAAAGGCAGACATCTGAGTATAACCCCCGGTCACAGTTGAGGAAGCTGCTGTAGGTCCTCCCCACCCGGCACCATGAGAGATGCCCTGTGCCTGCTCGTCTCTGCTGCAGCAGCACTGCTCTCCATCTTCTTCTTCATTAAAGAAAACCCTTTGGACACTACAAGTTTCCTGTCCTCGGTGAGTACCAGAAGCTGTGGGTCGGACAAAGTTGAAGTCCCTGGACTGGGAAAAGGAGACACTATCTAAGTGTCCATTTGTGTGCAACTGTCACTAACATTATAGACACTCAGAGAAGAAAGATAATAAAGTCTGAGGATTCAACATATTTTTCTTTGATGGGGCAATAAAGGAAGTGGCACTCTGGAAGAAAGAATTCAGGGTTGGGAAGAAAGCACACTTTTTCCTATGGTCTCAAAGTTACACATTTTATCCCCATTTTATTCCATAGGACCCTGAACCTCAGAGAAGTTGTCATTTTTCTAAGCCAAGAAAAACTGTAAGGGGATGAGAAATTTCACCAGAACCCAGAAAAGGCAAAAAAGAAAAGAAAGGGGGGGAGAATGAACTTGGAGGGTGAAGAGTTTAGACTGGGGCATTGCAGTGGCATCACTGTGTCTCCTCTCATGCCTAGCACATGCTTTGCCCTTCATGGGATTAAGTGACCCACATCAGACTAGTCAGAGAGATGACTGTGGTTGGGAAGAATGGTGTGGACTGATACCATCTCATTCCCTACATGTAACCCCGGACTCCCTTCACCCCAGGACCCATAACCTGTACAAGAATCCCCGGGTAGAACTTTTTCAGAAGATAAGGTAGAAACTGAGCTGAGCCCTGAGCAACCTGCCCTGTGTCCTGGAGATGTTTTATTATGTGATGCAAAGCAGAACCCACCCAGCCATTATTCTCACAGGGAGGGCTCAGAGCTGCAACTTACTCTCTTCTCAGGAGGAAAAGGAGCTGGTGGCCTGGCAGAGAGCCCGGATGCAGCTTAACCCTGGTAGAACACGCCACCTGCAAACCTTCAAAGATATGCAGAAAAACTCAGAACCATTCAAAAACATGAATTCCTATATCTTGATTGGAGCCCCTCCTAGGAAAAAAAGTGAGTGTGCACAAGGGGTCCAGACCGTGAAGGGGCAGGACAGGCAGGTGGGCAGCAGGGACCTGTAGCATCTGACACAGTAGACCGCTCTCCTGTCAACACTCTCTCCAGTTGCTTCCAGGACCCCAAGCTCTGGTTTTCCTCCAGCCTCACTCATAGATCCTCAGTGTCTTCTGCTGGTTTATCTTCTCTCCAGCATCTGAATGTTGATGTGCCCAGAGCTCAGTCCTTGTCTGGACTGCCTTGGTGACCTCACCCAGTCTCATAGCTTTAAGTGCCATCTATAGGCCGATTACTCTAAAAATTCAGCTCCGGCTAGGTCTGTCTGTGGTCCTCACTGACCCCTGCAGTGTCCTTTTCCCCCCACAGTAACCATGCTGGCAGCTGTCGCCAAGATCTGTGTCTGTCTTTAGACACTATGTGGCTTCTAATCTGTCAGCTCAGTTGGACTTTGTCGTTCCCCCTGCTCGGCAAGCTTCCCTTTGGGACTGCACCCTCCTGAGGTCCAACTATAACACTCATTGGATCCTCATAAGTTGCATTGATGAGAAAAAATAAACCTTAACACAGAATAAGCTTTTTCTGACTCAAACAGTTTAAGAATTCAAAGGGCAAGACTAAGCTATTATGTTAATAAAATACAGTTACGTTCAAGGGGGCTGAAGAGTGTTGGCCTTAATTATACAAGAACTCTGCCCTGGCTGGGTATCCCAGGCCCATTAGAGTGTCATCCCAGTATTCGAGGTTACAGGTTCGGTCCCTGGTCAGAGCACATACAAGAAATAACCAGTGAATGCATGGATGAGTGGAACAACAAATCAATGCTTCTCTCTCTCCTTCCCTCCCTCCCTCTCAAATCAATAAATTTTAAAAAAACAATAACACAAGAATGCTGAGTAAAGAAAAGCTTTTTTCTTTAAAAGTAAATGCTTTTTATTATTGTTACCAATAATCCCACTTTCTATAAACCTCACTGGCTATGATGCTGTGCTTTTTTAATTAAATGCACTATGAAGTAGTATGAATGCATGATGGTATTTTATCTTCTTAGAAATATATATTTTGGCTCTATCCAGTGGCCTATAAGTGAGTGTTTGTTACATAAATACTGTTTTCCACTAAAAATAACCAGGCTGATTCCAGGTCCACGGCAGGAAATGTCCTCTCAGATAGCAAGGAAGCCTTAAAAAATGACTAAAGTTGTATCAAAAAGACTCAGGATCCAACTTCAAAAGGCTGTTTGCCAAAGATAGGACAATTTGAGCCTCAATAGGATCAAATTTCCATGGTTTGAAACACGAAATTCATGAGTTTATACAGATGCCTCTCCACGTCTCAATGTCACCTTCAGGGAGCCACACCCAGGGCTTTATCCTAGAGGTAAAAGCCACGTCAGCTCTGCCCTCTCCTCCTGCTGCAGCCTGGAGTTCTTGCTCAAGTCCTGGGGTTCCCGCCAGCCCAGGATTCACCCAGAGGCTCTCCCCGGGCAGACCTTCCACTTTACTTAGAAAATCATAGCACCTTGGCCTGCGGTGGATGTTGCCACAGCAGGCCCCTTAGTGGTCAGTGGTCCAGTGGTTCTGGAAAAGGTCCTGTGACTGACCATCCAGGTGACCATCCCAGGGCTCATACCTGTCGTTTGGTGGCTCGAACTTAGAATTTCACTGAGGCTTTCAGTATGAAACTAAATCTCTGCATTTGTTTTCTCTGTGTGTCTTCTGAGCTATGAATTCTTCTACTTAGACTTTTTCACCACCCCCGTTCCATATTCTCTGTCTTCTAGGAATTCTGCAAATATTACGGTTCTCTAATGGCAAGCTTTCTGGTTTTTCAGTGGGACTCTGGTTGAGGAGACATACATGCAAATGTTTTTAGTTTATCATCTTTTATTTCTCCAACAATAGTTTCTCAAAGGTAATGATTTTTTTTTTTAACTCACAACTTGTGACCAGATTATTAACTCCTAACATTGTCCATGCTTAGGCTTGGGGGAGAAAATGTACAATAACCACAGAAAGACATTAAGCTGGTGTATGGAAAGATCTGCGAGTATTATAACCTCACCCATAGCAACTATGTTTCTCGCTTCTGTAAGCTGACAAAGGTCCTCTCTTCTCCCCAACCCTAGAACTGCTGACCATAGGGATTTCCTCCGGGCAGCGTCCCGAAGGGAGTCACCTCGTGGACACCCTGCAGTCTCTCTTCTTTGCTTCCTCCTCATCTGAGCGGAAACACTTCACTGTTCTGGTACACCTAGCAGGTCCTGACCCCAAATGGCTTGTCCAGATGATCTACAACCTCTCAGCCATGTTTAAACCACACATCCAGGCCAGAGAGCTGGTGGTGATCACTACTCCTCTCACAAGCTATCTTCCTTTGAAGGATCTTAAAGTGACCTTTAATGACCCTCCTGTCCACGCAGCCTTCCACTCCAGGCAAAACATGGACTATGCCTTCCTCATGAACTTTGCCACCCAGCACTCTGACTACTTCCTGATGGTCGAGGATGATGTGAAATGTGCCCCCGGATTTGTCACCCAGATAGCTACTGCCATGTCAGCCTGGGCAAACAGACCCTGGGTGACCCTGGAGTTCTCCCCACTGGGCCTCACCGGGAAACTCTTCCGTACTGGAGACTTGCCCCGCTTTGTTCACTTCCTTCTCCTCTTCTACCAAGAAGTGCCCTGGGACTGCCTCCTCTCCCATTTTCAGGCCCTGCTGCAGCACACACCAATCAGGTTCCTGCCCTCCCTCTTCCAGCAAGTGGGCAACTCCTCCTCCTTTGAGGAGGATGACACTGGCTCTCCCAGCAACCCTGCTGCCTCCATCCACACCAGCCTGAAGGCTGCCAACGACTCTGCTCCCTCGCACGCCTACAGCCTGGGTGAGAATTTCTTTTACACCAAGTCAGCTGAGCCTGGCAGCCATCTGACTGTGGTTCTGGATGTACCTGCCCACGTGTCCCGAGTTCAGGTGCTGACTGGCTCTGACCCGAGCGGCTGGAATCAGCTGGAAGAGGGGCAAGTAGAACTGGGCTGTGACTCTACAAACAGGGTCAGTGACTGTGACGACTACACTCTGCTGGGGCTGTTGGTAAATGGCGTCCTGAACAAGCAGGTGCTGTCTCCCACGTCTGGGAAGAAGGTGAAATGTGTGAGACTGCTTGTGACAGCCGCTGCTCCCTCTGGAATAGTGGTCAAGCACATCCACCTCTGGACCAAGTGAGGTTTAAGTGATAAATGGAGAAGCCACCAGGAGTTGTGGGAGTGGTCAGATTGGAGGTTAGAGTCTACAGAGGTTAAACAAACAAAAGATTAAAATGTTGAACTTGGGTCCTTTCAGGATTATTCGTTCAGAAGAGATGCGTGTTGAAAGGCAGAGTGAAGGTCACGTACTCTTGGTCCCAGAACCACTGGTGGACGAGGTGGGCTTGTTAAAAGCCTTCCTGGTTTACTCACCAGAAGGTCTACCATTTGGAATTCTTCCCTTGGAGCAGGAACACCAGACTCGAAGGAACAGGAGGAGCACGTGGGTAGGACTGAATGATGATCATATCACGACGGGACGGGGGTCTCTCCACCAGCAGAAATGGACTCATTAAAGGCGGAACTTCCTGTGTGGCAGGAAAGAAACACGACTGTGTGCTCTGTGGTCTCATTTCCCATTAAAGGTGGCCATTCGCTGCACACTACTGACCCCTTTATGGTCAGGCAGAGTCCTCTTCGCCATGGTCACCCAGCACGTCAGATATTCCTTTTCAGATAGCCTCCAAATTACTGAAAATCACTTGTTCTGATCTGTGATAGCTCCTGTCCAGCAGTCTTATCTCTGGGACTATAAGGTAACACAGGTTTCTGATAGGAAAACCTTTGGATATGTTACTAATTTTTTTTAGTTCAGTTTGGTTATGAGATCTTTATTTCCAGAAACATCTGAGCCCTGAGCTCAGCTAATGTGCAGTGTCTGGTTTTCACTAGCTTGACTATAATCCGTGAAAGCAGGGAGAGGAGGAAAGGAAAGGAGAACTCTAAGAGGGATATTTGGGAAGAACCCAAATCAAAAGCCAGCCAGTGTATCCCAATGAGCTGTAACCCAAGTAGATGCAGGAGCCGGAGAGCCTGGAAACAGGATGTGGGACAAAAACAAGGAGAGGATGGGGGACAAATAAGGGCAGGAGGGAGCAGCTCTGAGCATCGGGCCACCACAGGATCCACCGCAGTGACAACCACCACAAAAGGCAAAAATGGAGGGGCAGGAGGTTGAGGACAGTCACCCCAATAAGTCAATCCCTTGCCTGGTTCTGGATCTCAGCCAATTTTCAGGTCCATGTGCACTGATGGAAGAGGTGGGCAGGTCCCTAGAAGGAAGTTCCCTGAGACACAAATCCTGTAAGATTCCCCAGACACCCTACCACCACCACCACAGCGCCTTACAGACATGTACTTGGGTAACTGTAAGCTGGGGAAAGGGAAACACCCAGACATTTAAGGTCACCAGTTCGATTCCCAGTCAGGGCACATGCCCTGTAACTGGATATCCTGTAACATGGATGGTTCCTCCAGGAGCCGTATGGGGCCCTCTAATAGGGAAGCGATCACTCAATATCCACCCTTGTCGATTTGATTCAAGCTGACAGTTAATTTTCAGCTTCTGGGTTGAGATACGACTGGAAAGCTGGCTTTAAACCCTCATTCCCACCGTGTCCAGAAACAGGTGCTTGATGTGAGCAGTCCCCATTCAGGGTGAACAATGGTTGTCAGGGAGGGTCTCCTGGGATGGTGACTAGTTTCTGCTGCCTCAGAGGAGCCGCTCTGGGCTCCCACCCTGCAGCATTGAAGTTTTTTTCTCTGTGATTTCAGAGAAATTCCTGCTCTCTGCAGGCTTATCAAGCCACATTTTCTGTTAGACACAAAGCCTCCCATGGCTGTGGCTCTGCAAACCTGGTCAAGACTTCCACAGGATTAGAAATTTCCAGCCACTTCTAGGTTTCCATCCTTCCTACCAGTCCAGGGTGGGAGAGACACACAAGAGTTTCCCTTGATCCTTCTGACTTGATTCAAAACCTCGTAATCTGTCTGAAATAACCCCCAGTGGAGACTTTAACTCAAGTTTGAGTTTAGGGAGCTAACACCTAACCCTTGATTTCTGGCAACACATCCCCGCTGGTGGTGCCTCTACTCCAAGTGGCTAAACCAATGTGCTCCAGTTCCACCTGGAAACCCAGACAGGAGCTGAAGAAGGCAGCAGCTGAATAGAACCAAACTCCACGACCTTTGTCTCTCCTTAGATGGCTACATTGGGGGGAATGTTGGGGGGGGGGGCGAAGTGGGTGGAAAGGATTTAGGAAGTAAATTGGCAGAGGTGTCCAGGAGCAAGGGTGGGGGCAGGGAGGGGAGGCCGCAGGAAACAGGAGGACACGCCTGGCTTCTCCCACTCAGGATCCAACTCTTCCTGCCGAGTGCCGGGCCCAGCACCATGACGCTGTGGAGATACTCCCTCCTGGCTGTGTCCCTCGTCTCCCTCAGCTTCTTCCTCCGGGACAACAGGAGCAAGCGTCTTGAGTACAGCGTGTCTTCGGTAAGTTCCAGAAATTGGGAGGGATTACTTGCCAACACTTCGGCAGGGAGGAAATATGTCCAGTTATGCAAACACGCAAGCATCACCATAGAAGTTCTAAGAAGAGGGCACTTGAAGGTTCAGGAACGTGTCAAAAAAAGGTATTAACCCAGCCTTGAATATGGCCAGGATTTGTACAGGGTGAGGGAGGAAGAGGGAATTCTACGTGTGGAGAGAGCCTTGCCCAGACCTTCTAGGCGGCCCTGCTGCCACTCTCCTCACCTCAGTAGACGGTGCTCCTCCCATCCTCCCTTCAGGGACAGACTCAAGCCCTAAGATGACTCCTCCCACATGCACAGCATCTGCAGTGGAGAAGGTCATGCTCAGGTTCTGGGGTCCACCTTCTCCCTACGTGCCCCGGACCGGCTACATCAGAGAGGGAGGTGGCTGTGGGGAAGTGTGTGGCCAGAACTGAGCGAAGAAAGGCCTTTAGAACTGAGGCACCAGGTGTCGTTCCTTCAGGACAAGACAGCTCGGTCTTCAGCAGCTGTCCCAGCAGCCAGCACAGGCCAAGCAGAGTCAGGGGCTCTGCCAGCCTGTAATTGTGGAGAAATTAGACCTGGGCAAGATGGGGCAGGCAGGTTCTTACTCTGCAGAAGCCTGGGACCTTCCCACAGGCATTCCACACAGAACTGGAGAGCCCCACGTCCCCGACTCCAAGGCCCACCACCCCTTCCAGCACCACGGGTGTTCTCATGATGAGGTGGGGACAGTGCTTCACTGAGCCCCGACACTCGAGCTCCCGGTGACTGGACCCTGGAGCTTACTTGGTCTGTCCTAGAAGGAAGATTTGCCCTCATTTGTCTCCAGAGGAGCTGGGGTGACGCTCAGGGCTGACGCTTACCCATCCTCAGCAGGAGGAAAAGAAGAAAATGCTGCAGCAGCTGGACCAGGAGCAAGTCAGCTCTGAAAGCAAGAGCCACTCGGAGACCTTCAAGGAGATGCAGAGACGCTCCCCTGTGCTCCAGCTCACCAGCTACCAAGTCCTGGCTGGAGCCCTTCCCCAGGAGAAGAGTGAGTGCACGGGAGAGAGGTCAGACTGAGGGGAGAGGGAGCGGGAGGACACAGAGGGAGATGAATGTGATGGGTGCCAGCTCACTGGGCACTGTACTATGAGAGCCCTCTGGCTCCTCTGTCCCTGCAGACCCTGCCATCCAGGTCTGAGGTCCCGGCTCATATGCCACGCCAGCAGATTTCCCTGTGGTACAGGGCAGCCTCCCCATCAGAGAGCCTTGTCCTCCAACGACCTTGCAAAGCAGTGATCAAATAAAACCACTTCACCATCTGACCAAAGATTAATCTCTTACTAACCACACTCTCCAAGGGAAAGGAAATGTGACTTTGTCCCCAGGGGTTGGCCTTAAGGAGAGAGGGGAGGAGGGTCTTGTCACCACCTAGAGTGCTAATGGTGCCCTATGCCTCCCACCCCCAGAACTACTGACGGTGGGGATCTCCTCAGTGCAGCGTCCTCATGGGAGCACCCTCTTGCACACCCTGCAGTCTCTGTTCCAAGCCTCCTCAGAGTCTGAGCTGGACTGTATCGTGGTGCTGGTCCACCTGTCAGATCCTGACCCTGCATGGCGCAGCCAAATGGTCGCCAACATATCAGACCTCTTCCAACCTCATCTTGAGGCCCAGAAGCTGCTTGTGATCCACGGTCATCTCGGTGGCTCTCTTGTCCCAGGAGATCGGGGCAACATCAATGCCTCCTCACCCTGTGAAGCTGTTTATTCCAGGCAGGTCAACTACGCCCTCCTTATGAACTTCGCCGTCAGCCTCTCTGAATACTTTCTGATGGTAGAAGATCACGTGGGCTGCGCCCCCAAATTTGTTTCTACCATCTACTGGGCACTGGCAGCCTGGACAGAACGACCCTGGGTGACCCTGGAGTTCTCCAGCCTGAGCTTCTCCGGGAAAGTCTTCCACAGCAGCGACCTCTCCCGCCTGACCACCTTCCTCCTCCTCTTCCCTAAGGACACGCCTACTCACTTGCTTCTCTCTGAATTCCGCCTTCTCTTGGCCCAACACGTTCCTATTCGTTTCAGTCCCTCCGTCTTCTCTCCGACGGGCAATTATTCTGCGGCCGAGGACACCTGCTTTCCTGTGGAGAAGGAAGTGGTCTTCGGTGATCCGGACAACCCGGTAGCCAGTGTCCTCACTGACATGAGGCCGATACCGAATGTGATTCCCCAGTACGCCTACTTTCTGAACACAGAGAGCTACGTCACCCTCGATGCCTTGAGGGGCAACTACCTGGTGGTGGTTTTGGAAAGGCCACAGAAAGTGGTCCGCATAGAGGTGCTGACAGGGGCTGACAAACAGGGGCAGTACCGGCTGCAGCAGGGCCAAGTAGAACTGGGCTACGACCCCCTGGCGCACCCCGAAGGCTGTGCGCGCTACACCGTGCTGGGCCCGCTGGTGCAGGGGAACCTGGACCAGAGGGTGTTTTACGAAGAGGGCGCCGTGGAGCAGCTGAGCTGCATCCGACTGCTGGTGCTGGCCTCTCAGGACTCCTGGCTCTTCATCAGGCAGATCAGGGTCTGGACTCAGCCCGAGGAAGAGGAAGGCTGGGGGCACACCGGGGACTCTGCAGGGACGGGCCTGGGGAATGCAGCCTGCATGGCCGGCAGGAAATAAAGCTAGACACGGCCCAGGCCTGTGCACTCGGAGCGGGGTGACCGTGTAAGTTACTGTCCAAACTGGGGTGCGTGTGAGAAGGAAAGGAAGCGGCACTGAAAATCACACTCGGACGGCAGAGGCGCGCGCTCAATCGCACCCAGTTTTGTGGGCCACGTTAGACGACACACTCTGAGGGGGCGAGGGAAGACAATGTCCTTTCGGCTTCCAAGGGCCAGGGAGAGGGAAGAGGCACCGTGACCGGCCCTACTTCTCATCTGCACACAAGCACCGCGCTCCCGCTCCTTCCCACCAAGGAGCCCCCGCCCCGCCTGGAGCCGGGAGTCCCGGGAGAGTCCCGCTCCTTCCCGCACCGCCCTTTCCGGTCCCCACGCCCTGGGCCAGGCCCCGCCCCTTCCGCCTCCGCCCCTGCCGTTCAGCCCCGCCCCTTCACGCCAATCCCTTCGTCCCCGGCGCCGCTCACAAGCCCCGCCTTTTCCGGGCCGAGACTGCGGTCAGGCCCGCCCCCCGCCCCTCCCGACACCGCAGCTTCCATCCCCCCTCTTGCCAGGCCACGCACCTTCAGACCGGCCCTTTCAGACACTACCTCGCGCTTTGTCAGGCCCCGCTCTTTGCAGCGTCAACCCCCACCCCTCCGCCCCTTCCGGTCCTCTGTCGCCAGACCCCGCTCTTCCGGCTTCCGGCCCCTTACTGCTGTCAGCTCCGCCCCTTCCGGGAGCTCCTTCCGGCCCGCTCCCAGCGAGGCCTCACCTCTTCCTGTCCCGCCCCTTCCGCCTCCCTCCCCGATGGGTCCAGCCCCGCCTATGCTAGCCCAGCCCTCCGCGGGTTCCCCTCTTTGCCAGGCCCCGCCTTCTTTGGACCCACGCCTTTCCGCCTCCCCGGTGCCGGGCCCCCAACCGCCCCTTCCAGCCCAGCTCCCTCCAGGCCCCGCCTCTGGCCCACCGCGCGGCGACTCGTGGGAACGCCCCCCGGGCGCAGCGGCGGAGGACGCGGTGCTCGGTCATGGGGTTCCAGCCGGTGAGACCGACCTGCAGGCCCTGCCCCAGGGACTCCACTCCATCTGGTTCTGGCCCCTCAGCTATGGGCCTGGGGTCTCCCCGCCGCCCTCGCCCTGATGTCGGGTCCCAGGACCCTGCCCCAGGGACGCCCTCCGGCCGGCGCCTGCTCCCGCCCTGGGGCTCGGGCAGCTGGTCGTGCGGGACGGTCAGTCCTGCGCCGCGGGCTCTCCTCTCGCGGGGCGGTCACAGTGCCTCCTCTCCCCACAGAGCCCAGCGCTGCTGGCCTCCCTCGGGGCGGGGCTGCTGACGCTGCTCGGCCTGGCTCTGGGCTCCTACTTGGTGCGGAGGTCCCGCCGCCCACGGGTCACTCTCCTGGACCCCGATGAGAAGTACCTGCTGCGGCTGCTGGACAAGACGGTGAGCTGCGGAGGAAGGGCGGGTAGAGGCGGGACCAGAGCCCCCCTCCTGGTGTGAAGCCACCGCGTCCACTGTGGTCGGGATGTCCTGCTGACACTGTCATCCGTCCTCCAGACTGTGAGCCACAACACCAAGAGGTTCCGATTTGCCCTGCCCACCGCCCAGCACATTCTGGGGCTGCCTGTGGGTAAGGAACGTGTGGGCTCCTTTTCCCAGCATCCTAAGAGCGCGATTCTCCTTCCCGAGTCTCCCAAAACACGCAGCTTTCGTCCATCGCTCCCTCCGCACCCTCGCCTGGCTGGATCCTCCAGGTTGTCCCTGGGTCATTCTCCGGTGTGGCTGCTGTGCCCCAGACATCTTTACACTCAGCAGTCCCCCTCCTTCCCGCAGGATTTGCTCTGCCTCCCCCTGCCCAACTACTGATTTCATACCCATTAGCATCTCTGCTGCTGCTGCTAAGGTCCTGGTAGTAACAGAAGAGTTTATCCACTGGGGTATTGAAGAGGGATCCAACGGGGGCTCAAAGGGGTGAATCCTCCCTGCCTGGTAGCTGACTGGGGCAAGACGTCCTTGTTCTCTCAAACCTCCCTGGATATTTTGAGAGGTAACTGGAACACAGCACGTCCACAAGCCACCCTCATGTCGTTCTCTGCATGGTCCCCAGGCAAACATGTCTACCTCTCAGCCCGAATCGATGGCAGCCTGGTCATCAGGCCATACACTCCTGTCACCAGTGACGAAGACCAAGGCTATGTGGATCTTGTCATCAAGGTAAGGGGGTAGGAAGGAACCCCAGGAGCTCTCCACCCTACTTTTTCTGGGATTTGAGGACACTTCTAAGTTTGTTAGATAGCAGGAGGTGTGTGTCCTTTGTAGATATGAAGAGTACGTAGACTGGGGAAAACGTAGCACGTGCGTATATGGCCCCAGCCTAGGGAGGCTCAGTCAGCGGGGCCTCAGAAATCAGTGAGAGTCCAAATAAAGTCTTTTTTCTCTTTATTGATTAAGGCATTATATATGTGTCCTTATCCCGCCTATTCCCCCCCCACACACACACACTCATGCCCTCACCCCCCTGGTGTCTGTGTCCATTGGTTAGGCTTATATGCATTCAAGACCGTTGGTTGATCTCTCCTCCTTACCCCCACCCTCCCCTACCTTCCCTCTGAGGTTTGACGGTATGATCGATGCTTCTCTGTCTCTGGATCTGTTTTTGTTCATCAGTTTATGTTGGTCATTATATTCCATAATCCATAAATGAGTGAGGTCGTGTGATACTTCTCTTTCTCTGACTGGCTTATTTCACTTAGCATAATGCGCTCTAGTTCCATCCATGCTGTTGCAAATGGTAAGAATTCTTCTTTACCACAGCGTAGTATTCCATTGTGTAGATGTACAACCGTTTTTTAATCCACTCATCTACTGATGGGCATTTAGGTTGTTTCCAAATCTTAGCTACTGTAAATTGTGCTGCTATGAACATAGGGGTACATATATCCTTTCTGATTGGTGTTTCTAGTTTCTTGGGATATATTCCTAGAAGTGGGATCACTGGGTCAAATGGGAGTTCCATTTTTAGTCTTCTGAGGAAACTCCAAACTGTCTTCCATAGTGGCTGCACCAGTCTGCATTCCCACCAGCAGTGAAGGAGGGTTCCTTTTTCTCTGCATCCTCGCCAGCACTTGTCATTTGTTGATTTGTTGATGGTAGCCATTCTGACAGATGTGAGATGGTACCACATTGTCGTTTTGATTTGCATCTCTCAGATCATAGTGACTTTGAGCGTGTTTTCATATGTCTCTTGGCCTTCCTTATGTCCTCCCAAATAAAGTCTTTTCCATTATGTCTTATCAGGTCTACCTGAAAGGTGTGCACCCCAAATTTCCTGAGGGAGGGAAGATGTCTCAGTACCTGGACAGCCTGGAGATTGGGGATGTGGTGGAATTTCGAGGGCCGAGTGGGTTGCTCACTTACATGGGGAAAGGTAAGGGCCCCTCTGCTCCTTGAGCCTCTCCCAGCTCTCCAGTCCTCTGGGCGCACGTGCCGTGCAGGGGGCCAGGGCTGCCTTCCTGTACACATAGCTCTGACAGTATCGAGAGGCAGAGAGCTCAGCCCACTTGTCACCGGGATCAGGATCAGCCCCCTGTCCACTTGAATTCGCCAACCACGACAGCTGTGGAGATAAGTAAAGCAGCCCTGCCTCACAGATTCGCCCCTCAGGCTGAGCTGTTTAGGGAGCCAGAGAGAGCTTTTAGCCCTTCCCAGGGGAACAGCATTAGCAAGTCCCTGGAGCTGCTCTGTGCACTTGGAAAAGTAGATTCACACCTGTCCCCAGGCCAGTTGCCCTCACTAGGGGTGACCCTCTGCCCGAAGCAGCTGCTGACTCAGTGTGTGGCCTAAACTGACTGGTAGTTAATAATACAGGCCATGTGATCCTGGCCCCATTGACCCTCCTGTGTATTATCAGGGCTGGCTCAACTCAGATGTCCGCCCAGCTCTGGGGTCATATTTCATTGCAGCTGCTAACCTGGCCTGCGACGTTTTTAGTTCTGCATTTGTTTTCTTCATTTCCTATATTGACTTCACTCTTCCATCCCTTCTTCTCTTGACTTCTCAGGGAATTTTAGCATTCAGTCCAACAAAAAGTCTCCACCAGAGCTCCGAGTGGCAAAGAGACTGGGCATGATCGCCGGCGGGACAGGTGTGTGTTGCTTGGGGGCCCTTCTCTCCCACCATTGTTGGTGTTGCCATGAAAACTTCCCGGGGACCCTCGGAAGGTTTTGAAATCATGATCAAGCTGGTAATTGGGACGCCCAGCAGTGCCCAGGGCTCCCCAGTACCTGAAAAACAAAATCATGATCAAGTGGAAACCAAAAGCAATTTTTTAACTGATAGACTGAGCGATAACTCAGGTGAGCTCTCCTAAGACCTCCCACTGAATGGATCTCCTTTAGGTGAGAACAGGGACACCGCTAGAAACAGGCCAGTCAAGAAGAAAGTTAGCACTGGACATTTCCACATAGTAGACACTGTGGTAGGCTCTTTACGTCTGTGTCTATGAAGTAGGTACTTGCCTTTTCCTTGTACAGATGAGAAAAGGCAGCTGCAGAGAGGTTAAGAGGTAAAGGATTAGTATCCAGCTCTGCCTGGTTCCAGAGCACTTGCCCTGAACCTCCAAGCCCAGTTCAGGACTGTCCCACTGAGTCAGCACCTGTGACATCTGAGTCCTAGCCAACAGGGGACGTTTGGAGGAAGTCTTAGAAGGACTTGAACAATATGAGCCCACAGCGACATGAGGGTGGCTTGAACTGAGCATGCCGACAGTTCACCTACCAGATACCAGTTTTTGTGAGTTTATGGTAAGAGGCATGTCTATCCAGAGCTGTGGGTGCTAGAGAACACACAGGAGGTTAGAGGACTTGGACACTGAATGAAGGTGGTGCAGTGGTGAGTGGGAAGCATTCAATGAAAGCGTTTGTTGGCTGAGGAGCTGGAACAGGTAGGCTGTGACTACCATGTCTCCCTGTGGCTGTCTGTGCAGGAATCACCCCGATGCTTCAGCTGATCCGGGCCATCCTGAAAGACCCCGCAGATCCAACCCAGTGCTCTTTGCTTTTTGCCAACCAGGTTGGTTTGCTTTTCTCAGTCCTGGGACTTTTCAGTTGTGTGGGTCAGCTCAGAGATGTGGCACCCACGGGCAGAAACAGGCCAGTGCCCAAGATCCCCTATAGCTAGAGGACCCTCTGCTACCATAAGAGGACAAAGCCCTGAGCCAATTCCTTCCCTGGGCCCAAGGAAAGAAGAAAAGAAAACATTTTGGAAATATCGTCCTGAGCATAAAAACTTGCTCTTTGGGTTACCTTGGTTAGATATGCCATCTTTATTTCTTCATGCTGTGTGAATAAAACCTGTTCCCCTCTCCTTCCCCCTCATCCTAACCAACCTAAAAGTCGTGCTTTCTTTTTCTTTCCTGGTTACAAAATGTTTTGTGGGCCTGAGAAGATTCCTAAGACTGTTTCTCCTTTTCATTTCAGACTGAAAAGGACATAATCTTACGGGAGGACTTGGAGGAGCTGCAGGCCCAATACCCCAGTCGCTTTCAACTCTGGTTCACTCTGGATCATCCCCCAGCAGGTACCCTCCCATTCTGGATATCCCAGAACCAGGGCCTTGCCCCTGTTGGGTTCTGGTTTCGGTGGAACCAACCTCCCTGACACGGCTGAGCTCCCCAGTCTGCGTGCAGGGACGCATGGGTCCCCCGGCCCTTTCCCTCAGGTCCCTGCTCACCGGGTGGGCGGCAGGGACGGCTGTGCTGCTGAGGCAGGCTGAGTGCAGGCTGTGTTTCATTTGACACCTTCTCCAGAGCCTTTCTGGGCCTCCCCACCTCAGGCTCTACACCCCTTGCCAGCATGGGTCTGGAGTGACTGTTCTCTCCTCTCCTCTCCACTGCAGATTGGGCCTACAGCCAGGGCTTTGTGACTGCGGACATGATCCAGGAGCACCTGCCTTCCCCGGGGGACGACGTGCTGCTGCTTCTCTGTGGGCCTCCCCCAATGGTGCAGCTGGCCTGCCACCCCAACCTGGACAAACTGGGCTACTCTCAAAAGATGCGCTTCACCTACTGATCGTCCCCTGGCTTCCCTGGTCCCGTTCCCGGCAATGTTCCTGGTCAGTGCTCGCATGCTGTAAGTCCTAGGTCTCTTTCCTGGAAGGGTAAGCCTCTTGTCCTTCTCTGAAGCTGAAATCTGATGGTACCTACAGGAACAGCATCCTTGTAGCCCTGGAGAGAGCTAGGCTGAGGCGTTCCCTGGAAGGCCCCCCAAATCTCCCTGTGACAAAAGGTCCAGGTCAGGCCATGGAGCAGTCTCTTCCATGGGCCAGGAAGAAGGAAGCATGTACCTTCGTCCCAAGCCTGGCTATTTCCTGGGTAGCATCACACTCTTCTTTGTCTGTGTTGAAAGGAACAACCTATGTAATGGGTTTTACTTACTACTCGGTGCTTAACTGGTAGCAGATTCTGTGAGTGCAAGTTGAGCAGACTTCTAAAGCTAATCTTACAGAGGCTGCAGGAAAGGAGCAGGTGGTTTCTTCAGACCTGCAGGCCTCAGAGAGAGGAATCTCAAATATGTATTTGCATGTCTGTCTCTTTCTGCCCAGCCCAGGCTAGAGGGAAGTGGCTACCCACAGTCTGAGACTGCTGCTTGTGGCAGGAACCTCTGGCTATGCAAATAAATGGGCTAAGGCCCCAGTGTTATACCTATAGGACTGTTGTGTCTGGGGGTCTTGTCGCCAAGGCTTTTCACACCTGAGAGTTTTGGGAGGAAGGGCTTCCCAGCACAGAATTCTTCCAGGTCTTCCCAAGAACCCTTGAGCAGTTGTCCTGTGTGCTAAAATGTAAGCTGTCCCCAAACCGTGATCATCTTTGCAGCCGTCTCCGCAGAAGCAGAAGCTTAGCTGCTTCCTGGAGGCGTTTCAGGTCGGGGACAGAGCACAGTTTAGAGGGGATGCGGTTTGAGCCCAGGTCCAGTGGTCCTTTAGTTGGCCACTCATCCTTCTCCCTTCTCTTGACCCTTCCTTCACCATATTCATCCTTCAGGGTACCTGGCAAAAAAATGTAAGTATTGTCTTTCTGTTTGGAAGAGAAGCCTTCTCCTTTAAAAGTAACCTAAGCCCAGCCGGTGCGGCTCAGTGGTTGAGTGTCCACCTGTGAACCAGGAGGTCACAGTTCGATTCCCGGTCAGGGCACATGCCCGGGTTGGGGGATCAATCCCCAGTAGGAAGCCTGTAGGAGGCAGCCAATCAATGATTCTCTCTGGTCATTGTTTCTATTTCTTTCTCCCTCTCCCTTCCTTTCTAAAATCAATAAAAATAGATTTTTAAAAACAATAACCTGACATCACCAGCCCAGCCAGACTTACTGGTGCCTGGACAGGGGTGGCCTCCCCAGCCCATCCGTTTGCCCTCTCCTCTGCTATGACGTCATGACCCAGTCCACTCCCGTCGCCCAGGGTTAGACCAGGCAGCTTTCTGAGATCTGTTAGTCCCATTGGGACAGACTATGCATCGGGAGGAATGGTCGGCATTGCTGTTCCTCATGGAACCAAGTATTGCTTTGTCTGGGCCCTAAAAGAAGGGTTACGGGACCTGAGAATTCAGCCCTTCCATAAAGCAGAATCGTCAGTTAATCCTGTTACTGGTATTCAATCAAACATTTCTTGATCAGCTAGTATGTGTGTACTACTCGATGTGTATACAGGGGAGACACTTCGCTTCCTCGTCTCCAGAAAGGAGACTCGTGCTTAGGATTGTTGGGTTCGGATAATGAAGCCGCCCAGCAAAGACAGTTCTTCACACACAAGTTCTCCGTTCCTGTTTGCATGGGTTTCTGTCCCACCCGCTCCGTATGCAAACATTCCTTTAGGACCTGCCATGTGCCAAGCACCGTGCTCAGCGCAGGATACCACTGTGACCAGACTGGCCTCTGACCCCCAAAGAGCTCCCAGACTAAAGTAAAATAGACGTGAAACGTAATTACAGCACAGTGGTTAATACTAGAGTAGACACAAGATGTGGCTGGGGGGGAGGATTCAGAAGAGGAGGAAGAGAAGAAAGAACGTTGCTGAGTTCACAGCCACAAACCAGGCACTTGCTTAAGTATTCATAATTTAATCCTTATGATCATCCAAATCATTAAGGATTTGGCAAAGGTCTCGCCGAGGAAAATTAAAGTCAGTCCAGTAGACAATGAATGTTTCTGGGGGTTTTATACAGCAGGCATCACATACAGCCAACATGTATGAAGCGTTGCCATTTGCCTGGCATCATAGAAGAGCCTGCATAAATCATCTCAATCCTGACCCAGTGAAGGAGCACGGTTTTCTTCCCATATTTCAGGCGAGGCATTCAGTAAGGTGCTCAAGATCATCGGCTGGCCAGGAATGGAAACCTGGGTCTGGGTTACTCAAGCCCATGCTTTTAACCCGCACCAGGAGAAGCTCACTGCCTCCAGGTATCCATAGACTATAACCAACTACCATCTAGAATTGCACTAGTCATGCACCATCCTCCGGAGAACTGAGAAAGTGGTCCCTCCGATCAGTGATATTCAGCCTTGTTCATCTCCTAGCCCATGTAAACTAGTTTAAAATTCTGTGGCACGCCAAAAAATATAAATTTTGCTGATCTAGCTCGTCGGTTGAAAATCACTGCCTCAAATCACTTTCTGTGGTTAGAGGGGGGCTGCACCACCTGTGGTCTCCCAGACCTGCACGCGGGCCGGAGGTGGGAGCACAGACTGGGCAGTGAGTTCTGGAGCAAGGCTGGAGGCAGTTCTGTTTAGGCAAGAAATAAAGCGCAGCCCCGCACTTCGCGCGTGATGGTTCCGGTCAACCAGTGTGGGAGGAGCCAAGAGGCTGAAGAGGGGCTCAGGAGTGTTTGGAGGAGCAAACAACCGGCACCGGCCATGGTGAGATCGGGGGGTTGGCCAGCGGAGAGGACGGGCGCAAGGGATGAAACTGGGCGGGGTGCAGCCCAGCTCCCCGACATTCCTCGGTCGGGCGCTCCCGCGTGCAGCTGGGGGTGTGGTCCTCACCCAGCCAAGGAGGCGGGGCTCGGGATTGGAGCTGCGCGGGGGCGTGGCCCGGGGGAGCGGGCCTGTGATTGGCCTGCTGGAAGAAGACCCCCCGTGGGAGGGGCCCGGAGCTGCGGCGCAGAGGTGACGTCAGCGCCGCGCCCCTTCCGGCGCGGGGAGCGTCCAGATCAGGGCCGCTGGGCTCCAGGCCGCCTGCGGCGCCGCGGGATGTAGCGCGGGCTCCGCCGCCCCAGCTGAGCCTGTCGCCGGCGGTAAGTTTCGGGGGTGGCGGCGAGCGAGTGGGCGGGAGCTGGGGGGCCGCGAGGCGCTAGGCCCCGGTTTGCGGCGGGGGCGGCCCGAGGTCCGAGACCCCCGCCCGACGCCGGCCGCGCCTCCGCGGTCCGTGTTGTAAACATTTCCGGCCCCTCCCAGCCGCGCGCCGCCTCCGAGGCGACCTCGAAAGCCTCTTCAGGGCGGATGGGCCGCGGCCCCGGCTTCCGAGCTGCCGGCCGCGCTGGTGAGTGCGGTGTCCTCCCGCCCCGCCCGGGGAGGTGTCGGGATGCGGGCTCTGGCTTGGGGCGGGCCGGGCCCAGAACGAAGCCCGGTCCCGGCGGCGGCGCGAGCGCGGGGGGAGCGGAGGGCGGGTGGGGGCCGGCTCGCAGGACCGCCCGTCCCTCGAGAGCAGCTTTGGGGCCCGAGAGCCCCAGGGTCCTCGGCCTGGTCTCGGTCCGATCAGACCAGACACCGCCCCCTCCCTGGTGCTGGGAAAGGTGTACCTTTGTTTACGGGAACCCTAAACGCCGGCCTGGAGCGAGGGCTAAACTGCTTCGGGGAACACGAAATTCCACCCGCTCAGAAATTCTGCATTGACGTTTGCCATCTTATGGTTAAGATTTGTCCTTCACGCCTTTGATTTTCAAGAAAATAAGGTAGATCGATGCTTTCCCTCAGTTTTTCCTGCCTCCTCGGCGGTGGGGACCGACGAGGCACTTGAGTGGACACGGAATCCGTGTGGGAGGAGCCGTGGGAGCCCAGTAGGACTTGGGAGCAACCGTGGCCTTTCCCGGTAGTTAGCACCGACAGCGACCGGGACGGAAGCTGCCACTCAGATAGGTGAACGCTGCGGTGGCTCTTTTCTGAAATGAAGTGGGGTCTGCTCACTGCTTCCCTTTGGGGGGCCGGGCCGCCTGTCCCGCTGCAGCTGCTGCTCGGAGTCTGTGCGGAACCTGCGGTGGAGGAACTCGCTGGGGGCGTAACAGGTCGCAGCGTCAGGCAGCGGGTCCCAGCTCGCAGCCAGAGCGACTCGGGGAGCGGCTGCCGCCCCTGCCCGGGGTGGCCCCTGGGAGCCCGCCTTGGAGCGCCTCCCCTGTGCCTGCTCGCAGAGCAGACTGAACGCGCTCTGTTCTCCGCGGCCAAGCGTTTCTGTGATCTCCAGGGATTAAATCAGCCACTCCGCCTGCAAGTAGGAACGACTCTCAGGGAAGTGTCAGGAAGCAGCATTCATCCAGAGGCTCCCACTGCTAGTGGGTCAGTGCACCAGCCTAGGTGGGCCGTCAGGCCATCTTCCGTTTCTTCAGGCTGGCCTCAGCTTACCTTTCCAAGAATTCTTTATGGAAGGGGGGGGTGTTTAAAAAGGAAAAAAATAAGAAAAAGAACAGAAACAAAATTTGTGTTTCTTTCTAGGCCAGTTCTCTATTTCCCTGGAAGGTCTCTCCTTCCTTACACCGTAAAGCCGCACTGACACTCCTGGTACATCACATTATTCCTTTCCATCTCCTGTGATCACCCTGGCGAACTACACATTCATCTTTCATTGGGAGCTTTATGAATTACGCTGGGGGTTTTCTGGTGTTGGTGCCCATTAAAATCATTACATTTTCTCCTTAACGCCCATTTGTCCCTCATGTCTCTCACTGGACTTTGTTCCTCTCACTACACTCAGAGTTGATTCTCTTTTTCTGCTCAGAAGTGTTGGGGTGTGGTTATTATTTATGAAGTTTGTAGCTATCTTGGTTTGAAAGTGCCCCCTAGACAAACCAGTTCCCAGTGATTGGCTTCTAAGTGTGTACTTGGTTTGCGTTTGTTTCATTGGGGATTCTGGGGCACCCAGTGTACAGTGACCACTACGTTGTGTACTAACCGTGTTGTCTGTAATGTACTGATGGCCAGATATTAAAACAGGGACTGCTGCATGCGCCTGTGTACCATTTACTTTCTTCTTTGTTTTTTTTTATCATGGCATTTGAAAAGCTTACTGTCTGTTTGGGAAAGGAAAAAAAAAGACCTCCTGCTGGGACTGCTTTAGCTGGAGAAGAGCTACGAAGGACATAAGCTTGTGATTTTCCGCTTCAGACTCTTAAGCCAGTGACTTGGCATCAAGTAGGAAAGCCGAGGCCCTGTTACTGCAGTTGGTAATTTTCAGCATCGGCCTTTTCCCAGCAGAGAGTATCGAGAGGAGAAGACAGCTGTGTGCGCTCTTGTCTTCTCTGCTAGACTAGTCAGGTAGGCATACACAGAGCCTACCCGTGGAACCTCTAGGGGTGCAGGGACCCCAGAATAAAACCGCCAGAAGCTTGTGCCCATTGACTCCAGGGAAGGAGTGTGCAATAGCCTGGAAAACTGGGAACCGGTTCCCAGCATAAATGTCTCCAGCCGGCTGGCGAGTGATTGAGGATCAGTCCTTTCTCAAGTTTGGCACAAGATTATCTTACTTATAGGAACACAAACACTCCCTGCCTCCATATTCTGTTCTCTGGTACTGGTTTATCCAGATAGAAAGCTTAGTGGTAAAGACTTATTAGCTGGAATTAAAGAAATCCCATCAAAAATGCATTCGGTGGGACTTGGCCCAGTTATAATTTGCTATATTGGGTGTGGTGGATGTTCTAAAATACATAAGGATATCGATGGCTGAAGTCCTTAGTGCTCCCAGAATCAGTCTTAACAACTGAAGGGTTTATGCTGATTTTATGAATCACGGAGACTAAGACG
This sequence comes from Myotis pilosus, assembly GCA_036010255.1. Lineage (NCBI taxonomy): Eukaryota > Metazoa > Chordata > Mammalia > Chiroptera > Vespertilionidae > Myotis > Myotis pilosus. Next base: position 178,640 of record JASKON010000027.1, read on the forward strand.
TTTGTAGTAACTCCCAGCTGTTTATGGGTGGTCTGCCCTGTCAGAAATTGTATTTTCAGGTCCTAGTATTACCTGCTCTTCTTTCTTGCCAGACCTCCGATTCCTCTCTCTCCCTCTCCTGTCTCTGTGTTGCTACAGTTTAGAAGACCAAAGTGGACAGTGGACTTTTGCTCACTATGATGACCTCCACTGTATGTATTTCATTGCATGATGACATATCTTGTAGCTGATGGCGGGTTGATGAGTTAATGGGGGTGTTAGGTGTAGTGACTGAATCTAGGAGACACTGCTAGGGGGTGGGGAGTGTAGGAGCGAGTAATAGAGGAGTTGGAGGGAATCAGAAGAATTAGCAGCAGATGATTTGGACAGAAACGGGAAAGACTTTGTTGATGGCCAAAAACTGAGGTTATCCTAGGACAGTGATGGCGAACCTTTTGAGCTCGGCGTGTCAGCATTTTGAAAAACCCTAACTTAACTCTGGTGCCGTGTCACATATAGAAATTTTTTGATATTTGCAACCATAGTAAAACAAGATTCATAGTTTTGATACTTATTTTATATATTTAAATGCCATTTAACAGAGAAAAATCAACCAAAAAATGAGTTCGCGTGTCACCTCTGACAGGCGTGTCATAGGTTCGCCATCACTGTCCTAGGAGAACGTAGACTTGAGGGCGTAGGAACTTTTCAGATCAAATGAGGAAATTTTAAGACTCCCAAGCTGGGTTCTGCACCTGATCTCGACCCTGATTGCCCAACTCAACGTTGGCTATGTTATTCTGATTGCTTCTCCTAAAAGTTTCCCAGCATTCAGAGTAGCTGAACTTTGTGTGTGGCTGTTCTAGTTTAGGGGTTCTTGTATCCCTGGCTTCACTGGTGCCACAAATCACCCTGTGCCCTCTGATTGTCGGCTCCTTGACTTGTTCCACTTGGTATTGTGCACAGGACCTGAGAAGGCCCGAGGGTGCAGCACTAAACGCATTGGTTACAGATTCAGTGAAACGAGAAAGCTCCACCAGCACCAGAAAGCGCCTAAGTCCTTAGCTAGTGGTAAGAGGTTAATGAGCCACATGCTTGCTGGCTGGAAAGCCGCCCCATTCATCCATTCATTCCTTTTGAACTGTGGGCTCTGACCAGAATCAGGGATCTGTATCCACTCAAGGCAGTACTGGGTCCCTGAACCTGAGAAGAATTCTTTGGCCGTCTCTGAAGTACTGCCAGCAGTATACTAAGCTAAGTGTATTCTCCTTTCGAGACTGACTTCTGCAAGACGCCCACAGCTATTTATATATGTTTTCCAATGTGAAGTTCTCAGTAAAGCCGTTGATAAGGCCGTGCTTCCCTGTGAGGACACATGTTTTGTGGTCAGCCTACTGAGAAGGATTTCCCAACGTTCCTTCTCACGGGGGTGGCCTCCTCCCGAGGTGTCCAGGGGCCTCGCACTTCCTGTTCTCCTGGGCGCAGCTGTTGCCTAAGTGGCCTCTGTTTTGTCAGCCTGCACATTTGAAGAAAGAGGAACTCTCTTTGTGTTGACACCATGGAAAGGCCTCTGTACAGTGAATTTTTGTTTGTCTCTTGAACTAAATTTGCTTGTTGCTTTCCGTTGTGCTTGTGAGTTGAGCACAGCGTGGCTTTTGAAACTTGAGGCTTGCCCTCACTTGCCTACATAAACCAACTGTAGTCCCTGAGAAGAAAGTGTGATTACTCTTGGATTTTAAAAAAGCCTCCCCTGGGAGCAGAGTCACGCTTACTTACTGCCCCTTATACAGGTTTTGGTTCCCTAAGCTCAAGTTTCCACTCCTGTAAAGCAGCTCATTCCATGAGAAGGTGTTACCTGGTCCTCCTTGCATTGCCCTGGAGTTATGGACACAGGTAGCCAGGGCAAGAAAATGCTAATATTATGGCTACTACTATAGCTGAGACATCAACTCCTTTGTTTCTGGGAGAGGGAAAAGCCTGGTCATTTACAGGATAGTGGAACTCCTTGGGCACCTTTCAATACTATTCTCCTCACCCTGAGGCCTGATTAAAGACGGCTGTCTGAAATCCAGCTCTGGAGGACCTGAAGGTTTGGAGACTTCCTAGAAAACGGAGCTCTAGGTTTCCCTGGTTTTCCTGAAGACTCTGTGCCTGTCTGGTTTCTGAAAGGCGCGTTTGAGTGGGGCTTTGCTCACGACCTGTGGTGGCTGGCCAGGCTCTTGCTGAGCCGGCGGTTTGGGATTTGTGTGGCAAAGGGCAAGGCTGCCTCCTTATGCTCAGCTTCCTGCTTTCAGGTAAGTGATTGGTTACCTTAAAGGGAAATGGTGGTGAGTGTGTTATCTAAGTGTTGAACCCAAGCTCTAATCCTACGATAGCCTTAGGAGGCCTCACAGAGAAATTAACCACTGGGCAGCTAGCCCAGGAGCTCCCTCTGCATGCAGGGTATTTGCGTTATCCGAGCATTTGTAGGTAAAACCCAGCCGAGTCCAGCTGGCACTTAACTCCTTTCTAAGCCTGGGAGGTCTTGTAGTTACAGCCAGGTGTTGACTTCATATTTTTGCTCCACAGTCTCAAAGCCAGACCTTTCTTGGGCGAATAGCTTTGGCATGATGGGCTATTTCTTCTCACTGAATGGGGTCCATACCAGTGGGGGAGTTGAGGGTAGACACTGCTTTTCTGTGGTGACAGTTTGGTACAAAAACCACAGATGCTTTGAAGGCAAACAACCAGCCTTACCTGTGAGATTAGTGGGGTTCTGAGTAAAGGCTGCTATTAAAGAGGAAGAAGGAATAGATTTCATTTTAGCATTAAGTGGCCTTTAGACTTGGCGACAGAATGTGAGTTTATTAGCTAGCATCGTACTCAGTGCCGACTTGTGGAAATGGAACCAGAAGGGGAGCAAATTGTCATCGCCCTTCTTGTCTGTGTTTGCTTTTAGTGTCTGCCCCCCTGGGGCTGAGACACCCAGCCTGTCCCCACGCTGAAGCTGCAGGGTCCTGAGGTACCAGCTAGATGTCTTCTCACAAAGGACCGGTGGTGGCACAGGGCAATGGGGCTCCTGCCAGTAACAGGGAGACTGACACGGTGGAGCTGGCGGAACTGGGACCCCTGCTGGAAGAGAAGGGCAAACGCGGGATCGCTGACCCGGCCAAAGTAAGTTGCCTTTCCCGGAGTGATTTCCTCCATCGGACTTTCTCCTGGAACCTCTGCCGTCTCAGCTCCCTCCCCAGAACGGGAAGCAGGGCACCCTGGGAATGTCTCACCTCGTCCTCCTCGTGCTGTGTCAAAGGACCTTTCTATTTGTCTGTTTTCCCCACTGTACGCTTTTACGAGTTCACTCATCTCTGTAACCCCAGTGCTTAGCACAGGCCTGCAATCCCGTAAGTCATCAGTAAATGGCTGAGCGAACGAAGGGTGCAGTTAGGTGAGGTTTGGCTTCATATAACCAACAAACACCCCTGTGGCTCTGGCAAGACAGAAGTCTGTCCAGTAAAGGGTTCTAGAAGGAACTGGCCAAGGCTCTGTGGAGGCTACGCCACTGTCAGGCACCTGTCTTGCTCCTCCTTCATTTAAAAAAATTATTTTTAATTTATTGGAGTGACACTGGCTAATAAAATTATATAGGTTTTAGGGGTGCAATTCTATAATACATCATCTATATGGTATCGCGTGTCCTCCTTCCATCACCATTTATTCCCCCCTTTGCCCTCTCCGACCTCCCCCGCTGCTTTCCCTCAGATAATCACCATGACGCATGGATACAGAGGACAGACTGACAGCGGTCAGAGGGGAGCGGGTTGTGGGGCCAGGTGGAAAAGGCGAAGGGATTAAGCACAAAGAAAACCCTTCTCCTTCATTCTTGGGGTCACCCAACAGGCCCACACTGGCCACACCAAGGAGGAGCGGAGAAGGACCCGCCCTTTCTAGAGGTGTCTCAGGACACTGCCCTTGACGCCACCTGTGGGAAGTCGTGGAGTCATGTTCAGCTGCAGTGGAGCTTGGGCAACGCAGCCTCTCATTGGGCCTGAGTAAAATTACAGGAACGACGCCAAGGACTTGGCCCGCTCTGAATAAAACCGAGGACTCTGTCACGGAGGAAAGAGGGAGTGTGCTGTGGGGTAGGCAGGCTGGAATCTGTCACGGAGCCTGAGGGGCTTACCAGGAACCACCAGCAGGAGAGAGAGAGAGGATGTCGGGGAAGGAGCCAAGTGCCCGGCTGTCCGCCGTGGTTTGGAGTCTCGGGGCAGCCTCCATGAGGGCGCTCCTGAGGGTACAGTTTTGTCATCATGGCATCCCCCCAAGTCAGCAAACGGAGCTGTGAGCAGATCTCGGTCCTCCGGGGATCCGAGACCCAGTCCTGCTCATTGCTTTGAGAATCTCGTGGTCTGGAAGATGGAAGTATTTGGGAAATCGGGGGAACTCGAGAAGCACTGTTCTAGAGATGGGGGGGGAGGGGCCTTCAGACTTACAGACCGTGGGGACTAGCGTGCTCATCCTGTGTCCCCGTCAGCCTGTCTCCTGTGTGAATTGAGCTTTCACGCCAGCATGTACACAGTATCAGTCAATCCTGAACTAGAGCGTCGTGAACTTACTAACTGCCGTGCTGTAGAGAGGAGGCCACAGGGCCCTGTGCACACAGCGTTGAGTTAGGGTTTCCTAGAATGTCTGGCCTGCAATGGCACGGTTTATGAGGCGACTGCAGGATGGGCTTGTGTTTATTTTTTCTCACAGGCTGAAGAAGAGCAAGCATGCCCAGTGCCCCAGGAGGAGGAGGAGGAGGTGAGGGTCCTGACACTTCCCCTGCAAGCACACCATGCCATGGAGAAGATGGAGGAGTTCGTGTATAAGGTGCTGAGAGCTAGTCCTGGAGGGGAGGGGCGGTGGGCTTACTGGGGGTGTCCCAGTGGGTGGGCCTGCAGTGGGCTAAAGACCTTTTATTCCTGTGTGTATTTGTTTTTGCTTAAGGTGCAGTAAATATCAGGCTAGCAGATTTTTACTGCCTACTGTGTTAAAGCATTATTCAAAATATGTTCTGAGCAGGAGTGGCGATGGGGCAGGAGTGGGGACAATCGGGGGAAAAAGGAGACACAGGTAATACTTTAAACAATAAAAATAAATAAATAATGTACTAAACAGGGCTCTCAATTATTTTTGCTGTGGATCCCTTTGGCAGTCATCAAAATATTAAAATGTGATTGGGCTCCTTTATTAAAACATTAAATATGCATTAATGACAAGCTTTAAAATATTGTATTAAAATTTGTGTTTTTTTTAAACTTTATTGATTTTTTTAAGAGAGAGCGAGAGAGAAACATCGATTTGTTGTTCCACTTATCTATACATTTATTTGTTGATTCTTGTATGTGCCCTGACTGAGGATCAAACCCACAGCCTTTTATGTATTGGGTAGCTCTAACCAACTAAGCTACCCAGCCAGGACAAAATTTTTAAGTTCTAAGTAGTGATGAATAAAAATATGTTGGTATCTGCAAAACTAAGGTATGAAAATATCTGTGATTTCTGTTGGTGACAGAGTCACAGTTCTAATCACTGTGGTTTGCTGCTCACACTTAAATTGAGGGAAATGTTGGATTTTAGTTAGAGGTGAGTGAAAACGAGAAGTTTTTCCATCTCGTCCCTGGCTTCTGCTCACTGTCCACGTGTCCGAGGCTAAGAGCCCTGCTCTGAAAGACACTGTCTCGGCCTCGTGAGGATTTCGTTTCCTGGGAAGGGCAGAGCAGGGGCAGCCAGAATCTCCAGGAGGAGCGGGTCAAGGAGGCTGAAATGTATGGTTTTAAAAGCCACAGGCACATTCATGTTCCCACTGTTCCAGGTCTGGGAGGGACGCTGGAGGGTCATCCCGTACGATGTGCTCCCTGACTGGCTGAAAGACAACGATTACCTGCTCCACGGCCACAGGCCGCCCATGCCCTCCTTCCGGGCTTGCTTCCGGAGCATCTTCCGCATCCACACAGAGACCGGCAATATCTGGACCCATCTGCTTGGTGAGTGATCTGGGTGGGAAAATGCAGTTTTTGTCTCTTTAAGTGCAAAGGAGTTTTATAGCCTGTGTCTCTGGCAAGGAAGAACAAAGTTGTTCTGGCTGACCGAAAGCTGGCATTGCGCCTCCGAACTGCCAGTGAGCGTGGTCAGCTCTTGGTCATTGGTCTGTAAGGCAGGCAGGGGTAGGGGGTGGGGGAGACTGGAAATGGGAGAAGAAGATGCAACTAGGTGTTGTGTTGTCTTGTGATCCCTGGAAGAAGTACCCAGCATGGAGGCAGTTCCTTCCATTTCATACATTTCCACTGTCACAGCAAAATGCCAGCATTTTCTTAAATGATCTTTTCGTCTGGGCTTATGTGACTGGTGCCATTTTCTCCAGAATTTTGGACGACAGTTCCCACGGCTAAATCCGATAATGTTAGTCCTGATTCAACACCAGCTGTCAGAATGCACACCTTCCCTTCCTCCTCAGCTCTGTTCCTCTTCCTCCTCTAGGTTTTGTGCTGTTTCTGTTCCTGGGAATCTTGACCATGCTGAGACCAAACATGTACTTCATGGCGCCCCTGCAGGAGAAGGTGGTGTTCGGCATGTTCTTCCTGGGCGCAGTGCTTTGCCTCAGCTTCTCCTGGCTCTTTCACACCGTCTACTGTCACTCAGAGAAAGTCTCTCGGACTTTTTCCAAGTGAGCGAAAGGCCTGGCGTTGGGACGGGGTGAGGAGGGAGGGGGTACCAGGCCCTGCTGTCACATCCTGTGACCTGAGGACGGGACCCCCAGTGGCCCCTGAAGACGCCCTGCTGTGCCCAAGGAAAGGCCTTCTACCTTGTCGGTGTAATAGAGTGATGAGGCTCTTTTAAATCCTTCATGAAAAATGCACGGTAGCCCCAACAGCTGGAACCCAGCTGCAGAATGTATTTCCCACCGGCTCAGCGCTGTCCTGCGTGAGCTGGGTGCGAGTGGGCTACTCTCCAGACCAAGCGCCCGGGCCCAGCAGGGCGTGGCGACGTGTCCTGTGCTGCATTCTGCTGTGCTCCTGCCCACGGCCAAGCAGCTTATCTTCGCTGCCCACACGTGGCTGGAAGCCCCAGATGCCTGTCATCTGCTGCCTTCCGTAACCCCGTTCTGAGCCTGTTGTTGTTGGTGGTGGGGGTGGATTATTTTGTTTTTTCCCCAATAACACCAGTAATGGCAATACATTTTTATCATTTAAAAGTCAATTAAAACAGCAGTACCTCTTACTGCTACTTCCAATTTAAGGGTTTGTGTTTAGAACTCAACTTGTCAGAACTGGGGGACAGTCGGAGCCCTCCTGAGCGAAAAGCTGAATTTAAGTGCCCAGTAGGGGGCCTGAGGGGAAGAGAGTTCTGTGATTGGGGACTCTTCGCAACTCTTCCACTGCAAAGACAAGTGCTTAACCTTGTGGATTTCAATCCAGGATTTAGACAAGAGATGGGGGATGGTCAGATCTGCGAGCAGATGGAGGGAAAAACGAACAGTTACAGGAGCCATAGGAAGTCTTCATTTCTCCCACTGATGCATTTTAACTTTGTGGCTCTTTCAGACTGGACTATTCAGGGATTGCCCTGCTGATTATGGGGAGCTTTGTCCCATGGCTCTATTACTCCTTCTACTGCTCCCCACAGCCACGGCTCATCTACCTCTCCATCATCTGTGTCCTGGGCATTTCCGCCATCATTGTGGCACAGTGGGACCGGTTTGCCACTCCTAAGCACCGGCAGACAAGAGCAGGTGGGTATGAAGGTGATGTAAATCTCACGGGTCTTTCAACCTTGACCCTAATAGGCTCAACCTTAGGCCCTAAGATTTGCAGTTTGAGGACCCCAGTCAAACCCTGATTTGTGTTTAGAATTCTGAGAGCAGTATTGTTGTTTTCATGTTTTTATTAATTCAGAGAGACTGGAAGGGAGAACGGGAGAGAAAGAAATGTCGATGTGAGAGAGAGACATTGCCCATGTGCACTCCCACCGGGGATCACACCCACAACCTGGGGGATATGCCCTGACCGAACTGCAGCCTTTTGGTGCATGGGACGATGCTCAACTACTGAGCCACGGCAGTCAGGCGACAGTGTGGGCTTCTAAAGCTCCGTTATCCCCCAGGTTTCATATTACTTCATAGAATGCTAATAAGCAACATAATGACCAAGTTTGTCAATTAGCTGCAAGTATAGAAATGACTGCTCTTATAAAAATGTACAGCCCTGGCCAGTGTGGCTCAGTTGACTGAGCATCCAAAGGTCACCAATTCGATTCCCAGTCGGCATATACCCAGGGTGTCGTTCGGTTTGGTCCCAAGTCGGGGTGCATATGGGAGGCCCCTGGTCAACTACTGGAATAGCTAAAGCGTGAGCATCTTTGGGTTGTGCCACCTATACTCCTATTTTAAGCTTTATTACTTACAGCAACACCAGTGACCTCTTTAGATTTCTTATCTGGTGTGTTGTGACTTTCAGGTAAAAGAATTCAGTGTTCATCAAGCATCAGCACATGCTGGGCGTGGTGCTTTAACAAGGTATATCTAAGAGTGGAGAGGTGGTCCCTGCCCCCCCCCCCAACCCCCGTTGTGTTGGGACAGGTGCCCGTTCTTCCATTCTCTTACCTCCCTTGTCTGTCCCAGCAGCTACACCAGCTTCTAACTTGAATGTCTCCACCTGCTCAGGTCAGAGCCTGGGTACTTCATAGCGTACGATCTTCCTGGGGAACTGTCTACCCCTTCCCACTGCAGAGGCACCTGAAGCTTTGCATCTGAGTTCGATGGCACCAGATCTGCGAGCAGGTGAAGAATGGCTCGTTTAACTCTTGTTCCTGCTCCTCACCTGCTCGCAGATCCGATGCCACCAGAGGGTTTGGTCTGTCACTTTTTGCCTAAAAAATAGTGAAAAATGTGAGATGTTTGTTCGTGGTGCTGTTTAGAGGGTAATGTCTATGTAAGCACTGTCTCAGCCTTCTTCCCATTCCGGATGTTGAAGAAATATCTAACTATTCTCCATTTTGTGGCCAAACTTCCTGAAAAGTAGCTGATTATCACAGACATTCGAATTCCAGAGCGAAGCAGCAGTGTGCACGTGTGGCAGCTGTCCCCTCCCTGACCGTCTGGTCTGCTCTGTGCAGGGGTATTCCTGGGCCTGGGTCTGAGCGGCGTCGTGCCCACCATGCACTTTACCATCGCCGAGGGCTTCGTCAAGGCCACCACCGTGGGCCAGATGGGCTGGTTCTTCCTCATGGCCGTGATGTACATCACCGGGGCTGGCCTCTATGCGGCTCGGATTCCTGAGCGCTTCTTTCCTGGGAAGTTTGACATATGGGTAAGAAACGGCTCTGCCGGCAGTGCCTGGGGTCAGGGACTGGCCCCAGGTGAAAGGTCTGAGTAAAAGGCAGTACAGACATGGGTCATGTGGTGTTTGGGGTACATATATGTACAGGGGAAGTGGGCAGCGGGAGGGAGTGAGCAATATGAACATTTTGGTGTATTTCTGACACTTTTATTTATTTTTTAATCTATTTTTATTGATTTCAGAGAGGAAGGGAGACGGAGAGCAATATAGAAACATCATGATGAGAGAACCACTGACTGGCTGCCTCCGGCCTGCCCCACACTGGGGATCAAGCCCGCAACTGGGAATCCAACCGTGACCTCCTGGTCCATAGGTGGAGGCTCAACCACTGAGCCATGCTGGCTGAGCTCTGACGCAACTTTTTAAAATCTCTAGCCCTGGCCGGTGTGGCTCAGTGCCTTGAGCGTCCGTCCTGTGCACCAAGGGTTGGTTCGGTTCCCAGACAGGGCACATGCCCTGGTTGTGGATACAATCTGCCAGTCAGGGTCCATGCCAGAGGCAATTGATCGATGTTCTCTCCCTCTCCCTTCCTCTCTCTAAAATCAATAAAAACATCAAAAAATTTATAGCAAATATATAATTTTCATGACATAAAACTTTGAGAGAAGTTAGATGAGGTAAGAGCTCTCGTCTCATGTCTGATCCCTCCTTGCCATTACTCTAAGGGTCACCTCTTGTTCCTACAGTTCCAGTCGCATCAGATTTTTCATGTCCTGGTGGTGGCAGCAGCCTTCGTCCACTTCTATGGGGTCTCCAACCTTCAGGAATTCCGCTACGGCTTGGAAGGCGGCTGTACCGATGACTCTCTTCTCTGAGCCTCCCACTCAAGGCTGGAGGGGAACTTCCCAAGTGCTTTCAAAAATAACTTCCTTGCTGAAGTGAAAGGAAGCGTCTGAGTTGTCTGTTTCTAGAAGAAACCTCTTAGAGAATTCAGTGCCAGCCAGGCTTCAGCCCACCTTCCCGCCTCAGGGCGGGGGATAAGCTTTCCATGTCCCTCGCCGAGGAGGGGTGATCCACTGGCCACGCCCCTCCTCAGCAAGGCAGCTCTGTCCCCTTGGCACAGAGCGTTCTGAAGCTCACGTTGAGATTTTATCCCTCCTCCAACCATTTTGGGGAAAAATGATGGACTGGGACTCTTCAGAAATTCTATTTCTGGAAGAAAACGTCCCTCCCTTACCCCGTCCTTACTTTGTAACCTGGCTTGGAACAGGCCATCCATTTTGTAGCACACTTTTCCGAAACGATCGTAGCCGGTCCCGTCTCGGGCCTGGATCTGACGACAGCAGGAAGAAGGCACCAACTTTGAGGCAGCAGCTAATCATGGAAGTGTGTCCAGGCTTCAGATAACTTGAGTTTTAATTTTTTTCTTGGCAGAGTAATGTAAAATTAAAATGGGGAGAGATATTTAATATTTAATACTAAGCTTTAAAAAGAAATTTGCTATCATTGCTGTGTATCCTGATGCAAAGGCTATGATGATAATAAAAGGAAGTGCAGAAGACAATTAGCATTCAAATATTTAACATGTGTGGTCTCGACTATTTGCACATAACTCCAAAGTATTAAAACCAGAAAAGTAATCTCGGATTCTGCAGAAGCACAAATTTGAATCAGAATTGACAGGCGGGCGTGTGCGAGCCATTGAGTAAGCCCAATTGATTTCCGAGCATCAGCTCCTATGTCCAGCCTTACTTTTCTGTACTTATTGCACAGACTTTTACTAGAGAAATTATTCTGAAGTAGTATTTAATGATTCAATGGTTCTCAAAGGTATTGGGGTATATCCCTGTGACTGTCAAAGGTCTACTGTACATTACTCTAGGCTTCAGTTCTCTTAAGGTTGTCTCATCAGAGGTCACTCCCTGCCTTTGGAATCGTACTCGACCTGAGAGGAGTTGTGCTTGTCTGTGTGGCCTGCAGCAGTCATTTCCGAGCGAAGGTCGGCAGTTAGAAGGCAGTTTTCTCAGGTTACAAAGACGCATTTGCTCAATTTATACAGTTGTGAGGATAAGTTACCTTTTAAACAATAATCCAACGAGGCTGACAAACAGGAAACTTTCTCAACCTCGTGGTAATCGGAAATGTAAATTAAAACCAAAGCGATAGCCATTTCACTACCACCAGATTGGCGCACATCAAAAACCCTAATATTGCGTTTGTGTGGATGTGAGCAGACCAGGAACTACGTTGGTAGGACCGGTTTTGTCTAGGGGTAGAGGATATGGATATGTGTTGCAACATGCAAACACTGCATGAAACCCACGTTACAATATGAGATGTATCTAAAATTCATCCTAAATTAATTCATTTCAAAAATGTTAGTTCTGGCACTGGCCAGGTAGCTTTGTTGGTTAGAGCATCGTCCTGATATGCCAAGGTTGCAGGTTTGGTCCCCAGTCAGGGCATATCCCACAGTTTGAAAACCACTGCTCTTGAGAGGTATCAGAAAGATTCATTACAGCTTCGGCTGGTGTGGCTCAGTGGGCATCGTCTAGTGCACCAAAAGTTTGCCGCTTCGATTCCCAGTCAGGGCACATGCCTGGGTTGCGGGCTCTTCCCTGGGGGGGGACCGTGCACGAAGCAGCCCATTGAGGTTCAGCTTCACATCTCACATCAATCTTTCTCCTCCCCCATCCTCTTTCTAAAAATCAATAAAAATATTTTTTAAAAAGGATACATTGCTGCGGATGTGTTAGCAATGCACTAAAATGAAGCCAAATATCCAAAACTGTTTACTGGAATAATAAATTGTGGCTTGTTCATATAACGAAAGACTACATGAAAATTAGTGACAAGCGACAACACAGGAGGGAGGGAGGGAAACAACTTACAGAACATGTCTGATTGCATTTCAGTAAAGCTCAGAATTTTGCAAAACTAATGATAGTTTAGGGACACAAATATCGCAAGAATTTTAAAAGGATTTTAATTCAGAAAAAAATGGTTACCTCAGAACAGGAGGGAGGGAGGAGGACAGGACATTTCATTACTGTAGCTTTTTTTTTTTCTTTTTTTTAAATATATTTTATTGATTTTCTACAGAGAGGAAGGGAGAGAGACAGAGAGCCAGAAACATCGATGAGAGAGAAACATCGATCAGCCGCCTCCTGCACATCTCCTAGTGGGGATGTGCCCGCAACCCAGGCACATGCCCCCGACTGGAATCGAACCCGGGACCCCTCAGTCCGCAGGCCGACGCTCCATCCACCGAGCCAAACCAGCCTCGGCTCATTACTGTAGCTTATATTCTTTTTAACTAGGTGGTAAGTACCTGGATGTTCCTTAAACCATGATTATTTTTCTTGTATTAAGTATATCTGTTTAATAAAAACTTACAAGTTTTTAAAAAGACTTGAGCTGATAGCAGAAGCCACAGTGGTTCACAAACATGCTTTGGCCTGCAGTGGGAAGTCAGTGCTGACTGTGTACTAGGTGCAGGGTGTGCTCACCAGGTCACCATCGTCCCTGCCCAGCTCTAGAGCAGCGGTTCTCCACCTGTGGGTCGAGACCCCTTAAATATGTTCAATTTATAACAATGAAAATACATCCTGCAGATCAGATATTTACATGACGATTCATAACAGTAGCAACACGACAGTTATGAAGTAGCCACGAAAAAAATTTTATGGTCGGGGGTCACCACAACATGAACGGTATGAAAGGGTCGCGGCGTTAGGAAGGTTGAGAACCACTGCTCTAGAGGCGTCTGAGTTTGCAACCACTTGGTCTATCTGATCCAACCCATCCATTTCCTACATGAGGAAGTACAGAGCTCCCTAGTCATTGGTGAGATAGAGTGCTAGGCGCTGTGGGAGAATGAGGAAATGATGAGCTGTGATGAAAGAAAGGCCAAGAATAAAAGCTAAGAATATGACCCCAGCCTTTTCCTATCAGTAAGAAGACTAATATCTCTATCCATAGAGCATTCGTTTTCAGTTTTAAATCGTGGCAAAGGGGTAATATCCAAAGAAATGGTTGGATGTGCTCGCTGTTAGTCCACTGGGGAAACATTTGCCAAAATTAAGCATGCAAGGATTCTATTAGGAGACCAGAGGAGGCTGGGAGAGCCTTTAGACTTCCCTGCAAGTCTGGCTCCCTCGAAGGACTGCGGGGAGAAGGTTGGAAGCGCCTGACTACCTCGCATTCCAAGGAAGGTGCAGCAAAACCCTTCAGAACAAGTCCTTGATCCAAAGTCTGCTGACATTAGAGGCCCATCTTGCCCAGAAAAGGTCCGCCTTCGCGTTTCTGTCCCCGCGGGCTAGGAACCAACCCTGAGGACGCAGGGCCCGGCCTGGACGCAGACTCAGGGATGAATTTCAGAGCAGCAGCTGCGGCCCTGCTTCGATTCTATTCAGTGGGTAAGACCTTTTATTAAGTTCCTCCTCACACTGGAAAAACGTTTTATTTGGCATTCACACTCAGAAAACAAGGGTTATTTTTACTTTTAAAACTGTACATATTTTTAAGGCACTGAAAAGTTCAGAAAGCACAAAAAGTCACGGAGGGGGCAAATCTCCCTCCCGTCCCATCTCCCAAGCAACCGGTTCCTCCCTCCAAAGAAACGAAAATGGCCGCTTTATTCAGTATCTTTCCAAGTGCACTTTATGCATACCCAAGTAGATAGGAATATATTCCCCCAACCTTTTCACACAAATGGTGGCAAACCAGACGCTGCGTTCACACCTCATGGGACTGCACTGGACTGAGCCGTCCGGCGCACACATCGTGGCCGTGTGCAGGAGCACTGGCGAGGGCAAGTCCTTAGAGCACGTCTGCATGCGTGATTTTGGTGACGTTTTCCAAAATGTGTCGTCGGGGGCTTCCGGCCCCTCTCCCACCCGGCGTGGCGGTTCCAACAGCACCCGCCCGCCCCGCTCTCCGACCCTCCAGGTCCGGGGTGACTTCGGAGCAGAGAGGGGACCTGAGAGGTGGAGACGCCGCGTAAAACCCGGTGGCGACCCACTCGGCTGCGGTTCATCTCTAGGGAGCCCGGGCGCGGCGGCCCCCAGGTCGGACACGTGCACCCAGGCACTCAGCAGCAAACCGCAGGCGGTCGGACCGCTCGCCCGGCGGCAGCGCGAGGAGGACCGAGGCTCCCGACGCGCAGTGACCTCGGGTGGCGGCGGGCAATGGCCGGGGCGAACCGGGCGCCTCCGCGGATTGTTCCCGACGGGGCGGGCTCCCGAGGGTCCGCGGGGAAGACATGCCGCGATCAGCTCCGGGGCTCGGGGATCCCGGCGCCCTCCGTCCGCGGGGCCGCGCACCGCCGGGGGACGCGCTGCCGACCTCCCCGCCCACCCCGTCCCGCTCCGCCCGCAACGGGTCCGCTGCCGCCCGGCGCCGGGTCCAGGGGTCACGTGATGCAGCCCGGGGCGGCTCTCACGCTGCAGCGTCATCACGTCGCGCGGCCGGCTGGCCCTGGTGATCACGTGACGCGGGAGGGGCGGTCCTTGCGCTGCGACGTCATCACGTCGCGCGGCCGCGGGGCGGACTGAGCGAGACGAGCGCAGTGACGGCTCCCGAGCCTCCGGGCCGGGGCGGCGGCGGCGGCTCCCGGGCTTCTCCTGAGCCGCCTGCTGGCCGCGCGCCCCCTCTGGGCCCCGCCGGCGGGCGCAGGTGAGCCGACGGCAGGGCGCTCGGCGCCTCCGTGCCTCCCTCCCTCCGCCCGGCGGGCCTGGCCCAGGTCGTCTCCGCGGGGACGGTGGCGGGGCTCCCCGCCCCTCGTAGGGGGCCCCCACCTGCGGCGCGGCTGCCGTCGGGGCTCCCCGCCCTTCCCCCGCCTGGACCGTGGCGGTTCCGGGTCTGACGCCCCTCCCGAACCTCCGGCGGGGGACCCCCATTCCGGTGTCTCGGAAGCTCTTGGGGGGGGTGCTGGCTTCGCGCGCCGAGGCCGATCCCCAGCTGCACCAGGGCGGCCCGGCTTGACCCTGAGGTGGTGCCGCCCAGTCCAGGCCGAGCCCGGCGGGAGCCGCTGCCAGCGGGCTTCGTTCGGACCTCCCGGCCCGCAGAGCTGCGGCGGGGCCGGAACGGCATCCGCTGTGACTGCCTGTGCCCTGGGTCCGCGGGGCTGCGGGCTGGTCAGGGCAGCCGGACGGCCCTGGTGGGGACTCGGCCTGTTTGCCCTCCGGAGTCACGGCTGTGAGCTGTGGGCTCGTGGGCTGTGTTTGTTTTGTTTCTTGAATCGTCTGTGAAAGCGCTGGAACCCACATAAGAGAGCCTCTTAGTGACCACCCCGTTTCATTCCCCACACGCCGTCGTTCAAGGAAAATGCAGAGTGACTACAGCCTGTCAGTAATCGCGAAAGACCTTCTGACCCGGCTTCTTTTCAACGTGGAGTCTGTTGCCGAGTTCATTTAACTGATGCCCCGGTGAGCTTTGCAAGTGACTGACTGGCGGAAATCGAGTAGTGAGTTTGGGTAAGTGTCTGTCCTCGTAAGGCTCTGTCTGAGTACAGAAGAATTGCTACAAATACCGGTTTGCTGGTGTGGATGGACATCCGCGGACGATGGAGAGGAGGAGGACCCTTCCCTGAAAGACGGTTCATAGCTCAGCCAAGTGAAAGTCCGTAGACACGCTGGCATGGCTCCCCGAGTCCAGTGTAGATACTGGGTCCTCACTGGGCCAGGTTTATTTGGAAATCTTCATACATAATTCTCTACATACTTCTTTGGAAAAAAGTTTATTTTTGCTGGCTCTGGCTTTTACTGCTCTAAGCTGAATACCCGATTCTTTTTTTGCATTCATTTACTACATATTTATTGTACACCTGCTGTGATAGACAAATATATACACATTGCCCTAGCCGGTGTGGCTCAGTGGATAGAGCATCGATCGGCCTGGGGACTGAAAGGTCCTGGGTTCAATTCCCGGTCAGGGCACATGCCTGGGTTGCAGGCTTGATCCCCAGGAGGGGGTGTGCAGGAAATAGCCAATCAATGATTCTCTCTAATCATTGATGTTTCTATCTCTCCCTCTCCATTTCTGTCTGAACTCAATAAAAATATATTTTAAAAATATATATATATATATACACAATGGATTTCCATCCTCTAGATATTTACCCATTTAATCTGCTTATGGATATTCAATCGTAGTGATAGAGGCCTTTCAGCAATTTTATTTTTCCACCATTTTATCACTTCAGACAAGAGCCTTGTGACACTCTGCAGGGCCCGTGTAGTTTCTGTTGACAATGCAGTTGAGTGTTGATGATGAGTGCCAAGTGGCAGGGCCACTCGGTGCTATTGGAATCCAGAGAAGGGAGAGCATTCTTACTCGGGATGGTTAGCGGCCGGACTGCAGGGTGATGCCAGGAAGAGGAGTGCTCCCTACTCCGTGTTTGGTTCTGAGGAAGCCGCCTTAATTTGTAAAGCTGGTGGAAAATGTTCCGTTTCCCCAGCCCTTCAGATACGCTCATTGTTTTTCCCTCCTGTATTTCCAGAATCCAAGGACCCCTTTCGTCGTTTCTCCACTTTGCTTGATGGGAGGCATTATGGCCCCCAAAGACATCATGACAAATACACATGCTAAATCCATCCTCAATTCGATGAACTCCCTCAGGAAGAGCAACACCCTGTGTGACGTGACGCTGAGGGTGGAGCAGAAAGACTTCCCGGCCCATCGCATCGTGCTGGCTGCCTGTAGCGATTACTTCTGTGCCATGTTCACCAGTGAGGTGAGAGGCCTGCCCTTTCAGTATGAAAGTAGAACTTTGTCAGGGATGTATTGGTTTTATAGCTTGATTCCCAAGAGTTTTCATCTTTATTTTTAAGAATAATTATTACTCATAACTTCAAGGATGTATTCTAGGCAAAATATGCCATCAGCGATTCGGTGATCCCAAAATCAAGTTAATCCAGTATCTTGCCAAGTATCAAACAACTCAGTAAAATTGATATTCCAGGAAGTTGTCACCTCACTGTGTGCTCTTGGGTTACATTCAGTTCCTTCCCCGTTGGAACAGCTACAAATACATGCTTTATACAAATCAAACAAAATAGACTATAACTTTAAAAAGGTGTATTCGGTTCATATTATTAACATCCCTTAGGCTGTTGGATATTAGGTGCGGCCTTTATCATGGAGAATTATAACCACCACGAGTATTTCATACCCTTTGAATTTTCAGCTTTCAGAGAAAGGGAAACCTTACGTCGATATCCAAGGTTTAACCGCCTCCACCATGGAAATCCTGTTGGACTTTGTATATACAGAAACCGTGCACGTGACGGTGGAGAACGTGCAGGAGCTGCTCCCCGCAGCCTGTCTGCTGCAGCTGAAAGGTACAGGTGCTACTATTGTGCGTGGCAGGGTGGCGGAATGTTTAAAGTGAAGGCTGTGGAGACCGACGTAGGCGCCCGCATGTACTGCCCCTGCGCAGAGATCGGGTTTCAGTCGCAATAGAAAGGGCCTCTCCCAGTGTGAGTGTCGGGCTCCTCAGAAGAGATCACTTACCCTGTTCTGTTTTCAGAAAAACGGGGGAGGAGAGGACAGATGTGCTTCCGTGCGTGCGTGTACACAATAGCCTGCAAGGACACAGGAAACCGATGCTGTTGTCGCCCACGTAGAGGGTTGAGATGGCGGGGGGGTAGGGAGGCAGGGGGCTGTTCGTGGGAACCCTTTGTACCTTGGCTTTTCTGCACCGTGTAAAGTGCGTATTGAACATGGTCCTTGACACACACACACGAAGTGAACGTTTTCACGGAGTTAGCGGTGCTGACGCTTCCAGGGCCCGTCCGCTCCTTCGCTCCGGTGCTGTTCCTGCTGTTTGCCGTTTTAATGGTTGGAACAGTGGAGGGTTCTGCATTACTGCACAGCCATACCGTTAGGTTGATGCTCTGAACTTCTCAGAGAAGGATAAGCCAGATATTAGTTTCCTATTGTTTCTTCACAGAGTCTTTTACTAAATTTAAAAAAAACTCAACTTTTCAGTTACAGGTGACATTCAATATTATATTAGTTCGGGGTGTACAGCGTAATGGTTTCACATTTATGTAACTTACGAGGTGAATTCTCACATAGAGTAGAAATTAGGTACATCATGCTGAATTAGAATGGGTTTTATAGCTTGATTTTCAAGAGTTTCACGGGCAGTTTTGCTTAATTGCTCCAGTGTCCACAGAAGCAGTTTGTCTTGCTATACTTGTTTTAAAGCTGAAGCAGAGACCATGATAAAGGCCTTATTGGAGGTCACCTATGCATAACACAGAAATAGGTTTGCGTTCCTTAAGCGTGAAATTTCCAATCTGGTCCTTAGTGCTGAGCCAGGGTTCTCTAACTCTGTAGAGAAGATGTTGCAATTGAGAACAGAGACCAGAGCACAGCTGGCCACGTGTCCTGAAGCATTCAATGCCTGTGTTTGTCCTAGGTGTGAAGCAAGCCTGCTGTGAGTTCTTAGAAAGTCAGTTGGACCCTTCTAATTGCCTGGGTATCAGGGATTTTGCTGAAACTCACAGTTGTGTGGACCTGATGCAAGCCGCTGAGGTTTTTAGCCAGAAGCACTTCCCTGAAGTGGTACAGCACGAAGAATTCATCCTCCTGAGCCAAGGAGAGGTGGAAAAGCTAATCAAGTGTGATGAAATCCAGGTACAGATTTGGCTTCTTACGGTGGCTTCTTCAAGATTGGGCCATTACAGAAAGCAAGGTGGAGCTCCATGTTTCTGTATTCTGTAGCAGGACTTCTTACTCCACTGTCCACATTGGCTCCACGCGTTTCATTAAATGCCCCTGAGATCACATGCCAAGTTATTAGCGTGTTTATGGAGGGAGTTCACCACCTTCCTGAATGAAATGTGTGATCCCAGTGTTTAAGAATCACTGCTGTACAGAGGGGATGAAGCAGAAATTGGGAGGAAAGTGAATTTCTCTGTTACCCATTCACTCATCTTACAAACATCTATCGCAAATATCTGTGACATAGCAATCAATGCGCCAGGTTCTATGGACCCAGAAGAAAGAGGCAGTTCTTGTTTTCGGAGAATTCACAGTGCAGTGGCAGAGACACCAAAACTGATCGTCATAGCGTGTAATGAGAGTAACGAGCCTACTCAAATGAGGGCCTTGCATGGGAGAAAGAAGAGTGAGCCTGGGTTTAAATTAGATCAGAAAGGAAGGGACAGAGGTTGGAGATGGTGAGCAGGAGCCAGGCTCTGAGTGCCACGTGGGGGACGAGGAAGTGAGGGAGGGGCCTGGGACACGGGTGTGAGGCAGCGTTCAGTGCTGAGCCCGGCAAGGGAACTTCAGTCCCACTCCCGCGCAGTTTTCAGTGCATGTGCGTTTCGGGGACGTGAGAAGTCTACACGGAGCTGCTCGTATCAGGAGGCCTCAGGCCTTCCTCTCCAGCCGTCCAGTTCCGTGATCTAGTCAGGAGCATCTGGGAAATACCTAGCAGAGCACGTGGTTCCTCGATTTCAAGGGCTCCCAGCACTTGGCCCTTTACTCTGTTCTACCCAAGGTCGTCGGTGACCCTTACAGACCTCGGTGTGATCAGGTCACAGGCCGGCTTGCGGCTTTTCATGGCTCCCAGTCGCTCTCAGAGTGAAGGCAGTCTCTGCGGCCGTGGCGGCCTCGTTTACATCTGCAGCTGATCTGTCCCCACCTGTTCGTTCCACGGCACCCTCCTCCTCAGCCCCCAAGTGGTCAGTGCTGCTGCGCTCTGGGACGGCGCTGTGGGCTAGATGTCCTGAGCAGGTGGAGAGGACCTGTGTCCACGCTGTCCAGCTCAGTAGCCACTGGAGCACCACAGGCCGGCGAGTGTGGCCGAGCAGCCGAGTTCCAGTTCCACTTAATTTTGATGAAAGTCAGTGCAGTTGCCGCACGGGCTGGCTCCGGGTGGACAGTGCGGCTCCAGGTTTCTGCTGGTGCTCTGTCTGCCCAGAGGCCTCTCTCCCTGGCCAACTGCCGCTCGCCCATCAGATTCCAATCCCTTGCTTCTGCAGGGAGGCCTTCCCTGGCCCATTGGTGGGAACGAGGAAATCGCGTGCATTTCTGTCTCGTGGCCCCTGTGCTCTCCCAGTGCCGTGTGTAAGGACCAAACGGGAGTCCGCACTTGATGATTTTACCATGATCTCCCCACTCCAGGGCCCGGTTCATGTCTGACCTGTTGACCACTGAGTGACCGCCTCTGGCACAGTGCCTGGCACTCAGTAGGTGTTCGGGAAGCCCTCGGAGGAGTAGACATTCTGCGACATTTTCTGTGTTTTCAGTTCTTGGGAAAAGTTCACAGAGTGGTTTCCTGTGTAGGTCCTGTCTCTCCCTGGAAGGCGTCTGTCAGGACAGGTACCCTCGGGCTGGTGGGAGGGACCCAGGACCCTACTCGGGTGTCGTCTTTGGGTGCTGTCACACCTGGTGCTCTTCCAGGGGAATAGTGCCGGCTGTTTATGGTTCTTACCTTATCCTGTCGGTCATAGCTTAGTCTAGACTCAGGTTCCCCAGGTGGTGACTGTGCTGCGTGTCCCCCAAAAATGTATCCACACTCTAACAGCTGTTAGCTCAGCTTTGAAATGAAATGCATTTTAATAAACGCTGCCTTTATAATTAGCCAGAATGTGGATACATTTTGGGGCACCCTGTATATTGTCTCAGTAGCTCCGTGCCTCTTACAGCAGGTGCCCAGGTGCTGGGCCCATAGTGATGTGGAGAAGCCGGAGGGCATCGACGGCACGAGGGAGTGGGCGTTCCCTTAGAGCCAGCTTTGAGTCGGCAGCAGACCCTCCCCACGCCCCCGAGAGCTCCAGAATGACCAGCGGAGGTTCGCGAGTGGAGGACATTCTGAAGGAAACACCAGCCGTGGCTGAGGGCTTCCTAGGCACTCTCCGTCTCAGGCATTTCACCATCATCTTCTTCCTGGTTTTAGGAACTTGTGTGTGAAAAGATGTTTTCCTAAGAACCCAGCTCTTTCTGGAAGATGTTAAATAATGGTGGCGGGGGACGGGAACAGGAAGGGAAAGGCAGGTCTGGCTACTTTCTGAGCTTGTGAGGCGATTGGCAGAACACAGACCTGTAATTGTGCACTGATAGGTGGATTCTGAAGAGCCCGTCTTCGAGGCCGTCATCAACTGGGTGAAGCACGCCAAGAAGGAGCGAGAAGAATCCCTGCCTGACCTGCTGCAGTATGTCCGGATGCCCCTGCTGACCCCCCGGTACATCACAGACGTCATCGATGCAGAGGTGAGTCCTGGAAGACACAGGATCCCGAGCCTGACTGTCCGACAGCTTGGAGTTGTGCCCTCGGGTGCCTTAGTCATTTCCAACGCCACAGCGTAGCTGCTGCCAGAGCCTCATGGAGCCACATTTTGGAAATTGGTTTCTGTATAAGAAGTTAATTACAACTTAACCATAAACATGCCACTTATCCTTACGACATTAGTGGGGCCACGCCCCCCTCTGCTCTGTGTTCCAGCCTTTCATCCGCTGCAGCCTCCAGTGCAGAGACCTCGTCGATGAGGCAAAGAAGTTCCACCTGAGGCCTGAGCTGCGGAGCCAGATGCAGGGACCCAGGACCCGGGCTCGTCTGGGTGAGCTGGCGTCTGTGGGAAACTGCCCCTGGCCTGGTGGATGACGGAGCGCAGAAGAGCATTCTGTAGGAAATACAAAGACCTTGTGTCAGGCCTGTTTTTAATCTTTTCTTCATCGTGTCCTCTCAGATGATCACCTTACCACCGAGCTTTCTTCCATATCTATTTTGCACAACTCTTTGGAGGATTCAATGAGATAAAGTGTGGCAATTTATAAATTGTCAAGTTTTGTTTCAATATGTTTGGAGTCTGTGAATTGGAAATTATTTAGAATGTCATGTAGGACTTGGTATGTTCCCATCCACCTGTCCCCTTCTCCTGTGTGCTTCCCTTCTGGGTGAGGAAGGAAGGAGGAGCAGGTGGTGGGGACCGCCCAGGGATGGGTGGGGGCCTGCAGTGGGGTAGAGCCCTCACTCACGCCAGACTGGGTGGGTGCAGTTACACAGAGGATTTCCTCAAAAGACTTTGTCTTTGGAAAGAAACAAGGTAGGAAAGGTTATCAAATATCTTTGGGAAAATTGTAGAGAAGATTCCCTTTAAGAGCCTTGTCTTATGATTACTTGGCAGTTTTGATGACATAGTTGGCTAAACTGGAAAAATAAAAGTCCGTAGAAAAGAGATTTTTAAAAATATGTTTTTAATGATTTTAGAGGAAGAGAGAGGGATAGAGAAATAGAAACATTGATGAGAGAGAAACATCAATCGGCTGCCTCCTGTATGGCCCCCACTGGGGATCAAGCCCATAACCCAGACATGTGCCCTGACTGGGAATCAAACCAGTGACCTCTCAGTGCACTGGATGACACTCAACCACCTGAGCCACACCGGCCAGGACATGGACAAGAGATTTTTAAATATATCACTTGGTTCCTATTTCACAACTCTCAGCTTTTTTGAGGCAAGGTTAGGAGAGTGGTCTTTCATCACCAAAAAACTTCCATTTTGAGGTACAGGCTAAGCAGGGTTGGGAGCTCCTCTTGGCTCCTATGTGCACATGGAACCTGTCAATATGTCGGCCAGAGTCGTCTGGGTGGTTGGAAAGGTGTGGTGGACTCAAATTTGCCTTCTGCAGTTTTAATGTCCAGAAATTTAAATTTAAGATATTTGAGTTCTCAAGAGCTAGAGCCTCTAGAACAGTGGTTCTCAACCTTCTGGCCCTTTAGATACAGTTCCTCATGTTGTGACCAACCATAAAATTATTTTCTTTGCTACTTTATAACTGTAAAGTTGTTATTGTTATGAATCGTAAGGTAAATATCTGATATGCAGGATGGTCTTAGGCGACCCCTGTGAAAGGGTCGTTTGACTGCCAGAGGGGTCGCTACCTACAGGTTGAGAACCGCTGCTCTAGAAGAAGTAATTTCCTGTTAGGCCACCTTACAGTGACTCTTCTGTTTTGACTGCTGCTCTGGGTGCGTAAAACGACGTTCATTGTAGAGCTGTTTCTTCTTATACTCCCTGCGCATGTTCACCCAGCCAAGGGCAGTGCAGAGACCTGCCTTCCTCCCTGTCTCCTCAGGAGCCAATGAAGTGCTGCTGGTGGTTGGGGGCTTTGGCAGCCAGCAGTCTCCCATCGACGTGGTAGAGAAGTATGACCCCAAGACTCAGGAGTGGAGCTTTTTGCCAGTAAGTAAGGGTGGAACCCGTTGTGGAGAAAGGGCTCACATGTCCTCCGTCCCTGGCTCTGGGTCATAAATAACCCAGCTCTAAACATAGGAAAACCTAGTAACTGCTAACGCTCCTTACAACAGTGTCATGCACACAGTAGGTATTCAATAGATAATTATCAACTATTTACATTAGGTCAGACCTCAGAATGCCAGTGTCAGCTGCCACCCTGTTTCAGCACCCTCCAGAGCTGTCTGTAACTCCCAGCATGCTCCACTGGTCCTGCTCTGTCACCCTGAGCTTGGTGTTAAGTTGTGTGAAATTGAACTCAAGTTTGTATCTTTCTCAGTCTGTCTCTGTTTGAGTGGTGAAAATAATAATAATTTAGAGAAAACCTGGAAATCTTTCAGTCAATCCTCATGACTTTAGGGTTGTTGAGTCTGGCCCTTAGATGCGCAGTGCGGGAAAACGTCCGCTCTAGGGGAGGATCTGAGTCTGTAGCACAGAGCCCGATGGAGGAGAAAGGAGCGAGACACTGGAGAACAGGAAGCCTTGATGCTAGAGCATCACAGCACGTGGGAGAGTGTGTGCTCAGCAGGCAGACAGCTGGAGGCCACTGAGGAAGAGCTGCTGCCGAAGGCTCCTGCTGGCGAGTGAAGAGGCGGAAACAGGACGGAGAGCCGGGGGAGGCTGAGGCTGCGTGACTAAAGTGCTCTGTACCCTTCTCTCCTGGACCACAGAGCATCACTCGGAAGAGACGTTACGTGGCCTCCGTGTCTTTACATGACCGGATCTATGTCATCGGTGGCTACGATGGCCGTTCCCGCCTCAGTTCAGTGGAATGTCTGGACTGCACAGCGGATGAGGACGGGGTCTGGTACTCCGTGGCCCCAATGAACGTCCGACGAGGTCTTGCGGGCGCCACCACCCTAGGAGGTAGGCTGGGTGTGTTGCCGTGCCGTGGGGGCTGGATCGGGGCTCAGACCGCCCTGCTGTCGGGCAGGGGCATGGCAGGGAGCGTCCCGGGGAGGTCAGATGCGCCTGTTGGCTTGGGCAATAGCAGTTACAAAGCTGCTCAGTGCTCACAGGAGCTTCAGCGCTGGCAGCATGCTGGGTGGGGTCGCAACATACTGAGTGGGACATGGCTCTGGATTTCTGGGGCCTGCGGCTGGTCTTCGAGGACTTCATCCACTGTCTGTACGTGTGTGGCCTGTGCTCTCTTCCTTATCGATACGACTTCACTGACTTATCCTGTAAGAAAGACTTTGGTTTTGCTCCCAAGCACTTGAAGGACTTGTGGGGAACTGATAGAGCAAAGTGATTAGAAATCTCTCCTTGGGGGAGGGCATGCACTGGGGGTGGGGATGGCCGGGAGAGTTCCGTGGGGGGAAAGGAGACCTATGTAATACTTGAAACAATAAAGAACTGAAATTTAAAAAAGAAAAAAAAATTTCTTAGTGAAGAATGAGGCTGTTGATATAGAGTGATTTATGATTAAAATGTTTAAATTCACAACATTAAAAAAAATCCTCTAAGAGTCTGTGGTTGGTTCATTCTGAGCAGATATGATCTACGTCTCTGGAGGCTTTGACGGGAGCAGGCGTCACACCAGCATGGAGCGCTATGACCCCAACATTGACCAGTGGAGCATGCTGGGAGATATGCAGACAGCCCGGGAAGGCGCGGGGCTGGTGGTGGCCGGTGGCGTGATCTACTGTCTAGGTGTTGAGCCGGGGAGGCAGGGATGGGAGAGGGCGTCATGGGTGGCAGCCTTTTGATGGGGAGGGTTCTCTTTTTACCAAAATCAAGGTCGTAGATGGCCTTCAACTAAAACCCTGGTTTATCCCAATACAGTTCCGTTAACTGGGATTATCTTTTTCGTGGGAGCAGATCATGGGATCCTGTTAGATCTCTCTTTGGACTGTTGGAACCCTTGAAGGAGAACTGAGATTAAGGATCAAGTGGGGCCAGGATTTGTGGCTCTTTCTGGAATGGCCTCTACTGTCTTTCAGGAGGATACGACGGCTTGAATATCTTAAATTCAGTTGAGAAATATGACCCCCATACAGGACACTGGACTAATGTCACACCGATGGCCACCAAGCGCTCTGGTAAGACCGTCGGGACCGTCGGGTCTGAGGGAGGGGCAGTCTGCTGTCAGGTCTCTGCTTGAACGGAGGGGAGGGGGGCAGTCACAGGACAGCCTGTCATTCGGGGTTGTAGTGCCTCTCTGCTCGGCTTCAGTGAAGCATGCGTCAGATTTCACCGTCCTCCTCGCCTCTGATCTCCGTGTCCTGAGAATGAGAACAGCTCTTCAGATGGAGTGTACACTGGCGGACAGAAGCCTCTTGTTTTACTCATTTTTTAAATCCCAGCATTGTCACGTCTGGTACAGTCGTGTGTGTTTAGCGTGTTCCGTGGGCGAGTGCTGGGCTCGGAGGCAGGAGCACGCTGTGCTGTTGTGTTCACTTTCTCTGTACAAACTGCTCCAGAACCAGGCACAGCTCCTTTCCTTCCTTCTCTTTCGTTGCCTTCTTTGTCCATTTCTTTCTTTTCTGTTAACGGAGAGTTGGGTTCTGAATTAATGAAAGTGAAGGTGAGACCATTTTGTGTGCTTTTCTTCTCATTTCAACTCCCACCAGTGGGTTTACAGATGGGAAAACCTGTGCTGGCTGATTCTTTCAGGCCTGTCTGGCTCTGTGCCCATCCCTGAGCTACCTGAGGACTCAGCTGGCCGTCAGCGACCATGTTTTCTTTCTAGAATCTAGCCTCGGTTCAGTAGTAGTAACCTGCTCTCCTTCTTTCCAGGTGCAGGCGTAGCGCTGCTGAATGACCATATTTATGTGGTGGGGGGATTTGATGGCACAGCCCACCTTTCCTCCGTTGAAGCGTACAACATCCGCACCGATTCCTGGACGGCTGTCACTTGCATGACCACCCCTCGGTGCTATGTGGGGGCCACCGTGCTTCGGGGTCGACTTTATGCAATTGCAGGGTGAGGATTTAAAACCAGGCTGGGGCCATCATGCATCAGGGCAACATGATCCGATCCACACTGTTGGGTGGAGACAGGGTGTGGGTCAGGGGAGGTGTCTCCATGGCGACCTGAATGTGGGATGTGGGTGGAGAGGAACAGAAAGCTCATTTCCCTCTTTTGCTTCTTCCCCACTCAGATATGATGGGAACTCCCTGCTGAGCAGCATCGAGTGCTATGACCCTATCATCGACAGCTGGGAAGTGGTGACCTCCATGGGAACCCAGCGCTGTGATGCTGGCGTGTGTGTTCTCCGAGAGAAGTGACCTTGTTGGAGCTCCATCCAGAGCTAGTGACCAGTCCAGGGGCCAGATAGCAGGAGAATCAAGGATCGTGCCCAGAATGTTCGCTGCTCGCTGTGTGCTCAGGGCGATTACAAGCACCGGTGCCATGATGATGGTCTTTATTTGCACACACTCCCCCTCGCGCTGGGACTTGTCCCTGAGTCGAGTGGTGAGCGGACACTCACGGGGAAAGAATGCACTGAGTGGATGTGCGAGGCCAGGCCACCTCCTGTCTGGGCAGCACTCTCTGGTCATGTCTGACTCACCACGTGCTTGGGAGGACATGCATACGTTGCACCCGTGTGTGGCAGAGAACGAAGGTGAGGGTGGCCTACTAGAGGTGGGCAGTGTCCAGCCAACGTCTGGATTGGAAGGATTCCAAACTGAGTCAGCCTGATAAAGTGCAAGTCCTGTTTTCCAGGAATAAGTATCTTTCCTGGTCTGCAGGTAGCTGCAGCACAGCTCTGTTCTGGAGGGGAACCCAGGGAAGCGCCCTGTCACAGCTGGGCTTGGGAGACACCTGTGTGACACTCCCGGGGGCAGAGCTGCTGTATCCAAACTGGGCTGAGAAGTGACCTGAACTCGCTGGCGTGAGCGAGCCTAGACCGCCACAGACGTGAGGCCTGGAAGACAGGGTGGATATTGGAAGGCTCTTCTGATGTCCCTGGTCTTTCTGGACTGCAATGTGGCTTGCCTGGCCCTGGTGCCTGTGCGAGACGAGCACCGTGAACAAGTCGGGTGGGCGGGCGGAGTGGAGTCAGTGGGGGACAGAGAAGTACCTGTGAGTTTGTATTTGTCACACTCCTGCCAGGGCTCCTCCCCCGCAGCCAGGTTTGCCTCGGGGTGAGAGGGCTTTGCTGAATCAGATACGACTGTGCTGTAACATTTCCGTACTATTTATTGGGGGAAGGGGTGGGGTACAACAGCCTGAAAGTTCAGCTACTTGGCATTGCCCGTCCTTTTAAGCGCACACTTCTGTTAAGGAGTGGTTTTTACTGCTGTTCGGTACATTTCGTCTGTGTCCTACCGTTGGGTTCCCAACCTGTCCTTAGAGTGAATTGTGTTCATCCCAGGACAGAAGAATCAAAGGACAACCCAGAGTCCTGTGTTACCCAGTCCCTGCTCACCATTTCTGAGCCCACGTTCTGGGCTCTCCTGTGCTCGAGTGAAATTCGTGCTTTATGGTATTGGGAGTGTGGGAATGTGATGACCCAAACGAAAACGCTTTCCCTTTACGTTGAAATTCCATTTTCTCCTCTCCCTGAATTGAATTGACCTAAAGAGTTCATTTCCTTTGTATATTTTTTTTTTTTTAAATATATTTTATTGATTCCCTACAGAGAGGAAGGGAGAGAGATAGAGAGCCAGAAACATCGATGAGAGAGAAACATCGATCAGCCGCCTCCTGCACATCCCCCACTGGGGATGCGCCCGCAACCCAGGCACATGCCCCCGACCGGAATCGAACCCGGGACCCCCCAGTCCGCAGGCCGACGCTCCATCCACCGAGCCAAACCGGTTTCGGCTCCTTTGTATATTTTTAAGAAAATATTAAAAATAATCTGTCTCAAATGCCTTAAGAAAATTTGTGGCGAACCAGCACTGCCCTCCTACATTTGGGGGAGCAGACATAGAGGTCAGCTGTGGGTCCCAAGTCTTCAACCTGTTGGCCTTGTGTTTGCCAACTGGCTCCACTGTTCTCTGTAGACACAGGTACGAGAGTCTCACCAGGAAAATGTTTCTGAATTTGCCATATTCGTTGACTCCTCTCACACGAGGCGTGTCCTTGAGCCCTACAGGGAATCGAGAAGAAGCTCCTTTGGTACCCACTTGAATTTCAGGGTTTTAATCTTCCCAGCCCTTCTGTTTGCTTCAGTCTATGGCACGTGACAGAAACAACTGTGCAGAAGGCCTGCAAAACTGCACAAGTCCAGCTAGTCCCAGAGCAAAGAGAAGGGGGAGCCAAAGAGGAAGTGGTTCCTGAAGAAGCCGGCCCAGCTCTCCAGCAGATGGGCTGCCTGCTGGTGAAACTGCAGCTGGGAAACGGGTGCCTCGCTCAGCTAGAGCCCCTGGGGAGGCGGCCTCGGTGGCTGAAACTCTCGAAGGAGTTTCAGACACGACACCACAACCGGCTGTTTGCAGTGCTCCCTCTCCATGCCTCCCCGTCACACACAAATCCTGCCCACCCAGGGGCACCCCTAACTTGGCGGTTCCTCCTGCTTTTCCCGGTCTCTTAACTGGAAGCCAGGCACTTGGTTATCCACCGCGGAAAGCTATCGTTCATCTTGTGCGCACACGTTTGATTCGTTTCTGGGTTCTGCACGGTTTTATCTCTGTCCCAAATCCGTTCCTGTATTTTTACTCCCTCGTAGTGCAGGCCCTTGACCCGGACTCACGGAGCAGTGGCCTGATGTCCTCGCCACCTCCCTGTCTTCCAGCCCAGGCCCTCCATTTGTCCTGCTAACCCTCCAAAGCACAGCTGGGATCATCGCAGCACCGGACATACAGCGAGTTTTCAGGGAATGAAGTTATTTCTGGTACAAAGTGCCCATCGCCGAGGGTCCTGAGCGGTTGGCGTATTATGAGGGTGCTCCAGGAACGCCCAGTTGACAGGAGGAGGAAATGCAGGTGGGTCATGGGGGGAAGGGGGGTGACACCTGGCCTGACCCCGTGCGGGCCTGGGTTCAGGACCCTGAGCCCGCGGCTCTGACCTGAGGACCTGGGGACTCTGACTGTCCTGCACCCCGGAGGTCAGATCTGACCCGGACCTTCCTCACTGCGCCCATCGGATGCAGGAGCGACAGCCACAGGGAGGTCGTGACGATCCAGCTCGGTTCTCAAGCGCTTCCACCCCCGCTGCCCGCTGGTGAGAGGTCACTGCTTAGCACTGGCCGGCCCTCGGCTCCCAGCATGGAGGGGGGCGTGTCCCCGCGGGTGGGACCCACATTTATTGCCTTCCGTCCCCTCCCGCTCGGCACTGAGTTCACGCCTCAGAAGACAGGGAGTTACGAGCAACTCTGATGACTCCACAGTCAGGGAGTCGGGTGGCCGGGTCAGTGTGCGGAGCACTCGCCTCCGCCCTGCCCGTCCTGTCACAAAGCCGCCGGCGCCTGCCACTCGGGGCCGCGGGGCGGGTCTGCGCGTGCGCAGTAGAGGCGGCGCGGGCAGCGGGCGCCTGCGCGGGAGGGCGTGGCCGTCCGCTCCGCCCTCGTCGAGAGCCGCGCCGGCGCAGTAGGGCGAGACCGACCCAGCCGAGCCGCGCCTGCGCGGTCCGGCCCGCGACTGGCGGCGCGATGGAGCCCACGGCGCCGCGGAACGAGCTGGTGTCGGCGGAGGGCCGGAACCGGAAGGCGGTGCTGTGCCAGCGCTGCGGCTCGCGGGTGCTGCAGCCGGGCACGGCGCTCTTCTCCCGCCGGCAGGTAGGCGCCGGGCGGGGTCGGCGGGGCGAGCCTCAGCTCCCGGGACCCAGGTCCTGCTTCCTCCAGGTCACCGGCCTTCATGCCCTCCTTCCGCCCCACCGCTCGTGACAAGGCGGAAGGGATGGCCGCTTAACCTGCCGCAGGAAAAGGCGGTTAATCCGCACCGGGGCTCCGCCCGCAGCGCTTCTCAGGGGGACCGGGTTCAGCTAAGAACGGGGACACGGTGTAGCGGGGCTGGTGGCACCTCTGGAGTTGGGGGGCGGGCCTGAAGACACCGCGCTCTCCCACACCTGGGACCGCACCCCGCACCTGGAACCTCACACCTGGGACCCCACCCCGCACCTGGGACCCCACCCCGCACCTGGGACCCCACCCCGCACCTGGGACCCCACCCCGCACCTGGGACCTCACACCTGGGACCCCACCCCGCACCTGGGACCTCACACCTGGGACCCCACCCCACACCTGGGACCCCACCCCGCACCTGGGACCCCACCCCACACCTGGGACCTCACACCTGGGACCCCACCCCGCACCTGGGACCCCACCCCGCACCTGGGACCCCACCCCGCACCTGGGACCCCACCCCGCACCTGGGACCTCACACCTGGGACCTCACACCTGGGACCCCACCCCGCACCTGGGACCCCACCCCACACCTGGGACCTCACACCTGGGACCCCACCCCGCACCTGGGACCTCACACCTGGGACCCCACCCCGCACCTGGGACCTCACACCTGGGACCCCACCCCGCACCTGGGACCCCCCCCCCCACCTGGGACCCCCCCCCGCACCTGGGACCTCACACCTGGGACCTCACACCTGGGACCCCACCCCCCACCTGGCACCCCACCCCGCACCTGGGACCCCACCCCGCACCTGGAACCTCACACCTGGGACCCCACCCCACACCTGGGACCCCACCCCGCACCTGGGACCCCACCCCGCACCTGGGACCCCACCCCGCACCTGGGACCCCACCCCCCACCTGGGACCTCACACCTGGGACCTCACACCTGGGACCCCACCCCGCACCTGGGACCCCCCCCCGCACCTGGGACCCCACCCCGCACCTGGGACCGCACCCCGCACCTGGGACCCCACCCCGCACCTGGGACCGCACCCCGCATCTGGGACCCCACCCCGCACCTGGGACCCCACCCCGCACCTGGGACCCCACCCCGCACCTGGAACCTCACACCTGGGACCCCACCCCACACCTGGGACCCCACCCCGCACCTGGGACCTCACACCTGGGACCCCACCCCGCACCTGGGACCTCACACCTGGGACCCCACCCCACACCTGGGACCCCACCCCGCACCTGGGACCCCACCCCGCACCTGGGACCCAACCCCGCACCTGGGACCCCACCCCGCACCTGGGACCGCACCCCGCACCTGGGACCCCACCCCGCACCTGGGACCCCACCCCGCACCTGGGACCCCACCCCGCACCTGGGACCCCACCCCGCACCTGGGACCCCACCCCACACCTGGGACCCCACCCCGCACCTGGGACCTCACACCTGGGACCCCACCCCACACCTGGGACCTCACACCTGGGACCTCACACCTGGGACCCCACCGCACACCTGGGACCCCACCCCACATCTGGGACCTCACACCTGGGACCTCACACCTGGGACCCCACCCCACACCTGGGACCTCACACCTGGGACCCCACCGCACACCTGGGACCCCACCCCACACCTGGGGCCTCACACCTGGGACCTCACACCTGGGACCTCACACCTGGGACCCCACCTCACACCTGGGACCTCACACCTGGGACCTCACACCCGGGGTCGCGGCCGGTCCTGTGACTCTCGTTTTCCCGCTGCACCAGGAGGCCTGTGTCCCGCCAGTTCTCACTCGGGGTCTTTCCTGAACTGTGGTCGCAGCGACACCTGAGCAGTGGGGTAGCCCAGCGGCTCCCAGCGCCGGTGTGGCCTCCAGGGCACTGACCTCCAGGCCACAGGGCCGCCCGGCTCCAGGGCACAGCGTGAGCCCCGCTGGGTGGAAGGGTTGTCGCAGAATTCGTGGCCGCGTCTTAAAACCTCCCCAAGTTCTCGGCGGAGGGAGAAGTTTAGAAACCTCAGAGATTCCGTCCGTATTGTAAGAGTTTCTTATGCTCATCTTCATCAGAGAAAGGGGAAAATTAGAAACAAGTTGACAGAAGTTTACGCTCGGTTGTGACAGTTTCCGTTCTCTACATTGGAGCATGCTTGCCAAGTTTTCTACACTAAGAATGTATTTTCTACAAAGAAAATATTCTTGAAAAAGCAACTGCGGCATCAGCAGAATCTTGCTGAGTTGTGGTGGTTACCTATCTCAGGAGCCCGTACAGCATTAGGGCCAAGTTTTTTTTTTAATTTTTAAAGCTGCCTGCTTTTACTGGGTGTGCCGGTTAGTCATGCGATTGACCCTTTACCAGTTAGTAATGCGGATTTTGTCATCAAAGAAAACACAATAATTTCAGGAGAAACATCAAAAGTGCTTTGTTCAAAGTAACATCCCTCGCTAGCTACACATTTCCCCCGTCTTTCAGGTCATTTGTGGAGACCGTCCCAATAGAACTTTTCTTGTTTTGAGGCAGACCATCCAGAGACCCCATTTCCCACTTCTTCGTCCGTGTTGAATGCTGCTCAGAAAGTGCGGGTGCCATCGATCGGAACGAGTGGTCATCTGAGGGAGCAAGGGCTGGTGAACACGGCGGGCGGTTCATACCTCCCAGGCAAGATCTTTTCACGTGTCTTTAACTGGCTTTGAAGTGTGTGATGGTACGTCATCACGAAGCAACATTACGTTGCCGTGTCCTCTGGCCAATTCTGGTCATTTTATGATCAAAGCCTGGTTCAAATTGATTATTTGTTGTCGGTAGCGATCGGTACTAACGGTTTCACCTGGTTTGAGAAGCTCATGATACACCCCACCTTCCTGATCCCACCAAACGCAGAGCGTTGTCTTCTTTCCGAAGCGATTTGGCCTTGCAGTCGATGTTGATGGTTGACCTGGATCAACCCATGATTTTGTGCGTTTGGGATTCTCAAAATAAATCCACTTTTCGTCGCCAGTCAAAATTCGATACAAAAAAAGACTTTCGTGCCGTTGAAGCCACATTTTACTGATGACTTTTCAGTTTTCCATTTGTCTTTCGTTCAGTTGATGGGGCACCCATTTTCCTTCCTTTAAAACCTTTCCCATTGCTTATAAATGATCAGAAATTGATGAGCAACATTTAATATTTCTGCAAGTTGTTTTTGAGTTTGACACGCATCTTCACCCAATAATGCTTGTCATCATTGGTCTTCAAACATTTTTGGTTGACCTGGACGTTCTTTGTCTTTCACATCGAAATCATCACTTTTAAAGCGTTTAAACCAGCGTTCCCAAGTATCTTGAGATGGAGCATGTTCACCATTAAGCTTCCCGAAGGATGCGACCACTGTCAGCAGCACTTTTCTTCAAAATAACGAATTAAAACTTCCCGCAAAATGCTCTTTTTTTGGCACGAAATTCAACATTTTTAAGCGTAAAAACATCTATGATGTTCACACCTTCAGCGAATTTGACATGAAGTTCTGAAGCTTGTTGTCAATACAAAATAGCATGCATATCAAATCGCATCTGTATCCACATACGTGTAACTCCATCTATTGAAAAAAAAATCAGCATTATTCCCCGGTCCACCTAGTATTGTGATTGCCGATGCCAGACAAGCACACGGAGTCCGTGCTGTTTTGTGAAAGAGTTTGGGAAGCGCTGGCCAGGTTGCTCCGTTGGTTAAAGCATCGTCCATCCTGATACGCCAAGGTTGCGGGTTTGATCCTAGATCCGGGCACGTACAAGAATCAACCAACAAATGCATACATAAGTGGAGCAACAAAGCAATGTTTCTCTCTCCCTTATAAATAAATTAATAATAATAATACAGCGGGCATTATGGGAAGCTAATTCAGATTGTTTGGCTAAGGAAGACTTACCAAGGAGGTTACTTTTGAGCTGAATATCAAGAAGGGGCTGGCCTAGCCAAGACCTGAGGGCAGAGTAGACTTACCCACCTGAGGAAGGCAGGAAGGCCCGTGTGGCTGGAGCAGGGTAAGCTCGGGGGGGCCTCGAAGCCCAAGGTCAGGATAGCAGTGAAGCCAAGTGACCACCACAGCTGCTCAGAGTTCCTTTTTCAGTCTCTTTAGAATCAGGGCACAGACGACAGGAGCAACCGCGTCCTCGCCTGTGACCTGATAGGACTGCGTGTCTTGCTGGTGAGGGCCCCGCGTAAAGCCCACGGTGAGCGGGGTGCTGTGTGACGGTGCTCAGCGCGGCCTTCCTGTGTTCTCCCCTGCAGCTCTTCCTTCCCTCCATGAGAAAGAAGCCGGCCCTGGCCGAGGACAGCAGCCCCGAGGGCGACCTCCTCCAGGAGCACTGGCTGGTGGAGGACATGTTCATCTTCGAGAACGTGGGCTTCACCAAAGACGTGGGCAACATCAAGTTTCTGGTCTGCGCGGACTGTGAGATCGGACCCATCGGCTGGCATTGCCTCGATGACAAGAACAGTTTCTATGTGGCCTTGGAACGGGTTTCCCATGAGTAACTGAGGAGAGGGGGCGCAGCTGCACCCCCAAGTATGAGAGCGGCCCCTTCACTCACAAGAACTGGTGTTTAACCTGGTGCACGGCTCTGCTGCCGCATCTCTGTCCTAATTGCGAGTGTGGGTACATCCAGCTGAACGGGCGGGGCCCACCCTGCTTCCTTAGAGCCTGGCGTGCACCTCTCGTCTAGGTCACGTGGCACCACCCCATGTCCTGAGCTCCCTTCCCCCAGTTTCGGACACGGCTCATCCCACACTTCTTCTCTCGCCCCTGCATCCTGCTGGGCTCCCCTTTACCTGGGGCTCTCCTTTACCTGGGGCTCCCCTGCTGCTTGCTCTGGACAAGTATCACCCACCTTTCAGCCACACAATGCTTGTGTGCTGATAGTGGAGGCTTCACCTTTTTCCTCTCATTCAAGAAGGCACACAGATGTCTGAGAGTGACTTTGTTGTGTGGCTGACTTCACAGGCATTCATTCTCTGTAAACGTATAACCTTTACAAGCTTTAGTATTTGATCAGAAACGCTGCGGGTGCACCCCTATGCCAGTGTGAGAACCTCACCTCTTGGCTGATAGGAGCCTTTCATGGTGAAGATGAATGTGGCCCCTCTTCCCTTCAAACCCTGATGAGGTTGACAGCCTGTTCGTTGAGATTCAGACTTTGAGCCCCATCGGGAGCCACCCTAGGAAAGCTCAGCCAGGCCTTTTTCCGGGATCGGAGGCCCCGGAAGAGGACGGGGGTCTCAGAGGAATAGGCCTGGCCATATTGCACAGGAGTGTGTAGGTTTGTCTTTTCTGGACAAGTCACTGCTTCCTTTGTTCTCAAGAAAGACTTCCTTAATGGATAATGTCATTTACTGAACCTGCTGGGCCCGGTTTGTTTGGAATCTCTACTCCAACCCCCAGTACAAACCTTCCACCCAGAGGCCTCTGTGGCTACAGCTGGGGGGTTGCTCTAACCGCGTGACTTCAGCCAAGTATCGCGCCTTCCACTAGGACTTCAGTGGTTCTGTCGTTTCTCTTCTGGAATGACTCGCCTCAGCAGGACTCTGTGCAGCCAGGCCCAGGTTCCTCCCCATCGCCCACCTCTCAGACCCAGGAGACCCGGCATTGCACAAGGACTAACTCAGGGCCGCCTCTCTGAGTCCGCATGTCCCCTCCCCCCGAAAGCTTACTCTAAGGGCTCCCTCAGTAACAGGTGGGCCTTGGGCTTGGTTTTGCAACTGGCCCACTTCCTCCTCCTCGGTCAGAGCTCCAGCAGAAACGAGGGAACCGTTTTCTAGACAAGTGGTCTAGTGTCCATGATTATGGCATTTACAGAAAGACAACTGAGAATTCTCCACTCAGGTTGGGAGGAACAAAACCAAGTAGATGCCTCTGTGGGCGAAGGGCCCCTCCTAGCACAGCCAAGCCCAGGTAAAGCATTCTCTGAAACTAGGCTTCGACTTTCCTTTCCTTTTCTTAATCACAAAAAGAGTGCCCCTTCGTTGCAGATAAATACAAAAATGGGCATAAACGTTTTTAATCCCTCGTATTTCCACCATCCACAGATTGCCAATGGTAATGCTGTGTCTGTCCATCCCAATGTTTTCTACACGTATGTATGGTTTTTAAAACAAATATGAGCCCATACTGTACTCTGTTATAACTTGCTTTGTCCATTTAACAACACACCAACTTCTCTTGCGTGTAGACATCTCCTGGTGTACACCCTAGTTTTTAGTCTGCCATCGTAGTTCTGTATTTATTTAAACAGTCCGGTTAGATGGTAGCTAAACCTGTATGCACATTCCTAATTGTTCCCTCGGGGTGAAACGTGGGATTGCAGGGTGTGCAGGGCACATCATGCCTCAGGACTGGCCGTGCTATTTGCCCTCCAGAGGAAGACAGGCTCGCGTGGCTGAACCGTTCCAACACTGGGCATATGTGGCCATTAAAAGACTACTTGGCCCTGGCCACGTAACTCAGTGGGTTAGAGTGTCGTCCAGATACGCCCAGGTTGCGGGTTCAACCTCCAGTCAGGGTACACATGCAAGAATCAGCCAGTGAATGCACCAGTATGTGGAACAACAAATCCATGTTTCTCTCTCAAAAAGATATATTTTGCCACTTTAATAGAAACAGTAGTCTCGTTTTGATTTGCATTTGTTATTTCTAATGAAGTTTTTATATACTTAGTGATGATTTGTATCTTTTTTTTTGAGAATTGCCAAACACTGTTGCCCAGTAGCCAAAAATATCAAGTTGTTATCCTGCCTTTTCAGTTTGATTTGAAAGAAATAAAGGCATTTAAACAATGGAAATGATAGTCCTGTATGTCCTGGGAAAGAATATGTGATTTTTTTAAATATATATTTTGTTGATTTTATTTTTAGAGAGGAAGGGAGAGGGATAGAGAGTTAGAAACATTGATGAGAGAGAAACATCGATCAGCTGCCTCCTGCACACTCCCTACTGGGGATGTGCCCGCAACCAAGGTACATGCCCTTGACCGGAATTGAACCTGGGACCCTTGAGTCCGCAGGCCGACACTCTATCCCCTGAGCCAAGCCAGTTAAGGCAAAAATATGTGATTTTAAACAGCAGAGGAGAGCTGAAACTGAAGAGTTACCCTGAGGTCTGTCAACGCAGTGGTTACCCATGTCGTGTCTGGGACACAATGAGAATGTCAGCTCTCGGTCCCCCGCACAGTAAGGCAGGCAGAGAACTCGCACTCGCTGTTTTGAGGACAGAGCTGCCTTCCTGCGGGGAGGTGGATTTCCCTAAGGACTCAATGTTTCTACAAAAACCCTTTCAACCCAGAATCCAAGCTGGACAGTGGTGTGCGGACATTTTACATACTTGCTCCTGTGCTGTGCAGGAGGCTGCTCGATGTGAGTCAAGGACGTAACTAGCAAGGACTTGGCTGAGAAGCACGGACAGGTCACTTGGACTGACCATCCCACCGATGGCCGCTAGAAGGGCTGGACAGAATACTGGTTAAGTCAGAAGGCATCAGCCCTGGCCGGTGTGGCTCAGTGCATAGAGCATCGGCCTGCGGACTGAAGGGTCCCAGGTTCGATTCCAATCGAGTGCACGTTCCTCGGATGGAGGCTGGATCCCCAACCCTGGTCGGGGCTTGTGTGGGAGGCAGCCAATCGATGGGTCTCGCTCACATCCATGTTTCTCAGTCTCTCCCCCCTCCCACTGTCTAAAAGCCAATGGAAAAATACCATCAAGTGAGGATTAAACAAAAAATTTTGTAATCCAATAACCAAAATTAAGAATTCAGTGGAAGGTTTTAACAGCCACGTAGGCACAGCCTCGTAGAGGTTCTGGTGAAAGCCCCTGAAAGGGTACCTGCCCGGAGCATCCCGACAGAAAGCACTCAATTTCAGTGTCAGGGAGCAACCTGCACTTTGCCTGTCCTCCCTCTTGGCAGCCAGCAGAGGGCAGTAGAGGCTGAAGCCGCAGGCCAGTCTGGCCCAGGCCTTGTGGTCCCAGGGTCCCCAAGCCAGGATTCTGAAGGATGGGGGGTGTTCAGTCTGGGGCTATGAACACCAGAAATAACTTCTAAAGATCCTTATGGGCCTTTTAGGCAAGAAGGTCTATACCTCTTATTCTCAAAGGGGTCCCCAATGAGAAAGGAACTGTCATAGAGGGTCTGGCCACACATGTTCTTCGAGGTCCAGGTGTCAGTCACTGGCAGGTGCCCTGACCGGGAATCGAACCATGGCCTCTTGGTTCATAGGTCGACGTTCAACCACTGAGCCACGCCGGCCGGGCATCTGGTCTTTTAAGCACCAGTGAGCTGCAGGGCTGCCCAGAAATGCCACGGGGGGGGGAGGGGGGGGGTTGTTAGTTGTCAGCATTAACCTGG
Organism: Myotis pilosus; assembly: GCA_036010255.1. Lineage (NCBI taxonomy): Eukaryota > Metazoa > Chordata > Mammalia > Chiroptera > Vespertilionidae > Myotis > Myotis pilosus. The sequence continues at coordinate 217,287 of JASKON010000027.1, forward strand.
GCTGATGAATGAATTAGCGTTCATCGGTGGGTCCTGATTGAGGGGTCCCTGGGAGGGGCTTGCTGAGAGGATGGGATCTGAGGGCCCATCAGCATGGCCCAGGCCACGACAGGATTCCTGCTGGGGAGCCCCCTGCACTTAACAGGGTCTCTGGTGTCCCATCTCCCTCCATCGTTGCGGCTCCTGGGTTCCCCTGGTTCCCTCAGGACCCAGAGTCCCAAGAGACAAGGCCCTCGGCCTGCGCTAGCTCTTTGTCTTCATTCCTCCAAGGCCGTGTCATGGCTGTTGACTTTCTACCGTAGACTGTGTGTCTGCAAAGCTGTTCCTGGCTGACCCTCGGCCTCCAGGTTCCCCTGGGACCCAAGGGCTCCGGTTGGAGGTGGAGTTGGGGTTCAGCCGGGCGGGAAGGCGGTTAGGAAAACCGCTCGGCACATATTCCAGGGTGGGCCTGTGTGCTAGGCGTGTAGGGCCGGCTCCACTGGTCTCTTCACCCAGAAACCAGGAGCGGCATGACCTGCTCCTTCCTGTTTTCCCAGCACACACCACCCAGGGCAGCAGGCTCCAGGGGGCGGGACAAGCTGATCATTATTTGCATGAGCTTATTTGCATAAACACTGCCATGACCTTCTCTCAGGGCCCCAAACCAGAAAAGAAGGGGAGACCAGGGAGGCTGCTCACCATCCTAGGAGGTACTGGACAGACCCCGGGTGACCCAAGGAGGGAGCCCAAGGTCGTCCCAACGCCCCTCCCCACCGGCAGGTCACATCCACCACCCCTCCCCACCGGCAGGTCACGTCAACAACCCCTCCACACTGGCAGGTCACGTCTCTGGCTCAGCCCTCCCCTCCTACCCCGGCTCCCGCTGAAGCACTGTGATGACTGCCTCTGCCTTTGTCCCTCCCCGCCTGGTGCCGGAACCTTCCAGCAGCTGACCAGAAGGAAGAGGCTGAGGGCCAGGTAGGATGTCTCAGACCCAGGCTGGTCTCATGCTGGGCCCAGGCTGAGAGCCGAGCAGCAGAAACGGGAACCAACTGTGGAGCAGGGACATCCTGGCCCGACAAGAGGTCCTGCAGGTGAGTTAAACGAGAGAGAGAGAGAGAGGAGAGAGAGAGAGAGAGAGAGAGAGACACACCTAGGCACACGGAGCTGTCCCTGTGCACACGCGTGTCCTGAGCTGGCCCCGTGCACATGCGTGTCCTGAGCTGGCTGAGGGACTTGTGTGGGAGGCAGGAAGCAGGAGCTGTGGTACCCGGCTGTGGACAGAGCAGTGGTGACCTCCTGGGACCTCAGGGTCAGAGGGTTCCAGGGATGGTGATGAATGTCGGTGACCCTGTGTCCCTGCCACCTGACCTGCACTGTGAGGCTCGGTCTTCCTTCCCAGGGACAGAAGGAACAAGAAACAAAACCGGTGACGGAGTTCTGGCCTCGGCCCTGAGCGGGGCCTGCCTCTGCCACCCACGTGCAGGGAAGGACGCTGCCCCCAGGCCTTCGGGTGGGAAAATCCACCCTCCCCACCTATGGGGGGAGGGGCCAGGCATCCTACCTGCCTGGGCCTGTCCTACCTACCTGCCTGGGTCCCCTGAAGCTCCTGGGCAGGAGGGACGGGCTCAGGAGGGGGGTGGGCGGAGTGTACACCCCCCTTGGAGTCCCCCCTCAGCCCTCATCTATCCCCACCCCCACCCCCACAGTGACTCGCCCCTGAACCTCATTATTCCATCCAGAGAGGGCGCCCACTCCCCACAGAGGCCTGCAGGAGACAAGTTTGCACTGAGGCCCTCACCCTCACTCCCCTCGCCCTAAAAGTTTGGAAAATGAGCCCAGCCAGCATGGCTCAGTGGTTGAGCCCCGACCCAAGAACCAGGAGGTCACGGTTCCATTCCTGGTCAGGGCACACGCCCAGGTTGCAGCCTCAACCCCCAGTGGGGGACGTGCAGTCGGCAGCCAATCCATGATTCTCTCATCATTGTTTTGGTCTCCCTCTCCCTCTCCCTTCCCCTCTGACATCAGTAAAAAAATATTTTTAAAAAAGAAAAAGAAAAACAGACTGTACGAGTCACTCGGCTGGGACAAGGGGGAAGGGACAGGCCTCCTGACGTCTCTGTGGTACGGAACGCGTGATGGAGCGTCTCCCTCTGACCCTCTTCCCTCGTCCCACCACTCAGAGGGGCTGGAATGAAACGGCTTCCAGGCTTTAGTTGTTCGCACCCTTTACCGATCGATCTTCAACCCTGAGCCGCTTCGGTGGCCCTGGCGCTCTCCTCCCAGAGGTAGATGTGCCTGACCATGAGCCCACCCGCCTGGTCGGCGTTCACCACCAGCTTCACGCAGCTCACGTCAGCCCCTGCGGGTATCGGCAGCACCTCCTGATCCAGCTGCCCCTCCAGGAGCTGGCCCAGCAGGACGAAGCTGGTGCAGAACTGGGGCACCCCCTCGGGGCTGTGGCCCAGCTCCACCTGCCCCCTCTGCAGGGCGTGCTTTCCCTCCACGATGGTGCCCGTCAGCACCTGCACGCGGCTCAGGTTCACGGGGCGGTTCAGAATGACCGTCAGGTGGCTCCCGGCACTGACGTTGTGGGTCCAGAAGAAGGACTCGTCCAGGGTATAGGCCTCCCAGGGGAAGTGGACACCGAAGACCTTCATGTCCGTGAACACGGCTCCCGGCGGGTTGTGGGGGCCGTGGGGGCCCCGGCTCTGGGCGGCCCGGGCCTGGTGGTCCTGGTTGGCGCTGTAGTAGGGGACCCGGTGGTAGAAGAGGAAGGGCCTGCAGAGGGCGGGCCTCCTCTGGGCCAGGAGGATGCTGAAACGCGGGATTAGCTGGTCCAGGGGCTGGTCCTCGTGGAAGAGCAGGAGGAAGCGGGCCAGCCGGGGCAGGTCGCCGCCGTGGAACAGCTTGCCCAGGGAGCCCCTGTTGGAGAACTCCAGCAGCGCCCAGGGGTGGGCGCGCATGGCCCACACCTTCCGCCGAATGTGGGTGAGGAAGCTGGGGGCGCAGAAGGTGTTGTCCCTCAGCAGGAGGAAGTAGTCGGAGAGCCGGGCGGCGAAGCTCACCAGGAAGGCGTGGTCCACGTTCCGCTTGGAGGCGGCGTCCCCGCAGCGGGCCTCCTGGCCCCCGACGGGACCCGCTGCGGAGTAGGCGTCCGGGGGCGCGTGGATCAGCACCAGCCGCCCTGCCAGGATCTGGGGGCGGAAGAGGCTTGAGATCTGAACGACGGTCTCCCGGAGCCACGTGAGGTCCGAGTCCGCCAGGTGGACCAGCACCGTGAGGTGCTTCTGCTCCACCTTCGAGGAGGCACGGAACAGGTTGCCCAGCGTGTACAGGAGGCCGTTGGGGTCCCGCCCTGGGCCCGAGGAGATGCCCACCGTCAGCCACGCTGGGGGGCAAGACAGGGACAGCTGTCAGTGTGCGTGGGGGGCGTCGTCAAGGGGGCGGGTGGGAAGATCTTTGGGCCTCTTCTCTTCCCTTCTTCCCCCTCCTATTTTCTTTTCTTCTTATTATTATTATTATTAAATACATGTTTATGGATGTCAGAGAGGAAGGGAGAGGGAGAGAGATGGAAACACCAATGATGAGAGAGAATCATTGATTGGCTGCCTCCTGCACATTGGGGATCGAGCCTGAAACCCAGGCACCTGCCCTGACGGGGAATGAATGGGTGACCTCTGGTTCCTGGGTCAATGCTCAACCACGGAGCCTCGCCAGCCGGCCCCCCTCCCATTTTCCATGGAGTCCGCCTTTCCGTGGAGGAGGTTCGAGTCCTCACTACCAAAGTGTGGTCCTCAGTCCAGCAACACCAGCCTCACGCGGGAGCTTCCGGAAATGCAGACGTGGGCCCCACCCGACCTGGACTAAAACAGAGCCTGACTTTGACATCACCAGGTGCCTCGCGTGCGCATTCAGTTTGCAAAGCGCTGAGCTGTGTGATGCTGAGTCCCCTGCTCCCTCTTGAGGCTTCTCCGAGCAGGTTTATGGCGCTCGGGCCACGCGCTCAGGATCTACCAGCTCTTTGTGTGCCCAGTCGTCTCCCCAAAGCTCTCCTCTGAAGAAGATGCACTAGAAAAAGCACTTCTCCTACAGGTCAGGACCCCAAGGGTCCCCCCTCAAGGTTTCCTGCCACTGACGGCGTGACCTTGAGCAAGTCCCCTCACCCCCGAACCTCCTTCCTGGTCTGTAAACCGGAGGCGGTGGGACCATGTGACTCTAAGGCCTGTTCTGGTCCCGGTGTTCCCTAATCCCTAGAGCAAGTAACTGTGTGTCATGTAGGTGCTTGGTGGGGAGAAAGTGGCCAGGTTCAGATATTCCCGGGCAAAGTGCTGCGTTTCCTCCTCCTCCCTCTCTCCTTCCTCGCTACTGGACTTCTCGGGACGCCCCTGCCTCCCGTGGGACCCCACGCCCCTCCCTGGGACTCACTCTTTCTTCTCTGCCGGGTCGTTTTCATGTATTTGGAGGTGAGGTCCTGCCAGTCGGCTAGTGGTCTCGGGGCCTTCCTTCCGCCGTGACTGTCCTGGGGCATCGACGAAAGCAAAGCATGGGCCTTCTTTCAGGAAAAGAACCAGGTTGAGCTCTGGCGGCTTCTCTAGGGGGAGGGGAGGGGGTGTGGGTCCCTCTCCCTAGGTGAGCCCAGTGCCTTCTCAGGATGTCTGACCACTGGCCCGAGGATCCGGGCTCCAGCAGTATTTGCTGCCTTTCTTACCTCTGCCCATGGGGTGGGGGGCGGGGGGCAGGGGCTGGAAGGGGGGATGCAGCTTCTTTATGGACCAACGGGTCCCAGTCCACACCCACCCCCTTTGGAGCTTCCTGCTCTCGGTGGACAGAGACAGGCACTATGAGAGTCTGCCTGTCCACTACCCCCTCCCCCATGTCCTCAGTTCCCTCTGAGAGCAACTTGGCCTTTACATTTTTATCCTCGTCCTTGTCCCTGGGGATTTGCAAAGTGAGGAAGAGCCACAGGAATCCGACGGCCATGGAGATCAGGAGGCAGTGTCTGAGGGAACACCGCATGGTGTCGGTGCTGGGACTCGGTTCCTGCAGCCAAAAGTCGACATGCAGCCAAAAGTCGACATGCACCCTGGGGACGGCCCATCCCGTCCACGCCTACAGCTTCCCCTTCTCCCCCAGAGCCTCGTCCCTGAACCCTCCAGGCCCTATTCTTCCTCTTCTTTTTATTTTATTTTTAAAATATGTTTTTACTGATTTCAGAGAGGAAGGCAGAGGGAGGAAGAGATAGATACATCAATGATGAGAGAGAGCCATGGTTCGGCTGCCTCCTGCACACCCCACACTGGGAATCGAGCCCACAACCCGGGCCTGTGCCCTTGACCGGGAATCGAACCCTGACCTCCTGGTTCATAGGTCGATGCTCACCACTGAGCCACACCAGCCAGACCCTCTTCTTCATCGTGAATTACTGCCCAAGCCAGTCTTTTCTTTTTCCTTTAAAATTTTTTTTAATCCTCACCCGAGGGTATTTTTCCTTTGATTTTTAGGGAGAGTGGAAGAGAGAGGGAAAGACAGAAACATCGATGTGAGAGAAACACATCGATTGGTTGCCTCCTGCACGTGCCCCGACCAGGGCCAGGGATCGAGCCTGCAACCGAGGCACGTGCCCTTGACCGTAAACGAACCCGGGACCCTTCGGTCCGCAGGCCAACGCTCTGTCGTGAGACAAACCAGCCAGGCCCCAGCCTGTCTTTTCACCTGCGCTGGGGACCTCGTAGCCGTGCTCACCCCGCACCCAGGAGGGAGGCTGCCTGTGTTGGGACCTCTGCTGACTTCTCTTTACAGCTTCCACTTTACCAACGTTTTTCCTCTCAGATGGTGAGCGCCAGCTGCACACTCACACGCATGGCGGCCTCTTCGGGGAGGAGGCCTGTTTATCTTAGAAAACAGATGTTCGCCAGCCCTCCCTGCCTTTCCTAACAAAAGTGAAGCTATTTCATCAAATCGCTGGACGCGAAGTGCTGCCAAGTGGTAAGCAACTTGGGTGCCTCTCTTTGCTTTTGAATCGAGGAGACCCTTGATTGCCCCCAGCCCATAACCCTATACACAGGCCTTGATCAGAACGGGGTCCTGGAACTGTGAGGGAAACCCTCCTTCCTGAGGGTGGGGCTGCCGGATTCGGCTGGCTCAGCCTCAGACGCCCGCGTGCGCCTCCTCCTCGGTGGCTTCTCTCTGGAGAGAATGTTTTCCCCTGTTCCTACGTGATCAGAGGAAAGCCTTTCCTATGCTTGTCACCAGCTCTTGATTCTTACGGGGCGTAGTCGGGACACAAAAGAAATCGCAGTCAGTCATCTCCACGCTCCCGAGGCCTCCACATTCTCTAATCTCCCCGTTTCCATGGAACCTGCCAGGTCAGTGTTTCAGGGGAGGATAGCAGGCTCCTCTCCCTGAACCATTTAGCTTTAAATATATTATTATTATTTTTATTGATTTCAGAGAGGAAGGGAGAGGGAGAGAGAGACATCCATGAGGAGAGAGAATCATGGATCAGCTGCCTCCTGCACGCCCCACACTGGGGATGGAGCCCACAACCCTGGCCTGTGCCCTGACTGGGGATGGAACCGTGACCTCCTGGTTCACAGGTCGACGCTCAGCCCCTGAGCCACGCCGGCCGGGCCATGTGACAGGAGCTATTAAAATACTTACTTACAGTGGTAGTAGGGCTTCACAGAGGAAACTTTTCTTACCAGGACTTTTTGTCAGAGGCGATTCAGATAGAAACCACTTTACATAAGAGGAATAGGCTGGCCCCGGCCGGCTTGGCTCAGTGGGTAGAGCGTCGGCCTGCGGACTGAGGGGTCCCCGGTTTGATTCAGGTCTAGGGCACATGCCCAGGTGGTGGGCTGGATCCCCAGTAGGGGGCGTGCAGGAGGCAGCCGATCAATGGTTCTCTCTCATCATGGATGTTTCTCTCCTTCTCCCTCTCTGAAATCAATAAAAATATTTTTTTAGAAAACAGGCTGCTCTGCTCTAGAGCCGAAGAGCACAGGGAGGGTGCGTACACAGCGCGAGAAGGCTCTCCTGTTACAGCTGGAGGCGCCCACACATGGCCCTGTCCCCTCTGCCCCCGTGTCCTTTACCTGTCACTCTGGTGCACCAGCATCCAGCCCTCCGACCCCCACAGGTGTCTGCAAAGGGGTGAGGATGTGGGTGCCCAGGACCCACTGTAGGCGTCTAAACAGAGGGGGGCAGAGGGGGAGGGGAGGGCCGGCAAAGCACCCGGAGGCTCCTCAGGTCTCCACCCTTGAACGAGGCTGCCTCTGTGATGTTACCCTTGTGTGCTGCTCCCCGCCCGGCATCACAGGTGCACAGGACAGGGCTCCCCGGAGCAGTGCCCGCTCAGGGGCTGGCACTGTGCACTGTGATGCGTCTGGAGCGGCAGCACCAGCGTCTCTTCAGGGAAAAGAGATGGGAGCACTGCCGACCCCGAACCCCCTGCACCACACCCTCTGGTCCCGCAGGGGGAGGTGCCCGACTCCCACCCCCTCGCCTTCTCATTCCTCACCCCTGCACTCACCCTCCTCTCCCCATCCCTCCCTGGATTCACGTTCTCTCCAAATTCTGTCCCATTTCTCTGCAACCCTCCCCGGCAAGCTCCTTGAAAGCGTTGCCTTTATCAATCAGTCCCTTTAGGACGTCACGGTCCCTCTCCTCATCGTACCAGCCTCTTCTGCCTCCCCCTCCCGTGTGGTCACCTGCCACACGGCCCGTCCTCCTCAGCCTCGGCCCAGCTGAGCCACTGCTCAGGGCTCTGCTCCTCCTCCTCCAGGCCCTCCTCGGTGATCTGACCCAGGCTGTGGCTTTTTTAAAATTTTTTTTTTAATTTTTATTAGAGGCCTGGCGCACAAAATGTGTGCGGAGGTACGGTCCCTAGGCCTGCCTGTAACCAGGGCCATCTTCTCCAGCTGCCCACAGCCGGTCCTGCCCCCCGCTGCCACCCATCCCTGGTTCACCGTTCGCCATCAGGTGATCGGTGCCTGATGGTCGCGGAAAGGGACCAGGAGGTGGTCAGTCAGTGTGCCTCATAGTGACTGGTCCAGTGGTCGTTCTGCTGTTGGGGTCAATTTGCATATTACCCTTTTATTATATAGTATTGATTTCAGAGAGGAAGAGAGAGGGAGAGATAGAAACATCAATGAGAGAGAATCATTGATCGGCTGCCTCCTGCGCACTGGGGATCGAGCTTGCAATCCAGGCCTGTGCCCTGACCAGGAATCAAACCCGGACCACCTGGTTCATAGGTCAATGCTCACCCACTGAGCCCCGCTGGCCGGGCTAGAAAGGGCAAGTATTATTTTGTGAAGCTGTTTGTGCTGGAGATCACAGACAAAACAGTGTGAAGCCGCTTTGTGGAAGGCGGACACATGTAGACAGGAGGAGGGGCCGCTGGTGAATTGGAGATCGGCTTCTCCGTCCCTTTCCTCAGTTTCACAGACGTCGGCTCGGTGTTGGGGGAAGGCCAGAGGCTGTGGGATCGCCATTCGGCCCTGCTCTGTTATGACCTGCGTCACTTTGGCTGATTAACCTTTCTGAGCCTCAGTTTCTCCATCTGAAAAATGGTGACAATGCCCCTTCACAGGGTTGATACGCCCACCAGAGGACAAGTTACTCCGGCCACGGGCCCTGTCTTACTCCTGAGAGCACAGCGTTCCCAGGTGCTCCTGCCACCCCTTCCTGCCAGGAGGAGGGAATCAGCTTTAGGACGTCAGGTGTCAGACCCTGTACTCCGTGGGCTGAGGACACAACAGTTTGGTTGAACGCTGGCTGTGTGTTTCAAATGAGCTTGGCAGGTTCCTGGTGCCGCCTGAAGTCCTGATATAATTTGTGGAGCAAAGCCTCCAAGCCGGGAGCATGCTGAGAGGGGCCCTCGGCCCAGAGAAGGGGGGCGGGGGGGGACAGGGTGGGGGCAGGAGGACCAGGGAACACGAGTTTCCCCCTCTGCCGCTCAGCGGTCCAGGCTGGGAGTCTGGGACCTGCAAAGTGGCCCAACCTGAATGAGAGGCAACACCCAAAGCCATGGTGTGGGGTTCGCCGCCCCACCCCACCCTGGGCAGGGCCGTGGGAACCTCCCACCCACGGGTGCCTGTGGGAGGCTCCTGGGAGGCGGCCCACACCCAGGGACGCGGAGGCCCTGGACCAGAGGTCCGCAAACCTTTTAAACGGGGCCAGTTCACTGTCCCTCAGACATTCCACACATGCGGGCACTGCGGGCCCGGGGCCAGTCGGCTGCTAAGCAGGACAGGCAGCGGTGGAAAAACACCCCGGGGCCGGATAAATGTTTTCAGCGGGCCGCATGCGGGCCGTAGTTTGAGGACCCCTGCCTGGACCCTGGGTCCCCTGGGCTGAGGCAGCCAGTGAGGGTCGCAGGACTGGGGAGGAGGGGATGAGGAGGAAGAGGAGGGGTGGGGAGGAGGAGGGGATAGGGTGGGGAGGGGATGAGGAGGAAGAGGAGGGGTGGGGAGGAGGAGGAGGTAGGGTGGGGAGGGGATGAGGAGGAAGAGGAGGGGTGGGGAGGAGGACAGACTCAGTGAATAGGTGCCTTCCCGGGACCCAGGCCCAGCTTCCCAGGGACACGAGCTCAGACATGAGGCCCTTGTCATGGAGGGAGCCGAGCAGCCAGGGGCAAGGGGTCCCCATGGCTGGGCCGGGACAGAACCGGGGCACCGGGGCCACACACAGAAGACCGGCCCCTCAGAGGAGGGCTGGCTGGTTCCGGGGTACTGAGCGGGGCCAGGCCATGGGGTGCCCCTGACCCCCACGTGCTGACCGACGGTGCCCTCTCCCCCCTGGACGCCAGCTTCTCCTGTCCAGCCCCTGCTCCGTCCCCCGCCCCGGGACCCGCGGACGCTCCAGGCCACCGTCCTCCTCAACAAATATTTGTGGAGCTTCTGTGGGTGCTGGTGCCAGGGCCGGAGCCCACTGCCCGCCCTCCGCAGCTGGCATCCGGGGGCACGGGCAGGGCAGGGGCAGGGCAGGGGCAGCGAAGGTGTCGGAGGGGCAGCACCCAGTCACAGGCGCCCGACGCAGGAACGAGGCGTCCAGGGGACACAACGGGCAAAGCAGGGGCCCGGAGGCCGCAGCGCATCGAGGGTCGCGGGGCCTGCGGTCTCCACCCGGATGCCCGTCCGGCGCCGGGCATCGCGGGCCCAGAGGGTGGCGAGGCGCCCGCACGGAACCGGAGAAGAGCGGGGCCGCGCGGAGGCTGGGGAGGCCCGAGCCGGGGAGGTTGGGGAGACGGGGGGACGGGGGGGTCGGGGGGTCCGGGGGGGCGGCGGGCAGAAGGGCCGCAGTCCCGGAAGGCGCAGGCCGGAGGCGCGGGCGGAAGAGCCCCGGAAAGCGGGGGAGGCGGCGGGGACAGGGGGGCGGGGGGCGGGCACCCCACACGTGCGCTACGTGCTGAGCGAGCGCTCCTCCCCCGCCCCGGCCGCGGGGAGCAGGGCCCGCCCCCATCCTTCCCGGCCCCGCGGTGCTTGGGGGCTGGGCTGGGGGGAAGCTCGTCGCCCCCAAACCGGGGGCCTAAGCGACCGGAGGGAACGCGGAGCGCGCCCCTCGCCGGGGCCCTGGGGCGCCAGCCGGGGCGGGGGGCTCGGGCCGGGGGGGACGGAGCGGCCGGGGCCGGACGGGGACCCCGGGGTGCCGGGAAGGGGGGCTCCTGGGGACGTGGCACCGCGGCCGGGCCGGGCCGCCGGGGCCTCCGCGCTCCGGCCCCGCTTCCTCCCGGGGGCCGGGCCGGCCTCGGGGTGCCCCGCGGCCCCGACCAGACAATGCGGCCGGGCCCCGCCCCCGGGCCCCGCGGCCAATCGGCGCCCGCGGCCGGGCTCTTTAAAAAAAGAAGGTCCGGCGGCGGCGCCAGCTGGGGGCTCCCTCCGCCGTGTAAACACGCATCAGAAAGGCGGAGGCGCCCGGCCTCGCGCCGCCCCCTGACGTCACGGCGGCCGCCTCACCTGGGAGCCCCGCGGCTCCGGCTGGGCCCCGCCGGAAACCGGGGCGCACCTGGGCCGGGGGTGGCGGCAGCACCGGCCACGCGGCGGGGGGTGTTCCGAGGCGGGATCGGGGCGCCCAGCCGAGTGCGAGGCATCGGTCATGTGTCTGCAACTTTCCTCGCGGGGTGCCCCTGGGTCGGGGTGCCCCTGGGTCGGGGTGCCCCTGGGTCGGGGTGCCCCTGGGTCGGGGGGTGCCAGTGTTACGTGTGACCCCCCCAGGGCAGGGACTCCACTCCGAGACCCTCAGAAGCTCCGCCCGCCCTTGACCAAGGCCACGGGATGGTTTTTCTCCCCATTTTATTAGGAAAAAGTGTCACCTACTCCGCAAAGTTACGTTTTTGCAGCAAACCCTCCAGGCCCACCTCGGTCCCACCAGGAACATCCGGTCACCCGCCGGACGCTGGCGACTTCCTCCAGCCGGTGCCCCTGCGCTGGGCCGGTCTGCGCCCGTGGGCCCGGGAGGGCGGAGGGAGGGCTGCCTGGCCCAGGACCCCCTCGGCTCTGGGGGGCCAGGCCTTCCCAGGGGCTGGCTGCTCTCCGGGTAAAAGAGGCCCTTTCAGTCTTGTCTTTGGAGTTTCCTCCCCCCTTTTCTGGGGCAGGACCCCCCCCAGTAAAGAAGCGCCTGGCGTGTTCACGGCTCCAAGTGAACCCCTGTGCGCCTGGCCTGCTCTGCGCGGTGGGACATGGCAGCTCCCGCCCGCAGGACGTCTGGGGAGCGCAGATGCCGGACCGACTGACGCGGGCCGAGCTTCCTCACCCGCGGGAGCATCCGATAAGAGCTGTTGATTGTGCGCAGACATGCGGGGTCGCTCCCCGGGCACCAGAGGCCCCTCTGGGTCGCCACGTCCGGGGGGACCACCCTGGGCCCTGCCCAGCGACTTCCCGCCCCTCTGACCCAAGGCCTGGCTCGGGGCGCGCACACAGGCCTGCACCCCGGGCCCGAGTCATCCTGAGGCCCCCAGGCCCCCGTGGGACCCCCTCCGCGCGCATCGCTCCCTCCCGAGCCGCCTCCTATGGCCGGTGACCCCTCCTTCGCCCGCGACCCCGCCGCCCGCCCGCCCTCCGCAGAGGCTGCACCCGCCCCGCGCCTCGCCGTCCTCCTCCGGGAAATGGGAACAAGGGGCCCGGCCTCCGGGGGCAGCTCTTAGGAAGGTGCCAGGGCAGACGGGCGACCCGCTGCTCCCTCCTCGGTGTCACCACGGGGAGCGGGCGCCTGTGCCCCGGGGGTCCCCCGAGGGTGCACCTCCCCCGCCGCACGTAGCACCGGGCGCCAGGCGACCGCAGGCCCCCTCCTCCTCCGCCGGGATCGGCCGGTGGCGGGCAGGGCCCGGGGCGCGCAGGGAGGGGCCCGTGGAGGCGGGACCGCGGGGCCCGGCCCGGCCTCCCTGGGGGCGGCGGGGGGCGGGGCGGGACTCCTTTTCCTGCCGCGGCGCGGAGGAGCACAGCGCGGACGCGCAGCCGCGGTGCCGCCATCGGCGGAGGGGGAGGAGGAGGAGGAGGAAGGCCGAGGCCCGCGGAGGCTGAGCAGCCCGGCCGCCGTCCCCGCCCGCCGCCGGACCCGTCCCCGCCCGGCCCCGCGCCCCCCGAGCCGCGGCGATGGAGCCGGCCGCCGCGCCGCCCTCCTGCCCGCGCCCCGCGCCGCCGCTCGGGGGCCCCGGGCCGCTGGGCGAGTTCCTGCCGCCGCCCGAGTGCCCGGTGTTCGAGCCCAGCTGGGAGGAGTTCGCCGACCCGTTCGCCTTCATCCACAAGATCCGGCCCATCGCCGAGCAGACGGGCATCTGCAAGGTGCGGCCGCCGCCGGTGAGTGCGGGCCGGGCGCGGGGGCGGCGGGCGCGGGCCGGCGGCGGGGACGTGCGGGCGGCGCGGGGCGCGGGGGCGGCGGGGAGTCCCGTGCGCGCCGCAAAGTTTCAATATGGCGGCGGCCGGTCCTTTGTGTGGCGGCGGCGGCCTCACCTGGGCCGCGCTCGGCCGGCTCCGGGGCACCGGCGGCGGCTCCGGCACCGGGAGTGCGGGCGGCCGGGGGACGGGCGCGGCGCGCGGGCGGGGCGGCGGGGGCGCGCGGGCGGCGCCGGGCGGGACCCCCTTCGGGGACGGACCGGTCCCTGCCCGCGCCCGGGGCGCCCCCTCGTGCCGGGGGCGGGGGCGCTGGGGGCCCTGGAAACGGTCCCCAACGGCTGCAACGTCCGCGGAGCCGGGCCCCCGCCCGCGCGGGACGCGCCCGCACCCCCACCCCGCCCGCCTCGTGGGGCGCGGGGGCCGTTGGGCGGACGGCGGTTGGACGGCGGGGCCGTTGGGACGGGGCTCAACTGCCGCTGCGACGGCCGCCGCCGCCCCTCCCGCCCCTCCCTCCGCCGGGACCGGCCCTCCGGCCTCCCCGCCCCCGCCCGGTCCTCCCGGGGCGCCTCCGCCGTGACCTTCGCTGTTGCAGCGACTCCCTCCGGCGATGCCTGCGTTTGGGGAGCTGCTTTCAGCGGGTTCCCCACCGAGAACCCCGGGTCTCAGCTGCCCCCCCATTAAAACACCGACCCCCGTGCTGTAGTTTTTCGCAAGTTTGCAGTCGGACCCGACCTGCGCGCCCAGGAAACTGCCGGCCGCCGGGGTCGGGGGCGGGGGGGCGGCTGGGAAGCGGGGCGCAGCCCGGGGAGGTGCGCTCAGCGCGCAGGGACCCGCACGCGTCGCCGCGAGCCTGGCTCCGGCCCAGCTTCGGTCTCTCGAAAGCGCGCGGTTCCGACGCGGTTCCGACGCGGTTCCGACGCGGGTGGGAGGGTGCTCGCGGCGCTCGGGGGCTTCGCGGCGGCGCCGGGCACCTAGACTCTCGGTCCCCGCAACGCGCGCCCCGCGCCCGGGAGTGAGCGCCCGCGTCGCGCTGCGGGGACGGGGCTGCTGAACCGGCCCGGCTGCCTGGACGCCTTCTATGGGCTTTTGCCCCCGAGACGGTTGGGTCAGGGGCTCGGTCCCGGCCTGGCCCAGAGGCGCATGGCGGTCCCTGCAGAGTGCGCGGCGGCACGAAGGGCACCATCTTGTGTGGAGAGGGCGCCCGCAGCCCCGCAGGCGGCCCGCACCTGGCCCTGCTCCTCGGGCGCGGCGGGGCGCGCGGCCCCTTTGTCTGGCGCTCGGCCCGGGGCGGCGGGGGCCGTGATCCCAGGAGGAGCAGCTCCGGCGGGTAGCCCCCGGGGAGATGGAAACTGTTTCGGAAACTTGTGCGTTCGGAAGCTCCTCGGGAACAAGTGGCTTCGTCTCGTAGAAACAGTAGCTCGGGAGCGGCCGTGGTTGCATCACGTCTGCTGCTCGGTGAGTTCTGCTCGCTGGGTTTTGGACGGGGGGCTGTTCACGCGGTGTTCCTCGTTGGGGGGCCGGGGCCGGGGCAGGGACTGTACAGCGTGTGTTTGCTCTTGTTTGGATCCTCGGTTAGTGCCAGGCGGGTAGTGGGCGCTGCTTCCTCGTGACGAGGGGCCTCAGCGGCCTTCCTCTTGGAAACATGGGGCCGTTTCCCTGGAACGTGTGGAAATACAGTAAAATACACGCGATTAAGGGAATGAGAGGTTTGGAGAGGAGAGTGGACCTTTGTTTCCAGGCCCGTCAGCTGTCGGATAACCAGGCCGTGTCCTGTGCTGCTGTTCTTTTACTCTTCAGTTCACTCGACTCCTTTAAAATACAAATTCCCGTCTCCTCCTCGGTGTGCTGTGGTGTCGTTTTAAGGAGACGCACACTTGCCACCTCGCTGTGTGGTGCTGGGAGGTGGTCATTTGGGGACGGAGCTGTCAGCAGACGTAGTGACTGCTCAGTAAGCCCTGTTTGCATCGCCCAAGTTTGATGGGACTGTAGTTGATGCTTTAATAACGTCCTTCCTTCCCCAAACACTTGGCCATATTTCACCAATTTCTCCTTTGGAAATGCCCCAACGCCAGGGATTTCAGTCAAACCCCAGATGGCACACGGGGCACATTTTTTCAACTTTCACTTCCTGTGGCCATTAGTTTGATCCCTTCATCACGGTGGCCAGAGTGTAAAACAAACTTTTACGTGTTTTCACACAGTCAGCGTCTTTGCATGAGCCTATTGGTTCCACCCTTAGGAGCGGATAAGGCCTAAATCCGTTCTTTGTGTCAAAGAAGTGTTAGTGAATGGAGCTCGCTCACTCGCATTCAGCCTATCAGTCTCCCTAATTCTCAGTTTGCTTGATTTTGTTGTTAATCCTCACTGGAGAATATTTTTTTCCCCATTGATTTTTTTTCTTTTTTTTAAGAGAGAGTGGAAAGAGGGGGGAGAGACGGCGAGAGAAAAACATCCACATGAGAGAGACATCGATTGGTTGCCTTCCGCACACGCCCGGGTCAGGGCTGAGGATTGAGCCTGCAACCCAGAGTCAAACCCGGGACCCTTCAGTCCAAGGGCCCACCCGACCCTCTATCCCCTGAGCAGAACCCGCGAGGGCCGGCTGATGGACTTCAGCCTAACCTTCTCTGGTTTTCTACTTTTGTGTGTGTCCGTCACAGCATTTTTCTGTGGTTGTGATTCTTTGGCCACGTTAAACCCTTGGCATTGGGAGAAAAGGCTTATCAATAGAAACGTTCTTACGTGAAGGAAGAACATACAATGACTTTAAGAAATAACGGGTTTATTGAGGGGTGATTCCATCGATTTTTCACGTCTTCCCAGAGTCGGCACTAGAACATTCTTATCACTCCCAAAGAAACCCATACCCATTTGTGAACTTTTTTTAATCCTCACCTGAGAATATGTATATTGACTTCTTTTCGTTTTTAGAGAGAGAGGAGCAGGGGGAGAGACAGACAGACAGACAGACAGATGTTAGTATGAGAGAGAACATGGATCGATCGCCTCCCCTATGTGCCCTGACTGGGGATGGAAGCTGCAACCTAGCTATCTTCCCTGACGGGGAGTTGAACCCACAACCTTCTGGTGTCCGGAGAATGCCCCAGCAACCGAATCACCCGGCCAGGCTGCCACTGAATTTTAAAATCTGAGGTGTGCGAAGCTTTAGTCAGTGGTTCTCAACCTTCCTAATGCTGCGACCCTTTAATACAGTGCCTCATGGTGTGGTGACCCCCAATTTCATTGTTAAAAATTGAACATCATTAAAGCACAGTGACGAATCACAAAAACAATATGTAATTATAGATGTGTTTTCCAATGGTCTTAGGCGACCCCGTGAAAGGGTCGTTCGACCCCCCAAAGGGGTCACGGCCCACAGGTTGAGAACCGCTGTTCTAGGGCTGTGGTTGGCAGACTGCGGCTCATGAGCCCCATGCGGCTCTTTGGCCCCTTGAGTGTGGCTCTTCCACAAAATACCGACTTCTGCACACGGGCCACGAAGTTTCAATCGCACTGTACGTGCGTGCCCGCACGTGGTATTTTGTGGAAGAGCCACACTCAAGGGGCCAAAGAGCCGCATGGGGCTCGCGAGCCACGGTTTGCCGACCACGGTTCTAGGGCAAATGAGACCTTTCTGTGCCATAGTTATAAGACGTTTAGAACAAAGATGTGGAATTTGACTTAATGCATTCACGTAAGTCCTTTTTTAAAAAAACAACACCACACATTTAAATCTTTCTGTGTAGCCCGGGGGGGGCAAACGTTTTGACTCGAGGGCCACAGTGGGTTCTTAAGCTGGACCGGAGGCCGGAACAAACGCATGGATGGAGTGTTTGTGTGAACTAATATCAATTCAAAGTAAACATCGTTACATAAAAGGGTACGGTCTTTTTTTTTTTTTTTTTTTTTTTTTAGTTTTATTCATTTCAAACGGGCCGGATCCGGCCCGCGGGCCGTAGTTTGCCCACGGCTGGTGTAGACCATTCCTCGTGAAGCATCATGGCCAGGCGCCCTCCGACCTGGCCAGGCCTCATCCCCTCTGTTCATCTGTTTATTTCGATCATAAGCTTTCTTCCTGGTGTAAGCAGTCCTTACTTTCCTCGGCGTGAGCCGTCACTTCCAGGTGTGAGTGCAACACTTTTTATTATGGAAATATTCACGCATCTGCATGAGCGGGAAAGAGAGAGTGCGAGCCTCGGCCGCCCTCGGCTGCCTTCCTGCATGGGAGAGAACCGAGCAGAGGCAGCACTGGGCTGAGCGTGAACCGGTGACTGTCGAAGAGAACACGTTGGCCTAACGGTGTTTTCTCTGGGGTGGGGTGGGATTGGGCAGTTAGGAATGGGGTTCCAGTCTCCAGGGAGTGTGGGGGCTGCATTTCAGTTTTCGTCGGTGGTTTTGTTGCCTTTTTACACATTTGTTGGAACCTGTGCAGAAACGGGGCCGCCTCCTGGGCCGCTGCTTGGGGTGGGGGGGGAGGACATTCTCCGTTCGGCTATTTGTCCAGTTTCCTACCCGCCAGGTTGTATCAACCGAACAGACCTGGGAGCCAGGAGTCACCAGGAAAGAGAATGAAGCCGCTTTTGGGAAAGGAGTTCCAAGGAAAGGCCCCGATGAGTTGGGCCAGGTGGTTAGGCCGTTTTCTGGGAAAATGGTGGTCTGACTTTGAGCCCGGACCGCAGCTTCTCTTCAGCAGATCTGCTGTCTGACGTGCAGGTGGTGCCAACTACATAAAAGAACACTTTCGAAGCCAGGTCACGGGGAAATGCTTCCTGTCGATACCCCTAAAGTCCAGTGCCCTTCCCCTCACAAGAGTAACTTCATTTCTCCGATGAAAGGCTAGTGAACAGAGCCAGGCAGCAGATCACATAGGAATGCTTTTTAGAACTCGTGGATTTCATCTCCCTTGGTAATCTGTTATTTTACAACAGATGTGAAACTTAAGTACTATTTTGCTGGTATAAAAAGTTTTATCAAGGAGGGGGGAGAGTGGATTTTTACGTGTTTTTAAAAGTCAGTTTCTCTTATGCAAATGAAGGAGGAACTGTTTCTAAATCTGAAGAACAAATAAGTGGGTAGAATCTCGAATCTGATTCCATCATGACCTCGGACAAAGTTACTTTTCTCGGAAGTAAGTATAAGGGGATCTGACCCTGACCTAGGGCTGCTGTCCGATTAAGGAATTGATGTCTTGCAAGGAGCTTACCCCACAGCATACTTGCTTACTGCTGGGAGAATGGGGGCAGACTTAGCGGGAGGGGCTCGTGCCAAATCCACGTCCCTCGTTTTCTCCTGTAGTGAAGGGATTTTAAAAAAGTGGAACTTGGGAAGTGAAAAGCCCACCCAGCATCAAAACTCGAATATACAGAATATAATTCTTCCGTTGGTTTAGGCGGAGGTTTTCTGGTGCTAGGAAATTAGTGGGATGAGTTCTTTCAGAAAGGTTGCAGGCTCCTGTGTGTGACATGTATTTAGTGTAGTGTGTGTGCACAGGCAGGAGTCTGTATTTGGTGAGTTTTGTGTTAAGTGTTTAAAATTATTTAATTGCCCCTAGTATGGGATGGCTGTGATGCTGTGGAATCCACTTGTTGCCTGACAGGAGGATAAATAGATTGAGTTTTAAATATTCTACAGCTATTTTACTTGTACAGTGAGGAGGAAGTAGAGGAGGCGAGGGATGGGTAGAATTCACAGGCAGACTTAACAAAAAAAGCTAATTAGAGCTTCTACGTAGTCGCACAAACCCAACTCTCCAGTGTTTTGTTAATAAACCTGCTGTTACTGGACCTCAGCGTTGCCTCGTAGGCGGACCCGCATACTGGTATACTCTATTTCCAGAGTGTTTTTATCTTGAATCTAGAAACTTACTTCACGCTGCTTTCTAGACGTATTAAACACCGTTTTAACGGTTCTTCCCGTGGGGAGTGTGTCCAGTTGTACCTCTGAGTGTTGGGGCTGCGTTGTGAGCGTGCATCAGGCTGAGCTTCCTCTCCCGCTGAGCGGCTCTCTGGCGGCTGCAGGCAGAGCTTGGGCATTCCTGTGTGAATTCTTGCCCTCTCACCAGCTTGACCAAATCGTACTGTTCAGAGAACTAAAGTCTAAAACCTCGAGTGCCCGGAACACTTGGTTAGAGCTTTTATTAAGCATATTCCTCTGAGGCATACATACTCCAGACTAAAGATACCAAAACATTACCGTTTTACTCTGATCTCATAACTGCAGAAACAAAGAACAAATCCCTATCAAAACCACATAATTACAAGGTCTTTCAGGCAAGATCCTCCCAATTTTCTGTGTGGCTGTATCAGCTCATCATTGGGTAATATTTAAACCAGATGGTACCGCCTCCTCTCGCCAACTCTCACTTGGAGGGAGGGAGAGCAGGATCTTGTAGGATTTGCATTCTGGTGAGGGGATGGAGGCGAGAGATCTATAAAGAGAATTTGGGGCGCACATATAGCCTCCAGTTTGGGGGATCCCAGGCACCCCAGCTTGTTCTTCTGGGTGGCTCCTAGCCAGTATCACGATACGTTTTGGACAAATGGAGAAGAGCCACCAAGCTTTCCGGGGGAGGCTGGCGTCGGGCCTGTGCAGGGTGTGGGTCGCGGGTTTTAGACCCATTTTTCTGGGTTCCTCTGCACCTACGTGTTTTCACACTAACCTTGAGGCTGTCCAACCTTCATTTGCAAAAATACATCTTTTTCTTACGTAACAGGTCATTGCCCATCAGGACCGGGGCGGGGGCGGGGGTGGGTGGGTTAGAGTTTGATTTAGATCCGAGGTGATTTGGTTTGGAAGTTGGTTGGTGAGAGGGTAGAGGTCCCGTGGGAAGGACACTAGGGTAGGAATAGAACATTTGGCTTCTGGTCTGTGTTCGTCGTTGTTGCTCAGGTGTGACAGTTTCACAGGTGAGGAGACTGTGCTGAGAGGAGTCAGTGACTGGCCTAAGATGTCACAGCCGTCAAAGGACAGATGGAGGGATTCCACTCGGTGTTCTTCCAGCACCGATACCAGGAGTCACCCGGCTTCTCATCTCCCCTCCCAGCTTCCCTCCGGCCATCCAAACACAACTGCAGGGAAATCAGTTAAGATCCTAAGATGCACATATATGACATCATCATACCACTTCTTTTAATTTTTTCCTAGATTTCAATTTTTCCCCATCACCATTTATGCCCTTATACCCTCTCCTACCTCCCTCTTCCCCCCGCCATTCCCACACTGTTGTCCATGTCCATGAGTTTTGTTTTGCTCAAAGTACCATGTCTTTTGTCTATTATATTTGTCTATAATTTTTAAAACTATATATATTTGTATTGATTTCAGAGAAAAAGGGAGAGGGAGAGAGAAATAGAAACATCAACGATGAGAGAGAATCATGGATCGGCTGCCTCTCGGACGTCCCCCACCGGGGATCGAGCCCGCAACCTGGGCATGTGCCCTTGACCAGAATCGAACCTGGGACCCTTCAGTCCACAGGCTGACGCTCTATCCACTGAGCCACACCAGCCAGGGCTGTCTATAACATTTTAAATATACCTTCATTGGTTTAGCTTATCAGTATGTCTGAGCTTAGGCATTACATGTGCTGCTTATTGGTTGGCTGGCTCATTTGTGTGGGAACTCCTGGCTTATCAGTTTCACTGACCACTGTGGAGCCCCGGCGTTCGAGTTCTGAGAAGCCCTCTGGTCATGCTAAAGC
This sequence comes from Myotis pilosus, assembly GCA_036010255.1. Classification (NCBI taxonomy): domain Eukaryota; kingdom Metazoa; phylum Chordata; class Mammalia; order Chiroptera; family Vespertilionidae; genus Myotis; species Myotis pilosus. The sequence goes on from JASKON010000027.1 coordinate 237,801, forward strand.
TCGGCCACCTGGGCTGCCTAGGCAGGGCGCCTTCCAAATCTCTAATATTTAGAAATGAAAACATGTTGAGTAAGTCGTCCTGTGAAACTGGACGGATACTTTTGCCAGGCCTGTTCTATCTGTAGTCACCGTTTTCACAAGTGTTCTGATCCTTCGGCCCTTGTTATTTTAATGCCACGCGTGTTTGCAGATGATTGTGTTGGTATCTTCGGGATCGTTTCGGTGGTAGGACTTTAGGGAACGCTGGTCTGTAAGACGTGGTGTGTAAAGGTGTCGGCCCTTCACAAACAGGTCAGGAATTGACTGGTTTGTGAAAGGAGACAGCACACGAAGGGCTGCTTTTAAAACCCGGGCAGACAGTTTGCTGGAAGGACAGATGGACGGGGAGTCCTTAGGGGTTCGCTGCGGGCAGCTGGTTTCCGAGTTTGGGCTGAGGACCTGGGGTTTGGGCTGAGGACCTGGGGGGACCTTTCGGCAGGTCCCGGGGAACCTCGTCTTTCAACGAGATGCCAGGGGCCATCTTTCCTTTCTGTGCCTGAACCAAGACAACTGACGCTGCAGCTGATGACGGGGCGATGGGAAAACCCGGCTTACTTCTCTGAAGCCAGACACAGAGAATTGGAACATGTGTGCGAAATAAAACAATGCCACCGTTTTTTGCTTAAAACACGAATTTCTAAAATGTCTTCATTTCTGATGTGACAAAAATGAATAGCTGCTTCTCATACAAATTCAAGCTCTTTGAAGTCCTCAGCTTTTAAGTTTAAAAAGGGTCCTGCCCTGGCTGGTGTGACTCAGTGGCTAGAGCGTCGGCCTGCGGACTGAGGGTCCCGGGTGATGCTGGTCCAGCGTGCATGCCTGTGTGGGGGGCTCGATCCCTGGTGGGGTGGGGCGGGGCTGCAGGAGGCAACCTCTCGGTGATTCTTTCTCATTATAGACGTTTCTGTCTCTCCCTTCTCTGAAATCAGTAAAAAATATATTTTTTAAAAGGGAGGGGGGTGTCCTGAGGCCCAAACTTTGAGAACGGTTGTATTAGTAAAAAGGGAAAGTTGCTTAGGCAGAGGCTTGCCTGTAGGAAAGATGCCGTGGTGGAGCCGGGGCGGGTTTGGTAACGGCTTTGGCTGGTTACCCATCTGTTGCTCCATGAAGAGAGAAATAAAATTCTGTGTGGCCAGGAGCAGCTGGAAAGTTGAAGCCGGCCCCTTTGGCTCCTTCTGCCATTTCATTAGTTTTATTAACTTCGTGAGCCACGTGGTTATTAACCTCGTCCCCTCGCACTCAGATTTCCTCCGTTGTCCCCGCGGCCCCTCCCGGGGCAGGACCCCATCCACAGGACCCGTCGGCTGCCCTGTTCGTGGAGCTGTCGCGGCTCTTCGGGCTCTTCGGGCTCTTCCTAGCGGTGACGGTTTCTCAGGCTCTTCCTTGTTTTGATGACCTTGTTTTGAGGCGTGCTGACCGACTGGGTATTTTGTAGGAATTTATTTGATGTTTTTCTCGTGGTGAGACTGGGTCTGTGAGCAGCTGAGTATTTTTTAAAGGGACATCAGTCTTCCCTGTTGTCTGTGGATTTAAACATGAAAGCTGTGGAGTTTCTGTATCGTCTTAATGAGGGGAGCCAGGCGACAGAGTGAACCTCGGTTGCACCGTCGCCGTCTAAGGGAGGCATCGCTGTGTCCTCACTAACAGCTTCTCTTTGTTTACGAAGTCTTGTCACCAAGTTGTCTTGATCGGCAACTTTTTAGCAGTCAGCTTCTGATTTTCTGGTTTTCACCTTTAGCTCTAAGGCAACATTTAAATGTAACTTCCTATGGCCCTGGCGGGGCAGCCCAGTTGGTGAGAGCATCGTCCTGATACCCCAAGGCCGTGAGTTCCTGCCCCAGACAGGGCCCATACAAGAATCAACCCGTGGCCCTGGCCGGTGTGGCTCAGTGGATAGAGTGTTGGCCTGTGGACTCGAGGGTCCTGGGTTCGATTCCGGTCACGGGCACATGCCCGGGTTGCGGGCACATTGGAAAGGAAAGGGAAGGACCTAGAAGTATCCATTGAAACCCTAGGACCCAGGGTTTTAATTGGAAACGATTTTAAATGCCAGAATTATAAATTCTTGTAACAAAAGCCTTTGCTTCGTCCCCAGGATTGGCAGCCACCGTTCGCATGTGATGTCGACAAGCTCCACTTCACGCCCCGGATCCAGAGGCTGAACGAGTTGGAGGTACTGTCTCCACTGCTGCGCTGGGGCCTGGGTCTTGGGGGGAGGAGGGAGCCCCTGGCCAGAGGCTCCCCCACAGGGCTAGTGGTTTTAGTGAAACTGAAATACGGCCAAATCGCTGAAAATCATGGTCAAGAAAGTGGCAACGAGGCCTTCGCAGCAAAACCATTTTCATTGAAAACACCGATTTTTGTCTCTGGTTGGCCGATTCTTTCATTGAATCCACATCTGGTGGCAACCCCTCGAATTTGGGTTTTGAAGGAATGTCCTTTGAGAACCATCGAAAGGGAGAGACCTTCAGCTCTGGCTTCCTTCCACATGCATATCTCACCCCAGTTTGCTAGCACTTTGTTTCCCGCGGAGTGAGCAGGGGGCTCCAGAGAGGAGCAGTGTGTCTCAGCGCCGTCTGCTGGGACCCTCACTGCCGGGACCCTCACTGCCAGGACCCTCACTGCCGGGACCCTCACTGCCGGGCGTGCAGGCCTTGGGGTGGGTAACGAGGAGGCAGGGTGTTCACCGTCATGGTTTGCTGATGTGGTTTTTGTTTTGAACCAAACCATATTTTGTTTTTCTCTACTAAGCAAACATCCTTCACTTCATGGGAACGGGTGTCCACTGGATTCTGTGGGTCCTGGTGGTGGCAGTACTCGATGTGCATTTTTGAGTTGAACTCTGACGGCAGGAGACAGGCAGAGCCCCGAGGTCTGGGAAGGTCTTTAAAGTGCCTGCCTGGTGAAAAGATGGAGGGGAGCGTATGGAAGCTTACTTGTCATAACAGCACTGCCTCCAGTGCCCTGGCAGGAAGCGCTTTCAGAGCCTGCGGGTGCTGGGGGAGGCCTTTCGGGGTGCTTCCCTTTTGCTGGCACACGGTAGGAGTGGAATGAAATTTTTGTTGAGTTAACATTTAATTATTTAACCAGTTTTATTTTGTATCTTTTTGACAGTTTCCCTATTGAATTCAAAAGTGTTCTTGCACTTAAATATTGTAAGAATGAAAAGACCTTAACATAAGATTGAAACACAATTCTTTGTCGTTTAGGCTCAAACTCGTGTGAAGCTGAATTTCCTGGACCAGATCGCCAAGTACTGGGAGCTGCAGGGGAGTACTCTGAAGATCCCACACGTGGAGAGGAAGATCCTGGACTTGTTTCAGCTCAACAAGGTAAAGGCGGACGAGCGTCCCCCATGGGGTCCTCGTCCTGACAGGAGGACGGGGTCTTTGCCTTGAGGCGTGAACTTATGGTTAAAATGTGTCCAATGAGATTCTTCGTTCAGCGGAGTGGATTGGGCTCTTACTTGGCAGATCTTTAAAGCCTTATCTTGTGAAATATTTTGCTGCCACCGTGGGGTTTTTTTGTGTTTTTTTTTTAAATATATTTTTATTGGTTTCAGAGAGGAAGGGAGAGGGAGAGAGAGAGAAACATCAACGATGAGAGAGAATTGTCAATTGGCTGCCTCCGGCACGCCCCCTACTGGGGATTGAGCCCGTACCCCAGGCGTGTGCCCTGACTGGAATCGAACCCGGGACCCTTCCATCCACAGGGGTCAGCACACATCATAGCGAACGGTTGAACTCCTGCCCAAGGGGACAATTTGTATGTTAGGCTTTTATTATCTAGGAAGGACAACTGAGCTCAGAGAACATTGACGGAGCTAAAAAGTCCGAGTCATTTAATATCTTAAGTTCCAGTCTTAAGTCTGTGTTTTTCCTACAAAACCCCTGCCTTCCTCCCTGCTTCGTAGCTTGTGGAGATTTAAAGGGTCACTGAGTCGGACCCTTCTTTAGAGATTTCATTGTGAATCTAGCGCTTCACCCCAGAAAGTCTTCGCTGCTCTGGGGAAGTGGCTTTTGGGGTGCAGAGCGATTATGGAATGTGCTGTCAAAAGCGAGGTTTTAATTTTCTAGCTTAAAAATAACAGTGTAGCCCTGGCCGGTGGCTCGGTTGGTTGGCGCATCGTCCCTACGCCTAAAGCTTGCGAGTTGGGTTCCGTCAGGGCATATGCTTAGGTTGGGAGTTGGGAAGGATCCTTTAAGGAAGTCGTGTGTGTTTCCTTTTGGCTCAGGAAGCGTGTCTTTAGAAGATCCCCACGGCCCAGAGCATTGTGCTTCGGAGTCACACGTCGGCACGAGGGAATTAGAAGGGGGTGTTCTGATTTCTCTTGCTGTTTCATTGAACAGTTAGTTGCAGAAGAAGGTGGATTTGCAGTTGTTTGCAAGGATAGAAAATGGACCAAAATTGCCACCAAGATGGGGTTTGCTCCTGGCAAAGCCGTGGGCTCCCACATCCGAGGGCATTACGAGCGAATCCTCCACCCCTACAACCTGTTCTTGTCTGGAGACAGTTTGAGGGTGAGTATCGGGGGGCCCCGACTCTGTCGTATTTCACTGATGATCGCACGTTGTCTCCACGGGAATGACAAGGCCTCGATTATGTGTGGAAGACACTGCTTGTAAGACTCTGTTGTGTGTGTGTGTGTGTGTGTGTAATAAGTAATTGCTAAATAGACCTTTAAAATTCCAGTGAAATGGTCTACGATTTAAAAAGGGGGCGATTCTTGTGTTCCATTCTAGTGTCTGCAGAAGCCAAACCTGGCCACAGACACGAAGGACAAGGAGTACAAGCCCCACGACATTCCCCAGAGGCAGTCTGTGCAGCCCGCGGAGACCTGCCCCCCGGCCCGGCGAGCAAAGCGCATGCGGGCAGAGGTGAGAGCCGGTGTGCGCGTCCGTCCGACCGGGTTCCGTCTGCCCCACACAGGCCCTCGCAGTCCAGCCCCCTTAGTCTTGCGGAGGTGCCGGCTGTGCTCTCGCTCCTGTATTTGGGGGGACTGTGCTGCCGGAGGGCGAGGGATCGCAGAACTCGCTCTGGTTGATGCTGCCTGGATGGGCGGCTGCTTGTTAACAGTCCTGGGCAGGTGGCGTCCACACGAGGGCCCTGGGAGGAGCAAGGGGAGGGGAAGCTGGAAAGAACTTGTGAACCTCCTACCTGAGGAGGTTTTTTCTTAGAGACACACCAACTGGTTGCCTCCCACGTGCACCCCGATGGGGCTGAGAGACTTGCAGCCGAGGTATGTGCCCTTGGCCGGGAATCAAGCCGGGACCCTCCGTCCGCAGGCCGGGCTCTGACCGCAGAGCCAGTCTGACCGGGGCCTTTACAAAAATAGAGACATCAGGTAACAGCGAAGCTGATCTTCTCATGTTTCCGCGAAAGGAGCATGGAGCCTGGCAGTCACTGATGGCGGCTTTGGGGAGGGAGCCCCGACTGCCAGGAGCGTGAGAGGAGCGTGAGGACCCAGGAGGAGGCCCCGCTGCCTCATCCATTTCCTCAGCCACCCTCATCTCCAGGGCGGAGAGGGACGCTGGATGCCGTGTTGATGAACAGTTTATGGGATGGTAGCCACTTTGGGACTCCAGGTGGAGTTTAGGGTTACTTGTTTTTAAAGGACGTATTTATGTGTGTGACAACTGTTTTTCAAGGCCATGAATATTAAAATAGAACCGGAAGAGACAACAGAAGCCAGAACTCACAATCTGAGGCGTCGAATGGGTTGTCCAACTCCGAAATACGAAAACGGTAAGGAAGCTGACCTGCGAATAGGAAATAGTACAGAGGAAGGAAGTAAAAACCAGGTTTTGTTTGTTGTGAAGAAAACACGGTGGCAGCCGTTCCCTAGTCATCGCTGGGCTAAGGCCCTTCTCCCCGTGACGTGCCAGGTAACAGGCAGACGAGGCACCTGGGCGTGTAGCTGCTGCTCTGAAACCAGCTCCGCAGCTGTGGAGGAGCAGTGGTTTGTGCCTGGGCTGCGTGTCCGACGGGTGTGTTTCCACTGGGCAGCAGCCCTGCTCTCTGAGTCTGAATTCTGGTGGAGAGTCATTTGCCTGGCCTTGCCGGATGCCAGGCACTGAGGTGTAGGCTTGGGACTCGCAGGGGGAGTCCTGTGTCCTGGACAGGCAGTCCCGGACCTGGATCCTGGTGATGGGCGAGTGAGAGGAGGCAGTGCGTGTAATGGGGAGTGATTTTTAAAAACACAGACTGAACCCTGGCTCGGCCTCTGACTAGTTTATGACCTTAGAGATACTCCTTGACGGCCTTTAATGTGTTTTCTTATCTTTGGAATGGATTTGTTGCCAAGGGTTACAGTTTGTGGAAAGCATGTAGCACGGTGCCCACCACAGGGCAGTTCATGCAGCTCTGTTTTCGCCACAATTCCTGGAACAGGCAGTGGGAGGCGAGGCAGGTGGTCGTGGAGGCTGTCCAGTTGCAGGAGGCCCACAGGCAGGTCGCCAGGCTCCCGCAGGCAGGGCCACGAGGGCAGCTCAACACAGTGTGTGTCGTCGGGGGTGGTTTCCCTTTTTTACTGAAGTCATTGGGGTGACACTGGTTCGTAAAGTTACATCGGGCTCAGGTGCACGTCTCTGATCCATCGTCTGCGTCTGGTATTGTGTCTCCACCCCACTCACCAGCCCAGCCTCCTCCCATCTCCATTTTCCCCTTCGCCCTCTCCTGCCTCCCTCACCCTCAGCACATGTTTTAAACGGTTACAAACCTGAGCAGCATCTGTACCCACAGCGTGGATATGAATGGGGTGGGAGTTTGCATTTTATCCTCATGAGCTGAACACAGTGCGCTGGGCGGAAGAAACGGGAGGCCAGCTCGCGTCCTGTGCGTGGGGGGGCGGGGTGAGGGGCGAGGAGGCGGAGCGCAGCACAGACAGAGCTCACGCGGACGACTTCTTGCAGAGAAAGACGTGAAGAGCAGCATCAAGCAAGAACCCGTCGAGAAGAAAGAGCACCTTCTAGAGAGTGAGAGGGAGAAACCCAAGAGTCGACCTAAGAAAACCACCAGCGCTGTGAGTTGACATCGTTAGCGCTCACCCGAGTGTGTCCTTCGAGCTTAGACTGCTCGCTCGCTCGGGGTCTGACAGTGGAAAGACCTTCTCCGGTCAGTTCAGCGTCTGAGCTTGTAAATGAGGAGACGCACGGGTACTGAGCACTGAGCGGTGGAGCTGGTGACGCAGAGTTGCTCAGGCCTCACAAGCTCCTCCAGATCGCCGAAAGCTAGATCAGACCAGGCGGGTGGTGCCCGGCCAGTGTGGGTCAGGGGTTGAGCGTTGACCTACCTGGTGTGAGCCAGGAGGTCACTGTTGGATTCCCGGTCAGGGCACAGGCCCGGGTTGTGGGCTGGATCCCCCGGGGGTGGGGAGGGGGCGTGCAGGAGGCAGCGATCCATGATTCTCTCTCATCGTTGACGTTTCTATCTCTTCCTCTCCTTTCTTCTCTCTGAAATGAATTCAAATACATTTTTAAAAAAGTCAAGCAGGTGTTTCCTAACTTTCCAGCTCAGGAGGGAAAGGGAGGCGTGGGAAGCAGGTGCTGGGCGGCCTGTGTGTGCACCGGGTCCTGGCGGGGGCGGGGGGCGCGTTCGCAGCAGGGAGAGGCTGGGTCACACCTGTGACCAGTGAGTTCTTAGAATCTCACGAAGCCCGATGGACTCCCATGCCTGTGCCCCGTCCTGGCTGCAGGTGGACCTGTACGTCTGCCTCCTGTGTGGCAGCGGCAGCGACGAGGACCGGCTGCTCCTGTGTGACGGGTGTGACGACAGCTACCACACCTTCTGCCTGGTCCCGCCCCTGCACGACGTGCCCAAGGGAGACTGGCGGTGTCCTAAGTGCGTGGCCCAGGTGAGGAGGGACAGCGGGCGGGGCTGTCCACTGCCTCTGGGTCCGACGTGGCCTTTGGGGATGACGTCCTGGAGGAACTGGGCTGCCTCTGCACAGGGAGGCGCCTTCTCACAGCTGAGCCGGAGCAGGAAGCAGGAGAAGGTTAATCACTACACGGGGAGCTTTCCCACCGAAAAGACACTGTGCGCTCTTGGCAGAAGCTCTCAAACACTGAACGACTTTAACAAAGTGATTCTATAATCTGTAGGTCACCACGGCTAGCGTTTGGATGTCTATTCACCCAGACTTTTCTGTTTTAAACGAGTGGAATTATATTACTTAAGCAGTTTTAGTAATCTGCTTTTCGGGGGGTGTGTGTGTGTGTATACACATATATGTGTGTGTAAATTATTATTTTTGGGCAGGAGTGCAGTAAACCACAAGAAGCTTTTGGCTTTGAGCAAGCAGCCAGAGACTACACCCTCCGAACCTTTGGGGAAATGGCAGATGCGTTCAAGTCTGACTACTTCAGCATGCCAGTCCACGTACGTACATAGTTGCTGCTTCGGCTGAGGGTTTTAATAACTTTCTGAAAAGGTGGGTCTGAAGGCCAATTTGAGATGGCACTTACCTCTGGTCGCCATGGTCGTGCCCAGGGGCACCTGTAATTTGTTTAGTGGTATTAAAATTAAATACATTTTTATTGATTTCAGAGAGGAAGGGAGGGAGAGCGAGAGAGAGAGAGAGAGAGAGAGAGAGAGAGTAACTAATGAGGGAGAGAGAAACATTGATCGGCTGCCTCCTGCACGACCCCCACTGGGGATCCAGCCTGCAACCCAGGCATGTGCCCTTGACCGGAGTCGAACCCGGGATCCTTCAGTTGCAGGACTACGCTCTATCCACTGACCCTCACCACCCAGGGCGAGAAACATGAATGCTTAACCATCGTTACTCCTTTAATAACGAAATAGCGGGACTGTCTGGACTCCAAGGTGTAGCAGAGAGAAGCCTTCCCCTCACTGGGTCCCGGGTCCCTGTCACTGAGCATCTGGTCAGGTTGGCTGCCGGCCGTGTGTCTGCAGAAATGCCTTTCTTCTCCTGCTTATTATGGTCTTGTCTCCAGATGGTTCCCACTGAACTGGTTGAGAAGGAATTTTGGCGGCTGGTCAGCACGATTGAAGAAGACGTCACCGTCGAGTACGGAGCCGATATTGCCTCCAAGGAGTTTGGCAGCGGCTTCCCTGTCCGCGACGGGAAGGTCAAACTCTCCCCTGAGGAGGAGGTGGGTGCCGGGGGGAGCACCTGCCTTTCGAGGACCTGTTAGTGAGCATGTGCCTGCCCTGTGGGCGGCTTCCTGGGCCAGGGGCCGCCTCACTGCAATAGATGCCGCTTGGGACTCGGGCTGCTGGTTCCATTTCCGGTTGGTTGGCTGGAAGCGACTGGTGACTACTTTCAGGAAAACCTTAAGTACCAGGTTTTCAATGTTTTCAAGAAAAATAGGAAGAACCCACAAGGAATCCTAGTCCCCGCTGTGCCACTGCACGGGGACGGCCTGGGACAGTGACTTTGCTCCCTTGGCCTTCAGGTGCTCCGCCCTGGGTTTCTCTTTCTGAAGGAAATCTGAGGGGTTGGGGCCAGATCTACTTGTCTTTGAATTTTAAAGTTTGAGTCCATTATTTTCCCCACTAGCAAGCTCCTAGCCTGGTTTCTGTTCTATCCTAGTAAGAAGTCAGATCTGTTTGGGGGTCAACTTCCTTGAAATCTAATATTTGCACAGAAAAGTACGCGACTACATGTGCACTTGATGAGCTTTCACCAGTTGAATACTCCGTCTGGCAGCACAGGAGGATCCTGGACGTCACCCCGTTCTCCCCGCAGCTGCTCCTGCCCTCTGCTCCCCGCCTCCCGTCTCAGACGACCCCTCCCCCCCAGCACTGTCCTGACTGCAGCGCCGTGGGGTCATGTGCCGTTTTTTTTTAACTTTATGCAAAAGCACTCGTGTTGTCTGTACTCCTCCGCAGTCACATTAGGAGCGGGTGGGACCCCGGCCCGTGCTGTGGGCGTCGTTTGTGTGACGTGCCAGGGCCGCCTGTGGCGCCCGAGGGTCAGGAGCGGGGCTTCTCCCTCCCACCCAGCGTTTTTATTTCGAAGGAGACTTTTCACCGTCGTTTTAAACAAGCGCAGTTGGAAATGTGCGGCTGCTGTAGCTGAGCCCCGTGCTTTTGATCGCTGCCTGCAGGAATACCTGGACAGCGGCTGGAACTTGAACAACATGCCGGTGATGGAGCAGTCGGTCCTGGCCCACATCACGGCCGACATCTGCGGCATGAAGCTGCCCTGGCTGTACGTGGGCATGTGCTTCTCCTCCTTCTGCTGGCACATCGAGGACCACTGGAGCTACTCCATCAACTACCTGCACTGGTGAGCGCGCCAGGCCCTGGGCAGCGCTCCAGCCGCTGAATCCTCCCATCTCTTAACTGTGCATGAAGAGTGATGACCTATGTTGTTTCTCCTTAAGATTTTCCCTGCTGTGGGAGCAGGCGCCCTAACACGTTAAGGAGGCGGCTCTAGGGAGCCCAGGAGCCCCTGAGATCGCGCACACGCTACTCTCAAGTCTGACGTGTTTGAGGGAAGGGCAGTTGCCAAAGGCTTTCCTCACGGAGAGCTGAGCGGAGCCTCGGGGTCCCTGTGGAAGCCCCTCTACCTTTGGGGGCGTGTGGCGAGTGGAGGGTAGGCGCGCGGTGCCCTCCAGGTCCCGGGACGTCCTGCTGCTGTTGGTGCTGCTGGTTCTGGCCTCGCCACACAGTCCAGGGCCCCCCCCCCCCCCAGGAGGGTGAAGGCTGGGGCCGCTTCTCAGCTCTTCATCCAGAGCCGTTTCCCACATCTGTCCTCCCCTCCCTCCACATTTCCCTTCTTTTCTCAGGTGTGAAGATCTGTCACTCAGTGAATCCCACCACCAGGAGCGAAGGATGTAGCCAGAAAGGGCTAGTCACGTAGTGGTAGCCTGTCTGTCCTGCGTCCCTAGGGCCCAGGCAGGGCTCGGGGCTGTAACGTGAGGGTTGCATCTACCATTCCTCACAGGGATGCCCAGGGTCAGTGTTTGACGGTGTAAAGTGCTTTGAAGAGTAAGCTCTTGAGGATGCTAATTGCCCTAGTCGTGTTTGCTCCCTGTTGGAACTGGACAAGGGAAAGGGAGATGGAGAGCTGTCCTTCCTTGTCAGCCTAGGAAGTTGTGGCAACCCGATACCCTACACTGCGTGACACCTGATCTTCCCAGGGTTCTAGATACCTGCCTTTCTAAAGGGTCAGGCGGAGGGAGGACAGGGATCTCGGGGGAAAGCCCGTGTCCAGCCTCCGTGCCTGGAGGGAAAACGCACCCGCAGGGACGGTCAGACCCGTGTCCCCAGGTGACCCCAGGTGACCCCAGGGTGCGTGTCCTGTGGCGACTGCCTGGCCGTCCTGTGTTGACGTTGCAGGTTGATTCTGTGAATGTGTGTGATTTGAAGAAGCGACTGAAAGGTTGTGGTTGCATGTTTTTTGAGATGGATTGGTTTTTCTGATCTGTTCCCAGGGGTGAGCCCAAAACCTGGTACGGCGTCCCCGGGTACGCGGCCGAGCAGCTGGAGAGCGTCATGAAGAGGCTGGCGCCCGAGCTCTTCGTGTCCCAGCCGGACCTGCTGCACCAGCTGGTGACCATCATGAACCCCAACACCCTGATGACGCATGAAGTGCCCGTACGTCTCAGCCCCCCTCTTGCTTCACACCCGGGGGCGCTGGGTCCGCGGGGGCTGGGGGTGCCTGGCCGGCGACGCTGTTGGGTGGGTTTGGTATGGCATGGGGGACCCTCGGCCGTAAGAGGCTTTCTCTGTGTCCATCCATTCATAGTCACACAGCTTCACCACTTAACGCTCCTTCCATTTATACCTCATTCCTCTCTGCAACGAGGCAAAACCTTAAACAGTCCACGTCACATGTCAGCATAAATCCCTGGGGAAAAGGCTAGACCCTGTTACAATCAGAACTAAACTCTAACGTCAGAATCCACACTGTGTCCCTGCTCTAAAATATGGCTTATTGAACCTATAGGATCTTAATTTTCAATGACGAACTGAAAATAACGTGTTTGGTAGATGATGGTTACGTTACCCCCCCACCCCTCATTAAGCTTTATTAATTTATTAATTTACCTACCTGTTGATCTATTGTTTTAAGAGCACGTTTGTTCAGCTGGGGACGTGTAACAAGGGAGGGCTTAGGCTAGAGCAGTGATGGTGAACCCTTTGAGCTCGGCGTGTCAGCATTTTGAAAAACCCTAACTTCACTGGGGTGCCGTGTCACATACAGAAATTTTTTGGTATTAGCAACCATAGTAAAACAAAGACCTATATTTTTGATATTTGTTTTATATATTTAAATGCCACTTAACAAAGAAAAATCAACCACAAAAATGAGTTCGTGTGTCACCTCTGACCCGCGTGTCAGGTTCGCCGTCACTGGGCGAGAGGAAGAAAGGGCGTGGCTGGTTGGCTGGCTGGAAAGGGGGCATTGAAGTCGGGCTCAAGGGGCGAGTCGGATGAGCTGCTGCTGCTCACTGCACCCCTGGGTGCATGTCTCCTGGGAACCCTAGAGTTAGGAGATGCGTGCCTGTGGGGGAGTACAGTCCCCTGGATGCAGGCAGCGCCACCGGCAGCACCACGACCAGCTGAGCCACGCCGGCCGGCCAGGATGAGCTTATTTTAGAAAATAGGTTCTTTTTTATTGATTTGAGAGAGAGAGGAAAGGAGAGAGATTGAGAGAGAGAGAGGTAGAAACATCAATGATGGGAGAGAATCATGGATCGGCTGCCTCCTGCACGCCCCCCCTGGGGATGGAGCCCGCAACCCGGGCCTGTGCCCTGACCGGGAATCGAACCAGCAGCCTGTTTTGGTTTAATGACATCGGACACTCTTCACCGTGGCTGCATTAGAAAGCTGTGTCCTGACCCGGGATGTAGCCATGATTTCTTCAGATCCCTCACAGCACGTCACTGAACCTCCCGTGTGTCCCGCAGGTTTACCGGACGAACCAGTGTGCCGGGGAGTTCGTGATCACGTTCCCGAGGGCCTACCACAGCGGCTTCAACCAAGGCTTTAACTTCGCCGAGGCCGTCAACTTCTGCACGGTGGACTGGGTAGGGCGACGCCGGAGCCTCTGCTGTAGTTGGGCGTGCAGAACGCTCTGCGGGCAGTTGCTTGCTTAACCGGGTGCGGCTCGGGAGGCTGGTCTGCCGGGAGCTGACCGCCCGCGAGACCAGGCGCTCGCACACGTTGTACTTGGCTTGCCCGTCCGGCCTGTACTGAGCCCTCTGCTCGGTTCAGCGGACAGTTGTTTCCTCTTGATTTACATTTTGACGGCAGCTCAGTGTCTCATTGCGAACCGATGACAGTCCAGCCTTCGGACGGGTCCTTGCTGCGCACTCACTCAGGGTCCCGGCAGCAGTTGTAGGGGTGCCTGTGGTCTCAGTTACTTGTGAAGCAAGCAGGGCTTTATGTCCGTGTTCGTGCTGCTCACTCGCCAAGAAGAGGTGTCTGACGTCCGTGTGACGTTAGCTCTAACGGCGACGACGCTGCTCGTGGCTTCTGAGCGACGAGGCTCCTGCAGCTGGGACTGTTTGGTGTCGTTTGGAGCATGTCTGTCCCTGAAGGACGTTAGCCGCGCCCCGCTCGGCACAGCTGCTCAGAAAATGTGTAAATCCATATTTCCCACTAGGTTTTACCTTGTGATGCGTTGTTCACACACTGGGGCTTTGTAAGTGACTTTTTAACAAAGGTGACTCACGTGCCAGGTCTTAGGGATGCAAGGATTTAAAGAGGCCCAAGGCTCCTAGAGCTGCTGCGTGGTCGGCAGGACCCAGAAGGCGACCTTGGGGACTGTGTAGCGAGGCCAGCGCCCTGGGCAGCGGGAAGGCGGCTCATGTGCTTCCCTGTCTCCCAGCTGCCCCTGGGCCGCCAGTGCGTGGAGCACTACCGCCTGCTGCACCGCTACTGCGTGTTCTCCCACGACGAGATGATCTGCCGCATGGCCGCCAAGGCCGGCGTGCTGGACGTGGTCGTGGCTTCCACCGTCCAGAAGGATATGGCCATCATGATCGAGGACGAGCGAGCTCTCCGAGAGACCGTCCGCAAACTGGTGAGGCTTCTGGAACCCCAGCGTTGTGCTGTTTTAGCCGAGTTCTTAGGCCCTTTAATACCGTTTATAAAGGTCACGTTAGTCTGGTTTCCAGTGGGCGTGGGTGAGTGGAACAACATGTCTGTCTCTCTCCCTTCCTCTCTCTCTAAAATACTAGTAATTTTAAAAACCCCACAAAAACAGAATAAGAGTGAAACAGAGGAGCCTGATGGTCCATGAGCTGACTTCACTCGGGTTGGGTTTGGGTCCAGGCCCAGATGAGGAGGAGGGGGGTGAAGGTTCGCTGTGTCACCGACGAGCGTCCTGGGTCTGGCCGTCACGTGGTGCATCTGCAGGTGAAGTTCACCGGCTTCAGCCTTCGTTTTTCTCGACACCTTTTCCGTTAGCAGATGCTCTATTGTGACTCGTCCTTTTCAGGGAGCGGGATCCCTTCAGATAACTTTTGGGGGGAAGGGCTCTGTGCCCGTTGGCATCGCCCCTCTCGGCCGGTCCTGCTCGCCCACCTCCTCCCTGTCCTCGTGCTGGGCCTCTGTGGGCTCCCCAGCGTCTTCCCCTGAAGCTGAAAGCACACGTTTCCTTGGCTCTGCCCTCTCTCTGCCCCTTGGAGTAGAATAAGCAGCTGCTCTCGAGTTTTGTCATCCTGCTCATCACTGTTTTCTGACATCAAAATGGCCAAACACAAGGACGTAGCCTCGTCCAGCAGCGAACGGGTCCTCCCCAGACGAGTGAGGCAGACGCCGCCACGTTGGCGGTCCTTGGCGCCTGGCATTCCCCACGGTGGGATCTGTGCGCGCGTGGGGGTCCAGCAGCCACTGCGTGCTCGGCTCGGGGCTGGTGGGTCCCACTGTCCCGCGGAGACCCCCACGCTCACTTTATTCCAGGGAGTCATCGATTCGGAAAGGATGGACTTTGAGCTGTTGCCGGACGACGAGCGTCAGTGCATCAAGTGCAAGACGACGTGCTTCATGTCGGCCGTGTCCTGTGCCTGCAAGCCCG
The DNA here is from genome assembly GCA_036010255.1 of Myotis pilosus. NCBI lineage: Eukaryota > Metazoa > Chordata > Mammalia > Chiroptera > Vespertilionidae > Myotis > Myotis pilosus. The sequence continues at coordinate 252,835 of JASKON010000027.1, forward strand.
GCCTGCTGGTGTGCCTGCACCACGTGCCCGAGCTGTGCTCCTGTCCTCCTGGCAAGTACAAGCTGCGGTGAGTAGGTTTTTAAAAAAGATTGCTTTAAGAAGATGCCTTTTTTCTGTGGAAAACACGATCTAATAAAAGCTCGGTGACACCCCTGGGCCACGGCTGAAACATGCGTGTGAAACACCTGACTCTCCAAACCCCCGTGTCCGGCTGCAGGTACAGATACACCCTGGACGACCTCTACCCCATGATGAACGCGCTGCAGCTGCGAGCCGAGTCCTACAACGAGTGGGCCGTGGCCGTGAGCGAAGCCCTAGAGGCCAAGCTGAGCAAGAAGAGGAGTACGTGTCCGGACCGGGGCCGGCGCGTGGGCTGTGGCAGGGCCACGTCGGGGGGCACAGCCGCAACCGTCCTGCCGCCGGCTCACCTCACACGGCTCACCCCGCGAGCGGGAGGTTCAAACCGGGGGACGGGGAGACCCCCCGCATCCCAGGGGGGCCCTGATGGGGGGCCGTGCACGATGGTGCTTCATGCCGGCCACATGGCAGGGAGCAGAGTGACCTTCACCTCTTTGTCTCAGAAACAAAAGTATTTCACGTTTTACACGGAACCTTAGGAAACGTCTTTATTAACAAGACGTCCCGATAAAGGCGGCACCTCTGAAGGGCTGGTGGTCAGGTCCTGGTCTCTCAGCAGCCTCCTGCCTCAGTGTCGCCGGGACTCCCTGGCTGAGCCGCACGGGCTGTGCCTCGGTGTTCAAGGGCCGGCTCTGGGCCCTGCCCTTGAGCACACGCTACCTGCCCGCTGCAGAGGGAGTGCAGGAGGGAGGCGTGCGGCTCCGTCAGGGTTGGCACTGACTTTGCTTTGATAAGCCAGCTGCTTTCCCTGTGAGCGTTTCTGCTCTAAAGGGTCCCGTGCTGAAGGGCACCTCTGGGCGCTTATTGGGAACACCCCACGCCGAGCGTCACCGGGCAGGGATGCGAAGCATCGTGGGTGCCCAGAGCAGAGCTGGTGCAGGCGGGCTCCCTCTGCACGTCCGTCCGGGCGTAGACGCGACGGCCACAGGCGGCGCCTTCCCTTCGTTCCTAGGCCTCGCCAGCTTGAAGGCTCTGATCGAAGAGTCAGAGATGAAGAAGTTCCCGGACAACGACCTCCTGCGCCACCTGCGCCTGGTCACACAGGACGCGGAGAAGTGCGCCTCTGTGGCCCAGCAGCTGCTCAACGGGAAACGGCAGACCAGGTGTGTGCCTGGGACCGCTGGCCGTGGGGTGAGCGGTGGTGGATCCGGGAGGGGGCGCGGGGTGTCCTCACGTGGCTTCCCGGCCGGTGTCTCCACAGATTCCGATCTGGGGGCGGAAAGTCCCCGAACCAGCTGACGGTGAGCGAGCTCCGGCAGTTCGTGACGCAGCTGTACGCGCTCCCCTGCGCCCTCAGCCAGGCGCCGCTGCTGAAGGTAACGGCCGGCGCCCGGAGGCCTGGGGTCGTGGCGACGTTGTCTTGAAGGTGCTGCGAGGGGCCCGGAGGGCTGTGTACAGGGAGAGCACAGGGGCTCTCATAGTGGAGGGAAAGCCGCCGCCAGCTGGTCGTGGTGCCGGTCAGGGTCTTGTTTGAGTCCCTCGCCTCAGCGGTCAGTTAGTGTGTGTTCCCTCGTTCACCCGTATTCTCCCTAAGGCCCAGCGAGGCGACACGGGCGCCTGGCTGTGCGCGGGAGGTCTGAGTGGGGAAGAGACTGACTGTAGTCACAGCGCTGATGGGCAGCCGGTGCTTGCAGGGCCTCCTGAGCCGCGTGGAGGATTTCCAGCAGCAGAGCCAGAAGCTGCTCTCCGAGGAGGCGCCCCGTGCGGCCGCGCTGCAGGAGCTGCTGGACGTCAGCTTTGAGTTTGACGTGGACCTCCCCCAGCTCACGGAGGTGCGCGTCCGCCTGGAGCAGGCCCGCTGGCTGGAGGAGGTGCAGCAGGCGTGCCTGGACCCCAGCTCCCTCACCTTGGATGATATGAGGCGCCTCATAGACCTGGGGGTGGGCCTGGCCCCGTACGCAGCCGTGGAGAAAGCCATGGCCAGGCTCCAGGAGCTGCTCACGGTGGCCGAGCACTGGGACGACAAGGCCAGGAGCCTGCTCAGGGCCAGGTGAGCCGGCCAGCGGGCGGCCCCGGGGCCAGGGGGGGTGGGCGCAGAGCAGGGAGGGGGGGCGGAGAGGCTCTCGGCTGCTGCAGCTGTGCGTGGGGATGCAGGGAGAAACCGCGGAGACACTGGGGCTGGCTTGGAAGTTGGACAAAAGAAGGTTAATTTTTTTTTCTGATTATGAAAGGAATCGTTCAAATAGACAGGCCTTTTCCAGCCTTTTTCTACATGATACCGTCTTCGAGAGAGAAAATATTTACGAGTAAGTGGGACTGTGGTTTCACTCAGTGCAGGAGTGATATCCAAGGGGCCTTAGGGAGGTCTGAGCTCGTGCTGGGTCTGTGGCCTGGGGGGCCCGGCCGGGCGCGGGGCTGCCGCAGAGGAGTCGCGAGCGCCTGTCTGTCCTGAGCGTGCCCTGGGCCCGGCAAACGGTCCGCCATCCTGCCGCCTGTCTGCGGCGTCCTTTGTCCGGTTGACAACATAAAGTCCAAGAGATAATCTAGGTCACAGACCTTTGTAACCCTTACGTGGTGGTTGTTGGCAGCGTACAAGGACTGTCATGCGGTGCTTTCGGCGTGTTGACATCCTGGAGAATTTCTAAAGGCTTTTAATTGAATCTGCTGGGGGGACACTGGCTGATAAAATGATACAGGCTTCAGGCACACAGTTCTACAAGCGTCTGTATTGTAATGTCCTAGGTGATTTTAACTTTCTTAGTGAAACCGACACGTATGTAGTTTAGCACAAAGTACGACTGAGGAAGCTGCACGTGGAAGCGTGTGGTTGTACCTGTGGGAAACGAGGAGTAAGTGGAACTGGAGTGCTTTGCTGTGACTGAGACCCTCGTACGTCTTAGGCGGCCGTTACACTAATGACCTGAGCACCTGCTGGTGGTGCCATGCACGGAGTTTCCGTGGAGGTGCTTTTTCTCGTTCCTCTGGGAAACCCCACGAGAAGCGATGTGCAGGCGCTGAGTGCTCGCTCCTCTCTGCCAGGCCCCGGCAGTCGCTGACCAGTCTGGCCACGGCCGTGAAGGAGATGGAGGAGATCCCCGCCTACCTGCCCAGCGGGGCGGTTCTGAAGGACTCGGTGCAGAGAGCCAGGGACTGGCTGCAGGACGTGGAGGCCCTGCAGGTCGGTCAGATGGCCCGAGGGTGTCGGTGTGTCTGTTGAGAGCGAGACGGGAAGTCCGCGCTGGGCTGCACTGCGCAGGCCCGTCATCTGGGTGGCCCGGGCTTTCTCCCCTTTCTGAGTTGCTCTCCTTTTTCTCGGTGTTCAGGCTGGAGGGCGTGTGCCCGTGTTGGACACGCTGGTGGAGCTGGTCACGCGAGGCCGCTGCATCCCCGTGCACCTGAGCCCCCTGCCACGGCTGGAGTCCCTCGTAGCGGAGGTCCAGGCCTGGAAGGAAGGTGCTGCCAACACATTCTTGATGGAGAACTCCCCGTACTCCCTCCTGGAGGTAAGGGCAGCGGCCGCCGCTCACCTGGCTCCCGGGCTCGCGGGCGCAGGCGGCCCCTCGCTTCCCAAACAGGCACCACGGGCCCGTCCGTGCTGCACGCGCTGCTGCTCAGTAGAGCAGGGGGCGCCTCCGGAGCTTGGAGCGACGGCAGGGCCCAGCGTTTGTGGCGTCGCCAGGAGGGCGCTCGGTGTCTGGGGAGGGAAGGGCTCTTTCTCTTTGAAGTCGTCGTCCGTCCCGCCCCCGCCCCCCGCCCCCAGGCGTGTTGAGATGGCACTTCCCGCCTGCAGACAGTGAGCTGACCAGGCGCGCCCCGTGGAGGGCTGTCGCTCGCTCTGTATTTTCACGGCCTGAGGCCGGTCATGTCGGTGACTGGAACCAGGGTCCATGCTTGGCGAGATTTGCTGCTTCTCCCTTCGTCCCTGTCTTCCCTCCTCAGTCAGGGCCGCTTGTCACAGATAAAACGCTGGGTGGTCAGAAACGTGGGTCCCCCCCGCCACTCGGGCTCCGGGCTCGTGGGCCGAGTCTGAAGCCGCAGACGCGCTTGTGCTATGCCCTCGCCAGGTGCTGTGTCCTCGCTGCGACATCGGCCCTTTGGGATCAAAGCGGAAGCAGAGGAAGGTGAAGGAGCCCTTGCCCAACGGGAAGAAGCGGAGCAGCCGGCTGGAGAGCCTGAGCGACCTGGAGCGGGCCCTGGCCGAGAGCAAGGAGACGGCTGCCGCCGTGCGTAGCCCCCGCAACCCCATCCCCCCAACCCCCTTACACGCCTGTGGGGAGGGCCAGCAGGAGAGCCGAGTTATAAATACTCCGTTTACCAGAAGGACTTCCTGGGACCTGTGGAAAGTGTCCCATGGAAGATGCACAGAGGCCAGCAGATCTGGGGGGCGGGGGTGCTGGGTGCTGACGGCCTGACGGTGAGAAAGGCCCGAGGGCGGGCTGGGGGCCTGCGGGGCCTGCGCTGAGCGAGCGTAGCGATTCAGGAAGCCCGTCTCAGGACAAGGCCGTATGTGGCCGTGTTCAGTGAGCACAGTTTCAGGGCAGAGGAGTATGATTTGGATGCTTAAAAGACGTTTTTTAATTGAAGTACAATTGACATGTAGCATGGCTTCAGTTTCGGGTGCACAGAGCGCGATTGGGTATCTGTGTTGTGAATGATCACAGTCTAAACACCTCACCACACGGAGACTTTTTTAATAAGAAGCTTAGGGTCTGCTGGCTTCTGCGCCTGTCCCATCCGCAGTGCAGCCACCACCCTGGGTGCTGCCCCAGGACTGGCCTCGGTTAAAGCTGGACGCCTGGGCCTTTTGACCCCCTGCATCCACAGTGCCCACTCGCCACCTGCCTCTGGCACCCACCACTCTGCTCTCTGTGTGTGCGCTTGGGGTGTCTAGATTCCATGTGAAAGTGAGATGGACGACTCGTCTGTCTGACGGTGTCACTAGCCGATGCCCTCAGGTCCCTCCATGTAGCACACGGCAGGGTTTCCTTCTTTACGGCTGAGCAGTGTCTCACTGTGTCTGTGCCCCATCTTTACCCATCACCCATCACGGACCCTTCACGAGGGGCCCGGCGCTGCTGGGTCCAGCGCGCACACGGCCAGTGTTAGACAGTAGACATGGCCAACGGTCATGTGGCGGCTGCTCCAGGAGGCGCCTCCATCTGCAGCGACTGGGCTGAAAGCCGACGGAGACCTCAGGAGTCAGTGCACCGAGCGTGTGCAGAGCAGGCCCTTCTGTGGGAGACGAGGGGCAGGAAGTTAGACTCTCGGGTGGCGCATGCGGAGAGTTCGCTCACATCCAGTGCAGGCGCGTGCCAGCCCGTCTCTCACTGCCGCCTGCAGGTGGGCACGGTGTCCCCGCACTTCACACGCGTGACACTGTCCTCTGGTCACTGCCTTTCAGATGGCGGCCCTGGGGGAAGCCCGCCTCCGGGAGATGGAGGCCCTGCAGGCCCTCCGCCTGGCCAACGAGGGGAAGCTGCTGGCGCCCGGCCAGGAGGCGGAGACGAAGGTCTGCCTGTGCCAGAAGGCCCCGGCCACCCCGATGGTCCAGTGCGAGCTCTGCCGGGACGCCTTCCACACGGGCTGCGTGGCGGTACCCGCCTCGCCCAGCCCCCGCGTCTGGCTGTGCCCCCTCTGCCGGCGCTCAGAGAAGCCGCCCCTGGAGAAGATCCTGCCACTGCTGGCCTCCCTGCAGCGCCTCCGCGTGCGCCTGCCCGAGGGCGACGCCCTGCGCTACATGATCGAGAGGACGGTGAGCTGGCAGCACAGGGCCCAGCAGCTGCTGGCGTCCGGGAGCCTCACGCCCGTGCAGTCGCGCACAGGCCCCGGGATGTGCCACAGCAGGTGGCCGGCCGCGGCGGGACCGGCGTCCGAGACCAGCAAGGTGAGCCGAGCTTCTCGCTGGCTGTGGGAGCGGGTCCTCTGCAGGCTTTCCAGACGGAGCCTGTGCTCCGGTGTTGCTGGTTCTGGTGCGTGGCCGTCCCTGGCACAGCGCCCATCTTGCCTGGGTCCCCACCTCTGGGGCTGTGTCTCCACGTGGCTGTGTTTTCTCAGCTCCAATGGCCAGCCTGTCTCTGGAGCAGGTGCACATGATGTTTCCGTGCGTGTGTAGGGCCCAGGTACATGCCTGGCACGTGTGTGCATGTATATACATATGTGTTTGCTTATTTTCTCCCTGTTCATCTCTGACGCGCTGAGTAGAACTGGTCCTGGCCCTCTGCCTTCTGTTGTGGGGGAAGAACAGGGTGCAGGGCCCGGGCACCAGGGGAGAGACCTCGGTCTCACACCGTCTGAGCTTCCTGTGGAAGCCGGTGTCTGGCCACCGTGCTGGCCGAGTCCGTGTCCCTGAAACTGCCGCAGGTGGAGACTCGAAGTGCCACCCGGAGGCAGCCTCCTCCCCGGCTGAACCGGCCGGCCGGCGGGAGGTCCCGGCGCCCTCGAGAGCGAGGGACACAGGCCGTGAACATCCTGAGTTCAGAGGTCAGCAGGCCAGAGAGGAGGACAGAGAGTTGGTCCTCATGTTTCTCATTCTTTACGTTTCTGTCCAGGCGTTTGAAATCCAGTGCCTGGCACTTAGCAAGCGATGGGTTACACTTTCGTGGACCAGATGAGAGGTGGCTGTGGGCAGCCCGCGGGGGCCCCGTGTCCCTGTGTGCAGGCTCTGCCAGGGCCCTGGTTGCTAGTCGAGGGGAGGACACGACTGTTAATTTACTGATTTGGGGTCAGAGACGTGGCCGGTGCCTGCCTGCCTGCGGCCCTGGAGGGGAGCGTTTTGGTCCCGGGCCGGCCTGACTGCCCTGCTTCCTCCCTTAGGCGCCTCAGCCTCCCGGCACCGCGTCCTCCGAGCCCGGCGACCAGGACAGCAGGAGCTCGTCTCTGCAGGCTCCCTTCTCGGCGGGATGGAGCTGCATTCCCCTGCACGGTGCGTGTGTCATGCTTGTGGAGGCTGGGGCGCAGCAGGCGGTGTCGCAGCGGCTCGTGCTGTGGGTGATCACGTGGGAGAGGGGACCGGGTGTTTGCAAGTAGGAGGAGCCAGTGCGAATGTTTCCAGCCAGGAGGTCCCCGAGCCATCCCTTCAGGGGGGAGGGGGAAGCCCTCCCCAGGAGAATCAAGGCAGCGTTTCCTCAGGCGGACCGTGGGCTCCGGGCTGCTCCTTCCTGAGGAGACTGGGGATCGGAGACGAGCCGCAGGGAGCTGCCTCCTCCTCTCCTCGCTCTGCCTGTAGCGGCCGCCCGCGCGCCTGCGGAAGCTGTGCCTGGGCCACGGTGCCCGCCCGGGGGTTGTGTGCTGTCCGTCAGGGCTGCCTTAGAGTAACGGAGCTAGAGGGTCGCCGTAGGGTCAGTACGTCCTGGCCATCAGGAGACTCAGGAGGTCGAGGGTGGGCTCCGTTGTGCTCACGGCTTCAGGCACCTTGGGTGATGCTGGGCTTCAGGTGAAGGTCACTTCAAAGGACAGGTGGTGGCCGGGGGGTCCCTCTGCCGTGCCGCGGTCTGGCTGTGGGCGACCGTGGCCGCCCGCATGGTGACCTGCCTGCTCTGTGGCAGGTGTGAGCCCAGAGGTGAGCGAGCTGCTGATGGAGGCCCAGCTGCTCCAGGTGACCCTCCCTGAGATCCAGGAGCTTTACCAGGCGTTGCTGGCGAAGCCCAGCCCTGCCCAGCAGACGGGCCGCAGCTCCCCCGGCAGACCCGGCGGCGAGAAGGTGAGTGTGGCTGGGGGCGGGGGTGGGGGGCGGCCAGTGGACGGAGGTGCCTCTCGTCTGGGAGGGCAGGTGTCTGTAGGGAGCAGGGCTGCTGGGCACCCCCTGGGCTCCCCGCCCGGGTCTGGTCCTGCTCGAGTCTCTGGATTTTTTTCCTTTTCACAAAAGGTGCTTCTGCCATTTCCGTGTAAAGGAGCCGGAAGCAGGTTATTTTTCTCCTGTAAGACACACAGCAGAGACGCGTGCAGTCCTAGTGGGAAGGCCTGTTGAGAGAACCTTCCAAACTCGGATATCCCCCGAGTCGCTGTTTAACACCTGCTTCGCTCCTCTAACCTTGTGAGGCAGCTGGTGGGGGACGGGGGAGACGGGTCCGTGCGGAGTGCTGACCAAACCAGGGGGACACTGGCCTGGCCTGGTTCAGGGGCTGCGTCCCCCTGTCCTGTCCTCACTGACCCGTAACCCTCGGCCTGGAATGCGGTGGGATCAGGGAGTCTCCTGAGCAGAGGCTGCTGCTGCGGTACCTGGGGCACCATTGGTTGCGGCCGTGTGCCCCTGCGCGTCTGCGGGTGGAGGCCCGTCCTTACAGGAGGGGCTGCTGGCTGGTTCCCTAGGAGCCGGGGCCAGGGACAGGCTCTGCACTCAGTCCCGCCTCCGGCTGCCACTGAAGGAAGGAGGGAGGCGGCGCCCACCGCCCGTGCGGGTGGTCACCCAGGGGTCAGGCATGTCTGACCTGTGAGGCCCTAGCAGGAGGCTGCCGTCCTGCGGGACCCGGGAAGGGGTGATGTGGGGGTCCAGGCGCCGTGGTTCTCAGGTTGAGGGGGCTCCTGGGGTTCTCAGGGCGAACCCTCGGCCTCGCTGGCTTCTGTTGTGGGCAGACTGGAGGCCAATTGGAGTTTGCTTGTCTCCCCCAGAGTGACTGCTGCCGGGCGAAGCGAGAGGGAAGCAGCAGCCTGGAGAGGAAGCTGAAGCGCCGCCCCGAGAGAGCCGACCTCGCCGGCGAGCGCTGGGGCCGGGTGCGGAAAGTGTGGGCCCCCGGGAGGAAGAGGATCAGACTGGGCCCCCCCCAGGACACGGACACTTTCCCGTTAGAGAGCGAGCGCGGCTACGCGCCTGTCCGCCCCGCCGACACCCACTCCCTGCCCTCGGACACCTCCTCCTCGGAGCAGGAGGACTCTGAGGACGAAGATGCCATCTGCCCGGCCGGGAGCTGCCTGCAGCCGGAGGGAGACGAGGTCAGTGCGGCTTGGCCTCGAGGACGCGCTTCCCCTTAGCTCCGCACCGCGGTCTGTCTCTCCTGCTGCCTGCTCTGCTCTGAGTGATCTCCTCTCCACCGGGCTCTGCTCTCACCAGCGCTCCTGGGCCTTCTCCCTTTTCCTGAAGAAACTCTTCTCTTCCCTCCTTCCTCTTCCTGCTCCTCCAGCGGCACCGCCCCGGCGCCCGGCAGGTGGGGGGTGCGGATGGCGTCGTGGCTGAGTCACCGGCGGCTCTCCCGGCCCCCAGGCAGCCACGACCGAAGAGTGGCTCTGTCCCCGTGGTGGGGCGGCCGCGGTGGCGGCGCCGGCCTGGACGCTCTGAGGGGCCTGCCGGACGCGCCCGTTCTCCTCTGAACACCCGTCTCCCTGCTCTTTGTAACCAGGTGGACTGGGTCCAGTGTGATGGCAGCTGCAACCAGTGGTTCCATCAGGTCTGTGTTGGCGTCTCCCCAGAGACGGCGGCGAAGGAGGACTACGTCTGTGCGCGCTGCGCGGGGAAATAAGCCGCCCTGGTGTCATTCCGGACCCACCGGGAGGGACCGCGGCTGTTCCCCAGCAAAGCCACAGGACTGGGCCAGACCAGCCTGTACTCGGTGCTATTTCTATTCCGAATGGATCGTTTTCCAGAACTCTTTGGAAAAAAGAAAAAAAACTAAAAAAAATTTTGACACCTTTTGTATTTTTTCCGTAAGAGCCGTTTGTGGTTGTCGGGTGACAGGCTGGCTGTGTGGCGGGTTCCCACCCCCCGAAGGCTCGGGCGCCCGCCCCTTCCCACGCACAGCCCCCCGCGCGCCGCCGGACCCGCCGCGAGCCCAGCTCCGTCTCGTGCCCAGAGGCACAGAAATTCCAGTAAATCCTCGTGGGAGGAGTTCTCCGTTTACTGTTACCATATTGGGAACTTGAGTTTCACTTTGGGGTTTCGTTTGTTTCTTTATCCACTTTTCTTTTCCTCGTAGACTAGGTTTATTTATCTGAGCAATAACTTCCATGTTGTTTCAGTGGCTGGAATTAAAACAAAACAAATTTCCGAACAGCGTGTTGGTGTTGAGCATGTGGCTGGTTGGCGTGCGGAGCGCCCATGTCGGACCAGTGTCAGACCGGTGTCCGGTGTCGGACCGGCGTCCCCGATGAGCTGGTGACCTAGAAAGAGTGCTGAGGGCTGCCCAGCATGGCTGTCTCTGGCCACTCCTGCCCCCTTTTCGTAGCTGGTATCACATGAGGCGATGGCTTTGTGGATGAGTGCTTGGTTCTGCGAGAGCCACCAGACCACCGCCCTTCTCGCTCCGCCTGGGGCACGTGCGCTGGCCTCTGCCCAGCCGGGCTGCAGCGGCCGGTGCTGCTCACACTCAGGGCCATGGCCCCATCCCAGCCCCCCAAGTGTCAGGATAGGAGCGGTGTCTGACGCCTGCTTCCTCAGAGCGGGCAGGTCGCTCCCAGACTCGGAGTCCATGCTCCGTGCAGGCGTTGGGAACTGGGTGCCGTGTCAGGGACCCTCAGGGCTTGGAAGCAGGGTGTCGCCTGGTCTGACAGGTGCTGGGCCCACAGACAGACGCTCCAGGTGCCGTCTGGATACACGATTTGGCCTTTTTAAATGTCCACATCCTTAGCACCCCAGCCCTGGGGCAGGATGCCCGCTGCCTGCGGCGTTGGGACGAGAGGATACTGAGGAAGCTGTGCTGCAGAGAGCGTCTGCCCACCTGGCACCCGCTCCCGCCCACCAGCTCTTGTTCACCTGTGGGTTGTACCCAGTCCCGGCCAGAAGCACCTGTGTTGGGGGGTGGGTCTGCCTTGCTGATGAGGGGAAAGCAGGGGTGAGAGCCATGGGTCTCTGATGCTGCTGAAGGTCACTCTGCCCGACCCCGATCCCACAGGCCTCTCTCTCTCATGGCCGTTTCCAGCTCAGGGCACTGCCTTCCAGCCGGCGCCTGGGGTGCCCAGGACGACTGCAGAGGGCTGTTCCCTGAACATCGTGTGTTGAGGGTTCACTGTGAGGCCAGGCTGTGTCCCACAGAAACGCCTGAACACGGGAACGAGCAAACACGGCTGCCTTTCCTTGTCGGTCCTCAGCTCTGAGGGGAGCGGCTGTGAGGAGCCTGCGCCCAGGGTCGTCGGGTAAAGAACCTGGTGGGCGTGGGCCCCCCCAGCGTCCGAGTCAGACTCCGGGCATTTCTCTCGCAGCCTCCGGCCTGAGGGAGTCGCGGACGGGCTGTGGGAGGCCGGCTGCTGGTACCTTCCTTCCTCCCAGCTTCCCAGGAGGCTTCTGTTTCGAGGTTCGAGGTTCGAGCCAGCGTGGCCTCCTGCGGGGGGAGCCGGTAGAACCGAGTCCCCGCTTCATTCTGCCACACGGAGCTTAGAAAGGCGAGAGGGGAGGATGCTGAGATGTGGATCTCGGACTCGAAGCCCCCATGTTGGGGAGAAGAGCTGAGGACACAGCAAAGATGCCGGAGCACAGCACGGGGGCCGTACAGCCTTGCCCGGCCCTTAAGCCTCCGCTTCCCTAGATGGGGGGGGGGGGGGAGGGTTACGGGGAAAGAGCCGCCCAAACAACATTGTCTCAAGTAGGAACTTACATCAAGGAAAACTGCTGTAGACCCATTTCCAAAGCCTAAGGAGTCGGTCTGTAAAGTGTGTTTCACTTCTTTACGGAATAGCTGTGCGTGCTCCCGTGGCTGCAGGCGAGCGCGGCCACACTTTGACCTTCAGGTGAACGTCGGAGCCAGCAGGAGCCGGGCCGCGCCTGTTCGTTCTGGGTCCCTGTACCAGGACGTGGGGCTGGCGTGACGGGCGTGGATGTGTCCGGCGCTGGGACAGGAGGGGCAGACACGTGATCTGGCCCAGGTGAGTGAGGCGAAAGGCCTGCTCTTTGTTCCCTCGGACGGGAAGCAGAGAAATTGAAAAATTGCCTTTCTGAGGAAACCAAGTTCCTTGCTCTATTTAAAGCAAGTGCCAAAGACACCCCCTCTTCCCAAGGAAACCGAGCTCCTGGCAAACATCCCTGGTTACAAGCCGGCCCTTGCCGGTACTTTTCCGTGGTTCTAGTAGGAACACGGACAAAGCAAGCCCCTTTTGCCCAGGCTTGGGAGAGGAAGAGTGACCCAAGGATGGAAAAGACCCGTGTAGCCCGGCTGGTGTTGCTCAGTGGTTGAGCATTGACCTATGAACCAGGAGGTCACGGATTCCCAGTTTGATTTCCGGTCAAGGGCACATGCCTGGTTACAGGCTCTACCTCCAGTGGGGTGTGCAGGAGGCAGCCGCTCAATGGTTCTCTCTCATCATGGATGTTTCTCTCCCTCCCTCCCTCTCCTTCCCTCTCTGAAATAAAAATGTATAAAAATTCTTGTCCTCATTTCATTGGTTTATGTAATAATTAAAGCAGTCACTATAGAAGATCGATGGTTGCAGAGCTCGGAACAAATACCACGGGCCGGGTGAGACGAGAGGAGGCTGCGGGTGCTGGGCGGGCCCGGGCCAGGGTGAGTTCTCAGAGGAAGTGAGCTGGTCCGGAGGGAGGGGAAGCCCGGGTCCGGTGCTGGCAAGGCCTCGAGGCTCCCAGGAGATGCTTGGAGCTCCTGGACGGCCCAGCCACGGATGCGGCCACTTCCAGCAGACGTGGGATTCTGCTCTTTCAACGCTGCTGTATCCGTTTCACTGGAGAGGCGGCCGGTGCTAGAGGGGGGGGCTCCGCAACCAGGAGAGGAGACTGACCTGGGCTGCACCGTGTTCTAGGGGCGCCCCTCTCCAGGGCTGGGCTGGCTCCTTGTTGCAGGCTCTGGGTTTCGACCCGACCCGAGCGCCTGGGGTCCCCGTGCTGGGGAGCCGGCTTCATGCCTCTCCCTGCCCACTCTCCTCTCGTTCCCAGACACAGTGGGCAGTGTGGCTTGGGGCCACAGCCACCAGTAGGTCCCGTGCTCTTTTTGTGGCCCAGGTTGTGAGGCCCTTGTTTTCTAGAGAAATCTAGCGGCCGTCTCCAGCCTCAGTGACCATAGTCACAGGACAAAGTGCCTTAAGTGTCCCCCTCAGACCCTGAGGACAGATGACCAGTGCCCTGTTCCACGGCTCGCTGGCCTGCCCAGCCTGACTCAATCTCATGCCCATCCCACTCCACTGGCCCAGGCCCCCCCCCCCAATATATTCCTCAGGCACAAGAGGAAACAGCTTTGGGTGGGAACTGCGTCCAGAAAGGAGGCCGTTTGGGGAGGGGCTGAGAGGGGGGTGTGCCTGGATAGAGGCTGGGCTGGAACTTATTTCCGAGGAGCCTCCCCGAGCCATGGCTGAAGGCAACTGGCTGCCACTCCAGGCTTGGCCACCAGAGGGCACCATGAGCCCCCGCAAGAGCCATGGGTCTTCCTGCCACCGGACCGTTAATGCGGATTCTTTCCAGTAGACGGAGGGAGTCGCAGGTATGTTGACACAGATGCGATTTGATATGGATGCTATTGTGCTGTATTGACGACAAGCTTCAAAACTCCATACGTCGAATTTGCCGAAGGTGTTAGCATCATAGATATTTTTACGCTTAAAAATGCCGAATTTCATGCCAAAAAAGAGCATTTGCAGGAAGTTTTAATTCATTATTTTGAAGAAAAGGGCTAGTGATGGAATTACTTTGACTAAAGCACTTTTGATGTTTCTCTTGAAATCATCGTGTTTTCGTTGATTACAAAATCCGAATTATTAGCGGGTTAACAATCCGCATGACTAACCAACTGGTCAACAGCAAATCCGCATGACTAACCAGTTAACAATTAATCCGCATGACTAACCAGTTAACAATCCGCATGGCTAACCAGTTAACAATCCGCATGACTAACCAGTTAACAATCCACATGACTACCCGGGACACCTAGAGGGGGTGCGTGTAGGCAGCCGTGGGTGCGTTTAGGAAACCCGGACTGCATCCCCTTCCTGAACACCACCTCCCAGCCTTGGCCTTTGAGTAGGTTTATTGATGGGAAGAGTAGAGATGACGGACGTGGGTCCCCTGGGTCCTGGGGGGCTGCAGGGAGAGGCTGGCCTGGTCGGAGGGCAGGTGTGGTGCCCCGAGCCGCCTCAGAGGAGAAGGGCCAGGACGGACCTGCGGGAGGGCCGGCTGGGGCCTCAGGGCCGCCCCCCACGCGCCCCCTTTCATGGAGACGCTCCCGGTCCTGGCAAATTAAAAGAACATTGAGGCCGTAGCCGGGGACACCACATTTTTCACTGAACCAAATTGATTGCAGCGCTGACTCCTGGCTGGCAGGCAGGCTGCCTTCCTCCGCCTGTCAGTTCCCGGTGAGCTGGTTGGGAACAGGCTTCCGGTGCAGCGCTCGGCTGGGCTCCTGGCTCCCTGCCAGGAGGCTGCGGCCCTTTCTGGCTCTGCGTCCTGCAGATTCACTGTCCGTGTGGGGAGCAGGAAGGAGAGAACGGGGGACAGCGGCCGGTCTGGTCAGGCCACAGCCCTGGGATCGCCTGGCGAAGGGCGGGGCCCGGTGTCCCATCTCAGTCACGATGACAGACGGACTCCCTCTACCTCCTCTGCCCTTGCCCAGGCTGCGCTGCACGGGGCAGGGGGGTGGGGGCTGACCTCCAGGCCTCAGGGCTGTGGGTACCGCCTGCCGCCCCCAGGACTCCCCGAGGTCGGTCGTCGCCGCTCCCGACAGCCGGGAGGTGGCAGCCACTGCCCGCAGGTGCTGAGGCCGCCTGATGGATGGCCTCCCGGTTCCACCTGGTGCTACTGGCAAAGTGACGGGAGAAACACCCACCGCTGCCTCCCCCCAGGATTTTGCTGTTATAAAGACTGGCTCCCGGACTCAAGCGGATTCTCCAATTGTGCTGCTGGGAAGGGCTGGCCTGCCCGTCCTCCCAGGAAGGGCCCCAGGCTGTCTGTGCAGTCCCCCCCACCCCTTCTCCCCAGGCCCTTCCCACAGCCACAATCCTCGCTGCAAACTTCCCACTTTAAAGGGACAGGCCAACCCCAGCCGGTGTGGGTCAGTGGATAGAGCCTCGGCCGGAGGACTGAAGGGTCCCGGGTTGACCCCCAGTGGGGGGCGTGCAGGAGGCAATCGATCGATGACTCTCTCATCATTGATGTTTCTCTCTCCCTCTCCCTTCCTCTCTGAACCAATAAAAACATTTAAAAATAATAAAATAAAGGGACATGTCAGCATGAAGACCCTCGCGCGTGTGGAAACCCTGGTCTTTAACCAACGCGCGCTCCCTCTCTTCCTCCCTGTCCCCCCGCCTGTGGGGGAGGTGTCCTGGGGGAGGGGAGGGGAGGGGAGGGGGGAGGGGCTCAGATCGCAATGGCTGTGGGGAGGGGCTCCCGCTAACGTGGCCGGAATGGGCCACGAGGCCGGACTCCTGACCTTCAGCAGGCGGCCGGGCGCCGGGAGCCTGGGCTGCACTACGGGGGGCAGGGGGGGGGTCTGCGAAGGGTGGGTGCAGCCCCTCCCCCTCCCCCTCCCCCTCCCCGCCCTTTGCTCTCCCTCCTCTTCCCTCCGCCTGCTGCCCGCCCCTCCAGCCCCGCCCCACGCCGCAGCGCGCGCCGCCCTCGCTCCTCCCTCCTCCTCCTCCCGCTCCCTCCTCCCGCTCCCTCCCCCGCTCCCTCCCCCGCTCCCTCCTCCCCCGCTCCCTCCTCCCCCGCTCCCTCCCCCGCTCCCTCCCCCGCTCCCTCCTCCCCCGCTCCCTCCTCCCCCGCTCCCTCCTCCCCCGCTCCCTCCCCCGCTCCCTCCTCCCCCGCTCCCTCCTCCCCGCTCCCTCCTCCTCCTCCCTCCCCCGCTCCCTCCTCCTCCTCCCTCCTCCTCCCCCGCTCCCTCCTCCCCCGCTCCCTCCTCCCCCGCTCCCTCCCCGCTCCCTCCTCCTCCTCCCTCCCCCGCTCCCTCCTCCTCCTCCCTCCTCCTCCCCCGCTCCCTCCTCCCCCGCTCCCTCCTCCCCCCGCTCCCTCCCCCCGCTCCCTCCCCCCGCTCCCTGCTCCCCTCCCGGCTCCGCGGGCGCCGCTCCGCGAGTCTGCGGCAGAGCCTCTTGGCCGAGTTGGGGCCGGGCCGGCGCGGGGACTGGGCCGGGGCTGGGCCAGCGCGTCCTCGCCGCCCGCCCCCCACTTCGCCCTCGCGCGGGGCCGGGGTCTCTCCTGCTGCTGCGGCCGCTCCGGTGAGTACGCCCCCCGCCCGCGGGCACCCCGGCCCCGAACTTTCTCCTCCCGCGGGCTCGGCCCAGCCCCGGGCGCGGTGGGACCCTGCGCGCTGGGTGGTGGGAAGTTGTGGGCGAGGGGAGTTTGGACGCGTCCGGACGCGAGGCTGGTTTTGGGGACCCGGCTTCTCTGCGGGTTCAGGGCGAGGGGGGGGGCGCGCGCAGACTCCACCGGCTCCCAGGATGCGCCGCAGCGCAGGGCGCCCCCGCCTCAAACTTGGGGACCTGGTCCCGTCGTGGGGGGAGGAGTGAGGGGAGGCCCAGGAAGCAGAGGCCCTGGGTCCTGGCGAGGGTGGGAAGCGCGGCGGGGTCGGGAGGCGCTGGGACAGGGACTTGGGGAGATGCGGCCCCCCCTCCTCTCCGCAAATCTCATGACTCAGCAGGACGAGGGCGTCCTGTCCGCGCCAGCGCCGCCCCGGGCTTAGCTCCCACCCGCCCCCTTGGACTCCTCCCTGACCTTTCCCGCTGCCCCCTCCCCTGCTCTTCCCTCGCCCCTACTTCAAGGCACAGGGTTTTTAACGGAAAAGACATCACTTACGCTTCCAGCCCTTGAACCCAGGTCCCCTCCCCCATCCTCCCCCCTTGTCACCCCCACATCCTGCGGGTGCGTCTGGGACACCCCAGCCCCGGGTATGTGGGGGCTGCCAGAGCCCCCTCTCCCCTTGGCAGCACCCCCTCCCAGTTAGGGAGAGAAGTGGGTGCTCGCAGGCCAGCAAGAGGAAGGGAGAGCAGGGTGAGGGCAGGGCCCACGGGGGCATGAGGATGGGAACGCCTCAGAGTCCGGGTGCCCAGAAAGACAGGCCTGTGGGCGAGGGTCTGACGGGAGATGGAGGGCTCCCGCTCCCCTCCTCCCGCTGCTGCCCCGTGTGGTCTAGGTCATCCCCAACTGGACCGTCCAGCCCTGGTGACTGGGCACTGCTTCAGAGGGGCGACCGGGAGGGGCCGGGCAGCCCTCAGCCCTGTCGCTGTCTCCTCTGCTCAGGTCTGAGCCAGCCTCCAGGCTGCAGGACAAGCTGCAAAGGAGAGCCATGCCCAGTGCCCCAGGCCAGGCCCGAGGGCCGGGTTTGAGGGGCAGGGCCGTTCTGATGCAGTGGGACGTGCTGGCCTGGCCTGCGTCCTGGCGGGCACTGCCAGCTGCAGCCTGTGCTGGGGCCGGGGGGTGAGTCAGCGTCAGGGGCCCAACCAGGCCCCTGTGGCCAGGCCCAGGGAGTCCAGCCCCACCTCCTCCATGGGCCCCTGGGCAGGACCAGCGCTGCCTGCACCCTCACCTGGCCTCTGTCCGCCACCTGCCTGCCTCTGCCCACCTGGCTCTTGGACAGATCTCTGGCCTCATCTTCTAGGAAGCCCCTTGGAGCCTGGCTTTTTCTGGGGACCTCTCAGGCTTGATCCTCACCCCTCCCCTTCCTGTCTTGCCCAGGGAGGAGCTGGGGGGCTGCTGGGAAGTTGTGGGGGAGGCCAGAGAGAAGTGCTCCACCTCCAGCCTCCCCTGGCCCTGGGCCTGGTCCCCAGGCTGCTCTTGTTCCAGGAGCTTTTTGGGCAACTTGGGGGGGGCGGGCGGGCGGAGGGGGTGATGATGCCAACACAATCCTCTTTCTCAGCTTTGCAGCCTGATGGGCCTGGTACCTACAGACCAGGACCCAGGACCCCGGGTGGGAGCGGGGTTGGTGTTTATAAACATGGCTCTTACCCCACAGACAAGCTGGCAGCCACTCCTCTCTGGCTGGTACTGGCTGTCTCCCGGGCAGAGCGTGGACGCGTCGAAGGCACGTGAGGGGCAGGGAGACCCTCTCCGGAGCCGGGTCTGGGTGCCTCTGACCTCCCCCTCAGGCAGCTCCCAGGCGGCTGGATCAGGGCTGCAAGGACCTGGGGGAGGGGGGTTGAGGACCGCTGGAGAGGCCTCGCTGGTGCCCTCCCGGAACCCACTCCGACCAGCCCAGGCCCTCTTCTTTCTCTGGATGATGTACTCTCTCCACACTCAGTCTGTGCAGCCTCTTGGAGAGACAGTCAATGGAGGGGTCGCAGGCCTGGGAGTGGGTGTGGGCAGGACGGTGAGCGTGGGGAAACGGTGGGAGCTCAGTGGATGGGAAGAATGGAGGTCAGCCGGCCCTGGACTGGAGTGTCCTCAGGTAGTCAAGGCCATGCGGGAGCAGAAATGCTTCCGGTCCTTCCAGAACTTGGAGTTTGGGCTTTCCTGTCCCAGGTTCTCGCTGGAGCTGGGTTTGCTCTCCTTGAGCCAGAGAACACGGAAGCCCAGGTGACAGCGATGCTCTTTAAAAGTAGAGCCCGGATGGCGTGGCTCAGGGGTTGAGCGTCGACCTGTGAACCAGGAGGTCAGGGTTCGATTCCCGGTCAGGCACATGCCCGGGTTGTGGGCTGGATCCCCTGTGTGGGATGTGCAGGAGGCAGCTGATCAACGATTCTGTCATCAGTGATGTTTCTATCTCTCTCCCTATCCCCTCCTCTCTAAAATCAATTAAATGTATATCTATTTAAAGAACGCATCATATATTTATATATATATATATTTAAAGAACGCATCATATATTTATATATATATTTAAAGAACGCATCATAACTGTGCAGGTGTTAGGAAGGCATGCAGGGTGTGTTGAGAGCACACAATGGGGTCATCTGACCAGCTCTGGAGAATTTCACCTGTGAAACAGGTACCGATACTCACCACACAGCCAAGGAGAACTGTGATTTGGCTGCTGGACAGGCACCGCCGGCGTCGTCTTTCCGCTGGCAGGGAGCAGAGCGGCCTGGATTCAGTCACGGGGAGCCTGGGAGGAGCAAGGCTTCATTGGAGAAAAGTCAAGTCAGAGATATTTTTCCTGCGAAGCAGTCGGGTGACTATAGCCGGACTGCCTGCCGGCTTCCGTCTGGTTCTGCCACTCACCCTGACTTGGGCCAGTTATTCCGCCTTTCTCAGTCTTCCCATCTGCAGAATGGGGACAAAATTCCTGTCTGTGACACGGGTTGTTTAGGGGGAGGGTGAAAGGGATCACCTCCTGTAAAGTAGGCCCCGCCCCTGCCCACTGGCCGGGCCTCACTGGGTCCGCAGATCGGGGAGCACTTTCCACCTGATTTTCTTAAAGATTTGGGGGGAAAAGCTGCTCCAGCTTCCTTGGTGGCTCCCCAGCACCTCACCCTTCTGAGCGTCAGGCCCTTCTTTATGCCTCACGAGCTGCCTCTTGCCGAAGCTTAACTTCTGCAAAGCGTCGGCCCCTGCAACCCTTTTCGTCCCAGGAACTGACAGTCCAGGGCAGTGGCCCGAGTGAGGGAGGCCGAGAGGGCCCTGACCGGTCCCTGTGAGCCTGGACTACAGGGAGCGCCTGGCTACCGGCTTCCCCTAAAGAGGCCTGAACTCCAGCAAGGCGTCCGCTGTTCAGTGTCAGGACACGGGGGGGGGGGGGGGGGGCTGAATTCCAGGCCCCTCCCGGACTGCCCGCTGGCAGCATAGGAGACCGGCCCCTGAACCGCAGAGGTTTCGTGCCACCAAACAGCCCCCCAATTGTAAGTCGGGCAGGAAAAGAAAGGGGGTACCCGGCTGTTGTAAGGTCAGGAGAGGGTCTCCATGGGGTCTCTCGTTTCCGCCTGAGAGAGGGTTCATCTGCTGCCTGCCTACGGAGCCTGCAGAGGATGGGCGAGAACCTCGGGGAGAGGCTCTGGGGTCCTGGGGAAGCACCCCGGGGCTGACATCACCTCACAGCCGTGAACCTCAGAAAGTTACGGTGCCCCCAGGAGCACAGGCTGGCTGGTGCCGGCGGGAAGCGTGGAGCTAATGGAGGGGAGGAGAGAGGGGAGCGGGACGCTGCCTCTCCCGGTTCGACTCTCTTCGCGTTAATAAGCCGCCCTGGTTCCTCATCAATCCTGGCGCTGCAGGAGGCAAAGGGAAAACGCCGCTGAGAAATTGGATTAGCTCCTGGATGCTGGGAGCTGCGGCTGCTGCCGGAGGTAGGGGAGCAGCCAGATCTGGCCTGCAGTCACAGCCCGGCCGAGGGCCGCTGGTGGGGGGTGGGGTGGGGCAGCAGGGCTGCCCCGGGGCCAAGATGGTGACAGAGCCAGGTGCTCATCACTGCAGGGGATGGGGCTTCCCCCAGGGTGTCCACAGTGAGCTCTGCAGGCCTGGGGCGGGCAGGCGGGAGAGGCCAGCACCCCAGGCCCAGGCCCCACAGGCATCGCTGGGAGAGCAGGGGGGATCTGGCTCTTTGGTGGTGACATGAGATGCCCGAGGACCATGATTCTCAAAGGGTGGTCCATGGGCCCCTGGGAGCCCCCAGGAATTTCCAGCATGGCAGTCGTGTGGTCTGCTTGCAAACTTTAGACCCCAAACCGTTGCAGCCGCCATTTGTGATCAGGAGCGAACGCAGGCGAAGTTGCTTGGCTGCGACCGCGTTCTGGAGGCGGCATTGGCGGGCTGTGGAGCTCAGAGCAGGAGGCATGGTGGGAAGCTGAACGAGACAGTGGGTCCGGGACCAGTCCCTGTCCTAGTGACAGAGGTCATGGGGGAGAGGAGAGGGAGAGAAAGGCATGTAAGACAGTATCTGGGCTGATAAACCCTCTCGCTGACATGAAGGGCTCGCCTGAAACAAGGGCTGCTTCAGATTTCCCCATGGTGACAGGTGCCACCTGCATCCCAAGTTCTGCCGGTTCCCTGTCCCCAGTGTTGGAGCCAGGATGAGAGGCTGGGACCCCTGGCCTTGCAGCCTCACTGGGTCACACTGGTCAGCCCCCCACTCATTCATTCATTCATTCATTCATTCATTCATTTATGCAACAAGAATTCACGAGCAAACACTCTCTGCCAGGCTACAGTGGTGACAAAGAGAGCAAACACAGTCCCTGCCCTCATGACCCTAATAGTCTGAAGGAAGCAAGACATTAAGCAAAAGGATCACACAATTGATTATTTAATTACAATGGTGATAATTGGGGTGAAGTAAAATCTGCTCAATGCTCAAAGGGTTGACCGGGGGTCACTGGCTGAGTGGGAATAGCGGGTGGGTGGCGACCATAATTCATGGTCAATGGGGTCAGGGCACAGACACTCCTGGGCCTTCTCACGGATGTCAGGGCACGCCTGACACTGGCACGTGTGTGTGGAGGGCACACCTATAGGATAGAACACCTGGCAGGGTGGGCTCTGGGATGAGCTCTGAGTTGGGAGGCAGGATCTGCCGCTAATCCTCCAGGTGACCTTGAGCTTGCCATCTCCCCTCGTTGTATCTGTTCCTTCCTCTGTAAAGCGAGATTTGACCAGCAAGTCCCAGCAGTTCCTTCTCAGGGTCCCAGAAAAGTCTTCGAGGTTTTCAAAGTTCTTCCCCTCAGGAGACAAGAAATGGATTTAGGAACAGGCCTGAGAAGGCTCCTGAGTCACTCCTGGGAGCAGGGAAAGACGGAGAGCAAGGGGACCATGGCCCTTTGAGCCACACATGGAGGAGTGGGCCTGGCAGGTGGAGCCGGCTGCTGCCACTGCACAGCATCCCTGGAGCAGTGGTCCAGAACTGAAGCAAGTAGGGCTTGGGTGGACATTAGGCGGCACCTTCCTGCTTGTGGGACAGTGACGTTGGGCAGGCGGTTGGAGGGGTGGACAGAGACTGTCAAATAGATGGCCCAGCAAGGCAGAGCAGGCTTCCAGAGGGCGGCTGGGGTGGGTGGATGACCTTCGTCCCTGAATTTTTCTCCTCGCCGTGCCACTGATGTCAGCGCTGTCTAGAAGATGTCAGTCCTCTTGGAAATGAGTTTTTAAGCATAAACTATCCCCAGTTCACATCTCTTGGTGACACATGTGGCCGACTGTGCAGTTGTCATACTCAATCAAATCGAGCCCAGTGACACCTTTGCTCTCTCATCCTGCTGTAATACAGCATGGCTTCTGGGAAGGGTATTCGTGGTTGGCAATGTGATTGCTGCGAGGCTGGGTTTGGGGGCTGAGGAAGGCCAAGGTGCTTCGTGTTTCAGACCCTGAAACAAGGGCTGGAGGTCGGCTCTTGGAGGGTGTGGGATTGGCAGCCATTCTTCCCACAGCAGTCCTATCTCTAGAAGTGGGGGATGGACCAGAGGCCCCTCTCAAGGATCCTTTGTGACTTGTTGTTGTTACCCATGGTCACAGGCTCTGTGTGGATGTAGGTGTGTGTGTGTGGAGGGGGGCGAGTATTGCTCTTGTGCATGTGTCTGCCTGCAGATTACACAAGATCCGATGGAACCCTGCTCCCCACTTCCTCTGGGAAACATACTCCACATCGTAAAAATACTCACAATGTCAGAAAGGCAGTAGAATTGACCTATAGCATGAAGGACTTCAGGGGATACAAAGAGGATTTCTGAACTGTACACATGGTTAGACGGTTGTGAGAGAAGACCAAACAGGTGCTAAGACTTCCTTCAGGGAGAAGGAAAATCAGGGACAGGGGAGGTATGAGGAAAAGATACGTTGGCCACCAAGATTCCCTCCACCCAGGGTTCTTGTGGGTATAGACACGCTGGAGAGAGCTGTCTGTACACAGTTGTCATGGTTCACTTGAATGCCGTGAGTGTATCACAGTGCAGGGGGGAGAGGAGGAGAGGAGGAGAATAATGCCTCTCGGTCGGGCCTTTCAGATCCACCCGCACCTTCTAAAGAGTCTGCTGATGTCCACATATCCCCCCAATTGTCTTGGCCTTCTCTCCCCCCATCACTTCTTCCTTAGAAAGTTTCCGCTTTGAATCAGGTGGCCACGCTCAGTCCAAGGTAATGAGAAGAGGTGATGGATTGGGACGGTGCACAACGCCTTCCCCATGCTCTTGGGCATTTCCCCATGTGTCCCCTTGGATTCCGTCTCCACCTCCTTTCTCTGAACCCGCCATAGCACTGAAGGCCCCAACAATGCTTAGAAATGATGCCATGGCGCTCAGGACCGGGGTCGGCACTGCGGACAGAACCCAGCACAACCCACACAGGAGGCCTGACTTTCAGCACCACGGACAGCGCACACGCCCCACCCCACCCTCTATACCGGCGCGGAGGCGGGTTTCAGCACCACGGACAGAGGTCCCGTCACCAACAAGACAGAAACAGCCAAGGCTGGATTTCAGCACCGCGGACAGCGACAGTCACGGACAGACTGGGGGAAGCAAAGCCTGGAATCCAGCACCACGGACAGAGCCGCCCGCCCCCCAGCAGCCCATGCCACTGACTCTCCAGAGACATGGGCGAGGGTTGTGAAAGCTATTTCCACCCTTTACGGCCTTAGACCGTGGCCAGGCCACCTCCTCTCTCTGGGCCCCCTTCATACTCTGTAAATGAGGAGGGTGAGCTCCCAGCTCACCGGTGCTGTGAACCTGAGTGCCTAGGACTGTGCTCTGGAGGTCGTTGGACGTGCATGGCCTGGTGGGGCGGGTGGGGCGAGTGGGACGGGGGAGCGTGGCTGGTAGGCGATAGGAGTTCAGGACCTCGGGTCCCGGAGTCTGGCTGTGGTCAGTGACTCGCATCTCTCTCCAGCATTTTGAAACGTTGAGAGCACAGGCATATTCCAGATACATGGCCTGCAGGAAGGCTGGGCTGCAGTGGGAGCACCCCGGCTGGATCAAACGGCCCGGGGCCCGGTGTGGCGAGCGGGTGGGCAGAAGCTGGACACTGCCCAGAGCTCCGAGCCTGGGGGAAGCTGTGAGGGTGGGAGAGAGGACAGAGTGTCAGGCTGTGACTGGCCCGTGAGCCTGAAGGTCCTCCTCCAGGCCTCTTGGTTCATCCGAACAGGGTCGTTCTCCTTCCAGGCCCAGGGAGCCCTGCAGGGAGCGGGAGGCTTTTCCCCTCTAGTTTCTTTTCCCCGCCCTCCCCCATCTCCGTCTCTCCCTGGACTCACGGGCTGTGTGGCCTTAGGTGAATCAGTGCACCCCTCTGAGCATCCTTCCGTTGCACATAAGGCCACTCTGCAGGGCGGTTCTAAGTGCCCAGGGGGCAGGGAGCCTCCTAGGAGAGTGGGGTTCCTGCTCCGTCCGCAATCAGCATCCCACATGCCCATCCCAGACACCCTAGGGCTGCATGCTGGACCTTTATGTGCCCCAGCGACCCTTCCTGGGGGTCCACCAATGTTCTGAATGGTGGGCAGTGTAGACACCCCCAAAAGCAGGCAAGTCCAGTGCCAAGAATTAAGAACTGTGGGCCCCTGCCCCCTCCCCTGCAAAGTACAACCCGAGAAGGCTACCCCCCAGGCCCCCTTGCACAAAACCCACTTCTCTCTGGGGAAGTAACCCCCTCCATGGTTCTGTGTGTGTGTGTGTGTGTGTGTGTGTTCACCACCCTAAGTCAAGTCTCCTTCCACCACCATTTATTCCCTCTTTCACCTCCCCCAGCCCCCAGCCCTTTGGCAATCACCAAACTGTTGCCTGTGTCAATGAGGTGTTTTTTGTTTATTTAATCCCAAGCCTCCTCCCCTCTCACAGCTGCCAGTCTGCTCTCTATGAGTCTGTTTCTATTCTGTTTTTTAAATTTTTATTGTTGAAAATATTACATATGTCCCCCTACCCCCCATTGACCCCTTCTTGTCCCCCTGCCCCCTCTATTTTATTTGTCAGTTTATTTTGTTTATTATAGTTCCCATATGAGTGAAATCATATGGTATTCATCTTTATCTGATTGGCTTATTTCACTTAGCATAATACTGTCCAGGTCCACCATGCGGCCCCAAAGGGTATGATTTTCTTCTTGTTTTTTGTTTGGTTTTTTTTTTCCCGCCGACCCCCTCCATGGTTCTGCAAGCCAGGGAAACCCAGGAGTCCCACACCGACCAAGAGGGCAGCATGAAACATCTGGTGACACACACCCGCCACGGTCCCGGCTGAATATTTCACCCCGGAGCAATGATCCATTAGTCACCATCAATTATTCATTCCCATCAGAGCTAGGGACGCAGCCTGGGAGCAGCTGCAGCCAGGACCCACGCCCACTCCACCTCCTCCCCCGAAGACAGCAAGCACTCTCCCCCACCCCCGCCCACTTGGGGTCCTCCTGGGCGCCCACCTCTGAGCAGTGCCCGGGGGAGTCAGGTGGCATCACACCACTGAACAGATGGCCAGCCAGTCGCAGGCCAAACTGCACTGGGGTCCAGGAGCCTCGAATAAGGATTTCCAAGAACGGGACGCAGACATGCTCTCGTTACCAAGCCGATGAGCATATTTGGCGGCAGGTTGATGGAGCAGACGCGGCCAAAGGTGCTGGGTGATGTGTCCTTGAGGAAGATGCCCGCTGCCCGCCCAGCTCCAGCCCCCTCGGAAGGTCACCTTTCTTCAAAAGAGGTCCCAGAATTTGGGGTCCTCAGAGCTGACGAGAAAAGGCCCTCGCGGCCACGCCAACGGTGCCACAGGTGCCTTCAGCCACACACAGGTCAGTGGCCAACTGGCCTTGTGGACAGTTCTAACCCTTCACCATCCATTCAGTAAATATTTCCTGAGCATCTTCCAAGTGCCAGGCACTGAATGAGGCCCCAGGCTCACCCCCAAACGGACCCAGCTCTCGCTCTATCAGAACCCTCTTTCTAAGAGTGGGTCCAAACCCATCTCCACGGACCCTGTGCTCCCAGAGCCTCCTCAAAAATGAGATGCAGAGTCCATTCTCTTGAAGACCAAAGCCTTGGGCTCATGTGGTAAGACTGTGGGACCCAGCTTGCTCCCGCAGGCTGGCCTTGTACCCCAGCACTGCCTGCCTCCCTGTTTGGGCAATGGCCTTGGGAACGGATCTGAGCAATGGGTACTCCTGATGCGAAGAGTTTAGGCCCCCAGTTCCCTCTCCCCCCTGCCCCCAAGAGCATTGTACACACACACATGCACACACACACACACACACACGCACAAAATGGGCTTGCTTCAGAGCCGTGCCTGCAGCCTCAGTCTCTTGGTCTCTTTGCTTCACCCCACCCCCAGCTCCTCTCCTCCTCCCCTTCCCCACTGACCCTGAGGGAATGATGTCACTGGGATCCCAGGATAGAATTACAGCCACCAGCAGCCCCGTGTCCTGTGCCTGGAGAAGACTGGCTGATCCGATATGGGAGGGGAGGGGATGATGGGAACAGCAGTGTGTGTGTGTGTGTGTGTGTGTGTGTGTGTGTGTGTTGGGGGAGTGTGTGTGGGTTCTCCCTTGCATTTGTGAAGTGGTAAGTGATGTCCTCTGTAAGTGTGTGTAGGGGTCTGCACTCGTCTCCTTACATCAGTGGTTCTCAACCTTCCTGACGCTGCGACCGTTTAATACAGTTCCTCATGTTGTGGGGACCCCCAACCATAAAATTACTTCGTTGCTACTTCATAACTGTAATTTTGCTACTGTTATGAATCGTCATGTAAATATCTGATAGGCAGGGTGTATTTTCATGGTGACAAATTGAACATAATTAGAGCATAGTGATCAATCACAAAAACAATATGTAATTATAGATGTGTTTTCTGATGGTCTTAGGCGACCCCTGTGAAAGGGCCATTCGACCCCCAAAGGGGTCGCGACCCACGGGTTGAGAACCGCTGCCTTAGAGGGAGGACTGCAGAGAGGGGCTGAGTGAGGGGGAAATGCAGCTTCGGTGGCTAGGAGGATTTGGGGTGACCCTCCCTTGGTTGGGCACCCGCCCCTCCTCCCCTCCTGACCGTCAGCTGTCACCGTGTCCTGTGGGGAGACGAAGCGCCATTCACAAGATTCCAGAGTGCGTCCTGTCCGCGCGTCTCCTGGAGGGGGGCTGGGTGCTCTGGTTCCCTGCTCCAGCAGCCGTTACGCGATGGCCCACGTTAATTAGACGCCTCAGGATGTTCACGTTTGGTTTTATGAAGCTCTATATTTAGCCGGCATGTCTGAGCCCCAGTCTGAGTGGCGGTGCTGTGCTGGTTCCGGGACAAGCTGGGCGGCCACGGCCCGGCTGCAGGGGGCCCCGGCCGGGGGACACCGACCAGACAAATGTGCCTTTGGAGCAGGGAGATGGACGTGTCAGTCGTGCGGGGAGGCCCGGCAGCTTCCAGAGGAGGTGGCGTTTAATAAACATTTTGAAGGGACAGGGGCACAAGAGCGTCCTGGCAGAGGGAGCAGCGGCTGAAGCAGGGGTGCCGGCGGGCACCGAGGCCCAGGCTGGGCTGTGGGCGGGGGGTGGGAGAGCAGGTGGGCGTTGAGCCTCATGGAGAAGGGGCCTGGGGGCCTGCGAGGGTGTGGAGTGGGGTGTGATGTGACCAGATGTGCATGTTAGGAAGTTCACTCTGGTTTGCAGGGGGTGCAGGAGCAGGGGAACAGTGGGGAGATAATTGTGGAATGAATCTAGGTGAGGGAGGATGAGGGGCTGGGCCTCTGGGAGACGGAGTCTGCATTCGAGAGCTAATTAGGAAGAAGAATGCGCCAAACCTGATAACCAATTATAGGTGAGAGGTGGAGGTGGCGGCGGGGGATCCCTGAGCCCCGCAGCCAGGCGATGAGTGTGGTGTGTGTGTGCAGGCACACATGTGTGCATGTACTCATGTGTGTGCATATGCCCATGTGTGCATGTATAAGTATGCATGTGCTCATCGGTGCACATGTACTCACATCTGTATGTGCCAATGCGTGTGCACATGCATGCATGAGGCCACATGTGCACACATGTGTTCCTGTGTGTGCGTGTGCATGCACGTATATGTGTGTGCATGTGTGAATGGGATAAACGTGAGTTATCTGTAGGTGGGAGATTGGGGAGGGTTTCGAGCAGGATCCCAGGGGAGGAGGGGGGGCACTGGTCTCACACAGAGTAAGGACAGGGTCCCTGGGAGTGATGGTGGGCCAGGAGGAGGCCTGGGGAAGCGGGTGCCCGAGGAGCAGGGGGGGTGAGCCAGCGCCGTGTGCTGCAGCGGTTACCTGGCACAGCAGACTCCCCGTGACACTTGACGAGACACTGGTAACAGAGAACCTCCAATTAGTAGCTTAAAACAGCCCCGTCTTTGCTCTGACGTCTGGTTGGAGCAGGGCCCATCGCAGTGGGTCGTCTGTGTCCTGCACACTGCCAGCCTGCCCTGGGCGTGCGAGCCCAGAATGGCTCGTTCCATGGCCACAAGGCAGTGGGTGCAGCCGAGGCCGTGGGCGGGCAGTGGGGTGCAGCCAAGGCTGTGGGGTGGGAAGTGGGGGTGCAGCCGAGGTTGTGGGGCGGGAAGTGGGGGTGCAGCCGAGGCCATGGGCTGGGCCGCTGTCCCGTAGCATCACCGTCAGCATCGCTCAGTGGTCAGAGCCTCACAAAACCCCCTCGGCTGAGGGGGAGGGGACACCGATGTCTCAGTGTCGCTGTCGCAGTCACAGCGTCCGGAGAGCACATGACGGGAGAGACCCCCCCGCCCCCCGCAACAGGCATGTGGAGCATGGTGACCTCACGGAAGGTGAGACCTGTTCTTCGTCCACCAGCCTCTCTCGGCATCACGTGTGAACTGTGGGACGGAGCTGCCTCTTTGGTACGCGCGTGGCTGGTGTCTCGGCTCCGGCCTGAGGAGCGCTGCTAGCCCATCCTGGGTGCGGCTTCAGCTTGACCTCCCCTCCCTGAGGCCAAACACTGGCCGGTGTGAGCTGCTGTGGGGAGAGCTGTCGAGCTGTCGGATCCAGAGAGCAGAGCCTGGCTGCCGGGCGTGAGACACAGGGCTCAGGGCCTCTGTGGGCCTCCGTCTTCAGCAGGCAGACGGGTCAGGAGTCGGCCGGGATAGAGGGGTGGGTGAGCCAGGAGCTGGGTGGGAGGGAAGGGGGTCTGGGGCAGGGTTCTCGCCTGTGAGAAGCCAGTAACCCATCGGGGAGACACACACATGCCCAAGGGGTGGGGATGCCAGGGAGCTCCCGGCCACTCCTGCCTGGGAGGCCTCTGCAGGCACCAAGCCTGCGGGCGCGTGGGTGTCGGATGTCCAGCCTCCAGAGCTGCGAGAAATGCCTGCTGACTATCAGCTGCCTGTCTGTCTCTCGCATTTGTGAAGCCGCCGGACGGACCAACATCCGGGTGGGGAAGGGGCAGCAAGTGCCCGGGGGCGGGGCTGCGTGTGATGGAGTGAGCCGAAGCTGCGGTCAGCGTGGCAGGGCCAGGCCAGCGGCCACGAGGTCACGGGAAGGGCATGGCAGCTCCGGAGAGTTTGGCCATAGAGAGGTCACGGGTCTCCTGCTGAGAGGACTCCTGGGGCTTAGCACGGACGTGCCCCCGTCAGTGACACAGACGTGAACGTGTGCGGCCCTGGTGTGTCCACGCGTCGCTTCCAAAGCTCACGCCCTGCGTGTCGTGTGTGCACACAGGTCACTGTGCACACCATGCTCATGTGCCCAGCCCCGGGCGTGCGCGCTCACCCGGCTCATGTGGGCCCCGCGGTCATTGCCCTGGAGCCTCCCCTCACCCGCTTCTCACCCCGGCTTCTGACGGCAAATGAGATCGGAACTCTGCGAGGAATTGTCCTCTCCGCTGAGCGTGAACGTGCTACATAAACCTCCCGCCTCGGGTGAATCTACAGAAGTAGGAGGTGCATTACAGGAGCCACAGGCGGTGGGGGGGGCGGGGGGGGATGTGCGAGGGGCGTGCGCAGCGGGGGCTCTGCGGGGCCGGGCAGCGTGGGCGTCACCTCGCGATAACAGTGACCAGGCTGCAGCCTCCCTCCCTGGGGGATGCGTCCTGTCGGTGGAGGCTGTCGGACCCCCCGCCCAGGACGTGGGCGAGTGGGGTTCAGACACAACCGGCCCCATCCTGTGCTCGTTCTGGGAGGAAAAACACTCAGTGGGGTCGAAGCTCAGTCCAAACATGACACGCAGCCCCGGCCGGGGTGGCTCAGTGGCTGGGTGTCGACCAATGAACCAGGAGGTCACAGTTCAATTCCCAGTCAGGGCACATGCCGGATTTCGGGCTCCATCCCCAGTTGGGGGCGTGCAGGAGGCAGCCAATCAGTGATTCTCATCATGGATGTCTCTCTCTCTCTTTCCCTCTCCCTTCCTCTCCTTTCCTTTTTGAAATCAATAATAAAAAACAATCAATCAAACAAAAAAACAGGCAGAGAATGGGAACAAAGGAGGAACTCTGTGTGCAGAGCAGCGGCCAGGCCGTCCGTCCCTCCCTGTCACGCAGAGTCCCCCACAGCTGCCGTCAGGCACGGGGGGTGAGAGGTCCTGTCACCCGCCAGGTCCCTCGCCTGCTGCTCAGAAGCCGACGTGGCCGTTACAAATGGCGTCCTCGTCGGGCGCTCCGCTTCCGGGCAGGGCAGTAATTAATCCTGGCGGGAACTCCATCCATCTTGATTTCATGCCCAGTGTCCTTGCACCCCCTTCTCCGTCCGTCACCTGTCTGCACAGTAATGACTCCAGAAAGCACGTGAATTCCTGGCGACGGCACCTGGGTGGGGTGCAGGGGACCTGCGGCTCGTCCGTTCCTGGGAGCCCCAAGCAAGTCCCCCGATGTTCAGCCCGCAGCTCTCTGGGCACCGAAGGGAATATGGCGACACGGGGGTGGGGGGTGGAGTTCAGTGCCCGGTTCTCCCACTTTTCTGATTCCTGCAGCTTTCCTCTGTCTGGGCTCCTGGGTCTGCTGAGTCCCTCCACCTGCTCCCAGCGGTTCCCTGAGCTGCAGGTTAAATTCTTTTTTGTTAAATATTTTTATTTATTTCAGAGAAGAAGAGAGGGAGCGAGAGAGAAACATCAATAAGAATCATTGATTGGCTGCCTACTGGGGATCGAGCCCACAACCCCGGACACGTGCCCTGACCTGGAATTGAACTGTGACCTCCTGGTTCATAGGTCAACACTCAACCACCAGGCTGCAGGTTAAACTCTTACAGTCCAGCCTCCCCAAGCACTGACCCCTCACTCTGAGGCCCAGCTCACGGCCCGGGGGTGCCCTTCGGGTTGCCGGGGGCCCTCTGACGCGTGAGCGCCGCCCTGTGTCTGTGAGTAAACGCGGGCCGGCCAAGGTCTGGGGCGGAGGGCGGCACCATCGTGAAGGTCCGCTGGGCCTGGACCCGCAAGCTCTGAATCCTCAGATCTTCTCTTTCCACACAAACCCGGGAAAGCCCTCGCCAGGCGGGTGGCAGGGGCACGGGGACGCCCTGACCCGGACGGCCGGGCTCGCGGACAGTGGCCGAGCGAGAGGGGCGAGCTGCTGTCTTTCTCCTTAACCACGGTCCTAAAACCTGTTAAAGATAGAAGTGAACGTTAACCGATGCTTCTAAACGGTGTTGGAATGCACAGTTTGATGCGAAACTTGGAGATTTAACGACAACGACATTGGCCGGTCAGGTGACTCGCAGTAGCTGATCTGCGTTAGCAGCTGACGTTTTCCCGCGCGTGTGCGTTTGTGAACGGAGCCTGACCAGCCCGAGCCGCAGGGAGAGCCCCTCGTGCCTCCGCTGAGACAGAGTCCTGCTGGTCCCATTTCCCACGCAGACCGTGCATGTCCCGTGCTGTGCTGTGCGACGGCCGCCTCCGTTGTGTGAGGCCCCGAGGTCAGGGCCCTGTCTGGCCGCCCTCGATGCCCAGACACTAGCGCAGCCTCGGTGCCCGATGGGTGCTCGAGGGGTTGGACACGGGAATGAATGAATGAAGTAAAGGTACCAGCTTGACCCCTGAGAAAGTGAGGGACCACTGGGAGCCTGTCGGCCCCTCTGCAAAATCAGGCGGGGTGGGGGAGGGGGTGGAGGTGGGGGTGGGGGGTGAGCCCCGGAGGCCGGAGGCCGAGTGTGTGTGAAACCCCCAGCCGGCGGTGGGAAGGGGCCGGCCTGCTGAGCGTCCTCCCTGAACACTGCCCCCTCGGAGCCCAGACTGGCGCTGGCAGCCATGATGGATGCCGGGTTGGCTTGAAAAATGGAGGCCACAGGCTGAGCCAGCTCCACCAGGCGGCTCAAGGGCCCCGCGCGCACGGTGTTCGGGGTTAGCCCGTCCTCACACGTAATTATGAAGCCTGGGGTTATGTCGGGGGTGGGGCGGGCCCGGAGGAGAAAGCAATGCTGATGCCCGCGGTGAGGAGGCAAGAGCTGGGGAGCGGCCACGCCACCCACCCCGGTGCTGCACTGGTGGTCCCCGTGGGCTGCCCTGCGTGTGGGGGCAGCAGCCTCCTGACACTGGCCTCCGCCCTGGGGTTTGGAGCTGGGGGCCCCCAGGGCAGGTGGCCCCGAAGTGCCATCTCTCCCTCGGCCTTTTTCTGACAAGGAGGCTTCACAGGTGTCAACCTCGGCACTGAGCACAGGGCCTGGCAGCGAGTAGGCAGGTGGTAGCATTGAATGAGAGAATGAGTGAGTGAGTGGTCCGGCCGGCCTGGCTCCGTGGTTGAGCGTCGACCCACAAACCAGGAGGTCAGGGTTCGATTCCCGGTCAGGGCACAGGCCCGGGTGGCGGGCTGGATCCCCAGTGTGGGGCGTGCAGGAGGCGGCCAATCCATGATTCTCTCTCATCGTTGATGTTTCTCTCTCCCTCTCCCTTCCTTTCTGAAATCAGTAAAAAAATACATTTTAAAAATGAGTGAGTGAGTGAGCAAGTGAGTCATTGGTTACACGTGTCTGTGGCCGGCGAGGGCAAGGGCTCCGGCACCTGGATCCGTATCTGGTAGCTGCTCGTTAGCGTTTGCCGGGTGGTGAGCTGACCTGGGGAACTGGTTACACATGGACCGGCTGAGGCAGGAGAACAGGGAGCACAGCCCTGCATGCGGGGAAGACGCTGGGCGGGGCGAGGGGCAGGGCCGAGGGCGGCACCCACACAGTCCTCGCCCTGGGCTCGGCCCCTCCCCGCTGCCCTGTGTGCAGTGTGGTCTGGGGACCCCACGTCACACGCCAGGGCGCCCGAGCTGACCCTATGGAGTCAGAGTCTCGGGTGGGGCCTGGGCACTGGCACTTCTGGGAGATCCCAGGACACGGGTGATGCACAGGGACTGGGAGGCGCTGCGGGGGGTGGGGCTGCTATGTGGGAGCCCTGCTTCACCCACTCTCCTGGGCGTGGCAGGGAGCCCGGGAGCAGCCTGCACCCAGGAGGGCCTGTGGGCGCTGTCCGTAACCCTCCCTACAGCCTGTGCAGCGAGCCTGGTACCACCCACCACAGACAGGAAACAGGCTCAGAGAAGTCGATGAAGCTGCCCTGAGACACACAGCACTTAGTGGGAGTTGGGGCCAGAATCTGGGCTGGTGAACATGATGCTGCCTCTCAGGGTCCCCTCTGTTTCCTGGTGGGTGCCCCCCCCCCGGAGGCTCACCCCACCCCCCTCTCTGTCTCTGGAGCGAATTGAGCTTTTTCTTT
Source organism: Myotis pilosus (assembly GCA_036010255.1). Taxonomy (NCBI): domain Eukaryota; kingdom Metazoa; phylum Chordata; class Mammalia; order Chiroptera; family Vespertilionidae; genus Myotis; species Myotis pilosus. The sequence continues at coordinate 286,226 of JASKON010000027.1, forward strand.
TTAATATGTTTTTTTTAAAATTGCTTTTCAGAGAGAGAGGAAGGGAGAGGGAGAGAGAGATAGCAACATCGATGCGTGAGGAACATCATCGATCGGCTGCCTTCTGCATGGCCCCCACTGGGGATCGAGCCTGCAACCAAGCTATGTGCCCTTGACTGGAATCGAGCCTGGGACCCCTCAGTCTGCAGGTCAAAGCTCTATCCACTGAGCAAAACCGGCCAGGGCAAGCCAGCCTGAGCTTTGATGGAAACACACAGGCAAGGGGAGGGGGGGGTCCATTTGTTTTCATTTAAAGACCCACCAGCCACACAGCGGGGCCTGCAGGCACCTCCTGTCCGGGGCCCAGGGAGTCCGGTGGCCGCGGGGCCAGGTCCTGCCTGCAGCTGCTCTCTGGGCCCTGAGCTCTGCTCCTCGCCACGACGTACCTGCCGGCGGCTGTCACCTGCTCAGCAGATGGCAGACGGGTGGCTCCTCGCCCTGAGCTGTGCCCAGATTGGCTCAGCCGTGTCCTGGTTGCCCTGAGCCAGGCCATCTGTGCCCGAGAGAGACCAACACTCTGCAGGTGGTGCAGAGAGAGCTCCGGGCAGGCCAGACGCAGCTTCCCCCGGCCCTGCAGAGCGGCTCTCGGAGGCCGGAATGCGCCTCTGCCCCAGCCACATGCTCTCCTCTGGGCCATCCCCTCTGCTCCCTGTGAGCAGGGAGCCCCCTCCCTCCATCTCCTGGTCCTGGGGAACAGAGAGGGGGCGGGGGGCACTGGCAGGGATGGGTCTGCCCCTGCCCCGCGCTCCTCCTTGGGGGTCATTCTCACGGTCGCTCTCATGGCTGATGGAGGGAACATGTCACCTTGTTAGTTGCCCTGAAAATTCCCTTAAAATGAAACGCAAGCCCGGCTGGCGTGGCTCAGTGCTTGAGGGTTGACCTGTGAAGCAGGAGGTCACAGTTCGATTCACGGTCAGGGCACATGCCCGGGTTTGGGCATTGGCAGGGGGCGCGTGGGAGAGAAAGACACCCTGAGACTCTCAGCAGACCCAGTGCTTGAGATTCCAGAGGGGGCATTGCTGTCCACCCCACCCTCCAAAAAAATCTCATTCAGAGAGAGAGAGAGAGAGAGAGAGAGAGAGAGAGAGAGAGAGGTTCTCGAATCTCAAGGTGTCCCTGCCTCTGAGATGGAGCCAGAGCCTCCGGGGACCAGGGAGCCGAGAAGTGCTCCAGTTTGACAGACATCAGCGTCCGCCAGCCTGCATCCCGGCCTTGGGAAGCAGCCCAGCCCCTCGGCCTCCCTCCACCCAGACCTCCGGTCCCACTAGGATCAGAGGGTGGGGGCCGCACATGAGGGGGGGTGAGAGGTGGCCCAGCCCCTGAGCAGGAGGGCGACGCCCCGGCTCCAGGCCACCTCCCCCGGAGGCGATGGGCTGCACAGTTCCCTGGGAAATGAGGACTTTTAGGAAAAAAACTCACAACAACAGACTCGGCCGAGCACCGCATTGCAGTGCCTGTGGGACCGGAGCAGCTGCTGGCTGCTGTGTGGGCTCCACGCGGCCCTGCCCGGCCTGCGCCCGGGGCCGGAGGCGGGGGAAGTGGGTCACCAGCCCCCTGGCACCCCTCTGCGCACTGGGCACCGGCCGGGGTGACAGCTGGTGGGGGCGATGGCAGGGGTGCAGTGGCCCGACCCCGGCTGTGTCTGCGGCCTTTGTCACACGCCCTGGTTATCTGTCACCCGGGCGGGGGGGCTCCTTTTGCTGGAACCTGCAGGCCCCAGCGCTGACCCCCCATCATCTCATCACGTCCTCGTTCTCTCCCCAAAGGGGCCACACAGCCTCTGCCCCCACCCACCTCCGTTCTCCGGCTCACAGACTCGGAGCCGAAACTGTCCGGTCCAATCCCTTGATTTTATGAACGAGGAACCTGAGGCCCAGAGAGAAGAGGGGGCGAGGCAGGGCTGGTCTTAGAACAGAGACCCAGAGGTCGCAAGGTCGTGGGGGGTGGCGTGCGGGTAGGTGATGGGCAGTGGGGTGTGAGGCCCTGGGCAGAGGCGACGCCTTCCTGCTGATGGACCAGTGAGTCTGTAGATTCGCTGTTTAAGGCGCCCACGGAGGCCAGCAGCACCCACAGGCGGGGTCCATGTCCCCACACCCCGAGCTTCCTGCAGAACCCCCCCCCGGGAGCCCCCTGCCCTCACTCACCCTCCAGGACCCCCACGATGCTGGCTGGGGACCTTATCAGGGTGCTGGGGGCTCCGGGGCCTCCCTTCAGCTGCTGTTCTCAGCTCTGGACCAGGCGCTGCGGCCTTTGGGGCAACAGGGAGGCCAGACAGGGGGTCAGGACCCCAAAGCCAGCTCAGGGCTCTCCTGGGTGAGGGGCAGAGGGGAGAACACGGGGAACCACCCACATAGTCCAGCTCACAGGCGGTCCAGCTGGACAGAGCTGGCTGCCCGTTCCCTCCTGGGCTGTCCCAGGGCCACCAGGGAGCCCCCAGCGGGCACCAAAGCGCTGGAGGGAGAGCGGCTCTGTCCAGGGTCCTGACCCCCGCCTCGCAGGGCCCGGCACAGGCCGGCCTGGGTGGGGACGAGGCCTCCGGTGCTGGGCCTCCCGAGGCTGCCTTGGGACTGGCCAGGGGGGCGGTGGTGAGCGCGCCTCTCGGGGGGCGGGGGGTGGCTCTGGACCCCATTTTCCTGGAGGCAGCTTTGCGGCAGGCTCAGGTGTCTGCACCCCTCTCAGGAGAAGGAGTTAATGGGGGTCCCTTCCTCCAGCCCCCCGCGCCCACACAAATACCAACTCGCAGTCATTATGGGGGCGCTCCCAGCCCAGGGGGGTGTCCTGGGCCCTCAGCCTCAGGGCGCCCCAAAGTCTCACCCTAATCCCCTGCACTTCCCGCCCTTCCTCCCTCCTCCCAGCAGAGGAGGCTTTGGGGGATTTCACAGGGAACCATTTCTCTGGGGCGGGGGAGGGGCGGGGAGCCCCTGACCTTGAGCCCTGGGCCCTAGGTCCCGTTTTCCGTCCGCGGAGCGGCGGGGGGCGGGGGAGGGGAGGGCGGGAGCGGGGGGCGGAGGCGGGACCCAGGCGTCAGTCCCGGCCCCCCACGCGGACGCGCAGCCCCCGCCGGCCTGTGGGCGGCGCGTGGCCTGGAAATTCCCGACTCAGCGTTTCTGCGTCCAGCGCCCGTGACGAGCGAGCTGCGCGGATCCAGACACAGGCTCAGCCCAGCGCGGAGCCCCGTGGCCGGTGCCGCAGCGCCGCAGAGCCCACGGGGGGCGGGGCGGGGCGGGGCGGGGGGCGGGGAGGGGGAGAGAGGCAAGGGGGGGATGCGTGGAGCTCGTGGGGATCCCGGGCTTCTCAGTGAGGCCCTCCCACGTCAGGGGGGCACTTCCTGGGTCGAACCCCAAACTTGAGCCATGGTTCTGAGTGCGCAGAGCAGGAGCAGGAAGGGGTGCCGCTGGGCGGGGGGCGGGGGGAGAGGGAGCGCGCAGAGCGGGCGGGGCTGGGAGGCCAGGGGACCAGGGCTGGGGGCCCGACACCCGCAGAAATGCCACGCGGAGCTGGGGTCCCGCGGTCTCAGCGGGCGGGTGCTGGGGGCAGAGGTGGAGGCAGAGGGGGGTCACCCAGGCTCTGCGCCCCCTGCCTCCGGCCCCCAGTGGGAATGCCTGCCCCCCGGTGCTGGGGAGGCCGGGTCCCTACGCAGGGCCGTGTGGGCGGGTCCTATCTGGGAGCCAGGCCGGGCCCTGCGCTGCAGATAACCCCGCCCCCAGCCCCCCAGCCCCCGCCCTCCGCCTCCATCCCCCGTCCCGCCCTCTCGCTCTCGGGAGTCGGGGCTGGACTACGCCCCCTGGGACTGAGGCTGGGGCGCCCCGGTCCCGGCTCTCGGGGCGGAAGGAACCCCACCTCGCCGGCCCCTCCGGATCTGCCCTTTGTCTGCCACTGCACGTCGCCCTCCCTCTCCGTGCCTTTCCCGACTCGGGAAACCTTCCTGCGTATCCCCTGAAGCGAGTCGGCTCCCGCCCGCCCGCACGCCGCCCCCTCCGGCCCCTCCCCCGCCCGGCCCCGCACCCGAAAGGCTCCCCAAGCCGGTGGGCGGCGGGGGCGCCCCAGGGGCGCACGGACCGGGCAGGGACCCTCCGCATTGTCCCGCGGGCTCCGGAGGCGCGAAGCCGGCCCGCCGCCCCAAACTTCTCCAGGGGCGCGCCCTCCCCGCGCCGCTCTGCACACCCCTGCCCGCCCTGCCCGCCCACCGCCACCCCCGGTGCAGAGGGGCTCGGGCGCGAGGGGGCGGCTCCGCGGGCGAGGCCGGGATCGCCCTGGCGGGGCGGCCGCACCGTGCGCAGCGGATGTGAGGAGCATGTCAATTGGCGGCGGGGGAGCGGCTGGGCTGTTCCTACCGCAGAGCGAGCGCGCGCGGAGCCGGCGGGGGAGCGCAGCGGCCGGCCGCGCGAGTAGAGGGGACCCCGGCCACGCCACCCTCCGCGCTCTCGGCCAGCTTGGCCCGCAGTGCGGCCGGACGCCCCGGGTAAGAGGAGCCGGCGGGACCCCCGCGAGGGCGGCCCTGGGTCCCGAGAGAAGCCGCGCCGCCGCAGCCGCCCGGAGGGCCTGCGCGCCCGGGACCAGGCAGGGTCTCCAGGCCGGACGCTCGCACTTTGTGGGTTGGGCGCTCACAGCCGCGTAAACTAACTGCGGGACGGAGCGGGCGGTGGGAATTGGGCTCCGGAAATCCACGCGCGTCGGGCTTGCCCGGTTAGTCCCGCAGGAGGCGTCCCGAGGGGTCCCGGGCACCCCTGGCCCTCGACCTGGTTCTCCGCGAGGGGGGGTGGGGGCAGCAGGCGGGGCGGCCGCGCATGGCCCCCGGGAGGCTGCAGCGCCCGGACTGAGAACGTGGGAAGGCGGGGAAGGGGGTGCGGGCGCCTGGAACCTCCCCCGCCCCCGCCGCAGTGAGGAGGGGCTGGAGGCTCACGCGCGGAGCTCCGAGGCCCCTTGCGCAGAGCGGGACGCGCCGGGGGCGCTGGCGGTGCGCGGGGCCCGCTTCCCCTCTGTGCGCGCCCCGCGCCAGGCAGCGCCGCAGCCGTCCGGGCTGGGATGGGCGCGGGGCGGCGTCTTCCTCCCCTTCCTCTCCCTGAAACTTTCTGTCCTCCAGCCGGCGCCAGGGCTGAGGAATTGGAGGAAGCAGGAGCCCGAGGTGCCCGCCGGCCTCCGAGCCGGGAGGGGCAGGGGTGGGGGATGGGCCAGGGGCCACGGGCAGTCGGAGCGCATGCTCCACTCGGTGTGCGGTGTGACCTTGGGCTGGCCGCGCACCACTCTGAACCTGCGTGGTGGAGGCGCCTGGGGAGGCGGAGTGGGGCTGATGGGGGACCGGGTGGCGGGGAACCAGCCCTGGGCCTCCAGGGGCTGTGCACCCCGCGCTCCAGGGGGAGCTGGGAGCTTCCACTCCCAGCGGCCTGTGGCCTTGGACAGACACTCACCCCCCGGCCTCAGTATCTCGGTCTGGGAAATGGGCGTTTGGGACGTCGGGTGCCTGAAGCCGCTCCCAGCCCCGCACCTGCTGTCCCGCAGGCCACTCCCTGCATCTTCCACGGGAGGCCAGCCGGCCTCGCTCGCAGCATCCTTCTGTGGCCCGGCCTTGGGGACACTGTAGCTCCCCTTCCCCCTAAAGGTGGCAGGGCTGTGAGCCCCTCAGTCACCGTCCTCTGCCGGGGGCACCCCTCCCTCCTCTGCAGGGAGCACCCTCTCTCCTCCCCAGGGGCACCCCTCCCTGGGGAGAGCTCTCCTGGGTTAAGGGGCTGTCAAGGACCTCCCAAGGTCATGAGCCTGGCCCCTGGCTCTGGGCAGGGCTGCCCCACCTCAGAGAGGGGCGATCTGGAGGGACTGTTGGAAAGGCCTGCACCACAACAGCCATTGGGGACCTCCCAGCCGCCCCCAGGAAGGTCTGACCCTCCTTCCGCGGTGAAGGCACGTCTCACTGGGCCTCAGGGTGTCGTGGGAAGAGTCCTGGATTAAGGTGGGAGTTATGGGTGGGATTCTAGGCTCTGCCTCTCATCTGTGTGCCCTTGTGTGCCCTTGGACAAGCCCCGTTTTCCTCTCCTCGCTGGACACCGAGGGTCAAACTCATAACCTCCAGGGTCCTTCCCGCCAGCTGCTCGGTGGCTGAGGTTCTGGGCTGGGGTCGGAGCAGCAGGAAGGGAGCTGGGCCAGGGCCGGGGCTGGGCGGGGGGGAGGGGGGGTCTCCAGGAAACCCCCACTTCTGTCCCGGGAGCCAGACGGCGCGAGGCACAGTGTCTGTGTGAATGGGCCGTGCCCAGCCCTGTCCACCCTGGCGTGAGCCTCAGACCCTGCCTCTGTGGGGATTCGCCATGTGACCTTGAGCAAGTGCCTTGGCAGTTTTTGGAGCCTCAGTGAGTTGTCAGGACGCAGTGATCGCCGCAGGGGGTGTGAGGGTTTCCGTAGACGATGCTCTGCATCCTCGGGGGCGGCAGCCGCGGTGACAATGACAGGAAGGGCTGGCACCAGGCAGTGGGCACCTCTCTGCGGGCAGCGGACATGGCCGGGGCGCAGGGGGAGGTTTGCCGACTGGTAGGGTGGTCGTGGGGTTTAGGAAGGTGCCCTGCAGAGTGGGGACAGCCCTCTGTCTCCCTCCCCCCTCTGTGTCTCTCTCTCTCTCTCTCTCTCTCTCTCTCTCTCTCTCTCTCTCTCTCTCTCGTCTCCCTCATTCTGAGCAGTAATTCCATGGAAAGGAAACTGCTCCACTTTGCTGCAGTCCCCCCCCCCCCCCCCCCCCCGCCTTCCTGTGGTTAGGATAAGGTGGGCGGTTATCTGCCCTGAGGCAAGGACAGGAAGTAGTCGGACTTGAGGGCTGGCCGCAGCGCGAGGACCAGTGAACCCCCCGACTTTTAAAGGAGCCTTTGGATTGGCTGCACTCAGTGACCCTCTGTGTCCAGCCCGTGGCCTCTCACCCGCCCCAGCCCCGCTCCTCATAAACCCCCCGCATTGTTTGAGCTGCTGGTCCCAGCCTGTGGGTCTTTGTGCAGCCGCCTGGGGCTGAGGGGCCTCTGGGGCCTCAAGGGAGGGCTCGGCCAGAGCCCCCAGCGGCTTCCTCATTGGGGGGTGGGGGAGCCCAGGGAAGATGTGGAAAAGTCCTTGGCAGGTCAGGACTGCCTGCGGGTGATTGTCTTCCTGCCCTGGCTTCGTTCTCTTTCCTTTTCTCTCCTCTGCATCCTGCTCCCTGGTCCCCGCGTCCTGAGCTGGGGGAGGCCTGGGGGAGGAGGCCCAAAGCCCACAGCTTCTCCTCGGAGGGCAGGACGGTGCAGTGGGCCCCGCGGGGTGGGGACCAGCAGTGCCTCTATGTTGTGGACCTGGAAACAAGGCCAGGACGGGGAGGGGGGGACCTCCCCAAGGTCACACAGCTGGCCGGTAGCAGGGGGAGGTTTTGAGCAAAGGCTGTCTCGCCCCAAAGCCTGCACTCCCGTCTGATGAGAAAGGTGGGCGAGGGGCTGTGAGGACAGCCAGGCCCAGGGACACTATGGGACGGTCTCTGGGCAGGTGGGCTCTGGGCAGGTGGGCTCTGGCTCCTCCGGCCGGGCTGCCCTGTCTCATCTCCTCCCTGGTGACCTGGAGGGAATGCCTGTGGGCACTCTCCAGGGGCCTCTGTCTTGTCCCGGATGGAACAGGTGTGACACTTGCTCGCCCAGGTGAGGGCGGTGAGGGCCAAGCATCCCTCCTTCCTTCCACGGGAGGCGGACCCAGCGAGCGCCTCCAGGGTCAGCTGTTCCTGTCTCTGGGGGAGGGTGAGCCGGAATTTGGGGCCCTGGCCCCCCTCCCCACCAATGCCTACATCCCTCACCAGCTCCGTGGGCCTAATGAGCTCCCTGCCATGTGATGTCTTAGACATTCACCTTTTCCTCTAATGAGCCTCAGAGAGCGAAGCTGGGCTCCATCTCATTGGTCACCCCCATCCTCCCATCAGGGGGCCACGGTGGGGCTATTCCCCATCTGGGTCCAGACTCAGCTCCCCGAGGCCCACGGCGCCTGGACCCAGCCCAGGGGAAACCCGCCCCTCCATCTTGCCCCCCGTGAAAAAATCCAGAAACAGCAAAATGAAGACCACACGCCCATCGGCGGGATGCAGCCGCGTGTCCCGTGCCTGTAGAACGGCTCGCAGATGGGGGGGGGGGGCGCGTCACGGCCACCTGCCATCCAGTGGAGCCGCTGACCCCGCAATGGTTCCGATTTCCACGCAGGCGGCGGGCTCCCGTGACCCCTCATTGTCAGGAGGTAGCCCAAGTGTTGCTTTTCATGAAAAAAGCCGGGCTAGTTTTGCTTATGTGGCTCACGTGGTTTTGTCTGTCGGTTCAGAGGCTCAGGGAATTCTCAAGTCTGGTCTCTGGTTTTTTTTTTAATGTGTTTTTATTGATTTCAGAGAGAGGAAGCGAGAAGGAGAGAGAGAGAAACATTAATGAGGGAGAGAGAATCATTGATCGGCTGCCTCCTGCACGCCCCACACTGGGGATCGAGGCCCCCCAACCCAAGTCAGTGTGCCCTGACCGGGAATCGAACCCTGACCTCCTGATTCATAGGTCGACGCTCAACCACTGAGCTACGTGGGCTCTATTTTGTATTTCATGTCGACACCTCCTAGCCGGTCCTGCAAGTGCAGGGATGATACAGAGAAAACTGTGAGCTCCCCATGGACCGGGGGTGGGGGGTGGGGGGCAGCTTGAGGACTGACCGCCCCGGGTGGGGGGTTGCTGGGACCTGGCTTGGAGATAGGTGTCAGCTGTAGAGACTCCAGGGGTTGGAACAGGTACCTTGAAACTCAGCCGGGCTGCTCCAGAGGTCAGGCACCAGCCCGCCCCCCTGGCTTCACCTGCCACCTTCCCCTGCTCCCAGGTGGGACCCCAGTACAATTCCACGCGGGGATTTTCCAGTTTGGAATTTCCCCGCATCTCCTATCTCCTGGTGGCATTTTGAGGACACAGCTCCCCGCGCCCCCCCCCCCCGCCCGTTTCCTGTTCCTGCCCCCAGGTGGTCGGGGGAGGAAGTTGGCTTCTTCCTGGAATGTAATTGTGCCCCCAGGACTTGCCTGACCCACTTACCTCCCGGAGACCACAGCCTGTCAGAGGCGCGGGCAGTAATGGGCATCTCCTGAGTGAGTGGCGTCTCCCCCAGGGGCGGCCTGGTCTGGGAGGAGCAGGGACAGACTGTGTCCTCCTCGGCCAGCCTCCCCTAGGCGTCCAGGGTGGCAGAGCAGTGACCATTGGTTTGTCCCTACCAAGCCCCAGATCCTGCCCTCCAGTCCTTCCCAAGCCCCCCTCGAGCGTGACCAGGGCCACGCCCCCACAGCCCACCCCTGCCTCACACTCACAGCTCATCCCCGCCCCCCCAGGCCCATGACAGGTGAGCAGACCTCCAAGTCCCAGGGTGCACCCCCCCCCCCGCACTTTCCATAACCTATGGCAGGCAGCCAGCCCAGGGCCCGCTGACCTCCAAGCTTTCATGGGTCCCCACTCAGTCACCCATTTGGGGTCCCCACCCTTCCCAGCCTGCTCCCCGAGCATCCTGACACTGGTCCCCGAAAGACCCTGCCTGCAGGAGTGGGAGACCCCGAAAAGGCTGTTGGGCAGGGGGACCCGGTGAAAGCCCAGTATTCTGAGTCTGGGGGGAAGGCATGGGGGCAGCAGGGGGGCCCTGAGCTGGCAGTGGGGGACCCCCAGCAGGCTGCTCCCTGGCCAGCCGGGTGGACGGTGACTCAGCAGCTTCCCCTCCAGTAGAGCACGCGGTACAGCTGGGCTCATGGTCTCTTCAGGTGCAAGCTGTGGTCCTGTGGGGTAGCCTTGGGGCGCCCCTGCCCCTCACCCCTGTACCCACAGAGCTGGCGAAGGATGAGCAGCACAAGAGGGCTCGCTGGGGCTACAGAGAGCAGGACGCGGGGGTGGGAGAGCTGTGCCCCATTCAGCAGGCGACTCCTGTGATGGGCCAGGACCCGCGTCCCTCTGGGGCCTCAGTTTCTTTGTTTGCTCTGCATTTTCTGCAGGTTCCCCGAGGTCACACAACCCAGGACTTTGCGGTTTAAAAAGACCGGCTCCCAACATCTGGGTTCAGAGAGAAACCCCCAGAGCAGGTGTGTGTGGCTGAGGGTTGCAGGCCTGCAGAGCAGGAGGGCGAACCCTCACTTAGAGGTTCAGAGGGTGGCTGGGCCGGGGAACCAGGCCGGCACCTGGCCTTCCGCTCTGAGCCTCAGGCCTCCGCCCGGCCTCCTCTCAAAGGGCCTGGGGTTGCTGAGCGCAGCTTTGATGCAAGAGAAGGGACATGAGTTGTCGCAGCAGGAGAAATTGAAGTTAGACTCAGGAAGGACTTCCCAGCCCTCAGTGGCCACAGCGGCCGTCTTGTCCCACCCAGGAAGATGCACCGGCCTCTGCACTCAGGGAACTCACCGACACGGGCAATTCAATATCGAAACGTGCCCGGAAATGAATTCATGAAAACTTTAATCCCCGTCTCCCGGACCCCTGGGTCCGGAAAATAACGGCATAAATTCATCCTTAAGGGTTGAACTTCGCTAGCCTGTGCGCTCCTGCGAGAGGCATCTTGCTGGCTAGCCTACTTCCATCTCATTAGCTCGGCGTCTGCAAATGCAGGTCGGGAAGATGAAACACGTTGTGTCCAGTAGCTCCTTGTTATCCGAGGGGGACCGTCCGCGGGAGCGTGGTCCCCACGTCCTGGTCGGTTGGTTTGGGGGGGACAGGTGGTGGTGAGTGTGGGCGTGGGTGTCACATCCCTGCCTCTAGTCTAACTCCCTTGCAGCCCACCTGCCAGGTGTGGTTGGTGGTTTCCATTAGTTTCCACCCAGGACTATAGCCAGGCTCTGAGCACTCTGTTTGGAGTTAAGGGATGTTCCTGCGTGTTGCTAGGAGGGCCCTGGGGAGGCGTGGCCCCGGGGAGGCGTGGCCCTGGGGAGGCATAGTTGGTCACTGTAGTTGGTCCGAGGCAGAGAGGTGGTCACACCCACTTACCCACCCCAGGCCACACGTGGCTGGTTCCCGTGGCCGCTCACAAGAGCTCAGAGATACGTGTGCCAGGATCGCATGCACCTACCGCCTCACCCGGCCCTGCCACCCTCTTCAGACCTGCAGGCCAGCGAGCAGGTGCCTCCACGCGCCCGGGCCCAGCACCCGCGGCATCTCTGCCTAATGGCCTGTCTCATGCTTTCCCGCTCGGGCAGTTCTGAGCAGACAGAGGTGCTCACTCTGCTCGGGGCCCCTGGAGCCCCTGGTCATTCATCATCCTCAGCTCTGCCAGCCGCTGCCTCCCCAGGAGTGCAGCTTGAGCGGCGAGGGGGGCCGGGCAGCTACCCAGCCCCGGGGACTCCGCTGTTCTTTCTTGCTGGGTTCCTGCCCCGATGCCCAAACCCTGCGCCCTGGGTAGCGGCTCGTCCTGGGGTGGAGGCGGCTGTGCTGTGCTGTGGCTGTGCGGCCTCCGAGAGTGGAAGGAAGGGGAGAGACACAAAGGGAGAAACGTGGCTGTGACAAAGGCCCATTGATTGGTTGCCTCCAACACGTACCCCAACCCGGGTACACGCCCTTGACGGGAATTGAACCTAGAACCCTTTAGTCCACGGGCCGACGCTATCCACTGAGCCAAACTGGCTGGGCTGACACTTGTTTGTGTGTTTTTAAACCTAAGTTGCTGATACCTCCATCGTTCAGGACCGGGCAAGGGCTAGGAGGCCAGAGGGCACGGCATCGCACAGACCAGACCTCTGACCCGCCTGTTCCTCACGTATGTCCCTGAGCACCTACTACGTGCAGTCAAAGATCTGCAGTCATGGTTCTTAAATCCCAGCGAAGGGCAGACAACAACTAAAACACGGCCTGTCGGTGACAAGTGCAGTGAAGGGGGGGCTGGCAGTCCCAGGGGACCTCGCGGAGCGGAAGTGAGCCCCGTGGGGTCTGCGGGAAGAGCCTTTTAGGTCCAGAGAACAGCAGGTGTGAGGCTCCGAGTGGTCAGGGAGGACGCAGCTCTCGAGGGGACGCAGCCCTGGTGTTTGGCCACAGGACTGGGAGGGGCCCTGGCTGCTCACCTGCCCCCCTCTCACCCACAGCCACCCCCGCGGCCACCATGTGGAATATCTTCAAGAAGAACCAGCAGCCCGAGGCGGCGCCGGCCACCACCACGGCCACTATGCCCGCCGGGCCCGTGGGCAACTCCACCGAGAGTGGGGGTGCCGGGGGGAGCAAGGAGGACATGTTTGCCAAGATAAAGGAGAAATTCTTCAATGAGATGAACAAGATCCCCCGTGAGTGTCCCCCGAGGTGTGGGTGTGGGGTGGGGGGTGCCCAGGGGCGCGATTGGCTGGGTTCTTTCCTGAACCGGGTTTAGGCTGTATTATTGGGGCGCCCTGTCGATAATGGGGAATGTGGGCTGGCTTACTGAAGGGAGCAGGGGGTATATGTGGCCCAACCTCCCAGGGAAACAAGTTCCTATACAATTTAGAAAACTGTCAAAAGATGAAAACAAAATATTAAAAAATATATATTTTAAAAAATGGATTTCAGAGAGGAAGCGAGAGGGAAAGTGAGAGAGAAGCATCCATGATGAGAGAGAATCATGGACCAGCTGCCTCCTGCACGCCCCCCACTGGGGATCAAGCCCGTAACCCGAGCCTGTGCCCTGACCGGGAATCAAACCAGTGACCTCCTGGTTCCTAGGTCAGTGCTCAACCACTGAGCCGCACCGGCCGGGCAGTGATGGACATTTTTGTACCTTATGGTGCCTTGTGACTTCCTGCTAAGTCCGTGTGGGAGACACAGGGGCCTCACTCAGCCTCCCAGCTTACATGGTGGTCAGGACCGCGGACAGCAGCCAGGTGGTCAGGACCGCGGACAGCAGCCAGGTGGTCAGGACCGCGGACAGCAGCCAGGCGGTCAGGGCCGCGGACAGCAGCCAGGCGGTCAGGGCCGCGGACAGCAGCCAGGCGGTCAGGACCGCGGACAGCAGCCAGGTGGTCAGGACCGCGGACAGCAGCCAGGTGGTCAGGACCGCGGACAGCAGCCAGGTGGTCAGGGCCGCGGACAGTGGGCCCAGGTCCTTAAGGGCCGTGGACATCATCCCAGCCTGGGCACTCTGTGGGATCTTCCCACCTTGTCCGAGGACCACCCCACCCTCTGCAGTCCGACCAGTTCTCCATGGGTCAGACTGGTCAACGCTCGTAGAGCCCACTTCACCACCCGGCACGTTCAGCTCGAAGGCATCTCCCCGTTGACAGGCGTGTCCACGGGGCGATGGGCTAGTACCCGTGATAAGGCAGGTGAAGCACATGCAACTTCCCTGAAGATCGCGCCCGAGTGTGTGGTTGGACAGGGTGGGCTGGGCAGGGGCCACGGTCCCCACCCAGGGCTGGGCCCTGCTGACGCCCGGCTCTCCGTGGGCAGTGCCGCCCTGGGCGCTGATAGCCATCACTGTGGTGGCCGGCCTCCTGCTCCTCACCTGCTGCTTCTGCATCTGCAAGAAGTGCTGCTGCCGGAAGAAGAAGAACAAGAAGGAGAAGGGCAAGGGTGCCAAGAATGCCATGAGCATGAAGGACATGAAGGGCGGGCAGGTAGGATGGCGGGGAGGGCACGGGAGGGTACTCCTGCCCCTCGGAGGCCAAACAAGGGCCACCGGGCTCTGCAGCCACCGGGGTCCCCCCCAGACTGTGCACGGTCCCCACTGGCTACGTCTGCGGCTTCACCTGTTGACCCAAGGTGCTTGTGGGAGGGGGGCTGGTGGGGGGGACCCGTTCTTGAAAGGGCAGAGGAACAGAACATGCATCGACCCCAGGAGGGGCTGTTGGGACAAAATGTTGGAGGGAGACCCCCCATCTGGGAGGCCACCCCAGGAGTGAACTGTGGCTTCTGTCGGAGGTCCCACAGCCTCTAGCGGGAGGTGGGGCGGGGACTGGACAAGTACAGTCCTGTCATCATTCGCCCTGTCCTTTGGGGCCGGTCAGCTGGCAGGTCCTCACACACCCAAGTTTCCCCTTAGAAGTTTGCAGAGGCCCTGGGGAGGCCCCCCCACCGTCCGGGGGTGACGGGAGCAGTTTCCTGCTCAGGAGTCAACCCAAGGGGAGGGTAGACAGTGGAGGAAGGGCCTGACCTCAGAACCGGCCAGGCAGCAATCACCTCTGTGTGTGTTTGTGTGCACATGTGTGTACGTGCACAATACACCTCTGCTCATGCGTGCATGTGCGCACACGTGTGTATATGTGTGCACATGCATATGGGGGGAAGGGGCCTGCAGTGGGGGGGCATGGGGGCTCCAAGAATGCCCCGGGCACAGTCCAGCCAGGTCCCCCACCCGGGAGGCGCCCCCTCCAGTGGCTGTGACCGCAGAATTTTTCTCTTGACCACATTCTCCCTCTCTCCCCACCTCTGTGGACTCGCCCTGCTCCTGCTCGCCTGCCCGGTAAGTCTTGCCCGGGGTGTGTGGGGCCTGAGCTGGGGGAAGTATGGGGGCGGTGGGGGAGGGCTGACAACGGAGATGCTGGGTCCTGCAGGGGAGAGGCACAGAGCGGGGCCCTGGGGGACTGCCCGCCCCCACAGTTCCCATCCCTGTCCCTCCCCTGACTCTGAGCTGGAGTCTGCAGAGAGGCCCTCTTTCCACGGCCCCTGTGCTGGGCCGGGCCGCCCTGTCCTCTCCTAACTCTGTCCCTCTCTCCGCAGCCCCCGCAGGACGATGACGATGCAGAGACCGGCCTCACCGAGGGGGAGGGGGAGGGCGAGGAGGAGAAGGAGCCGGAGAACCTGGGCAAGCTGCAGTTCTCCCTGGACTATGACTTCCAGGCCAACCAGGTGGGCGGCTGGAGGCGGGCAGCAGGGGACAGAAACGACCCCTCTCTGTGCAGGGGCAGGCTGGAAGGACCCCTGGCCCCACTCCCTTCGTTAACCCGCCGACTTTGGGCCAGTCGGTGGCCTCTCAACTCCGGTGACCCCTGTGTAGTCCCGAGTTCTTGGGGGTGGAGGGGGGATGATCCTTCTCCTGCCCCAGCTTTCCCCCCGACCCCGGCCTCTGGGAGGGTTGCTGGTGCTGCTCAGGCAGAGCGGGGTGAGGGGCGGTCCTGAGACCCCGCGGCCCCCTGTCTCCACAGCTGACCGTCGGCGTGCTGCAGGCCGCAGAACTGCCCGCCCTGGACATGGGAGGCACCTCAGACCCTTACGTCAAAGTCTTCCTCCTCCCAGACAAGAAGAAGAAATACGAGACCAAAGTGCACCGGAAGACGCTGAACCCCGCCTTCAACGAGACCTTCACCTTCAAGGTGACGAGGGCCGGAGGGCGGACCCCAGGCCCACCTGCCTCCTGCTCACCTCTCCCAGCTCCGTGCCGTGGCTGAGTTCACGGAACCAACTCAGTCTGGAATGAGGGCGGCTGGATCGGGGCCCCCCGACCCCAACTGTTCCCCCTGAGCCCGGTCTTCCCTCCGTCTCCACGGCCTCCCCAGGAGTCCCGCGGGCAGCGGGGAGAACGCTGGGCCCAGGGCCCGGCCCACAGCAGCCCGACCTGCTCTGACCCCGCCTGTGCCCTGCAGGTGCCGTACCAGGAGCTGGGGGGCAAGACCCTGGTGATGGCCATCTACGACTTCGACCGCTTCTCCAAGCACGACATCATCGGGGAGGTGAAGGTGCCCATGAACACGGTGGACCTCGGCCAGCCCATCGAGGAGTGGAGAGATCTGCAGGGCGGCGAGAAGGAGGAGGTGAGAGCAGAGATGTGTTTGTTTTGCTCTCTGTTGAGTCCATCAGCTTGCTCCCCACCCCACCCCTCCTCCCTGGCCTGTTCTCTTGGTGGAGAGCGAACCATCTCACTGGGCAAGGACAGGAGGGACACGGGATGGACCACGGTGGCCACATAGGTGCTCACGTGCTCCACCTGTTGACCCAAGGTGCTTGTGGGAGGGGGACTGGTGGGGGGCCCCATTCTTGAAAGGGCAGAGGAACAGAACACGCATCCAACCCAGGAGAGGCTGTTGGGACAAAATGTTGGAGGTAGACCCCCCCCGCCCCCCATCTGGCTTACTGGACCGCGGACAGAGGCCAGGTGGTCAGGACCACGGATAGCGGCCCCAGGTCCTTAAGGGCTGTGGACAGCATCCCAGCCTGGACACTCTGTGGGAAAGTACAACTTTCTTTCTTTCTTTTTTTTTTTTTTTAAATATTTTTATTAATGTCAGAGAGGAAGGGAGAGAGAGAAACATCGATGGTGACAGAGAATCATCCATCAGCTGCCTCCTGCCCGCCCCCCACTGGGGGACAGAGCCTGCAACCCGGGCACGTGCCCTGCCTGGGAATCGAACCCTGACCTCCTGGTTCATAGGTCGACGCTCAACCCACTGAGCCACGCCGGCCGGGCCACTTACCGGAGATTTATCGAGCACCTACTATGTGCCCGAGCTCGCCCTCTGTCCGGCCAAGCCCTGCAGTGTGCCCGCGTTCCCAGCTGTGATGGAGGGGCGAAAAGAGGCCCTTAAGGAGCCTTCTCCACCCGGGGCCGGCGCTGTCCCGGGGAAGGGCCCGCACCTGAGCTGTGGGCGGAGGGTGGGAGGGGGGTGGCCCGTCTCTGAGAAGCGGTGACTGCAGCCCGGTGGGCAGAGACCTCCGGGGTCGCCCCCTCCCCGCTCAGTGGCTCTGGGACGTTGGGCACATTCTCGTCTCTGATCCTCCGCCTGTCCCTCCGCAAGGACTCCCGCCCCGTTCGCCGGAGGGGGCTGCAGTGACAAGAGCAGGGAAAGGGCCGCAGAGTGCTCTGAGGGCCGCGTGTCCTCACGCGCAGCCGTCCCGGTGGGCGGACACGTGGGGGGACGGTGCCCAGGTGCTGCCTCCAGGGCCCTGGGTATCAGGCCCGTCCACCTCGCTGAGGCCGGGGTAGCAGGAGGCCTGGGTATCATGCCCGCCGCCCGCCAGGCACCACCGCCCACACCTGCCTGCAGCCTGTCTCCACGCCCCGGGCTGCTGCTCGCTCTCCCCCCGGAGGGTCTGACCGAGACACCGGCTGGGGCGGGAGGGCCGTGCCCGAGGCGCGGGGGTGGCCGAGCTGACCGGTCCCGCCTCCTGCGCAGCCGGAGAAGCTGGGCGACATCTGCACGTCCCTGCGCTACGTGCCCACGGCCGGGAAGCTGACCGTCTGCATCCTCGAGGCCAAGAACCTGAAGAAGATGGACGTGGGCGGCCTCTCAGGTACCTGCAGCGCTTCTGGCCGCCACTGGGTGGCAGCAGCGAGCCAGTCCCCGCGGGCACTGCCACCCGAGGCCTCCCGCCTGGGACGGGCGGCTCCGAGGCTGAGTCCCCCATCCCCACCCCCACCCGCACCCCAGGGCCGGACCGGGCAGCAGGGCGTCGGGCTCCCCGGAGCCCCCTTTCCCCGAGGGCCCCCTTCCCGGCTCCGAGATGCCTTCGGGCCTGTGCTCTGAGTCCAAGGTTTAGGATTCGCCTTCCCCCAGAAAGCGTGGGTGCCCCCACGATCCGGGACTCCATCCTGGGAGGGACCTGGGGGGCGGGAAGGGCCTGGGGGGGCCTGGCCCCCGGGACAGGGGGGCGTCTGCTGGACGTGCCTGCTGAGGAGCAGGTGTGACCTCGGCCAGGCCACGTCCCCTCTGGGGGCACCTGGGGGTTCCCTCCTCCCCCTGAGAGGCGCTGGGGACCCTGGGGGCTCCCTCCTCCCCCGTGGGAGGTGCTGGGGCACCTGGGGGCTCCCTCGTGGGAGGTGCTGGGGCACCTGGGGGCTCCCTCCTCCCCCGTGAGAGGCGCTGGGGGCACCTGGGGCTCCCTCCTCCCCCGTGGGAGGCGCTGGGGGCACCTGGGGCTCCCTCCTCCCCCGTGGGAGGCGCTGGGGGCACCTGGGGCTCCCTCCTCCCCCGTGGGAGGCGCTGAGGGCACCTGGCGGCTCTCCCTGCGCAGACCCCTACGTGAAGATCCACCTGATGCAGAACGGCAAGAGGCTCAAGAAGAAGAAGACGACGGTGAAGAAGAAGACGCTGAACCCCTACTTCAACGAGTCCTTCAGCTTCGAGATCCCCTTCGAGCAGATCCAGGTGCCTGGGCCTTGGGGGCCGGCGGGCGGGCAGGCGGGCGGGCGGGCGGCCCGCGGTCTGGGCTCGAGGGGAGCAGTGCGGGCATGGCCCCCCTCCGCCGGCCGACCCCGCCCCTCTGTCCCCGGCAGAAAGTCCAGGTGGTGGTCACAGTGCTGGACTACGACAAGCTGGGCAAGAACGAGGCCATCGGCAAGATCTTCGTGGGCAGCAACGCCACGGGCACGGAGCTGCGGCACTGGTCCGACATGCTGGCCAACCCGCGCCGGCCCATCGCCCAGTGGCACTCGCTGAAGCCCGAGGAGGAGGTGGACGCTCTCCTGGGCAAGAACAAGTAGGAGCAGCGGCCGCCGCGGCCGCACGGCCGGCTCGGACGACAGACCCAGAGCTCTCGATACCTCAGTTACGCCCTCGAGGTTCCCCCCCTGTGGTCGCGTCCTCGTTCCCCTTCCTTTCCGTCTGTTTAAAGACCGGCTTCCCGCTGGCGGCTCTGCGGAGCCTCCCCAACCAGCGGACGAGGAGCCCGGCTCTTGTCACCGTCCGGGAGCCGCCCGCTGCATGCCCGTCACCACCATCGTCATCGCGGCCCCATCAGGGGTCCCTCGGTCCCAGCCTCGCCCGAGCCTCGCGGGAGTGAGGCCCTCTGGTGGCAGAAAGTCTCGACGTGTCCCGTTTTTTGCGTGTTCTGGGCCCACACGATGGCACTTGCTGTGTCCTGGGGGGGAGGCTGCACAGTGGCCAGCGACGGTGTGCACACGTGTTCACATGTGGGTGCACACGTATACACTCGTGTGTGTGCATGCGTGCAAGGGCATTGTGCACGTGTGTGTGTGCATGCGGACATTGTGCACACGTGCGTGTGTGCATGTGTGTGAGTGCATTGTGTGTGCATGTGTGTACGGCATGTGCACACGTGTGCGTGTGCATGTGTGAGGGCCTTGTGCACACATGTGAGCATCTCCACATTCCTGGAACGAGCCATGGACAGCGCACTGCTGCAGGGACGGAAGGCTCTCGGGGACCCTGACGCCACCGCAGGTCCTCGGTCTGCGTGGGAGGCAGCGGTGCCGAAGGCCCCGGACCCGCCCAGCTGCCGGAAGCGCCCGCCCTCCTCACGGGCGACCGTCGGGGAGGCGAGCTGTGGGGCTGGATCTGTCCGGAGCCAGGACCAAGCCCGGCCACCGTGGACTTCCTGTGCTCAGCGCGGTGGCCCACGGGGGTGGCTTCTGGGACATTCGTGGACGTGAGCCGTTCGCCGGGTTGGTCGGCCTCCGAGGGGACTGTCAGTCCCGGGACCTCACGCTCCTTGACCGTTCATCTCACACCACAAAGAGCCAGGGGCCCCGTGACTCCGAGGCTAAGCGCCCCTCCTGGACCCTTGTCCCCCGCCACCACCCCCCTCCCCGGGGGAGCAGACGCCCCACGGTCCACGCTCTCATTTCCCATCATGCTTTGGCTTGTTTCCACTCTTAAACCAAGTGGAACAACCTGTCAGCAGACGCGGCACTGGCGGAGCCAGAGGGAGCTTTACCAGGGACGTTGGCTGGTCTCATCCCCGAGGTCCAGGTGAGGCGGGGGGACAGGGGGGACGGGGGGCAGACAGGGCACGGAGGGTCCCCGGCTCCCACCCCTCAGTCCTCCTGGCCGGAGGCCGGTGGGCAGCGGCGTGGCCCCGGGCGTGTGGCACCGGCCGCCCTTTCTCGGGAGGAGGCTCCGAATTCCGAGAGGCAGGACCCCCTCCAAACGGGGGTGGAGGACACTGGGGTTGCTCCCCACGCTCTCGTCCCCGCCCCGTCTCCCTGTGCCCCCAGCATTGATAAAAAGCCATATATATGTTCCCGTCGGCACTGAGTCCCCTTCCAGACCCACAGCCGGGCGAGCGAGGCAGCCCCTGGCCGTGCCCCCCAGCCGTGCACCCCTCCCTCAGCCCTGAAGCCCACAGGCCCCCCACATCCATGAGAACTCTCCTCCCCGGATCACACACCCCCATCCCCTCGGCTTCCTTGGCGTCTGGGACAGGTGCCCGGTGTTGGAGCAGCAGCACCAGGTGCAGACAGCTCCTGTTTCACCGAGAGGAGGAGGGGCGTGGTCTTGGCTTTGCCACCTTCAGCTGGAGGGGGGGTGAGGGGACCCTCCACCCGAAATGGGGGAGCAGCTTGGCCTTGCCCGCCTCTCAGAGCCCCCTCCCCGCGGCCTTGGGATGTGGAAGTTCGTTCCTGGACCCCGTGTGTGTGTATGTGTGTGTTCTCATGATGAGGCAGGAGGACCCCACCGGGTGAGGTCCGTGTAGGTCAGGGGGTGTCTGCAGAGACGGAGGTCAGAGGTCCCTGGGCTCCGCCCCCTGCTCCAGAGCAGTGGGACTTTGGTGCTTTCTCAAGGTGTGTCCCCCCTCATTCCCTTCCGTGTCCCACAAACCTTATCACAGACTCTCTGGTCAATCTCACCCCCTTCCCCGCCCACCTACCTGCCCCCCCACCTTCCCCATCTTCCTGAGCCCATGTCGACCTCACACAGGCTCCTCTGGGTCTCCTTGCTCTGGGCCCACCTCTAGGGGGCGGCCTCGAGGGTTGGGGCGGGGCTGAGAGTCTGTGTTGGCTCCAGAGACACCTGGGTGTGGGGGGCCATGGGCCCAGACGAGCCATCCTGCAGAAGGCGCCTGTCTGGCCTGTGTAGGAGTTCTCCCCACTGGGGGCGGCGTTACCCAAGCCACAGGGCACGTTCTGAGCCCTCGCTGCCCCGTGGGGTTCTTTCTGGGCCCTTAGGGAGTGGGGGTGCCGGCCCCACGTAGGAGACAGTGGGGGCTGGAGGCCTCCGGGGCTGGGAGTCTGAAACCATGAAAACAGCCCCACCCCAAACCCAGGTGAGGCCAGGAGGCTGGGCTTTCTCCTTCTTCCTCGGGGATCTTTCCGGAAGGAAGCAGAGGTGGGGGAGCAGGTGCCGGGCAGGAGAGGGAAGTGAGATTCCAGGGGTCCCTCCACCCCGCACCTTCTTCTGCAGGATCCGTTGGGGGGCGGGGCCGGCCCAGGGCTTCAGCCAGGGAAGGGGGGTTGAAGCCACCCTCGAGGCAGTGGGGTGCCCGTGGGGGAGCCCAGAGGTTGAGAACTGTCCCCCTCCACCGACCCCCTCTCCCCACCCCTGGGGGAGGGCAGGCAGGGAAGTGTCCCAGGCCGGGTCTTGGGGCCCAGAGCCCTGACATGAACAGTGAAACTGTCAAACGTAGGGGCATCCCAGGCATGACTTGGGACACAACCCACTGAATGTACTTGGCTGTGTCCCTGACATTCGAGTCTAACTGGCCGGGCTGTGGGTTCCGTGACCGTGTTTCCCGGGGTGGGGGGAGGGGGGGGGCTCATCCGGTGGAGACAGGTCCCCAAGGGCTTCTCCCCCCCTGGGTTTTGAGCTGCAATATGATGGAGGAGGAGGACGCGGAGGCTTGAAGACACATGAATATACTTTATTTTTTAAGCGACAACAAAACCAGAACCTTCTGAAGCCATTTGAGCCGCCCCTCCCCGCCCCCCGTGGGTACAGTTGTCTGTAACTGACCCCGTCCCCCTAGACGCCTGACCGAGCCTCGTCCCACATGCATGTCTTCCTGTGAGCAGCGCATGGCCCAGCTGAGCGCCGGCCCCTCCCCCGAGTCTGCGTCCGAGAAGTCTGTCACCCCCCAATCCCCCCCGGCCCCGCTCACCCACTGGGAACCACCCCCCACCCCTCACCCTCTGCCGTTGCCAACTCTGCCCTGGGTTTGCTGGCACCTGAGCCCTCCCCCCACCCAGGGTCCCCTCTGTCTGCAGGGCTGACCTGGCCGTGCTGTGTCCAGCCTCCCACTGTCTGGTGTCCGTGTGTGTGTGGTGTCCCCCCACCCACTGTGTGAACTAACTGACAAGCCATACAGGGGCCCCCCAGGAGCCCCCCCTTGGCTCCCGACCCCCCCACAAAGGGCTCCCCGCTGCTTCCTTCTGCTCAGCCCGTGTGGTGAGGGCGAAGGTGCCCAGGGTCTGCACCCGTGGCGGACGGCCATGCTGGGTGCCCCAGGGGGGCCTATCCAGGCGCCTGCGGGCATGTGCAGCCGGGCAGGGCTCAGCCTGTGGTCAGGCTCCCGTCACCGCTGGGTGGACGGTGCTCACTTCGTACGTGGGGTCCGATCTGGATGACCAATGAGGGGGACCCGCTCTTCCTATCGCCCCTCCTGCCTCTGACCGAGGGCACCTGAGGCCGCAGGGCCGCTCAGAGAGTGGAGGGCAGGTCTAGATGGGGGAGCATGGGGCCCCCAGCCCGCCCGCAGGCCCAGCCCGGCCGGCAGGGCACACGGCTCCCGGAGGTCAGCTTGGAAGGGCGGGTGGGGCCTGGGCATCAGGCAGGTGTCGAACGGGCCACAGGGGCCAGGTGCGCTCTGCCCTTCGTGATGTGAGCACACGGGCCCGGTCCCACCAGGGCCACCTTTATCGTCACAGAACACGCGGCAGCCTGTCCCCCCGCCCCCCCGCCCCCCCACCTGCCTGGCGATGCTCTCACCCCTCGTGTGGCCCCTTGTTCTCGTCTGATCTCGTCAAATCGTTATTTTGTAATGAGCTGCGTCTCCTTATTAAAGAAATGAGCTGAGAGAAACCTGGGGGTGGGGCGTGTCTGGCTGTGTTTGCTGGCGGGGGTGGGGGGTGGGGGGTGGGGGCGGCAGGCGGGGGAGGGGGGTCTGGGCTCCGAGGGCAGCAGCCTGCGTGGCGGAGGCCGCTCCCTGGGGTGGGGATGGAGGCCCTGAGCGGGGCTCGGGGGAGCCTGGCCCCGGGTCTGGAAAGAATTTACACGGTCCTCCGCCAACTGCCTCAAAGACTTCAAATGTCTGACTTTGGAGGCAAAGGTGTTGGGGACCAAACAGGGCCTCGGCTCTCAGTCTGCCCTGGGCCGGCCGGTCAGCCAGTCACAACCGGGAGCCGGCAGAGGCTTTGTCTCTGGCTACGGCCACGTGGACGTGGAGGGTGCACACCGCGTCTGAGCTCTGCTGTCTCCACGGAAATACAGGGCACCCTGGCCCGGTGGCTCTGCGGGTCCTCACTGGGCCTCGCCTGGGCCAGGGACTGAGGCAGAGGTGGGCGGGGCCTGGGCATGGGTGGGTGTGTCCCGGGGCAGAGGTGGGCGGGGCCGGGGCAGAGGTGGGCGTGTCCCAGGGCAGAGGTGGGCGGGCCCGGGGCAGAGGTGGGCGGGGCCGGGCATGGGTGGGCGTGTCCCGGGGCAGAGGTGGGCGGGGGCCCGGGGCAGAGCTGGGCGTGTCTCGGGCAGAGGTGGGCGGGGCCGGGCATGGGTGGGCGTGTCCCGGGGCAGAGGTGGGCGGGGCCTGGGCATGGGTGGGCGTGTCCCGGGGCAGAGGCAGTGACGTGAGAGGGAGGCTGGACATGAGGCCCACAACCCGTTTCTAGGCGCAGAGCCAGTCAAGTCGAAACACGTTTATTGGCTGTTTGTAAAGACCGCTGTGCGCAGGCGCCACACAGTGAGTTGCTCCCACACAGGAACTCAGTGACATTAGGCGACACCCACCAGCAAACCACTCGCCCACTCGGGTCGGAAGGCCACGCGGAGGTGCATACAAATACATTCAGCTCAGTGGCCTGCTGCCCGCTCGCGCCCACCCGGCATTTACAGCGGCAGAGCCCGGCCCACGCAGCGCCCGCTGACCCGGGGGAAGCAGAGACGGACGGACGGAGGGGCATGGGGACCAGAGTCACCCGAGGGCGAGTCCTGGGATGGGGGTCGGGCAGGTGGTTTGGGGAAGCGTCAGCCCCCAGGGCTCAGACCCTGTCCCGGTGGGACGTGGCCACGCTGCCCCCGCTCCAACCTCAGGTGTGCGTCCGGGGCCCCGCTGGGAGTCTGGGACAGGCCGGGGCCCTTGGCGGCTGGTCCCCGGAGGCCTCCCTGCCCTCCACGTTGGAAGGACGGCAGGCGCGGCCGAGGTGAGGGCGGCGGCCAGACAGGACGAGCAGCTCACGCTCAGTGGGACTCAGGTTAAGGAGGGACCCAGACTCGCAAGGCTCCGCAGCCCACACGCCACGTGCGCACCTGCCTCTGACCAGGACACGTCCTCCCCTCAGCCCACCTGCTGGTCAGGTTCCTGCTTTTTCTCTGCCCCAGACCGTTCCCTGGCGGCTGTGGCTGTTCAGTCCCTCTTGTGCAGCCTCACCAGGAGCCGACAGGCGGCCAGGAGCCGGCCCGGAGGGCCATGCCATCGGGAGGCCACTGAGGTCTCCGCTCGGCTGGAGGCTGAGGGCCTCCCCACCCGCCCCTCAATGGGCCTGACCGCCTGCCTCCTTGCGCCCTGGGGTCCCTGTCCCTCTCCCCCCCAACCCGCCTTCCGAGAGCGACCGCACAACAGGGCCGAGTGTTCCCCGTGGGTGTCCCCCGCAGACCGAGGGAGAGCCCTGCCCCTCCTCCCCTCGCCTGCCGCCCGCAGCTCAGACACCGCGTGGGGGCCTCCGCCTGTGGCTACTGTGGGCCTCGCTGGGGCAGGGACAGCTGTGTCCACTCAGGGTGCCCGGGGGGAAGGAGGCCCAGATGGAGGCCCCCTGCCAAGCTCCAGGGAACCAGGGGTCGCCCTCCCCGCTGCCTGGCACTCCGTCCCCAGGTCCGCACGGGCTCCGGGCAGCGGAGTGAGGGACGGACAGACACCGGACGCCTGCCTGCCTGCCTGAGGAAGGTAATGGCACAGAGTCCCGGACCCCGGCGTTTCCTGAGGCTGGGAAGCTGGCGCTTCATGACGGGAACTTTCTGGCAAGAGGAGGCGTGGTGAGCGCGGGGGGCACGGCTCTGGGGAAGGCACACAGGTCGGACGGACGGACGTCCTCCTAACAATCCCACTTTCTTTTCCTGAGAAGAGGCAGCCCCTCCCCGCCCACCCTCCGAGCAGAGCAGCCCAGTGCCTGTGGGCTCCCAGCCAGAGGCCGTGGGGGCAGTGCTCTGTCCCTGAGCCCCCACACTGCTCCCCAAGCAGCCCTGGGGGCAGACTGGGCCGTGCTGGGCCCTCACCGCAGCCCCAGGACCAGGAGCCTCTGACTGACCTGCACAGACACACCGCCCTGTGGGCAGCACCGCTCCCCGCACGCCCGCCCCACCCACCTCCGTCCTGGGGCCAGTCCGGGTGCAGGGACGAGGCGAGGGGAGGGGCCTGTGGACCAAGCCCTGAGCAGGGGCAGTGGGAGATGTCAGGGAGGCTGCTGCCTCCTGGAGGCCCGGGAGCTGTCTCCGTTTAGAGTGTGGAAGGTGGCGGAGCAGAAAGAGGAAACAGGACAGGCCTGGGGGCGGGTGGGGGGGTGAGGACATCGGGGGTGAAGGCTGCTGACGAAGACCCCAGGGTCTTGGGGAGCCGGTCTGTGCACTCCCAGCCCTGGGTGGCGGCCCCACCCGACCTCCAGCCCCACACGGGGTCCTGCAGGGGCCACCGCGAGGCTCTGGTCGGGTCCAGGCCCAGTGGGGACGGCGGCGAGCAGCAAGGCCCAGGCTGAGCGGGCACAGCGGGGCGGAGGCGGGGCGGCGTGGAGGGTGCAGAGGCGCAGAGCAGGTGACGCAGGACGGGCAGGCGGCCTTCCCCACAGGCCCTCCGCGGGAAGGCGAGTCTGGGGCAGCAGCCGACCTCCAACTGGGGCCGTGGCTACTTGGACAGTTTGCTGATGACTCTGATGAGGGCGCCGTTCTCATCTTTTAGCCTCTGGTTGTCGGACTTCAGTTCTGTTAACACCTGCGGGAGAGGGAGGGTGTTACAGCCTTGAGCACCACCTGCCCCCAGGGCCGGTTCTGTGACCATGTACGGAGGCCAGGCCCGGTGCCCCATCAGCCCACCAGAGCCCTGGTGTCGCCGCAGGTTCAGGGGTGGCTGCCCCTCCAGGGAACAGGTGCCGCAGGCAGGAGGGCGGCCCTCCCACGGCTCTGCCACCACCGCAGGCATGCGTGTCGCCCACCAGGAACCAGAGGGGTGCACAGTTGTGGGCGCACATGCAAACCCTGTGGGGTGGGGTGCAGTGCCTGTGCGGACGCTGCGGGAGCGGGAGGGGGTGAGAGACCCTAGAACCATGCCCGCGCGGCCAGGGCAGGTGCCCCAGGACTGACCGCCGAACAAACAGGCAAGCCACCGACTGCAGGGTTCCTACGACAGAACCGCTGTGCTCTTGTCCCTGCCAGAGAGGGACCCGAAGGGCCCACAGGCAGTCAGGCGGCCGCTCCCAGAACCTCCTCCAGACCCCAGGGCCGAGCACTGCCCATGGCCACAGATGCCCAGTGCACCTGCCCAGCTGCAGGGCCACACGGCGCAGCTGCATTCATCTGAGGGCTGGGCTGAGGTGCCCCCCTTTGGAATCCTCACCCAAGGGCACCCTTTTCACCCATTCTAGAGACGGGAAGGGAGGAAAGAGACACATCGATCGGTTGCCTCCCATACGCGCCCCGACCGGAGAGGTGACCTGGAACCTGGGCAGATGCTTGACTGGGAGCAGAGCCCAGGGCCCTTCAGTGCACAGGCTGACGCTCCAATCCACTGAGCCACACCAGCTGGGCCCCACCCCTTTTTAAAATGTACAAATTCCTCTCAAGCCTGGGTGACCTCAGACTTAATTCTTTGGGGGGGGGGGGGGGGGGAGACACTGGACAGCGATTTCCCAGCTGCACGGACCCTGGAGGGTGTCCCGATCTCACTGGGTGGGCGCTGGGTAGGAACACCTGAAGGCAGGAGCTGTGCTGGGGAGCGACTGCCATGTCGGTTCCCTGGACGTCAGCTCCCCCAATTCTCAAGCCCCAGTTCACCACGACCGATGTGATTCTTGGACAAATAAAACGGAGTCTGTGTCTCAGGTATTACTTCCTCCCGCCTCTGACGAGCAGTGTCGGCTAGGACCACGGCCTGAAGCGGCAGGGACGGCGCGGGTGCTGCCCGGCAGCTGGGGGGTCAGTGCTGGGGACAGTGGGACAGGGCGCGGCTCCGGGCCTGCTGCCTGGTGTGGAGCTGGACTCCACCACGTACTGAGTGATGGAATCTGGAACGCGGGCCTTTCGTTTGTGAAATGACTGTTCTGGGCAACAAGGAAGGGAAAGCTGGGAAGCACGGGCCAGGCTTTAACCCGACCTTCACCATGGTTACCATCGCCGTGGTTACCAGCCGCATGCTGTGCTGCCTCCCTGAAAGAGGGACACCGCGAATAACTGGGGCGCCTGTGGGCCCGTCGCCAGCTCCAGCTTTCAGGAGTCTCGGGGTGACTTTAAGCGGGGAGCCGTCTCTCTGTGCCGGGGGCACCCCTCGTGGGTGCGAGCTGCCTGCTGCCAACCGGAGGCTCCGCAAACAGGCAGAGGACGCGCCGGCCCCGAGAGGCTCCCGAGGCGGCTGCCAGGCGCTAAGCTCCTCCACCCTCTCGGACGGAGGACCCGCCTGTGAGCTCGCCTTTCAGACCTCGTGCAGGGAGGGCTGGGACCAAACCCGCGGTTCTCTTCTCCGGAGACGAACCCGACCCATCTCCCTGCAAGGCCAGCCCCCGGCTCTGCCTGCAGCCACACGCGGGGCCCGCACACGCCAGGCCCATGATTTGTGAAGGGGGAGCAATGCCCTCAGAGGGAGGAGGACCACGTGGGAGGGAGGCTGACACACGCACCTCCACCAGCCTGGGCTGCCGATGGCTTTGCTGGTGCAGGTGCCGGGCACAGCAGCCTCCAGGCCAGCCCCCCAGCCGGCCCCTGGTTAGATGGGGAGCTGGCTCTATGTGCTCCCCAAAAGGCCATGGTCTCAGCCCTGGTTTCACAGACCCCTTGGGGCTGGGCCCAGGCACGCACATGCCGCAGCCCACGCCCACTGTGACCCCCAGGCGCAGCCCCCAACTGCTCTGGGGACCAGGCTGCATCTGGTGGAGACAGCGCGGCCTGCGTGGCGTGACCCGTGCACACCTGTGCGGACCCACGGCGTGTCCAGTCTCTGGGCAACCTTCCTGCACAGACCTCAGCCAGCAGGCCCTCCCTGACCTGGCCGTCCCCCAGGCCTCATCCTGGCTCCTTTGCACAACCAGCCCTGACAGCGCCTGCGGGGCTCCGGTGGGTGAGCCTGAGCGGCAGCAGGGGGAGGACCTGCCTGCAGAGCCACGGCGGCTAGAGCTCCTGGGACTGCGCGGACTCCATGGACGCCGAGAGCCGGGCCACCACGCGGGCCAGCGCCCTGTTCTCAGCCTGCAGCTGGGCGTTCATCTGCTTCAAGGTTTGGATCTGTTTGAGTTGGTGGAGGTTCTGCAGGGACAGGAGGCACGACAGAGACAGACAGACAGACAGACCAGGAGATGAGAGCGGGCAGAGGCCACACGACTCGGTTAGTCTGGGTTCGCATGCGAGAAAGGAGACGAGAGGAGCAGGGACGGAGGAGAGCGGAGCCAGCCCTCCCGCGGAGGCAGCCATGCGCTCGGCACGGCCCACAGCCACCTGCTTGCTCTCAGGGCGACACCTGTGGCTGGGCCCGCGGGCTCGGAGCTGTGGATGCGGTCGAGCCACAGCCTGGGACCCTCCATGGTCATGGCCAGGAGATGGGGACCCAGCGTGTCCTGGTGAGACCAAGGCTGTGCTGCCCCTGTCTCCCCCCGGGCCCCTGTTCCGGCTTCTCTGTCTGGGTCCTGCTTCACCTCATGACTTTTTTCTCTAAAGTAAAGAGCAGCCTGAGAGGTATTTTCCGGGTGAAGCGGCTGCTAGAACTGGAGGGACACGTCTCATGGACAGTCCTGACCCGCACGTGGCCGTCGGCATCGTGGAGGTCAGGCGCCCCAGCTCCATCAGCTCACGCTGGGCTGACGCTCATGTCGGGGGTGCATGTGCACGAGGAACAGCCCCATGCCCCAGCCTCGCGCTGCGGGACCCCCTGGGACACATAAGGGCCTGCTCACTGCCTGACCCGCGGCCGCCACTCCTGGGCGCAGGACTGGCATGTGAGGGCTGCGTGGAGGCAGACAGAACCTGTGGGCCGCAGGGGCCACAGGAGGGTCGCCAGGACCACACAGGAGCGTCTGCCACCCCCAGAGATGAGGACAGAGATGGAGGGTGAGGGGAAGAGCAAGGAAATGAAAGAGGCATGAGGGGGACAGAGAAAAGTAAACAGCACAGACAACACACGGAATCTGTCCCCACGAGGGACGCCAGCTTGGGAAACGTCGGCACCGAGCAGCCCCAAGTCGCCATTGGAGGGCCAGGACCAGCAGCCGCCCCCCGGCCGGCCGCAGAGAGGACAGAGCAGGCTCCGGGGCTACACATGGACACACCCAAGGGACGGGGGGAGGGACCACGTCAGAACCAAAGGAAGTCTCGCCTCGCCCTCCTCCGAGGCTGGCGTGGGCCCACGGCCCCCCTCCCTGGACGCAGCCTGGCCTGCACGCAGGTCGGGGCGGGGGGGGGGTGGGAGTCGGGGGGGAGGTCTGGAGGACTCAGCAGGAGGCGCCTGTGGAACGTTCCAGAGGGAAGGCACTGGGCAGGCTGGGGATGGGTTGTTTCCAGAGGAAACAGTAAATGCAGGAGCGGACGCTGCGGGCCCTCGTGCAGGGACCCGGGAAGGGCTGAGGCTGCGCCAACGTGACCAGCCTGAGGCGGGCGCAGCCCCGACAAGAGCGGCCGCGCAGCTCCCGCCTGCACCTCCCAGGGCCGGGGAGTCTGGGTGGCCACGGCGTGACCACAGCCCGCCCCCACCTCCCGGCTCCTGTCCCCTGAGTCCGAACAGGCGCCACTGAGGGTCCCTGGAGGCCGCCCTGCACCTGCTCCGGCCGACGCCCGGGGCCCAAGCGCCTGTGTAGCTGAATGTGCGGCAGACACAGCCCCTGGCCCTCAGCTGGGCCAGGTCCCAGGCTGGACGGATGCTGGCCACGGCTCACGACTCGCTGTGTCCACAAGAAGCACCCCTTGGCCCAGTCCCCCAACTTCACGCGGCTGAAGTTTCTGCCTCCAAAGGCACAGACCGTGTCCGGTCCCGACAAGCCTTTCCAGTAGATTCACCGTGAGCCAGCGGACAACAGGCCCCGCTCCACACGCCAGTGCACGGCACCCACACGCCAGCGCACGGCACCCACCGCCAGGGCACCAGGCAGACACTCTCACCCGAGGAGGGACCCGCGAGGGAAGCTGAGCCGTGCTAAGCGGCTGCGGTGCTGGCGTCATGCACGCAGGGCGGCGCTCCCCGCCTCCGGGAGGCCCAGCAGCCCCGGCCCAGCTGCTGCAGGGTAGGGGGGTGAGCGAGGTGAGGTGTGGCCTCGGCCTGCTGCCTGAGGCAGCCCGACATCGCAGAGTGCCTCGGGGGACCGCCGGCTGTGGACAGACCCCGACTTCGTGCAGCGCGGGCTGTGGCGGGAGGGCGGCGGCACCTACCTGAGGCCCGGGCAGCTGCCGCCTGTCCACCCAGCCCCTGAGGAAACCACAGGTCAGCCCGCGCCTGCCCCAGCGTCCCTGCAGCCGAGGCAGCGCTGCTCCCCGAGGGGCTGGGTCAGGGCTCAGCCTGGGACCCCACAGAGGACCCTCCCCGTACCTTCATCTCCTCCTCCATCTCGGACATCTTCCGCTCCAGGGCCCGCCGCTCCTGTTAACAGACAACGCCCATGTGGACTCAGCAGGGAGCCCATGCTGCCTCAGGGCCACCGGGACCAACAGGGTCCAGGCTCAGGCCAACTGCCCAGGAGGCTGCCTGCCCTGCGTCCCAGCACTGTCTGTGCACCTCCCCGCCAGCTACTCCCCACAGCTCCCCCGCCACATCTCCCCACAAAGCACCCCTTCCCACAGCTCCCTCCAGCTCCCCCCACAGCTACCCCCCACAGCTACCCCTCAGCTCCCCCCACAGCACCCCTCCCACAGCTCCCCACAAAGCACCCCCTCCCACAGCTCCCCCCAACAGCTCCCGCCCCACAGCCCTACTCCCACAGCCCCACTCCCACAGCTCCCCAACAGCTCCCGCCCCACAGCCCCCCTCCCACAGCTCCCCTTCCCACGGCTCCCCCACAGCTCCCCAAGTTCCAGCCCCAGTTCCCCCAAAAGCTCC
Organism: Myotis pilosus; assembly: GCA_036010255.1. NCBI lineage: Eukaryota > Metazoa > Chordata > Mammalia > Chiroptera > Vespertilionidae > Myotis > Myotis pilosus. The sequence goes on from JASKON010000027.1 coordinate 317,278, forward strand.
CGCCTCTCAGTTCCCCCAAGTTACCCCTCAGTTCCCCACCTCAGTTCCTCGCCCTCAGCTCCCACCCCTCAGTTCCCCCTCAGCTCCCGCCCCTCAGCTCCCACCCCAGTTCCCCCACAGCTCCCGCCCCTCAGCTCCCCCCAGTTCTCCCCCACAGCTCCCCCCTACAGTTCCCCCCCTCAGCCCCTAGGAGCACAGGGACACCAGGGCCCGCTCAGCCGCCTGGGGGTTCACACGACATCAGGCGACGGGAACCTCTCAAGTCGGCCCGACTCCCCGCAGGGCCCCCTGTTCCTTGGGAGCCGCTGGTCACCAGGGGTCAGAGGCTGAGCTGACCCCCCTTCCCCCCAAGGATTCCAGGACAATGGGGCCTCGTGATTAGATGAGACACCAGCCAAGGGAATAAACGCGTCACAGAAGCCAGCTGCTTTCCAACTGAAGAGGGGATGAGAGCATGCGCCCCAGGGTCAGGCAGCGCAGGGGTCACCAATGCACCAGAGTCTTCCCGATCCAAGAGCGGCCGATTCCAGAAAAACATTCTGAATGCGGCCGGAGGCCAGCAACTAACAGGAACATTCCCCCAGGGCGAGGCTCTGCAGCTCATGCTGTGGGCTCACGCTCCATCACAGCCCGGAGGGTCCTTCTGCCCAGGGGGCGGGAGGGCAGAGCCTGGGCCCAGTGTGTGTGGTGCAGTGTATGTGTGTGCATGTATGCAGTATGCGTGTGCGTGTAGTGTACTGTGTGTGCATGCATACAGTGCATGCGTGTGGTATACTGTGTGTGTGTGTGTGTGTGTGTGTGTGTGTGAGAGCAGGTCTGCCTATAGGCAGGACACTGACCCTCCCAGGACCTGGCCCACACAGGACGTGTGGAAGGACTGACCGTCTGATGAAGCCCAAGGACGAGCAATGAGCTGCTGTCCACGTCAGACAGAAAGAATTTATGACCGAGCTGGGAGTGGAATGCAGTCCCCCGCCTGAGACGCGCTTTTTCCACTGGCACACACAACGGGGAGGCTCGGGAAGGAGGACACAGGGAGCTGCCTACCCGCTTCTCCACCTCCAGCAGCGAGGACCTGTCGGGCGTCTTCTCCTGTTTCTGCTGAAGAAGGGGAGGGAGCGTGTCACGGAGCCGTCCCAGGCGGGCTGGAGGTGGAGGTGACAGCAGGCTCCGGGCGCCCGGTATGCCCTGCCGTCTGCAGGGCCCCGTGTTCGGCAGCCACCGTGCAGACGGCCCTCTGGGCCTGCCCCTCCAGCTCACCAGCCCTCGCGTCCTCCCTAGAGTCCCCCGAGTGAGCACGGGCCCTCCCGAGCGGGGCCTGGGCCACCCCACTGCACTCTGCTTTTCCCCGGAGCGGTGGCCTCCCTGGACGGGGGCCTCAGGGTCCGCGGGAGGCTCCTGCTGTCTCCACAGTTGGACCAGACCCGGCCCCCTTCTTTCACACATGGAGCTCCCAGATAAGCTGATTTTATTTGAATGAAAGATGAGACCTTCACTCTAAGTCACAGCGAGGGCAGAGCCCGCAGGGCAGGTCATGGCTGCCCCACGGAAGGGGGGCGGGTATGGAGAGCGGCCTGGCACCAGGAGCTGCCTAGAGCTCCTCTCTCGGCAGGCACTGGACCCAGACACCCCGTGGCTCTGCCTGCAGAGGTTCCTTTTTTCAAAAAACTAAGGAACAGCCAGAAGTAACAGCACAGCCGAGAACATGCTCCTGTCCTGTGGGCTCTCCCCTGTCCTGAAGGTCACATCCCTTGTTCTTTTCTTAAAAATATATATTTTTATTGATTTCAGAGAGGAAGGGAAAGGGAGAGAGAGAGAAACATCAACGATGAGAGAGAATCATCGATCGGCTGCCTCCTGCACACCCGCTACTGGGGATGCAGCCCGCAACCCGGGCATGTGCCCTGTTCGGGAATCGAACCATGACCTCTGGTTCATCGGTCTACGCTCAACCACTGAGTCACACCAGCTGGGCATGTCCCCTGTCCTGAAGGTCATGCTGTCCCCTGCGGAAGCTGTCCCGTCCTGTCAGCCTGCATCCCTGGCTGAGAAGCAAGGTCTGTGAGGACTGCACTTACTAGTCGTTCACGTTCACAAAGAAGTGGGTTTTTGTTGTTCTTTAGATCTTAGCGCCCTTAGAGCTCAGTGGGCCTTTAAGGCACTGACGCCAGGTATCCCTGGGCAACCGTCTCCATGAGGATGGGAGGCTCTGCCCGCTCCTGCCAAACACTCCACTTTTGGCCAATCAGCAGCGACTTGCTTTGCAGCAGCACCACTTCTCCTGAACTTCAATCGTGCGTATTTGGCAAAACTAAGGACATTACGACACACCCAGCAAGCAGTGCTGGAAAGGCAGGTTTTATTCCAGCGCCCTGCGCCCGTTGGTCAGCAACGGCTGAGACTGCGGACCCTGAAGGTCGGCCTGGGGCAGGGAGGGCAGGCAGGGGAAGTCCATCCTCCTGTGAGGTGCTGGGTGAGGCCTGGATTGACTGACACAGCTCATCGGCTGTTGAGATAAAAGCAGCTTCGGACAGCCGGGTCTGCTGAGCGTGGACGGGCGGGGAGGGCGGGCTGCCGGGGTTGAGTCCATCCTTCGGCCTCACTCTTTCCTTGAGGCCAAGACCTGCTTTTCTTGTCCCACTGAAGTCACTTAACGCACCAGGAGCCCCCGTGGGGGAACCAGGCCGCAGGACAGAAGCTCTGCAGGGGCTGGACCCTCCGTCCACCACCACCTCTGCCCTGAGCAGCCGCTGCCTCAGGCCTCTGTGCCCCGAGCTGGCGTGTGACAGGGCTCCTTGTCCCTCTCTGGGGAGACCTGGGGGACGAGGCCAAACAGGCTGGGACTGGCCTCATCCCACGAGGTCGATGATTCCCGTTTAGGCACCAGGAGTTGCTCCCAGGACTGGCGACCATCCCTCCTCAGCAGATGCTGATGAACCTGCGGCCCCCGCCCCTGAGGGCCCTGCCCCCTCACCTGGGCCACCTTCTCCAGCCTGGACTTGACATCTGCCAGCTCCAGCTGGGCCTCCTGCAGCTTGGTCTTCAGCTTCTGGTTTTCGGTCAGGGCGCCCTCATAGAGCTGGGGAGCGAGTGGCCTGTCACCTTGGGGGGCGCCCAGCAAGAACCACCACCCGCCACCCCCTGGGGGGGGTTCTAGGGAACGTGTCCGTTTACTGGTCTGCACCCCTCCCCAACCCCCGTCAGCGGAGGCCCTGGTGACGAACACAGCGACAGGCTCAACCTCAACACCGTCCCTTCCCCACCTGGAAGCCACAGCTCGCCCCAGAAACAGCTGCTCACACCCTATGTGCACTGTGTTCTCGGAGCCAGCCCTGTACACACTGATTTTGGTGAAGTTCTGCTTAACAAACGCACGCTTTCCTCACAAAACCGTTCTCTGTCACCTCCTCTGCGAGGTGGAGGAGAGTGATGGGGGCAAACCTGTGAACCCGCGGCCGCTCTGGACAGGCCTGTGGGCAGGAGGTCCCCGGGCTGAGCGAGCTGGGGGCAGCGGGAGGCCTGGGTGTGATGTCACTGCCTGCCCTCGGCTCCATCAGACAGGGCGCACATCCCACCAGCGAAGGCCGCAGCCCGCGAACCGCACGCCGAGCAGGACGCTACCTTCTTGTAGTCCCTGCTGCTGTCCTCGTCCACGCGGCTGGCCAGGTTGGCCAGGCGGGCCTCCCGCGCCTCCCTGCGCGCTCTCGCCGAGGCCCGGTCCCCATAGGAGTCGCTGGCCGTGGGGTTGCTGCCTCCAGACTCCAACCTGTGGGGACACCCGGGAGACGCACTGCTGTCAGGTGGGCTCTGAGGACGGGAGGTGCGGAAGGGCAGCGAGCCTTTTCTGAGAAGCGCTGGGGCGCCAGCCGACACATGCGGACGCCCCTTCCCTGACCCCACCCCCAGCTGCTGGGACCTGAGGTGGAGCCAGCTCAGAGGAGGAGGAGCAGGAGCAGGAGCAGGGGGCCGTCACTGGCCAAGAATGGAGCTTACTTGAAAAATTGGTGGTTTAGACCCAAATGCTAACTTAAATCTTAGAGCTTTTCAAATTAATTTAGGGTTGAACTGCTTCTCTTAAGAGTGTGCTTTTTAAAGCAAAAGTTTCTTGGATCTCAACAGCCCTGGGAAATGATTCCAGCGACCGGCCAGGGAATCAGAAACACGTGGGCTTGGAGCTCGAGCTGCAGGCCTGGGAGGAGTGGTGATGGGGCAGTGGGCTCGGGCCCTGCAGGCGGAGAGGGTGGTGATGGTGGTGATGGGGGGAGTGGTCACGGGCCCTGCAGGCCTGGGGAGAGGAGGAGGGGTGTGTGGAGGGGAGGAGGAGTGTGGAGAGGGGAGGAGGAGTGGTCAGGAGCACTGCAGGTCTGTGGGGTCCAGACGTCTGCGGTCCAGAAGGCTCCCCCCGCGCGGCTCTGTACTCCACACCAGACTGTGCTGCCTGCTCAGGGTGTGAGTGCTGTGGGGCCCTGGAAAGGGAGGGACTGAGGGACATGCTACACTAGGCAGTGGTGTGTCAGACATGCACTCACACGAGAGCTAAGCATGCGGGAAAACGGTCCTTCTTACCTAGAAAGTCTTTCGTGCTGGAGAAAGGAAGAGACAAAAAACAAAACAAAGATTAGAAACCAGCATCAGCAAGGGAGAGGTACACGCGTCTCCATTTGCAAACACTTTTCAGATCAGGCCTCCCGCAGGTCGCACTGCGTGGCGGCAGAGGGGTGCGTCGAGAGCAGGGGTCTTGGCAGCAGCCCCGCCTCTGCGCCAGGACTCTGCCCTGGAGACAGGGGACACGCTTCCAGCACAGGGAACGGCAAAATGGGAACAATCACTACCTGCCCCCTCCTGCTCCAGGAGCCAGGCAGGTCACCAACCCCGGCAAACATCAAGCTCCGGAGGGCGCCCGCCGTCTGTCTCCGGGGCCTGCAGTGATGGCCGGGGAGGGACAGTCCCCGTCCCAGTCGGAAGGACAGACGGCGGGAAAAGCTCTGGGGCTTCAGAAGAAAGGACTGAGGTGCAAACGAGGCGCGGACATGGGGCCAGGGCAGCCCAGACAGGACAGTTCTTCGCTTCACATTTAATTCTCGTCATTGATGACCTTTACCCTCTTGCCTCGCTTTTCTTTTCAAGAACTCAGGAAAAGAAAAGCCCCACTGATTTGCATGCATCTACTCATTTCCCATTTTGAGGTGCTGACAACAAAATCCCCAAGGACAGAGAGAGAAGGAAGAGGGACAAGGGCCCAACAACCCCAGAGAGGAAGGACCCCTGAACCGCCAGAGTCGCCCGGCTGTCCACTCGCCCCCCCACCCGGCTGTCCCGGGGAAGGACGGAGCGGGCGGCCATTCTCCATGGAAACCTCTCTAAACCAGGGAACTGCCATCAGAATTCTCAGGTGCTTCTGCAGAATGGACACAGGATGCCCTCGATCCAGACCGAGTCTTTCTACTTCCTAGACCGTTTTAAAAAGGCCCACTCTGCTCGGCAGCCCTGAGAGGCAGCGGGTGACCGACACGAGGATGCGTCCATGGGGGTGGGGGTGGGGGCAGGGGCTCAGCAGCCAAGCACCTGGTGCACAGGAGCCTCAGCGCCTCAGCCTGGCGCCGAGCATCCGGGACCTGCGGCCGGAGGGCAGGACCTGCTGGCGCACTGACGGCCGGAGAGTCAGTTACTGCGTCATCAACACTAAGGAGGAGGGTGTCTGACCTGAAGCCCGTTCAGTGCGATCCCCTCTGGAGGAGCGCCGCCAGTCACCACTGTGAGGAGATCGCCTTCACACGTCGGGTGAAAGACAAGTCAAAGCCGGGAGAAGGGTAAGCTGTGCAATGCCAGATTCACGAGCTCAGAAGGAAGCTCACACAGCAGATGCCCAGGGCCCACAGGGGGCACAGCCGAGTGGCAGCCCGGGTTCGGGGGGCAGAGCTCTGAAGCAGGAAGGGAAACCTGTGACCAGGTGGCAACCCGGTCTCCAGTGAAGGTTTCCGGAAAGCGCCGGCTTCAGAGACACACTCCCTCCTGCGTTCTAAAACCATGTGTCCCGGAGGCTCCCCTGGGACCCACCCTCGCGGCCGCAGGGCCCAGAGTGGGGTGGGCGACCACAGGGCTGCGTTTCTGGGGGCTCTGAGGTCTGCTCTGCGCACGACCGGCTCCTAGGGACGGTCCCGACCAGGCGCAGGCTCCTTCCCTCCTCGGGAGACTCCCGACAACCTCCCTCCGTCAGCCCCAGGGCCGTCCTGGGAGGGACAGCGCCAGGCTGGTTCCCATGGTGAAATGTGCACGGCTCGCAGAACCCCAGGGGCTGGCTTAGAAAACCCCACAAAAGCTTCCAACTTGAACGTTACCAGTTCAGGAAGACCCATCATTAACCCCCCCACCTCCAACGTTTAAAATAAAATTGTGGCTCTGGAGAGCTGGGCCGAGGGACAGGAAGGAGCCGGGTCACATGGCCACTGCCACGGCCCCCAGTGATGGGAAACCTGCTGCCATCTCCCCGCGGAGGAGCAGCCGGACCTTCACACCGGGTCCCCAGGACCCCCCCCCCGCCCCCCAGGACAGGCTGAGCTTTGCTGGGGGCCTCGGAGAACCCGCCCCCTGTGGTTCTTGGCTCCGTGACCACGGGGAGCGGGACCCTTCGGATTCCAGGGACCCTGTCTAACAGCATGTCATGCTCAGAGAACGGACAACGCAGCCGCTGGAGAAAGTAAACAGACACCCTGGCTGGTGAAAACACCGTCTTGGGCACAGAGTGCGTCCCCCGGGGAACACGCCTGCGTTATGCTGAGGGTCACGGCCAGCACACAGTAGCCCCGTGGCTGTGGGAGTGTTGAGGGAGGGGGGTGAGGCCATGGTTTTCCAGCTGATTTTGAGTTACAACGGTGCCTGCTGGGTGGCAGCTCAGCCGGCTGCTGCCTGGCGTCTAAGACGAGGTGGGCAGCCATTCCTGCTCAGCCCGGAGCCGAGGTCCCATGGAGGACGGTCTCCTTGTCCGGAGGCAGAAGCAGGGACCCCCCCCTTCATAGCAGGAAAGCAGAGCTGCTCCAGGAATGCAGGCCCCAAGGCCACGCCCCTTTAACCCCAAAGTCTCTGGACCACAATTACCCCTCACAAAAGCAGTGAGAGCTTCTGGATCTTAACTCTGAGATCAGACCCTCCGGCACCTTCCCCGAAGCCCAGTGCTTCTGCCTCAGGCCCTGCAGCCTCCATCTCTCCGCCCCTCCAGCTCTGCAGACACCTTGCTCTTCCTGTACCTACAGCTTGGGGTCCCCATCCGTACAAAGGTGGGGCTCCCACAGCTCCCCAAGCTCTCCCTGTCCTCTCTGACCCTGCCGGTCCCTCACCTTCAGACACACCTATCAGAACGCAGTGTTACTGTTGGGTTGTCGTCAGACTGCAGCTCTGCCGTGTCTCGGTTCCCACCTGAATACCGAGGCCGCAGCCCCACCTTCCAGGGAACCAGAGCGAGGGCCGGGCACAGGCGGGTGTTACAGTCACGTTTCTGCTGCATTAGACAGATCAGAACCCTGGGCAGCACCAGGGGTGGGGGCAGGACAGGGCTGCAGAGGGATCTGACACAAAAGCACTGAGGTTTGCGAAGACGGTGTGACAGGGAAATGGGGTGAGGAAGAGGCTCCTTCCTGAGGCCTCGTGTGGCAGCCGCTGGGGAGCCTTCGAGGGCTCCTAGAATGACAGCGGGCCCAGGGGAGCAGCCGTCACTGAGGGGCACACACAGGCCCCCAGGTTCCCCACGAGGAGCTCAGGATAAACAGCTTCACAACACACTGTCCTGCTGTCTGGGCGTCACCAGCCCCGGCTGACGTCCTAGAAACACACCCCACACACGGCTGCACCCGGTGCCGACACAACAGCGGGCCAGGTCGCGGGCCGTCACGCAGACGCGGGCCGTGCGGGTCCTGCAGGCTTCCCCACTCGGCCCCAAATAAGGAGCTGCCCCTGCGCCCAGCAGACTTGTTCCCTAACAAGGAGCGGCTGCCGCACTGCCCAGCCCACAGCCCACAGAGACACCTGCCAGAGCGTGGGCACGCCCGGGGGCAGCACACCGCCCTCAGCAGCACAGGGCTTCCTGGGCTTTCCCGGCACGTTCCCTGCGAGGAGGAGGAGGAGGTCGGCAGGTGCCACGATGCCTGGCACACACTGTCCCTGCGTCTCCCATGTACACACACACAGAGGCTCTCACAGCCTCACACAACACACACACACACACACACACACACACACACAGAGGCTCTCACAGCCTCACACAACACACACACACACACACACACACACACACACACAGTCACACACACACACAGGCACTTACAGTCACACAGGCTGTCACAGTCTCTCACACACACACACACACACAGTCACACAGGTCCCCCCCCCACACACACACAGTCACACACACACACACAGAGGCTCTCACAGCCTCACACAACACACACAGAGGCACAGCCTCACACACACACACAGAGGCACAGGCTCTCACAGTCACAGTCACACACACACACACAGAGGCACAGACTCTCACACACACAGAGGCTCTCACAGCCACACACACACACACACACACACACACACACACACACACAGTCACACACACACACAGGCACTTACAGTCACACAGGCTGTCACAGTCTCTCACACACACACACACACACAGTCACACAGGTCCCCCCCCCACACACACACAGTCACACAACACACACAGAGGCACAGCCTCACACACACACACAGAGGCACAGGCTCTCACAGTCACAGTCACACACACACACACAGAGGCACAGACTCTCACACACACAGAGGCTCTCACAGCCTCACACACACAGGCACAGCCCCTCTCTCTCACACACACACACACACACAGTCACACACACACACAGGCACTTACAGTCACACAGGCTGTCACAGTCTCTCTCACACACGGACTCACAGTCACACAGGCCCCCCCACACACACACATAGTCACACACACACAGGCACAGCCTCTCTCTCTCACACACACACACACACACACACACATACACACACACAGGCTCTCACAGTCACACACACACACACACACACACATGCGTGAAGCTGCACACAATTAAAGGTTCCTGTCCACAGTTGCATGGCCATTTGGGAGCTTTTTCTTTGAAAAACACAGTGCTGACCCATAAAACACAGGAAAGGGAACAACTAAATTTAGCCCGGAGCCTGAGAAAGGCCTGGAGAGGGAGCAGGACGGAACGCTCCCTCCGCCCCTGCACTGACACTGCGGGTTACGGGCTCAGGTGCAGGAGCCGCGCACATGGGGACCGGCAGACACAGGGCCACGTGCACGGGGGACCGTCCCTAGCACAGCAGCCACGGGGCCTCTGCAGGCTCCGTCTTCCTGCCTGACTCCCTCGTGCCCTGACAGCCTGTGTTCAGCCCACCCCAGACACACAGACACGAGACCAACGGCTTACTCGGAGCGTCTTGGCAGTCGGGGAGGGAGTGGCGGGGGGCGAGTCCGACGCAGACTTCCTGCTCCGAGGGAACTCCTTGCTCCGGGTGTACAGAGAGGACATGGCTGCGCTGAGCAGCGGGGCTCAGCAGGGATGCGGCCGCCCGGAGTCCAGCCTGCAGCTCTGGGCCGCCGCGGAGCAGCGTGAGGCGTGTCCCTCCAAACGTCTGGCTGGCCGTGGACAGCAGTCCCGCCGGGGGTGGCGGGGAGCCTCGCTGCGTGGCCTGGGCCGCGTCCTGGGTTCTCCACAAGCTCCCTCTTCCCAAGGCCTCCTCCCCTACAGGAGAGGCGATCCTGAGGCAGGACGCCCCGGGGCCTGCAGAGACCGGACGGCCAGCTCACGGCCGGAGGGAAGGCACAAGCCCCTGCCAACACGATCGCCCAGGCTGGCTCCACGCGGGGCGAGGCCACGGGCTGTGATCACTCAGGTCCAGCACGTCAGGAGTTTGTGAGAAGCAGCAGTTGGAGGAGCTGGGCTCCCGTCCTCCAACATATAAACACTCAGCCACATCCCTCCTCTCCTCTCTGACGTTCCAAAGCCGATTCGCTCAGCCAGGAATGCTGGAGCCGGGCCAGGGGCAGGATCACTTCCAGCCCACGCGGCCGCCACTTGTCGGGGGAGCCGGCGCAGCTTCTAGGAACTCGGGGCTCGGGATGCACGCGCGCACCCTCTGCCCACAGCGGCTCTTCTCAGCTGTGACCAGGGGCCTCTAGTCAAAGCCCAGACAGAGGCCCGCACAGCACCGAGGCCTCCACGCTCAGTTCTCACCACGGGTCACTAGCTGTCCCGAGGAGCCCAGCAAGCTGACACGGAAACTCCAGGCCGGGCAGGGGGCACGTGGGCACGGCGAGGGCCAGGCCAGGGGCACACCGACAGCAGGGGCAGCAGGACCCAGGACCAGTCTCCACAGAGAAAAGTCGGTCAGAAAGAAAGGCATGTGTCTGCGTGGTCTCGGGGGGAGCTGACCATGAAGCGCTTCCACACCCTGCCGTCCCCACCCGCACTGCTGGCCCCTGCTTTCTACCCGTGGGGACCCGGCACAGCCCGCCTCATGGGCCCCACCCCCTTTCCCACATGAATTTAAAGTCCCTCCTCTCTCCTGGCAGTGCCGCGTGGTGACCCCTATGACCTCGCGGACCCCGTACCAAGTTCACAGACAGGAAGACCAACGCGCCCTGTCTCCTTCTGACGCAGGCGACAGGAACTGCCCGTAAACACAGCAGTGGACGCGACCCCAGGCAGGGCCCCGAGGCCCCACCACCTCGTGCCCTCGTGCTCCTAGGGCTGCTCCTCTGAGGTGCTGCCCAAGGATGGGGAGGGAGGGGCAGGGAGGAGGAAGGTTCCCTCAGGTGGGGCCCAGGCTCCTTTCTCACACGAAGGGTTAGTCACCAAGGAGCCTGGGAAGGGACCCTCGAAGACAGACTTCAGGGCCCAGACCAGAGGCTCCGTCCTGCTCTCAGCCGGGGTCACGGCCCTGCCCCTCGAAAGCTCGAGGCTCAGGAGCTCGCGAAGGAGAGGGGTCCTGGGCCCTGCAAGAGGCTCCTCCTGCGGACCTGTCCAGAGCTGGCTTAGGGGCCTCATGCTTCACAATTAAACTTAAATTCAGCAACAGCTCACAAAGGCAGACCCAGTGGGAGGCTGCCTGCTTTTATGGAGGGCGTGTGTGCCCCTCCACGGCCAGGTGGAGCCGCGGCCACGCCGGGGGCAGAGCTGCCCACAGGGTCGGCTGCACCTGCCCCGGAACACAGCCTCAGCACTGGACAGCGCTCCAGGCGGAACCCGCCGTCCTCCCGTGCTCCAGGTAGGCCAGGGAGGAAGAACTACCCGTCCCCATGTTCACTGCGCCCGAGGAGAGCACGCCAAATGGATCCTTTCTGACTGGTTCAGAGGCAGCCACGGGGGCCTCTGCAGGTGCTACAGCTGGTTAGATAAACGCTGGACAAGTAGCTTCAAAAGACGCACCAAAACTTTTGTTAAAACTATAAATATTCAAAAATCAGCCGGGGTGTAGAAAAGTCCTTCACGTCACGACGGCGGTTTTAAAGTGAGCAGGAGAGATGCTGAGTGCCACTCACACGCCCTATAATTGTAGGCGAGTAACTGCAGCATAAGCAGGTCTGCTCAGGAGAGAGGCCTGGCATTCAGGGCGTGCTTGTGCTCTGTGTCCGGTGGAGCCCCTGCCCCCCACAACAGGCCCACGGCCGCGTCTCGTCAAGGCTACTCTCCCACTGCCACAGAGTCGAGGGTCACACAGAGGACTGACCGCAGCGTGCTGGGCCCTGACCGAGGCCTGCAGGGGCCGAGGCTGGTGCTGCCCCTCCCGCTCGCACTGGGGGACGGGCACCACGTCCCTCAGAGGGCAGAGCCTGGCGCCGTCCTCACAGGAGCCACAGGGCACGTCACCTGGGCAAGTCCCCGACACTGAGTAAAACTCCACAAAGTGTGTTACCTGGTTACACAACATCCGAATGTGCCCTTTCCTGTCACCTGAGGGAATCTGAGACATAACCAAGGACAGGCTCCAAGACGGCACGAGGATTTAGTCTGAGCTATTAATTCGGCAACAGGTTTTTAAAATGTCCCTCCTCTCTCCCAGGAGCAACACTGGCATAGTTTAGGGTGTAAGAAAACACAATTTTTAAAGCATCAAGAAGCCACGTATTTTGTAAGGCTCGTGCTGTCGAGGCTCCTGTGCCAACACTCACGTGCCTTAAGGGATCCTGTTTGGTGTAAACGATGCTTTTCCCACGCAGCAGCTCAAGGCACTAAGCGGCTGCTACCTGCTTCCAGCCCTGAGCCACGGCCAGCGCCCGGCCAGCGCAGAAGGAATGACTCTGACTCGAGGGGCCGCCCAGGCTGCTGCCTCTGATGGTCAGAGCTGAGCCTTGTGCTTTGATGAGGGCCCCAGGAACGCTCAGGGTGAAAACGATCCCGTTCTTAAGGATGCTATTAGTTGGTCTAGAAAATGTTTAAAAAAACAACAACACAGGAAAAATACCAGCAGGAAATTCAGCAGAAGGTTAAACAATAATTTCCTCTTAGTGGTACGACTTTGAACAATTTCTTCTTCTTTGTAGCAGAATCCCCTTTCATAACAAACTTTTCTAGCACCTCCACCTTTGCTATCCCGACATGAAAGCACTGATATGAGCCTAGCTAACGTCCTAACAACCAACCACCTCACCAAACAGAGGAGGCGACCATAACGAGATGCAGTGCTTCACTTGGACAACCCGAGGCCTGTGACACCAGGAGGCAGACGAGATAGGCGAGGCCGCCAGGGCGCGGCTCTCCCAGGCCGTCCTGGAGGAGGTGGACGCGGGCCTGGAGCACGCGCTGCTCAGCGTCTCCCATGCGCCCCACCGTCACCGCACGTACCACTGTGAGGGGGAGAAGCAGAATTAGGTAGTTTTCTCAAGTTCACGGTGGTTCAATGTTCAGAACCTCCCTCTGCCAGAAGACGTGCATTAACGTGTAAAATCAAGTCTGGTTTGGACTCAGATAACTGCAGGGCGACTGTCACACGGGCACACAGCCCCACAGCCGCGGCCAGACCCCCAGCTGCTGAGAGCCACCGCCCTGTGCTCGGAACTCCGTCTCCACGACAACGGGCCGAGCTCGTCAGGTCCCTCCAAGGAGACAGAGCCTCGGCCACTAATTCGCTAGCACCCGAGGCGGCAGCAGCAGAAGAAGTGGGGAGACGACGGGGGTGACGGACCGTCCTGGTGGCTGATACACCTTCCTCGCCCCTGCATGAGGAATCGAAGTCCAAACAGAGAACAGGACACAGCTTGCTCTCCTGACAGAGTCCTGGCTGGGGCGGAATGCAAGGCCGCAGGATAGTGGGTCCAAAGCTACAGCCTCTCCAGGGAACAGACTGCACCCTGATGACCCGTCTCCTTGGCAACAGCACGACCTAAAATTAATCGGATCCTTAAAAGGAAGATGCCAAGAGGACCGGTTCTGAGACGCCCAGGCGGCCTTGGGAGTGGAAGGCCCACGTGACCCTGGAGGGGTGGGTCACGGGGTCACCTCTGGAGGAGACATCAGCGGCTCCGGGTGGAGAACCGCCCCACACACGGCTGCGGGGCTGCCCATTCTCCACGCCGCTCCTTCCCCCACGGCCGGTCCCCCGGGGGCTGATGCGACGCCATCGCTGAGGGGCCCGTCCCCATGAGCACCAGGACCCTATCAGCCCTCAGACTTCTCAGACCCCGTCCTGGGCAGGCTGGCCACCCCCTTTCCGAGGCGGAGGCCGAGAGGGGAACAGTGACGCCTCTCGTTCACTGCTGGAGGAGGGGCTCGCTCTGAAACAAGGCCTGTGCCGCAGGAGCACTGAGAAAGTCTCGCGTCCACACGGCACCTCACCTCCCTCGTGTCTTCACGCTCAGCCCGCCGGCTCCCAGGCAGCTGCTCGCCTGGCCTGGCCGCGCCTCGCGGGGCATACCTTACCATATTAGGCAGTCGGCCGAGCAGCAGGCTCAGCCTGGGGTTTTACCTAAAAGGACAAGGGCTGGGAGGGACGGAGGTCACTGGGCACCAGCCGGGAAGGGGCTCCGGAGGTTAAGGATAAGGAACGAGCCTGGAAGCTGCACTGCGTGGGTTGGGGGCAGGGGCGTCCAGCAAAGGCTAGAAGCAGGCTGGGAAAGCCAGGGCCGAGGGACAGGGCTGCTGCCTCCTCAGGGGGGACTGGAGCTGGGGGGACACTGGAGGAAACAGCGCGGGGCACTTAGGGAGCCGACTGGAACAGGCTCCCCAGGCTCCGGGGGGTGGGAGCGCTGGCCCCACCCCTGCCCTTACCATCGGTCCGCGCTTCCCGCTCCTGCAGCCCATCAAGTCCACTTCTCAACTCACCAGGTACATTTCAGACACTGACACACGTCGGGGGAGCCTGGGTGCCTGACTCACAAGACACCTATTCTCTGCAGAAAAACTAGGAATGGCATCAAATCACCCGATTCTAAGGTCAGCAAAAGCCTCACTCTCATCTAGACTTGGGGACCTGGACTCGGAGGATCTCAATGGGCCTCCAGCACCTCAACCATTTAAATGCACCATCACTCCCAGCACAGCTCCAGGCCGGCCAGGCATCACCCCCACGTACACGAGGGAATGGAGGCTGGGAGCTGAGTGGTGCGCCAGGTGCAGGCTGGCTGCAGCTTAGGCGTCCGCTCGCGTCCTAACGGGGTGTCCCTGGAGACATAAACAGACGGAAAGCCCACCTGACAGCCCACAGGAGCACGGCTGTGATAGGAGCTCGGGGCCTCAGTTCTCATCTCTGACACGAGCAGCAGAAATTTAGGGTCCCTGAGGCCGCCCCACCTTCCCCAAGCTAAGCCCAAATTTGCTCCCCGAGTCTCCAGCTCACAGCCCCACGGACACCCCCGTCTACACCGTCTGCTCACTCTGCTCAGCTACATGGGCCCCCACCTCTCCTCAGGGTGTCGGGCACGCTCCTGCCTGTCGCTCTGCCGGCGCCGTCCCAATGACAACACTGCACCCCTAAATCCACAGCCCACTACCCTCCCTCAGGTCTACGCTCGCCCTCCCTCAGGTCTACGCTCGCACGAGGCTTCCCCAACAAGGCCTGTCCGACCACCTGCTGGTGCTTCCCTGTCCACACGCACCCACCAGAGCAGCCTCCCTCGGAAGCGGAGGTGGCATCGAAGGCGACCCTGTGTAACCTGCCGAGCGGAACGCCAGTGGGAGAGGCGTGAGCCTGGCCGGTCTGCCTCGCTGTAGCCCCGCGACACCAAGTGGCCAGGTCCCTGAACCCTAACTTGTTGGGGCCTCGGTTTCCTTCACTGTAATGGGAGGCTCCAGCCCAAGTCACCTCTGAATCCTCCAAAGCCGAGGTGAGTGACTCCACTACTTGGAATTGGCTTCGACGGTCCCTTTAACACAAAGCAAACTGTCCCTCTCCGCTGTGCAGGGCCCGTCCGTGGAGGCATCATCGCCCTTGTCGGCCCCCAGTGCCTCCGAGGGGCGGGTCCAGTCACAGGACAGATGCTGCGAGGAGCAGAGGCGGGACAGCCAAGCGCAGGCCCAGAGGGGCGGGCGGAGCACGCAGGGCGAGGCCCCCCCTGGCCCGCGCAGGTACACAGCACAGGAGACACGCTCCTCACCGCCAGCGTGTTCTCACAACAGCCTTCCCCACCTTAGGATGCAGGCTCGCTTCTCTTTAACCGAGCGAGGTAAGGCCATCCGGACACCTGCAGGCTGCACTCCGGATGTGACAGCCACCAGCCGGGCTGCCCACACACCCGTCGGCGGTGTGTCCCGGTCTCACTGGTTCCTGAAGCGACCAATGGGCACAGGCTTTGGCCACACCAGGCACGAGGCAGACTAAGCAAAGTCTCCACCGTCTCAGCACCACGCCTTGTGCCCTACAGTGATGCAGGGCAGGTCTGCCTCTGTCGCAACCGGGAGCAGAGGCAGCCTCCAGCCAGAGCCCCTCTCCACATCCAAATGCTGGTGACAAACAGACGCAATGCCAGTGCCGTCTCCACTCCCAGCTAAAGCCTCAGAGATGCCCCCAGGGGCGCCATCACGAGAGGGCGGGAGGCAGCCTGCAGCTGCTGCCCATCGTAGGAGGTGGGAAGCGGAGGAGACTGTTCACGGGTGTCACAGCACCGACCCTGCCTGCGCCCGAGGACGCCGTCTCTCCCTCGCCCGTGGCCGGCTCTGCGCGGCCTGGCCTCCTGCGTGAGGTGTGCGTGTGAGCAGGCCCGGGGACACCCTCGCTGGCTGTCACTTACCCTCGCTTCCTTTACCTCTTCAGAGCCATCAGCTTCCTCCTCCTGAAAAGGAAAGAGTAGGAAAACAAGGTCACCTTCACGGACGCCTTGGAGCAGGAGGGTCAGCCGTTAATGACCCGACACGCAGCCTGGGGGGACAGACGGCTCGGGACGTCCTGCGGCCACAGCTGGGAAGAACTCTGAGACCACAGACTCATCTCCCCTGTCGACAGTCAGCCCACAGCCCCACGGCTGTGAGCATCTCCCGAGAGCACAGTTCTACAGATGACACTGCCCTTTCTTCCCCACCGAATGGCTCAGCTAATTTCAAAGGAGTTGTTAGGAACCAGGGGTCTGACTCTTAAACCCCAGTGATGGAGCAGGGGGGCGGAGGGGTGAGAGGGGGGCAACTTAAAGCTCCGGACGGGGTCTGCAGCCAGCAAGCAGCACAGTGCGCCTGCCTTTGTGCAATGCCAGACTCAACCTGTTCTGTGTTTTTTTCCTTCCTCAACATGTTTTTTTACGATCCCTTCCTTTTTCCTCCAAAAGAGTGAGGCTGAGCTAGAGGGACTGGTTACTTCCCGAGGTGCCATCCCTGCGAGGAGGTCCGGGCGGCACAGCTCTGGGGCCTGGGGAGGACGCCGAGGGCTGGGCTAGCTTCCAGGTCGCAAACAGTGGTTTTCACGCATCACCCGTCGTGACTGAGTACCTACTATGTGCCTGGCGCTGCTCCAGGCACTGGGCCCCCAGGAACACCCTCACGAGTCCCACACGAGTTCCCTCTCCTTTCTGTCCCACAGACACTTCCTGCCACCGGCACCCTGGGGCCATGGGTGGGCCTCTGACCTCAGCACAGAGGGTGACCAGGTGCTGGGACAGGTGCCAGCAGACCATCCACTTACGTCCTTCGTCCAGAAGCTGATGCCCGTGCCCCGCCGCCGCTCCCGGGGCCGCCTCCGCTCCCGGACGGACAGCCCACCGGCGCACGGGTCGTCCACCCCTGCCTCTTCGCTCTCTGCGGGGGAGAGAGGAGTGAGCACCAGGACCCAGGGTGCGGCCCGAGGACGCTGTCGGGAAACTCCCTGGAGGCTGCATTTCCGGGAGCTCTACGCACCGTCTCTGTCCATGTCCTTGGCCTCGGAGCTCTCAGCGTCGGAGGCTGCTGGCCCACTTGTCCGCAGCAGGTGGGAGCTGGTGTAGAGGGCGGGTCTCGAGGCGGTCGGGGACACGGCGGTGGTGGGCTTGTCTGGCTGAGCTGCACCCCTCAGGCGACGGCACGCAGGCTGGGGGCCAGCCATAGGGAGACGTTAGAGTCCAGCCCCACCAAAGGGCATGCACAGTGGGCTTGCTGAGATGGGCTTTTCTACACCAAGAGGGTCACCAGTAGTAGATGCTCAGGAAGTAGCTAAAGTTAGTTGATTGCTGGAAAGGAGATAGTGACGGCCTGGCCACGGCACAGGCAGCCCTGATGCTGGAGAAAATCCCCAACTTTGGAATGAAATAGAAGGACAAGGGCCTCAGGATGAAGCTCCACCCACCCGCCAGCACAGGCCTGCGGCCTCACGAGCTCACCTCTTCCTCCTGACCCCAGCCCCAGGGCTGGCGGCCTTCCCCGGTGTCCTTGGCGGGGAGTGTGGACGTCTCATGCCTCTCGGCGCGGCCCTCCAGCCCTTCGGTACCCAGCTTCTGGCCGGGCTGGTCCTGAGCCTGCCGCTCCGCCCGAGACCGGCTGAAGGTCCTCTCTGCCTCCTGCAGGTCTGTCAGAGTCACTCCCTGGGGAGAGAGGACAGATCAGAGAGGGGCCAGCCTGACCAGGACCCCACATCCCAGCTCCAAACGAGGCCCTCAGCACGGACCATCTCCAGCAACACGGACTTAAAGTCGACCTGAGTGTGCAGAGCCCTGCCCCCGAGGACGGCTGAGCCTCGCTGCTCCTCACTGCCAGGCAGCGGCGCTGCATGGTCAGTGACAGCCCTGCGCTTGCCAGTCCCTAGTGGGGGGACCCTGGGGTCGCCAAGGACAGGAAAGGAGGCCACACCCACCTGCGTCGACCTCCGCGTCTGCCGGGCCTGCCTGGAGCGCGCTTTCCTCAGAGACTCGGCTTCCTCATCGCGGACGGGCGTCAGGTAAGACCTGCGGAGGGTTGGACACAGTGAGGGTCTGCCCAGCCCGTCTAGGAAGACGACGCGTCCGCACCCTCAAGTGGGTCCCACCTGCAAAGAGCGAAGGCGGGAGCAGGCAGAGGCTGTGGGGACACTGGACACAAAGCAGCACTGAATCGTTGGGACTCGGTCTTTTAGTTTAGGGCTCTCCCCCGTGTCCCGTGAGAGACCGCAGCGCCCCCACCGCGATGGCCCGCTCTGCAGCGACGCTGGGCGAGCTGAGAGGAGGGGCTCCTCGTCTGTCTGTGGGGACATGTGTAAGACTGGGGTCTGTCCTCCTTAACTCAGGTCTGAAAGAGGGGCTCCATTTCTTCACTACACTCAGGCTTATTCACATTTCTGTTTGCTGATCTGACCACAAAATGGGCAGAGGATTAAACAGACCTTTATCCAAAGAAGATGCACAGATGCCCAGAGGGACGGTGCTAGAGGCCACTCACCACCAGGGAATGCAAATCAAACCACAGTGAGGTGCCACCTCATGCCTGTCCGAATGGTGTCATCAGTAAACCAACAGCATCAAGTGCTGGCGAGGACGTGGAGAAAAGGGGGCCCTGTGTGCTGCTAGTGGGAATGCAGACTGGTGGAGCCTCTGTGGAAAAAATACGGACTTTCCTCAAAAAATCAAAAACAGAACTGCCTTTGGACCCTGCAATCCCACTTCTAGGCATTTATCCGAAGGAAACAAAAGCACTAAAGATGGGGCACAGACACAGTGAGACACTGCTCAGCCGTAAGGAGAAGGAAACCCTGCCGTGTGCTACATGGAGGGACCTGAGGGCATCGGCTAGTGACACCGTCAGACAGAGAGACGAGTCGTCCATCTCACTTTCACATGGAATCTAGACGCCCCAAGCGCAGACACAGAGCAGAGTGGTGGGTGCCAGAGGCAGGTGGCGAGTGGGCACTGTGGGTGCAGGGGGTCAAAAGGCCCAGGCGTCCAGCTTTAACCGAGGCCAGTCCTGGGGCAGCACCCAGGGTGGTGACTGCACTGCGGATGGACAGGCGCAGAGGCCAGCAGACCCTAAGCGTCCCCACAGAAGGGGGCGGCTGCCCTGTGTGTGCCGAGGGGGTCACCGCAGCGAGGCCCAGGCACCGGGTTCTGCACAGTCGGCTTGTCCTCCACGGGGGCCACCCACACCCTCTGCAGCCGCTCCTCCGGGAGACACACTCCAGCAGGCCTGGCACCTGCCGTCCAGCGAGACGGTCACTGCCACTCACACGCAGCCGGTGGGATGGAGAAGCTTGGTTTTACGTTAATTTAAGCCTCGACAGCTCCACATGGCTACGCTCCCACACTGGACGGCACAGCCCAAGAGCCCACTTATACGACCCCAACCCTGGACCCTCTCGTCTCCCACGAACCACAGGCAGGCAGCCGGCCAGTGACGCTGAAAGCAGCTGATGCGACTCCTCAGGACACAGCCGCCCGTCCCACCAGGCTCCCGGGCCTCTACCCAGTCACAGGCTGAGGAGGCGGCACCGGCTCCCACCTGACACTGACAGGGGCGGCCCAGACCAGCTGCCTCCCCCAGACGCCCCCTTCCCTCTGCCTCGACCAGAGACGTACCTCCTTGCGCAGGCCTGCATGGCGGCAGGAAGGTCAAAGACGCGTGGGGGTGGACGGCCAGAGAGGTGTGTGGCCGTGGGGAAGACGCAGCCTCGGCACCCACTCCCTGGGCACCCGATTGCTGGTGTGCTGGCGGCTGCCACCCAGCCGGACGCCCGGCCTGTGAGCGCGAAGCTGCCGCAGAGCAGGAGGCGGGGGGAGGGGGGGGGCAGGAAGGCAGATCCTGGGCTCAGCAGAGCCAGTGCCGGTAACAGTTCCCAAACACACTGCATGAGATGCTATTTCATCACTGTCCGATCAATACTCCCGTCCGCGGGGAAGGCGGGGCGCGCAGGGAGGAAGACGCAGGACGCAGCTCGGGGAGGAGTCCTGGACACGGTTACACCTGCCCTTGGGCGACCCTCAGGCTGCCCGTCCTCGTGGGCCATGGGGGCAGATCCCGCCTCGCTGGCGACTGAGTGGTGAGGGCGGGTGAGAAAGACCAGCACAGTCAGCATTTCAGGCCGTGCAGGCCACTCAACAGCTCCTACTCAACACGAAACCAAAGGGCGAGGCCCCGCACCACAGCGCTACAGAGAAAGCCTGCGGACCCTGCTCTGGGCTCAGCAGCACGCCACGGCTCAGGGGACACTGCTCTGTACAGGCCGGAGTCCGGCGTGTCTGCGACGACCTAGAAAGTACTGTCATCCTGAATTTGTGTCCTTCTGAACGTCTGCGCCATTAAAACACTCCAGCCCCAAGTGCCAGAGCCACTGCCACCGACGGCACGGCCTTCGTTGTGCAGATCACGTACAGTGAGTCCCGGACCAGCATGGCAGACCCCAGCCCCCAAAGGCCGGCGAGGGCTGATTAATTTCACACCCACAGGCTGGACCGGCTGGGCCAGCCAACGGCCCTGCAGTGACCACTGACCGCGGCCCGGCCAGGCCGGACTCAGCACCAGCGCTGGTTTGTTAAGTCCTGGGAATAACCCAGTTCTCAGACAGTACGGAGACTAGTTAAATCAATGGTGAAAGGTCCATTATAGACTACTACACAGACATTACAAGACAGAATGAATCCAAAAGATACCCACGTTGGGGAACAGTAGTATCTTGAACATGTAAAGAACTTACAGCAATTTAAAAAAGAGTGAAAAAACCCAACTGAAAAAAATCAGCAAAGTACAATCAGGAAATTCACAAAATAGGAAACCCCAAAGCCTGTGAATGTAAGAGAAAACGCTTATTTCCACTAATAACCGTGAAATGCAAACTAAGACAGGAGGGACGACTTCGTCAGCCTTGGACTCGCAAACACGGACGCTGTCCAGGGTCACGTGCCTGGAAAGACCGGGACTGGCCCCGGGGACACCTGTTTGCTTCTCGGACAACTTTGAACTTAGGCTGGACCTTGTGCAGCTAAAACTTTTAACGGTAACAAACGCTGTTAACGACAGAGCACTGACCAGACAGCATGAGGCACATGAGACATACGTGGTGCCCAGCGGGTGAGACGCTGCGGCTGTGCCCAGCCTGAGGGAGGGAACCAGGGAAAAGGCGGCGGCACCTCCGGGTGTGAGGAAGGCAAGGCACACGGGGGGCAGGAAGCGCCCAGACCCGGAACCTGTCCTGAACACTCACCTTCGCCGTCAGGTGACACCTGTCCTCTCCCCAGAGTAGCGCTCTGTCCCAGACTCTGCTGTCCCAGGGTCCCTCCCAGCCGGGCCCCCCGCCCCTCCGAGAGGCCTCTGAAACGGTCTGTTATCTTCCCGCCCACACCCCACCCCGGGTGCCTCACATTCCTGTAATTAGACTTCGTGGCACGTTCTAAGTCCAGCTTTCCTGGGGTGTAATTTACACACAGCAAACTTGCCCTTTTCAGACGAGGAAATGAGGGAAGAAAACTAGTGCCCAGAAGTGGCTGTGGCCACAGCTCCCAGCAGCCACGCTCCAAGCGGCGGAGACAGGGACGGGGGACACTGAGCCCTGCGGAGGGAAGGGCCTGTGAAGACGAGGGAGGCCTGGGACCGACACTGAAGGGACACAAACAGGAAGGACAGAGTGAGCTGGAGGAGAAGGTGTCACAGGAAGAAGCGCCCCGCAGGGCGGGACCCTCACTCTGCCCCTGAACCTCACCTGTGGCCGAGCCACAGGCCCCCAGGCGCCCCTCTGCTGCCATCTGCTGGACACACGGGCACTGCACACGCGAGACCACGGAAGCAGCCTGGGTGGGCTCCGCGGTGGAAGAGACAATAAAGGAGCAGCCGCCGGAAGCGTCATGTGCATCAGTCACACCTCCAAGAGCAGAGTAGCCACAGCACCCGGGGCGCCCTGGTGCAGTGGGGCGGGTGCAGGGGTCTCGTGTGCACAGGACCGTGCTCAGCAGAGGGGTGACAGGCCTCGGCGTGGCCAGAGGGCCCCCGTAACCAAGCCCAAGCTTTCTCCCTGGTGCGCAGCTGCAGACACGGGGGGTGAGCTCCAGCCTCAGAGCCGTGGGCTGGAGTGACCCAGCAGGGCTGTGAATTCTGCCTGGAAATTCGTCCTCGGAACATCCAACCCCAGTCAGAGAGCGTCCATCTCACACGCACGGGAAACACTCACCTCCACGCTCCCGTACGGCAGTCCGCGGTCAGCAGACAGCTTGCACCCAGACTCAGCGCCAGCCTCTCGCCGACAGCTCCCTGCCGCACCTGGAGCCGGCCTTCCTCCTCCTGCACCAGCGTCTCTGTCCTGCCCCGACTACCCAGCCCCCTCCTGCCCCAAGCCTTCATTTACTCAGCACACACATCAGCATGTAACACAGTGGTTCTCAACCTTCTGGCCCTTTAAATACAGCTCCTCATGTGGTGACCCAACCGTACAATCATTTCCGTGGCTACTTCATCGCTGTCATGTGGCTACTGTTATGAATCGTCATGTGAATATCTGATATGCAGGATGGTCTTAGGCGACCCCTGTGAGAGGGGCGTTCGACCGCCAGGTTGAGAACCGCTGATGTAACATAAAAGGCAGGTAATACAGCCGCCCTGTGCACTGCCACCTGACGTTGGGGCCACATGACCGACCCCGTCTCCTACGGAGAAGCACTGAGGCCCTGACCCCCTGGGGCGCTCCAGTCGGGCACATGGTCAGGTTCGTCAGGGGCATGACAGGCTCCGGAGCAGCTCCACACCCTTCTGGCTGGCGACCTGTTCTTGCCCCTGCTCCTCCGCCCCTCCCCAGCCGCCCCCCAACTCATCTGCAACCAAACCGCTTCCGAAGGACCATCAGGAAGAACCAAGCACCGAGCAGAAACAGTACCTGGATGTCGCGCTCTAAGCAGAGCCCGGTGGTGGCTCGGCTCAGCCCGAGGAGCGAGGCGTCCCAGTCCCTCCCCGGAGCACAGAGCACCCTCCTGCCCTCAGGTTTCCTGACAACCAGCTCCTTCCTTGGCTGCACCTGGGCAGGAGCTGCCCAGAGCCCGATCAGCAAACGGGCCACCTGGCTGTCCTTCCCCAGGAGCACAGCCTGCTGATGGGGCTGTCACAGCGACTGCCCTGTGCCACACCGGACACCCGACTAGGAGAGGGCCGAGTGAGGGCACACAACTCCAGTCCCTCCTGGTGCTGCCACACTCACACTCTGAAAAAAGAAGCGCCTTATCAGAAGGAGACTAACCATAGACAGGGCCTGATAAGGACCCTGAGCAGCGGGGTCAGGTGACCGCTGGCTCCGAGGCGCTGGGAGCGGGGACAGAGCCAGAAGCTGGAGACACGGGGTCTGGCCTCCCTCGGGGTGCAGGAGTCATGTGCAGGGGGCACGTGTGAGCCCCCACGCCTGAACGCTGGCCGGTGGGAGGACCTGTAAGCCCCCACGCCTGAACGCTGGCCGGTGGGAGGACCTGTAGCCCCCACGCCTGAACGCTGGCCGGTGGGAGGACCTGTAGCCCCCACGCCTGAACGCTGGCCGGTGGGAGGACCTGTAGCCCCCACGCCTGAATGCTGGCCGGTGGGGGGACCTGTAAGCCCCCACGCCTGAACGCTGGCCGGTGGGAGGACCTGTGTGATGAACACACCGTGTTGGGGAAATGAGGTGAGTTCCTGTCTCAATAGTTGTGCTGAGCAACAGAAATCCGGGAAAAGATGATAGACTTTCAGTCAAGACCTTGCACCTCACTGTAGTGACCCAGCTGGCATCGCCTTGGCCCTGTCTCCTGGGTCCCGGGCACCAGAGTCACCAACCGCTGTGCTGCGGTCATCCATACACCACGGAGCGCACACTCAGTGGCTTGTTCGGTAAATCCATGGGATGCGATCATCACACCATCCATTTTCAATCACGTTCTTCACCCCGAGGCACCAGCAGTCACTCCCGCCTCCTGTCTCAGCCTCAGGCCCGCAGGACATCTCCACGGACAGAACGTCGTCACTGCAGCCACAGCGCACAGCTCCCCTCATCCCCTCACCTGACAGTGACTTATTTGGACACGCTGTGTTCTGTGTGGCCACGTGCAGGCAGGGAGGGCAACCACAGGCCTTCCTGAGATGCCAGCCGGGAAACGCCCCGAGCACTGGCACCACCGCTGGGCACCGCGAGTGCACGGCGACATGACAGCAGAGCCGGCCACACCCCCGCAGGAACCACACGCGCCCTCTACACAGCCGACAGGCCCCTGGTGACGAGTCACATGACAACCGGACCCCAGGAGGGGAACACGGCAGAAAACGCACTGACGGCTGCGAACCGCGCGCCCCCCCCCCCCCCACATCGCGCAGGAAGGACGTTCCGGGTTCTGTCAGTGGAGGACGTGGGAGTGGGCAGTGCTGCAGTCTCTCAGGGCAGAAAAGGCTCATTTTGCAACAATAATTGACGGAGACTGGAGGGCCTCTCTTTGGAGCCCTTTATGAAGTGACAACTGCCTGTCTTTAGCCTGGGGACAGAGATGAGTCAAATGGCTTTTAAAAACCATGACTCAAGGTTTCACTGCCTCCACTTCCAACCTTTCCAGGATGAGGCCGTTACTCTGCTGACACGTCACCCCAGCGGGAATGAGCACGGAGCTCAGAGACCCCTGACCCCGAGAAGGCCGCCACATGGCCTGTGGGACTCGAGCCAGGCCTGGCCGAATCCTACCCGGCAAAGCGGAGTCGCAGTGGGGCTGTTTGGGGCAAGAAAAACCATTCACCTTCTTGTGCAGAAAAACTGTGGGCCGTTTCTATGAAGAAAGGGAAGGGCACCCACAAAAAGGAAGAGAGAGGACTCAGGGAGGGCGAGGTGAGGGGGGCAGGGGTGGGGGCGGGGGAGCCGGCAGAGCAGCAGCAGAGGGAGAGGGTCAGAGGCCGCACTCAGAGTCTAATATTAGCCCTAGGGCTGTTTATGCTTTGTTGCTAAGGAAAACTTGGAGCTTTGGAAAACGAGGCCAGTCCACTGTGACAGCTGCCACCTGGCTGCGTCCCTGTCCCCTCTGCCAGCCGCCCGCCCTCTCAGAGGGCCCCTCTCAGATGGCTGCTGGGACAGGGTGCTGGGACAGGGTGCGTGGCAGGAATTTCAGTGCCTGGGGCCAAAGGCCACCAACCCAAACCCTCATCCTTAACCCCTGGAGTGCCGGGGAGCACGATTGCGCTCCTCCTGTCTTTCGCCAAAAGTGCCGGGAGCATTATCAAAGCTTCGAAATGGCCTCTAGTTCTAAGTCTGCTTTTATTAGTGATGATGATATTGCTAAATATGTCAATGTAGTAAAGGTTTCCTTAAGTTTTGAATATGTAACTTCATTTACTTGCGATGCATAATTTTTTCCCTAAACTGCTGTAAAATCAGCAAAAATGCCTTGGCAATTTTAGCCTAGGATATTGGTTGGCACGCAAAGGGTTAAATCTCGAGGAGGAAATGGTTGGTGAGCTCCGTGAGGAGGAAAAGGTGTGACAAGGGCCATCACTCCGCCAGGGCCTCAGCATGTCCACCCCACAGGCCTAACTCCTACCCCTCCATCGTGTGACCAGGATGCATGAGCCCATGCGAGCTTTTCAGGGTGAAAAAGGGACTTTGTAAATCCAAAACTGTGCCCTTCTTTAGAGAGAGAACTGTTGTACAAGTCCTGCCCTGAGCTTCTGCAGCAAAATCATAAATGACCCAGAATCCTGCAAACCTTGCATCTAGATGGACTGTGTTTACTCAGGGTTGACGGTCGCTCACAGACTCACGTCACGAGAGACTGCTGTCCCTGGAGTGCGCTGTTCGCACTCCTGCGCCCCCCGCCCCCCCCATCACAGTGGTCACACTGTCTCACTCTGCAGCCTTGGGGAACGCAGGAGGAAAAAAGAAAATACAAGTTGCACACATCCCTCAGAACAGCCCAGGGCAGCCACTCCCATGCTTGCCCTGTGGTGTCCCAGGCACCCCTTTGGCTCTGGCTCCGCCCACTAGTGGCCCAGCTGCAGCTCGCCCCAGGGGAAGAACGGGGTGCACAGGGAGGCTGGTCGCTGGCCACTAGGTGTGCACACCCCCCGGCCGCTGGAACACAGGTTCTCGGAGAAGCAGCCGGTTGTGTAGGTCACCGTCAGACCCGCCCAGCCCGCCTGCTCCGGTCATCACCTCTGAGAGACCTGTCCACAGGCCAGTTCTAAAGCCCAATTTACCCCAAAGGCTATTCATGCTTCCAGCTGGACTCGTGCACCAGGACTCACCGCAACCCCAGCGGGAGCTTCCCCAGACGGCACCCGCCAGCTCTTTTAGAAGGAAACGTTAGCTGTTTTCAAAACATGTGATTTTTTTCCCTTTCATGTCTAGAGGGAGAAATTAAACAGCTTTAATTCTGTAACAGCTTAAATGGTATGTCTGACTGGATGAACTCAAACGAGCTGACACACCCGGGTCCCCGCAGCTGGGAGGGAAGTTCAGTTCCCGGCAGGGCACCGTCTGCGAGGCAGGCTCCCGCCGTGCTCGCTGTGGTCTCCAGTGCACACCCAGGGGAACCTGGCCTTGGCGTCCGTGATAAAACAGAACGACTCCACAGATGCAGAAACTTGGAAATTGCTGCAAATTCTACCCCCGCACCCCTTCCACACCAAGAGGACCGATCGGCAGCTCTGAGTCGCCCGTTAAACTTGTGTGACCGACTTTCACACATTTATCCGGCGCAAAAATGCGTTTTCCTTCATCTGATCTATTTCACACGAGGCCTGCTCAGGTGTCCTGAGCGCGGCCCTCAACTTCCTGTTCCTAGACCCGCCCCCAGCATCACTCACTGGAAGGGGAGCTGCCTCTCCCAGACGCCTGCTCAGTCTCCTTCGTGGGGGGAGGGTGAGCGCTGAGGTCTGGGGTTTCTTTCTGGAACGAGCGCGTTCACACACTGACTGGTGGCGGCTGCACAGATCCGTGCACACTGGAAACCGCTGAGCTGTGCACGTCAGGGGTAAATTGTACGGTACGTGAACTGTGTCTATAAAGCTGTCAGCACGGCTCCTCCAGGCGCAACGTGGAGCTGGCTGTGAGCTGGCTGTGAGCCGGCTGCACCGTCCGCCCCCTGCCTATCCCCAGCGCTCCAGGCCTCGGCAGCGCCTTCCACTTCCTTCCCACCGGTGCTGACCGCACCTTCTGCCCGGATGCCTGTCCTGCCTCCGCCTGGCCTCGCCCTGAGCACTGCCTCTCAGGCACTGCCCCTGGTCCCCAGAATTCTCCAGCTCAGTTACCCCTCCCGCTTCTTCTCAAGACGGGTTTCAGAGCCGCCTTTATGACAAATACCCAGACACCTGTTCTGGTTGTGTCTCGTCAGAAAGTCTCTGGCTTGTTTTGCACAAATACACACTCACAGACAAAATCTTCCTTTGATTTGCACTCATTTTCTAGTCTGAAGACGGGGATGACCGGGGCCTCAGTTTAGGTTTAGGTGGGTCTGAAACTCCCAAGTGGAGCGCCCCCTCGAGGGGAGACTGGCCGTCCTCCTGGTCACATCTCCCCAGGACCCTGAGTCCCGACCCCGCTCCCTCCTACCTTACCTCTCCCCGTGTCGGTGAGACCACTCTCCAGGCAGAGACACCGCAGGACCTGACCCGCAGCAGTCACCATCCTGCCGTCCCCCACTCCTGCTCAGACTCCTCGCCAATGATCAAAGCTTCACAGCCCCTCGACCTCTGAGCCTCTGATGCCCCCACTGCCTTTCTGAGCCGCCAGAGTCCCTGTGGACGACCCTGAGCAGAGCAGCGGGTCCCCGGGTCAGGCTCTCCATCACAGAGTGGGACACTGTCTGCCACGACCTCAGACAGACAGACAGACAGACAGAAGGGGAGCGCTGTCGCCCTGACAGAACAGGCGTCGCTCTTACACAGTCAGAAACAATGCAGATCTCACTGAAATCCTCCTTGCAAATCCAAAACCCAAACTGTAATGGAAAGGCCTGCTTTCATCAACGTGCGAGACTGGGAAGACGCCCCCCTCCCCGCCCCCCGGGAGAACACAATGAGCCCGGCCCGTGACGCACCTCCGTCTCTCCCTGGCGTCCACCGAGGAGTCCGGCCCAGGCGTGGACAGCACAGAGGCAGTGGTGACGCCGTTGGCAGTGCTGGGCGGGGGGCGGTTGGTGATCACACACAGAGGGGTGCTCGAGGAGACGCTGTCTGCTTTCTCCGCTGTGGAGTCGGCCGGGGACCTGTGAGGAGCCCTGAAACCAGAGGGATAGCGGAGGGCGTTCAGGCGCGGGCGCCGCCAGCAGAGCCGGCGCGAGACAGGCCGTGCCCAGCAGCTTCTTGCTCGGATCCTGTCTGCTGCGGGTGTTTAACTCTGAGCCCTGGGGTCTGAGGACAGTGTGAGCAATTCGGTCGGACCGCCTCTGCCGAGGAGGGATGTTTTATGAACGTTTTCTTTGCTCGAGATTAAATTTTTTTAAAAACTTAGCTCTGGCAGCAGGCGAAGCGGAGCCTGGGCAGGAGCTTAATGACCCCGCACACCGCCTGGTCCCCACGCACAGAGGCGGCCGCTCCACCCCTGGACACGACTCTGCGGTCCTCACTCGTCTCCTCCAGCCCGCACCCCTCAGCCTGGACGGGACGTCCCCTCGGCTGTGCAGAAACGCCTGCTGCCTCTGCCCGAGCCCCCAGCCTGGACGGGGACCACGCCGGGGGCTGTGTTAACTGCAGCCCCAGACGGTCACCCCCCCCTCCCCCAGCTAGCAGCTGCGCTCTTTCCAGGAGCCAAATGCCTGCCTGTCTGTACACAACTGCACTGAGAATCAGAACAAAACGAGCAGGGCTCTAGATGCACAGCCTGCAATTACCGTCATTTACACAAAACAAGATCTTTGTTTCTCAGCAAAGAGCGAGTCCAACCACCGGCTCTCCCCCCAAAAAGCCGCCAGTGGTGAATCACAGCTCGTTGCTGGGGTAACATCCAAAACTGACTCTCCCAGAGACAGAGCAAGCAGGAGCATCGGGCTGCTAGGGGCCGCTCCACTTCGCCTCCTCACGATGACCAGGCGCTGTGAGCAGCTGGAGCTCCCTGTCCAATAGCCACACGGTCAGAACAAGCGCAAAACAAATCATCGGGCCCTTAGGTCTCACACGGCTCCTCGACGCGGACACAGAGCAGACAGCTCTCGTGGGGCCAGAAGACACAGGCAGCATTCGGAGGCAGGCAAGCCCTCTGGCCTCGAGATGTCGACAGAAGGGCCAGTGAAGTCACACTGACCCAAACCTGACCCGCAGGCGTCCTCGGGTCGGTACCGTGTGGTTTCCCTGCAGCCCACGCTGCAGAGATGGCCGGGACTTCACCGCGGCTACCGTGAAACGTGGTGGATTTCACAGAGCGCGGGAGAGCTCAGAGACGACCCGAGGCCTCGGGCAACGGGGCTGCATCTCTGCCAACGTCAGCTCTCCGACCGTCAGCTGTGAAATGGGGTCATGTCCCTTCACACGCAGGGTCGCGTGACGCTTCAAGGAAACACTGTGTGCAGACACCTAGGATGGGCCCAGGGTAAGAACTCCACGGAAACAGACCGTGCAGCAGACAGGACCCTGAGACGGACAAACTGGGCGCAGACCGCGTGGCCCCGCCACACTGTGACCTGGCAGACGAGTGGGCTTTGGTGTCTGGTCCTCCTCTATAAAGCGAGACGACCCTTTCCTGCACTGGAGGGCTCTTCACAGAGGACAGTGACCCCTGTGGCTGTGGTGGCTAGTGCCTCGCCCTGTCCACTGTCCTCTCCCCCGTGACTAGCAGAGCCTGGGAGGAGTGAGAGCAGCAAGGTGCTGCTTAAAAACCCACACTTTCCCAAGTCTCCCCGAGCTTCAGCCTCCTCCTCGGGGAGGACAGTGCTTACGAGGCCTGGACAAACGCGTCACTGCGACGGCCCACTAGACGTCTCCATGACGACGCAGTGCTTCTAAATAGTCCGTCATACGCCCACCCTCCCGGCACACAGACGGTCCCACGGGTTTTGGGAGGAAGCTGGTCACTAACGATGCCCGTCGCGCACCAGCCGGCGTGTCCCAAGCAGCCTCGCCACCACCAACATTCCCCTGTCCCTGTGTCGGCTGGAGAAGCAAGACCCCAGAAAGGAGTCCCTTTGCCAGACCCAAAGTAAACAGGGTCCTGACCACAGGGGACTGCACCCCAGGCACAGCCACACTGAGGTTCTCTGTGCTCTCAGTGACCTGTCCGCTGCCCTCGGACGACCCAGAACCCAGGATGCCCCCCGCTCCTCCCCGTCTCTCTGGAACCCAGTTCAGACCACACACACCTCCCCTTCCTGCGGAGTTTGCAGCAACATTGGCTGGCTGGGATGTTCAGGAGGCCGCAGGCCTTTGCAACAAGAGCTAGCGCTCCTGGTCTGGGGCGTGCCACCTTCCAGGAAGGTGCGTGGAAGAGCCCCTCCTAAGAACTGAAGTCACAGGAAGCGGGGGTTCGGTGTGAGATTTACCACATGTGGGGCCCTTAGCTGCAGCCACGACTGGTAGGTGATGA
This sequence comes from Myotis pilosus, assembly GCA_036010255.1. Classification (NCBI taxonomy): domain Eukaryota; kingdom Metazoa; phylum Chordata; class Mammalia; order Chiroptera; family Vespertilionidae; genus Myotis; species Myotis pilosus. The sequence goes on from JASKON010000027.1 coordinate 348,148, forward strand.
GATGGAAGCAGTCAGTCCGTGGGTGCCGAACCCCAGCACAGAGCACACAGTGGCGACTGTTCAACAGGCTGCTGGCTGACAGGTGACGTCACAGCAAAGGCAGCCTCACCGAGGGACGGCCCTGTCGCAGTTCACGCAGCTCCTGAGGGACAGGCCTCTTTGGCCCACGTCTCTCACGCATCCAGAGGCGTCCACTGTGATGACGTGACCGAGTGGCTCCAGAAGCCTTACCTGTGGTGGGCGCAGGTGCACAGCGTCCACACTGCCAGGCGCGGGGCAAGGAGAAGCGGCGCCACCTGCTGCCCGACAGGTGCGGAGCCAGGTAATGGGCGAGGCAGCAGGAGGTGAACTGCAATTGGCTGAGAGGAGGGACGAGTGGGGCCACTACCGTGCAAGGGAAGCACTGAAAACACACACATCACGTTCCTCCCGACAAGCCCCCCCGGCCCCCGGCCCGGCACCCCCTCCCGGCACCACAGGAAGGAGGACAGAGGGCACGGCTCGGGGAGAGGGAGGGCCAGCCAGCGCTGGCCACGCAGCAAGCAGGCCTGCCAGCCACCCCAGGAGGGTGGAGCCTGGAGGACAGGCCATGTGCAGCCAGAGAGAGAACATGGTGGGGGAGGCCCAAGAGGGAAATCACAGAAAGAGAGTCATCTTGTTAGAAAACCCAATCTCAACGCCCCCGAGGCCACAGGTCATGCACCACCCCCCACCCCCCCCTACCCCCGTCTGCCTGTTACGGAAGCAGCTCCGAGGGGCTGAGTGAGACCAAGAGCCTGGACAGCGGGAGCAGAGATTTCAGATGAGAGAGGGGGCCAGCCTCCAGAAGCTGCGGACAAAGTCCCTCTGGGTGGGTTCGAAGCTGTGAGTCTAGAAACCTACTGTGTGGGCGACACCAGGCAGGTTCTGTTTCTGCCGAACGTGAGCGAGAGCCACCTCGATGGCGGCAATGACCTGGCTACATCTAGAACCTTCCTTCTGTGGCAGGAATGAGACTAGGGGGCGACCACACGAAGCTCCTGGACACAAGATGCGCTTTCTGCCATGAGACAAGCGACTCGAGCCGGAAGGTGCTGAGCTCGGCACGGCCGAGACCGCGTCTGCTCTGCCTGCTCTTCCCACAGAGATGCTGCAAGATTCCTCACTGTTGAAAAGATCCTAAGATGTTGTAAAACCAAAACGGGCTTTCGGGTTGGAGGAGAAAAGCTTTGAAATCCCAAATGGGAAGCTCGTTCTAGGTCTTCTCTCAGCTCGTGCTCATGGCAGGAAGCCGCTCCCGCCCCGAGGCGCCCTTGCTCCTCCGCCACCGCTTGCCCTCCGACCTGGGTCAGACCCGTGCTATTACTCAGCCTGGGCCGAGGACCTGGATGGTGAACACCAGCCCCCACGAATAACGACCGGCCGGGTGGCTGCGGCAGCTTCCTCTCCCTGGGCCCACACTGTTCTCTCAGGACAGTCTCCTGGGAGCAGCGATGACGGAGGACGTGTCTAGCTAGACTGACACCTCCGCCTTGAAGACAAAGAGGTGCGGCCCTGGGACGCTGGGGACAGGGAGTCTGTGGGAGGCAGCGCAGGGACCAGCACAGGCTGAGCCGCCTCACAGGGTGTCTGAGCAGCACTGCTCGTCTATAGCTCATGTCCTGACACTGCCCAGTGGACAAGAGTCTCCCAACCAAGCAGAAGTCTGACCCCGACAGAGTGTCAGGTCAAAGCCTGCGTCTGGGTGCCCATCCATCACCTAAACCACCTGCTGGCGAGGGTCGCAGCAGCAGAGGCAGCCGAGGGGTGTGGGTGAGAGAGAGATTCAGAGAGAGCAAGAGAATCAGCTCTTACAGCTTACAGAAGCTACACAGAAGTAGATCTTAGAGCTCGAGGGCTCTGGCAAAGGGCCCTGCTGGCTGGCTGGTACAGGCAGAGAAAACCATGGCAGAGAAGGAAATACAGACGAGAAGGGGAGAAGCCCCGGTACCTTCTCTGCACCAAGCTTGCGAGTCTCACGTCTGGATGGATCTGAGGGCCAGTCAAGTCATAAAAAGAAAACAACAACTCAAGTCCCTCCATCAACAGGCTTCAATGTGAAACATCTTTGCTGCCACACAAACCCGCCCTGTCCCCCACCCCTCACCACCTGCGGGTCCCCTCCTCCCTCACAATGAGCGTGGCTGTCGTTTTACATGGGCAGCCGGCTGGCCGGCTCAGAGCTCCGGGCACTTCCGGGCGACCTCACAGGACCCGGAGGCAGTGTGAGTCCAGGCCTGTCCGTGGTGAGACTCTGGAGTTAGCTTACTTTAATTCAGCTAAGAACATTAATTAATCCTAATTTCAAATGAGTCACATGTTACTCCCACAAAGTCTACAGAGATTCACTTCCCGACTCACGTCTGTGGTGTTGGCCTACAAACGGGCAGCTACGGCCACACGCCTGTGGCCAGAGTGAGCAGCTGCCTCCGCCTGCCGAGCCTGGTACCTTCTCAGATAGGTGGACACGTAGGTGGAAGGGGCCGTGGTCTGCGGCGTCTCGCTCCCTTTGGCTTCATCCCTCCGCAGCTGCCGTGTGTACGAGCCGCTTCTCACCAGGTTTACAGCCGATTCTCTGAGGCAGAAGGAAAACCAGAGCACAGTGCGCCCACCGCCAGCTTCTGCCCGCGACCCGCACGCGAGGAAGGGCCTGTGCGGCTGAGCAGAGGGTCGCCGACCGGCTGTGCTGGCTCCATGCAGAGGGCGAGAGCCATGCCTGCGGCCCCTTCACAACTGCAAAGCCGACCCCCTCGGCCAAGCCCTGGGCACGGCCCCTCCCCTCTCCCTATGAGGACTCTGCTCCTCCCTTACAAGGCTTTGCAAACCTGCCCCAGCAGGAGGCAGGGAAGGGGGCCGAGGAGGAAGAGGTCGCAGGGAAAGAGGAAAGAGCAGGGCCTGCAGTGGCCGCGCTGGTATCCCCAGTGAACGGTGCCCAGAGAGGCTGGGGCTCGGTCTGACCACACGGGCACCTCCGGCCTTTGCTACGAGAGCTAAGTCTCCAGAGCCCCTCCCAGCTCCCACACAGCTGAGGGGCCTGGACTATTGTGGGAACGGAGCTTCCAGTTCAGCAGGTCTGGGTGGGGCCCAAGTGTGCATCTCGGACATGTGCCCAGGTGCTGCCGGGAGGACCACACCTGAGAGAGGCTCCAGGACAGGGTTCCCTGAGACTCAGTGGCACCTTCACTGATGAGGAGGATGGAGGTTGCACCTACTGACAAACTAGGAGCTGATCAATTCTGTGAAAGAGCAATCCTGCTAGTGCTGCCCTGGGGTGGCCAGGGCGAGGGGCGCGGGCACCTGGGAAGCCAGAGCCCGGCCGCTGCAGTGCCCGCCATGGAGCCCGCCCAGAGGAGCCCCGTGAGGCGGCTGCCTCAGCCTCGCAGTTACCTGTTCTCCTTCTCCTCAGCGTCGTTCGTGCTGCTGAGCCTCCGGGGCGCCAGGGAGCTGAGGTAGCTTCTGCTCTCCCTCTCCTGCAAGATGAGACGGTGACCGCAGGGTCGACGCACCACAGACACAGGATCCACCCTCGGATGCACAGCCCTTAGCACACCCACCACCTCATCCCAGCTCAGTCCCACGTGCAGCAGGAGATGTTACAAGGGTAGCTCTCCAAGGCTTATTCCCAAGGCCCCTCCATGTTAAATCCGCGCGCAGGGAAAGGATGCTGCTGGGAAGCAGGGACGATGAGATAAAGAGAAGAGCAGCACGGACCACGTGCGGCAGCTGAGACACAGGACTGCTCCACTCGACAGCAGCCCGAGCCGAGGGGCAGGGCTCCGAGGGCCAGGCCCAGGGGCTGGGCCAACAGGGAGAGAGGGAGCCGTGCGCATCGTGGCCGTCGCCCGTGAGCGGCCTGACCACACGGAGGAGGAGGCGGGACACAGAGCCTTTCCTCCGTGTGAGCTGCCTGAGCCGCAGCCCACGGAGCTGGCTGCCCGGCCCGGGCGTACCTTGTCTCTGCTGTCCAGCAGAGCGGAGATGCGAGGGCTGGACGCCGAGCGGGAGAGGGCGGAGCCCCGGTCCCTCGCAGCCTCCCGGGTGTCGGCCACGGCACTCAACGTGTTGTGGCTGCCAGTCTTCCTGAGTCCCAGGCGCCATGAGGAAGGCGACTCGTCTTTGGGCTCCTCCAGCTGGTTAAATAGGCTGGCGATCTACACGGGGAGGAGAGAGAAAGAAAGGGCCGCTTGCCTCTGCGCCCTGGCGTCCAGGGAGGCCCACAGGCCCTGGGTCAGTGCCCTGCCCTCTCTCCCGACACCTCGCTCCCCTTGAGGCTGCCTTTGTCCCTGAGCCAGAAAGAGCCTCAGACTCTCCACACACCTGCCCTGGGGCTGCTCTGACAAATCAGGCTCTCCTGTCTCCGGAGCTCAGACCTGAGATGAGGGGGCACCTTTGAGCCAAGAGGGGGGTCCTCACCGGGAACTGCATCTGCCGGCACCTTGGCCCTGGCCCCCGCCTCCAGACTGAGAAGGGAATGACCATAATTTAAAGGCACCAGTCTGCTACTTTGTTAGGGCAGCCATGTATCTTCATTGTTTTGCAAGAACGTATCCTAAAGGACTTTCTCCTTGTATGTTACTGCAGTCGGGGAAACATAATATCCAAATTAATCCCCAATACTCACCCTCCTGGCTGAGGGGGCTGGTGTCTGCTCCAGGACGTGGCCCTTGCTTTCCGAGCTGGAATGGTTGACAACAGCCTCCGCCTTCCGATCTGTGGCTTAAGACACAGGAAGCACAAGTGCACGTGTGAAAATTCATCTTCACGCGTGTGCTTTCCTGCTAACAGAACAGGTTCACCCGTGACCCAGACCAGAGCTGGGCATGCTTGGCCTCAAACTCATGAAATCTCTAGCAGCTGCTGCCAGAAGAAAATAAACTCAGCTAAACCTGCATCATGGGCCGAGCTCAGGGAACCCAGACTCCCCTTCACGGGTCTCCCCGCTGGATGGACACAGGAGGCACCGATCAATGAGCTCCCCGAGACCCAGCGTCGGAGAGGTGGCCCCTCACACAGGGCTTCTCAGGCACCTGATCCCGACTACGAGGCAGCTGCTCTAGCTCAGCTCACCGCCTCCACCGCTGCGTTCTCCCTGGCAAAGGGACAGCTCGGCCCCTCTCCGCCCTGAGGACTCCTGCTCCGCCGGACAGTGCACGCCTCGCACTGGGACACACAGGGCCTGGCAGGGACATCCGCATTACCTGCCTCCTTCTCAGTCTCAGACTCGGACGCTTCATCTTCGCCCTCCTCCTCCGAGCTGGAGCTGCTGGACTCCTTGCTTTCCTCCTCCATTTCATGGGACTTGGGCGTCTCCTCCTCATACAGCATCTTCTCTTTGCTAAATCAGAGAAGACAGTGTGTCATTCAGAAACGACAACTATGTAAGCGCACTCAGTGTCGGGGGAGCGCCATCGACGGGCCTGGGTCACAGCAACAAAAAGGCACTCGGACCCTCCTCTGCGCCTGCGCCCCGAGGCCTGGCCTGTTTGACACAGGAAGGTTGCTGTTTGGCTGTGGAGTGTGACTTAGGAGCTCTAGCCATTCACACACAGAGAAAAGAGGCCACGGGCCTGGGTGCTGCGGGCAGGCAAACAGAAATCATTTAACAAGTCACTCAGGGCTTATGACGCCAGGGAGCCAGCTGGCTCTGGGGTAGCGGTTCCTGAGCTCACAGAACGGCCCATCGGAGTGGTGGTTGGGACCTGGGGCCCCTGAGCTGGGGACCAAGAAATGCTGCACAGTGTGGATTCATTCCCCCACCCTCAGCATCGCCCCACGTACCAACGCCCCTCCCTGCCCTCACACGTTCCCACATGTTCAAAAGTCACTGGGCTAAAATCAAAGTTTTCTTATTGTGCAAATCCTCACACTAAGCATGTCACACCCACGGGCTCCCAACAACTTACTTCTTAAAGAGTCCACCCTGCAATCTGCTGTTCAGGTCCGACTCAATGAGCTTATTCCGCGTCTCTTTTTCACTTCGAAGCTGCAAAGTGAGAAAAGCCAAGAGGCTGATCTTTGGTAAAAACCAGCAGAGATGAGAACTCGAAACAGCCCCGTCATCCTGAAGACAAGACCAACACCACAGAGGAGGAGGGAATCTGAGCAAACCACGCTCCTTTAACAGCCAGGGTTTCTGGGCTATTTCCTTCTAACAGGCTGCTGACAGTGCCCGGAGGGAACATGCCCTCTCCAGACACAGACCTGACCAGAGCCAGTGACTGAGAGGCCTGGCATGGACGGAGACAGCCCAACAGCTCTCAGCATCCCTCGGCCTCTCAGCGTCCCCCGGGCCCTCTCAGCGTCCCCCGGCCTCTCAGCGTCCCCCGGGCCCTCTCAGCGTCCCCCGGGCCCTCTCAGCGTCCCCCGGACCCTCTCAGCGTCCCCTGGACCCTCTCAGCATCCTGGGACTCACCACACTCTGCTGCTTCTGGAGCATCTCCAGGTGCTCCACGAGGCCCTCATCAGCCACGTCGAACGGCGTCTGGCCCTGGCAGAGAGAGGGTACCGTGACCAGGAGAAAACACAGGAGTGACCCCGAGACTCCACCAGAGCCATCTCCAGCAGTCATTCCTGCCTCTGCGTCCAGCGCCAGCTGCTTCCCTCACACATCGGCCCGACGTGACGACCAGGCCTTCGTCTGCCACAGAGAAACAGCAAGGCCTTGTGGAGAGGGCACGCTTTGTAAACAGCAGTGAGGAAATGCCCCCAGCATTCGGGCACTTCCTGGGCCTGCTCCTAAGTGGTCTGACTGTATGACAAGTCCCACGGGGGCTCGCAGAAGCCTCAGGAGGGCCCGGCATGTCCCTAACGTCATGACTCCTCCGGGCAACACCAGCACAGCCAAGGACCCACACCGCCGACCAGAGAAGAGACCGGACCTGGAGATGGGGGGCCATGGGCACACCCACTCTCTAACGAGCCGTGCCTCTGGACTGTCAGGAAATTCCTAAAGTTCTGCAGACACAGCAAAGCAAGTAACATTATTTCAACCAAACCCCCGTTTGCTTGTGTTAGGGGCTTCGGCATCAGTGGAAGCAGAAGGCGGCTGGAGCTTCGGGCTCACAAACCCTGTGCTGATAATGGCCATGGCGACGTGTCTCCACGCCCTGGCCGGACTCCGGACAGCTGTTCCGAGGCCCGGCAGTCTCACTGCCTCACAGGGGCCCAGCCGACTCACCAGCTTGTTCCTGACGTCCATGTTGCAGAGGGCCTCGGCCAGGATGGAGCAGGCCTCCTTCACGCCCCAGTGCGCGGCAGCGTGGAGGGGCGTCCAGCCATCATGGTCCTGCACGTCCAGGTCGTAGCCAGCCTGAATCAGCAGTCTGAGAGAAAGCCGGACGGACACGTGTACCGCCATTCCGTTCCCCTCCCTGAGGCACAGGGCGAGGCTCTCCTGCCCCTCAGCACAGCTCCAGCTGGTTACACACGGCGGCCCAATCACAGGCAACATGGACCCACCCGAAGGCACACAGGCGCCCCAGCACATGCGTGTTCCGTCTACGGGAGTGTCTGGAGCGAGTGCACCTGAGAGATGCCAAAGCCTAACTCATGAGCCAAGCCCACGACGCCACCCCGGGGTGTTCTGTCTCCCGGTGGGATTCTCCGTGTGGTCTCCCCGACCGTGCAGTCTTCCTACGTCTGCAGGTGGGAAGTGACCCCTCAAATGAGAGCTTGGCTCTCTTCGGGGCACTTCACCTACCGGCTTTGGTTCACTTCTGGGGCACCCCATGCTCGCTGCAGACCCTCACACCCCGACTCTGCCCAGTGCCCGCAGGGCTTCTCATGAACAGCAGGCATTACTCTAAGCGCCCGGGGCCAGGGGGCCTGCCTCTTGAGGAAACAGCATGGCCGCTCCCACCTTGTGGGCCTCCAGACGGCTCCAGGAGTGAGCAGAGCACGACTCCGCAGCTAGAAACCCATGTCAGCTGCGTCTGACATTGTGACGCCATCCTGAGAGCCACTGAAGCCGTGTGGACACAGGAGGCAGGACCCAAACTCCGCCTGTCCAGACGGATGGCCGACTGCAGCTGGACGCGCACACTCCAGAGCGTATCACAGACCAATGAGCCCAGAGAACTGTGTCCAGCGGACCAAACGACTTCAACTCTGCCCGCCTGACGTGTGACAGAGGGGCGGCTGCAGGGGTGTGACGCTGCACCCGGGCTGGGAGAGGTCGCCTCTGGCCAGGCTCCCATCTCACAGGCAGCGAGGAGCTGGAGGCGGCGGGCTGGGTGTCCATGGTGAACACCAGCAAACGTAAGGAAGACTGCAGGTCGCGAGACAACACAGAGAAACCCGCCACCTGGGAACCCTCATCCCCCACCCCCCGTCCAAGGCCTGTCTCGCTCGTCCCCGCCTCCCAACCATGGTGGCTGTGGCTGACACACCTGAGGACCTCGGAGTAGCCCTTGGCAGCTGCCACGTGCAGGGCGGTGGCCCCCGAGCGAGCCTGCCTGGTGTCCTCGATCTTCCCGCTGTTGAGCCACTGCCTCGAGTCCTGCAGCATCTGCTGCTCCTCCTCCTTCCGCGCCTGCTCCAGGTCCACTCCTGTGGGAGCCACACAGGACGCGGCGTTACCACGGCCACTCACCCTTAGACTCAAACACGTCCTCAACACTCCACAGGCCACTGTTAGCACCGGCCGGCACCCATCCATTCGCCTCCGTTCGCAGAGCAATGGCAGGTGTGAGATAGCAGTCGCTTATCAGTGTGACAGTGTCAGGAAGACTGTGACGGCGGCCCATTAGGACACACCAAGTGGTTTTCAGCCCAAGCACACCAAGGCCAGAAGCGCTGCTGTGTCTGTGTTAGGGTCTCTGTGCAGAACGTCCCCTTCAGAGTCTCCGCATGGACAGCATTTCTGTTCCCCAACATCCTCGGGGTAAAAGTAACAGACACACTTCCCCTGGCACAGACGAGGGAACAGACACAGGCCACAGGGCACATCGGAGCTGCCACCAGGCCCTGAGAGCCTCTCTGGGCAGGAGACTCAGCATCGCCCTCAGGTCCACGGGCAGAGCTACACGGAGGCAGTGACAGCTCACACTCACGGCCCGGGGCCACGGTCCCACATGTTCTCGAAGAGCCGGCATGAGACATGCTTGGCTCTGGGTAATCTGCAAACACGCAGAGGGACAGCACTGGCCTCCCGAGGTCACGCCGGGAAAGGCGCTGCGCTCCACCAGGGAAGGAGCGCAGACCCCGTGACGGCCGCTTAACAGGAAGAGGGAAAGGCACCACGAGCCACGTCCACAAAGCCAGTGCCATCCTGGCTAACTTCCGACGCCCGTGCCCAGCTGCGGGTGGACGCGTGTCACTGGACGTCTGACCGACGACCAACGCTGCGCACACAGGTGGCCCTGTCCCGTGACCACGTGGCTCCTGGTGCCGTGTCTGAGCCAGGTTACCTTGCTTCTTCACTTGCTCCAGAAGAAGGTCCTTCATGGCCGGCTCCTCCGCCAGGTCGGAGGGCACCTCCCCTTCGCTGTTGACGATGCTCACGCTGGCTCCGTGGCTGAGGAAGTACCTGTGCAGACGAGACCAGTGTTAACCCACCTGTCACATGCTTTCACCCTCATGCGCGAGACTCGAAGCGGAGTGAGGCCCATGTGAGAAACTGGGCTCACGCACCGACTGATTTTCTTAGAGTCACAGAGGCAGCGAGTGGCCAAGGTTACGGCTCCGGTCATGTGACTTCACATCTAGTTCATCTTTCACAAGATCAGGTGCTCCTGGGCCAGTGAGAACCCCAATCATGCTCAGAGCTCTACAAACTGTTCACAAGCATTTGAAGGAGAAGGACACCTCCTAAGTCAGACGTCTGCCTTCAGCAATTCAGTAGACATATACGTCATTTACAAGGCGCTGGCTCCTGAGGCCTTTGCTGCTCTCACCATCGGGTGGTCCTCACTGCTCCCTCAGTCCCTCCCACTGCCAACACTTCCCCTTCCTTTCGGCTGAGAAACATAGACCAGAGAGAGACACATCAGTTGGTTGCCTCTGGCCCCGGGGCCAGGGATCGAACCTACAACTGAGGCACGTGCCCTTGACCAGGAATTAAACCCAAGACCCTTCAGTCCACAGGCTGGCACTCTAACCCCTGAGCAACACCGGTCAGGGCCCAAACCATTTTTAGAATAAAAAATAAAAACCTGTTTAGTTTCACACTTATCCCTGAAGCAATATTTACTTTATTACCCCTGAGGACCCTTACAGCTGCCCAGAGGCCCAGACGTGCCCATTAGCTCAACACGCATTTCCGCATTTCCCGGAGGAAAGAAAGCCCCTGCCCTCCTCCCTCCTCACTGATCGCGGCCTTTGTGATGGTGATGGAGAGCGCTGTCGAAGCGCAGCTCCTCAGAGTGCGGACTCACTCGGCGATGTTCAGGTAGCCGCAGGACGCTGCCGCGTGCAGGGGCGTCCAGCCCTCGTTGTCCTGCCGGTTCACGTCGGCTCTGTTCTCCACCAGGAACTTCACCATGTCGAAGTTCTCGTCAATGCAGGCCTGCAAAGAGAAGCCCATCGTTCACCGGCCAGCACTCACTGCGCTCTGCCGCGCAGACCGGGGAGACCCACTCAGAGTGCAAGCCAGACTCTGGGTCTGACGTCACCAAGTCAGAAAGGCTCCCGACACAGTGTCAGAGCCCACGTGCCATTCAGGTAGGAAGCTGCTCCCTAGGCCTCGAGTCCAGCACCCAGGACAGGGCCCTCACGGCTGAGCGGCTGCGGAGCACGCCTCCCTCTTCCATGTGCAGCTCTGTGAGCCAGGCCGTGGTCATATCGAATACGCATCCCAATAGATCGCATCCAGACATTCACAGAGATGTGTAAAACCATAAAGCAATGCCACTCTTCTCTTAATTTTTTGTTTTGAAAGTAGATAGCTATTTCAGTTAAAATGTGTGATTCATAAAGACGTGTAATAGATTACTGCTCACTGCAGAGCACCTCGCCACGAACTGTGCAGAAAGACGCAAGTGAAGAGATGACGGGGCACTTTTCAAAAAGGCAGCGAAGTTCAGGGAGAAGAAAGTGCCCCAGCAGTCCGCACGCTCTGCCCAGGTAACAGCTCCCGCGTCAGGATGTCCACAGAGCCCTGGCCTGCCCTGAGCGCTGGCGCTGCTTCTCGCCTGGCGGCAAGGTGCCTTTGGCGCTGAGAGGAGAACAGCCGCGAGCCTCCGCTCCAAGCGCCGTGCCGCCAGAGCCTCTGGAAGCCTTCTTCCAAGATCATTCTCTGCCCTTTGAAGGCGATGGCAGCCGCGTTCTAGGGCCTAGCATGGGCCCGGCTGGTGCGGCTCCCACGGGAGAAAACCTCTCCCCCTCCCTCTCCCTCTCCCTCTCCTCCTTTTCTGTCTCCCCCAGCACGTTAGCGCTCCTCCTTTCCAGTGTCAGTCTTTGGGTTTATGAACATCAAGTCCGTCCCAGTATTTCTACAAGAACACCGTGAGGCGTCTCAGAGAACCACCACCGGCCCGTCTGTCTACAGGTGATCTGGGATGTCGATCTCCAGGGCCATCACCGGCAGTAACGAGGCCGCTGGCGGGTCATGCCGATGCCCACAGGCAGGCCGTGCACTGCTCAGTCCCAGCCCAGGGCAGGCAGGCCCAGGTTTGCGTCCAGCTCTGCCAACGCGTGTCCCTGCCTTCATCTACAGCCTGGGGACCACCTGCCTCACGGGATTGTGGGAGGAAGAAAGGAGATAAATGGTGGGACCGTGCTGGTACTGTTGTTTTTAAGCCGACAGTCTAACAAATAGCAACTCCCCAGGAAAAAGCACACACTGGCCTCATCTTCACCCAGCATTGCCAACCCCACCTCAGTATCTTAGGGGGGAGGCAGTTGGTTAAAAATGTCTTTGAACTAGCAGGACTGGGGGGCCTGCTTGTTAAGTCTGACCTCAGGGACTTCCTCAAATGTCCAGCGAGCTCCTAAGTCCAGGAGCTCCGAGAATAGACTGGCATGATTCAGGACTACGCTGAGAGAACCGTCCCTGGAGAGACCCACCAACAGAAACATCCTGGAGTGACCGGTCTGTTCTTTTCTCTTCTCCTGGGGCCTCTAGAAGGAACTGGATGAAGCCATGAAGAGCGGAATATCCCTGAAAACCCCACGCAGTGTGTCAGCTCCCCAAGACACAGTATGGGGGATACCCAGACTCATCCGGAAAACCGTGTCCAGCACCTGGCCCCACGCAGAGCTGCACTGACCACCAGGTGGACGGGTCTGTCCTCTCCCTGAACAGGCAAAGGAGGCTACGTGAGTGTCTGATGCTCCTCAGGACATCAATGGGAAAATTATTCTCTATATTTAACCCATTCCCTCTCCTGCGGCTCATGTCCATTTCCTTCTGTTGTGAAGACACAGAATATTACCGAAGTAACAACTTGTTCTAAGCCGAAGAAAGAAAATACAATCGCTTTATGATGTAACTCGTTACTGGTCCAGAGACACTGCTACAGAGACAGCAGGCAGCAGGCTGGGGCTTCCTCACCAAGCAGCCACCTCTCCTCGGCAATGCCCAGCCGTCTCCAAGGAAAACACCTGATTTCAGCAAACGGGGGGAGAGCACTATGACGGCCACTGCACCGACCGACGCTGCTCTGCATCGAAGGCACAGCGGCCGCCGGCTGCCGGGGCCAGAGTTCAGCCTGGGACTGCAAAGCAGGCCCACGACAGAGCTCCTCCGCTCCCAAAATAGCGCAACTGTCACCGCCTCTGCCTGCCACGGCTCCAGGAGCTGACCTTGCTGCTGGGGCTCAGAATCCGCTGCGACCCCTTCCCCTCAGAGCCCAGCTCCGGGAGCCAGGCAGGTGACACTCTGCGTGTGTGTGTGTTCGCGCGTGTGCATGCGTGTGTCAGCCCACTCCTGCCTGGATTTCAACAAACGGCTGATCCAGTGCTGGGCGGCGATGATGCTCGTAATAAACCCCCATTCCTACCTCCCACTATTCTGTCCTACATCCTCCTAACACTTACGTAACTCAGAAATAACAACATGTATAATCCCCAAAATTATATAATTTAATTTTATGCTGAAAACCCTAAACGCTTAGAGATAACAGTAAAGACCATAATTGATTTCATTTATCAGCCACACACCCAATCCCGAAAGGCTCAGAATTTCCCAGTCGTGCTGGGTATGTATTCCCTGGCGGCCCAACACCAGCACTGGGCACCAACATTTGTTGAATCAAAGAATGGGCTTCAAATGCACAGAAAGTCACATTTTCTGCACATTCGATTGATTCCCAGGCATCCAGAATCGCCCAGTCGTCCCTGCAGGCTGCAGGCAGACCCTGCCCAGACCTGCAGCACATGGAGGTGGCCCGGCCGGGGGGTGCTGCACACGGCTGCCCCCCACCTGCACACGCTGCCCCTGTACACGCCCACGCATCAACCTCCCACTGCTGGAGTGTGCTGGATGGTGCCCCAAATAGGTCCATGTCCCAATCTCCGAGCCTGTGCAGGGACCCAATTGGAAAGGGGTCTTTGCAGATAGAATAGGGTCCTGAGATGGCACATTGCATTACCTAAGTGGGCCCTACATCCCATGACAAGTGTCCTCACAGGAGACAGGCGGGGATGGGGGGGTGACACAGACAGAAGAGGAGGAGGCAACGTGTCCACAGAGGCCGACGGGCCCCAGAGCTGGAAGAGGCGAAGAACGACACCTCCCTGGGCTCCAGAGGGAGTGCGGCCCATCAGGACCTCGACTTCAGACTCCAGGGCTACGAGCCGATACGCTTCTGCTGTTTTAAGCCACCAAATTGGTTCACAGAAGCCACGGAAACCAAGCCCCTGGCACCGAAGAGAAGGCATCAAGGGAGAGGCCCCGCGGCCTCGCTCCTGTAGAAAGGAAAACCACAGCAGGATTCTCCCTTCTGTGCCAAATAAAAAGCGGTCAAAATTAATTCTACCGTTTTCTCCTCAGGAGCCGCCCTGGGAGGCATGACCGCGCAGGGCCTACCCTCCATCCAGATGTCCAGACCCTGCCCGCAGTCCAGCTGGTGCCACACTGTAAGTAGGACCGCTGGTCCCTCTCCCATCACACCGTGTGCCTGGGCTGGGCTGGGGCAGGAGGGCCGCGGGCAGGGCTTGCTAATAAAGACCAGAGTCTCTTTAAAAAAAAAAAAATTAACTATACCACTTTTTAAAAGGCAACTACATTGATAGAAACTTGTAGGGTTTTTTTCTTATCAGTCTTTAGCCAAAATCCCAAATGCCCGCAACACCGGGCCCTGGTTCTTCCCTGAGGCACTCTGCTGACCGTATTCTGGCGGAGGGCTGACCCTGACGCAGGGTGCAGTACTGACCCATGAGCTTACGGGACCCAGCCTTTCTAAGCTCCGACGAGGGAGCCTCACCCTATGACAAGAATTCATACAAGTAAATTAGATATGACACAAGCCAGTAACGTTGGAAATCGCAACTGTCAGCAGATGTTCCCCACGAGAGCGTTCACGTATGTGGTTAAGGACCGACCCAGTGAGTCCACCCTTCAAGTGCCTGTCTGTCCACTCCCATCACGACAGTGTAGCTACTTCCCGAGTGAGGCTCACGCAGCAGTGGCTGCCATGTGACAGGTGACACGGGCACTGTCAGCCCGTGTGAAAGGCACAGCTCCCTGGCAGACAGCTTGGCTCCGAGAGGGTGAGAGCTATGGAGCTGATCATGTCCTCAGTGGTCAGCAGGCTCTGGGCACAGACCCGCGGCCTTTCAGGAGAGAGCCCAGAGAGACAGAGAAGTAAAGAAGTGTCCATGGAGGGTCACCCTAAGGTGCTGTACTTAGTACACTGGCATACTGTCCCCGAGACTGTAAGATTCATGACTTGAGGCCAGTGAGCACGGCTGCAGTTAGAACAGAGGACATTTAGATCTCAGAAGGGTGCACTCTGGGTTCCAGCAGGTCCTGGAAACGGCCCAGCCCTCACCCTCTGCCTCTCTGAACACCCCCCCCCGCCCCCCCGCAGCACTCATCCCCTGGGCTGTCCTCCAGGTACTCCCTTTGGACCCCGCCAGGCACAGGGTGGGGGCACATCTGGTCTAACTCCTGTCACCAAGGCAAAGTTAAAAAGTCAAGACGAGGAAGGTAGATGGGAAAAGGCCCAGAAAACGAAAGCTGTATCTACTCAAAGCCCGCAGTTCTTCAAACAGACGTTTCACAGTTCCTCACGAAGAACTAATTCTGAGGAATAACAAACTCAGCCTGGTAATGGTGGGAACCCCCAGCATGAGTTTCTCTTGGGTCCACAGCCGCGGCACTCCACAGCCGTGCCCCCAGCACCTGCCAGAGCTAAGAAGGCCCTGGCTGCCGCCACCTCCTCACCGCGTCTGCACTGCGAGTGAGGCACTAAGTGACAGAGTGACTCATCCCAACCGGCTTGACCAAGAGGCTCCTTGGAAAAACTGTTATAATGAAGCTGTCAAGCGAGGGAAGGGTGTGGTGGCTGCAGCAACAGCGTTAGGATGTCTTCTTTCACAGGGAGGAATGGGGCCCAGAAGAGTGAACAGGCTTATTTAAGGCCATGGATCCGGCTGCTAACCACTCGCATGCTTTCCACCTGCCAACTCAGAGGCACCAGCTCAGGCCAAGCTCAGGCCACCACCTGGCTCCTGGGACGTTTCTAGTTCCTGAGACTCTCTTCCTAAAAATAATTTCGGTTCAGCATCCATAGGGCACTGACACTCGCCCAGCTCGCCGATGACCTCCCCGGAGGAATGTCCCAATTGGCTGCTCTGAGCTGGCCGCTCGGACAGACTCACTGCAGAGCACAAGGCCCGGGTGCACTCTCGCTGCCCTTTGCTCATCGGCGTCCGCCTGGGCTGGAACCTCCGTGTCGCCGGCTACCTGTCTGAGCCACAGCCCCAAGCCCGCGCTGCTGCCAAACTGGCAGGGCGAGCCGCTGTCCCGCGGGGAGGACGGTCCCACGGAGCCCAGAGCACCCTGTGCCGACACACACGTGTTTCCCAAGCCACGGGCACCTGGCCGAGAGCTCCAAGGCAGGCGTGGGGGCCAGCACTGTCCTCACGCCTCCTGGAAAGAAGGCAGGCAATGCTGGGATCTGAGTCGGCTGAGGAAGAAAAGCCACAAATAAATGATGGGCAGATTAAATTCTCAGAAAGTGTCAGTCAGTCCCGCAAATTCCATCCCTGAAAGGAGAGATTCAGCAGGAGGGTATGGCTTACCCAGCACCTTTCATCCAGAGGCCGACAAGGTAGGAGGTGCCGAGATGCAGTGACATACCCGTCCCCGTGCAGGGCACTGCCGACGAGGGCAGACCATGGAGCAAGGCTTCCCGGGCTCAAACCCAGGCCTGCTAATGAGTGGTTTTGTGTTTTTGGAACGAGTTATGCCTGTATTTCCTCGACGGCAGGATTATCACAGCAGCCACAGTGCCGACTCCATGGTGTCACAATGAGCTCGTGTGTGTAGAAACCCCCGGTGCCTGGCTCGGTCAGGTGCTAAGTCCCTGTCGCTGATGCCGTGGTTATTACTCCTCCTCCGACTGTCACTCTTGCGGAGTCTCTACGCGTCAGCAGAGACACTCCTTCCCACACAAGAAAGGCAAAGCCTCTCTATGGAAAATAACTGTGTAGGTTTCAGCAGATGCCAACAGACCACTGTCAGGTTCTGCCAATAAGAGGAAAGGTAAGTTAAGGTCGGAAAGGGGAGACAGGGAGGGCGAGGAGGGCGAGCCAGAGCTGTGGACTGTTCTGCCCCCCGAGCCACTGGCCGAGTCTGTCGTGAGCGCAGGCAGAACCCCGCGGAGCCACTGCAATTCCGGCCCCGACAGGCTCACGTTACCCAGGCACAGGCTAGGAGTTCATCCGAGTAACTGCTCCTCGACTGTCACGCGCTTTTCCATTTACTCCTGTGACACACGTTTACCAAGGCCCATGCTCTGCCCGACAATCCTTAGGGAGAGGCACACCACGACACACACAACCGGAATCGCACTGCACCATGCCTTCTCCTCCCAGTAAGAAGTCACCGCCTCTGCCTGGGGTGACGGGTGGTTCACCGTGTCATGAAGAAGGAAGCAGCCAGCGGAGGAAGCAGGGGTCAGAAAGTTCCGGAAAGGGGACAGCATATGAAGGTCTGAAGGGGGGAAAGGATCGTTTGGGGTGCTGTGCAGTCAGACGGGGGTGGGGGGGACATCCATGAACCCGGCCCAGGCTTCCTGTGGCCCCTGCAGCCTGAAGTGGCAGGACGAGGCTGACGGGTGGCAGCAGTGCAGGCCGTGTCCCCTGATAAAAGCTCCGCTTCATCCTGAGGCTTCAACCAGGAGCGACGCCATCGGGGCTGCATCTCAGAGTGACAGCTGCATGGGAACAGGAGCCGTGACAGGGACACCACGCAGGGAGTGGCCACCGTGCGGGGGTGAGGTCCAGAGGCCACGCTGGCATGGAGACACGGCAGAGGTGAGGGCGGGAGGCCCTGCGTGAAGGGACGGGCTCATCAGCATGCCTGCCAGTGAACAGGACAGTACCGAGTGGGCTGAGCTTCGGACCCTGGTGGACCGTCCACCCTCTGCCCACAGGGACTGTGCCATCTTAGACGGCTCGTTTCCATCCCGTCTGGAGCTCTTTTCTCCTCCGGCCTGAGTGACTCCCATCCAGAACCACCCTGAGCAGCGAGTAGCTGTGCTGCCTGTCGCCCTTCCCACCTGAAACATCCTAGTGAGCCCAGGAAGTCAGTGCCACAGCTGCCTCGCAGCTGTCCCCGGCCCCCGCTAAGCCTGGCAGGGCAGGGTCACGGATCCTGGGCCGAGGCAATGGGAATGAGAAGGCCGTCCTCCGAGGGAAGGGCAAGCCTGCTGGCACCCGCAGGCGTGGCACTGAGTGAGGTGGACACCCAAGCAGAGAGGTTCAGAGAGCGTGTCACCTGCTCTCCCATCCGTCTCAGCGATCTCCTTGATGCCGTGGCCTTGGGCCCACGCTCTGAGCAACGTCCATGTGGGACAGGGGTAGAGGGCAAACCTCAGCCCAGAGCAGGGACGTTACAAGATACTGTACAGGAGAGAGGAACACACGTCAGCGCATCCGATCTTTCCACAGCCCGTTCCCCGCTGTGAGGCAGAAAGCACACTGCCCTTCCTCTACTCCAGGGGTGACCTGAGGACACCTGAGAGAGAGCTGAAAACTGATTTGTAAAAAGATAAGTACACATAAGTCCAAGTATTGTCATTAGCTCTACACTGTTTTATATAACAAGGTAGACTGAGATAGCCTCGTGCGTTGATTTAAAGCGAAGGTTGGTACAGCCTCTTGGAAATACTCACTGTAGTGTGAAAGCAGCCAGAGACAACACCCGGCCAGCAGGTGAGGCTGTGTCCCCCACAGACAACACCCGGCCAGCAGGTGAGGCCGTGTCCCCCACAGACAACACCCGGCCAGCAGGTGAGGCTGTGTCCCCCACAGACAATACTTGGCCAGTGAATGAAGATGTGTCCCAATACAATTTTATGGATACAACAACCCAAAGTTCCAAGTAAGCTCCACAGACACGGTCTGAAACACATGTCACTCACAGTCTATGAAAACCACCTGATCATGGCCTAAGACCCCCGTAACTCACAGACAATGAAGCCGCTTGAAGTGGCCAGGAACACCCTCCAGGCGCCTTCTCATGGACTTTGGGCCCTGATTTACAATCGTAAGCATACTGATGGTAGATCTATTTTTTTCTCTTCCAAAAGTAAACAGAAAGACTAACAAATGATGCTTGGTCGGAAAACCCTTCATATAGTCTCCACAAAAGTCCTCAAAAACATGTTTCTACTGACACTGCTCTTTCAAAGGTTACAAATGCCCAGCATGGTCTGATGCATCATCCGCACCAACCTGAAGAGGCAAACTACTAAAAAAGCCACGATGACGTTCGCATGCCCACAGTGAGAGGCAACAGGAGTCTTCCCCATTGGGCCTGGGGTCCGGCCCCTGAGCAGAACCCACCCCCATGGGGGAAGGCAGGAGTCACGGCACAGCCAGAACTCTCAGGGAAGACGGAACGGACTTGGCATGAAAGAGAAGGGTCGGAATGCAAGTTTCATGCTCCCACGTGAGTTGGCACACATACGTGCTGCTCTGCACTGAACTGAACACATGATCTCCGTCGTCTCCTGTCTCACCCTACCACTCGGAACGGAGATAGTTTTCTCCTTCCCTCATCTGCCCCTTTCTCTGCCTCTCCTCCAGAGACAGGGATAATTTTAATCTCCCTGAGGATTGAGGCGGCTCTAGAGTGACAGGCTACTAGGAGTTGAATTCCAGTGTGGGTGACCCTGAGATCCAAACTTGGACTCTGAGCCCATTCCAAAACCAACCCGAATGTCTGCGTCAAGGAGAAAAGGCCTCTGTCCCGAGGAGTCCCTCCAGACGGAGACTGCCAGGCGGGTCTAGAGACAGGGCCTGGTGGACGGACAGTGAGCGCACCACGCCGAGCACAGACCCGAGTGCCCACAGGGCATGGTCTGGAGGAAGAAGCCAGCATTCACTTTCACGAGTCCCAGCACTTGCCTCTCACCCAGCCCAATAATTTAGTAGATACAGTTTTAAGAGCCTCTATCTAGACCTTAAGCACCAAGATCATAATGCCAAGGATACCAAGATAGGTGACAGTAATCAACTTGCAAATAAATAAATAAATAAAAAGACAAGACATTTTCAGAAGTATCAGCCCACCCAGAAGTCTTAGCCCACACTCTGTGCCCTATAACGTATATACACAGATGAAGTGGGACGTCCTCTGTGTGCAAACAACTGCTTTCAAGGGTTTTATCATCCGATTGATGCCTTTTCCACCAAAGACTCCGACCCGAAGGGCCCGTTTTGCTGGCTGCACCAGCGTGGAGGCTTCATCAGAGCAGGTCTCCCTTTGGATCCTCCTCCCCAGTCTATTTCAAGCATTATTAATAGGCCCCCGGAGCCTGTTATCTTTGACTCCAGCACCTCGTGCCTAAGCAAAGGCTGCCAAGGAAGGTCTCCAAGTCAAAAGTAGCATCAAGGCACTGCAACCTGAGGTGCCAATCATCCACGGTCACCTGTGGGCGAAGGAGAAAAGCCGCCCCCCAATACCACCTGGGTGTTCTCCCAACACACCAAGATGATAATCCATAGCCGGTCAAGAGGCCACGGCCAAAGGAAAGAGAGAAAGGCCGCAGTTATCCTGATAATCCATATCACGCTTGTGTAACAGATGGATGTCTAACTAAGTGACTCGGGTAACAGCCACTGTCCCCTCACAGGAGGGCCATCAGCGATGAAGCAGGCAGTCCAGGTGCTGGCGCCGTCTCACACTCGGAGAATCATCGTATGGACCTGAGATTCTTCAGGCCGTGGGGACAGGCACTGTAACTGCAGGAACTGACCTGTCAGAGTCTGTGAGCCTACAGAGGCCTCTTCTTGATTCAGACACAGAGATGGCTTCTCAACAGAGGCAGGTTTGAGCTACCATCTTCCAGCAGCTTCTCTTTAGCTGAATCTGTCTCGTGCTGACTGCACCTGCTCACGCCAATGCTAGCCCTGTAAGGTGGGAGGAAGGCCCACAGTCCCGCTCAGTGTCTGGGGGGGATGGGTTCAGGCCCCCTGGCATAGCAAAGTCCGAGGAAGCTCAAGTCCCTCAGTCCGCCCTCAGCACCAAGGATTCGGAGGGCCAGCTGTATGGCACTTGCAGGTGTTTTGTTGTTACTGTTGTTGTTTTAAATCCGCAGCTGTCGGGATCGAAAGCGCTGACATTTAAATCTGAAAAGTTTATACCTAATTCTCTCCTTTCTAATCCGAGTAACGGTTTCCCAAGTTTCAGACCCCTCATCTGTAAAACGGGAATAACAACACGACCTGCCACACCTACTTCCAAGGATCGCTGCTGAGATTGGCAGGAGGTAAGACAAGAAGTAATTTCAAACAACAAAGGACTGGATGGGGTGTTGGTTGCTACCTCAGGGGGGGATGTGAGCAGGAAAGAAAAGGATACAAATGGGGTGAAAAGAAGAGAAGTTCTTCCACCTGGAAGAGAAGGGCGGGTGGCAGGCATGGTGAGGAGTAATGTTAAGCTGCTGGCTGAACACTGAGGGGAGTGGGTGGCACGAGACTGAATCATTTAGGAGCCAATTCTCATGCCAACACATTCACTTTGCACCGACCGAAGAAGAAGAAAAAGAAGAGAGATTAAGAGTGGGTGCCCGGGGCTCAGCTCCCCAAGAGAAGGATGAAGTCCCACCTGGGGGGCGGGACTTAGTGATGACAGTCATGGAGACAGACTAGTGTTGCATAAGATGACAGCAGGAAAGGGGTTATTACCAAGCAGAGAAGCGTGGCCGTAGCCACGGCCCCTGCGCTGTGGCTCCGTAAGGGTATGTGAGTCCAGAGAGGGCTTATAAAAACAAAAGGAAGAGAAAAAGGAAGAAAGGCCGGTCCGTAGAATCAAACAAACCTAAGTGACTCAGGAGGCTGGTTCCCCACCCGGCCGTGGGGAGCTGAGGCTGCTAGGAGGAGACGGGACACCCACAGCTGAGATCTGGCCGCTTGCAGCCGGCAGCAGACGAGCTCGTTCTGAACCATCACAAATCAGCTAAACGAGAAGAGGTGCCAGTTCAGAAGACCTGCTTCCTTAACCCAATACAGGGCTCTTTTTAAAAATATGTGTATGTCTTTAATTGATTTCAGAGGGGAAGGGAGACAGAGGGAGAGATAAAAAACATCAATGATGAGAGAGAATCATCGGTCAGCTGCCTCCTGCACGCCCCCCCTGACCGGGAATCGAACCCTGGCTCCTGGTTCACAGGTGGACGCTCACCCACTGAGCCTCACCGGCCGGGCCAATATGGAGATCTCGGTCCCACGGCTACAGGGGCTGGACGCTCTGCAGGGGACCTGACAGGCGGCACTGACGGCCCAGAGTGACCGGTGCCGGGCGCTGGACCTGCCAGCGAAGAATCCCGGCCAGCCCTCCCCGTCCAAGTCTCCAGTAACCATGACAACCGAGGAGGTGGAGGGAAATCCAAACCCTGGCCCGGCGGGAGCCTGCTCCTCCGGGCGGAGGGCCTGGTCGGCGGAGGCCGGGCTCCAGGGGTGGCCGCCCGGACGGACGTGGCCCGGGACCCGCAGCCCCGCAGCCCCGCGCGGTACCTGGTGCAGGGCGGTCAGGCCGTCCACGTTGGCCGTGTTGATGTCGGCGCCGCGGGCCAGGAGCCTCTTCACCTCGTCGGTGTCCCCGCTCGAGCAGGCGGCCAGGAAGACCGCGCCGTCCTCGAAGCGGACGCGGGGGGCCCCGCGGCGGGTGCGCGGCTGCCGCTCGGCGGGCTCCTGCTCGGTCTCCGAGCCCCGCCAGCGCCGCAGCTGCTCCGCCCGCCGCACGCGCGCCGACTCGGCCCGCTTCCCGCCCAGGTGCCCCAGCTCCGCCATCGCTCGGGCCGGCGGCCGCGGCCGCACTGCCGCACGGGATCGCCGCGGCTCGGGTGGCCGCCGCCGCCTCCCCCGGAGCGCGTCAGCCGGGAGCGGGAGGCGGAGACCCGCGCGCCGCCATCTTTACTCCGCCGCCGCTGGCGCCGCCCGCGCGCGCCCTCGGCTTCAGCACGCAGGCGCGCCGCCCCCGCGGGGCTTCACGGGACTTGTAGTCGGAGACCGGCCCCCAAAGGCGCCCTGCGGCCTTCAGGGAACTACAAATCCCTGGACGCATCAGGAAAGGGGCGAGAATCCGAGGCTCCCCGCTTCGCGGCCGGACCCCGTGGGGTCACCTTTGCCCCAAAGCTGGAAGTGACTCCCGGACCCGAGGCAGGCTCTTGGGGCATTTTGGGAGTCGTAGTTTATTCTTGTTTTGACCACCAACTAATCTTGGCACCCTAATGGTCACATCAGCCCTTTCGAGTGGAAAAGAGGCAGTAATTATCCTATTTTCTACTGGGGAAAACTAGACAAAGCTGGTTCTGAATCTGGAGTTTTATCCACACCGTAACATCGAATACGTTAACCTGTATTAATCAGGGCGCCCATGTGCATGGGGGGAGGAGCAGGCACACACATACAGTATTGCATGTTTTACACAAACACCTTGAACATGAAAAGATCCTGGAAAGGATGCGTCCAGGTAGTGGGAAGGGCATCAGCTTTAAATCCACAGGAATCCTCAGCCCTAGACAAGTTCGTCGACTTCTCCGAGTCCGTGTCCTTATTTGTAGAGAAGGAATAATAATGCCTCACTGTAGCCGGGTGGATCAAATGAGACAATGTATGGAAGGACGCCTAATACTGTCCCTGGTATATATACATCAGCTCCCAATAAATATTAAGGTCCCTTGGTTCTCCCTCCTCTTCCTCTACCCTTTTTAGGAATCTTAAAGTCGTAGGAAACAGAATGGATATCTTGTCGTCCACAATTCCCGCCCCACCCACCCAAAGCTACAAAAAGATATAGTGGAGCACACTACTGAACCCCTAAGGCAGCAAGTTGGACATTTTCATATTCACAGTGAACTTGGTTATAAAACCTGGTTATAATAACCATACCCCCCCCCCCCCGCCCGCAGGGCCTTGGTCCTGAACAAAATTAGTTAAATGTGTTACCCATAAAGAAAGAGAACATACGCAATGACTCGGTTCTTCAAACTTTTCAGTATGTTTGAAAGTGTTCATTTTACTAGGTGCACCGGTTAATAATGCGGATTCTTCTCAGTAGATGGAGTCACACGTATGTTCATACATATGCGACTTGATCTGTCCGCTGTTTTGTTGTATTGACAACAAGCTTCAAAACTCCACATGTCAAATTTCCTGAAGCTGTTAACACCGTAGATATTTTGACGCTTAAAAAATGGCGAATTTCGTGCCAAAAAAAAAGAGCATTTGCGGATTGGCCCCTTACCGGTTAATAATGGGGATTTTGCAATTCAAGAAAACACGATAATTCCAAGCGAAACATCAAAGGCGCTTTGCTAGTAAAAGCAATGACAGCTGTACGCCGTTTACGAAATCTCTCAGCCTGCCTCTCTTTCCACCAGTGAACACATTCCCTCTGCTGGTCACATGCACACTGTACATGTAACCCGTGGGGTTCTTTTATTATTATTATTATTTTAATCCAATCCTTTGGTGGATTGCCAAAGCTACAGGTATTTGCTCGCTTTCTCACGCCATCCCTCCTCCCTCCTCTCCACGGGACTCAACACAGTTCCTGCCTTTTCTAAGAGACATTTTTTAAAATATATTTTATTGATTTTTTTGAGAGAGAGAGGAAGGGAGAGGGTTAGAAACATCGATCAGCTGCCTCCTGCACGCCCCCTACTGGGGATGTGCCCGCAACCCAGGTACATGCCCTTGACCGGAATCGAACCTGGGACCCTTCAGTCCGCAGGCCGACGCTCTATCCACTGAACCACACCGGTTAGTGGCTAAAAGACGTTTTTTAAAGACACGTTTCAAAGAGAACAGACCCAGAAAGAAATCCATTTCGGTTTCGAAGACAGAGTTGTCACCGATTACAGCGGGGGTAGGAGGAAAACAGGAGAAGACACAGGTGGGTGGAAGCAGAACATACCTGCAGTCACATGAGCAGCCGGCACTCCCGAATGATGGACCCCAAGTGCAGAACGCCTCCACCTAACGGAAGGCAGACCGGACCGGGCTCCTCGCGATGGTCATTCACAGGCCACATTCGCCGATTCGTTCCTACGACCGGTGCGAGGGTCCCCGGGGCGGGGGCGGGCGAGAGCACATGCCATGGGGTTCCCATACCCCAGTCCTCGGGGGGTCCACCAGGTGCCAGCCTTCGCCCGGCGGCTTAGCGGTCCACAGGTGCTCCCGGCTCGGGACCCACGCGTCGGAACTGGAAGTCGGTGCGGAGTCGGGTCCAGATTTCCGCCGGTTCGGTTCCGAGGTCTACCAGGCGGAACGATCGCAGGGCTCAGTCCGCATCCTCGACGTCCACCCGCGCGGTCTTGGACGCGCCCTCCGTGTCCCGGGGAGGACCGCGGCCGCCCCGCTGCACATCGAGGCTGCCCGCTCCCCTCCCTGTCCCTCCGAGGGCTGCCATCCAGGTCTGTCTCACTCGGACCACCCGGCCGGCCCGGTAACCCGCCCGGTAACCGGTAGCCGTAGCCGAAGCGGCCGCCCCGCCGGACGCCGGCTCCCAGCAGCCCCGCGCCCCGCCTGCACCCGCCTCGCGCGCTGCCAGTTGAACCCGCGGGCTCGGCGCGCGGGCCAATGGGCGGCTGCGCTCGTCTCCCCGCCTTGCTGCGGGCCAATCGCGACCCGCGCCGGGCGGGAGGCGGGGCGACGCCCACCTTCGAGCGGCGCGTGCGCGGTGGCGGCGGACGGCTGGCTGGTGCGCGGGTAGGTGGTCCTTGCGCGAAGGCGAGGGGCCGGGGTCGGGGCGCGGGGGGCGGGGGGCGCGGGGGGCCGGTGGCTCTGGGGGCGCCCTGCTCCTGCGTGACGTGGGGGTTCTCTCCAGGGAGGGGCCCCGGGGTCGGGGCGGCCGGCCTGCGGGGGGGCGGGGCGGGCCGAGAGGCCACGGAACGAGGCGGGGACCCGCCCGGGACAGCCCGTCGGAGCCCCAGGCCGCGCGCGCGGGAGGCGGGAGGCGGGACGGGCGGGGGGCGTGGCGGCGGGGCCGGGGTTGACTCCCGCCTGTGCAGCGCTTCCCGGTGTCACATACACCGCGCTTGACTTCTTTGTTTATTATTTTTTTAAAAAATATATTTATTGAGTTCAGAGAGGAAGGAAGAGGGAGAGAGCTAGAAACACCAATCATAAGGGAGTCATGGATCGGCTGCCTCCTGCACGCCCCCTACTGGGGATCGAGTGCAGCGAGGGGGGGGACGTGCCCTGACCTCCGGTTCCTAGGCTGATGCTCCACCACTGAGCCGCCCCAGCTGGGCTCTCGGAGGTCTTTGAATCTTCATGTTTACTGCAGCATTTAATTTTCGTCGTAAAATGCTGAAAAATGCAGTTTGGAGATGTGCCTCGGATCCCTCATGATGCTACAAAAATGCAAGATCTGAAGTTGACGTTTACATCGTCGTTAAAGTAAATCTATACCTCTCTTTATCCTGCAGCCGAGGCGTTTGGATTGTTCCTGTCGGCTGTTACGAGTGATGCTGCTGTGAACATCCGCGTACCGGTGTTTGTGAGCACGTATGTTTTCCACTCTCTTGAGTGTGAACCCCGGGCGTGGAGTCGAGGGCCGTAAGGCAGTCGATGTTACGTAAACGCCGGGAGGGCTCCCGTGTCCCCTTTCCTCCCCCACACTCAGATGTCATCTCAGTGGTTGTGAAGGGCACGTCACTGTGGCTTCCATCGGCACGTCCGAGGGACTCATGGTGCCGGGCATCTTTCATACACTGTCAGCTTCTAATCCACTTTGTAGGGGACATTGTAGCCGAATAGAAGGGAAGAGAGGGATTAGAAGGGAAGGAATAAACTGATTACTTGTGAGTTGGCTCTGGGAGTTGCCAGCCCCTACCCCCACCCCCCCAAAGGAGATGCATCATTAGCATTGTTCCGGTTCGGGTTAGAAATCAGTATATTTACATACACCTCAGAGCTTTAAGCATCAGCTTATCAATGCCTCTGAGTGGTGACTCCGTGTCGCTGTCCTTGCTCCGCCCACCGCTAATATGTGTCGGTCCCTGTGTGTGCCAGGCGTGCTGAGGGCGCAGGGGCAGCCCGAGGAGACCCAGGCTCTGCCTCGTGGTCGTGTAATTTGCCCGTGGAGACACGTTCACTTAAAGCATCTAGCGTTCTTGCTGTTTGCAGGTAGAACTTCTCGCATCTTCCGTACTTGATTTTTAAAATTTGTTTGCCTGACTAGATAACAAAAAGGAAATGGAAAAAAACTCAGACTCCCATCTGGGAATAGGAGTTCATACGAGGGGTCGGTCTGTCCTTCCCTAGATTGAAACCATGTGCTGAAAACCCCCTCACCGTCCCGACTGCGCAGTGTTGCTATTTTTCTCCTCGCCAGCCTTTCACGTGGTGGAGTGAGCGGAGCAGGGCTCCCAGGACAAGCGGACCATGCAGAGGGCTTCCCGGCTGAAGAGAGAGCTGAGCCTGTTGGCCACTGAGCCACCTCCCGGCATCACCTGCTGGCAAGACGCGGACCAGATGGGTGACCTGCGAGCGCGTAGGTGTCCCGTCGTCGGGAGGTGGCCCCTGACCCTGCTGCCGGCCGTGCTGAAATGCGAACCTTTTCCCTTCTCACGTGGGGTACAGTCTCGATGTCAAAGCGCCCACCATCTTCCCTAACTCGTTTACATTTAGCCAAGGTTTGCTGGACATTTCTCCTTTGCCCTTTATTCTACCCTTTGCTGGTTTGCAGCCAAGATCTGGGCATCCACTCTGAAGCAGTGTTTAGACCAAAGATCAGCATCTCAAATACCTGTGAGGCCAGACAGAAACGATTAGAATCCTCAGTCCACACAAGGCCAGTCTGCAGGTCATGTTGGATCCGTGCCCAGCATTTTCCACTTTTTTTTTTTTTAACCCTTACCCGAGGATATGTTTATTGATTTTTAGAGAGAGGAAGGGAGAGAGAGAGAAACAATGATCGGTTGCCTCCTGTGTGCCCCTGACCAGCAACCTAGGTATGTGCCCTAAGCAGGAATTGAACCCACAACCTTTTGCTGCACAGGACGACGCTCCAACCCACTGGGCCACCCGGCCAGGGCTTCCGCCTTTTGGTCTTCTGTGCCTCCTTCGTGTGACCCTTTTGGGGTCCGTGGTGCATTGTGTGCGGAGAGGTTAAAGCCCAGAGAGGCTTCCAGTCCTCGACCCAGCTTCTCGCGACAGCCACAGGCTTCAGAGGTCCACGTGGGCGGTGATTCAGATCATCCGATTGCCTCTGAACGGTCTTTCCTTTTCCTTTTAAGAAATAATAGGCGGGGCCAACACACCTTATGAAAAAGGAGTATTCACGCTGGAAGTGACCATTCCTGAGAGGTCAGTGTGGGTCAGACCCTAAACCTCCCGGGTAGAGCCCAGCGAGTGGGAGGCAGAGCCGCGGAGCGGGCAGAGGGCCTGGATTTTAATCCTCGTCTAACCGTGACTTAGAGCAGCGGTTCTCAACCTTCCTCACGCCGCCACCCTTTCATACTGCTCCTCATGTTGTGGGGACCCCCAACCATAAAATTATTTTCGTCGCTACTTCATCACTGTCATGTTGCTACTGTTATGAATCGTCATGCAAATATCTGATATGCAGGATGCATTTTCATTGTTACAAATTGAACATCATTAAAGCATAGTGATGAATCACAAAAACAATATGTAATTATAGATGTGTTTTCCAATGATCTTAGGCGACCCCTGCAAAAGGGTCGCCACCCACAGGTTGAGAACCGCTGCCTTCGAGGGTGACTAGGCTGATCCAGGTGGAGGGTAGATGAGTGTCTATATGCTGTCATTTCTCCTTGCTATTGTTTGTAAATTTCCATAATAAAAATGTGGGGAGAGGAAAGGTCTGCCTCTCGAAGGCTGTCTTCCCCAGGGGTCACCAGGAAGCTGTTGGTATGAGGCAGCATCTTAAGAAACTCTCTGTTGTCCGTCGCTGTCACAGGTACCCATTTGAGCCCCCTCAGATCCGGTTTCTGACTCCAATCTATCACCCAAACATCGACTCCGCCGGGAGGATCTGCCTGGATGTCCTCAAGTTGCCGCCCAAGGTGAGCGGAGGGGGAGGGCGGGCTGCGGGGCCGCGTCTCCCGCTCGGGGTCACGAAGCCGCCGCGTCTGTGTGCGCAGGGCGCCTGGCGGCCCTCCCTCAGCATCGCCACCGTGCTGGCCTCCATCCAGCTGCTCATGGCAGAGCCCAACCCGGACGACCCGCTCATGGCCGACATCGTAAGTGTCCTCGTCTCCGCTCTGGACCCCGGGCCCCGCCAGCGAGGTGGCTGAGCCCTGACGGCGGGTCCTTTTTCCCTCCACTCACTCCCCCTCTGGTTCTCAGTCCTCAGAGTTCAAATACAACAAGCCCGTCTTCCTCAGTAACGCCAGGCGGTGGACAGAGCAGCACGCGAGGCAGCAGCAGGTGGGTCTGCGCGACCCTGGTGCTCTGCCAGGTTCGGTCCCGTCAAGGGCATGTACCTCGGTTGCAGGCTTGATCCCAGCCCTGGTCAGGGGCCCGTGCAGGAGGCAACCAACTGATGTGTCTCTCTCACCTCAATGTTTCTCTCTCTGTGTCTCTCCCCCTCCCTTCCACTCTCTCTGAAAATCAACGGAAAAATACCCTCGGGTGAGGATTTAAGAGAAAACACAGAGGTTGAGGAAGATGCCGGTGGAGGGAAAGGCATGTGCAGGAGGCAGCAAGGAGGCACTTGGGGGTGACAGCGCAGGGCGCTGACGCTGGCGTGAGCCTCGGGCTTTCCTCCGTAGGGTGACGAGGAGGTGCCCGGGAACCCGCCTGCGGCCGGCGATGCAGGAGCACACGGCACAGCAGCGAAAAGGAAGGCGGAGCCGCCGGGAGGCCCAGGCAAGAGGTTCTGCGATGGTGTCTAGGGCTCGGTCCCAGTCCCTCCCGGTCACTGCTCTCTGTCAGGGTGGCCCAGCTTGCCCGCCTGTCTCCCGTGTTCTCTGTGTATGTGACGGCGCGACCGTTTCTGCCTCTCCTAAAACAGACCTTGTGTATTTATATTTCCTGCCCTACACAGATCCTCTAAGTGGAGTTTGTTTTATTCCGCTTGTGCCTATGTATTTAGAAACCTTTTAAACCTGAAAAATAAATCACCGTGTAGCGTGGAGCGTGTGTATCCTGGACGTGGCCCCGGGGATGTTCAATGAGTGAGGGCGTTACACCGGCCGGGCGTGTTGTCCTTTGTTTATCGGACAGCTACTCTGTGCCAAGTTCTAAGCTAGTGTTTTAGAAGACAATGTTGAGGCCCTGGCCGGTTCGGCTCAGTGGATAGCGCGTTGGCCTGCGGACCGAAGGGTCCCGGGTCAATTCCGGTCAAGGGCACATGCCCCAATTGTGGGCTTGGTCCCCAGTAGGGGGCAGCCAGGAGGCAGCCGATCACTGATTATCTCATTGATGTTTCTATCTCTTCCTCCCTCACCCATCCTCTCTGAAATCAATAAAAATATATTAAAAATAAAACCTGACCCTGTGCTATATAATAATGAATAGATAAATGTACTACATTCCAACCAACTCCCTAAAGACACAGCACAAATAACTTTCTGAGAATGCTCCAAATATTTTAAAGAAAAATAAAGAATACAATGGTGAAATCAGACATGGATTGATTAAACAATCATACAGATGTTGGGATTTTTACAATCCCTTTCTGTCCCTCCATTTCCAGGCGAGTCCTGCTCAGAACAGCTGGGTGCCAAAGCCACGTCCCCTCCCAGGACGGGGGAGCCCACGTGGACGCGCCCCCATTGCTCGGTCGGGCGACAGAGGGAACAGACAGGACAGGGACGGCCTCTCGCTGTGTGCTGGGTCCCTGGGACGGGCGAGCTGAGCGACCCCGACCCTATTGAAAGAGGAGCGATGGTGCCCGTGACGGATCCTGTAAACACTGCACATTCCAAGCTCCCTCCCCTGCGCCCCCTCCCCTCCTCCCGGCCGCTCCCCAAAAGCATCTAAACCAGATCAGCCTTTACCACCCACCGCATGGGCAGCCTCGGAGCTGAGGCCCCGAGGGCGATTTGTCCTCCGGCCACCACGGGAATTCAACATACAAATAAAGCTCCTCTTGCAGCCAGTGTGGGGCAGCCTCGGGGAGGCCGGGGTGGGAGGGGTTGGCCGGGGCGGGAGGAGACGGGGCTGTGGCTTCAGAACCTGCTCCCCCGTGGGCTGGCTGCCGCTCTGGGCTCGGGGTTCCCCGGGGCTCCCCCATGGGGCTTGGGGCTCCCGGGGCTGCCGTGAGCTGGGGGAGGCTGGGGTGATGGGCCCAGAGCCGCTGTGTCCAGGAACAACACACTGCACTTGGACCTCACTTCTCAGGAAGTCGCCTCTGGCTCCCCACCCCTCGAGCTCCCATGCCTCTCCCCAACTCTCAGTGTCTATAGGGGGTGACAGGTGACTCTTCCTCCCATACTCGAATCCTCAACCAGGACCTCACAACTCCACCTCGAAGATGTCCCGCGGCCCAGCCGGTGGTTGAGGTTCAACCTATGAACCAGGAGGTCACAGTGTGATTCCCCATCAAGGGCACATGCCTGGGGTTGCAGGCTCCATCCCCAGTAGGGGGTGTGCAGGAGACAGCCGATCAATGATGCTCTCTCATCATGGATGTTTCTCTCTCCCTCTTCCTTCCTCTCTGAAATCAATAAAAAAAAAATCCATATATAAAAAGAGAAAGGCTCTAACCGGTGTGGCTCAGTGGATAGAGCGTTGGCCTGCGGACTGAAGGGTCCCGGGTTCGATTCCAGTCAAGGGCATGTACCTTGGTTGCGGGCACATCCCCAGTGGGGAATGTGCAGGAGGCAGCTGATCGATGTTCCTCTCTCATCGATGTTTCTAACTCTGTCCCTCTCCCCTCCTCTCTGTGAAAAATCAATATTTTTTTTTTTAAAGAGAAAGGACGTGCACACGGGGCGTGGCATGGCCTGGTGTGTGGGGGTCACAGGGACTTGGTTGAGACAGAAGCTGCTGCTCTGTGTTATCTGCACCTCCTGGCCAGGCGTCCCCGTTAGGCTGGGAAACAGAATCTTTAAGGGTGTATTTACATATGTTAATGTCATAATTATCCCCCCCTCCTCCCGAAAGAAACGAATTGAGCACCTACTGTGGGAGGCCCTGGGAAAGGGCCGTGGATATAGGAGTGAGAGACAGGCCAGGTGGGCCTTTCCCGCCGCGCCCATGCACAGCCCCTCTCCCCGGGCAGCCCTGTCCCGCCCACACTGGCCCTGCAGGGACACAGAGTTCAGTCCCACTGAGTCCAGGGGATCAGGTGAGAACCTGGCCTGAGAGGGGTCGACCTCAGCTGACCGCAGACCTGTGGTTGGCCTAGGGTGGGTGGAGAAGGAAGCCGCGGGCGGGGTGTCACTCAGTCTCCCAGGACATCACCTGGGACACACCCAGAGGAACCCAGGCCGGGACGGGAGGACCAGGAGGGCAAGCCCGATGACGGAGTGGCTGGAGGATCCCGATACATGGGGGGGGGGGCAGCACGAGTGCCGTCCGCTCAGCAGCCGTTGTGAATAAACCCAGACAGCGCCAACAGGAACAAGGGGCCGAGCAAAGGCCGACTTACTTACAACGGTAGCTCTCTGCATTGCAGGGTCACTCACCCCAACTGCACCCCAGGACCCGGGTCTCCAGAGGGAAGCCGTGGGGGTCACAGGCCTCCCAGGACTCTCGTGTCTCCGGCTCAGGCTTGGGTGCTCCTCCTCCTGGGAGACCCGCCCTCCGGCCTCCGGAGCACCCGACGGGAATGCGCCTAAAGGGGCTGCAGGTGGAGGGACCGGCCGAGGCTTCAAGTCACGGCTGCCTCCTGGGCTCACCCAGGTGCCCGGGGAGGGACGCGCAGGGACACCCACGGCACGTCAGTGGGCTTTATTGTATAGAAGAGCCCGAATATTTACATCGTGGCCATTCTCACACTTCACACCGCGGCTGAGAGTGGGGCTGGAACCAGGAGTGAGTGACGGGGGTGCTGGGGGGAGGCGTGGCTGCCCCAGAGCAGAGGTAGTTAGAGGTGAGCCAGGAGGGATGGGGGGACCCCGGGCATCTGTCACTCAGGCTCCTCAGCCCCGCCTCCAATCCTTACGAGGTGCACCGGTGAATAATGCGGGTTTTTTCTCAATAGAGGGGGTCACACACATGTGGATATGTATGCAATTTGATGTGTGTGCTCTGTGGTTGTATTGCTCCCTCAGATGACCACTCGTTCCGATCGACGGCACACGCACTTTCTGAGCAGCCCTTCAAAACGTACGAAGAAGTGGACAATGGGGTCTCTGAATGGTCTGCCTCAAAACAAGAAAAGTTCTATTGGGACGTCTCCACAAATGACCTGAAAGATGGGGAAATGTGTAGCCGGCGAGGGACGTGACTTTGAACAAAGCACTTTTGATGTTTCTCTTGAAATTACCGTGTTTTCTTTGATGACAAAATCCGCATTACTAACCGGTAAAGGGCCAATCCGCATTACTAACCGGTAAAGGGCCAATCCGCATTACTAACCGGTAAAGGGCCAATCCGCATTACTAACCGGTAAAGGGCCAATCCGCATTACTAACCGGTATCCGCATTACTAACCGGTAAAGGGCCAATCCGCATTACTAACCGGTAAAGGGCCAATCCGCATTACTAACCGGTAAAGGGCCAATCCGCATTACTAACCGGTATCCGCATTACTAACCGGTAAAGGGCCAATCCGCATGACTAACCGGTATCCGCATGACTAACCGGTACACCTCGTAGGCCTTTCGTCCTTCCTGGAAGGAGGCCAAGGAGCTGCAGGCTCCGTCCAGCCACAGTCTTCAAATCAGTACCAGATTCAGGCGCCTTGGGTCCGGGCCCTCATGGACGGGGGCCTCCTGTGGAGCCGCCATCCTGTGGGGCCACCGGGCGGGGCGGAGACAGGGCCCCGGGAGGCACAGGTGCGAATCTGAGACGCCGTCAGCTATCCCACGAAAACCAACCAGGCAAACGGAACCCGTGGTCAAGCCGCGTGGGAACCGGGGAGACACCGTCGGCAGAGCCTGCACCGCCCGACCCGCACGGTGACCCTCCAAGGAGGGACGCCGCATGTCGCGTCTTCCCGCACGCGTCGTCACAGCACACGTCCAGGCTCGAGAGACACAGACATGGGTTGGGTCCGAGCTGTGAGCCATGGGGAGATGCCCAGCTGCCTCTGTGGTTCCTCATAGACCGTCCTTTCCTCCATCAGGGCCCAGCACCCCAACTTCCCGATCTTGGCCCCACAGCCTCCGATGTGACCGGGAAGAGGCCCAAAGGAAACCAGCACATGCTGGTGATGGCCACAGGAGACCAGCGAGCCAGGGCCGGGGCCACCCTCCCACGGGCCACGCGGCTGCGTGCGGGCTGGATTTATTTTACAAACAGCCATCGTTCACGGAGGGGAGGGAAGGAGGAGGCGGAGACAAGGATGGGGGCGCCATTTATACGTGGGGGGCAAAGGCTGAGCCTGAGGGCTGGATGCCCCTGCCCGCCGCCACGCCCCCGCCACCAGGGGCGGCCCCCTCTGCCTTCAGCAGCAGCTCTCTGTCCATGGGGGGTTGCTGGTTCCCAAAGTGGGTTCCCTCTGGCCCAACCAAGTGGCTGCCCTCCGGCCTGGGGCTCTCTGGCTGTGGGCAGGAGACGAGGGTGCCCGTGAGGAAGCCGTAGGTCTCCGGTCCTGGGGGCCGCCCAGCCTCGGAAGCTTCCAGAACGAGATCCACGTCAGAGAAGGCCACCAGGGCCTGCGTGGAGTCGCAGGAGCTCTTCTCCAGGTGACCGGCCGCAGCGGAGGCCAGGGCGCCCGGGGCGGCACCCGCACAGGGCCAGAGGCGCCCCAGGTCCTCGCGGGAGTGCGGGGTGAGGAGCAGGTAGAGCAGGGGGTTGAGGCAGGCGGGCAGCGGCAGCACCAGCAGCAACACGGACTTGACGGCCTCGGGGGTGACGGGGGCCAGGCCGAGCGCGGAGGCCACGCTGAGGAAGGCCACGGGGCAGTGCAGCAGCCCGTCGGCGAGGATGAGCCGGGCCACGTGCCGCCCCAGGGCGCTGTCCCACGCGGCCTCCGGCTCGCCCCGCGGCAGGGCACAGTACAGCCGGATGTAGGTGCCCGTCACCACCAGGAAGCAGAGGGAGTTCAGCATCACCAGGGCCACGGCAAAGCCCAGGGCGGCCGGCCGGCCCTCGGGCAGGGCGTAGGGCAGGCAGAGCGGGGAGGCCCCGTACTCGCCCACCGAGGCCAGGGGCAGGGCCGCGGTCAGTCCCGCCAGCGCCAGGCAGCCCAGCGCCCCTGCCCGCACGCCGCCCCCCGGGGCGGGCGCCTTCCCCTGGGCCCGGACGCAGGCCACTGCCGCTCTGCTCTGCACGGCGGCCAGAGTCAACAGCAGCACCGCGGCCTCGGACCCCAGCACGGCCAGGAAGCCCGTGGCCCGGCAGCCCGGCCCCGACTCCCAGCGGGCCCCGTACGCGGCGAACCGGCCGAAGGTCAGGGCGTCCACGGAGGCCAGGAGGCCCCAGGAGATGCCAGTCAAGGCATTGGCGCCGGCGAGGGCCCCGACCACGAACTTGACCGGGGGCAGCGGGCCGGGCCCGCCCGCGAAGACGCTGAGCAGCACCAGCCCGTTGCAGAGCAGGGACAGCAGGACGATGGCCCACACGGCCAGGCGGACGCCCCAGCTCTCAAAGAGGTGCTCGCAGGGCTTGAAGGGGCCTGTGGAGAGAGGGCCAGGGCCGCTGGACTCGGGTCCTGGGGACGGGGCCAGGGTGCCTGACCTGGCCTTGGGAACCCCTGTGGGGATTGGTGGTTACACACAGAATAGAAGCACATAATAAGCCCGGCCAGTGTGGTTCAGTGGTTGAGTGTTGACCTATGAACCAGGAGGTCATGGTTCAATTCCCATCAGGGCACAGGCCCGGGTTGGGGGCTCCATCCCCAGTGCGGGGCGTGCAGGAGGCAGCTGATCAATAGTTCTCTCTCATTCATGTTTCTATCTCTCTCCCTCTTTCTTCCTCTCAGAGATAAAATTTTAAAAATTAAAAAAAACAAAACGTGCTCTTTCGCCTGCTGATGATCACTTTTCGGAGGTGACATTTCTGTCCAGGTCCCTAAAAACAGTGCCTGCTTCCTCCTGTGTTGGCGCGCCTGCCCAGGCGGCCACCAGAGGGCGCACTGCAGTCACCGAGCGCTGAGGGCAGGTGAGGGCAGCTGTGGGCAGCTGTGGGCAGGAGCCATTTCATCCTTGGGGGGCGGGGAGGGAAGGGACCCGAGCCGCAGAGGGATGGGCATGTGGGACCTCTAACTGGCTGGTTTGTAAAGGTTCCTCTGACTACCCCCCCCCGCCCCCCGCCCCCCGGCTTCTTCCCCAGGAATCACCCCAAGAGGCTGACCTCCCCAGGAGGTGACCCCAGACACACCCTGCTGACCCTGTGTGTCCCCCCTCCCCCGCCCCCGGGGCCGCCCTCACCTGGAACTGGGCTGCACTGCACACGGGGGTGTGGCTTCGTGTCCTCCATCTCGTCCAGGTCCAGGTCATCTGGGGGGAGACCAGACAGTGGCTCAGGGCCTGGGCTCGCAAGGCCCAGCCCTGTGCCCAGCACAGGTCCGTCCAGGGGCCCTGGGCGCGAACCCTGGGTGGGACCCGCGTGTGGGTTATCCGCGTGGTTGGCTCTTGACAGGGACCTTGCTCTTGCTGCAACTCAGCTGTGTGCTCCCCAGGTGGCCGGGGCCCCCAGATGCTGCCTGGAGGTAGGGGAGGGGCCTCCTTGAGGGTGGGAGCTGGTCACCACAGAGCCAGCCCAGCACGGTCACTCCCTGTCCAGCGGGAACACTGGACGTGAAGAAGGACATCTTCCTAAGACAGAGAAGTGAGGCCGGCCGGCGTGGCTCAGTGGTTGAGCATCGACCTATGAACCAGTTCGATTCCAGGTCAGGGCACAGGCCCTGATTGTGGGCTCGATCCCCAGCGTAGGGAGTGCAGGAGGCAGCCGATCCATGATTCTCTCTCGTCATGGATGTTTCTGTCTCCCTCTCCCTGCCTCTCTGTAATCAATAAAAATAGATTTTTAAAAAAACAGAGAAATGAGCTTGAGCGTGTTCTGAGGAAGTGACCCAGACCAGGAGCCTGCAACTGAGGTACGTGCCCTTGATGGGAATCGAACCCAGGACCCTTCAGTCCATAAGCCGATGCCCTATCCACTGAACCAAACTGGCCAGGGCAGGTCTAGCTCATCTTTAACCATCCTTCCACTTCTACATCTGTCTGTTAGAGACCATAGGAATAGAAAGGTAAATTCATTGTTAAAGAAATCCTCTAACAGGTTTGAAACGAATGGATTTTTTTTTCTTATTCACTGTTACAATTTTCTTAACCTGGCCACGAACTCTATAGGAATTTTGAAATGAGGATCTAAAACACTTTATAACCTATGCAGCCGAAACTCCTGCACATGGTACAGGTGACAGCCAGCGTCTACCGGGGACGGACAGGTGGCTCTGCCTGTCCCACGTGTCCCTGCGTGTGTTTCCTGTGAGATCTTTCCTCCCCACATGAAGGGCAAACACCTCCCCTGGGAGAGTTCCCAGGAGGCAGGCAGCCCTGGCCCAGACCCCAAGGGCGGAGGCTGCCGTGTGCCCGCGCCCTGGCATTTCCTTCTCTCTCCACCTCTCCGCCCGCCCGCCCGCCTGCCGCGCTCTCCGGGATGGAGCTCGGCCACACGTTGAGATGAAAACGCATGAATGAAATACAAGGGCCCGAGCCCAGGGAGTCTGAGGCCGGGAACATCCCTGCCAAGGTGTTGAGCAACCGCTCTGCAAACTCGGAGGAAATGGAGGCGGAAAGGGAGGCTGGCTGAGGCGGCAGCCCTGGCGTTGGCTCCCACAGGAAGCGGGCCGGCCCAGCTCCTGGTACCTGCAGGCGGCCCACATTCAACACCCTGCGGTTCCCCCAGACTGAGGCCTGGCGGAAAGTTTCACCTTGAGCAAGGAAAGTTTCCATCCCTCCTTCCAGCCCCCGAGGGAGTGTACCGAGGCAGACATCCATCCCGGACGTCTGGGGGAGCCGGGTGCCTGCGGGGCCAGCAATGGCTGGGCTTCTCCTCCCAGGGAACGTGCTCGCCCTCCTGGGGAGGGGCTTGGGCACGGGGGGAGGGGGGGCTCCCGGAGACCCCAAGGGCCTGCCCAACACTGGCCTCCACACGCTGTTTCCTGTGTGCCCCTCGCACTCACAGTGGCTCTCGGCTTGTCCGGCAAGAAGGCCCAGCGGCCCCTTGGGCGTCTCCTCATCCTCGAGGTGAAGGACGTCCACTCCCCACTGCCCGGAGGCCTTGAAGAAGCCGGCACAGACGCCGTAAGCACAGCACTGGTAGGCGTACGGCACCTCCAGGATCCTGGGGTTGTGGGAGGGACACAGGGCTGCCTCAGGAACCGGGTCTCAGCCCAGGCACCAGCGCCCCAGTCTGCCCTTCGACCCCAAAGCACCCGGGTGCCGGTGCAGTAGGCCTCCGGGCTTTCTGGGAGGGTCTGCAGCCTGGCTCCCACCGCAGAAGGGCTCTGAGCACATTCACCTTGAGAATGACCTTCCGCCCTCAGCAGGCTCCAGAGGGGAGCAGCGCACCCAAGCACCCTGGTCCCCTCCCAGCCAGCACCCCTCACACCCACCCAGTCTCGGCCACTGTGCTCCTCCTGGGGCCTTCTCCGGCCCCTCCAGGGCCTCCTGTCAGCCCAGGGTGGGTCGAACCCGTCTCGGTGTGGGGGGGAGTGGGGGTGGGGGGCAGGGAGCCAGGTCTCACCTCAGCTTTGGGAAGCTGTCCTTGGAGAAGGCCTGGGACAGAGCTGGGTTCCCTTTGAGCTTGAGATGCTTCAGGCCCCCGAGCCCGGCCAGGGGCAGTGTGGTCAGCTGGTTGTCTGTCAGGTCCCTAGGACAGTGGACGGGAGGGGGGACAGGGTCGGGGGCTGCACAGGGGCTGGGCAGGGGCCGGGCAGGGGTGGGGCGGGCCTGAGGCTGCCAAAATGCTGCAGAGCATCCCCGGGTGCCCTCCAGAGCCTGGGGGACCAGCACTCTATCCATCAGGCCCCGAGGGGGGTCAAGCGGACTGTCTGTCAGGGTGATCGATGAGGCTGGAGCCTGTGCCCCCGGGATGTGTGGTCACGCATCCATGCAGGTCCCCGCTCTGGGAGGGAGGGGGAGCTCCTGAGGTCCCCTCTGGCCTGCAGCACCCGGAGGGACGCAGTGGCACTCACAGCTTGACCAGCGAGCGCAGGGTGGCGAAGGCCTCGGGGTGGATGGACCGGATGGCGTTCCAGCTCAGGTCCCTACAGGCAGAGAGGGAGTGACCGGAGAGGACAGGCACAGGGGGGGACTCCCGGTTCTCCCGCACTCACCCCGTCTGACAGCCCCCCGGAGGGGAAGGTAGCTTTAGCCTGGCTCCCACCTGCCTGTGGCCCCAGGAAAGGGCATGGGGCTGCCTGGCTTCAGAGCCTCATGGCCCCCCGGGGACCCCCTGGACATGTGGCAGGGAGCTCAGCTGCCCCCCCAGGCTCCCCCCATGAGCTGCGGGTACTCACAGAGCCCGCAGGGAGCTCAGCTGGCTGAAGGTGTCGGCTCTGACTTCCCAGATGCGGTTGTGCTGGAGGCCTCTAGGGCAGCAAGGCAGGCCGAGTGACCAGTGGGCTCAGACCCTGGATCCACTCCACACCCGCCCACCACCTTCCCGTGCTCCGGGCAGAAAAGAGGAGACCCCCAGGCCCCCAGGCCCCCACTTCTCCTGGCTTGGGAAGAGAGGCCCCGCCCTAGGAAGTCGCCAGCATGAAAGGGATCCGGTTGCCTCGGGTAAGTGGGTCAGTGGACAAAGCCACACAACACGGTCCCTGTGGCCCGAAAGGGAGTCAGTCTCCAGGGTTCCCAGCGGGTGCGGCTCCCCGCCCAGCGGACCTCGTTCTGCGGGTCCTCCAGACCCTGGTCCAGCACCAGAGCTCCACCCAGCCCTTGGGCGGCTGTGACCAGCCCCAGCCGGGCAGTGGCTCAGGGGACTGGCTGTCTGAAGGGAGGCACTCGGGGACGGGGGGACTCCGGGCGTCGGCTCTGCAGGCCCTCCTCCTTGGGCACCTAGACCAGTGGTCGGCAAACCGCGGCTCGCGAGCCACATGCGGCTCTTTGGCCCCATGGCATGGGCCACAAAGTTTCAATCGCACTGTATGTGCGTTCCCGCACGTGGTATTTTGTGGAAGAGCCACACTCAAGGGTCCAGTTTGCTGACCACTGACTTAGACAAATGGGACAGACCCTGACACCCCCTACCTGGGCCCCAAAGGCATCCATCGGTCACCCTGCTGAGCGGTGGGGACAGACAGGAGGCTCGGGTCTCCTCCCGTGGGTGTGAGGGTGTGAGTGTGCACGGGCACACGTATGCACACGTATGCACACGTGAGTGTTTGGAAGACGACCGACTGTGCTCTGAGGGGCGGGCTCTCCGGTCCCCTGACACTTCCCTTGTCCAGCCCGACGTGGCCTTGACCCCATCACCACCACGAGGCCACGGTGCTGCCCTTGACCCTCACGGAGACTCCTTCAGGCACCGGCTCCTGGGCCCGCCCTCTGCTCCCAGCCCTCACCCCTGGGTTCCACGCCCGCAGAGAAGGGTCAGCGTGCAGAGCCCTCCCCACAGGCCGGCCGGATTCGGCTCACGTGCCTTTGTCCCCACCCCCACCCCACCCCACCCCTGACCCCACTCACATCTCCTCCAGCTTCTGACACCTGTGCAGGCTGGGGAGCTCCTCAATCCGGTTATGAGACAGTTCCCTGGGGGGAGGGGCCGGGGCCAGGGTCACGTCGGGCCCGGGGAGCCGCTCCGGCCAGGGCCCCACTTCCCCGTCAGGCGGCCGAGACCGGTGGACCCTGCGAGGACGTGGCTGCGGATACACGTCACACCACAGCCCCGTCCTCAATCGACTCCTCTGCATCCCTTGCTGAGCCCCACTTTTCCCAGCAGAGAGAGGGGGCAGAGAGGGGGTGCACGGGATGGGTGGACCAGGAATGACCCAGCCAGCTGGTCAGTGCCAACCTGCTGTCACCGTACGTGTGGATGACAGAGCCAGTGTCCTTATGGACTATCTGACCCCTTTACCTTATTCAGGAGGAAACTGAGGCACAGATGTGGGGAGGAACACTGGTCCCCTTAAGTACCTCCATGGTTCCAGAAGGGGTGTCTTGTGTGAACAAGAGTAATAAAGCCCTGTATTGAGCTCCTACTATGTGCTGTATTGAACACCTATATGTGCTAGATTGAGCACCTACTATGTGCTAGATTGAGCACCTATGTGGCCTATATTGAGCACCTACTATGTCTAGATTGAGCACCTACTATGTGCTAGATTGAGCACCTATGTGGCCTATATTGAGCACCTACTATGTCTAGATTGAGCACCTACTATGTGCTAGATTGAGCACCTACCATGTGGCCTGTATTGAGCACCTACTATGTGCCAGGTGCTTTACACATGTTTTTCCAACCCCCACAACTGTAACCACATTCTGCAGATGAGGAAAGTGAAGCTCTGAGAGATGGTTGGTGGCAGAGCTGGGGTCACACCCAGGCCTGGCCCCAAGACCGCTGTCTTCCGCCTTGAACAGGAGAGGACAGCCCCGTCCCTCTCAGGCCTCTCTCAGCAGCACAGGGAGCGAGGTGACCGAGTGGGACAAAGCAGGTGGGGCCTCCGCAGCCCACGGGACCCAGGGCACCAGGCAGGGGCGTGGGGAGCGTGTGGGCCACTCACAGGACGCGGAGCCTGGGCAGCTGCTGGCACATCCCAGGCGGGAGCCGCCGGATGCCTGCGCGGGTCAGGGTCCTGCAGGGGAGCAGAGACGGAGCAGGTGGAAGAACAGACACCAGTCACCCCCAGCCCGTGCCTCGGGGGAGGTGGGGGAGGGAGGATGGGAAAGAAGGGGGGCAGGGGCTGCTGGGGGTGGTCGGTCGGAGTGGGGGGAGGAGCGGGGAGGAGGCACAGGCAAGAGAACCACTCACAGGGTCTCCAGGCTCGTGGTGCCTTTGAGGTCTGGGAACTCCTGAATGTCGGTGGCTCCATTCAGGGACCTGGAGGCAGAGCCAGCAGCTCTGAGGACGGAGCCAGAGCATGTCCACATCACGCCCAGCCCCCGCGTCTCCCCACAGGCTCCTGCTCTCCCCCAACACCCCTCCATCGGCCCAGCTCCCTGGTGGAGGCCAGACATGGCCGAGCAGGGTCCACGCAGCCATGACGCCCAGATGGAGCCGGCAACCTCAGCATCTGGGAGCCAGCATGCCAAACACAGGCCAGCCCGGCTGGTGTGGCTCAGTGGTTGAGCGTCAACCTATGAACCAGGAGGTCACAGTTCGATTCCCAGTCAGGGCACAGGCCCGGGTTTTCGGGCTCGGTCTCCAGTGTGGGGCGTGCAGGAGGCAGCCGGTCCATGATCCGCTCTCATCATGGATGTTTCTCTCTCTCTCCCTCTCCCTTCCTCTCTGACATCAATAAAAAAATATATAGAAAAGAAAAGAGGCCGGCCCAGGTCCCTGGCTGTGGAGAGGGCCCTGTTTGCCCGTTCAGGATCTGGGAAGAAGCCAGGAGAGGAGGAGGGAGGCTGTTGGTGCTCCCGCGGCCTGAGCCTGGCGGGGGTGGGAAGGGCGCAGGGTGGGGACCGAGGAAAGGGGACCACATACAGCGTGTGCAGCTTCGGCAGGTCCTGGAACGCGGACCTCCCCACGGACTGGATTGGGTTGTCGTAGAAGTGTCTAGAAGAGACCCCAGCACGGAATTCATTCAGCCAGGACCGCGGAGGGTCCCTGCTTTCTTCTCCCCATGAAGCCCCGGGGAGAGCATCCGGGGGGTCAGGTCAGGCACCCCCCTCCCCATTGTCCCGCTTCCCCAGCTCTCCCAAGCCCCCGACACCGGAGAAGTCGGGACTCACATGGTCTGCAGCAGGGGGTTCCCCATGAAGGCCTTCTCTGGGATGGCCTTGATGTTGTTGTTATGGAAACCGCTGCAAGACAAGCCGGTCAGTGAGGACATGAGAACACAGGGGGCGCCATGCAGCTTTCGGACGGGGACGGAGACTCGGGCCAGAGCAGCAAAGGGGCGTGCAGGAGGCAGCCCATCGGCGTCTCTCCCACATCAATGTTTCTCTCTCTCTGCCTCTCCTCCTCTCTTCCACTCTCTCTACACATCGACGGGGAAATATCCTCAAGTGAAGATTAACAACAACCACCACCAAAGGTGCTGCCCACAGTTCGGGGCTCTGCTCCTAAACCTCGGGGCTGGCTGGTCACATTCACTCCTGCTGGGCCCTCTCTCTGCCCGGGGTCAGTTTCCTGTCCGTGCTCCTGACCAGGACACGGCACGGAGGTACTCACAGCTCCTGCAGCCGGCCCAGCGTCCGGATGGCCACCGGGAACTCCCCCAGGTCGTTGTGGTTCAGGTCCCTGGAAGGGAGCAGGGCTGGGGTCAGGGGCGCTGGCGGACAGGCAGGCCAGGCCTGAGCAACACGCGTGGCTCCGGGGGTGGGATCCAGGGGTCAACGCTGGGGAGGTTCCCGGACGACAGGCCGGGAGAGCTGACCACACCGGCCAGCCCGCATTATCTTAACTCTGGAGACTCCCATCGGCCGGGCCTCAGAGCCCGGGAGAGAGACAGGAACATCAGTGATGAGAGAGAGTCATGGACCGGCTGCCTCCTGCACGCCCCTTACTGGGGATTGGGCCGCCACCCAGGCAGCGTCCTTGACCAGAGTC
Source organism: Myotis pilosus (assembly GCA_036010255.1). Taxonomy (NCBI): domain Eukaryota; kingdom Metazoa; phylum Chordata; class Mammalia; order Chiroptera; family Vespertilionidae; genus Myotis; species Myotis pilosus. Next base: position 391,537 of record JASKON010000027.1, read on the forward strand.
AAATCTGGGACCCTTGAATCTGCAGGCTGGCGCTCTATCCACTGAGCCACACCGGCTAGGGCTAGCAGGCTGTTACAGTGGATCGGATCGTTTTCTATGGCCGTGAATGAGGTTATAAATATCTAAATGGCCTTGGGCAGGAAAAAGGGTCCCTACGTGTGTGTGTGTGTGTGTGTGTGTGTGTGTGTGGTGAAGACCCGGGAGGCTTGAGCAATGACATGGCGTGTGCCCTGCATGTGCACAGTCTGCTGCGTGACCACGCGTGTGCCTGCCCGCATCTGGCCCCTCCTCCGCAGGTCACTCCCCTCCAAAGAGGAGCCAGACCGTGGGGGGGTGGAGGTGGTGGGGGAGGGGGTTAGTCCCTCCCTCCATGGAGACGAGAGAGGCCCAAGTGGCCCGAGGGAGAGACACGCTGCCAGCACGCAGCTCACATGGAAAACTCAACAGGAATCACCCAGCTGCAGAGCGCGCCAATTACACAACAATTAACAGGTCGGACGCCCGCTTTCATTCCCCGCCCCGCCCTCCCCATCTGGCCGCCCCTGCAGGCTCCCAGCGGGTGCTCTGGGGATGGGACGGGATACAGAGAACACACGTGCCCCTTTTTAATTGGAGATCAAAAGCTGGAAGGAGAACGGATCCCTGGAGAAGGGGAAAAGGGGTGCGATTGAGACGGCCGGCCAAGGAGGGGCTGGGAGGGAGGAGGGGTGCAGGGCAAGGTCCCACACAGCTCTCATGGGGTCCGCACAGCCCCTGGTAAGGCTAGCACTATGCCTTTTTTTATTGATGTCAGAGAGGAAGGGAGAGGGAGAGAGAGAGAAACACCCATGATGAGAGAGAATCATGGATCGGCTGCCTCCTGCACGCCCCACACTGAGATCGAGCCCGCACTCCAGGCACGTGCCCTTGACCGGGAATCGAACCCAGGACCCTTCAGTCCGCAGGCCAATGCTCTATCCACTGAGCCACACCAGCTAGGGCAGCGCTATTCCTAGAACCTGCAGACGCACAGGACGTGACCATGGTCACAGGGCGGCGACAGGAAGAGCTGCCTTCGCCCTCCAGCTGTCGGATGGATGCTCTGTCCCAGCCCAGCTGCCTCCACGTTGTCGACGGGGCAGGGGGGTGGAGGGACTTTTTTCGCCCCTTATCTTGGCCTCCCAGCCTGTAAGTGGGCGCAGGCTTCGTGGGCACCTCCGCACCCTGCACATCAAAGGCAGGGAGGCACTGGGTGCAGGGTGGCTCTATAGCGAAGCCAGCGCCCACCTCGCCGCGTGCCCTGTGCAGCCTGCCGGTGGCTAATTGAGAAAGAAGCAGGCAGCGTGCCCTGAAGTGAGGCAATGGCTGCTGGCTGGCTCTAGCGGAGCCAACCACCCCCAGCCCATCGCCCCCTCCAGCTTCCCGGCAGCACGAGTGGCCCACACCCGGGTGGGCGGGTGAGCTGGCTGCTCTCCGGGTCCGCCCACAGCCCTGGCGCCTCCCAGAGGTGGCGGAGGGGACACGGGGTCCCCCCACACCTGGTGCGGAGCAGGACTGCACGGTTCACACCAGACTCAATGGCGAAGGACGGCCGGGAGCCGAGCTTGGGAGCCCCTCACTCAGGAAGGGTGCTCGGAGGACTGAAGGGTCCCGGGTTCAATCCCAGGTTCGTGTGGAGTATAAGAGGGGGGGCACAGAACAGGCTGCACCCCTAGTACCTGGAGCCCTTCCCCAACCTCATTGGCTGACTGACACCTGGTGCCCCGGCGCCCTGACACCGCCCCCTTCCCGGCACCGCCTCCAGCTGGGCCCCAGGTGGCCGTGCAGCTGGCCTGGCCGCGGTGGCTGGCGGACGCCAGGGCAAAGGATGGAGCGCGTGGGGCATCCCGACTGCGCAGAATTCCAGGTCATGCGTGTGAGTAACTGGCTTTTTCAGAGCCAGCGGCTTGGGGGCATTGTATCGGCCGGCCGAGCGCCGAAGGGCCATCCTCTGTGACTCACTTACTGGTCGGATGACTGGGCCAAGGGACCGGCGGTCCCCCACTTCGTCATCGCCGCCCTCACACGGGTGTCAGACTCCCCTGGCATCGGCCCCAGACGCACAACCGAGCCTCCCATTCCCAGTGGGACACCCCAGTCCTAGCTTCTCCTTGCGGTCCCCCCTTTTCTGAAAGTTTCATTATTTTGGTGGGGTCTCTGCCAGCAGGGGTCCTGGGTCCCCCTCCCAGGGCCACCATGAGCCCCGGGAGGGCACCTGCCACCAGCCTGAGGAGGGGGCATTCATCTGGGTGATGCGCTCAGGAGACAGTGCCAGGGAGAGGCGTGTGGGGAGCAGGCCACAGCCGGATGCCAGCATCCCAGGCCTGCTGGCCAGCCTCCCTCGCCCACCCCGCCCCTCCGCCCCGGACAGGACGGAGCTCGACCACAACCCGCACTCACAGCGTCTCCAGGCTGTGCAGGCCCTCGAAGCTGTGGGGCCCCAGGCGCTGGATTCGGTTGTTATGAAGATGCCTGTGTGGGAAGGAAAGACGGGTCAGCCGGGTGCCCGCAGCACCGAGCCCGGGGGAGGAGGCAAGGGGCAGACGGCGGCTTGAGGAGGAGGCTGAAGAGTGGACAGAATGACCCCACTGGTCCAGCCCTTGACTCCAGGGACAAAGTGATTGGCGAAGCCCGACTTCGGAAGGCACATCTCCAAGGCTGCCCTGCTTAACTGGAGAGGAGCGTCCGGACGCGGCCGATACGGGCTCCCACTACCTTCTCAGAGAGGCCTGACTGGCAGGGGCCGAGGGGGCTCTGGTCTGAGGCTCCCCAGGACCCAGCCTGCATGGCGCAGTGGCCCGGCACACCGATGGGAACCAACAGCCAACCGCTGCAGACAACATATAATTAAGGGCTGCCAAAACCGGTTTGGCTCAGTGGATAGAGCATCGGCCTGCGGACTGAAAGGTCCCAGGTTCGATTCCGGTCAAGGGCATGTACCTGGGTTGCGGGCACATCCCCAGTGGGAGATGTGCAGGAGGCGGCTGATCGATGTTTCTCTCTCATCGATGTTTCTGACTCTCTATCTCTCTCCCTTCCTCTCTGTAAAAAATCAATAAAATATATTTTTTAAAAAAACATATAATTAAGGGCTAAGAGTTCTGTTACAGCTGGGATGCTGCAGACGAGCTCAGCGGTGGGGGGACTGGTGACCCAGAGCAGTCAGGGAGGGCTTCGTGGAGGTGGTGACCCAGAGCAGTCAGGGAGGACTTTACAGAATGTCTATTATTTTTTAAAAAACATATTTTTACTGATTTCAGAGAGAAAGGGAGAGGGAGAGGGAGCTAGAAACATCAATGATAAGAGAGAATCATGGATCGGCTGCCTCCTGCACACCCCACACTGGGGATCAAGACTGCAACCCTGGGCATGTGCCCTGCCTGGGACTTGAACCCTGACCTCCTGGTTCATAGGTCGACCACTGAGCCACACCGGCCGGGCCCTGGTGTCTATGATACCTGCTGGGACTCTTGTTGTCTTCGCTGCACAGTCGTCACCTGCCCAGCCCTGCAGGACCCCCTCAGGTGCTGCTGCTGGTCACAGGCCCTCACTCCCTGGCCCCCAGACCTCCTCCCTGGGGATGCGGCCGGAGTAGCCCTGAAGCTGGACTCCAACGCCTGCTCTGCTCGCCCTCTGCAAGTCCCCCTGCCTCCTGGGGCGGACACCTGGCTGCCTGGCACACGGGCGTGGCCCCTGAGGATGCCCGTCCAGGTCCTGCAGCTCCCAGGTCAGAGAACGTGAGATTCCACCACATTCCCGAGAGCAGGGTTGGTGACGCATGTGTGCCGCAGCCATGGGTGTGGCGCCCCAAGCAATTCCACGGGACCTCTGAGCCCTCAGTAATTACCCGATGAACTTACCACTCACTCGCAGCAATTAGCTGGGAGCTAATTTGCCTCCCCGCTCCCCGTGGGGAAGGAAGACAGAGGTAACCCCAGGCCCCAGGTCCTGCCAGGGGTGCGGTCTTCCAGGTAATCACCCTGCGGGGGGGGGTGGGGGGGGTTCTGGCTGATCACCCCATGGCTTCTCTCTGCTCCTCCAGGCCTGGGAGACAGGAATGCAACCCACCCAGTGCTAGGGCCTGAGACCGAACCCCTGCCTGTCAGAGGCGGTGACCGTTATGGACACCCTCGCCCCAGCTGGTGTGGCTCAGTGGATAGAGCGTCTGCCTGCAGACTGAAGGGTCCCAGGTTCGATTCCGGTCCAGGGCCCAATGCTCATTTGCAGGCTGAATCCCTGGCCCCGGTCGGGGCACGTGCAGGAGGCAACCAATAGATGTGTCTCCCTCACATCGACGTTTCTCTTTCTCTGTCTCTCCCCCTCCTTCCACTCTCTCTAAAAAAATAAAATCAATGGAAAGATAACCTCGGGTGAGGATTAACAACAAAAATTCATTAAAAAGAAAAAAAAAGACACCCTTGACTTACACGCCCACACACAAGGTGCAGTGAATATGTTCTCACGGGGAGAAAAAGAGTAGCTAGCCCGGCCGGCGTGGCTCAGTGGTTGAGCGTCGACCTCTTTGAACCAGGAGGTCACAGTTCAATTCCCAGTCGGGGCACATGCCCGGGCTGCAGGCTCGATCCCCAGTGGGGGGCGTGCAGGAGGCAGCCGGTCCGCGATTCTTTCTCTTCATCGCTGTTTCTGTCTGTCTCTCCATCTCCCTTCCTCTCTGAGATCCATACATATTTATTTAAAAAGAAAGAAAATAATTGCTTCGCTCTGGCGTCTGCTCTGGTCTCTGTCCTGAGGGCCCCTCTCTAGCTCTGATGTCGTCTGGCCTCACGGCAACCCCCAGGCGTGAGGTCAGCAGGGCACGATCCCCCCCATTTTTACGAAGGGGACCCAGAGCAGAGGCTCAGCCCAGTGGTCAGGCCCTGGAGTGAAGGGGCAGGTGGCCCCGGGGCAGCCCCAGGTGGAGGGGGGAGGCGCTCACAGCACCACCAGGCTGCTCAGGTTCTGGAAGGCGTAGTCGGGGACGTGGCGGATGCGGTTGAGGGCCAGGGTCATGGCCTGCAGGGCGGGGAGGTTGTTGAGAGCCCTGACCGGGACCTCGGCCAGCGCGTTGTCATCCAGCCAGAGGTGGCGGAGGCAGGACAGCCCCTCGAAGCTCCTCTCGGGGACCAGGGAGATGAGGTTGGCATCGAGGCGCCTGGAGGGAGGGAGGGAGGGAGACAGGATGGGGAGGAGCAGTCAGGGCGAGACGCAGACCCAGCCCGGCCGGCGTGGCTCAGTGGCTGAGCATCAGCCTATGAACCAGGAGGTCAGGGTTCGAGTCCCGGTCAGGGCACATGGGCTGGGCCCTATGCGGCTGGTGCCTCGGGGCCCAGACGAGCTGGCCTGTGAGGAGACCTTGCCCCAAGGTGAGGTTCTCCCACAAGGGCCCTTACGTCGTGGAAGCCGCAGTCTTCACCCCCAAAGGCCCTCAGGCTCCATAACCCTGCACCCCAGGAAATGGACCTACTCTCCCCGCTCCCCTCTGAGGGACATCCCCTGCCTCCCCCTGGGGGCCCCCCAGGGTCTGCAGCCTGGCTCTAGACGCCTCTCCCACTCTCTCCCTGCCCCCGGCAGGATGGGGTGCTCCTTCAGGGAGCTGGGGTTCAGGCTGCCCTGAGGTCCCTGGTCCTCCAGGGCGGGTGGGGCGGGAGCTGGAGGAGCCTCAGAATCCTCCACGGGGGACGGGAGGCCTTCGGGAGCCGCTCCCGCCCGCAGGTGGGCAGCCACCCAGACGGACGGGGTTTGGCAGGAAGCAGCGAGCAATTACACCAATTAAGCCCTGGAACCAAGTCAACACCCCAGCAGCCCTCCCCTCCCCTCCCCTTCCCTCCCCTCCCCTCCCACGTGGGCCTGGGCTCCCCGCTGGCTGCGATGCCCGTCCTGACCTGTGCTAACACGGCAGGTGAGCAGGGGCCCCGCGGCCAGTCAGGGCTCGCCTGGGCTCCGGGAGCCAGCCTGACCTCACAGGGGCCACACTGCGCCCCCACACACCCCCACACACACCCAGGGCTGAGGCAGAGGCTGGCAGGGCTGTGGCCCTGTCCCCCTAAGCCCTCAGGACCGGATGGTGGGAAGGTCTGGCCAGCCCGGCCGGCGTGGCTCAGGGCTTGAGCATCGAACTATGAACCAGGAGGTCAGGGTTCGATTCCCGGTCAGGGCACAGGCCCGGGGTGCGGGCTCCATCCCCAGTGTGGGGCGTGCAGGAGGCAGCCGATCCGTGATTCCTTCTCATCATGGATGTTTCTCTCTCTCTCTCTCTCGCTCTCTCTCGCTCTCCCTCTCCCTTCCTCTCTGAAATCAATGACATTTTTTTTAAAAAAGAAGGTTGTTGGCTTTGAGTCCAGAGTTCCCTTCCCTCCCGCTCACGTCCACTTGGCAGGAGGTGTCCCTCAGCCTCTGCCCTGTAGCAGGGCAATAGGGACGGCCCCCCAAGCCCCCCCCCCGCCCAGATGAGGATGCTGCCCCTACTACGTCGCTGGCCGAGGCCTGGTGAACAGCTTGGGCCGGACATTGGGGTCCCCTCCCTTGGGTCCTAGCCGGCCTCTACACACCGGGAGCCCAGCGCCAGGCCCTCCCAGGGTCCGAAAACGAAAACCCTGGAACCTGAGCTCTCCTGGGCGGGGTCCCTCGGCGACAGAGAGGTGGTGGCTGAACGAGACCCCACGCTTCCCTTCTGGGGGTGAGGTGGGGTGAGGGAGGGTGAGGGTGGCAGGTGGATGGAGCCTCCTTCACCTTCGTGCTCCCACTGACTGAGCGGGGCAGCTGAGAGCCACAGCAACACTGCCCCCCAAGTCTCATCAGTGTGTTTTTTATTAATGTCAGAGAGGAAAGGAGAGGGAGAGACAGAGAAGCATCAATGATGAGAGAGAATCGTAGATTGGCTGCCTCCTGCACGCCCTCTACTGGGGATCGAGCCCGCAACCTGGGCCTGGGCCCTGACCGGGAATCGAACCCATGACCTCCTGGTTCATAGGCTGACGCTCAACCCCTGAGCCAGCCCGGCCGGGCATGTCAGTTCTGGTTTATGCCGCCTGACGAGATCCCTCCCCTCGCAGTCAGCCCTTCACTAGATCAAAGGTGGATATGGAAACAAAGGCAATCGCAAGGGGCTGGGGGGGCGGCGGCTACACCACCCAGGCCCAGCCCCCTCCCTCCACCTGCCAGGCATTGACGGATGAGCCAGCGCCCGCCCGCGCCCGCCTGGCAGGCAGAGAGCGCCCTTCCTCTCTGCACATCAAAGGGTGACACCTGAGCACCCTCCCTCGTGTTTAATCGGCAGCAGCGTATAAAAATAATTGCCTGCCCGCCGGGGAAGGCACCCGCGGGGCTCTGTGTGCAGCCTGGATGAGCGTCCCCTGAAGACACGGCCCGCAGGCCTGGGCAGAGGGCCAGCTGGGGGTGACAGTCCTGGACTCCTGGGGTGGGGACCACAGACAGCCAGCGCACCCCTCCCGGACCCGCCATCGGGGGCCTCGCGTCGGTCGAGGGGGTTTCTGGTTTCTGGGTCCCTCCTGCGCTATCTGAGAGCTGGGCCCTGTGGTTCCCCGGGGCCTGGACGCCTGCCCTTGGCCTCGGGTGGCTGTGGTTGGAGGAGGAAGAGGCAGACGGGGTTTCCCCGCAGCCTCTCGGAAGGGCGCGGTGACGTCAGGTTAGGAGACGTGAGCAGCACCCAGTGTTTCGAAGACACTGAGGGCCCGTCCCAGCAGACTCAGCAGTGAGAGGGACCAGGGGAGACCAGGCCTCAGGTGAGCACTTTTCAGGGAACCGGGGGGGGGGGGGGCAGGCGGAGGTGCAGAGAGAGAAGGAAGGAGGAGAAGTCCCATCAGTGCTGGCTTCCCTGACACAGGCTCCCAGTCCTTCCCACTGTCTAGTTTCTCCTTTCTCGTGTCCAGGGTCTCATAGGCGCCCTGCGGACCAGAGTGAGAACTGGGGAGGTTATAGCTGTGTGCTATGCATCCCCTTGTCCCCAGTCTCCCAACGTCCCATCCATCCATTTATCTGTCCATCCATCCATCTGTCCATCATCCATCCATCATCCATCCATCCATTTATCTGTCCATCCATCCATCTGTCCATCATCCATCCATCCTTCCATCCATCCACCATCCATCCATCCGTCTGTCCATCATCGATCCCTTCCATCCATCCACCATCCATCCATCTGTCTGTCCATCAGCCATCCATCCTTCCATCCATTCATCATCCATCCATCCACCATCCATCCATCAACCATCCATCCGTCTGTCCATCATCCATCCATCCTTCCATCTATCCACCATCCATCCATCCGTCTGTCCATCATCCATCCATCCTTCCATCCATTCATCATCCATCCATCCACCATCCATCCATCAACCATCCATCCGTCTGTCCATCATCCATCCATCCTTCCATCTATCCACCATCCATCCATCCGTCTGTCCATCATCCATCCATCCTTCCATCCATCCATCCTTCCATCCATCTACCATCCATTCATCATCCATCATCCATTCATCTGTCCGTCCATCCCTCCATCCATCCCTGTATTTGTCCACCTGTCTATCCATCATCCCTCCATCCCTCCATCCATCTCTCTGTCCATCCACTTGTCCATCCACCCATCCCTCCTTCATTCCATCCATCTGTCCATGCTTCCATCCATCTATCCATCCATCCACCCTTCCATGTGCCCATCCTTCCATCCACCCACACAGAATGGAGACACCCCGTCCGGCTCCAGGCTGGGACCTTATCTCTCTCTCTTGCTCAGAGTCACCTGGGCTTCCGGTCAACTCCTAACCCCTCAGCGTGGGTTTCACGATTCTTCCCCTGGAGCGACTCTCACCAGCCCCACAGCTCAGGTGCCCCGGCTCCATGTCACCTGGGAATCGTGCCTCCCTCCTTGTCCCGGAGCACACGGCTCTCATCTGTACTGTGCACAGGTGGTGCACCTCCCCCCTCTTCCCAAAGCCCCATTTCCGACTCCTCTCACCAGGACTCAAAACGGCCTCGCACGTCTGTACGTAGACATGCCGACCACCCGCACGTCCACTTCCAGAAAAGCGGCCTCTTACGCCGCGCGAATGACACCTCAATCTCTAAACACGACCTAAAGCCGAAGCGGTGATGCCAGGGCTGCGGCCAGGCCCCCGTGTGGCCTGTGCGGCCGCCGGTCTCCCCGGGGAAGCGTGTGTGGCGGGAGCGAGTGTGTGCGCAGAGGCAGACGCACCAACGGGCACGGCCTGTGTCTGGGTGGCAGGACTGCGGGTGATTTCCATTTTCCCTCTTTTTCGTTTTTGTCTTTTCTAAACTCTCTGCAATGAGTCAGAACCAAAATAAACATGTTTTTCAGAAAACAAACGGCGTCAGGGTGTAATTAAGTCCCAGACTCTGAGCGGAGGGCAGGGAGGCGGCTGGGAGCCGTGTGGGGCAGCGCTCGGGGGAGGGGAGGGGAGGGTGCGGGCAGCCTTTCGGGACCCGCCCGCTTCTGTCACCTGCTCTGCGTCCCACCCTCGCCCTGGCCGGCCTGTGTGGCTCAGTGAATAGAGCGTCAGCCTGTGGACCCAAGGGTCCCGGGTTCGCTTCCCATCAAGGGCACGTGCCTCAGTTGCAGGCTCCTCCCCGGCCTGGGCCCTGGTCGGGGCGCGTGCAGGAGGCAATCCATCGATGTGTTTCTCTCACGTCGATATTTCTCTCTGTCTCTCTCCCTCTCCCCTCCATTCTCTCCAAAATCCCTCCATTGATTCCATAATCAATGGAATCATACCCTTGGGTGAGGATTAAAAAAAAAAAAAAGAGGTCGGAGGGAAGGGGCAGCGGCAGCCTGGCCGGGTCCTCTCCCTGGGGGACGCTGGGATCACCCCTCTCTGCCGCCCAGGTCCCTCCCCTGCAGGAGGGGCGATGAGACTGGGTGGCCACCTCCGCCTTCCAGCTCCTCAGCCGAAGGCCCTGTGGTCCGCGGGCAGCCTCCACCCACGCGGCCTCGCCGGTGGCCAAGCGGGAGCTGGAGCGCGGGCCGCCCTTTCCGGCCGCCGTGTGAATTTCCACACGCCGGCCCCGGGCTGCCAGCCACCGGACTCCAAAGGCTCGTAAAGGAGTGGAAAATTACTCATGGGCTCGAAAAAGCCCCTACCTGAGGTGTCAGCTCCCACAGCCCCATCCTGGGGGTGCTCTGGCCTCTCCAAGGCCCCCCAGGCCTGGCCCGCAGGAGCTCCAGGGGGCGCGAGGGCAGGGGGGCTGGGAGGCCCACGCGTGGTCCGGGGGAGGCGTTCCTGCTGGGGCCGAGGCACCCACTGCTCTTGGGTGGCCCGCCTCTGTCCCCACCAGCATTGACGCGGAGAGAACCTCCCAGGATCCAGGCCGGCCCACACGGACACACGCCCAGAGCCTCCGGCAGCCAGGCTGCCCGTGTTCACCGTCACGGCGGGCGGGGGCTGCCGCGCGCCCACCCGCCTCAGGGCAGCCTCTGCCCAGACGCACATGTAGCAATCAGCTCCCGGAAGCTCGGGGAGATCCAAATGCAGCAGCGTGTAATCACGGAGCCCGAAATAGCCACGCCCGGAGCCACCGCCACCCCGCGCGTCCCCGGGGACCCTCAGCCAGGCCCACAGCACGGCCGAACCTCAGGGTCCACTCCAGCTGGCGGGCGAGATGGGTGGTGCTGACGGTACCCACCGGGCCTCGGGGCAGCTTGGGGGGCTTCTCTATGGCAGGGGGGCATCTCCGGCCCAGAACAGGGCCCCTCTGAACTCACACATACACACACACACACACACACACTCACATGCTTACACACACTCACATGCTTACATGCACTCACATACACAGTCACACACATTCTCACACTCAGACACATATACACCCACACGCACACATACATACACACTCACAGTCACTCACACACACTCACACACATACACAGTCACACACATATATACAGATACACACATGCTTACATGCACACACATACACACTCACATGCTTACATGCACTCACATACACAGTCACACACATTCTCACACATATACACACACACGCACGCACGCACACGCACACACACACACTGACACCTGCAGGGAGGGAGACGACCCATTTTTAAGGTTGTCACTGACGCTTGGTCACCCCACCCACAGGCACCTCAAATTCAGCTCCTGCAGAAGGGCCATCAGCACCCCCCTCCCCCCGGCCCCTCCTGCCCGCCCTCTGGGCATCACTGCCCACTGACCCCTCAGTCAGCACGTTCTCACTGACCCCCTCCCAGGGCCACGCTCTCGGTGCCCGGCCTCTCATCCACCCGAGGTCAGCGCCCCCTGCTCTCCCTCAACGCCCACCTCCAGCCAATACCACCAAGAATAATTGCAGTGGCAGCCAGAAACGTGCTGTTCTGCATCTTGTACACACGTGAGCTCACTTCCCGCTCTCCTACTGAGCCACCGCCCCATTTTCCTATAAAGAGGCAGCAGCCGGGGTCGGTCACCTGCCCGGGGTCTCCAGGCAGTAGGTGAAGCGACCCCAGGCCGCGTGCCCTGGCCTCCTGACCTGTCCAGAGTCCGCCAAACCTCTCCTCCGGCCCCTGCGCCGGCCTCACGTTCCCTCAGTTCACGTCCCTTCACAGCCCCCTCCTCCAGGCTGTCCTCCAGGCTGCTACCAGAGCCATGTTTCAAAGACGCAAACTCTAACCCACGACGCCCCTGCTGGGCGGGAGAGGAGCTGCAGGGCTCCCTGGAGGGTGACCCTGTCTTGGGTGGCCCAGGCTTTCTCAACACAGCCCCACCCCAGGCAGAGGAAATGGGTGTCTGGGCCACCCCGCCCCCGAAGCCCTGGGGCTAGAGCAGCCTAAGCGGAGGAGACGGCTCTTCCTGGGGGCAGCCGACCCGCCCAGCACCCCCGGCTCCATCAGGCAGAACGCCAGGCGCCCCAGGAGGCCACCCTGGTGGCCCCGCCTAGGGAGGTCCCGTTCCCACAGTCCCCACGGGGCCTGGAGCCTCCCCTCCGGGTACACAGCGAGTCCACACACACACACACACACACACACACACACACACACCCGCTCTGACGACAACAAAAACCCGGAGACACCGGGGACCGGAGCGCACGCTGTCTGAACACGGGGGGAAGCGGGGCGCAGAGGGGGGGTCGGGGTGCAGGGGGGCGTGGCCGGGACTCACAGAGACTGCAGGCTCGGCAGCTGCCTCAGCGCCTCGGCCGGGATCCCTCCCAGCTGGTTGTTCTGCAGCATCCTGCAAGGGGAGGAGGGGCGTGAGGACCCCTAGGCCTGCGGGGCTGGGGTCCCTCCCTTGAACCCCACCCCAAGCTAGATCCCTCTCTCGCACCCCAGCTGCAGGAGCCCAGAGGGCGTCAGGCCCGGCCCATCAGGGGGGCTGTCCAGGTGTGGTGGGCTGGGCCCCGCCAGGAGGGGTCACGGGGGGTGAGGCAGAGCAAAGAGGATGACGGAGCAGAAGCAGAGACACGTGGGCTCAGTGGTTGAGCTTTAACCTGTGAACCTGGAGGTCAGGGTTCGATTCCCGGTCAGGGCACAGGCCCGGGTTGAGGGCTGGGTCCCCAATGTGGGGCGTGCAGGAGGCAGCCGATCCACGATTCTCTCTCATCATGGATGTTTCTCTCTCTCTCCCTCTCCCTTCCTCTCTGACATCAATAAAAATATTTTTTTAAAAGGGATGGTGCCCTGGCCGGTGTGGCTCAGTGGATAGAGCGTCGGCCTGCGGACTGAAGGGTCCCGGGTTCGATTCCGGTCAAGGGCACGTGCCTGGGTCGCGGGCACATCCCCGGTGGGAGGTGTGCAGGGGGCAGCTGATCGATGTGTCTCTCTCATCGATGTTCCTAGCTCTCTGTCCCTGTCCCTTCCTCTCTGTGAAAAATCAATAAAATATATTTAAAAACAAAAAAAAAGGATGGTGTGCCCTCCTGCAGGGAATAATGAAGTAATAGCGGGTACAGCGGTGCGTGTCCCCAAACCGTAGCGTGTGTTACAGACAGAGCGGCCGCACGTTAAGATGCAACGGCAGGAAAGGGGGTGACAGGGGCGTCTGCGGCGGACGGAGACTCGGACACCCTCCGTCCCCACGGTCAGCCTCGGCGGGAAGGTCACTCGCACTCACAGGATTTTCAGGCTGTGGAGGCCGGAGAACGCTCCTCCCGGGATGTGTGAGAGGTGGTTCCCCGAGAGGCGCCTGCAGGTCGGAGCAGAGGGTGGGTGATGCCGGCGGCGGGGAACCCACGGAGGGGACCCTGTTAGCCTGGGGGCCGGGGAGGCGGCGGATGGGGTGCTGACCCCCAAGTTCGGAGAGCGACAATCTGGGCCACACCCACCACCTCGCTCCATTCTCACCATCACCCCGCCCGCCCGTGATGCTCTCTCATCACGGAGGTCTCTCCCCCCCTCTCCTTTCCTCTCTGACAGCAATAAAAGTATATTTAAATATATGTTTTTTAAAAAGAAAAGAAGAAAGAACAGCCCCCGCCCCCTGTTCTGAAGGGGCCGTGCCCGCCGCCCTGCGAGGCACCCCAGGCCCGCCGCCCGCCCCCCATCACTCACAGCTCCTCCAGGAAGCGCAGGCGGTGGAAGCGGCCGGGCTGCAGCTCCGTGAGGTTGTTCATGCTCAGGTCTCTGCGTGGGGAGGGAGCAGAGGATGCCGGGAACGGCCCAGGGCCGGGAGGGAGCAGGGGATGCCGGGAAGGCCCAGGGCCGGGAGGGAGCAGGGGATGCCGGGAAGGGCCCAGGGCCGGGAGGGAGCAGGGGATGCCGGGAACGGCCCAGGGCCGGGAGGGAGCAGGGGATGCCGGGAAGGGCCCAGGGCCGGGAGGGAGCAGGGGATGCCGGGAAGGGCCCAGGGCCGGGAGGGAGCAGGGGATGCCGGGAAGGGCCCAGGGCCGGGAGGGAGCAGGGGATGCCGGGAAGGGCCCAGGGCCGGGAGGGAGCAGGGGATGCCGGGAAGGGCCCAGGGCCGGGGAGGGAGCAGGGGATGCCGGGAAGGGCCCAGGGCCGGGGAGGGAGCAGGGGATGCCGGGAAGGCCCAGGGCCGGGAGGGAGCTGACCTCCCGCCCAAGGGGCCGCGGGCGAAATTCACGGAGTTCCGAGCAGGAGAGAGGAGCCGCCTCGTGCACCTCACACTCCGCGGACCCGTGGGTAAACTGAGGCACGGGCGCCGACAGAGTCCGCACACGGGCGTGAGCATCTCCCTGGTCAGCCCGGAGCCGGGGACGGCGCTGCCCGCCGAGCGTGGCCTGCTCAGAGGTCACGTCCCTCTGGGCGTCCCTCCCTCCGCCTCCCTCCGTCTCCAGGGGAGGCCGCGGCCTCGGGCACATCGCGGAAGGTGCCGGCTCCCAGGGTGGGACGGACGGACCGACGGACGCGCCCCGGGGGCCTCCAAGGTGCTCGGCGCACAAAACGCTCACAGCGCCGCGTCCGGCTGGGACCCGGGGGTGACATGGGATCTGGGGGTGCGGGGGGCGTGAGGATGAAACAGGACGATGTGGGGGAAGGTGAGCCGGTGCCGAGAATCACTGGCCGGCCGCCCCCTGCACGCCCCCCACCGGGGATCACGCCCGCAACCCGGGCACCTGCCCTGACCGGGAATCGAACCCGGGACCCTGCGGTCCGCAGGCCGACGCTCTAGCCACCGGGCCACACCAGCCAGGGCTCATCACTGACGTTTCTCTCTTTCTCCGTCTCCAGTGTTTCATCTCTGACAAGGTCTGGGCTCCCAGCCGTGCCCCCGGAGGGAGGATGGTCCCTGCCGGGCAGAGCCGCGGGCTGGCACACGGAACCCGGGGCGGGCACACGGAACACGGGGCGGGCGCAGGGAACCCGGGGCTGGCGCACGGAACACGGGGTGGCACACGGAACCCGGGGCTGGCACACGGAACCCGGGGCGGGCACACGGAACCCGGGGCGGGCGCAGGGAACCCGGGGCGGGCGCAGGGAACCCGGGGCTGGCGCACGGAACACGGGGCTGGCACACGGAACCCGGGGCTGGCACACGGAACACGGGGCTGGCACACGGAACCCGGGGCGGGCACACGGAACCCGGGGCGGGCGCAGGGAACCCGGGGCTGGCGCACGGAACACGGGGCTGGCACACGGAACACGGGGCGGGCACACGGAACACGGGGCTGGCACACGGAACACGGGGTGGCACACGGAACACGGGGTGGCACACGGAACCCGGGGCTGGCGCACGGAACACGGGGCTGGCACACGGAACACGGGGCGGGCACACGGAACACGGGGCTGGCACACGGAACACGGGGTGGCACACGGAACCCGGGCTGGCACACGGAACACGGGGCTGGCGCACGGAACACGGGGCGGGCGCACGGAACACGGGGCTGGCGCACGGAACACGGGGCGGGCGCACGGAACACGGGGCGGGCGCATGGAACACGGGGCGGCACACGGAACACGGGGCTGGCACACGGAACACGGGGTGGCACACGGAACACGGGGCTGGCACACAGAACACGGGGCTGGCACACGGAACACGGGGCGGGCACACGGAACACGGGGCGGGCACACGGAACACGGGGCTGGCACACGGAACACGGGGCTGGCACACGGAACACGGGGCGGGCACACGGAACACGGGGCGGGCACACGGAACACGGGGCTGGCGCACAGAACACGGGGCGGGCACACGGAACACGGGGCTGGCACACGGAACCCGGGGTGGCACACGGAACACGGGGCTGGCACACGGAACACGGGGCGGGCACACGGAACACGGGGCTGGCGCACAGAACACGGGGCGGGCACACGGAACACGGGGCTGGCGCACAGAACACGGGGCGGGCACACGGAACACGGGGCTGGCACACGGAACGGTGGCGGGGGGGAGCCCACGCCGCAGCCCGGTTCTGCCGGGACCTCCCCTCGGGCCGGGCCGGGCTCGCCCTCGCCAGGAGGGAGGAGCAGAGCCGAGCACCTTCCGTGTTTACCCTGAGCCCGGCCGAACGTGCCTCCACAGGAGCGGAGCCCGCGTGGGGCCGTGACTCAGGGCGCGTCACTCAGCTGTCCCCCCGGGGGCCGTCCCGCGAGGCTCTGATGTGGCTCCAAGCCCCCCCACCCCCCCAGAGGCCTCATTGTTCTCCCCTGGGAGGAGGGGCCCAGCCCCCCACATCCTGCCCTGAGACAACACAGCCCAGCTGCAGGGGCGGGGGAGGGGGTGGATTTCAGAGGGGCGGGGTGGGGGGCCCCATTCAGGCCTGGGCCCCGCACAAAAGGAAAAGGGGTGAGGCTGGTGCCAGGGAGAGTGGGGAGGAGCGCAGAGCCGGGAGCGGGAGGCGCAGAAGGCTTCCCACTGAGGCCCTCCAAGCTGATGCCAGGGTGCCAGGAGCAATAGGGCCACTGACCCTGCAGAGGGGGAGGGGACGGGGTCGTCCTGGGGGAGCTGTCCTTGGGTGGTCGTTTTGGGGTCATTCTGGGGGGGCCTGTGGGGAGTGGGCCCGCCTGGGCAATCTCAGAAGGGGCCCCGCGAAGGCGGAGGCTCTGAGACAGGCTTCCCAGGAGGTGGGCTGTCCCTGTGCGACCAGAGAGCAGCTCAGGCCGCAGGCCGTGCCAGGCGGGGACGAGGGGCGCCCTGAGCCCTGGGGGCCTGGGTTTGGCTGCAGCAGCCGCTCGGCGGTAGGAACGGGTGATATTTACGAGGGGGCACGTCTTGGGATACACCAGGTGTTGGATATGCTTGTCTAGTGGGTGCTGGGCAGCATGTGCCACACGTGAGGGCACACGTGTGTACCTGCCCGTGGGCATCTCCGCGTGTTGGACTGTTCACGGTCACCGGCGTTCTGGAAGCCTCCGCACGTCACAGTCAGGAACTTGGGAGACGCCGTCCCCCCCCCTCTGGTGGGAAAGCCCAGGGCGCTGTGACCTGCTCTCGGCCTCAGTTTACCCCGGGCCCGTCTCCCGAGGGAGCACGGATGCCCCGTGAGGCTGCGGTTGGAGGACAACGTGTGACTGAACCGAGTGCCCAGGCCTGGACTCACCCTGTGGCCCCCAGGACATCCTATGATCACTAGGAGCACGTACACGTGTGCACACAGAAACCCTCCCATGCACACAACACACATGTGTGCACATGCATATAAATGTGCACATGTGTGCACCTGGGCCTGTACACACACATGCACACACAGAAATACTCACTTGTACACAGCACACATGTGTGTGCATATGTATATAGGTGTACACACATGTGCACATATGTACAGAAGCATGCATGTGCACAGAAACCCTCAGTTGTACACACGTATACAGCACACATATACACATATGTGTGCACGTGTATATAGATTGTGCACCTGGGTACACTCATGCACACACAGAAACCCTCACTTGCACACAACATACACATGTGTGCACCTGGATACACACATGTACATACACAGAAACATACACACATGTGTACGCACACATTTGCACAGGAACATACATGCACACGCATCACTGCTCTGGGACTAGCTTCACGGCTGTTTAGCTGCACGGAGCCCCACGCTTGGCAGCTCAGCCTCTGCTGCCGCCGTTTGAATTCTCACTAACGTCTGGACGAGGGGCCCCGCGTTCTCACGGCGCTGGGCCCTGCACGCTGCCTCCCCACCGAACAGCAGGGGCGGCGAGGGCGAGGGGCACCCCCATCCGCAGCCCGGGGCCTCTGGGTGGACGGGGCCAGGGGGGTGGGCGTGGGGTGGGGGTGGGGGCGGCGAGGCTGGCAGGACAGGGAGCAGAGCCCCAGCCCTGGGCGGGGGAAGTGGAAATTCTGGCTGCACGTCAGGAAAATGTTCTCAGAACTTCACCCTGTGAGGCGACCAGACCACCCAGGCTGCTGGGCAAGGCGCTGTCACCGTGGAGACCAGGAGCAGGTGTGATAAGGGGGGGATCCCCGGGGGTGTGGGGCAGAAACTGGAGGATGGGGAGCAGGAGACCCTCCCCTCTGAAGCCCGGGGGACGGCTCTGGGCCCCTTCTCTCCGCTCCGCCCTCTCTCTGCGCCACAACGGGACCTGCTCTGCCCCACACAGCAGCCACCAGCTCACGGGGGACATTTCCATCCGTTCAGATCAAATCAGCAAATCGGTTCCTGGGCTGCACTCGCCACGGCTCGAGGCCCAGCAGCCACACGTGGCCAGTGGCCCCACACGGGACGGACGCGGCCCTCGTCACAGGCAGCCCCGCCGGACACCCTGCAGCCTCTGCGGTCTGATTCCCGGCTCTGCCACCGTGGGACCCTGGGCACGTCCCTTCGCCTCTCCCTGCCTCGGTTTCCCCCCCGGCAAAGTGCCTCGCCGGTGCCCAGCCCACAGCAAGTCACCAACCGGCAGGACCCGTGAGCACCACGACCCAACGCCCCCGTTCGCTGAGACCCAGGTCAAGTGCCGCCTCCTACGGGAAGTCCTCCAGGCATTCCTCTCACCATCCAGGCACCCAGCGCTCAACCAGCGCTCGCTGAGCACCTACTATGTGCCGGGCTCTGCCGGGCGAGGAAGCTGCGAGGCCCAGTAACGTGTGCTGCCCGCCCTCAAAGAGCCCGTCCGTGGGGACAAATGACAAGAGCCTGGACCATGACAGGCCCGAGGGACCAGCCCTGGGGCGGGAGCCGGAGCCCCACAGGGCTTCCTCAGGCTCGCCCATGCGGCCGTTGGATGGAGCACTGAAGCTTCCGTCACCAAGTCAGCCACAGCCCGGCCTGGGTGGCTAGCGGTGGAGTGTCCCTGCCCGCCCCCAGTGCCTCCTCCCTCCCTGGACGGTGTGCAACCAGGGCAGCCCCAGGACAGGGGCTGGCGGGGTGGGAGCAGGAGGGGGCCTGGGCGGAAGGATGGGTGCCCAGGGCGGGCGGGGGAGTCCCCTTTGTGGGAGACGCAGCCCTGGGTTCTGTTTGTTTAGCGGAAGACGCGGGTCCTACTGCCTTTATTCCACCAGATAAAGGGCCAGGGCGTGTCTGGGGAGAACAGGAGAAAGAGCCCTCTATTCAGTGCCCCCACGCCCAGTCCCAGTGAAAGCTCCTCCCACAGCGGGAGCTCTTCCCCCCTCCCCCACCCCCTGCCCTCGTCCCCATACCTGCACTCCCAGGGCACACCCACCCCAGCCCCACAGCACCCAGACACCCAGCGAGACGGTTTTCTAAATGGGACTGGGAGCCCTGGCCGGTGTTGCTCAGTGGATAGAGCGTCGGCCCGTGGACTGAAGGATCCCGGGTTCGAGTCCCGGTCAGGAAACATGCCCGGGTTACGGGCTCCATCCCCAGTGGGGGGCGTGCAGGAGGCAGTCGATGTTTCTATTTCTCTCCCTCTTTCTTCCTCTCTGAAATCAATAAAAATATATTTAAAAATACAGATATATTATGTAATAGTTCCTTGTAAGGGAGTGATTGTGAGGGTTAAGCGGAGGGTCCTAGTGTGTGTGGCGGGGGGTACAGCTGTGCCCACGGTGGGGGGGGGCACCCCTCCCTCCTTGCATTCAGCTCCCAGAGCCCTTCCCCACAGGTCACCCGCGGGGGTGGGGCAGGGAGCGAGGGGAGGGCGTTCTGGGTCAGCCCTGCCCTTGGGAGGCACCAGCTGCTGCCCCTCCCTGGTGCCTCCAAGTGACGCCACCTGCCCAGCCCTGATCTCCGCACCCTTTGATCTTGGCATCTCTGGCCCCGGTCCCTCCGCCAAAGGCATCTGTCTCCCTGGCCTCCTCCAAGGAAAAGCAAAGGTCCGGGCTGCCCGCCCCCAGCGCCTCCTCCCTCCCTGGACGGTGTGCAACCTGGGCAGCCACAGCGGCCCGAGAGCGGTCGCAGCCAGGTTCCCTCCGAGGCGGCCGTGTCTGGGGGGCAGCGGGGACGGGGGTGGGGGCAGAGCCGGGCTGGACACCGGGCTACCCCTGGGCACGGTGCCCCGGCCACTGCTGGGAAGAGGCCTTCCGCCCAAATTCCTCGTTTCTAGCGCCCTTGTGGGCAAAGGCCTGCTGAGCCCTGGAGGAGGACGCAGCCCTCTGAGGACACACTCAGGACCACAGACACAGCTGCACGGAACCTGGGGTGCGAGGCGGGGGGGGGGCAGTCAGGAGGGCTTCCCGGAGGAAGTGTCACCTATGGGAGCCAAGAGGGTCCGGCTCAGCCATCAGAAAGCGGCCTGAGAGCTTTGCAAAGGGCAGGACGGTGCTTAGGATGACAGCGAGGGGGTGCCTTTGGCTGAAGGGTGGTCTCCCCAAAAAAAGAGATGTCCGCATCCTAACACCTGGAACCTGGGGGTGTGATCTTACTTGGAAAGGGGGGTCTCTGCAGGTTCGGGTGGACCCCAAGCCCATGAACCCACAGGGAGACCCCCCGAGGAGGAGGGGAGACGCAGGCGGAGGCAGAGACCGGAGTGACGTGGCCACAAGCCGCCACCGCACGTGGAGGCACGCAGTAGGCCGTCCCCAGGAGCCCCGGCGAGCACAGTCCTGCAGACACCCAGATCCCGAGCTTCCGGCCTCCACAATCTCAGAGACCCCCTCTCCGACGCTTGAAGCCACGGGAGCCACTGGAAACCGCACAGTCAGTGGTCAGAGGGTCTCCGTGTCCGGCTGCTCCGTGGGGCCCAGCCCTGGGCACCCCCAGCCTCTCCCCCTCCTCACTCACATCACTGGCCTCCCTGTGGCCTCCGACCAAGCCAGCGACCCCTCCACACGTCCCCCAGGAGACAGCGCCAGGGTCTGACCTGACCCGGAAATTCCACTGCTGGGCTTACAGCCAACCAAACGCACCAGGCGTGACCACGGCCACAGCACCTTCAGACGCGGCGAGGGGAAGGAGCCGGACTCCAGCCCCTAAATCAGTGGTTCTCAACCTTCCTCATGCCGCGACCCTTTCATACAGTTCCTCAGGTTGTGGGGACCCCCAACCATAAAATTATTTCCGTGGCTACTTCATCACTGTCATGTTGCTACTGTTAGGAATCGTCATGTAAGTATCTGATAGGCAGGATGTATTTTCATTGTTACAAATTAAACACCCTGAAAGCATAGTGATCAATCACAAAAACAATATGTCGTTATATCTGTGTTTTCCGATGGTCTTAGGCGACTCCCGTGAAAGGGTCGTTTGACCCCCAAAGGGGTCTCGACCCACAGGTTGAGAACCGCTGCCTTAGAGGGAGCTGAGAACACGGGCGAGGCGCACCTGTGTGGCCAGAGGTCACGACCCATGACCTACCCAGGTTACCCGCCGGGGACGGGGACGGGGCGGGCCCCGGAGAGCTGTGGCCACGCTGCTTCCCCGTCTGGGTGCTGGCTACGCAGGTGTGTGCAGCCCGGGAAACTGTATCGCACGCCGCACCTGCGACGGGGACGCTTCCCTGTGATGCATGTGACGCTTCAATAAAACGTTCGTCTAAAAAGGAGACAGCGGCCGGGCGGCCAGCACGGCTCCGTGCTGAGCACCGACCCATGAACCAGGAGGTCAGGGTGCAGGCCCGGGTTGCGGGCTGGATCCCCGGTGGGGGGCGTGCAGGAGGCGGCCGATCCATGGTTCTCCCTCATCATGGATGCTTCTGTCTCTCCCTCTCCCTTCTTTTCTGAAATCAATACAAATATATATATATATATATTTTAAAATAAAATAAATGAATAAAAAGGAGAGAGAGAGACCCGTTCTGAAAGTCTTCTGTAAACGGGCATCTCGCCGGCCGGAGCTGGAACTGCCTGTTGATTGCTGGGCGTCACTGTCACCCTCCCCATCCGGGCAGCACGGGCTCCCGCACACGGTAGGTGCTTTATAAGCACTTGCTGAGATCTGGGGCTGGGTGTCCCCGCACCGTGGTCATCCCAAGACTCCGAGTGGCCGTCCCTCCCCACGGCGCCCCACCCCTGAGCGCCCCACAGCCGGCCAGGCACGTCCCCACCCGGGCGCTTACAGGGCGGCCGCTTTCTCACCCGCCCGCCCGGCACTTCTCCTCACACCGACCGACCGACCGCAGGTCTTAGTCATCTCGGACCTTCAGGGTCCAGGCGAGGGCCAGACACACGGCGGCTATTCAGGGACTGACCGTCGCCAGAGCGCTCTCCCCGTCCAACCCCCGGACGGGCACATGCCCCCCACACCCCGCTCATCCTAACTGGTCGGAGACTGGATGGAAACTTTCAAAAGAAGTTTTCTTTTTCCAATAAATAAGTAAATAAATAAGAGAAGGAATCGGGAAGGCCAAGCAGCTCCTAAGTGGAAGGGTTTGTAAACAGATGTCTCACTTAAGGAAAGCCTGCCTGGCCACGGGCTGGGGGGGTGGGCAGCTTCGAGGCCCCTGGGCTGGCAGCTTCGAGGCTCCCCTGGCTGGCAGTTTCAAGGCTCCTCAATAGGACAGCCATCTGGGGTGGGGGCCACCCATTGTGGCCTGCCAGGGACGCAGGTGAGGGGCAGCCCAGGTCTGGAGGGGGCTGCCCTCGTCTCTCTCAGGGAAGCACAGGCTCTGCTCTGCAGCCCCGGACTCTGGCCCGTCAGTTGGTTATTGATCCGTGATTCTCTCTCATCATTGGTGTTTCTCTCTCTCTCTCCCTCTCCCTTCCCCTCTGAAATCAATAAAAAATATATTTAAAAATAATAATAAATGTGGCAATCGCCGTTTCTGGCAGGGGCAGGGGGCAGTTTCCAGCATCGTGACGGAATGGCCCCTCCTGACCCCCTAGCACAGCGGTTCTCAACCTGTGGGTCGCGACCCCTTTGGAGGTCGAACGACCCTTTCACAGGGGTCTCCTAAGACCATCGGAAAACACATCTATCATGACATATTGTTTTGGGGATTGATCACTGTGTTTTAATGATGTTCAATTGGTAACCATGAAATTGGGGGTCACCACAGCATGAGGAGCTGTATGAAAGGGTCGCGGCATCAGGAAGGTTGAGAACCGCTGGTAGCATCTCCCCGGAGGGAAGGTCAGGCCCAGGGCTTTCGGGCTGCAGCCAGGACAGGACGGCGTCCCCTGTCCCCTCCGTGGGGAGCGACGAGGAGGCGGGGAGCTGGGCACCGCCTCCATCCCTGGCCCAGCTCCGGGTCCTCGTCTCACAGTCAATCCGATGGGGGGGGGGGCTGGCCCCGGGCTGAGACGGCCCCTGAGAACGGCCCTCCTTGTGGGTCTCCGAAGAGGAGCTCGGGGACCAGACGCATGGGGAGTCCCTGTCCCTGAGGCCGGCCCAGCCCCCACCTGCCGCTGCCCGCCCGCCCGTGCCCGCGCTGGCCTGGCTCCGGGGGGCACGGTGCCAGCCCCTGAGCTCCTCCACGTCCTTCTGCTTCCAAAATAACCCTCTGCTCACGGCCCGCGTTTGGCATCCTGGGTGTTTTTCTCGTCCCGGGACCTGCTCCCGAGTCTGAAGGGCAGGAGGCGAGACCTCTGAATCGTCATTAGAAATTGGGGACCCCTCCCCTGGTGTTTACCATGAGAGTAGTTAGCACAGAGGGGGGTCCCCCCAATTCTGACAGCCCCTGAGTCAGGGAGTCCATGGCGGTTTGGCTGAAAGAAGTCGTCATTTCCAACATGGGGGGAACTGGAGATTGCCCCCCACCCCGTCTCCTGCACCTTCCCCAGGTGCCCAAAGCCCCCCGCCCCCCCAGGACTCCCCGCCCTTGGCCCTGCTCCCATTAGAGTGAGCTGCGAGCCTCAGGCCCCAGCCCATTAGGGATGAGCTCAGAGTTCCTCACAGGCCCTCAGGGCACATCCCAGGCAGCCGGGACCACACACCCTGGTGCCCCTCACACCTGCCTCTCCTCCGGCCACAGACCCCGGGACTCCGTTTCTGGGGACAAGCCAGGCTCTCCAGACGAGGGGACCTAGAAGCCGGGTCTCTCCTCGTTGGGGAGCATCCCATCGGGTGCCCGGCCATCGGGGCGTCCCTGTGAGGAGGGAGGGGCACGTCCTGTCGAGCCCCGGGGCCCGGAGCCCAGGACCAGAGCCTCCAGGGACCGGCCTCCCTCCCTGCGGGTCAGTGGGATGGGCTTTCGTAGAAAGAACCAGGCCCGGCCCGTGTGGCTCAGGGGTTGAGCGTCGACCTATGACCCAGGAGGTCAGGGTTCGATTCCCGGTCAAGGGCACATGCCCGGGTCGCAGGCTCGATCCAGAGCGTGGGGCGTGCAGGAGGCCGCGGATCAGTGATTCTCTCTCATCACGGATGTTTCTCTCTCTCTCCCTCTCCCTTCCTCTCTGAAATCAATAAAATATATTTAAAAAAAGAAAGAAGAAGAAGAAGAAGGCAGATGGAGGGAGGGAGGGAGGGCGGGCAACCCGGTCCCTGCAGCTCCGATATCCCCTTTGGGGGCCTCCGCCGCTCACGTGTGGGGGAAACGACACTCCTCGCCGACGCGTGGAACCAGGTGTGGGGGGAAGGCCCTGGCTTTGCCGTCTTTGTCTCCTGCTCCTCCCGCCCCTCCAGGTGCTCCCCGAGCGAGTTTCCACGTTCAAGACGCAGACGCGGAGACGCGGGAGAGGCTGAGGGACGGTCCCAGAGACACCCGGCTCACACACCCGGGCCCAAGGCAGGGCCAGGGGCCCCCAGGCCTCCCGCCGGCACCCCATCTGGCCCTGCCTTCTGCCTCTGCCCGTGGGCACGGGTCCGGGGGGGGGGGGCAGGGGGGTAAGGGACGGGGCGTGTGTGGGGCCATCGGGTTGAGAGCCTGTGGACCGGGGAAGGCGGTGGAGTGGGCGGGACGGGGGCCAGCTCTGCTCGGAGCCAGGCTTTCTTCTCCTCCGCCAGCCGCCCCGCCCGGCCGCGCCCGTGCCCGCCACTGCTGCCAACGTTTCCTTTTTCTCGTGCCTACGGCTGTTTCCTGCCTTTCCTTTGAACTGGGGTGCTGGCTCCCCCACACTGACCCTCCTCCAGCCGCCCCCAGGGGCTGCCCTCGGAGGGGCTGGCACGGCTTCCTGAGGACCCGGTTCCTGGAATCACGCCCCCCCCACATGCCCTCTCCCTCTTCCCTGGCCTGGGTGCTGCCCCCTCGCCTCCCTCCCCACCGCCTGCCGCCCTGAGGGCGCCCCTGTCCCCCAGGCCCCCCTCCTGGGTGGCTTCTCCTTTCTCAACACAACATGTGGACACCGAGGCCCAGAGAAGTTTGGGGGCACAGCAATGGGGGGGCTGGCTGAGGTGAGACTCACAGGCCCCAAGTTTGGGGGGGGCTGCAACTCAGGCTGTCGGATTCATCAGAAAGGAAGGGGAGCCCGGCCGGTGTGGCTCAGTGGATAGAGCATCGGCCTGTGAACTGGGAGGTCAGAGTTTGATTCCCGGTCAGGGGCACAGGCCTGGGTTGCAGGCTCCATCCCCATTGGGGGGCGTGCAGGAGGCGGCCAATCATGATTCTCTCTCATCATGGATGCTTCTCTCTCTCCCTCTCCCTTCCTCTCTGAAATCAATAAAAAATATTAAACGTTTAAAAAAATTATTGATTTCAGAGAGGAAGGGAGAGGGGGAGAGAAACATCAGTGATGAGAGAGACTCATGGATCGGCTGCCTCCTGCCCGCCCCACACTGGGGATCGAGCCCGCAACCTGGGCATGTGCCCTTGACCTGGAATCGAACCCAGGACCCTCCAGTCCACAGGTTGACGCTCTATCCACTGAGCCACACCAGCCAGGGCTGAAACCGATAATTTTTATTTTAAGAGACACATCTGGTCCCGGGGCTCCGAGGAGCTGGGTGACTCTAGGCAGGAGCAGAGCTGGGAAGGAACCAGGGTCTGGCGGGCAGGACAGAGGGCACGTGGTCACATCATCAGATGAAAACCTGCACCGTCCTCGCCAGGAGCCAGACTGCCGGGTGCAAGGCCAGAGCGGGCACTGCCGGCCTCACTGAGGAGAGGAAACGAAGGGGCCCCGGACCTCGGCTCCTGCAGAGACCCCTGCTTCCCCACCCAGCGGGGACGCTCCTCACCTCCCCCATCTCCCTGAGCCCACCGCTCCGTCCCCTCATCGCCTCGGCCCCTCCCCTCTCCCACTCCCAGAAGCACCAGCTGTAAAACAAGACCCGAAGCCGGGAGGCGTGGGCCAGGCTGACATACCCCACGTGGGGTGTGGGGACGAGAAGAGATCAACCAAAGAGCTTATATACTTATGGGCGCAGCCCGTGGACACGGCGATAGGGTGATGAGGGCCTGGGGTGGGTAGGGGCTGGGAGGAGGGAGGGAGAGGGGGATGGGAGATCCCTGTAACACCATCAACAGTAAAAAGATATATTTTATAAAAAGAAGGACAAGCCGTGTCCGGGGACAGAGGGCCTCGCTCCATCCCAGGGAGACACAGGCCAGCTCAGAACACCCCCCCTCACGGCCCAGACGCAGCCCCCAGCCCCGGGGGGGGGGGGTTATGACAAGAACACAGGAGCATCATCCATCTCCCAGCAGCAGGGCGTGGGGCGCTCGGGTTCCCCAGGTGGTTCTGACCTTCCTTCCCCAAGGTCGCCGGGGAGACAGGTGCCGGGGAGGAGCCTGGACCAGTCCGCCCGGGCGGGGGGGGGGGGGGGGGAGGGGTGGCCCCCCAGCGTCCCCCTCCACAGAGGAACGGTGCCTTTCTCAGCCCCCACCCCAATTTCCAAACTCTTTCTTTTTTCCTTTTCCAAGAGGAAAGAAGAGGGAGAGAGAGAGAGAGAGAAACATCCATGATGAGAGAGAATCACGGATCGGCCGCCTCCTGCACGCCCCGCACTGGGGAGGGAGCCCACCACCCGGGCCTGTGCCCCGACCGGGAATCGAACCCTGACCTCCTGGTTCATAGGTCAACGCTCAACCACTGAGCCACACCGGCCAGGCCAAACTCTCTTTATCCACAGAACCCCGTCCTCAGAGGATTCAACGCCATGTACCCCAACATGTAAAAGGGCCACAGGTGGGGCTGCCATGGGGGGAGCAGGCAGGGGGCAGACCTCCTGGAATATGGTCACTGTTTCCTCCCCTGTGCACCCCCACCCTGTGCACCCCAACTCAGGGCAGAGAGCCTGGGAGGGGAGCCCCGTGGAGGATGGCAACGCAGGACCCTGCACACCCACCCAGGACGTGCCAGCACCGAGCACCCGGGCCCCCTGCGGTTCAGCAGACGCCTGACTCTGGTGAGAACCATCCTGGCTCTCTCTCCCTCGTGCCCCCAGGTCCCGAGGCCCTAAACAGGGAGCACAGGACCCATCCTGGGGCAGATGGACAAACGGCCGGTGGGTCCCAGGCTCTCCGCCCTCTGAGAAAAGCTGCAGGAGCCCGGGCAGGGCAGGGCTGAACCGGGGATGTTTCCCCCACCCCACCCCCCAAGCAGGGGTGGGAGTGGGGTACATGGCCTGGAATGAGTTGGCACCCCCTCCTCCTGCCCGGGGGGCACCCCATCCGGAGCCCCCAGACCTCAGGCTCTGGAGGGAAGCTCGTCCCTGGGGCAGCTGCCCCCAGTAGAGTCCCCTTCACGCATCATCGCACCCCATCGCTTGGCTAAAAATGGTTCTTTGGTGTTCAGCCTGGGCGCCTGCCCACAAATTACTGTCTCCTACGCCTCCTGGGACGGGCCCCACGGGGGCCCCGGGGAGCCCGGCGACCTCCCCAAAGGGACGGGGTACCGCAGGGTCCCCTCTGGAGGAGACAAGCCCGGGTGAGGCTCCTTTCCCGGCTTTCAGGACCCCCACCAAGGCCCCCAACCTCAGTGTGGCAGCTCTGTCCTGGCCCCCCCCCCCCAGCCACAAACCTTTCCACCCACGGAGCCCCTCCCCTCCCTCTCCTCCTCCACTCACAGCTTCACCTGCAGCCGCCAGGGGAGGGGGGAAGGGGCCGCCAAGCCGGGTCCCTCCAGCTCAGGGTCCAGATACACCCCCCACACACACCCCTCACCGAACCCGAGCTCCCACCTGAACCTGCCAGACCGGGAGGAAAGCCCAGCCCGCTGGTCTGATGCTCAGCCTGACTCTCCTCCCGGCCGGTCCCCAGGGGTCAGCCCCCTGGAGGGGAGAGCCCTCCCCAGGCCCATGCGCAGGGCGCCCACCCAGCAGGTGCCCCAGCCTGAGGCCGGGCGGGCACAGGCGGGCGCCGCAGGGGCGCGCGCGGCCCAGTCGGTACTCACAGGTAGGCGGTCAGCGGGGCCAGGTCCGGGGGCACCGTGGAGAGCCCCAGCTCCGAGCAGTCGGCCGCCAGCATGACGCCGTCCTCGCGGCAGCGGCAGGGGGCCGGGCAGGCGGCGGGCTCGGGGCCGGAGCCGGGCTGCGGGGCGCACGGGACGGCGCAGAGCAGAGCGCACAGCCGCAGCCACGGCGTGCGCAGCCCTGGCGCGCAGGGCATCGCGGCGGCGGCGGGCTGGCACCTGGCGGCGGGGCGCACCGGGGACGCAGCCGGGAGGGCGCTGCGCCGTCACCGCCGGGGCGCGAGGCGGGGGCGCCCGCGGGCTCTGCTCCGGGCGGGCGGGCGGGCGGGCGGGCGCGCGGGGACCGTGCCGTCAGCGCGGCGCGGGCATTGCCTAGTGCGCTCCTCCGGCTCGCGGGCTGGGCTGGGCTGGGCGAGGGAGGGAGACGCGCGGAGGAGGAGTCAGGGAAACTTGGTGCGCCCGGCTCGCCCCTGCCCGCCTTCCTCGGAGCTGGCAGGAGCTCCATCCAGGAAAGAAAAGCAGCCGCGGAGCCCAGGACAGCGGCGGCGCCCGCCTCCCGGGACCTGCGCTTGTCCGGACCGGGCCCAGGGCCGAGGCTTGCGCACTCAGACCCTCTCCTCCCCGGGGAGCAGCCATGGGCCACCTGGGCACGGAGGAGCCCGCGGGAAGCCACCCCCGGCGTCTCCATGGGGCCCGGCCGGTGTGGCTCAGCGGTTGAGCTTCGACCTGTGAACCAGGAGGTCAGGGTTCGGTTCCGCTCAGGGCACAGGCCCGGGGTGTGGGCTCCATCCCCGGTGTGGCGTGCGGGAGGCGGCCGGTCCGTGATTCTCCCTCAGGTAGCTTTAGGCAGCTGTGACTTTAAATCTTTACATTTGTTCACATTTATCCTGACGCCCGATGGCACCGGGTGGGTCTGTGTTTCCCTGCGTAAGTTTTGATAAACTTTAGCTCTTTATCGGCGATGCGCGTTATGGTGGTGAATGACAAAACAGACGCGTATCTATATATATTTTATGCATTCATGACATACCTAACTTTTTCCTTCTCATTTTTTTTGGGGGGGGGGGTATTTCTAGGCTATGCAGCTCATCATTGATGTTTCTTTTTTCTTTTTTTTAAAAAAAATGTATTTTATTGATTTTTCACAGAGAGGAAGGGAGAGGGATAGAGAGTTAGAAACATCGATGAGAGAGAAACATCGATCAGCTGCCTCCTGAACACCTCCTACTGGGGATGTGCCCGCAACCCAGGTACATGCCCTGGACCGGAATCGAACCCGGAACCCTTCCGTCCGCAGGCCGACGCTCTATCCACTGAGCCACACCGGTCACGCTCATCATTGATGTTTCTTTCCTCTCTCCCTCTCCCTTCCTCTCTCTGAAATCATTTTTTTAAACATATTGAAAACGGGAACTGGAGGACTGGGGATAGGGGCCGCCCTGGGGACACACACGGGGTGTCCCTGCGCCCGCCCCCCCCCCCAAGCCGGGGTCCCCCTGAGAGCGCCGTGGTCCACAGCGCCACCTGGTGGCTGCTCCGAGGACGCTGCCCGGAGGCTTGTGGAAAGGAAGATGCAGATGGTCCAGCCCGCGAGCCCTCACCCGTGGACTCCTAACCCCTTCTCTGCCGACAGCAAGACCAAGTGGACACACTGAGGACCAGCGGGGGCCACCTGGGCGCTTGAGAACCTGGGCCCCTGCTGCCCCAGCCAGGGTGGCCCCAGGGACACCCCCCACCCGCCCCCCAACACACACAGACAGACACCCCAGGGCCACTCCTGCGAGGAGGACGAGTGCCACCTGGTGGTCGCACTGGGAACTGCAGGGGGCTCACCCACTCACGGGCCTTCGCGCCACGGTCAGGGGACGAGGATGTGCACCTGCTGGTCCCACCCCGCAGCCAGAAGTCCTCCAGGACTTCCCCGAGAGGCCCCCCCACCCCTCGGGTGGCAATGAATTCTTGCGCGTGTCCGTGTAGCCCCGTGGGGGCGGAGGGCAGGGCATGTGAGTTGGGGGCACCTTAGCTCCCCAGACCCCACTGTACATGCACACACAGGCACACGTGGGGGCCCCAAGAACGCAGGCCAGGCCCAGCCAGCGTGGCTCAGTGGTTGAGCGTCGGTCAGCCGCTGAACCGGGAGGTCAGGGTTCGATTCCCGGTCAGGGCACAGGCCCGGGCTGTGGGCTCGACCCCCAGTGGGGGGCGTGCAGGAGGCAGCCGGTCAACGCTTCTCTCTCATCATGGATGCTTCTCTCTCTCTCTCTCTCTCTCTCTCTCTCTTACTTCCTCTCTGAAATCAATAAAAATATATATATTTTTAAGAAAACTCTATCCTTCCAGAGATGGAAAGTCCCCATGCAGCTTCTGGGACTGGAGACCAGCTCAGCTGCCCCAGCTCAGGCCCAGCCGGCTGCCTGCCCTTCCCCTGCACCTCCTACCCCAAACTTCAGAGCTGCCCGCCCACCGGGCCCTGCACTGGGGGAGGGGGGGCCGAAACCGCCCTGCAGACTCAGCAGATTTTCCTGCTGTGTGTGTGTGTGTTCGTGCACGGGTGCTTGTGTGCATGTGTGTGTACATGCACATGTGTGCTCTTCCAAAGAGGCCTGGGGAGGGCAACTAAGGGAGCTGATGTGAGAGAGAGGCCGGCCAAGTATGGCTAGGACCCCCCCCCATGCCCCGTGGGACCCCCCTCTCCTAGGGCACCTCCGGCCGAGTCCCGGCAGCAGCCGAAAGGGGGGACATGGGTGGAAACCCTGCCTCAGGATCTAAGGGGGAGAGGTGCTGCCAGCACGGTTTAGGGGGGCTCAGAGCCTCCCCACGGGGGGTGGCGGGCTGTTGAGGACAGCACACCTGCCGGCTGGAACAGCTGGGTGCGGGTGAGGTGGGCCCCGGAGCAGCTGCAGACAGGTAACCAGCACCCTCCCCGCCCGACCTCTCCATTCAGCAAAAACAGTCCCACAGCCTGAGTCTCGTCCCACCAACCACTCCCTCAGACGAACCCACATCCTCTCCCTCGGGTCCTCTCGAGGTCTCAGCACCCCACTGCTTCCTCCGGGGGGGGGGCAGTCGGGAGGGGAGGCCGGGTGGGCGGTGCAGGGCCAGGAGCCTGGCCCCAGCAGCTGGCCCAGCCCTGCCCCCCCCCCCCGCCCACACCCCCCCGGAATGGGATACGGGACAGCCTGCGGTTTGGGGCCCTGGTGGTTGCTCAGTGGATAGAGCATCTGCCTGCAGACCTGGTCGAGGGCACACATCTGGGTTGCAGGCTCCTCCCCGGCCCAGGCCCTGGTCAGGGCATGTGCAGGAGGCAACCCATCAATGTGTTTCTCTCACTAGATGTTTCTCTCTGTCTTTCCCTGTCTCTTCCTCTCTCTCTAAAAATCAATGGAAAAGTATCCTCAGGTGATTATATATATCCACACACATACCCATCCTACCCTGGCCCCGGGCCTCGGGCCCCCGCCACCTGGCTCTCTGCCCAGGAGCCCAGCTTCCAGCCCCACCGACTGCTGTGGGACCAGCCTGGTGACGGGAGGGAGCTCCCAGCCCTCAGGGCTCGGCCGTGGAAACCGGGGCACGGCCGCCCTCAGCCCGCGGGGGAGGCTGGCTGCTTCCTCCTCCCGCCCTGTGCGCCCCGAGCTTCCGTTCTCGGCAACAACCACCAGCATGGCCCAGAGTGGGTGCCCTCCTTCCAGCCCCCCCTGCCCCCCTCTGACTTCAGGGCCCCACTAGTGGTGGGTAGTTTGGGGGCAGTTGAGGCAGAGGTCAGGCTTGGGGTGCCTCCCACAGGTATCCAGGTGGTCCTGCCCCCACGCCCGTCTCAGGTACCAACTACTGCCCAGCTCCGATCAGCCCCTTTGGGGGACACCACCCCCAGAGGAGCATGAACAAGGGAGGGAGGGGAGGGACAGGGAGAGGGAGAGAGAATCATGGACCGGCTGCCTCCTGCACGCCCCACACTGGGGATGGAGCCCGAAATCCGGGCCTGTGCCCCGACTGGGAATCAAACCGTGACCTCCTGGTTCACAGGTCGACGCTCGGCCACTGAGCCACGCCGGCCAGGCTATAAGCCTTCTGAGTAGAGGTCAGAGTTCTGGGAGGAGGCCCGGAGGGGGCTGGGGGCTGCAAAGACCCCCCCAAGTCCCCCCTATAAGCTGTCTCTGCTACTTCTGCCATCTCTGTCTCCCAGTGGCTGGCCCATCTCCGACCAGAGGCAGCTGGGAGCTGGGGTGTGGCTTGGGGCCTGGGGTGACCCTTGGGGCCCGGCCTGGGCCCCTCTGGCCCATCACCTCTGCTCTGGGAAGACCCAGCCTGTGCCTGACCGTGAACTCCCCACTCCGGGAGGGGCCAGTGCGGCCAGGCCAGGGCTCCGAGGCCGAAGCAGAGACGTGGACGTCAGGCTCGGGCCCGGGTCACGGAGCAGCCGCCACCTCGGGTCCGCTCGCTCTGCCCAGCGAGCAGGCGGAGGCTGGACCTGACCGGCCGGCGGAGGAACGGCCCAGGGAAGGGGTGTGGAGTGGGGGAGCTGGGAGGGTCAGGGATATCGGCTCCCGTCCAGCTCCAGGGCAGAGGTTGGGGGGACGCTGCCCGCCTGTCCCAGGGCCCCGGCAGGAGGCACCGACCCCTGGCGGCGGCAGGAGGGCAGCAGGCAGCTGGGTGTGCGTGGGTGGCAGCGAGGAGGGGCGGAGGGAGGAAGCTGGCTTCCTGAAGCTTCCTTCGCCTCAAAGACAGACCGACAGACAGACAGACAGCTGTCCAGTGGCAGCCTGGGGGACACAGCTGTGTTGGTGAGTCCGGCAGGAGGGGAGGAGGCGGCCTGTGGCCCCGCGGATGGCGGGAACCCCAGGGAGACAGGCGGGGGGTCTCGGAGGAGATTGCATTGGGTGCCACGGGCCCGGCGGGCAGACGGGTGCAGATCTAGCCGAGGTCCCCGCACGGGGAGGATGGGGGCTGCGGGGGGAGCAGAGCTAAGGAGCCCCTTTGAACCCCTCACACCTGCATGGGCCGCTCTGCCCTCCTTACCCCGGCCCCTGTGGCCTTAAGGACTCTAAGCCCCCAGCCCCAGCCCCCCCCCCACACACACACACCTCAGAAGTCATGACCTGGCCCTGGAGCATGCGGACTGCCCCCCAAGAGGAGGTGGCACCAGACCTCCGTGCCCCTCTCCTGCCCCAGCCCCGGCTGCACCATTTGAGGTCGGCTCGGTGAGGCCATTTCCTGTGACGGTTGGGGAGCTGGGGGGATGGGCCGAGGAGGAAGGAACACCCCCAAATCTCCCTCCTTGGACGAGACCCCCGAAGCCAGGATGGACTGGGGGTGAGGGGAGGCTGCTCGCAGTCAGGAGAGGGTCTCACCTGGGGCTTCCCTGGGTGCCCCCGGCTGCACGCGGCCTCAGGCTGCCACTCAGAGAGGAGGCCTCACGGGGGCTGGGCTGACAGGTGGCGGCTGCGTGCGGTCCCCGCCCTTGCACACACAACAGCCACCTGGAGTTTCCTCCCGGCCCCCCTCACCTGGGCCCCGGCCTGGGGCCCCTGAACTTTGGTCTCGGGCAGCCCCTCCGCCCGCTCGGCTAGGCCCCTCCTGGAGCCTTTTCTATCTTCGCCCACAATCTCTTCTCTCCTCTCGCCCTTCCTCTCACCCCAGGCTGCCGGCTGCCCCGGGGCCCCGTGGAGAACCTGGCTTCTCACGGTACCAGTGACACGCACACACACGCACACACACGCACACACGCACACACACGCCAGGGAAAACAGGAGGCCGGGGGCGGAAGGCAGCCTGGGCCGGGGGTCCCCTTCCTGCCCCCCCAGGCTGACAGTCAGCAGCCCAGGGCTCTGTCTTGCAGGTGAACCTCATGGCCCAGTGAGCCTGCCCCGGCCGGCACCGCCCAGCATGGTCCAGGCCGGTGGGGGGCAGCCATGACCCAGCCTCCGCCCGCCCAAGCGCCAGCCAAGAAGCACGTGCGGCTGCAGGAGAGGTGAGACGCTCCCCAGGGGAGGGGCCTTCCCGGCCCAGAGCCCCCCACTCGGCCCCCTGTCCCCTCCCGTCCCCACTCCAGCCCTGAGAGCTGAGCCCAGACCACAGTCGGGAAAGGAAACCCAATGGCCTCGCTTGCATGTCGTTTGCATGTCATGTCTGGGGCACAGTTTCATGTCCACCTTGTCCTTGTCCCAGGTCGGGATGTAGGACCCGGTGGGGAGGGGGACGGGTGGGCGGCCGGAGGGAGCAGCTGGGGTCACTCACAGTCACCCTGCTCTGGGGAGCGGAGCTGAGAAGGGGCCACAGCCCTGGAACCTGCTGGGCCCCGGGTCGGGGGAGACAGGAGGTGCCGGGTGACAGGGACAATGGCAAGCGGAGCCGTCGTCCATCACGGGCTCACCAGGCCCCACGTCTGTGCCGCAGGCGGGGCTCCAGCGTGGCCCTGGTGCTGGACGTGCGGTCCCTGGGCGCCGTGGAGCCCATCTGCTCCGTGAACACCCCTCGGGAGGTCACCCTGCACTTCCTGCGCACGGCCGGGCACCCCCTCACCCGCTGGGCCCTGCAGCACCAGCCCCCCAGCCCCCAGCAGCTGGAAGAGGAGTTCTTGGTAAGGACTCAGGGGTCACCCACCCTGGGCACGGCAGGGGAGGGGGTGCGGGCCTCCTCTCAGGGCCTGTAGGGAAGGGGATCCCGGGGCTCCAGGAAGGAGGTGGTCCCACAGTCCTCCTCTGCCCTCCACCCACCCAGGCCTGCATGGGGCTGCCAGGAGGGGAGGAGGGGCCAGGCAGCCAGGGCCCAGCTCCCCCAGAAAAGGGATCAGGAGACAGGGGCCTGGGCAGGGGTGCCGGCCATTCACTGGTGTCTCCCCCACCCCCGCCAGAAGATCCCCCCGAACTTTGTCAACCCCGAAGAGCTGGATGTCCCCGGGCACGCCTCCAAGGACCGATACAAGACCATCTTGCCAAGTAAGGATGGTGGCCACGGGGAGCAAGGGGGCGGGGACGCGGTCCCGGGGCCAGAGGAGTTCAGAAGGGGGGACACACGCGGGACTCACGGCTCAGCCCAGGAAGAGGCAGCGAGC
The DNA here is from genome assembly GCA_036010255.1 of Myotis pilosus. Lineage (NCBI taxonomy): Eukaryota > Metazoa > Chordata > Mammalia > Chiroptera > Vespertilionidae > Myotis > Myotis pilosus. The sequence goes on from JASKON010000027.1 coordinate 426,640, forward strand.
GCACACGGGCCTCCGTTCTCAGACACCCCAACGCCGCACGGCAGGGGGAGGGCGCGACCCACAGCCACACCAGCATCGGCCAGAGTCCATATCCCCATGGGGGGCCCCCGGGGGACCCCGCTCCCCGCCGAGTCCCTCGAAACGACCCCCGATGTTGGTGGTACAGTATGATGATCCTGATTTTAGTTTTTAAATATATTTTTGTTGATTTCGGAGAGAGGAAGGGAGGGGGAGAGAGAGAGAAACATCCACGAGGACAGAGAATCACTGATCGGCCGCCTCCTGCACGGTCCCTACTGGGGATCGAGCCCACAACCCGGGCCTGTGCCCTGACCGGGAATCGAACCCAGGACCCTTCCAGTCTGCAGGCTGATGCTCTATCCACTGAACCACACCTGCTAGGGCCTGATCCCTCTTTTACAAATGGGGAAACCGATGTCGCCCTCGATCACCAAAACCCAGTGGCCCCAAACCTCCTTCCAGCTCTTCCTCCCACGTGGGGGACCCCAGCCAAGGCCTGCAGGGAGGGGAGGAGGTACCATCGGGGGCCCAGAGCAGGGCCTGGGGACTCGGAGTTGGAGATGGGGGCACAGTGACCCGGAAGGAGATGGAGGTCACGGTGGGGGGTGGGGGTGCTGGGAGCTGGACCCAGCTCCCCCAGAAAAGGGGGCAGGGGACGGGGCTGGGCAGGGACCCCCGGCTGCTCCCTTTCAGAGGCAGCAGGAGGCCTGTGGCCATGAGGCCATGGAGACGCTCCCTCCGCCCTACCCCCTCCGAGCAGCCTTATCTGGCCCGCGTACCCCGGCAACACCCAGTCCTAGGGGCTCAGCGCCTGTCGGTCCTCGTCTCCCAGGGGCCCAGCCCCTGCCCGCCTGGCGGGGGGCCAGGCAGCAGCCCTGTTCTGCCCCGATTGTACCCAACCCCCAACCTCCCCCGATGGCGGCCCTGCCCCTGCCCCTCTCCTGCTCTGAACCACACGCCCTGGCTCCCAATGTCGAGGCAGAAAATAAGTCGCTAGCTCTGCACGCACGGGGCGATGCTATAACCACAGCCCCCCCTCCCTCCGGGCCTGCTGGAGGCGGGGTTCCCAGGTCACCGTTTGGCCTCTGACCTCCGGCCCCTGGCCTCTTGACTCCCCAGATCCCCAGAGCCGCGTGTGTCTCGGCCGGGCACGGAGCCAAGAGGAGGGGGACTACATCAACGCCAACTACATCCGAGTGAGTGGCCGGCCGGCCGGGTGGGGGCTGGGGTGGGGGTTCCTTCCGGCTCAGACCCACGGCCGTCCTGCCCAGCTGGCCCAGGTACTGACGTCCCCACAACACCCCCCAGAACACAGCCGAGGTCTCCCCTCTCCCTCTCCCTCTCCCTCTCCCCTCTCTCCATCACGGCCTTGCAGTGGCGCCCTCCAGGGGCCTGAAGCGGTAGGACAGGGCTCAGCAGGTGCAGGGCGGTGGACAGGTGGGGCTGGGACCCTGGGGAACTGGATCCCCACCTGCCGGCAGGTGAGCCAGGTGGACCGAGGTCCCGCTCAGAGAAAGGAGGGCTGGCCAGACGGGGCTTCGTCTCGCTCCTACGTGCACGGGAGCGAGATGCAAAGGGAAACGTTCACCCCACGGATGCCGAGGCGTAGTTTCGTGTTTTGTGCGGGGAGAACGCGGGGGAGGGGGGAGCCAAGGGTTTAAAGAGGCCTCACGTGCGCTGGTCCCGCAGTAACTGTGGGTCTGACCTGCACTGTGCTCCTGCACGGCCGGGGCGATGCCCAATTCACAGATGGGGAGACTGAGGCTCGCGGGAGCCCGTCGCTTGCTGGTGGTGGCACAGCCGGCCAGCAGCCGGACAGGGGTGGCACCCAGATGGTCCTCACTCCAGAACCCACGTCCTTCCCACCGTGTGCTTCTGGTGTGTGCATTTGTCTGCGTGTGCATGCGTGTGTCTACGTGGGCACACCTGAGTTCTATATGCGCATGTGTGTGCATGTGTGTCTGTGTGCACATGTGCCTGCGTGTGCGCATGTGTCTGTGTGCACATGTGTCTGTGTGAAGCTGTCTCTGTGTGTGCAGCTGTGTCTGTGTGTGCATGTGTGTCTGCATGTGCATGCCTGTCTGCACATGCAAATGTGTCTGTGTGTGCAGCTGTGTCTGTGTGTGCGCACATGTCTGCGTATGCACATGTGTCTGCGTGTGCAGCTGTGTCTGCATGTGCACATGTCTGTGTGTACATGTGTGTCTGTGTGTGCAGCTGTGTCTGCATGTGCACACTTACTGCTTCAGCCTGGTCCTAGGACCTGCAGAGCATGGGTTCCCGGAGTCTCCTCTCGCTGTTCCTCAGCCTCCCCCTGTGCCCCCGCTCCCTCTCCAGGGCTACAATGGGCAGGAGAAGGTCTACATTGCGACCCAGGGCCCCATGCCCCACACCGTGGCGGACTTCTGGGAGATGGTGTGGCAGGAGGAAGTGCCACTCATTGTCATGCTCACCCAGCTCCGTGAGACCAAGGAGGTAGGAGCAGAGCCCCCGTCCACACACCCCCACACACACCCCCACACACCCCGACTCAGGGCAGCTCAGGACCCCCTGGGGGCCGAGAGCACATGTGGGCAGGCCCAGCATGCCCGACTCAGAGTCCCTGAGATGCACCCGTGGAGCCAGGTGAGCTCTCATCTGCAGGGGAGGGTGGGAGGAAGGGGGGTGGGGGTGGGGAGGGCACCCACTCCCCTGTCTGCTGCCCTGGCCCTGCCCCCGATGACAGCCCCTCCTCTGACTCCCAGCCCCCTCCCTCCTAGAAATGTGTCCACTACTGGCCCACGGACGAGGACACCTACGGGCCCTTCCGGATCCGCGTCCGAGAGGAGAGGGAGCTCCCGGAGTACACCGTGCGGCAGCTCACGGTCCAGGTACAGGCCTGGCCCACCGGGCAGCCCGGCCGTCCTAGCTGCTCGGGGACTGGGGCAGCCTACCCTGGGAGCCAAGGATTGCTCATCAAACCTTTCTCTTCTTTATAATAGATTTTATTGATCTCAGAGAGGAAGGGAGAGCGGGAGAGAGCATCCATGATGAGAGAGAATCACAGATCGCTGCCTCCTGCACGCCCCCCACTGGGGATGGAGCCTGAAACCCCGGCCTGTGCCCTGACCGGGAATCGAACCGCGACCTCCTGGTTCATAGGTCGATGCTCAACCCCTGAGCCACGCCGGCCGGTGTCCCTTCCCGGCGGGAAGGAGTGTGATGGGCAGGAGGAGAGCTGGCCCTCCGGCTGGGGGTCCATGACCATCCCCGGGGCCATTCGGCCTTGCCCTCCTGGCACCAGGGAAGAAGGCAGCCGCGTCCTCCCCTGACCACGGGCCCACCCTTGTCCCCACGCCAGCACCAGGAGGAGAGCCGGTCGGTGAAGCACGTCCTCTTCTCGGCCTGGCCGGACCACCAGACCCCGGAGTCGGCCGCGCCACTGCTGCGCCTGGTGGCCGAGGTGGAGGAGAGCCCAGAGGTGACCGCCAGCTCCGGGCCCATCCTGGTCCACTGCAGGTACCTGGCCCCGCCCCACAGGCGCCTGGCCCCGCCCCCACTGCAGGCACCTGGCCCCGCCCCACAGGCGCCTGGCCCCGCCCCCACAGCAGGCACCTGGCCCCGCCCCACAGGAACCTGGCCCCACCCCACAGGCATCTGGTCCCGCCCCCACAGGCACCTGGCCCCGCCCCCACTGCGGGCACCTGGCCCCGCCCCACAGGCGTCTGGTCCCGCCCCCACAGGCACCTGGCCCTGCCCCCACTGCAGGTAGCTGGCCCCGCCCCCAGGCACCTGGCGCCGCCCCCACAGGCACCTGGCCCCGCCCCACAGGCGTCTGGTCCTGCCCCCACAGGCACCTGGCCCCACCCCCACTGCAGGCACCTGGCCCCGCCCCACAGGCACCTGGCCCCGCCCCCACTGCGGGCACCTGGCCCCGCCCCACAGGCGGATGGGCCCGCCCCCACAGGCACCTGGCCCCGCCCCCACTGCAGGCACCTGGCCCCGCCCCACAGGCACCTGGCCCCGCCCCCACTGCAGGCACCTGGCCCCGCCCCACAGGCGTCTGGTCCCGCCCCCACAGGCACCTGGCCCCGCCCCCACTGCAGGCACCTGGCCCCGCCCCACAGGCGTCTGGTCCCGCCCCCACAGGCACCTGGCCCCGCCCCCACTGCGGGCACCTGGCCCCGCCCCCACAGGCACCTGGCCCCGCCCCCACTGCGGGCACCTGGCCCCGCCCCCACAGGCACCTGGCCCCGCCCCCACAACAGGAACCTGGCCCCGCCCCCCTCCAGCCGAGCCCAGACCTTGGCCAGCGAAGGTTTCCCGGGACAAAGGCGGGCTGAGCTAAGCTAACACCTGAGAGGTGACGCGGGGAAGGGGCCTGGTCCAGGCAGGTGGAACAGCATGTGCAAAGGCCCAGAGATGAGCTGAGCTCTCACATTGATGCAGTGCTGCGAGCGGTTAGAGGCCAGGGGGCCTGGAGGTCATGGGGGGGGAGGGGTAAGGGGTTTAATAAGAGAAGATTCTGGAAAACCAGAGGATGAGGGGCTAAGACGCTCGGATCTGCCATTTAAAAGAATTCCTTTGGCTACAAAGTAAAAGGTGGATTGGGGGGGCGGGGGCCGTGCAGGGGACACGCAGAAGCCAGGACACCATCCGGGGTCCGTTCCCTAAAGAAAGCAGAACGCTGAGCACTGAGGCCGAGGGGCAGGCGGGGGGCTCGTTCCCCCCCACCCCACCCCCCCACACACAGGTGGCCCCCGGGATCTGGGAAGAGTTCCTAAGGAGGGAGGGCACGAGAGAGAACCGTGGAGGGGCCCGAGGCGGGAGTGGGGCCGGGTGACAGCTGTGGGGAGTCTGCCGGGAGGAAGTCCTGGTCCGATAAGGCGGCCTGGGGTCAGCAAGGCCGGCGTGGGCACCGCCCGGCCGTTGGAAACCGCTGTCAACAGCTCATCAGGCGTCCACACAGCCCGGAAGGCGACCTTAGAGGCTTCGAGCGAGGCCTGTAGGAAATGTAACCGGTCCAGGGCCGGCTCCTGCCTGCCACGGCCTGGCCCCTGACTGCCCCGCGTCCCCCCCGTAGAGTGGGTCAGTTTGGGGTTCCCGGCCCCCACGTCCCCAGTCACCTGTGACCCCCTGCCCCCTCCCTGGCTCCATCCAGCGCAGGGATTGGCCGAACCGGCTGCTTCATCGCCACCCGCATAGGCTGTCAACAGCTGAAGGCCCGAGGGGAAGTGGACATTCTGGGCATCGTGTGCCAACTGCGGCTGGACAGGTGGGTGTGCGGGGGCGCAGGGGGCCAAGAACGCCGGGTGGCCTTGGGGTCAGCGCTCATAGGCACGTGACCACCCACCACTTGCCGCGAGAGAGGCCGCGAGGACGGGGTCGCTCGACATGCGTGAACGCGGTCTGGGACCCTGAGAACCTGCTACACATGTGGGGCTATTACTTTTACTTTTAAGATGATTGGGCCCCGGCCAGTTTGGCTCAGTGGATAGAGCATCAGCCCTCGGACTGAAGGTTTCCGGGTTTGATCCCGGTCCAGGGCACGTACCTCAGCTGCAGGCTCCATTCACAGCCCAGCCCTCGCTTCCCTGCCCGTGCGGGAGGCAGCCCATCGATGTTTCTCTGTCTCTCCCTCTCCCTTCCACTCTCCCTAAAAATCAATGGGAAGATATCCCCGGGTGAGGATGAACCAAATCAACAAAAATGAGATGATCGGGAAGAGGAAACCTTGGTGCCCAGGAGTGCTCCTGGCCCGACCTGAGGAATCGGGGTCCGGGCAGCTACTGGGTCAGAGGAGAGCAGGTGCCAATGTGGGGCGTCCCCTCCTTGGCACCTCCGCCCCCAGGCTCAGCCCTGAGCAAGGGCAGGGGGCTCTCATGGGGGAGAAGGTCTGAGGAGCAGCAGGAAGGAGAGAGAAGCAGAGGAAGGATCGACGGGAAGGGGACTCATGGTCCCTGCTTGTCCCCACAGGGGGGGCATGATCCAGACCTCGGAGCAGTACCAGTTCCTGCACCACACCCTGGCCCTGTACGCTGCCCAGCTGCCCGGGGAGCCCAGCCCCTGACCCCAGGCGCCCTCCGCCAGCCCAGGTGCCCCCTTCCCCCGGCCCGGGAAGGTGGGTAGGAGAAAGGGGGCCTTGCAACCCAGGGTGCCCCCCGGCTGGGCCTGGGAAAGGGGTGCCCCCTCAGCAAGCGTGTGTGTGGCCACCGGACCCTGATCAGCAAGGACCACAGCCAGACTCCAGGTCTTCACCGCCGGCCACGCCTCTGCTTCCTCCAGTGGCCCCCAGTGGCCGTCAGGGGAGCCTGCCTTGACTCAGAACTTGAGGCCGGGAGCTGGCATTCGAGCAGACCTGAGAGGGACAGACGGTGCCCGGTGCCCGGAGCTCGGCCTCCGCGGGTACGACAGGGGCATTTGTGCTTTGCTGCCGTTAAGGAAGAGCAATCCAGGCGGCCAGCGTGGCTCAGGGGTTGAGCGGCGACCTATGACCCAGGAGGTCAGGGTTCGATTCCCGGTCAGGGCACAGGCCTGGGTTTCGAGCTCCATCCCCAGTGTGGGGCGTGCAGGTGGCAGCCGATGCATGATTCTCTCTCATCATGGATGTTTCTCTCTCTCTCTTCCTCTCCCTTCCTGTATGAAATCAATTTTTAAAAATATTTTTTAAGAAAATAAAAACATATTCATAAAAATAAAGAATTACTGGGTGGCAAGATCCCCTCCACCTGGCCCCCCCCCCCAGCCCCCCAAGACGCCAGACGCAGGAACTTCTGGCCCTGCCCTTGTCCAAATTCTCCCCATAGGAGCCTGAAGCTTCCTCACCCCATGTGTCCCTGGGCAGGCCCGGAGGGAAGTCCCTGGAGGAGGGAAAGTGTGGGGACCCCCGCCCCCAGGCCCAGCTTGTTGACCTGTCCCCCTCACTGCCCACTCACCCCAGCTGCTCCCCTTGGAGCTGTTCTAAGTGACATCAGTAAAACGCCAGCATCAACCTCTAAACATCCATTTCACTTTGGACCAGCGGCTCCTAAACACGTGGTTCCCGTAAATCATGAACAAAACAAGAGGGGCTGGCAAAGTCCCCCACACGGTGCTCCCCACGGCTGGGCACACGCCAGGGGAGGGAACTGGGGGCCCCCCCAGATGCCCAGAGACGCCCACAGGCGGGAATTCCGGGAACAGAGCCTCCCACCCTCTCTCTCCCAGCGGGAGGCCTGGCCTTCGCGTCCGGGAAAGGGGGTGAGCCGCCCTCTCCACCCCGACACGCCTTCCTGTTTTCCGGGGAGCGCACCCACCCAGCCCCCCACCCTGAGGACGGAACAGGGCGCCAGCCGGGCTCGGCAGCCGGGCCAGGGGGACAAATACAACGAATCGTCGCTCCTCCCCGGGGCCCGGACGCCGCCGCGGGCCAGGCCCAGCCCTGAGCCCGCCGGCCCCGCGCACCCGCCCCGGCCCCGCTCCGGCGACGACGGCGAGCGGCGCGCGCGCTCGGGCGCGAGCAGGACGCGGCCCCGGCTCGGCTCCGGGCGCGCGGGGGGCGGCGGCGGCGGCGGCGGCGGAGGAGGCGCCGAGGCCACACCCAGCGGCGAGCCGATCCGGCCGCGAGTCGCCCCGCGCCCCAGCCCCGCGGAGCCCGCCCGCCCGCCCGCCCGGCGCACCCCCGCGAGCCCGGCGCACCGCGGCCGCCGGCCGAGCAGCGCAGCCACCATGATCGCTTTGTTCAACAAGCTGCTGGACTGGTTCAAGGCGCTGTTCTGGAAGGAGGAGATGGAGCTCACGCTGGTCGGGCTGCAGTACTCGGGCAAGACCACCTTCGTCAACGTGATCGCGGTGCGTGCGGGGCGCGCGGGGCCGGGGCGCGCGGCCGGGGCGCGGGGGGTCGGCCGGGGCCTGTCTGCACCCGCCGCGCCCGGGGGAGCCGAGGTCCCCGCCTGGCCGGGCCGGGCGCCCGGGGCCTAGCACAGCCCCGAGGGACCCGGGCGGGTGCGCGCGCCCCGCTCTCCCTCCCTCCCTCCCTCCCGGCCCGACGGGGGCGGGGGACCGGGGACAGGCCTGGTGCCGGGACCCGCGGCCCGAGGGCCCAAGGGGTCACCAGGCCGGAGGGATCCTCTGCTCGCCGCGCCTGGCCCCTCCGCCCCCGCGCCAGGGGGCATGACGGGGCGAAAGCGCCAGGCCTGTGCCCGCCCAGCCTGCGGGCGGCGGCCGGTGGCTGACCCTGAGGCCCCAGGGCCTGGGGAGGGGGCCTGGGCCCCGCCAGCCCCACCCGGAAGCTTTAACCCCTTCTCGCCAGGAGAGGAAGCCCACGGGCTATGGAGGGGCAGGGAAGGTGTCCCCCCCGGGGTAGTGGAGTCAGCTGAGGCCGGAGGCTGGAGCCAGACTCCTCCTCCAGGGCCCCCTCCCGGGCTGGGACCCGCGGCATCTGGCACCCGGGGGTCCGGGGAGGGTGGCATCGCATCCTAAAGGGAGTTTGGAGGCTCCGCCTGGCTCAGAAGTTGCAGGAGGAGGTGCCGGGGACAGAGATGACTTGGAGGGGCACTGCCCACGCTGGGGCCGTGGGAGACCCTGGGAGGCCGTGGCCCTGAGGGCTCCCCGTAGCCCAGCCGGAGCTGGGTGCTGGGAGACGGGTGCCCCGGGCGTGGTGGGGAAGGAGTTAAGTCTCTGTCTTGGAGAAAAAGGGGAAGATGAGCTCTGTGGTAGGAACAAGGCTGCAGTCATGGCTGCGGCCTGCTGATGGGGCCGGGCGGGCGTGGGGCTCGGAAGGCCGGGGCTGGGCTGCCATGGGCCAGGGACCCCGTCCCAGCTCCCAGCTCCCGGGATTCTGCGAATGGCGGGCAGGCCAGAGAACGGCCAGCAATGCTGACGAGATGGGTCAGCAAAGCAGTGTGGCAGGCCGGCCTGGGTCCCCCCTGCCTGGCAGGTCCCGGAAGGGGCATCCGTCGCCTGAGACCCGAGGCCCGAGGACGGTGGGAGGGACGGGGACCCCGTGTCTGGGCAGATCGCCGCGCCCACGCGGGGTTCTTGGCACAAAGGTTCGGGCCCTCGGTCTACCCAGGCGGGGGCCCTGGAGTCAGACACCGCGGGCATTGGCCTGGCTCTGGGCCCCGTGAGCAGGACACAGGGCCTGACCCTGATCCGGGCCAGAGTGGCCCGGCCTCCAGGCATTTGCACCCCGGCGGTGTCTGGGGGAGAGGGGGGTTCGGCCAAGAGGAGAAATAAGCTGCTGTTGCCCTCATGACCGAGCTAGGTGTCCCCCTCGGTCTCCAGGGTGTTCCCGGACAGGGCTCCGGGGAACCCCAGTGGTTCCATTTCCTGGTCTGGAGGTTCCCCTCTAGGCCAGCAGCATCCTGCCCAGAGACTGGGCGGCATGGTAGGTCAGGGGCAGAACCCCGAGTCACGGGTGCACTGTTGGGGTGGAGTGTGTCTGGGGCGTACAGGGACCGGCCCCGTCCCCAGCCCGCGCTCCGCCTTGGGATAAGAAATCTGTCCTTCAACGCACACACCCTACAGTGCAGGCGAGTGTCCCCTTCCTTAAAGGGGCTTCTCGCCCCGGCCGGTGTGGCTCAGTGGGTAGAGCGTTGGCCTGTGGACTACAGGGTCCTGGGTTCAATTCCTGGTCAAGGACGTGTACCTTGGTTGCCGGCTGCATCCCTGGCCCTGGTTGGGGCGCATACAGGAAGCAACCAATTGATGTGTCTCTCTCACATCAATGTTTCTCTCTCTCTGTCTCTGCATCCCTTCTGCTCGCTCTAAAAATCAATGCAAAAATAACCTTGGATGAGGATTAACAAAGAAACTAAATCAATCAATCAATCAATCAATCAATAAAGGGGCTCCCCGGGAAAAGCACCCCGCAGGCTGCAGGGGAGTTCTGGGGTCAGGGTCTCTCCAGGTACTTGGGCCCTTGGGCCCCCGCAGGCACCCTGCCCGCCCCATGCATGTCCCCTGGAGAGCACCCCTCAGGGAGAAATGCAGAAGCAGACCCCAGCCCACCACCCACTTTCTCCCTCTCCGTCCCCTGCGTGCGAGCTGGGGGAAAAATCACAGACAATGCACCCATGACCCTAAAACTCGTCTGAAATCGGATGCTGGAACGGAGGGGTGTTTTTGCCTCAAATACTTAAAGGTGCACCATGGGGTTCCCCGGGGGGGGGGAGGTGTAGGAACGGGGGTGGGCGTCGCAGGAATGTCTGACTCACAGAGAACTTTGGGGGGGGCGACCCCAAGGGGCTTCACGGTGCAGACAAGAGTTGGGCTAGCTGACTTTAGGGTCATAGTGGTCCCCCCCTTATCTGCGGGGGATACATGCCCAGACCCCGATGGATACCTGAAACCGTGGGTAGCACCGAACCCTATCTTCCCCAGCTTTCTTTTTTCTTTTTCTTTTTTTTCCCCAATCCTCCCCCGAGGATATGTTCCCGTTGATTTTCAGAGAGAGAGGGAGAGACAGAGAGAAACATCGATGTGAGAGACACACATCAATGGGTTGCCTCCTGCACGCACCCCAACCAGGGCCCGGGCCGGGGAGGAGCCCGCCACCGAGGTCCGTGCCCTTGACCGGACTCGAACCCGGGACCCTTGAGTCCGCAGGCCGACGCTCCGTCCACTGAGCCACACCGGCCAGGGCCCTTTACCGAGCTTCTCCCTGCACGCCCACACCCGGGATAAACTTTACTTTGAAAACCGGGCTCAGTAAGAGATGAACCACAGCGACTGACAACACAGAACCATTATCACCACGAACTGAAAAAGCTACAGACTGTCCCATTGTCCTGCACGCGGCCCAGTGTGGAGCCTCCGGACAAAGGGCCGATTCACGGCCGGACGGCGTGGGGTGGCGCGAGATGTCATCACACTACTCAGAACGGCGCGCGATTTAAAACTTGGGAATTGTGTGTTTCCGGAACTTTCCCCCCTTAATATTTTTGGTCCACGGTTGGTCTCCAGTGAGGAGCTTGTGAGCCGAGAGACATGACCAGGGACAGGAAGTCCTCACGGGGCGCCCCATTAGCGGGGTCACAGTGGCACTGGCACCCCGTTTGCTCACGATAACGTCTGCGGGGGGGGGGGTTCAATATCATGGGAGCCTGTGGGTTCTCTGGTTTCTTTCCTTTTTTTAAAAAAAAAAATATTTTTATTGATTCCAGAGAGGAAGGGAGAGGGAGAGAGAGAGAAACATCAGTGATGAGGGGGAATCATCGATCGGCTGCCTCCTGCACGCCCCACACTGGGGATCGAGCCCGCAACCCAGGCCTGTGCCCTGACCGGGAATCGAACCTGGACCTCTACCACCTGCAGGGGACGATGGGAGACCTCTGACCTCTCGCAGCTGGGAGGCCCCTGAGGGCGGGTCCTGTCGATTTTGCCCCTTTTCCAACCCCCACTTTCCCTCCAGTCAGGACAGTTCAACGAGGACATGATCCCCACGGTCGGGTTCAACATGCGCAAGATCACCAAGGGGAATGTGACCATCAAGGTGGGCGCAGAGGGAGGACGGGGGCGGGGGAGCCCGGGTTGGGGGCGGGGGGCGGGTAGAGGGTCTGGTTGCCTGTCGGCTGCTAGACCACCGCCCCCTCTCCTCGCTCAGCTCTGGGACATCGGGGGACAGCCCCGCTTTCGCAGCATGTGGGAGCGCTACTGCCGGGGAGTGAGCGCCATCGTGTGAGTGTCCGCGGGGTCACGACCCCTGCTCCCCTGTTTCCTGACCCTGTCACCTGTAGGACCCAGGCTCAGGGCTGACCCCCCGGGGCCCAGGCTCAAGGCTGACCCCCAGGACCCAGGCTCAGGGCTGACCCCCCGGGGCCCAGGCTCAGGGCTGAACCCCAGGACCCAGGCTCAGGGCTGACCCCCGGGGCCCAGGCTCAGGGCTGAACCCCCGGGACCCAGGCTCAGGGCTGACCCCCGGGGCCCAGGCTCAGGGCTGAACCCCCGGGACCCAGGCTCAGGGCTGACCCCCGGGGCCCAGGCTCAGGGCTGAACCCCCAGGACCCAGGCTCAGGGCTGACACCCGGGGCCCAGGCTCAGGGCTGAACCCTGGGACCCAGGCTCAGGGCTGACACCCGGGGCCCAGGCTCAGAGGCCTGGGAGTGCTGCAAGTCTCATGTCCATCAGCCCAGGAGACATTCCCGGCCCCCCGGCCCCCAGCCCCCTCACCGTGACGTCACGGGCTGTCCCACCCGTCTCCCAGGTACATGGTGGACGCCGCCGACCAGGAGAAGATCGAGGCCTCCAAGAACGAGCTGCACAACCTGCTGGACAAGCCCCAGCTGCAGGGGATCCCGGTCAGCCTCCCCACGGGGCCCCAGGGCGGCCGAGGACATGGGGTGACGGGTTGCGGGGGGCGGGTGCGGGGGGCAGGCAGAGGGCAGAAGCCCGGCCACAGCCCCCCTGGACCTGGGCCCGGCCTCCCTCCTCTGTAGGTCTTGGTCCTGGGAAACAAGCGAGACCTCCCAGGAGCCCTGGACGAGAAGGAGCTGATCGAGAAAATGTGAGTCAGGCGACCTCGGGGCTCCCCGCACCCCAGGCCCCTGGGAGCCGGCGGCGAGCTGCTGTTCTCAGGGTGGCCACGCGGGGGCAGCAGAGCCCACCCGCCTGGGAGCCGGCCTCTCCCCCCCTCACCCCCACCCCGTCCCCCCTCACCCCCACCCCCGGCCTAGGGCCCATTCCTCTCTGGTTCCCCCCAGGAATCTGTCTGCCATCCAAGACCGAGAGATCTGCTGTTACTCCATTTCCTGCAAAGAGAAGGACAACATCGGTGCGTGGGTTTGGGGGGGCAATGGGGGGAGGGGGCAGGGGAGAGGCCCCCCTGGGTGATTCCGTGCCCTGGCCCCCCAAGCCCTCACTCCCACCCTTTCCTGGAAGGCCAGAGCGCGGCGGCTCTCCTGGGGGTGGGGGCCAGGCCGTCGGAAGCTGCAGTCTTTTTTTCTTTTTTATGTACTTACTGATTTTTGAGAGAGAGAGAGAGAGAGAGAGAGAGAGAGAGAGAAACGTCCTCACCGGGCTGCCTCCCGCACACCCGCCGGGTCGACCCTGAGCCACGCCAGCCGGGCGAGGCCGCATTCTGAGCCCCTCACCTGCCCGGTCGGCCATCCGGGCCTGGCCTCCCACCTGTAACATCGGGGGTGGGGGGGGGGGGCAGGCGCTTCCCACACCCCCTCCTGCTCTGGCTCTCCGCACCCACCCCGACGCCCCCGTCTGGGGCTTTCCAGCTGGACGGCTCTGGGCCTCGGTGCCCTGAGGGTGGGGGGGTCCTCGCTGCAGTTTGGGGAGCCCTGGGCTGAGGTCACTGTCCCAGGGGGAGGCCCCATCACCTCCTCTTCTCCCCCCCCACACCCAGACATCACCCTACAGTGGCTTATCCAGCACTCGAAGTCACGGAGGAGCTGAGACGGCGGCCCCCCACCCTCGGACCAGGGACCCACCACCCAGACCTGAAGCCGAGCTCCCCGCCCACCCCGCGTCGTCCCCCCGCCCCCAAGCCCACCCCGCGTCCCCCCAAAGCCCGCCCCGCATCGCTGGTGTGGGGAGGGGCCCTCTGGGGACCCCAGAGTCCTGTTCTGCTGAGGTTTGAACTCCTGTTTTTATTGTAAAATAAATCGCTCCCCCTGGTCCCCTAATCTCCCCCTCACCGGCCCCCTCTCCCCCGCCCCCTCCCCCACCCTGCTTCCCCCTCTCAGCAGCCCTGGCCCCGGCCCCCCCTGCCCTGTCCCCCGTCCCCCTCCCCGCCTTCAGCACTCTTCGGTTATTGTCCTGTGTGTACAGTATATATATGTATATATATTTTAATTTTTTAATTTAAGCAAAGACTAAAATCAACCATTCGATGCTGCGGGGGGCCGGGCGGGATCCGGGAGGGGCGGCCTGGAGGGGCAGGTACCAGCCTGGGCACTGGTGGCCGCCCCCCCCCCCCCCCCCGCCCCGTGCACGCCCGTCTCCCAGCCTGGCGGTCCCTGCCTGCATGTCACGTGCCCACGGAGCCCCCAGAGGCAGCCCTCTCTGCCCCCGGCCTCCTAGGGCCCCAGGCACAGCCAGCTGCCCGAGACCACCAGGCCCCGGGGGCAGGGGCCCGGCACCCCACGCCTGTGGCCGCAGCCCCGGCCCCTCCCAGGCCCCCACCCGCCCCCACGGGCACCTCGCTTTCTCTTCTCGGGGGTGTTTTTTTTACAGTCGCCCAAGGAGAGAACTCAGCATGGGGTGGGGTGGCTCTCTGGGCTTTGTGTGTGTTTATTGGTTTAATTTAATGATTTGTAAAGTGATGGTCTTCTTCCTTTTTATTTTATTTTTTTTTATACTTTCCAGCTCCTATTTAACCTGTTTGGAGAACGATTCTTGTAACTGTACATTTTTTTTTTTTTTTTTGCCTCCTAACAGCAACATGAATAAATTAGCCATTTTATGCTGGGGGGTGAGGTGTCAGCTGTTTTTCCGGGGGGGCTGCCAGCACCCCCCCACACACACGGCCACCAACTGCCACAGGGAGAGAGGGAGGCGGGTGCCCGCAGGCTCGCAAGGGCATTTCCCGGGGCGCCTCCCACGGGTGCCCCGCCTTCGCCCGCCTCCTCTCTGCTGGCAGCTGCCCAGTGGAGCTCGGGTCTGTTTAAGGAGCAGCCTGGGGCCTGGGGCATCGTGGTGGCAGCAGGAGGTGTGGGGGGGTGTGGGGGGGGGAACGGGGGCCCCTGTGTCCTCACAGCCCGGCTGTGACCTCCCCTGCAGCCTGAGTGGGTCCCCACACCCCAGCTGGATCCGGCTGCCTGTCCCCCCTCCTGGGCTGGGAGGGGCAGGACCCTCACCCCTCTGCCCACCTCCAGCCGTCGTCCCCCCTCCCCCACCCGGTGCCCCTCCTGGGCGCCCACAGCCGCCGGCCCAGCTCACCCAAACCCTGAGCCATCTTGACCTACTTTCTCAGGAAGTCCCGCCTCCCCCTTCTCCACCCTGCCCCCCCTCCCCGCCTCCCCTCTTCTCCCCTGGAAGTGGGGCTCCCTCACCTGGCCCTGCAGGAAGACGAGCTCCCAGAGCCTGAGCCAGGCCCAGCCGCCCTCCAGGTCGGGGCTAGGGCTGGGGCTGCCCTATGGGCTCTGGGCTGCCCCGGCCGTCCCCGCCCTCCCTGGCTCCGCCCGCCGCCCAGGCCTCTGGCCCTGGGTCCTCGGAGCTGGTCCAGAGGTGGCGCCCCCGAGGACGCTCCCACGGCCGGAGGAGTTCCGGGAACGTCCGGGGAGAGTTCGGTAAACAGCTCAAGGGTCTGAGGAGGAGGCTGAAGCTGGGGTCCCCCCTCCAGCGACAGGCGCTGCCCTGGCCTGGAGCCCGGGGGCAGGAGGGGCTGTTGGGGGCTGACCTGCCTGCCTGGGGCTGCAGCCTCCAGGGAGGGGGGGGCTGGAGATGGAGATCAGACACCCCAGCCGGGCCCGCAGGGCAGAGGCAGGTGGCACCACGGGGAGGCCTGGGGCGGGGACCGGCCTGCATCTGTGTGGGTGGCCCCATTTGGGGGGCGCCCTGCCCACACCCACACCCACACCCGCGAGTGAGCAGCCGCCAGGCCAGGCCACCTCTAGCCCTGCAGAGCTGAAGTTCGGAGGGGAAGGCAGGGACTGGCGTTACCTCCCCCGCCCCCCCCCCCATGCTTCTCATCCCACCAGTTTGGGGAGGGAGGTGTCCCCCACTCTGATGGCAGAGCTGAGCTGAGACTTTCAGCGACTGTGTCCTCTGACCAAAGGGAGGCGACCGCCCCCTGCCCCCGCGAGCCAAGTGCACGGTCTCCCACCAGCCAGCTGTGAGGGGTCCATGGGTCGACCCCCTCCCACCAGACCCCAGGCCTGAGGGTGCTCTCCCGCCGTCCGCCCTGGGCAGTGAGTGTCAGCGTCCAGCTAGCTCATGGCCACCGCCCACCCCTGTGCCCAGTCGGGGACCCCTGAGCAACAAAGACCACATTGTCCCCCAGCCAGGGGGTGGGGGGGACAGGACAGTGCCTGTTCCCAAGGCCCCGCTGGCCTGCTGGCCGCTCTGCAGGCCTCAGAGCTGGCAGGCGGGGCAGAGCTGGGCACAGCCTCGGGGAGCCCCCCCCCCGCCCCACTCCGCCCCAGGGAGAGGCAGAGGGTATCCTTTGTGGAAGGGGCCCCCAAACAGGATGCGGCGGGGTCCCCCCTCCCCTCGCCTGCCCTCCATCCTCAGCTCTGCCCAGATCCGACTTCACCTCGGTTCACCCCGGCCCCTCTTCCCCCCCACATCCAGGACGGGGGAGGGGCGTGGAGGAAACGCAGGCCTGCCGTCGCCCCCTGCCCCCCCTCCCCCCCATCTCCAAGTCTCCAGAGGCAAAGCTGGGGCTGCCATCACTGCGGCAACAGGTCCTCAGAGGAATGGGTGGGTCACCTAGCAACGGCCTCCCTCCCTCCCTCCCGGGAGTGGGTGCCAGGGATGGAGAACAAGGCTGTTCAGATCCCGGGGAGCGGGAGGGGGGGTTTGGGGACAGGGCAGGCTGAGGACAGGGGTGTCGGAGGGGCAGGCGAAGGCGCACAGGCCCCCGGGGCACCCTGCCCCTCCCCACGGGGCCCCCAGGACACAGGCTCTAGGTGGGCCTGGAGGGCGGACTTGCCGGTGGTTCTGTGGTTCTGAAGGCAGCGGCTGGGCTGATGGTCCCCTGTGATGTCCCTGGTGCCAATTCTCTGGGCCCAAGCAGGGCCAAGGCCGCCCGCCCGAGGGGGCGGATGCCCAAGGCAGGACCAGCAGGAAGGGCTGCAGGGCAGGCGGTGGGGGGGCAGGGGGTGGAGCCCCGTGGGAAGGGGGTGGGGGCAGGCAGCTGCAGGCTGTCCTCCTGAGGGAACAAGAGGAGCTCTTAGAGGCAGGGGCTCACGGAGGGCGGCTGCTGGAGCCCCTCGAATGGGGGCTTTGTGGAGAGGGGAGCGAGGGTGGGGCTCCGGGGGGCATAGCTGGCAGCCCTCTGACTCCCCAGGAACCCGGCTCAGCGGCCTCCATCCACCTGCCCCTCGGAAGCCCGCGGCCAGCCCGGCCGGCGTGGCTCAGGGGTTGAGCATCGACCTGTGAACCAGGAGGTCAGGGTTCGATTCCCGGTCGGGGCACAGGCCCGGGTGGTGGGCTCCATCCCCAGTGTGGGGCGTGCAGGAGGCAGCCGATCTGTGATGCTCTCTCATCACTGATGCTTCTCTCTCTCCCTCTCAATAAAAACACATTTAAAATAAATAAGTAAAATAAAGCCATCAAGCGACAGGTGGCCGGGAGTCCCCCACTGGGCACTGCCCACCCTGGGAAGGCCCGGGCACCCCTGAGCACCCCCAGGATGGGCAGAAGGAATCCAGTGGGCACAGGGCTAGTTCTACCTCGTTTATTGTGTCTTAAGAAAGGCCTTCTATAGGGTTCACCTAATGAGGGGTGTGGGGACGGGGCGACCCAGGGTCCTGAGGAGGAGGAGGAGGAGGAGGAGGAGGAGGAGGAGGAGGAGGAGGAGGAGGGAGGGTCCAGGCTGGGACGAACCGGGTCCAGAGAAGAGCCAAGTCAGCTGGTCCCCAAAGAGCCCCCAATTCGGGGATGGGAGGGGGCGCGGAGAGGGGCTCAGGGAGGGCACACCTGGCAGGGGCGGGGCTGGGACCAGCTGAGCTCGGGCTCCCAGCTGGCGGGACCGAGAATTTGGGGCGGTTTCTAAGGATCTACAAGCATCACAGTCCGCCACTGGCTGTGACAGGAAGGCCCCGCGTGGGGAGGCGCCCGGATCCTCCACGCCAGGCCCCCAGTCCACCCTCCGGACAGCAAGGCGGCCGGGCCGTCCAAGCCGGACCCGTGGGGACAGAGACACCGAATGGCCAGGCTGCCCCCGGCCCCTCGCCGGCCTCCCGGGAGGGCCCGGCCTCAGCAGGGCGTGCCCAGGGGCAGGAGCGGGGGCGACTCCCTGGGCTTGTGGAAGTAGAGGGAGGAGGACATCTCCGTCTTGAGCTTGCCGTCCGCGCCGGGGGCGGCCGGGGCGTCGGCGGGCCCCCCGCACTCCTCGCAGCAGCAGCAGCAGCAGTCCAGGAAGGCCCGGCCCAGCGGCCGCGACACGCACAGCAGCAGCACGGGCGTCACCGCGCCCTTGAAGAAGGCCGAGAACTGGTTGACCAGGCCCAGCAGGCCCAGGGTCTGGCGGCTCAGCTCGGCCGCCAGGTAGGCCCGCACGAGGCTGCAGACGTTCTCGGGCAGCGTGCACAGGGCGTAGACCACGGTCAGCCCCACCACGGTGGCGTTGAGCTGGCTCTCACACTGCCCGTGCTTGCCGGCCGCCGCCGCCTGGCACACCGCGGGCCTCCGCCCCCCGGGGGGGCAGCCCCGCACGCGCCAGGTCACCAGCTGGCAGGTGACGGTGAAGAGGATGGGCAGGCAGAAGTAGCAGCCGAAGGACCACCACATGCGGGCGTGCTGGTAGGTCAGCACCAGCGAGTAGAGGGACTCGGGCAGGCCGGCCGAGGGGCGCATGACGCAGGCGTCCACGGTGCCGCCAGCGGGGGCGGGGGCGGGCTCCTGCGCCAGCTGCCACAGCAGGAGCTCGGGCACGGCCAGCGTCATGGAGCCCACCCAGATGACGGCCAGCTTGGCCAGGATGGACTGGCACCGCTCGACGGGCCGCACCTTGGGCAGCGTGCTGGTGGCCGCGTGGAAGCGGTCGATGCCCAGGGCGCAGAGGCTGAAGGTGGTGACCCCCAGAGAGGAGACCTGGGCGGAGACGGGAGGAGAGGGAAGCCACGGTCAGGCCAGGGGGGTTTTGTTGTTCATCCTCCCCCGGGAATATTTCTCCACTGGTTTTTAGGGCGAGGGGAAGAGAGAGGGAGAGACAGAGAGAAGCATTGATGTGAGAGAAACACATCGGTGGGTTGCCTCCTGCACGAGCCCTGGCCAGGGCCCGGGCTGGGAAGAAGCCTGCAACCGAGGTAGGGGCCTTGACCGGATTCGAACCCGGCACCCTTTGGTCCCCAGGTCAGTGCTCTATCCACTGGACCACACCGGCCGTGGCTGCGTGGAGCATTTTGTACTCGCCAGGCACCTCCCCTCGGTCATCAGGTCCTCACAGCAACCAGCCACCTTCAGAGCAGGGAACTGCGCCCGCCCGGCCGGCCTGGCTCAGTGGTGAGCATCGACCTATGAACCAGGAGGTCACGGTCCGATTCCCAATCAGGGCACAGGCCCGGGGTGCAGGCTCAACCCCCAGTAGGGAGCGTGCAGGAGGCAGCCGATCCGTGATGCTCTCTCCTCATTGATGTTTCTCTCTCTCTCTCCCTCTCCCTTTATCTCTGAAATCAATAAAAATATATTTAAAAAAAGAAGAAGAGGAACTAACTGCTTGTCGGGCCAGACCTTGGAGGGCAGAGCTGAGGCCCCACGGAGCCGGGGGGGACGGGGGGTGAGTGTGGCCACACAGGGGCTCAGCAGTCCTGGTCTTTGCAGGTGACGTGGTCTTAGTTCTGCCCCCATTACGTGCGAACACATGGTCTCGGGGAACACGCCTCGCACACGCTCACAAACACACACTCACACGCTCACCCTGGCCCTGTCCTGGCCGTGTCCGGAGCAGCCGGGCTTGGCCCCGTGGGGTCACGAACCCGCCACCCTCCCCGGGGGCGCCCACTGAGCCGACAGGAAAACGCCTGAGAGGAAGCCGCCAGGGCCGCCGGGGAGCGTGCCCGGGAGAAGAAAGGCCGCGGGGCCTCCAGCGGCCAGAGGACAAGGACCACACAGGACTGCGCTCGGTGCCTCCGGCCACGCTCGGCCCCTCCAGCTCGGGGACGCCGTCTCCCCCTGATTGGCATGGCCACTGCGAGTCCTGGGTGAGCCGTGCCAACCCCCTGCAGGCGGCCCCACCCGCTCTCTCCTCCCCCTGCCTCTCACAGGATCTCTCAAGAGTCATTCCTGAGACCGCCCCCTCCCAGATAAGGGTTCCGGGGCCTTGAACTTGGTCCTGGACTTCCACCCACCACCCTTCCTACAGGGGTGACTGCTGCCCTCCAAGAGGGGTAGAGGGTGGTGAGGAGGCCTGGGGCCAGGGGGTGGGTCAGGGTGGGTCTCCGAATACCAGAGCCCCTCCTCCCGGCTGCAGCCCCCAGGTGTACGGAGACCCACCCTGGGGTAGGGCCAGCCACCTGAAAAACCAGCATCCATTGAATTCTTCTCATTCTAAGTACTTTCTCCTAAGCACCACTTAATCCTTCAAGAATTCATTCAGTCCTGGCTGGTGTTGTTCAATGGTTAGGGCATCGGCCCGCACACCCAAAGGTCATGGGTTTGGTTCCCGGTCAAGGACACGCGTACCTGGGTCGCAGGTTCGATCCTCGGCCCCGGTCAGGGCTTGTGGGGGAGGCAACACACCAATGACTGTGTGTCTCTCACATCCATGTGTCTCTCCCCCCGCCCCCCCACCCCTTCTACTGTCTCTAAAAATCAATGGAGCCCGGCTGGTGTGGCTCAGTGGTTGAGCATTGACCTATGAACCAGGAGGTCACGGTTTGATTCCTGGTCAGGGCACACGCCCGGGTTTGGGCATCGGCAGAGGGCGGGCACACGGGAGAGAAAGACACCCTAAGGACGGAGAGGGGGAGCGGTGCCCGAGGTGGAGAGACAGCAGGGGGCAGCGCAGGATACAGAGCAGGAACAGCCGCCCTGAGCGGCTCCCTCGGGGGACACCCGGCTGCCCTGCACCCAGGCCCTGAACCCCAACCCCACGAGCCACCCACAGCCAGTTCCCTATGTGTCCCCTGGCCCCGTTTGCAGGAGACGCAGCAAGACTGTACTTAGGCCCTAGGTCGCGGGGTCGCGGTGTCGCGCGCCCCCACCTCCCACTGCTAGCGGCCCCCCTAGACAGACGCTCACCTCCAAGAAGGGCACGGCCCGGCAGGACGCGTCCCCCAGCAGCCGCTGCTTGGAGAGCTCGTTGAAGATGACGACGGGCAGGCAGAAGAAGAGGACCAGGAAGTCCCAGAGCGCCAGGCTGGCCAGGATGGCGTTCCAGGCGCTCTTCAGGTAGTAGCTGTGCCCCACCACGCACATGACCGCCAGGTTGCCCACGATGCCCACGGCGAACACCACCAGGGCCAGCAGCAGGATGGTGTAGGCGCCGTAGGAGTTCTCGGTCACCGGGTACAGGGGGTTCTGCATCTGCAGCCGCTGCCCGGGCACCCCTGTTGGAGGGCCCCCCGGCTCTGGCCCGCTGCCCGGGGCGTCCCCGGTGTCATCCGGGCGGGGGCTGGTGGCCGCCCGGGGCTCGGTGGGCTGCAGGCCAGCAGGGCGGAGGGGCCGGGGGAACTCAGCCCAGGCCTCGGGCACGTACTTCTGCACCCCCCTGGCCTCCTCGTCCTCAGTGCCTCTCCGGGGCCGGCTCCTCTGGTCCAGGGCCCCGGCCGGGAGCCTCCCGGGGTGCCTGGGGGCGGCCCCAGGGACGCCGCTCAGCCCTGCAGCCGAGGACACCATCGCGAGGGAGACGGCCAGTGGCCACAGCCACCGCATGGCCGACAGCGAGAGGCAGCTGTCCCCCGGAGAGCAGGTGAGGGCAGGGGACCCGGTGCCTGAGGAGCAGAGAGAGGCAGCTGGCCGCGCGGTCC
The DNA here is from genome assembly GCA_036010255.1 of Myotis pilosus. Taxonomy (NCBI): domain Eukaryota; kingdom Metazoa; phylum Chordata; class Mammalia; order Chiroptera; family Vespertilionidae; genus Myotis; species Myotis pilosus. Next base: position 448,203 of record JASKON010000027.1, read on the forward strand.
ACCCCCAGTAGGCGTCTGGCATCACCACCCTCCTCAGTGGCCTCCAGCCGCTCCCTCCCACCCGCCCCGCCGGCCACAGGCTGGGCAGGGCCCTCTGCTGGACACAGAGCTCTCTTTGCTGCCCTGCGGACACTCCTCCCCCGGCCCCATGGGCGACAGCGTGTCAGCCCTGCAGCCCTCGGAGGCCACCCGCTCCGGCCACGGGAGCCGGACAGGACCTGGGTCCCTCCCACGGGGAGCAGGGGCGGAAGCGGAGCTGGGACCCCACCTCTGCAGACAGTGCTAAGGCAGCCGCTAGGACTGTCGCTGTCACCCGCTGAGCGCGCAGTAGGCTCTTGTGCTCTCAGCTGATAGCCCGTCACCCCTCACAGCAGCCTGGGGGCGGGGGGAGGGGGTAAGGGACAACATTGCCATGTTTCGGGTCAGAGACCCCAAGGCTGCAGAGCGAGGCGGGACCTGGGCCAAGTCCAGAGCCCTCTCACCCAACGCCGTTCGCAAGGGCACGAGTCCGTCTGCTGGGCCCCCGGCCACGCCAATGCCCTCGGAAAGCAGCCACAGAGAAAACCTCGCCCTGGCCCGCTTGGCTCAGTGGGTAGAGCCTCAGCCTGCGGACTCAAGGGTCCCAGGTTCGATTCCGGCCAAGGGCACAGGCCCGGGTTGCGGGCTCGATCCCCCCCCAGCAGGGGACGTGCAGGAGGCAGCCCGCCTCCAATCATTGATTGGATGATTCTCGTTCATCATTGATGTTTCCATCTCTCTTCCTCTATGAAATCAATTAAAAATGTATATATTAAAAACAAACACACAACAACAAAAAACCCTAGCCCGGCCCAGCCAGCGTGGCTCAGGGGTGTCACGGTTGGATTCCTGGTCGGGCCACCTGCCCAGGTTGCAGGCTCCATCCCCAGCGGGAGACATGCAGGAGGCAGCCGATCCATGATTCTCTCTCATCACTGATGTTTCTATTTCTCTATCTCCCTTCCTCTCTGATATCAGTAAATATATATATATATTAAAAATTTTTAAGTGGAAATTGAGGTCCAGAGGGGTAGAGCTGCAGCCAGCACAGACCTCGGGGCCCACAGTCGGGCACGAGCCATGGGGCGTCGAGCTGGGCACAGGCTGGCGAGCCCCTCTGCTCCTTCTTAGCTCTCATGAACGTGCCCCCATCACACCGGGCTGACGGGGGTGCTGGGTGAGCTCTGACCCCTGGGAGGGCCCCGCTCTGCTGCCCCCGGCTTCCTGGGTTCCGTGGGGACGGCTGGACCGGCAGAGGCCACTAGGTGGAGGCAGATGTCCAGTAACCGGCCTCCCTCCTCCATCGTCACCTCCGGCCTGCTGGGCCCCAGCCCCCTGCTTCCCGGACACCAGGTGCCAGGGGGTGTGCCCCCATGGCCGCATCCCTCACTCGCCCGAGGGCGCCCCACATGGGCCCCCCAACGCTCTGCTCCTGTCCCCGCGGCTGCTTCGAGGACGACCCCTCCCTCCGGGCCAGGCCGGTCCCAGTTCCGGAGGAGGCGAGCGGGCGGGGAGGCAAGACTCCTGCCCGTGGGAATGTCTGCAGGATCCCAGGGATTCCCCATCCTCCTCCCTCGGAATTTCCCTGAGGCCGGCGACAAAACGGCTACTCAGGTGGGACGGGGTGGGCGGGGGGGGGGGGGGCGGGGCTGCCCCGGGCCCTGGACGAGGGAGGCCCGGGCGGTCATGGGTGCCACCCTGAACCTAGTGCCTGGCGGTCCATGTGCGGGCGCCCACCTGCCGAGAACTCAGTCCGGAAGGAGACCTCAGGCTCTGCCCCTCTGGTGTTGTGGGGGCGGGGGGAGGCGGGGAGGTGGGGGCAGGGATGTGGGGGCGCGAACTTGGCCAAGTGCTTGAGCTCTCTGTGCCGCCTAGTTGCTCTGTGTCTGCCCCTCGGGGTGACAGCAGCTGGTTGCCAGGACGGCTGAGGGCACCTAGTAGTCGCTGCCACAGGGCCCGGCCCGTTCGAGCGTGAGCTGTGGGCGGTGGTGAGTCAGCCCATCTCGCCGCCGGCCTGCGAGGCCAGGACCTGCATCGCCCCCAGCTACAGGCCTGGAGAGGGGAGCACAGAGAGGCAGGGGCGGCCGGAGAGGAGCCTGTGTCGCTAATGAGCAAGTAAGCTCTGTTTGCACCCCTCCACTGACGGGGAGCTCACTACCACAGAGGGGTCACTGTGGGCAGGTGGCAGGCCCTCTGGGCTGGGACCAGGCTCTGAAGCCCTGGGGGAGGGAGTGGGAGGAGCCAGCCGGGGGCTGGGACTGCCTGGGAGGTGGGGTAATGCCAGGGTCCTGCCCCCCGACTGCCCCCCCTGCCCTCTGGTGCTGGCACCACCGCCTCAGGGAGCCCAGCTGGGACAGCAGATTATTCATTGCCAGGTGCCCGGCCTGTGTCCTTTCTGCTTTCTGGCCCTGATGTCCTGACCCAGGTGCTACCTCAGCACAGAAGAATGCTGGGGGGGGGAGGGGGGGGGCAGAGGGTTAACCCTTCCCAGGCAGCACCAGCCAAAGACGGCCGAAGGGTCCCAGGTTTGATTCCGGCCAAGGGCACAGGCCGGGTTGTGGGCTCCATCCCCAGTAGTGGGTGTGCAGGAGGCAGCTGATCCATGATTCTCTCTCATCACTGATGTTCCTCTCTCTCTCTCTCCCTCTCCCTTCCTCTGTGACATCAATAAAAAACATATTTTATAAAATAAAATAAAGAAAAAAATATCCTTGGGTGGGGATTAACAAAAAAAATTAAAAATCATTTGTTTTTAAAAAATTGAAAAGTCAGCCCGCTCTATTTGGTCAAACATTGAATGAACTCACCCCGAGGCATGGCAGGGCCAGACCAGATGATTTCGAGGGCCTTCCCCAGCCCCAGGGCCGGACGTTCCCCACCCCCCGGCCTGACGGTTGGTTCATAGACAGTTGGCCTGGAGACGGGAGAGACATAGGTGGGTCTGTTGCAACTTCTGGGTCCCTTTCCTTCTGTCCATTTCTGACCCAGGGGCTGGAGGAGTGGCCGCGGCCGAGGCCCGAAGGCACCCGTGTCCGTGTGTGTGGTGCATGTGTGTGTGGGGAGTGGGGGGTATGGAGCCTGGCAGAGGGGGAGCCTCGGGCTTCTTTCTCGGACGGCCGGGCGGGGCGTGGCCAGCAGATGCCGCAGCTGTGTCTGCGGGAAGAGCGGCCGGCCCCGGCCGGGTGCTGTGGGTGAGTCAGGCGGCCTGGTTCCTGGAGCTGAGCTGATGGGCTGCCCGGGCTGGGCCCCGGCCCCGCCTTATCTCCGAGGCCTCCTCCCGCCAGCCAGCCGCACGGACCATGTTCCCTGGGCGGGCGGACGGGCAGTGACGCTGTCGGCGGCTGACTCTGGGTCAGTGGGACGAGCCCTTCAGGCGGCTTCCCAGCAACATGGGAGTTCACCTTGACCTCTGTGCTCCCCGACACCTCTGCCCTCCCTCCCACGGCCAGCGCACCTGGCCGCCCGGCTGGCGGTGGCTGTGCCCTGCACAGCTGAGGAGGGACCGAGAGATGCCCTTGAAGCCAGCAGGCACCCCAAACGTGTTTGTGGTAGCACCTTCTCCACGCCAAAGTCCAGGCGCTGGGAGAGGCCCCGGGGACCTGGCCAGGGGACGGTTGCCGTGGTAACTTGGCAAGCTGCTGAGGGTCCGGCAGAGAGGAGGGGAGAGGCCGGGGACCCCTGGTCCAGGGCTTCCACACACATGGGATCCCTGCCCACGTGGGTCCTGGGACGGTGTCGCCTCCCGGTCTCCGTCCCCAGGTGCACTGAGAGCTGTTGGCTGGTTCCAGGCCCGTGGTCGGCAAACTGCGGCTCGAGAGCCACGGGCGGCTCTCTGGCCCCTTGAGTGTGGCTCTTCCTAAGCCTTAGGAGGACCCTAATTAAGTGAATGACAATGTACCTACCTATAGAGTTTAAGTTTAAAAAATTTGGCTCTCAAAAGAAATTTCAATCGTCATACTGTGGATATTTGGCTCTGTTGGCTAATGAGTTTGCCGACCACTGCCCTAAGCCCTTCGCAGGCGGAACCCAGACACCTGTTCCGAGTCCGAGACGGACAAAGCGAGGCCATGACAGGGACACACTCTGCTCAAGGTCACAGGAGTGGACACAGGGCCGTCCGCCCCCTATGGCGCTTGGCAAAGCTCACTTTTTAAAAAATACATTTTTTATTGATTTCAGAGAGGGAGAGAGGATCATGGATCAGCTGCCTCCTTCACACCCCGTACTGAGGATCGAGCCTGCCACCCAGGCCTGGGAATCGGTGTCCTCCTGGATCACGGTCCACGCTCAACCCCTGAGCCACACCCACCTGGCGGGAAGAATACAAGTTTTGTGTCTGGGCTGTGGGGGACCGTCGAGTGGGGGCCTGGGCAGGCCCCCGCCAGCTTCCTGTGGCCGCCAGGCTGTTGGCACCCTGGACTCTGAGCCCCTGTCTGCCCAGCCTGGCACAGCTGCACCCAGGGCGCCTGGGCAGAGGGCCAGAGGGAATTTTCCACCTGCCCACGGTGCTGTCTGCTCTGTGGTCGGGGGCCGGGCCTGCGGAAAGGCAGCTTCTGGGGGACCCGGAGGGGAGCTCCCCGTGTCTGGGGCTGCCTCTCTCGGGAATGGACGCCCGAGCCTCCCTTTTCTCCATCAGAGAGGAGCCCACCTGGGTGACCAAGGTTAGGAGGCTCAGTGGTGAGCGTCGACCTATATGAACCAGGAGGTCAGGGTTCGATTCCCGGTCGGGGCACAGGCCCGGGTTGTGGGCTCGATCCCCAGTAGGGGGCGTGCAGGAGGCGGCCGGTCAAAGATTGATGTCTCTCTCCCTCTCCCTTCCTCTCTGAAGTCAATAAAAATATACACTTTTTAAAAGGAGGCTTGTTTCATCCATCGGAACCCCTGCGTGGTCCACATGGGGATACTGAGGCAGCAAGGGAGCGACGGACGCGCCCAAGGTCACGAGTGTCCAGGCTCAGGACCCAGCGCTCTCTCCCCTGACCTCACGCCCAGCCCCGACCCCGACCCCTTACACCTGGCCTCGCTTTCCCGGGGTTTGTGGGGCCGGCCAGCCCTCCAGGCCGCCTCATGTGACTGAGCAGCAGCTTGGGTCGCCCCCACCACCCTCAGGGTGCCCCCCAGTCACCCCAGGCCGGCTGAGCTCCGTCCAGCAGCCACGGGGTGAGGGTGGGCTCCTGGCCACTGAGAAGCGACTGCCCCTCCTCCCGGGAGGAGATTAGAGACTGGACAGCAGGGCAGGGGTCCTGAGACCCGGGCCTCCAGGGAGGGGCGGAGCCGGGGGCAGGGGGAGTGAGGCCCCCTGGCCCCCAAATCACTCGAGTTGCTGGGGAGCCCCACGATCCCTGGCCCGGCCTTGGGCCACCCCCTGGGGGTGAGGTCACAGCGCCCCAAGCCTCCAGTGCGTGCACCTGCTCCAGGGCGTAAACAGCAAATGGGAGGCCCTGGGCAGGGGCGGGGCTGAAACTGGGTGCCAGGCTCAGCTGAGTCACAGTCTTACTAGGTGGCCACCGAGAGGGGGGAGGGGGAAGGGGGAGGGTAGGCAGATCCCGGCCACAACACAGGCTGAGCCAGGCCCCACACCCCTCCTCCGGGACTCCCGAACGGTCCTGGGAAATCTCGCCTCCCTGCTCTACATGTGATCGAGGGAGGAATGCCAGGCCTGAGAGGCGGCCCAGAGAGGTCAAGTGACTGGTCTGGAGACACACAGCACAGCACTGCCTGGGGGACTCCCCAGCTGCAGGTTCTCTCCTTGGAGCCAAGAATAGAACTCCCAGCAGGCTGGCCCTGCCCGGCCCTGTCCCGCCCCTCCTGCTGGGAAAAGATCCGTAATCGCAGACATGACTACGGAGCTGCCCCGGGGATGGGGACGGAGGCCCCTCAGCCTCCCTGACGTCAGCGTCAGCGTCAGTGTCAGCGGGCAGGGCCATCCCCGGGGAGTCCTGCCCCGTGAGTGACATCACAGGGCTGGTGGAGAGAGGAGGGCGAGGAGACCAGCTCAGCCGCCCGAGGGAGGCGGCAGACCCACTGCGGGGGGTGGGGGGTGGGGGGCAGAAACTCAGCTTCCTGCTGCCACCTCCCGCCCCCCGAAACCAGGGTCGGGTGCCCACCCCAGCCTTGTGACTGAGTCAGCCCGGGGCCCGTGACGGGCAGCATCGCGCCAGGCCTGCCCCGCGGCCCAGCGTTGCGGTTGGGGTGGAATTTGCAGAATGCCGCCATACAGGTCACCCTGGCACATCTCGGCGTGTCCCCGGGCGGCCGAGACCCGGGCAGGTTTCTGGCCTCACTGAGCCTCATCTGTAACTTGGGGTGACCGCACCCGCCCGGCAGCATCCTCGGGAAGAGCCGACGGGTGCCCCGTGGACAGCTCCTGGCGCGATGCCCTGTGGGCTGGATTCCTGGGAGGTTAGAGGCAGACGTCGTAGGAAAGGACAGGAACGCTGACCGGCCAGCGTGGCTCCGGCGTGGGGGAGCGTCGACCTAGGAACCAGGAGGTCAGGGTTCGAATCCCGGGCAGGGCGCAGGCCTGGGCTGCAGGCTCCATCCCCAGTGGGAGGCGTGCGGGAGGCAGCCGATCCAGGATTCTCTCTCATCGTGGATTTTTTTTCTTCTTTTAAATATATTTTTATTGATTTTACAGAGAGGAAGGGAAAGGGATAGAGAGTTAGAAACATCCATGAGAGAGAATCATTGATTCAGTCCCTGGGCCGACACTCCATCCACGGAGCCAGACCAGTTAGGGCTCATCATTGATATTTCTCTCTCTCTCTCTCTCTCCTCTCTCTCTCTCTCTCTCTCTGAAAAATCTATGAAAGTATATTTTTTTAAAAAAGAAAGAGAAAGAAAGGAAAGAGAGATAGTCCTCCAGCGGGAGCCACCATCAGGGGGAGGCCCCCAAGTTGGGATGGAGGGGAGCCCCGAGGACAGCTGGACCTCTGACCTCCACCAGCCGAGACGCGACCTCTGACCTGAGGCTGAGAGGGAGAGGTCAGCTCAGCCCAGAGGCGGAGACCGGCCTCCAGCTCCGGACGGAGAGACACTCGGGGCAGAGCCGGCTGTTTATACAATCGGAGGCACGTCCGCCCGCTGCCGGCTGAAGACAGACGACCCCAGATTTGGAACGAAGGCAGAGAGCGGTGGCCTGGTCTTTCGAAATCGCCCGTCCGACTCGAGGTCCCCGGGTGCCGAGGGGAGAAGCTGTTCCACCAAATACAGGCTGTGGGCCTGGCCCCGGGGGCTGACGTCCCCGGAGGGAGGGTCCCCGGCGTTGAGTCGGGACCGAGAGGTGACCCGATTGGATGGGGTTTCTCCTCGGTCTCTCTCTCTCTTTTTTTTTTTAAATATATTTTTATTGATGTCAGAGAGGAAGGGAGAGGGAGAGAGAGAGAAACATCAATGATGAGAGAGGATCACGGATCGGGCGCCTCCTGCGGGCCCCACCCTGGGGATGGAGCCCGCAACCCGGGCCTGTGTCCCGACCGGGAATCGCACCGTGACCCCCTGGTTCCTAGGTCGACGCTCACCACTGAGCCACGCCGGCCGGGCGCACCTCGGTGTTTGAGGTCACCCAACAGCGGCAGGAGGACGGAGCCGCGGCAGGTCCCCACACCCTGGAGAATGAGGCCCAGGCCCCGGCCGGTGTGGCTCAGTGGGTAGAGCGTCGGCTTGCAGACCAAAGGGTCCTGGGTTCGATTCCGGTCGAGGTCACGTCGCTCCACGGCAGGCTCCTTCCCCGGCCTGGGGCCCGGTCACCAGGGCACACGCAGGAGGCAGCCCGTCCACGACGTGTGTGTCTCACATGGATGTTTCTCTGTCTTTCCCTCTCCCTTCCACTCTCCCTGGGTATCAGCGGAAACATATCCTGGGGTGAGAATGAACATCAACAAAACAAACGAAAAAATGAGGCCGGGTCACCAGAAGGGGGTGGAAGACGGAGAGGGGAGGTGGCAACCTTGGAGGGAAGGGGTCTCCCAGGGACCTGGGGAAGTGACAGCCCTGCCCCAACCGGCGCACCCACCCACCCCCAACACACCCGCAGTGTCCCCCGCCCGCCACAGCCCCACAGCCGGCTGCAGCAGGATGGGGCAGGGACCGGGTCAGTTTCAGGCCCTGCTGGGGTGGGAGGAGGCAGGCGGGGTGGGACTGCCAAAGTCAACAGCGTCTACATGGGCAGGGACTGGCTTGGCACCTGCAGGCCCGGTGCCCAGCCCACAGGCCTGGGTTCCGGCCGCTCCTGGGTCAGCTGGAGTGTCTCTCTCCCTGGTTCTCCGTCTCCATCGCACGGTCTGGTCACTGCCCTTCAGGACCACAGACCTGCACCCCCTCTCACCCCCCGTAACCCCCAAACCCCAGACAAGCCCCTAGGGGAGTCACCATCCGCTGACCGTGCCCCGAGGACAGAAAGGGTCCAAACCACACACGTTAGCCTGGCTTTTCTCTCGCAGGTAAAGGCCCTGACTGCTCACCACGGGGACGCACACGCACCCTTTACCCATCACCCCTCCTCCGCCGGCTCCCGGAAACCTGAGGCCTGGTGCACGTGATCCCCACCCAAGTCCCGGAGACCCCTCGCCCTGCCCGGCCGGCGTGGCTCCGTTCTTGAGCGTCAACCTAGGAACCAGGAGGTCAGGGTTCGATTCCCGCTCAGGGCACGTGCCCAGGGTTGTGGGCTCCATCCCCAGTGGGGGGCGTGCAGGAGGCAGCCGGTCCATGATCCTCTCTCATCATGGATGTTTCTCTCTCCCCCTCTCCCTTCCTCTCTGACATCAATAAAAATCTATTTTAAAAAAGAAAAAAGACCCGTGTGCTCCAGGAGCGGGCGGCGGATTTAACTAGCAAATGGGTGCAGGGTGCCCTGGGGCTGGGCAGAACCGCCCCCAGTCCCTCCCTCCCTGTGGGAGGGGGCCAGGGGCAGGGGCCCTCTCTCCACAGCCTGTTTTGTTTTGCAAAATCGAAGGTGTTTCCAGCCCCAGAGGAGAGCAGGTGGCGGGCAGCAGGCCCTCCGGCCGGACAGACTCTGCATTCAGGGCCGACACCTCCTGCCCCATGCCCCTAGCCCTTCCCTCTCCCACCTGCTCCCTGAGCTCTCCCCACCCCCAGGCGCTCTGCACCCCAAATCCCTCCTCCCCGGCTGAGACTGTTTGCTCAGGGTGGGGACCTGGCCATGAGCAGCCAGCCTTTCGCCCGCACAGAGGGGGGCCGCCGAGCCCCCCCCTGCAGCCTCACAGGGATAAGGACTCCTGCACTCGGTGCAGCTCACTGCCCGCCCCCCCACCCCCCCTCCTGTCCTGGCGTGCCCCTCGCACTAGCGCCCTTTGCCCATGTGGGGGGGCAGGCTGAGGGGAGCCGGCAGCTGCCTCGCCCTGCCCTGCCCTACCCCCCCACCCTGGGCGGGGCTGTCCTGCTGCCCCCCGCCCCCCTGCTCAGTCCCCGGGCGGGCGGGCGGGCGGCACAAAGGGCCCTTTGTCTGGGCCGGGATGGCTGTTCTCTCCTGAGTGGAACCGTGCGCTGGGGCTGGTACCTCGAGGGAGGCGGGGTCAGGGCCTGCAGCGGGCGCTGGGATTAGGGGGCCGTCCTCGGCGCTGACAGCCCTGTCATAGGCCCTAATCCTCACCTGCTGGGCCCAGGGCGCACACCCCTCCTTCCCCAGGCTGGTCCCTGGGAGCCGCCGAGCGGGAAGGGAGCCAGGAGCTGGGGGTGGGGGTGGGGTGGGGGGCAAGGCGGACCGGTGGGTGCCTCCCGCCTGGCACCCGGGGCTCGGTTTACAGCCCTGCCAGCGCGGCACTGGGTATGAACGTGCGGAGAGGCACTGGCTGGTGACAAAGGTAGAGCCTGCCTTGGCCCAGGGCCACCCCTCCTCCCAGAGCCTTCGCCAGGGAGGCCCACCCCTCCGACGCCCGGGGCCGGTTCTCCCATTTGCTTTGGCACCAGGGAGTCTGTGCCCGGAGATTCAGGGCCCAGGCCCTGCTCTGCCCACAGCCCTGCACCCTCTGCCTGTCACCACCTGTAGCCCGCGCCCCCTCCCAGTTCCTGTCCCCTGGGGTGCTCCCCACCCCCCTCTCCTCCCCCCTGGGAACCACAGGCGGGGTAGGGGGTGGGGGACCCAGCCTCCAGGGCGCTTGTCCAGGGCCCGAGGACACACCGGTTCCAGACCAGACGTTCCCTTTGCCTCCAGGAGCGGATCCCATGCCACTGATTAAAGAATCCAACAGCCCAGCCGGTGTGGCTCAGTGGGTGAGCCTTGGCCCCTGAACCAAGAGGTCAGGGTTCGATTCCCGGTCGGGGCACAGGCCTGGGTTGTGGGCTCCATCCCCAGTGTGGGGCGTGCAGGAGGCAGCCGATCCAGGCTTCTCTCTCATCATGGATGTTTCTCTCTTTCTCTCTCTCTCTCTCTCTCTCTCTCCCTTCCTCTCTCTCGAAAATCAATAAAAATATGTTTTATTTTAAAAAGAAAATCGAACAAAAACAATCCCATGGAGATGGAAACGGGTCCTCCCTCAGCGTGGGAGCCTCCGGGGCCGGCGATGCCGTCGTCCGGAGAAGAGAAACCACGTGACCAGCCTGAAGCCGCCTCAGGGACAAAGGCAGGGGCTCCTGACCTTCCTCTTCCCCGTCCTGCCTCTTCCTCATTCAGGGGAGACTCGTAGATGTCACTGGTTAATTTAGAGATAACACGAGGATCACCGAGCTAGCCCAGGCCACCCCATTTCACAGATGGGTAAACTGAGGCTCAGAGAGGGGGGAGCCCCGGCAAGCGCAGGGTTCCAACGGAGGGCCCCTGGCTGCCGAGAGGCCAGAGGGAGGACCGGACGGAGGCCGCCGACAGGGACCTGGGCACACACTGGCTCCCTGCCGCGCTGGGGACCTGCCCTGGGGGCAGAGCTATGGAAACCGGCAAAAGGCAAACAGGCCAGACTGGTGACCTAACCCCGGGCATCTCTCTCCTCTATCAGTTTCCTCAGAAGCGCTTATCTCCCTGGACTTAAAGCCGTGGCTGCTATCTCCGCCCAGCCCCCGGAATTTATCAGGTTCTAGAATAACAGCTTTCCAGGCTGCCGGGAGCCCAGTGCCAGGGCTGCGGCCGGCCCGGCCTGGGGAAGGCGTGTGTGTGTGTCTGTCCTCCCCGCCCCCCTCACCCGGGCCCACACCCCCAGCCTGCCAGACCCCTCCTCACCCTCTGGGAAGAGCCAGGAGATGGGGAACCTCTGTGAGAGGCCACCTCGGGCAGGTTCTGAGCTAAAACTTTCCTTTTCCTTTTATTTATTTAAATATATGTTTATTGCCCTGACCGGTGTGGCTCAGTGGATAGAGCGTCGGCCTGCGGACTGAAGGGTCCTGGGTTCGATTCCGGTCAAGGGCATGTACCTTGATTTCGGGCACATCCCCAGTAGGGGGTGTGCAGGAGGCAGCTGATCGATGTTTCTCTCCCATCAATGTCTCTAACTCTCTATCCCTCTCCCTTCCTCTCTGTAAAAAATCAATAAAATGTATTTAAAATATATATTGATTTCAGAGAGGAAGGGAGAGGGAGAGAGAGAGAGAAACATCCATGCTGAGAGAGAATCATGGATCGGCTGCCTCCTGCACGCCCCACACCGGGGACTGAGCCTGCAGCCGGGCCTGGGCCCCGAGTAGGAATCGAACCCCGACCTCCTGGCTCCTAGGTCGATGCTCAACCACTGAGCCACACCGGCCGGGCGGCTGGACTCTATAGCAAGTTTGTTTTTTAAAACTGGTTTTTTGGGGGGAAAAGGCTCTACATCCCCCCAAGACCGGGCAAGCCTCCAGCTTCAGGGGAAAACGCACACCCCTCACTGTGAGTCTGTGCAGCCCCCCGGGATGCAGCCCCTCCTCGGGGACCCCGGTGGCCAGGTGTCCCTCCCCCGCCTGGGCCTGGCCCAGGGCGACCTCTCCATCAGTCTGTTTGTTTTCTACGAGGCCGAGCTTATCACGCCTGTCGGCCGCCGTGGCAGGAAGAGCACGCCCCCGAGCAGGCACGCAGCCGGTTGCGCGGTGACCTGTTGGTTTGCCGTCTCCACCCAGATCACGCTCCCCGGGGGCCGGGCCGGGTCATCGCATGCTGGAGTCCCCCGGCCTGGCCCAGAGCAGGCCCTCGGCTCCGTCGGGGCTCGTGGAGGGAGGGACGCTGCTTCGAACCCTCCCTTTCCCTCTGAGTCCCCAGAGACCAGGTCTGCTCTGTGTCCTGTCCCCCTCCTTACGCCCCCTCACTCCCCGGGGCCTGGTTAGTACGGCCAGGGCGTCCTCAGCTTCAGTTTCCACCTGGAAACATCACTGATGCTTCCCTCTCCCTCTCCCTTCCTCTCTGACATCAATAAAAGCATATTTTAGACTGTATCTATGAGGTTGCAGTTGCAGGGGGCCGGTGAGATAGCCCGCCTTGGCCAGTGCCAGCCTGTCTTCTCCGAACTGTGCACCTCTCTCCAGGGGACCTACTTGCTCCCTTCTTGGAGCCCCCAAAGCGTCGTTCACTCATCGTCTGGTTGATATTTAAAAATTAATGTCTTTCGCCGAGACCAGTTTGGCTCAGTGGATAGAGCATCGGCCTGCGGACTGAAAGGTCCCAGGTTCAATTCCGGTCAAGGGCATGTACCTGGGTTGCGGGCACATCCCCAGTGGGGGATGTGCAGGAGGCGGCTGATCGATGTTTCTCTCTCATCGATGTTTCTGACTCTCTCTCTCTCTCTCTCTCTCTCCCTTCCTCTCTGTAAAAAATCAATAAAATATATTTTAAAAAAAAATTAATGTCTTTCGAGCAGCCACAGGGCCCCAGACTCAGATTTAATGGTGAGCAACGAAGGCAATGAAGACACACAGCCCCTGTGACGGCCCTTAAATCAGACCCTGTGGTGTGACAGTCAGTCGCGGACTGACGGACGGATTCATTCCACAAGCTCTTAGGGAGCACCTACTAAGTGCTGAGTACACAGTGGTGCTCAAGACACAAGCCCTGGGTCCTGGTGGTGGAGGAGACGGGCATGTCAACCAACAATGACACAGCATGGGGAGGTCTCAGACAGACGGACGGATGGATGGATGGATAGGCGGGTGGGTGGGTGGATGGACAGATGGATGGATGCATGAGCAGGTGGATGAATGGACGGACGGATGGATGGATAGATGGACAGATGGACGACGGATAGATGGCTGGCTGGCTGGATGGATGGACGGACAGACAGGTGGATGGGTGGATGGATGGATGGATGGATGGATGGACAGGTGGATGGATGGATGGATGGATGGATGGATGGATGGATGGACAGGTGGATGGATGGATGGATGGATGGATGGATGGATGGATGGATGGATGGACAGACAGGTGGATGGATGGACAGACAGGTGGATGGATGGATGGATGGATGGATGGATGGATGGATGGATGGACAGACAGGTGGATGGATGGATGGATGGATGGATGGATGGATGGATGGATGGATGGACAGACAGGTGGATGGATGGATGGATGGATGGATGAATGGATGGATGGATGGATGGATGGACAGACAGGTGGATGGATGGATGGATGGATGGATGGATAATAGCTGGGTCAGGGGAGAAGGGGAGGGGTGGCGGGGGTGCTGCTGGGAATGTGCCCCACAGCTGTGTTTCTGGACTCTAAGCTCCATGAGGCCGGGACCCTGCTCGACTCGGCCTTCCTCAAGCCTCAGTCCTGCCCAGGTGTCTGTCCCACGGATGCGAGCATGTCCCTGCTGTGTCCGGGTGCACCAGGGGCCCCATCCAGCCTGCCCAGCCCCCTCCCAGCCTCTCACCCCCCCAGATTCCCCCCTGCAGGTGAGCAGCACCTGTCCGCCTGCCCGCCTGTCCTCCTGTCCGCCTGTCCTCCTGTCCGCCTGTCCACCTGTCCGCCTGTCCTCCTGTCCGCCTGTCCACCTGTCCTCCTGCCCGCCTGTCCACCTGTCCACCTGTCCGCCTGTCCTCCTGTCTGCCTGTCTGCCTGACAGCCTGTCCGCCTGTCCTCCGGTCCGCCTGTCCGCCTGCCCGCCTGTCCGCCTGTCTACCTGTCCTCCTGTCTACCTGTCCTCCTGTCCACCTGTCCGCCTGTCCTCCTGTCCGCCTGTCCATACAGCAGAGGAGCTCTGGGGAAGGAAACCAGACAAGGCAGGTCCACTCGCTCCCCACCCACCTGCCTGCCCCCCGGCGATGTGTCCCGTGAGCAGCACAGGGTCCCCGGGCCACCCACAGGCACCCTGCGATCGGCCCTCTGGGGACCTGTCTCCTGGGAGGACCCTGACCAGCCCCGCCCTCCACAGTCGGGGTCGCCCTGGGTGCGGCAGGGGGGTGACCGCCGGCCGAGGGCTATGCCGGGTGCGTCGCGGCTCCAGTCCACTCGAGGAGGGAGTGCTGTCCCCCAGCTGCTGGGCTGAGAGTGGAGGTTCTGGCCCGCAGCCCGCGGCACCACACCCGCCCCCACTCGGACCAGCTTGGGTTTCGCCATGTGGCCATGGCGACCGAGGGCTGGGAGCGAAGAGGCATGGGCGCCCCGTCTGAGCACTCAGAGCAGCTGGGGGTGCAGAGGTCTGGGTCGTCCCCGGATCTCGGGGCCGCCTCCCACCCTGCCCACTGCGGTTGCCCCAGCAAGCCGCTCCGCTCGGGGCCTGCCCAGACTTGCTCTGGACGCGGCCGACAGACCCGGTCCAGCCTCGCCCTTCCCGCTGCTGATCCGAGGCCTGGGAAAAGCTTCGGAAACAAGAGGCCGGCCTCGTGTCACCTGAGCCCGGCCCGCGAGGCCACGCCATCCTCTGAGCAAACACCTGGCCCTCCAGCCTCACTCTGTGCCCCACTGGGCGCCGTCTCCACCACGGCCACGTACGGCCCCCCGCCTGGCGGCCACCCCACCCACCCCTGCTCCCCGCCATCTCCCCCGCGGCCACCGGAGTGAGCTTGGAAAGTGGACGTCCCATGATTCCTCAGGGCTCCTCAGGGCCCGGCCGGCTGAGCATCAACCCAGGAACCAGGAGGTCACCGGTTCGGTTCCCGGTCCCGGCACCTGCCCGGGTTGTGGGCTCGATCCCCAATGGGGGGCGTGCCAGCCGCTCCATGATTCCCTCTCATCCTTGATGTTTCTCTCTCTCCCTCCCTCTCCCTTCCTCTCTGACATCAGTATTTTTATCTATTTGTTTGTTTGTTTATTATTATTTTTGTTCATCCTCACCCAAGGATAGTTTTCCACTGACTTTTAGGGAGAGTGGGAGAGAGAGGGAGAGACAGAGAGAAGCATCGATGTGAGAGAAATGCATCGATCGTTTGCCTCCTGCCCAAGCCCTGACCAGGGCCCAGGCCGGGGAGGAGCCCGCAACCGAGGTACATGCCCTTGACCGAATCGAACCCGGGACCCTTGGGTCCGCAGGCCAACCCTCTATCCACTGAACCACACTGGCCAGAGCTCAATAAAAAAAAAAAAATTTTTTTAAATGACAGCGGACTCCTCACCCCAGGCCCCCAGGGCGTCTCCTCACCTGGGGCCACACCCTCCCCCCTGCCGCCTGGAGCTCACAGCTTTTCTGTGTCTCAGAACCGCCAGCTTCTCCCGAGTCCAGGCCCAGCTTCGGGCCCCGTCCCAGCCCCGGCCTCCCGCATCCAGAGGCCCCCATCACCGTCCTCCTGAAAACAGACCGTCCGTCCGGGACGCGGCCTCTGGCACGTCGCCCGCCACTCCCAGCGCATACCTGCCCCCGCGGTCTCCTTCCCTGTCCTTTCCCGCGGGGCTTATCTGTCCCCTGCCAGCTGGGTACGAGGACCCCCAGGGCACAGGCCTCCTCCCTCACGGTCACATGCCTACCTCCAGCACGTCCGCCCGCCTGGAGACGCCACCCGGGAACATGTTTACGGAATGAGCGGCGGGAACAGTTCGGACACCGTGTCCACCCTCGGGCCGGACTCCAGCCTACGGGCCTCCTGGGGAAGGACAGTGGGGCCTGGGTGCTCGGACACCATTCCTTCCGGAAGGCCGTTGGAGAAGCCATTTGCTCGAAAACCGAATCATTCTTTCCCCCATTAGGAACCATGTAAACAGCCCAGCCAGCCGGGCTCCGTGGCTGAGCGTTGACCTCTGAACCAGGAGGTCACGGTTCCACCCTGGGCTCCATCCCTAGGGCGGGGCGTGCCGGAGGCAGCCGACCAGTGGTTCTCTCTCATCACGGATGTTTCTTTTCTTTTTTTAAAAAATTGATTTACAGAGGAAGGGAGAGGGAGAGAGAGAAAGATTAATGATGAGAGAGAATCATTGATCGGCTGCCTCCTGCACACGCCCCACTGGGGATCGAGCCTGCAACCCGGGCATGTGCCCTTGACCGGGAATGGAACCCCGACCTCCTGGGTCATAGGTCGAAGTTGGCTGCAGGGCGGTCTACCTCTTTAATTGTCTGTAATCGCTGGGTCTTTCACGCCCTCAACAGTATTAGCATTCGAGATGGCCTCTTTCTGTTTTAAAATCATGCTAATCCCCCAGCCACAAAAGCATCCTCTCCTTTTGTTTGTTGCCGGAGAGCCGGGGTTTTGTCATGCGAAGGTGACCCCGTGACAGGGCGGTCCCGTGACAGGGCGGTCCCTTCACAGCCCTGAGTGTGGTTCAAGGAGGGAGACATTTTTCCTGGTCAAGAACCGAAATTGTTCGTTCGAGATGGGAGGCGAGAGGGGAGACCTTAGAGAAACAAGTTCTGACTGTACGGGTCTCACGGCTGAAACGCAGGCGGCAACGAGGCACGGAGTGCCCGCGGCCAGGGGGACGGACCACGAGAAGGTCAAGCTGACGACAGAAGGGAATGGGCGGGCAGGGAAGACGGAGGTCCCGGCCCCGGAGAAGGGCTGGGCCTGTGGCTGGTGGTCAGACACCTGTGGTGGCTGCGTGTCCGTCCTCCCGTGCCCAGGGCGGAAGGGCCGGACGGACCACACGCCTGACGTGAACTTGGCCACTAATCCTGGGGAGGAAGAGATGACCATTCGGGCTGAGTCACATCCACCCCAGGCCCTGACCCCACCCAGACCTGCCGGGGCTGACGGCAAGACGGCTGGTCAATTGTCACCCACCCAAGGTCCTGGCTGTGGAGCGAAGCTACAGGCAGGGGGGAGCCCAGCCCAGGGCGCCCACCAGACCCACGGAGTCTCCCATTAGGGGGGCCAGTGGACCCCACTCTTTCTTTTTTTAAATCCTCACCCGAGGATATTTTTCCACTGGTTTTTAGAGACAGTGGGAGAGACAGAGAGAAGCATCGATGTGAGAGAAACACATCGATGGGTTGCCTCCTGCACGCGCCCCGACCAGGGCCTGGGCCGGGGAGGAGCCTGCAACCGAGGTCTGTGCCCTTGACCGGAATCGAACCCGGGGCCCTTAGGTCCACAGGCCGACGCTCTACCCACTGAGCCACACTCTATCCACTGGCCAGGGCTTTTTCTTTTTTTAATAAATATATTTTTATTGATCTCAGAGAGGAAGGGAGAAGGAGAGGGAGAGAGAGAATCACGGATCAGCCGCCTCCTGCACGCCCCCCCACTGGGGATCGAGTCCGCAACCCAGGCCTGTGCCCTTGACCGGGAATCGAACCGTGACCTCCTGGTTCAAGGGTGGACGCTCAACCCCTGAGCCACGCGGGCCGGGCCGTGGGTCCCGATCTTTCTCTGTGTCTCCCTAGACCTCAGTCTCCCGCCAGGAGGGGCCGGCTGACCACCAGGGTCTGGGCCCTCCTGCCTCTGGTGACCTGGACACAGCTCCCCGGCCTCCCCGGCCCCCGAAGCCATTTCACCCTCCGCCGCCTGGCACCCGGCTGACAGAGAAGGAGCAGGAGGGGAGTCTGCTCCCTGGGGGCCCCACCCCCAAGGCTTCTGCCCAACCTGTCGGGCAGGTGTGTCTGGCTGGGAGCCAGTGGGGCCCGGCCGCCAACTCACTTACGGGAAGGAAGGATGTAAACAGAGGGCAAGGGGCAGACGGAGGACAAAGGTGGCCGGGCCTTTGTAGGCACCTCGCTCTGCCCGAGTCTGCTCCCATCTCAGCCCAGCGGCCGGGGACCGGGGACCGGGGACCGGGGACCTGCCCCCGGAGCCCAGCATGCCGCACCTCGAGCTGCCCCATGGCCCCCCAGGACTCCCCCTTTGCCTCTCCTGGGCTGCCCGGCCCCTCGGCCCCCCGCTCCCGCCAGATCTCTGCCCCCGGGGAGGCCCCGTGGCTCAGCTGATGACCAGGAGACAGCCACAGGGCACCAGGTGCTGAGGCCCTGGTCAGAGTGTGGCATGCGGCTGCCCAGAGGCAGGGGGCACATTAAGGCTGGTTTTCCATGGCAAGGAGGAGTGGAGAGGAGGAGAGGAAGGAGGACAGAAAGCCCGGGATGTCGGGGGGCCTCAGCCACGATCCCCTGGGAGTCTCCCCGCCTCTCGGGGTCAATGCACTGAAGATGCCTCTGAGGAATGGGCCCCGGGTGACGCAGGGAGCCCACGCATTCAGCAACGAGGCATCGGCTACCCCCACGCCCCGTGCCAGCTCCTCAGGGAGCAGAGACCCTGCCTGCCCACACGGGCCTCCTGGTCGCGGGACAAGGGGCATTAAAAGAAATGCATCGAGCCCGGCCGGTGTGGCTCAGTGGTTGAGCGTCGACCTAGGAACCAGGAGGTCACGGTTTGATTCCCGGTCAGGGCACAGGCCCAGGTTGCGGGCTCCATCCCCAGTGTGGGGCGTGCAGGAGGCAGCCGGTCCATGGTTCTCTCTCATCACTGATGTTTCTCTCTCTCTCTCTCTCTCTCTCTCTCTCTCTCTCTCTCTCTCTCTCTCTCTCTCCCTTCCTCTCTGAAATCAATAAAAATATATTTAAAAGGAAAAGAAGAAAGCGCAGTCTAGGGGTCCGCAGATGACGCAGAGGCACCAGGTGACCCACGATGGGCGACCCTGCGTCTGGGAGAGACAAGCCCAGAACCGAGGGGCCCCCAGAGAGGGGAGCCCTGTCCTGCAGCAGCAGCAGGAGGAGGACAGCGCCTGGAGGGGTGGGCGGGGCTGAGCGTGAGCTCCTCCCCCCAGACCCAGCAGGTATCCTTCCCGGGCTCCTGGGAGACTTTGGACTCTCCTGGCCGGCCGTCCCCTCGGTGAACGCCTGGTGGGCAGGGTGGCTCGGCGGCTGGCAACACCTCCAGAGCGGAGGCGCTGGCCCCTGGCCAAGCCGCCTGGTGCCATTTTCTCCCGCTTGTCCGGGGGGGCAGGGCCCCAGCAAAGGCACCCAGAGCTGTCCACCCGCTGCTGACCCACATACGTCCGGGAGGCGATGACCGACTGAGCCATATCTCCGGGAGCTGAGTCAGTCGGGGAGACCATACTCAGGGCAGGGTCCGAGCATGGAGGGGACCCCTTATTATTATTTTAAAAAATGTTTGTATCGCTTTCAGAGCAGGAGAGAGAGAGAGACATCAATGATGAGAGAGAACCGTTGATTGGCTGCTTCCTGCATACGCTCAGCCACTGAGTCACCCCCCCCCTTTTTTAAATCCTCATCCGAGGATATGCCCTTTGACCTGTGGGCTGCGGCCCCTTTGGGGGTCGAGCGACCCTTTCACAGGGGTCGCCTAAGACCATCGGGAAACACATCGATAATTACATATTGTTTTTGTGATTGATCACTGTGCTTTAATGACGTTCAATTGGTAACCATGAAAATACATCCTGCGTATCAGATATTTACATGACGATTCGTAACAGTAGCCACATGACAGTGATGAAGCAGCCACGAAAATAATGTTATGGTTGGGGGTCCCCACAGCATGAGGAGCTGTATGAAAGGGTCGCGGCATGAGGAAGGTTGAGAACCACTGCCTTAGAGAGAGGGGGAAGGAGAGGGAGGAAAGGGAAGGGGGAGGGAGAGCCAGAAAAACATGGATTCGAGAGAGAGAACATGGATTGGCTGCCTTCTGCATGTGCCGCGACCAGGACGGATCCACACCCCGGGTACGTGCCCTTGACTGGAATCGAACCCAGGATCCTTCCAGTACACAGGCCAGCGCTCTACCCACTGAGCCAAACCAGCTAGGTCAGCCCCCCTGCTTTTTAAGGCTTTTCTTGGGAAAGGGTCCCCGGTGCACACCTGGGCCGAGGGCTTGGGCCGGCCTCGCCCGCTCCAGACATGGGGGGCGGGATCTCCCCACACTTTGATGTTGGAAAGTCAGTGCCTGCCGGGGCCCGTATCGCTCACATGTCAAACAATCCCCTCCGGAGAGTCTCGTTCTTCGAACCCAGCCCCGGCCAGTCACCAGGGGAAGGGACCAGGCCGGTGAGGTCAGGGCGCTACATCCCAGCATGCCTTGCAAGCACCGGGGAGGATGAGGGTGGACAGAAGATGTGGGACTTTCCCTGGGTCCCGGAGGCTGGCAGGTGTGGAGCCGGGCAGGTGAGGCTGAGTCACGAGGGGCCCTGGGCGTGGCTTCTTGGACCGGCTCCAGAGTTGACAGGAAGGTTCCAGTAACGGGTGCTGAGCTGGCCCATCCCTGCACGTAGCAGGGGGAGGGGGAGGGGGAGGAGAGGGGTGGGAGGGGAGGGGTGGGAAGAGGAGAGGAGAAGGGAGGAGGGGGGAGGGGGGTGCATAAGATGAGGAGGTGATACTCCTAACAGATGATTTTTTTTTTTAAATATATTTTATTGATTTCTCACAGAGAGGAAAGGAGAGGGATAGAGAGCCAGAAACATCGATGAGAGAGAAACATCGATCAGCTGCCTCCCGCACACTCCCCACTGGGTATGTGCCCGCAACCAAGGCACATGCCCCTGACCGGAATCAAACCCGGGACCCTTGAGTCCGCAGGCCGACGCTCTATCCACTGAGCCAAACCGGCCAGGGCTAACAGATGATTTTTTAAAAATGTATCTTTACTGATTTCAGAGAGGAAGGGAGAGGGAGAGAGAGAGAGAAGCATCCGTGATGAGAGAGAAACATCCATCGGCCGCCTCCTGCACACCCCACACTGGGGATCAACCCACAACCTGGGCCTGGGCCCCGACTGGAATGGAACCGAGACCTCCTGGTTCATAGGCCGACGCTCAACCCCCCCGAGCCACGCCGGCCGGCCTTAAAGCTGGGCCTGTGAGGATCTCAGAAACTCGAAACCCACTCTCGTCCCCCACAGGCTCGAGGAGTGGCCGAGAACCAGACCTAATGGATCCAGCACCCCAGGCCCGTCCATCCGTCTGTCCGTCCGTCCGTGGGCAGTTCTCCAATGCAGGGGGCCTGGTGGGTGTCGGCGCCTCTCACAGCAGAGCCGGGGGTGGGCGGAGGGAGGAGGGCTTCCAGCTGGGAAAGCCTGAGCTGCTCCCCAACCTCCCTAACGCTCAGCCTCCCGTGGCCCCAGGGGGCGTCCTGCCTCGCAGACCTGCTGGGGGCTCTATGCAGCGCCTCATCTCATTGCAGCCCTGCACGAGGCAGGGAGCTGGGGGCAGGGGGCAGGGAGCCAGGGGGCACAGGGCAGGGAACCTGGGGGCACAGGGCAGGGAGCCAGGGGGCACAGGGCAGGGAGCTGGGGGGCAGGGGGCAGGAAGCCAGGGGGCACGGAGCAGGGAGCAGACACACAGCACACACTCACAGGGAGATAATGAACGAATGCCTGACTCGCCTGGCACACTGCTTGCCATCTAGTAGGTGCTTAATGAGGGGGCCTGCTGCCCAGCCGGGTAGCTCACGGCTGAGCGTCGAACTAGGAACCAAGAATCGGACGGTTCAATTCCCGGTCAGGGCACAAGACCGGGCTGGGCTGTGGGCTCGATCCCCTGTGGGGGGCATGCAGGAGGCAGCTGATCGACGATGTCTCTCTCTCATTGATGTTTCTCTCTAGCCCTCTCCCTTCCTCTCTCTCTAAAATATATTTTAAGAAAATAAATAAGGGGGGGGGGCTGCTGTGTGACTTCGAGCAAGTCCCCTGCCTTCTCTGAGCCTCTGTTTGCTCATCTGTAAAATGGGCCCGTGGACCTGGATCTGGGAGTCCGAGCTGCCGATCCTGGTTAGATGCTAATGGACTAGTTCAGGGTCTGTCCTTCCTGCAGCGACACCGGTTAAGGGAAGAAATACAGGAAGTGCTGCTGCATGGCGAGTAGGTTCTGCCAGGCCGAGCAGTACCCCGACGGGACCGGGCTGCTGGCCAGCGGGGGCCTCCGGTAAGTGGTGAGGGCGGTGGCCCCTCGCAGGCCGCCCAGGGGAGGGGCTGGCCGCGGTCCAGACACGAGACCCCCACATCCTCTGGTTTCTTAAGAGAAGCCACAGACCCGAGGTATCCTCTGGGTCAGCTCCCGATTCTGAACCCTGGCAACTGACCCTCAGGTGCCTCGGTGCCTGGGAGGCCAGGCCGGGCTTGGGGGAGGGTCAGCTGGGTTCTAGGAGGAGCTGAGCGGGTTCCTAAAGGGCCGGGCCAGCAAGCCTGGGGGGCTGTGTGCGTGTGACTGTGTGAGTGCACGTGTGTGTGACCGACGTGTGAGTGTGCATGAGTGTGACCGACGTGTGAGTGCACGTGTGTGTGACCGACGTGTGAGTGTGCGTGAGTGTGACCGACGTGTGAGTGCACGTGTGTGTGACCGACGTGTGAGTGCACGTGTGTGTGACCGACGTGTGAGTGTGCGTGAGTTTGCACGCGTGTACACACATATGCGTGTGACTGTCTGACGGTGACTGTGGCTGGTGTGTGCACGTGTTGTAGCTGTAATGCGTGAGTGCATGCATGCGTGTGACTACGCATGTGCATGCGTGAGTGTGAGCACAGGGGAGGTGGCGGGGGCACAGGGAGCCACCGGCTGTTTAACAAATATTTGTCGGGCACCTGCTCTGAGGAGGGAAGATGAGTGAGCTGTCCTCGCCCTCGCCCAGGGCAGGGGCGCTGTGGACGGGGGAGGGAGAAGGGCGATGGGGGAGGGAGAAGGGCGACGGGGGAGGGAGAAGGGCGACGGGGGAGGGAGAAGGGCGACGGGGGAGGGAGGAGGGCGACGGGGGAGGGAGAAGGGCGCACACACACGCCACCGGAACGGACGGGAGATCGAAACAAACCCTCAAAACACAGCCAGGGGCCCACCTGGCCCAGGAGAGCAGGGAAGGCCAGTTCCCCTGAATCGGTGGAGGGCTGGGGAGAATCCGGGAATATTCCGGGGCCCCAGGGCGGGCACACCCAGGGCGGGAGGGGTGACCTCCCTGCGACCTGCCTGGCAGCACCAGATCTCCCAGGAGCAGATAAGTGCTGACCAGCTGCTCCAGCCACACCCAGGGAGAGGCCGCCAGGGGAGAGGGCCGGCTCCGGGTGCGAGTGAGTCGTGGGGAGCCTGCAGGGGCTCCTGAGCCGGGGACAGGCGGGAGTGAGGGTGCTGCCACCCAGCAGAGGGTGCCCAGGGCGCGTGCCCGGCTCTGCAGGGTCCTGGGGACAAGACGGGCAGAGCAACGCTGGGCAGAGGCATCTGAAGAAACATGTCCCGCCCCGGCCGGTGTGGCTCAGTGGATAGCACGCTGGCCTGCAGCCTGAAGGGTCCCGGGTTCTATTCAGGTCGAGGGCACGTACCTGGGTTGCAGGCTCCTCCCCGACCTGGGCCCTGGTCGGGGTGCGTGCAGGAGGCAACCCATCGATGTGTTTCCCTCACATCGATGTTTCTGTCTCTCCCTCTCTCTCCCTCGCTCCCTAAAAACCAGTGGAAAAATATCCTCGGGTGAGGATTGTAAAGAAGAAACATGTCCCTCTGGGGGAGCTGGGGACCCCCCCAGGTGCCCTCCCGGGGCCACAGTGGGGGCACTGCCCCTGGCTCCCCCCTGTAGGCAGGATCCCGGGCTCTGGCCCCCTCTTCACGGGCCAGCGACCTTGGGCCGCCCGTCTCCTCCGAGGGCTGTGGTGCAGCAACCGCGATAAACGGCGAGGAAAGCGCCTCGTAAACCGAACCAGGACGAAGGTCGCGTGGAGCCAGGCGGGGCCTCCCGCCGGCCCGGACATGGCGCTGGGCCCGCTTCCCGCGCACCGTCTGCCCGGGAGCAGAGGCTGGAGGCGGGCGGGCGGCTGTGCCCTGCGCCCCCAGGCACAGCCTCCTGTCGGGGCAACAAGGGGGACCCCGAGGTCACGTGGGTGCAGAAATGAGCTCGGTGCCAGCACCTGGGGCTTTGCAGGAGACGAGGTGCCGTTGGAGTCCCCCCGCCCCCCATGTGTGGCCTGGCCAGCCCAGGAGCCAGGTGTGTCTAAGCCAGTGGTGGGCAAACTCATCAGTCAACAGAGCCAAATATCAACATTACGATTGGAATTTCTTTCGAGAGCCAAGTTTTTTAAACGGAAACCATACAGGTAGGTACACTGTCATTCACTTAATTAGGGTCCTCCTAAGGCTTAGGAAGAGCCACACTCAAGGGGCCAGAGAGCCGCCTGTGGCTCTCGAGCCGCAGTTTGCCGACCACGGGTCTAGGCGAAGCCTGGGCCATCGCCTCTGGAGTCAGTTGGACACGTCAGAGGCACCACAGGCCTCTGGTGGCTGCAGGAGGTTCTGGGGTGCCCCGCACACCCCGCTCCTGTCCAGCCCCCCCGCCCCCGCTTCCCCACTGTCCTGCCTATTTCCATAGAGCAAGCCCCCCCAACACACACACTCCAACACACACACACCCTCCCATGCACTCACACACCTTCCCCTGAGCCCTGCCTGCCTCCCCCACATCCCGCCGGCGAATCCTCCGCTATTTCCCAGACGACGGAACCGCCTCCAGACTCCGAAAGGGGCTGAGGACGGGCTCCCAGGGATCTGCCTCCTCCAACTACAGGGACCTTCCCAGAGGAAGCAGCTACGTGCAGGGGACGGACCGCGCTCAGCCCGGAGGCGCTATCCCTGAGCAGACGCAACCAGCCAGGGACCTGCTGAGCACGAGGTCGGAGGGCCGAGCCCTGCGGCCGTCCCCTGGGGCGTAGCGTGGCCTCCGCCGGGCCCTGGCGCTCTGAGCCTCACCGTCCGCATCTGTGAAATGGGCCCGGCGCCTGGAACACCCGAAGATTCCGAACGGCCGTCCCTCCCGTCCCTTCTCAAGTCTCCTCTCCAGGAGATCGTCGCCGAGTCCACATCCGATGACAAGCCGGAGGCCCCGCAGACACGCCACTCGCAGCCAGTGGGGCTGGAACGCAGACGCGCCTCCTCCACAAGGCCCGGCACGCACACCTCGGCTCCTACAGCGTCGGTTGAACCCCACCTCCCAGCAGCCCGATGGGGCCCAACACGGCCCAGCTCCGCCTGCAGAGCTCACGTCCCTACAGCCTCTTCCACCTGAACAGGGTCCCCTTCCCTTTCCTCCTGGCCCCCAGCCGGCTCTGGGACACCCCCACCCCCCACCCTACCCGCCTGCCTCTGCCTCCCGCTCTGGCCTGCAGGCCCCGTCCCCTCCTCCCCCCATGACCTTATAATGTCTGCCCGTGTCCTGGTCCACACGTCCGTGCACAGGGAGCTGAGACAGCGGTTACAAAAAGCCCAGAGGGCACTTTATTGGGGGTCTCTGTGCCCCGCTCAGGAGCCAGGAGACGACCATCCTGAGAGTCTGTCCCCCCCCTCCACGCCCCCCCGCTGGCCCAGCCCGGGGCCCACAGCGGGGGGACGTCTTAGAAAAAATAGATCTCTATGTACACCTGGTGCATCTGCAGCACATAAATTAGGGAGTGCTCTGACCCCCGCCCGCGGAGCCCACGCACTGGGAGGGAGGCGGGCCGAGTCCAGAGAGTGCAGGCCCTGTTCCCTGGGCCGCGGCGCCCTGGGCCTCCCCGCCTCCCGGCCTCCGTCCAGGCGCCCGGCGTCCGCAGCCTGATCCGGGTCGGGCGTCAGGAGGCCCCGTAGAAGCCACACGTGCCACATGGTCACCGGACAAGTCACTTCAAAAACCCAGAGTTTGTAATTCCACGAGGCGAGGAGACCCCGAGTCTCTGCTTCCTCCGCAGAACAACAGTCCTCCCCGTCGATCAATCAGTCCATCGATCTATCGGTCCATCGATCGGGGCCACGGCCTCAAGTCCACGCATCTCACTCGGGTCCACTCAACCCCTCAGTTCCGACTCCCGGCCACCTCCTCCTCCTTCCAGCCGCTGGAGTTCTTGCCGAACTTGTAGACGAGCCGCCGGCCGTCCACGCGCTCCAGGATCTCCCGTTTGTAGTAGTACCTGAGCGGTTGTGGGGGGGCGGTCAGAGGGGCCCGGGCAGGGCACGCCCCAGAACCCAGCCCCCTCTGGCTTCCAGCCCCACCAACCTGAGCTTAGAATCGCGTCCCCGGTCCAGCCTGTTTCTTTAAATCTACGGCTGTGCCTGGGGCTCGTCCTGAACCCACACTCTTCAGGCCCAGAGACAAGCAACCTGGTGCCTCCACAGGGCACAGGGGGGGGCATGTGGATAAATGACCACTGAGGCCCAGCTGTGGGGGCTCAGTGGTTGAGCCTCAACCCACGAACCAGGAGGTCACGGTTCGATTCCCGGTCAGGGCACAGGCCCGGGTTGCGGGCTCGATCCCCAGTGTGGGGCGTGAAGGAGGCGGCCGATCCGTGATTCTCTCTCATCATGGATGTTCCTCTCCCTCTCCCTTCCTCCCTGACATCAATAAAAATATATTTAAAAAAATAGCCAATGACACTGAGTACCTTTCCTGGGACACGCATGTGGGAAGCCGCACAGCGATGTTGGGGGACAGTCCCCGGGACTCGTCTACCCCTCAGGGTCAGCGGAAGCTGTGGTCCCCGCCCCACGGACTCCGGCCCCGGCCCCCCGGCCGCCCTCACCGCATGGCCCGGCTCAGCTTCTCGTAGGTCATGCTGCTGTTCTTCTTCTTCTGGCCCCAGAGCTGGGCCACGGCCTCGGAGCGCAGGAACTTGAAGACGCCCTCCTGCCGGTTCTCCCACCTCATCAGGCCCTCGTTCAGCTCCGGGTGGAGGAGGAGGTCCCGGATGAACTCCCACAGGTGGGTGCCTCTGGGGGCTGCGGGCCCAGGGGTCCGTCAGCGGCAGCCGGGGGACCCCGCCCCGCCGGCCGACCCGTGACCCGCACGGCCCCCACCCAGCGCCGGGACCCAGGAGGGCCGGCTCCCGGACCGACACGCGTCCCATCCACAGCTGGTGACCGTCGGCCACGAAGGGACCCCCAGAGCTGGTCCTGCCCCGGGGGGCCAGGAGACGACTTCCTGGGAACAATGACCCCCCGAGACGGGGATAACCCAGCCGCCCCGTGCAGGGAGTCCAGGGGCACCGGGTGCAGGGGCACCGGGAGAGGCCGGGCCTGCCTCCGCCAGCCTCAGTTTCCCCTCCGCTCCAGGGCACAGGCCGGGCTCTGCCACTGGTGGTGAGCGACAGCCCTGTGCCCGCACCCCATCCTGCACCCCATCCTGCACCCTGTCCCACTTCCGGGCTCAGCACCCCGTCCTGCACCTCGTCCTGCGCCCCGTCCCGCACCCCATCCTGCACCCCATCCTGCACCCCGTCCCGCTCCCGGCTCAGCGCTCACCGTGCTTGCTCTTCCGGCCCTCCACACCGTCCCGGGCCTCGCGGCTCAGCTTCCGGGGCCGGCCCCGCTTCCGTTTCCCGTGCTTGGGGTCCCCCTTCTTAGAGTCGGGGAAGTCGGCTGTGGGCAGGAGGGAGTCGGGTGGGAGGTCAGGTGGGAGGTCGGGAGTGAGGGGGGCCGGGGCGGGCAGCCCCCTGCGGGCAGCCTCCACTCACCCCTGGAGAAGAGCTTGCTGTCCCTGGGGTCCAGGTCCACGTCGCTTGCCCCCGAGTCGGAGGAGTGGGAGCACCCGGAGGCACCGGTCCCTGGGGAGGAGGCGGGTCCGAGTGAGTCCCTCACCGCCCTCACGCTCTGCGGACAGGGACAGGCTGCCCGGCCACCCCGACCCGGCCTCTGGCAGAGCTGGGAACCAAGGGCGGGGACATGGGGTGGTGGGGAGGCTGCAGCCAGGGGAGCCCTCACCTGCGGTGGAGCCAGTGGAGCCGTCCAAGCTGCCCGGGGACGGGGTCCCCGCACCATAGCTGCCCGAGTGGTAGGGGCTGGGCTGCAGGCCGTCCTCTGGCATCTCCGGGCCAAAGGGGCTGCCCTGGTCTGGGAGGAGGCGAGAGTTCAGACCAGGCCCGGAGCAAGGGGCGGGGCAGACGGGCCGCCCAGACGGTGACCAGTGACCTGCTGACCGCCAGCCGGGAGACAGGTGTGTGTGGGGAGGGGCAGAGAGGTGGGGGGCGGGGTGCTCACCAAAGGGGCCGGGGTCCCCCAGTGTGTCCTGAAACGAGGTGCTGTCCTGCTCCAGGAGGTCGATGATCCAGCTGAGCTCGTCCGGGAAGCTGGACGCTGAGGGGGAGGCGGGTCAGAGCTCAGCTGCCGCCTCCCCTCCCCCTGCCCCGTCTCTCTCCCTCTTCCCCGGGGGCTCCACTGGGGGCCCCATGGCCCCGGGCCCTCCGTCCTTCCCACAGTCACGTGGACCCCAGACCTCATCCGGGACCCGGGACTCGGGGATCCCCCCGCCCCCCGGCCCAGCCTCCCTGACGGCGAGCAGCCCCCCAGCCCCGCACTCACTGAGGCTCCACAGCTGGGCGTAGAGCTGGTCCCCCAGGGGCCCGAAGACGGCCCGCAGCTCCTCGGGCGGGCAGCTGCAGAGCGCGGCCCCGTCCATGTCGCAGCGCGAGAAGTCGATGGTACTGGCGTCAAACTTGTTCTTCTCCACCTGGTAGCTGATCCAGTCGAGCACCTGGGCCTTCGACCAGAACTGGGGCTGCTCCCGCGACCAGCTGGCCTTTTCTGGGGGGCGGGGGGCACCGCGAGCGAGGGTCAGCCGCCACCGCGGACCCCCTCCCCGAACAGGACAGGACGGGGTTCGCGCCCTCTACCACCACCCGGGCACCTCCACCTCCAGCAAGTCCCCCCACCACCCTGCGGCAGCCCCTCCCCAAACAGGACAGGACGGGGTTCGCGCCCTCCACCTCCACCTGGGCACCTCCACCTCCAGCGAGTCCCCCCACCACGCGCCCCCCCCCGTCCCGCAACCGCGAGGGGTTCGCGCCCTCGCCCGGTGGATCCGCCACCTCCAGCGAGTCCCTGGTGGGAGGCGCTCCTCCTGCCTGACCCCCAAGCCACCTGACCTCAGAGGGACCCCCTCCACGGTCGCACCCCTCCCTGGGGACCCACCTGGGCCCTCGGGCGGCATCTGGGGGCTGCTCAGGGACAGCACGAGGTCGTCGGCCCCGAAGGCGGCGGCGGGGTTCGGGGGGACAGGGGCCAGGGCGGGGTCCTCCGGGCTGTACATGGCGCTGAAGTAGTTGCTGAAAACGTTGCTGATCTCACAGGCTGCGGCCATGGGGCTCCTGGGGGAAGAGGGGGCAGGTGAAGGGCGGGGCCGCCCCTCGTCCTGCAGCCACTGGGGTCCCGGGAAGCCTGAGGGAGGAAGCCATGGAGGCCCCCATTTCCCAGGACACCCCGTCTTTACGTCGGGCCCCATGATCTAAGAAGGTGCTGGGGGCCCCCGGCTGGGCTCCCGCCTCGGTCGCCTGGACCCTTGAGTGAGGCTGACAAAGTCGTAGCCACCCTGTCCCCCTCGGCTCTCGGACCCTCAGGACACCCCGCTCCCCTGACGTCCCGCACACCTGCCGGGGACCCCGGGGCCAGAACCCACCATTTCCTGGCCCAGGCTGGAAGGTGGGGGCCTACCTACCACAGGGGCCGTGCGGGCGGGCGCGGCAGGATGGCGGGCGGGCGGGCGCGATGGCGGGACCGGGACCGGGACCGCGGGCGTCCGCAGCGCAGGAAGCAAAAGCTGAGCAGGTAGTGCGTCCGCCCGCCCGCCAGCCGCCTAAATAGGCCTGGGAGCCCCGCCCCGCCAGCCTGGCGAGCGGGGCCACCTGAGCTGGCGGCTCATTGGACAGAGGGGATTTCCTGGCCTTTCCACTGGGCTCCCGGCCCCGAGTGATTTGCATATTTTGTGCCACTTGGCCCGGGTCCGACCCGGGATGCTGGGAAGTCAGGCCCAGCTGGTTTAATGATTGTCAGACGGTTGCACCCTCTGGGGTTGGGCACCAGGCACCGGCCGGGGCGGGCGGCGGCGGGAGGGTCGCCGAGGGGCGGGTAGCTCTGTGCTTCCCACCAGCCTCCCTCGGGCTCGGAGATTCCTCCAGGGGGTGGGTCGGGGGGCAGGTGCTGGAGGGGCTGGCGAGGGGGCAGGGCCCTGGGGGCTCGAACCCCTGGGGGACATGGGTCCCCCAGGCACCCCCAGCGTCCGTCCCAGCCCAGCCCCAGGGCCTGTCTGCTGACACCCATTTTCTCTGCTGGCCGGGACCCCGTCCAGGTATCGGGGCGGCAGCAGCCACGCCCAGACAGGGCCAGCTGCGTGTAGCCCGTCCCCAGCCCTCCGCCCGGGGCAGCGGATGGTGCAGGAGCCCACGGGCTATGTCTAGTCGTCCACCTCGTCTACCGGTCGACCGTCTCTTCGCCGCTCACCTGCCGCTCGCCTGCCGCTCGCCAGCACCTCTGCTGCCCTCTCCTGGCCGCAGCCCGGATACCGGCGTCCGTCATTCCCGCCGGAAAAGGGGGTGTTTAGTGTTTACCTTAACGTAGTCCCTTTTCACCTTCCCTTATCCCCACTTTGTGTTTTCATTTTTTTAAATGTATTTTTACTGATTTCAGAGCCGGTGGCGGGGGAGGGAGAGAGAGAGACATCAATGGTGAGAGAGAATCATGGACCGGCTGCCTCCTGCACGCCCCACACTGGGGATCCCGGGCCTGTGTCCGGAGCGGGAATCGAACCCGGGACCTCCTGGTTCACGGCTCAACCACGGAGCCACGCCGGGCGGGTGCTTATCGCCACTTTGTAGACGAGACATCGCAGCTCAGAGCCCAGGCCACAGGGAGCTGGTTAGGTGGTGGGGCTGGGAGTTAAGGCCACTGACGGGGCTCCCGCCAGGCACACGTCTCCCAGCTCCACCCCCCCCCCCGCACCCCCCCAACCACAGCTCTGTGACTTCCTCGTGCCTGCGGTTCTCTCCAGGGACTCAGCCCAGACCCAGGGCCCTGCCCTGGCTGTTTGCTCAGTGGTTAGTGTCAGTCCATCCACCCAGAATCACAGGGTCGATTCCCGGTCAAGGGCATGGACATCAGTCGCAGGCTCGAGCCCCGGCCCCCATAGGGGTGTGTTTGTGAGGCAACCAATGGACAGGTCTCTCTCCCTCCCACCACTCCCTCTAAAAAAATGAATGGAAAACATACCCTCGGGTGAGGATTTAAAAGCATACACACAACACAGGGCCCGTGTCCTACAGACCCACCCCGTTGAGACCCTGGAGGGGGGGAGGGGGAGCAGGGAGAGGTGGATGGAGCAGGAGGCGTGTTTTCTGGTTTCTCCCTGACTGTGTGACTCAGTTTCCCCATCTCTAAAAGCAGGTTCAGCCCGGCCGGCGTGGCTCAGTGGGTTGAGCATGGACCTCTGCACCAGGAGGTCAGGGTTCGATTCCCGGTCGGGGCACAGGCCGGGGTTGTGGGCTCCGTCCCCAGTGTGGGGCGTGCAGGAGGCAGCCGGTCCATGACGCTCTCTCCTCATGGATGTTCCCATCTCTCTCTCCCTTCGTCTCTGAAATCAATAAAAATATATAATTTTTTAAAATAAGAATAAATGCAAGGTGGTTCGGACTTAACCCCCGAGGCCTCTCCCAGCATCTGGCTCTCGATGCAGCCGCGACGCGGGCCGGCTACCACCCTCTCCGGCTCCTCCGTCACTGGTCACTGCCCAGCCCAGGTGGCCCAGGGCCGAGTGCCGCTGGCGGGTGAAGGGTGCAGCGCTTACTCAAAGGGGAGGTGCCCCGCCCCCCGGCTGCCTCTCGAACTCCACAGCCCAGGGAACCGGCTTCCCGCCCACTTTGTGTTTGAAGCTGCCGAGGGGGGGGGGGGGCCAGGGCAGGGGGTTCAGTTCCGGGCCTCCCCACGGGGCCAGGCCTGGATTTCCCCAGCGCCTGGGGGGGCCTCCCCGAGGTTGCAGAGCCCCAGGCGGGCTCACCCTCCGTCACCCAGGAATGTGGCAGAACCAGCTCCCGGCCCAGGACTGCGCCCTCGGCCTCACAGGAGGACACCTGGGGACGCAGGCTCCGGGGAGACCAGCTCCCAGGCCTTCGAGGGGCTGCAAGGAGAAATGGGCCCCTCACCTCAAGGACTTCTTTATTTTTTAAATATATTTTTGTTGATGTCAGAGAGGGAGAGAGGAACATCCATGATGAGAGGGCACCACGGACCAGCTACCTCCCGCACGCCCCCCACTGGGGATCAAGCCCACAAACTGGGCCTGGGCCCTGACCGGGAATTGAGCCGTGACCTCCTGGTTCGTAGGTCGATGCTCAACCTGAGCCCCGCCGGCCGGGCCCAGTATTTATGCCTTTGAGACGGTGATGCTGTGAAGATTGTGGAAAGGCTCAGGATTGTGCCTCTGAGGGAGGGAGGGTCGGGTGGGGTGGGAAGAAGCTTCCAGAACAGAGGTCAGAGGGGCTGTGGGATGGGGGCAGGGCCTCCTAAGGAGAGGCAAGAGCCACCTCAGGGCCAACGAGCAGCTGAGTCAGGTGCGGAGCCTCAGGACAGCCCTGGAACCGTCCGCCTGCAGCCCTGAGACCAGTCTCCTATGACGACGGCCTGGGACAGACGCACCCACCATCACGGCCTGTCACGTGGTCGTACTGCTCGCTCGCTTTTGGGAGGGAGAACAATCCCTTTCCTGCTGGCTGGTTCCTCCCAAGCCCAGGGCAGGACGGGAGAGGCCGGTGTTGTAACCTCAGTCAAGGACAGAGCCACAGCCGGGCAGAGCCACAGCCGGGCAGAGCCACAGCCGGGCAGAGCAGACTCGGGGTCAGGGGTGCCCCGCATGTAAGAAAAGCAACTTAAAAATGTATTTACCCCTGGCTGGTGTGGCTCAGTGGATAGAGCGTCGGCCTGTGGACTGAAAGGTCCCGGGTTCGATTCCGGTCAAGGGCATGTACCTGGGTTGCGGGCACATCCCCCACAGGAGATGTGCAGGAGGCAGCTGATTGATGTTTCTCTCTCATCGATGTTTCTGCCTCTCTATCCCTCTCCCTTCCTCTCTGTAAAAAATCAATAAAATATATTTTAAAAAAAAAGTATTTACACATGGTTGGTGTGGCTCAGTGGATAGTGTCAGACCAAAGGGTCCCGGGTTAGATTCCGGTCAAGGGCACAGACCTCGGCCGCAGGCTCCTCCCCAGCCTGGTCAGGGGCATGCAGGAGGCAACCCACATCATGTTTTTCTCTGTCTTTCCCTCTCTCTTCTACGCTAAATAAACAAATAAAGAGATGGAAAAATACCCTCGAGCGAGGATTAACAAAAAAGTATTTAAATATTTCTCTGCGACCCTCCCTTCCCCACCCCGAGCCCCACCCTGACTTGCTAGCTGCTTAGATCCCCTCCTGGGGGCCAGGTCAGAACCTGGTCACCCGCCCGCGAGGTCACCCAGGCTGAGGCGGGCGCGGCCCCGGGGCTGGC
This sequence comes from Myotis pilosus, assembly GCA_036010255.1. Lineage (NCBI taxonomy): Eukaryota > Metazoa > Chordata > Mammalia > Chiroptera > Vespertilionidae > Myotis > Myotis pilosus. Next base: position 481,691 of record JASKON010000027.1, read on the forward strand.
GAGGAGCCTCCAGAAGGACAAACAAGACCAGCCCTCAGCCGGGTCTAGACGAGGAGCCACCGCAGGGGGGACTGCGGGAACGGGGTGCTGCGCGTCGCCCGCTCCTCCTGGACACATGATAAACCGCGTGGCTGTGGTTTCTTCACGCAGGCCCTGCAGCCGGGCTCCCCGAGGACGAGGACGGGGACACTGTGGCCCTCGGGGTCTCCCCAGGGACCGTCCTGGGACGCTGCACAGGGGGGCACCGAGGGGAAGGAATCTGGCAGCCCCTCGATCCACAACTCCAACTTAAACACGCACCGGTTAAAAAGATTTATTAAAATACAGATTCACCCTGAAAAGGGAGTGACCCCAACGCAGGCGTTTGCACAGAACGTCAAGAATCAGCCAGAGGGCCCGGCCAGTGTGGCTCAGTGGTTGAGCATCAACCTGTGAACCAGGAGGTCACGGTTCGATTCCCGGTCGGGGCACAGGCCCGGGCTGTGGGCTCGATCCCCTGTGGGGCGTGCAGGAGGCAGCGATCCACGATGCTTCTCTCATCATGGACGTTTCTCTCTCTCCCCCTCCCTTCCTCTCTTTAAAAAAATCATTTAAAAACATTCTTTTTAAAAATCGGCCAACGAGGACCAAGTCCTCCGCTCGCTCCCTGACCCTCCAGTGGGCGGAGGGCCTGCCCACGAGCAGCCTGCACTGAGGGCCGGGGGTCTCCAATCTCGGGGTCCAGAGCAGCCCCCATGAGTCAGACTCGGGCCCGGAGACCAGGCCGTCGAGGGAACACATCTCAGCGGGGGCTGGAGACGGGGACGGGGCGGATCATTCCAGAAGCCAGCACAGGGCGGCACGCGGGCGGCGTGGGGACAGCCTCTAGCGGCCCTCGGGCGCCAGGAGCTGCTGCACGTAGTGGACCACGTTGCTGTGGAGCTGGGCGGCGGTGGCGGCGAAGGTCTCCTTGGCGAGGGCCCGGGCCGCCTCGCTGCCGCCCATCATGGCGCGGTACAGCGGGAGCGTGTACTTCTGCTTCCCCTGCAGGGAACACACACATGCACACGTGCGCGTGCCTACGTGGCCAGCCCCGGGGTCAGTCCAGCCCCTGCCCGGGCCGGTCCCAGGTAGTCGGGCAGGTGCCCGAGGGCCAGCGGGGGAGGAGCTTCCCACACACAGAGAAGCCAGCGTTCCCCCCGCTCCAGGGCCGCAGGGACGCTCACACCTGACCGGACAGGGGGGCTCCCCAGGGGCTCGGAGCAAAGATGGGGCAGAAGGGCCCAGCCCAGGGCCCAGCCCAGCCAGTCGGGCTCGGGGGACAGAGCGTCAGCCGCTCTGAAGGGTCCCGGGTTTGGTTCTGGTTGCAGCTCCCCAGCCCTGGTCGGGCGCGTGCAGGATGCAACCAATCACGCAACCAATGGATGTGTCTCTCTCACATCGATGCTTCTCTCTGTCTCTCCCCTCCCCGCCCACTCTCTCTAAAAATCAATGGGAAAATAGCCTCGGGTGAGGATTAACCAAAAAGGAAAAAAGGAAAAAAGAAAGATAACCCAGGTCCCAAAGGCACAGAGTCCCCCCCCCCTCCCCCCCGAACACGGAGCCTCAGGGGCTGGACCTCCCAGGAGGGCCGGGCTGCCACCGCCCAGCGGAGGGGCCTGAGCAGGGCTCTGTCGCCAGCCCCTCTCCCCGGATTCTGTTCGGGCTCCTGAGACCCTGGCCCGTGCCCAGCAGGCAGCTCCCCAGGGACCTGGGGTGCAGCAGGGTCTGAACCTTCCCCTGCCACAGGCCCCCACCCGGCCCCAGGGGCACTGGGACCACAGCCTCTCGATCACTCACCTCCTCGTCCTTGGGCCTCCCTCCCCAGGGGCTGTGGGCAGACCCTCCCTGCTCTCCACCCCTCCCCCTGCTCCAGGGAAGGGTGAGGACCCAGAGCTGCGGGCTGGGGGCCTGGGGACGTGAGGGACCCACCTGGCTCTGCAGGAAGTCCTTGACCTTCCCGAAGTCCTCCTGGAGGTCGTTCTGAAGGACGATCTGGCCCCATCGCAGCCGAAGCTCCGCGTTGCGGGCGCCCGAGATCTTCGGGTACATCTCCCCCAGCTTCTTCACATTCCCTGGAAAAGACGGGGGTCGGTATCTTTCTAAATAATTACTTTTTATTACTCATCTTTTTTTGTGTATATTTCTTATTGATTTCAGAGAGGAAGGAAGAGGGAGAGAGAAACATCAGTGATGCCTGGCCGGCGTGGCTCAGTGGCTGAGCGTCGACCTATGAACCAGGAGGTCGCGGTTCGATTCCCGGTCAGGGCCCAGGCCGGGGTTGCCGGCTCTGTCCCCCATGTGGGGCGTGCAGGAGGCAGCGATCCATGATTCTCTCTCATCATTGAGGTGTCTCTCTCTCCCTCCCTCTCTCTGAAATCAATAAAAATATATTGGGAGGGAAGAAATCACCCCTTTTCTCACCAGGCGGCAGAGGGGACTTCTGGAGGACCTTGTCCAGGAAGTACACCAGCTGGTAGGTCTTCCAGGAGCCGATGGCCACGGCCTCGATGGCCGGCATGTCCAGCTCCGGGGCCGCCCACAGCTGGGCCAGCTCCTCCGCAGGCTTCATGAGCGCGTCCCCGGGAGACAGGTCCGGGAGGTACGGCGGCCAGCCCGGGGTGTTCAGCCAGCGGTCGAACTCGAAGCCTGGAGACGAGACGATACCAGGAGATGCTGACCTCGCGGCCAGCTCCCAGCCTGGGGCCCGGACCCCTGCCGTCCCATCCCCGCTCCGCTGTCCACCAGCGAGAGGCTGGGCCCCTCGCTTCGCCTCTGCACCCGTCTTATGTGAAACGGGGGCGAGCCCTGCCTCAGTGATGAGGACTAAACGCACAGACACAGTGGGTAGCTCTGCACGCGGCCGGCCAGGCTGTCAGTGTAATGATTAACTCTCATTGGCCATGGAGGGTGCACGGCCGAGCCACCTGGCATCAGGGGTGCTGCCTCCCCAACCCCACGACGGGGAGACTCAGGGCTGGATGGGGTGGCGCAGGGGGCGGTGTCCAGCAACCCCTGTGATGGGGTGGCCTCCTCTCTCTCAGGCAGCCCTGGGCCCTCCCTCCCTGCACGAGGCAATCCCTGCTCTGCTGGGGCAAGGCTGCGGCCACTCCTGCCCCCACTCCTGCCCCCGAGGGCGCAGGCCCAGCCCAGGGTGTGAGCCAGCGGTCCAGGTTCCAGGAAAAGGAGGAGGGAGGAGCGAGGAGCCTGGGGCCTGGGCCTGGTCTGCTCCCCAGTGCCACCTGCTGGGTGAGCAGGTGCAGCGTCCTCTGGACGGACAGCAGGCAGGACGGCCAGATGGTCAGACAGCCCCTCCTGCCCCGGGCGGCCCGCTCACCTGGAATGGCGTCCACCTTCCGCTGCTTTAGCTCCGGGAAGTACTCCAGGTAGAACTCCAGGAGGTCGTCGGCCAAGATGCTTCGGAACTTAAACTCATTGACGTAGGCCTGGGAGGAGGGGGGCCTCTCCGTGGGCCTGAGCCCCGAGGTGGGGAGCCCTGTCCCCCAGACTCCTCCACCCCCCACCCCACTCCCACGCCCCCCAGCTTCCCTGCCCTTCTCCCATCCGAGTGGCCGGTACCTGGAGAAACCTGTCAAACTGATCCTGATCGCCCACCAGGTGGGCCAGGTAGGAGACGAAGCAGAAGCCTTTCTCGTAGGGGGTCTCGTTGTAGGTGTCGTCCGGGTCCACACCTGGCGGGGGCAGCGGGCGAGGTCGGAGCCTGGGCAACCCGGCCCCTTCGCGTTGTGCCCGAGCTGCAGGCTCAGCTCAGGCGGGAAAGGTCACAGCAGCCACCCCCGGGCACAGCCAGACAGGACCGCGGACCCACTGGGCCTCCCGCAGGCACCTCAGAGCGACCTCAAAGGGCCAAACCGTGGAGCTGAGAGGAGAACAAAGAAGCCAGCCCTGCCGGGCCGAGGGCCAGCTCCGTGGTTGAGGGTTGACCAGTGAACCAGGAGGTCGCGGTTCCTTCCCGGTCGGGGCACCGCCCGGGCTGGGGCTCGATCCCCAGGGGGGGGCCTGCAGGAGGCAGCCGGCCCAGATGCTCTCTCATCGTCCATGTCTCTCTCCCCTCTTCTCCCTTCCTCTCTGAAATCCATAAAGTAAAAATTTAATAAAGAGAGACCAGCCCCGCCGGTCGCCACCTGCGCGCCTTCCCGACCCGAGGCCTGACCCTGGCACCGCCCGGGCGGTGGGACCTCGGGAGGATGCGCAGACCCGCGGGAGGTCGGGCTGCAGGGCTTGGCTCCGCCCCGGGGGCGGGTCCTGGGAGCCCACTGACCAATCCCATGGGGAGGGGTGACAGAGGGCGGGGCCTCCGGACCCGGTTCAATCTTCACCCGCAGCTTGTTGAGCGGGTGACTTCCCTGTGGCTCCGCCCCGGGGGCGGGTCCTGGGAGCCCACTGACCAATCCCATGGGGAGGGGTGACAGAGGGCGGGGCCTCCGGACCCGGTTCAATCTTCACCCGCAGCTTGTTGAGCGGGTGACTTCCCTGTGGCTCCGCCCCGGGGGCGGGTCCTGGGAGCCCACTGACCAATCCCATGGGGAGGGGTGACAGAGGGCGGGGCCTCCGGACCCGGTTCAATCTTCACCCGCAGCTTGTTGAGCGGGTGACTTCCCTGTGGCTCCGCCCCGGAGGCGGGTCCTGGGAGCCCACTGACCAATCCCATGGGGAGGGGGTGACAGAGGGCGGGGCCTCCGGACCTGGTTCGATCTTCACCCGCAGCTTGTTGAGCGGGTGACTTCCCTGTGGCTCCGCCCCGGGGGCGGGTCCTGGGAGCCCACTGACCAATCCCATGGGGAGGGGTGACAGAGGGCGGGGCCTCCGGACCCGGTTCAATCTTCACCCGCAGCTTGTTGAGCGGGTGACTTCCCTGTGGCTCCGCCCCGGAGGCGGGTCCTGGGAGCCCACTGACCAATCCCATGGGGAGGGGTGACAGAGGGCGGGGCCTCCGGACCTGGTTCGATCTTCACCCGCAGCTTGTTGAGCGGGTGCTCCTCCCCGGTGGCGTCCATGTGCTGGCGGAGCAGCGCCCGCCCGGTGGCGGCCTCCAGGCAGGTGTAAGCGGCCCCTGGACCGGGAGAGCAGAGCCCCAGGGAGAAGGGTCAGCCCTGCGGCCGCGGGGAGAATGAGGACAGGCCCCTGCGCCGGGGCATTTCCAGGCTCAGGCAGGAACCTGAGCTCCGCAAACAGGCGTTTCACTGACTGCTCCCATCACAGGAGGAGCCATCGCCCAAGGTCTTCCCCACGGCGTCTCGCCTCCTCCTGCTCCCACAGTGACTGTGGGAAGAGTGTGTGTGTGTGGGGGGTACCAGGCAAGCGTTGGCTCCGGGCAAGTTCCTAACCGCCCAGCCTCAGCGCCCCACCGGCGCCTGGGGAGCACGTGGCCACTCCTCATGGGGTGGTCAGTGAGGAACCACAGACCGCCCGGCCGGCGTGGCTCCGTGGCCGAGTGTCGTCCAGGAGGTCAGGGTTCGCTTCCCGTTCAGGGCACAGGCCCGGGTTGCGGGCTCGGTCCCCACTGGGGGGCGTGCGGGGAGCAGCCCATCAATGATTCTCTCTCATCATGGATGTTTCTCTCTCTCTCCTTCTCCCTTCCTCTCTGAATTCAATTTTTTTAAAAAAATATATTTTATTGATTCTTTACAAAGAGGAAGGGAGAGAGATAGTCAGAAACATCGATGAGAGAGAAACATCGATCAGCCGCCTCCCGCACATCCCCCACCGGGTACATGCCCTTGACCGGAATCGAACCCGGGACCCTTGAGTCCGCAGGCTGACGCTCTATCCACTGAGCCACACCGGTTTCGGCCAATTTTTTTTTTTAAGAAGCACATCTGCCCTGGCCGGTGTGGCTCAGTGGATAGAGCGTCAGCCTGCGGACTCAAGGGTCCCGGGTTCGATTCCGGTCAAGGGCATGTACCTGAAAAAAAAAAAAAAAAAAGCCCTGACCAGTTTGGCTCAGGGGATGGAGCGTCGGCCTGTGAACTGAAGGGTCCCAGGTTCGATTCCGGTCAAGGGCATGTACCTTGGTTGCAGGCACATCCCCAGTGGGGGTGGGCAGGAGGCGGCTGATCAATGTTTCTCTCTCATCGATGTTTCTAACTCTCTATCCCTCTCCCTTCCTCTCTGTGAAAAATCAATAAAATATATTTTAAAAAGCACATCTGGGCTCACTTCGAGGTCGGCCTCCCCTGCTGAGTGACCGACCAGGCAGGTTCTCATTCTCTCTGAGCAGAGGGACCCCCGCACACCACGGGCTTCCGGGAACCGCTAAAGGCTGCACGTCCCTTGGCCCAGGCGACGCCAGTGTGTGAGGCGGGAAGCGGTGACCGACAGCCTGTGATTCGCTCGGGAAGGGACGCGATTCCGGGGTGAACCCGGGACACCTCTCCCCAGAGGCCTCCGCTCCAGTGAGTCACCCCGTGGGCAGCTATTCTGAGGTCCCCTCCCGGCACCACCGCCTCCCCGCTTTGCGCCATGCAGACCCTGCAGCCCAGGTGGTCACCCCCCCACGGCCAGGGGGGCCCCGCGGCCGCTCACCGAAGAGGCATGCAGAGATGCGCCGCTGCGCGTACATGGTGAAGCCCTCGTTGAGCCAGAACTCGCTCCAGTTGGCGTTGGTGACCAGGTTCCCGAACCAGCTGTGCGAGATCTCGTGGATGATGACGTCGGCCAGCGAGCGGTCCCCCGCCAGCAGGCAGGGGGTGACGAAGGTCAGGCACGGGTTCTCCATGCCCCCGAAGGGGAAGGACGGCGGCATGAAGAGGACGTCGTACCTGGGGGAGCCGGGGGGCGTGAGGCCCTGCTCCGGACCAGACCCCCCTCCCTCCCCACCCTGGACCCTGGACGGGCACAAAGGAGGGGGCCGGGGCTCAGATGGCGCCAGGCTCCTCAGATCCACGCTCTGCTGGGACTGCCCCCCCGTCTGCTCCCCAAAACTGTCCCCTGTTCTGCCTCCAAGCAGCACCCCCAGCTCACCGGAGGCCATGGAGCCATCACTCTATGTATTTTTACTAATTTCACAGGTTGATGCTCAGCCACTGAGCCGGGCCGGCCGGGCTGTGTGAACTTTGCTAAGGCGCCCTGGGTGCAGGCAGCTTCCGGTAGGCGGGAGATGAGTTGGCAAAGGTCCTGACCTCTGAACTCCACGACCACCGGGCCCGGTTTTATCGCCCGGGGAACGGTCACAGGTCCCACTCTGCACCAGGGATCCGGGTCTTGCTCACCCACCCCCACCCCCATCCCACCCCACCCCCACCCCCCTCTGGGATGGGACGCTTTGCTCCAGGAGGCAGAGGGGGGCTGGGGAGCCAGGGACATGCCAGTCGACAAGAACCTCACCTGCCCCAAACGTAGGGTCCGAAGAGTTTCTCTCCTGTGGCCAGGAACTCCTCGATCACGCCGTCGTACTCCTGCCTGGCAGCCTCGACCAGGCAGGGCTCGGCCCACACCCGGCTCCTAGGGACGGGCGAGCAGAGAGGTGCCTGGGCTGTTCACAGACCTGCAGGGCCCATCCCGAAACCCCCAGAGAGAACCCGCCTCAGCCTCATGTCAGCCAAAGGCCAGGGGGCAGTGCGGCCAGGAGCCTGAGGCCGGGCCCACCCGAGGGACGGACGGGGGACCATAGGGCGTGTCAGTGCCTGTGAGAAGCCGGTGCGGCAGGCGGGCGAGGCTGTGCCCAGGACATGGGGCCTCAGCTCCGGAGTGGGTTTGCCTTTTGCTTTAAAGGTCTGAGGGACGGGAGCATATCGGGGGCCGGTAAAGATCAATCGTTAGCCCGGCCGGTGTGGCTCAGTGGTTGAGAGTCGACCTATGACCCAGGAGGTCAGGGTTTGCTTCCCGGTCAGGGCACAGGCCCGGGTTGCGGGCTCGATCCCCAATAGGGGGCGTGCAGGACGCAGCCGATCCATGATTCTCTCTCAATCATGGATGTTTCTCTCCCTCCCTCTTTCCTCCCTCCCTCCCCCTTCCTCTCTGAAATCAAGAGAAATATATTTTCTAAAAAAGGTCAACCTTCAGTCCTGCTGCCTGAGCCCCAACCGCACCCCCAGGTGACCCCATGGCGGCCACAGACTTGGAAATGGACGGAGGGAGACAGGAGGAGGCAGAGCAGGGCCTCTGGGTCACTCAGGCCGCACGGACACTGCGGGCAGAGGGCTCAGGTGCCCCAGCTGCACCCACCTGAGAGCTCCAGGGCTCAGAGGCCTTCTTGCCTGGGGTCCAGCCAACCCTGCCTGCAGGGGGCAGGGGGGTGGCTCCTACCTGGGCCCCACCTCCGCCGAGGCCAGGTCTCCGATGGCCAGCGCGACGAGGTAGGAGGGGATGGGGTGGCTCATGCTGAAGAAGAACCCGTGGGGCCCTCGCCGCTCCCAGGTGTCGGCACTCATCACTGCGGTGAAGCCGTCGGGGACCTGAGGGGAGGGCGGAGGAGCCTTCGCTGCCGGGCCTGGCGAGCAGCAGGACCAGCCACCTGCACGGGGACCACAGAGTCCTCCCGGCCCCCAGCTTGCCCTAAACTGAGGGGATTTAGCCCGGCCGGCGTGGCTCAGGGGTTGAGCGTTGACCTATGAACCAGGAGGTCAGGGTTCGATTCCCGGTCAGGGCACGTGCCCCGGCTGGGGGGGTTGGGGGAGGAACAGCGTGCAGGAGGCAGCCGATCCATGGTCCTCTCTCATCATGGGTGTCTCTCTCTCTCTCTTACTCTCTGAAATCAATACCAATAGATTTAAACCGAGGGTACTGAGCACAGGCAAATGAGGTTCCTGAAGGCGGAGGGAATCTTTCCTGGACGGACGTCAGGCATGGTCCCCGGGCAGGTCCCCAGGCAGGTCCCGGGGCTGCCCTTACCTGGATGAGGGCGGAGTACGTGCACTTGACGGCAGGCGTGTCGAAGCAGGGGAAGAAGGACCGGTTCAGGACGGCCTGCCCCTGGGTGTACACAAAGGGCTTCTCCTTTCCCGCCGTCTGCTCGGGGGCCAGCCAGCACACCTAAGGGACAGGCATTTCAGAGCTCACCGCCCCCCGCCCCCCACGAGCTCAGCCCTACCAGGGAGGAAGGTGGGGAGGGAGCAGGCCCAGGCCATCCCCACTCTCGGTGCCACCCGGAGACTGAGGGCTCTGACTGGGACGATCTCTCCTCCTGCGAGTCCAACCCAGCCTGGCACCCCGACCAAGGCGCAGCATCCACTTCACAGGGCCCCATGGGTCCCCTCGAATCCCAGACCGGGTCTCGGACCCTGTCACCCTGTCTTCCTCCTGCGTCCTTCTCACCAAAAAAATAAAACCGCCCTGGCCAGTGTGGCTCAATGGATAGAGCGCCGGCCTGCGGACCAAAGGGACCTGGGTTCGATTCCCGTCAAGGGCACAGGCCGGGGTTGGGGGCTCGATCCCCAGGAGGGGGTGTGCAGGAGGCAGCCGATCCGTGATTCTCTCTCATCATCGATGTTTCTATCCCTCTCCTTCTCCCTTCCTCTCTGAAATCAATCAGAGTATAGATATATTTTTAAAGTATCCTTAAAAAAAGAAAAGAAAACCAAAGCAGCTGCATTTGAACTTGTGACAGAAAAGCAGAGCCCAAGTGGGGAGGAGTCTGTGGTCCCAGCGTGCCCTCCGTTCTAGACGGACCCTTTCAGGGGAAGCGCATGTCACACGCGAGGCCCTGGCTGCGATTCTGCATCGTTTCCCGTTAACCCTTAGCCCTGGGCCGATCGGGACGATCGCCGGAAACCCGATCTTCACCGGCAGCAAGAAGTCAGTCCCCGCGAATCTCAGCCAGAGCCGCGGAGGGGAGGCGGGCACGCGGGCACCCAAGGCCACGGAGAGTTCAGGAAAGGACAGAGTTCCAGGAAGTTTCAAGAGAAAGCGAAACTGTGTGGATGGGCCTCCGGCGCCAGCAGGGTTTGCAGGGTGGAGGGGGAGGAAGGGGGTGCACCGTGCTGGAAGGCGTGGGCGGGTGGGGGCTCTGTGACCTGGAGGTGGGCTCTGGCCGAGGTGGGCGCCTACCTGGGCAGGTGCAAAGGGGGCTCTGAACACAGAGGCACTGGGGACCTACGTTAAAGGGGCGCAGGAACACCCACGGGCACGCTGGGCGTTTCTCCGTTGTGTGTGTGTGTGTGTGTGTGAATTTTAACGAGAGCCCAGGGGCCCTGCTTCAGCCCAGTGCCCGGGTCAGCACCCAACAGCCACATTCACGCCGACACCACGCACCCTCAATATGATGGGACAGCGAGGCCCTTTAGACCTGGTGAAATCCCACTTGATTTTGCCGTAAACCTACAACGGCTGTAAAAAAAAAAGTCTAGTTTTTAAAAAAAAAAAAAATCCCACAACCCCAGTCTAGTGATGAGAAAAACATTAGGCAAATCCCAGCAGAGGGACATCCTACCACACACCTGACCAGTACCCCGCAACACTGTCAAGGTCACCAACACCAGGCAAGTCTGGGAAATGCTCACAGGCCAGGGCAGCTCAATAGGCGGGACACTAAGTAACAAATCAGGAGCCGACCAAACTGCAGCCTCAGCGAATACAATGTATCAGCACGGAGAGGATACAATGTATCAGCACGGAGAGGATACAATGTATCGGCACGGAGAGGATACAATGCATCGGCACGGAGAGGACACAATGTATCGGCACGGAGAGGATACAATGCATCGGCACGGAGAGGACACAATGTATCGGCATGGAGAGGACACAATGTATCGGCATGGAGAGGATACAATGTATCAGCACGGAGAGGATACAATGTATCAGCATGGAGAGGATACAACGAATCAGCACGGAGAGGATACAATGCATCGGCACGGAGCTCTGGCCGCTACAAATGTATCTCAGTTTAAAAGGCTCCCAGGTGGAACTGTGGGGGGGAGGGGGGGTATATGGAAACCACCGTCTGCTCAGTTTTTCTGTTAATCTAAACTGTTTTTAAAAATAAAAGCTATTAATGAAAAAAATGAAGGAGTTGACCATGAGTGCTAACACTGAGTACTCGGTGGGGACCAGGCACTGTATCCGGCTCAGATATTGGCAGCTCATTGAACTTCCCTCCAGCACAGACTCGTCACTGGCACATCATAACAAGTACTGGTGCCCTCACCGGTGTGGCTCAGTGCATAGAGCGTCGGCCTGCGGACTGAAGGGTCCCGGGTTCGATTCCGGTCAAGGGCATGTACCTTGGTTGCGGGCACATCGCCAGTAGGGGGTGTGCAGGAGGCAGCTGATCGATGTTTCTCTCCCATCAATGTCTCTAACTCTCTATCCCTCTCCCTTCCTCTCTGTAAAAAAAAAAAATCAATAAAATATAATTTAAATTGGCCATAAGTCCTTACTCATCATCTTTGCTTCTTTGTTGTTGTGTTTTGATCCTCACCAAAGGATATTTTTTTCCACTGATTTTTTTAGAGAGTGGAAAGGAGAGGGACAGACAGAAACACGGATGTGAAAGAGATACATCGACGAGTTGCCTCCTGCACACCCCTCCACCAGGGCCCGGGCTGGGGAGAAGCCTGCAATTGAGGTACGTGTCCAGTCGAACCCGGGACCCTTTGGTCCGCAGGCCGGCGCTCTACCCACTGAGCCGCACCATCCAGGGCTTGTCTTTTAATAACACGAAGGAAAGAGAATGAAGGAGCAGGCAGCACACACACCATAGGAAGGGTCCGAAGTCCAGGAGAGGCACAGCCTCTGTGATGAAGGCGGGGGCCCTGGCTGGGACGGGCCGTCAGGAGCAGTACCTACAAGTGTCACTGGTGCCAGCCTTCCTGGTGCGAAGGACACTGCAGAGCGTGGCTGTCCGCCATCACGCCTTACACGACAGCGACTTCGCTCTGACATTTCATTTCAGGGGCCACGCCTTCTATCCTCGGGCTCCTTTCTTCCCCGAGCAGCGGAGAGGGAAACAGAACTGTTCCCAGGGCCAAAGGCAAAGGGCCACGTAGGTAAACCACTCGGCCCCAGGCAGGCAGCCTCCTGGGAAACTCCTAACCCACCCCATCTCGGGGAGAACCCTCCACCGCGGCGGTTCTCAACCCGTGGGTCGCGACCCCTTTGGCGGTGGAAGGACCCTTTCACAGGGGTCCCCCGAGACCACCCTGCAGATCAGCTATTTACGTGACGATTCATCACAGCAGCCACATGACAGCGATGAAGTCGCCACGGAAATAATGTTACGGTTGGGTCACAACAGGAGGAACTGTATTGAAAGGGCCGGAAGGTTGAGAACCGCTGCTCTACCGGGCTTTCCTGCTCGACCAGTGCTGGGCCACATGGCCTCCCCTCCTCCTATTCCCAATACCTGCCCTGCCCCCCTTTAGGATTGAGGAGCCCGTCCACAGTGAGGAGGCCGCCTTACTACCCACTCTAAGTCCAGTTCGGACTTCGATCATCGAAACCAGGACTTCCCAGAAGTCAAGCAAGTCATGACCTGCCTGTGGCCCTGAGTCAGCATCGGGCTGGGCCACCGGCCCCCCTAAAGCAGAAGCCCAGTGGCCCTTGGCTGGGGACTCGGGGCCCCGCGCCCTGCGACCTGCAGTTCCGTCTGGGAAGAGCCCGTGTTCTGAGCAGGAACCGCACAGGGCAAGGCGCCTTCCTCCGGCAGAAACGGAACTAGACGCGCGGGTCCTGGGAGGGGCAGTCGGGACGGGTCACCGCAACTGCCGGGCAGGCGCCGCGGGAAGGAACCAGGGCGGCCTGCCTGGAGGAAGAGGCGGCTCCGGGCCTCCCCTCCTCTCCCGCTGCGGGGGCACCCCGGCGCCACCTGCGCACTCACCGCGGGCCCCGCGTCGCCCACGCGGTAGGTGAGCAGCACCTGGAAGCGCTCGCCCGCCGGCAGGGGCTGCGGGAGGCTCAGGCACAGCGCGCAGCCGTAGCGCGCGAAGGGCCGCGTGCGGAAGCCCACGGGCTCCTCGGGGCCGGGCGGCTCTCCGGGTCCCGGCGGCCCCCGCCGCAGCGCCGCCGCGGTCACCTCCAGGCTCGGGTGCGAGTCCAGCCGGAGCTCGGCCGCGCCCGCGGGCGCCAGGCAGCGCAGGTCCAGCACCGCCGAGCCGCTCAGCGTGCGGCTCGCGAACTCGGCCCGCAGGTCCAGGTGCAGGTGCAGCGCCTCGAAGTCCCGGAAGCTGGACGCCGAGGCCACGTCCTCCGCGCGCGCCGAGTGCAGCGCCCGCCGGCCCGCGCCGCCCGCGGCCCCGCCGCTCGCCATGGTGCCCGCTCGCCGACTGCCGGGCCGCCCGGCCGCCGACCTGCACCGGGGCCCGAGCCCCGCCCCGCCCCGAGCGCACTGCGCCGCCGCGGCCCCGCCCCTCCCCGCAGGCCACGCCCCCACGGAGATCCGGGCCCCGCCCCGAGCGCACTGCGCCGCCGCGGCCCCGCCCCCACCGCAGGCCACGCCCCCACGGAGATCCGGGCCGGGCCACGCCCCGCCCCTCCCCGCAGGCCCCGCCCCACGGAAACCCGGGCCGGGCCACGCCCCCCCAGAAATCTGAGCCGGGACCGCGCCCCGCCCCAGAGTTTTTCATAAAAGGAAATGGTGTTATATCATGTTTCCCAGCGTCCTGGTGTGAAAATACTTATTTTATGCACCGCTTGTTGGTTTTTTAAAAATTCCATATAAGGTCAGCTTCTCTCTCTCTCCTCGCCGTGGTTAGTGAAATCCGCAAACTGGAAAACCCTGGCGCCGGGGCATTGATCACAGCGCCCGGTACCTATTGGCGATCAGAGCTCCGCCTTGAAATGACTCCTTCTCTGTCGCAAAGCATTTCTGTTGCGCTCACCACACAGCAGCCATTCGCCGGTGCCGGGGGACAACGCTAGCAAGTCCGGCACAGCCCGGTGCTGGGGTCCTGGGCTCCGTTTAGCGCCCTTTCCAGGCAAGAAAACAGGCCGTGACGATCCGTGTGCTGGGCCACGGCCGGGAGGGGCAGAGCACTGAGGGGACCACCCAACCCTTCCCCAAACTGCGTTCATTACTATTCACTGTAAATGCCTAGAATGTAACATCTCGGACATCTCAAAATAAAGGGCTGGAGATCTTCCAGAACTGATGAGAAGCATGAGTTCATCAAGGTTACAGGACACAATACGTGAAATCAACTGCATTTCTACTCAGTAATAATAAAATTTGAAATTTTAAAAATACCGTTCAAGTGGCACTCTCAAAAATGAAGTGCTGAGGTTTAAATCTAACAAAACACGGTGTGCGGGATGTTTGTGCTAAAAAATGATGGAACACTGACCAAACTTCACTCAATAAAATTCCAGCAGGTTTTTGTGGTAAAATCTATGAGGACAGGAACGGAAGAGCCGCCGCTGAGAGAGATGAACAAAGGGGAGGGTCCAGCTCCAATGTCAGAGCTGCCTGCGTGTGACTGCGTGTGACTGCGTGTGACTGCGGGGAGGGGGAGGGGGGCAGAGCCGGGATCCACTGTTTACTGAGCACCTGTCCTCACTGGGCTCCTGCCTGGGGAGACGCCCCGCCTGGCACAGCCCCCCTCTTCTCTCCCCCACCCCCACCCCAGACCAGCGTCCTGCACGTGCAGGGACCACATGGGAAGCTCCCCAGAAAGAGCTAGTCTTCCATCGTTTCAGGCTTTACTCCCACCCCACCCCCAATTCCACAAAGTTCACCTGGGCCCAAGGACGGCTCCCGATGTGCAGAGCTGAAGACAGTTCCCTAAGACAATGGCAAACACACGTGCGCATCCCACACACACACACACCACCCACCAGGGCCGATCCATAAGGAACGGACGTTCAGAACGCGATAGCCTTGGGGGGTTTAGCCCTTGACAGGGTTCTCCGCCGTCCCGGCCTTGTCCTCACGCCGCTCTCCTGGTCACGGGCTCCTCTGAGCTGAGGAGCTAAAGACCGACAAGCACATCTGCACCGACATGCAAACGCCAGGAGCACAGAGGCAATGGCTGTTAGAATGCACACAAAACCGAGGCAGCACCCCACGCACCCCTTCTAGGAGGCGACACTTTTGAAAAAGGAGTAACAGTGCTGGCAGGAACGGAAAACGGAACCCTCCTGCATAGCAGGTGGGAAAATGCGGCGGCTCTTCCGGGGACACACAAGGACCAGACGCCCAGAAACCCGCTGGGGTGCAGGGGCTGGGCGGGGAGGTGTCAGCACCGCACAGGGCGGGTTTGAGGACTGACCCCCTTCCCCGTGCAGCGGAGGGTGTGGCCTTGCCTTCCATCCAGGAGCAGCTACTGCGGAAGAGTCCAGGCAGCTGCACGGCCTCCTCCCACACCACTCACCCCAGGGAGACAGCCGACCACACACCCCTGGACCCTCGGCAGGCTCTGTGTCACCGGCGTGCTGGCGGGCGAGAGGCAGAGCCTACGACTTATCGAAGAAGGAGCAAGCTCCAGGAGTTTTATTGTTTGACTAACAGAACACCGAGCCGGGCAGGAGTCCCCGAGGAGCTGGTGGCCAAGCTCAGGCCGTGTGCCCTGTGGTCCTGCACCTTCTCGGCACTTAATGTTTTCTTAAAGGTATCAGACACTCCCTTTGATCACGGACGCCCTCCAGGGCGAATAAATAAGTGGATTATCCTTTAACACCCCACCCCATGTTCCTTTAAATAGAGAAAACGCCAGAAGTCTCTTTGTGGCCTCTGTGGCCGCAGCTGTCCCACCTCCGGCCTGGAGCCACCTGCCCTGACGTCCTGAGAGCCGTGCTGCCCGCGCCCGCTGGGAGGAGTCCTACTGGAACTGCCGGTAGTCACCAAACGGCGAGGACGGCAGCGGGGCCGGGGCCGGGGCCGCGGGCAGCTGGGAGGGGTCGTCAGCAAACTGAGGCCCTGCAGTTCAGAGAGGAGAGTTTTACAAACCGCTCGAATATTGCACATTAAGAACAAGCCTCTGTAGGAAGTACAGCAGCCAGCACAGTGAAAACGCTGTGTACACAGCCCGCAACCTGAACCCCTGTAGCCCTGCCACCTCCCACGCGAGCCCCCGCGAGCCTGGTGTGAGAACAGCCCTGAGTGAGAAAACAAACTAGCGAGCGGCCGGCCCCACAGTGTGAACCCCAAAACAATAGCTGACCACAGAAGCAGGAGCACCAGGGCCCAGTCCCACCGCATCCCACCAGCCGTGCGTCTGAAACCTGCCCGGACGCGGAATCTCTCGCGAGTGCCTCGGGGAAGACAAAGTGACCGGGGAGCTGGATCCACTCCTAAGTCTACGCGGAATCTCGTCCAAGCTCCCAGATAACTCCCAACCACTGTGTCCCCCTGTCCTGCACAGGGCGCCCGAGAGGCAGGTCAGAGCTTCACCGCTGTGTCCTGGAACGCCCGGACACCCCATGTGGACGATCGAGTCGTCCACAGCTACACGGCTCGGCACACGCTCACAGCCAAGCACAGAGGACCCCTCAGCACACAATTTACCTTTCCCCGATTCGTCGGAAAAAGGAACACTGAGCCACAGAAATCCTCTCCCTGAGAACCCCAGACGGACCCTCCCAGGCAGGAGTCACTCTCCACCACTCTTCAAAGCCAGGGACACAAGCAAACAACCCCATTTAGCTGTGAATGTGCTGGTCGCCTTCCCACCGGATGTAAGTCCTCATTCGCACGGTGTCTCCAGCACCTCGGACAGGGCCCGGTGCCCTGACGGCCAATGGACTGACGGCCATTCTGGTCATACATTTTCAAGCCCCTCTAACATGACCAGCAATTTCTCAGCGGGAGCACGTGAGCACTGATAGAACCTGGGACCATCGGGATGATCAGCCAGTTATCTGACCACAGCATTTTGGTGACTGTGCTGGACATGACTGAGCCAGCGCCTTTCCTAACCCTGACCCACAGCACATCAACACAGAAAATAAGCCGCAAACGACCATGTTACAGACAAAACGCGCTTCCTTTAAACACCAGGAAGCCATTCCCAATGTCTGAGGGACGGATGCAGCAGAAAGAGACTCACCGTTGGGGAACTGTGCGGAGGCAAACCTCGTCAACAAGATGCCAGCTCCTTCGATTAAAGCCAGAAGGATGCCGCCCATCGCGGCTGACCCCACCATGGCCACCGGTCCGTCTGGGAACACGGACAACAGAGATCACGTTAACAGGGAGCTGGCTTAAGGCAGACGCAGTGAAGGACAGAGCTGTCATGTGGCTGCACCCCAACCCCTTCCCAAGCCCTTTCCCACTGCGGAGCCCAGGGGCCAGCAGGCCAACCCCGCTCCCCGCCGTTCACGTCAACAGTGCTTCCTGGGACGGCTGTGCTCACCCACTGGTGTGGGGGCGGCTTCCACGCCGTGATGGCTGAGCTGCAGAGCTGCAACATGGACCTCCCGGCCCACAAAGCCCCAAACGGTCACCACCCGACTCTACACCCAGCAAGCCGACTCCTGGCCCGAACTACGAAGCCCAAAGGGATTCTGGGTCCCTCTCCGTCCCAAAGATCCAGAAGACGGCTCTATGCGCTTTATCCCTAACCGCCCTGTGCGACAGGAGCCAGGACTAAGTCCAGAGAAGCCAGGAGCAGGCAGACGTGGCCCAGAATGTGAGCTGCTCTCAGCCGCTGGAACGTGCGGGTCAGGGCTCCTCGCTCACGCTCACACACTCCTCACGGACCCTCTCACTCTCCCCCAATCGCCATATACGCTCACGCTCACACACTCCTCACGGACCCTCTCACTCTCCCCCAATCGCCATATACGCTCACGCTCACACACTCCTCACGGACCCTCTCACTCACCCCCAATCGCCATATACGCTCACGCTCACACACTCCTCACGGACCCTCTCACTCTCCCCCAATCGCCATATACACTCACGCTGTACCAACTCAAGCGATGCCGCGTTTTAGACATTCCAGGCATCAGTAAATTAAGACACAGGGGCTCCCCGCCGTCGTGTCCACGGCGTCTCGCGGTGCTTACTTCTGGCGGCCAGGATGGCTCCCGTCAAGGCCCCGCTGGTGATGGAGTTCCAGGGGTCCTCCTTCCCTCGGACCTGAACCAGGCTGCAGTCAATCATGGAGAACAGACCTCCCCACACCGCAAAGCTACCTGTTATATGTCAAAACAAAACCGTTCAAACTTTACCTCCTCATCTTACATCGAAAGTGTCATAATGAAAAATACGTTCAGCCCTAGCCCATGTGGCTCAGTGGATAGAGCCTCGCCTTCTAACCAACAGAAAAGCCTGGAGCGCGAATGGGAAAGCTGCTTTCTTACCTCCCAACTGCGGAGCCCTGGTTTTAACGGCTGTCAAACTCCCTCGCAGCCGGTGGCTCACTCCCTGTGGAAAGGCAGACAGAGGTGTATTCAAAGAACACGGCTTCCAACCCACCGGCGGGGCCCCGTCGGCGACGGTAGCGAGCCCCGGTTTCAGGCGGCGATAAAATGAGACACCACTCACCACTGGGGAATTGCGAAAACCTTTGACCGCTTGGAAGATACCGCCGCCTATGGTACCCATGGTAAAGGCCCCACCACAGTCGTCCACAATGCGCCAGGGGCTGAGAACAGGGGAGAGAGAAAAAGAAAAAAGACCTGACATCTCATTCTCACTCATCAACCTTAAAACGGTCTTTGCTAATACAGCAGGGTCCTCTGCAACCGACACACATCTGTATCCACATGCATCCGGCCCCAAGTCACCTGAGCTGGGAGGGATGGAGCCGGCTAACACTCCACCAGGTGGACCGGTTAGTAATGCGGATTCTTTTCAATAGAGGGAGTCGCACACGTGTGGATATGTATGCGATTTGATATGTGTGCTGTTTTGCTGTATTGCTCTCTCAGATGACCACTCGTTCCGATCGACGGCACGCGCACTTTCTGAACAGCGCTTCAAAACGTGCTTTCAACAAAGCACTTTTGATGTTTCTCTAGAAATTGTGTTTTCTTTGGTGACAAAAATCCGAATTTTTAACCGGTACTGGGTCAATCCGCATTACTAACCGGTATCCGCATTATTAACCGGTTAATAGCTAATCCGCATTACTAACCGGTACGCCCAGTATTCATTCATTTAACAAAAGTCGGGGGGCGGGGCTGTGCAAAAGCCCATAGTGCACCGTGGGAGTAGCGTGGGGGGCTATACTGTCATCCAGAAAGTGGCCCATCCCAGCCCCGACAGGTGGTTCACCCAAACAAACAGGGGATTTCTCACTGAGGCCCCCGGAAGCCATCATCGCAGGCAACTGGAAAGGCCATCCCGCCCTTTGCAAGGACCCGCCTGTGTGCCTGCCTTTTCCACCTTTCACTCCCCGGACCCAACAAAGCGCTGGGCAGGGGGCCCCCCTCAGTAAGTGCTGGATGAATGGATGGATGGATGGATGGATGAGTGAGTGAGTGAGTGAGTGAGTGAATGAATGAATGAATGAATGAATGAATGAATGAATGAAGGAGTGAATGAGTGAATGAGTGAATGGATGGATGAGTGAATGGATGGATGGATGGATGGATGAGTGAATGAATGAATGAATGAGTGAATGGATGGATGGATGAATGAATGAACCTTGTGGGTAAAACCGTCGCCCACTCCCGGGAAACGCCCCGCCCGGGGTCACGCATCGCGACACCAATGTCTCGGGAATGGCCCCTCCCCCCGAGACCGGGGACGCGTCCGAGGTCACCTCGGCCGGCAGTGGGGGGCGAGGCGTGACCCCCACACAAGGTCGGCGCGGCCCGGGGCTGACAGCGGGTCGCAGGCTCCATCACGCCCCGTCCACCGCAAGGTCACGGGGGGCTGCGTGCGGGAGGCCCGCGTTGAGGGAGCCGACGGGACGCTTCAGCCCGCGTCGCCCACGGGTCCCGGGCCGGCGCCGTCGACCTGGGCGACCGGAGACCGAGGAGAGCGACGGGCGACGGGCAGGACCAGGGGAGGACACCGGTCGACTCACCAGGGCTCTCGCGCGTACTCCTCCATCTTGACCTGGGCGCGCGAGCGACACCGGGAGAGCGGGGCAGGGCGTGACCCGGAAGCGGAAGTAACCCCAGAGGCGGGCGTGAAGGCCTGTGGGGATTGGCTCGCCGCTTCCGCACGCAGCCAATGGGAGCTCGGAAGCGTGAGGCTGGCCCCGCCCCCGGCCCCCAGACGGCCCCCGCCCGAAGGGAGCTCGGGTTTCCGGTCCCCGAGGCGCGGGGTCCCGAGGGGAGCGCGGTGCCGTCCCGCTGGGGTTGGGGCTCACAAACGCCCCAATACGCGCCCCTCCCTGAGCCCGCTGGCCGCGCGCCGCGAGTGAGTGCCGCCCTCAGTGCGTCCTGAGCGCGAAGCTCTCGCCGACGACGCGCAGCCTCGGGTCCCGGCGCGGGAGTGGAGCGAGGGAAGCGCACAGGCGGGCGGGCGCGCGGGCCCGGAGGGGTCCCCGGAGGACGGGCCCCACAGGCCGGGCCCCGCGCCCCCTAGTGGCCGTGGACAGGCCCCGCCCGTGCGGGCCGCAGCCTGGAGATGGACCAAGTACGTTCACCTGGGGCAACGCGGGGTCCCGCAGCCGGAAATCCGAGTCTAACCTAGGGTCCCCCCAAACGTCACTGTGGGTAGGGACCTGCTGACCCTGCTGACCGGAAGCCTCGCCCGCGACGTGCATGGTGCACAGTAGCCCCCGTTGCGGGGCCTGTGGGCGCTGCTCCGTGCGCCGCCCCGAGGGAGCCAGCGGACCGCAAGTGTCACCAGGAAATCGCGGGGGAGAGGAGATACGTCATCGATTGAAAGCGACCGCCTCGCCTCCATAGCGTCACCCCCACTGTCGCCTTCAGGGGATGAGCTAGGGAATCGGCCATCAGGAGGCTCAGGATTCCTCCTTCCCAGCCAGACACCCCCTCCCCCGCCCCCAACACCCAGGAAAAACCCCGGCGCCCTGGCCCGTGTGGCTCAGTGGATAGAGCGTCTGCCGGAGGAGACTGAAGGGTCCCGGGTTCGATTCCGCTCCACGGCATGTACCTCGGTTGCAGGCTCCTCCCCGGCCCCGGGCCCTGGTCGGGGCCTCTTCTCTGTCTCCCCCTCTCTCGTCTACTCTCCCTAAATATCAATGGAAAAATACCCTCAGGTGAGGATAAAAAAATAAAAATGAAAAAGTAGTATATTAAAAAAACACACAAAAAAGAAACTAAAAGGAAACCCCGATTTCATGGACACGTAAGGCTCACCCACAGACAGCTCTAGGGTTTGGGGTCCAGGCTGTGGCTGGGGCTGTTTGCTGGGCAGAAGGTATGGACGGGGTGGGGTGGGGTGGGGTGGGGTCGGGTGGGGGCGCGGGGATCTCTCCTCTCTTCTGCCCTCTCCCCTCCCCTCCCGGCCTTTCAGGAAGACATTCGTTCGTGGGCCTGGCCCATGCTCCGGCTCAGAGCTCCCCGCCCAGTTCTGCTCATCTAGGGGGCTTCGTCCGGAGAAACCCCCAGCCTCCCTCCCCGCCCGCAGAGAAGGGAACGGGGTGACTGGACGCGAGCTCACCGTGTCTCACGCTGTGACCCTGCTTCCTGCGTCCAGTTCAGTGACTGCACCCCCTTCCTCCAGGCGGGCACTTGTGACACCCTCTCTGCCCACCCCCTTGGGCCCAGAGAGGCGTGAGAAGGCGCCCAAGGTCACACACCTCAGACCCGAGTCCAGGTCACCCGACTCCGAGCCCTGGCCTGCTCTGCTCTCCTGCCCTGCCACCCCCGCTTCACAGACGGCGAAGGTGAAGCGAGTCCCGGAGGAGAAGGCGGCAAATAGCAAAGCCAGGGCCCGACACAGGTCGGTCGGCCCAGAGAGGCCCCTGCTTTGGGTTCTTATTGTGGTAAAACTGGTGTATAAGACAGCCGTGGGCAAACTACGGCCCGCGGGCCGGGTCCGGCCCGTTTGTAATGAATAAAACTAAAAAAAAAAAAAAAAAAAAAGACCGTACCCTTTTATGTAATGATGTTTACTTTGAATTTATATTAGTTCACACAAACACTCCATCCATGCTTTTGTTCCGGCCCTCCGGTCCAGTTTAAGAACCCATTGTGGCCCTCGAGTCAAAACATTTGCCCACCCCTGGTATAAGAGTATCTACACGTCAGGGGCACAACGTTATAATTCTTTTTAAAAAAATGTATTTCTTTTTGAGTTCAGAGAGGAAGGGAGGAGAGAGGGATAGAAACATCAATGATGAGAGAGAATAATTGATTGGCTGCCTCCTGCACGCCCACCGCTGGGGATCAAGCCTGCAGCCCAGGCATGTGCCCTTGGCCGGCATCAAACCTGGGACCCTTCAATCCGCAGGCCGACGTTCTAGCCACTGAGCCAAGCCGGGCAGGACATACAATTCTTTTAAAGTTATTTCTAAATACACTTTCATTGATTTCAGAGAGAGAGGAAGCGAGAGGGAGAGAGAAACATCAACGATGAGAGAAAACCATTGATCACTTGCCTCCTGCATGCCCCACACTGGGGATGGAGCCCGCCACCCTGGGACTTTGCCCTGACCGGGAATCGAACCCGGAACCCAGGACTCTCCATTCCGCAGGTCGACGCTCTAGCCACTGAGCCAAACCGGCCAGGGCAACATCGACGTGGTAACATCCCTGGGTCTCGGACGTCACGCTCACCGACTCACGGACACAGACGATGCCCCGGGACACTCACAGCCCTGGGTCCCCGCGTCCTCTCAGGCCCGCCCGCCTCGCCTCCGCCCGAGGTCCCACCTGCCAGCGCCGTCCCTCCTCGGCCTCCACCTGAAGCTGGACCGCGGGCACGACACGCAGGGCCGGGCTTTGTCCCGGCCGATCCTGGACACGGACGCGGCACGGACCGCCCCAGGGCCGCGCCTCTGGCCCGGGTGGCGAGATGCCAGGAAAGACCGAGGCGTCTACCCGATGGGTTACACGGCTTCTCGGGGGATTGAATGTCTGGCCGTGCCAGGCGGCGTGAGGGAGGGATGCGCCGCGGCCGAGACGTGCCAGGCCCGTTGCAACCGGATCCCTCCCCGCAGCCAGAGTTATGTTCCCCTGAAGACAGGGGACTCGGGGACTCGTGCTCTGGACTGAGATGTGGCCACCTGCCGCCCCCCCCACTCCCCCCCCTCCCCCGTCCCTAAGGAAACCCCACAGACACAGGAGCAGGAAGAAGCCGAGGGGCAGGAAGGGAGGGAGGTTTGAACCCCCTTCCCAGGAGCCGACACTTCCTGGAAACTGAAGGCCCTTTGGGACTCTCCTGCCCGCACCCCCCTTTCTTCCCCCAACAGCCGGCCAGCTTCAGTTTGCTGCACGGGAGGGCTTACTGCTCTCCCTCGAGGAGTCACCCAGGGCCCCCATGCTAGCACCCAGGCTCCCGCTGGCAGGGACGATGGGTGGGCGGGCAGGCGGGCGGGGAGGTTTCCAGCATCCTGAATGGAATGTGTTTCCTGGGGCCGAAAAGGGCTGGGCACCCCTCCCCCCACCACCAGGACCAAACACAGGAGGACGGGTCAGTGGACCTGGTACCGACCACAGAGCATCTGGGCAGCCTGGGGGGGGGGCGGGGAGGGGGGTAAAACGTGCACGGGAGCCCCCTGAACCCCGCGGCTCGCCGGCGTGGCCTGACGCAGACCTGCTCCCGAGGCCTCTGCGTTTTTCTATCTTTTTCTCATCGCGGGGCGGCCTGTCTTTAAAAGGCTAAATGCTCGGCACTAAATTTGGTCACACAGCGCGCGCTCCAAGATTCCCTGGAATGTCCTCAAGTTTCAGCCTCTCTGACAGGGAGCTGGGCCCGCCCCTTCGGGGGGACTGGCCTCTCCTCCCCGCCCGCCGGCCGGGCAGGCGCTGGGGCTCATTGGCTGCTGGGCCGACCGCCGGTCCACTCGCCCGCCCGCCCGCCCGGCCAGAGGAGGCTGCTGCTCCCAGTGAATCGCCCAGCACCTGCCTCCCGTGCGCGGGCAGAGGAGCCCGGTCCTCGAGCAGCTTGGGGGGCGCTCCACGCCCATCAGCTCCGTCCAGACCCACCTGTCCTGCCTGCAGCGGCCCCCCTCCCCGCCCGGCCACCGGCCCCCGCCCAAGAGGCGCACCGTGTTGCCAAGATGTCCAAGGTCGCCAAGTACCGCCGGCAGGTGAGCGAGGACCCCGACATCGACAGCCTGCTGTCCACGCTGTCCCCCGAGGAGATGGAGGAGCTGGAGAAGGAGCTGGACGTGGTGGACCCCGACAGCAGCGTGCCCGTGGGGCTGCGGCAGCGGAACCAGACGGAGAAGCCGGCCACGGGCAGCTACGACCGCGAGGCCATGCTCACCTTCTGCGAGAAGGAGACCAAGAAGCTGATCCAGCGGGAGCTGTCCCAGGACGTGGACGTGAGTGAGGGGGGCTGGGGGGCCGCGGGGCGAGGGGGGCCCCGTCACCCCCCAGGATTGACCGTTTCAGAAGGACGGTTTCAGAAGGACCCTCCCTGCGCTGGCCTGGGACTCACCCAGTGCCAGTGTCGGGAGGGGCGTGATGTGCTGGCGGACGGCACCCCGCGTCAGAGGGGCTGTGGGGGGGGGGCTGGAGGTGGCCCTGAGCGTGGCCCCCACACCTGTGGGCTCCTTCACCCGCTGTGAGGGGAGGAAGGACGGGGGCGCCAGCAGGAGGAGGCGCTCAGCCCTCCCTGCAGGGACCAGCTCCTTCCCAGAGGCTGGGCAGGGGGCTTCCCACAGCCATGGAGCCCCGTGTCTGGGAGGCGGGGCCTGTGTGGCTTGAGTGACATTCCCAGGAGGGGGGGCTGCACGTTCGGGGGGAGCCTCTTGAGGGAGCGGCCCCTCCTCCGGTCAGCTCTGCGCCAGGGGCCAGGCCCCTCTGCTGGGCAGGAAGGTGGACCCAGCAGTGCCCGCCCAGGATGGGTGGCAGCTCGGGAAGCACCGCCCACAGGGGGCTGGGCGGGAGCCAGGCGTGCTCCCCATCCTTGTCGTCCTGGGACAGACCGCTCCCTCCCACCTGGTCCTTTGCTTGGGGTCCTGGTGAGAAGAGGCCGGTCGGTCCCTCCATCCCCGTCCTGTTCTGCTCCCGGGGAGACCGAGATGTGTCCTCGCAGGGACTAGGGCGGTGTTTGCAGTCACAGGCAGGTGGTGACCGGAGGGCAGCCCTGGCTCCTGGAGCGTGGGGGGCCGGAGGGTGGGAGGAGGGGCCGAGGGCCGAGGGAAGGGAGGCCGCTCTGCCCCCGCCCGGGACCATGTTTAAGGTTTAAGAGGTCAGGAGGCAGGACAGCCGGGGGCTCCGGCTCACCGTCCTGGGGGCCAGGCCGTGGCCTCTGAAAAGGATGAGCAAATGCTACACCGTTTGCAGGAAAGTGAGAGGCGCGGGGCCCCGCTGTGGGACCTCCTGGGGAAGCAGAGAAGAAAGGAGGTGTCCCCACAGGCGTTGGCACCTCTCAGTGCCCCCGAGGCCCCCAGTCCTCGGCTCTGTGCCCACGGCCGCCCATGCCCAGCGCTCCTGGGCCTCAGATTCCCAGGCGGAGCTCAAACGCACTCTTAGTCCCAACGGGGCCGCTGAGGGCTCTGCCCCGGAGGCTGATTCCCACAGCCTTTCCCTCAGCCAGAACCAGGCAGGCCCCCCCATCCCTCCCCGCCCTCCCATCCCCGCCCCCCCCCGCCCCCGTGCACACTTGTTTATGCCCACGGAGCCGAGCAGGGCGTGCGCATGCGTGCGCTCACACGGCACCCCCTCCGGCCGCTTTCCCTCGTGGGATGTCTGTCCTCACCCGTCCCAGGGCCTGTGAGGGCAGCGCGACTGGTCAGCGTTCAGGGTGCATCCTGAGCCTTGGGCAGGGTCCTCTCTAAGTTGGGGTGAAGGGGGGAGCCCGAACAGGTGGCTTCTTCAGCCGCCTCGGCAAAGTGGTGGGTGTGTGGCCAGCCCCGGGTGTGAGCAGCAGCCCCTCCGTCTGTGTGACCAACTCACAGGGCACCTACCCGCCCGGTCTCCCGTCCGCCAAACGCCCACCTCAGAGGGTTGTGGAGAGTCTAAACGGGCCGGACGGGCGGCACAGGCTCTGGGCTGGCATGCAGCGGGCACTCCGCGACCAACCACAGCCATGAATCACCAAGTCCCTGGAGGCCAGACCCAGCTTTCGGGGAGTGAGCCAAAAGCAGATCTCCCCCCCCCCCCCGCCCGGTCCCCCCAGGGCGGTGCACGCCCAGCTGGCTGTTCCCTGAGTGGCCAGAGGAGTAAACATGGCGGGGGACATCACAGCAGCAGGCGAGGGGGTGGGGGGGGGGGGAGAGACAGGAGCTCTCGCTGACCTGCCCTG
The DNA here is from genome assembly GCA_036010255.1 of Myotis pilosus. Taxonomy (NCBI): domain Eukaryota; kingdom Metazoa; phylum Chordata; class Mammalia; order Chiroptera; family Vespertilionidae; genus Myotis; species Myotis pilosus. Next base: position 507,885 of record JASKON010000027.1, read on the forward strand.
GACTCCACGAGGTTGGTCAAAACAGTGAGGCCACCTCCGCAGACTCGAGGGGCATGTACAGAGAGCCTGCCGTACGCCCAGCACCCTCACCTGCTATTCTGTTTGAGCCGCACAGATCTTGGGAAGTAGGTGGTTTATCCCCATTATACAGATGGGGACGTTGAGGCACCGGGCGGTTGAATGGCAGCCCAAGGTCACACAGGGAGCAGCCAGCCTGCCTGGCTGAGGACTGTCCCTCCTCCTCTGCCACACCAGGCCGGCCTGAGCTCGTCGGCTCCTTAGGGTCAGGGACCCCAGCCCGAGCGGTTCCCTGTCCCGTCTTGTGGTCCTGTTATGGGAGCAGCGGCTGCAGCCAGGCTGGTCCCGTCCCCCACGACTAGGAGCGAACTGTTAACCGGGTGTGGGTTAGAAGTTAACACTAGCAGCCCCGGGTGAGGGTCAGGGAGCGTGTCCTGCCTGGACATCAGGGTACGAGGGAATTCGGTTAATTCCTCGTGGGCGGGATGGTGCTGTGGACATACGTTGTAAAGCAGCGGTTCTCGACCTGTGGGTCACGACCCCTTGGGGGCCGAACGACCCTTTCACAGGGGGCGCCTAAGACCATCAGAAAACACATATAATTACATATTGTTTTTGGGATTGATCACTGTGCTTTAATGATGTTCAATGTGTCACAATGAAAACACATCCTGCAGATCAGATATGTACATGACGATGCATAACAGTAGCAACATGACAGTGATGAGGTCGCCACGAAAATAACCTTATGGTTGGGGGTCCCCACAACACGAGGAGCTGTATTTAAAGGGCCGCGGCATGAGGAAGGTTGAGAACCGCTGTTGTAAAGGGTCCTCGCCTTGAAGACAGGAAAACTGAAGTAGTCCCGGAAAACCGGGGGGTTAGGGAATCCGTTAAAACACTGCAAGGGAGTGGGGGGCGCGGAGGGGGAGTGGGGGGCGTGGGTGGAAGGGCCTGGGCCCACTCACACTCGGGGGGCCGCGGCTGGAGGTGGGCTGTCGCCCCAGCTTCTGTGTGTGACGTTTCCCTCGCTCACTTGGGTGCCGACAGCGGCCAGGCAGGCCCAGCTGTGTCTTAAGCTCTGGGATCCTGGGGCGAAGGCGCCCCGAGGTTCATGATGGTCTCATGAGTGCTGTGGGGGGCGTGACCGTCGTCATGAGTGCCCCCCTCCCCCAGCTCCTGTCTGTCCTGGGGTCTCAGGCCCCTTCCCCAGGGGGGAGGGCAGCCCCTGGTGTAAGCGCCAGCCCCACGCTGTCCCCACCTGTGAACCCACTGGTCCTGCCCGATGGTCACCTCTGCTTGTTGAGCGAAGGTCAGCCCAGGTCAAGGTGAGGGCGGGGCTGGGCAGAGCGGACCGTCCTCCCTCCCTTTAAAGGGGCCGGCTCTCACCTCCCTCAGGTGGAGGACGGGCGGGCAGGTGTGCAGCCCACGGCGCGTGAAACCCGGCCCCCCCTCCGCTCAGGTTTCGGGAACCGGATCCCAGCGGGTCAGCTCGTGTGTCCTCGTCCCTCCCAAGTGGAGCGAGAGCCCAGCCTCCTCCGGCTCCTGCCTCCCTCACCCGGGCCGGGTCACAGGCCGGGGCACGCGGGGCAGGCGGCGGCTGGAGGAGGCTCTGTCCCACGTAAATGGGGGGGGCTTGAGAGCTCCCCCTGGGCCAGCCTCCTCACCTTCCTCCCCCACCTGCCCTGGTCATGCCCAGCACCCAGGAACCCCCACAGGGATGGGGTGCCGCGGGGACGGGGGTGCCGCGGGGATGGGGTGCCGCGGGATGGGGGTGCCGCGGGGATGGGGGTGCCGCGGGGATGGGGTGCGGCAGGGATGGGGTGCCGCGGGGACGGGGGTGCCGCAGGGACGGGGGTGCCGTGGGGATGGGGTGCCGCGGGGACGGGGGTGCCGGGAGCCTCCCACGCTGCAGCCCTAACCCTCAGACTGCCCTTTACAGGGTCCGCAGGGCACTGGGCGGCACAGCCCTCGATTAAGGGGATTAGCCGGACTGGTCCTCGCCCAGAATAGCCCTGGGGGGGGCAGAGGGGTGGGGGGGCCGCTGACAGGGGGCGGGGGGGAGCAGGCGCCCGGCGAGGGTTAGAGGAGGAAGGAGGCGCCCGTGGGCTCCTGTGGGGCGGACACTGCGGACACTGCGGACACGCCCTGCCCACGGCCCGCCCTGCTGCCCCGTCGCCTGTAAATGCGCTGAAGTCAGTGGCGAGGGAACGAGGAGGGAGAGGAGGGAGCGGGCGGGCGGGGGGAAGTCTGGGTGTCACCCCCAACCCCCAACCCCAGCCTCACGGTCCGGTCCGGTCCGGTCCGGTCCCCAGGGCCAGGGCGCTGTTCACCAACAGCCGGAGGGAGGCCCCTGCTCCCTGCCCCGGGCTCCTCGCTGGTCACTGGCCGCCCTCACTGCCCCCCGACCCTGAGCGCTGGTGCGGGGTGACCCGGGCCGGGTGCCCAGCTGGGCCCGGACCGCCCTGCTCTGCGGGGGCCGCGGGACCGAGCAGGTCGCCTCCCGCTGGGCCGGGTCCCCGCCGGTGGAACGGCGCCTGGTCCTGGGGGGTCGGGGGGGCCCTGGCGGCGCTGGGCTGGGAACCGGAGGGGGGGCTGGGCGGGCGGTGGCCGTGGGGGGCAGGGCGGGCTGTCAGGGGGAGCCCACGCTCAGCCGTGTTCAGGGGGCGCGGGGGCGCGGGGGGCGCGGGGGCGCTGCTCCGCTCCCTGGTGCGGACGGGAAGGCGCTTCCCACCGAGATCCCGCCAACGTCAGTTTCCACCTCGACCTCCCTCCCGGAGGAGAAGGGGGGCCCTGGGTCCCCCCAACCCCGCAGGCCCCGCCCACGCCCACGCCCCGCTGCGCCTCCCACAGCCTTTCCGTTTCCCTGATTCTCCGGGTCTTGGCGTCGCACGTGGCACCGACGGCAGGATTTTCCCACGCGCGCTCTTGTTGGAACGTGGGTTACACACCGGGGCCTCCCCCCGCGGGGCCCCTCCTTCCCCCTCCCCCCTCCTTCCCCCTCCCCCCTCCTCCCCTCCCCCTCCTCCCCTCCCCCGCAGGGCCCCTCCTTCCCCCTCCCCCTCCTCCCCCTCCTCCCCTCCCCTCCTCCCCTCCTCCCCCTCCTTCCCCTCCCCCCTCCCCCTCCCCCTCCTCCCCCCGCGGGCCCCTAGCTGACCCGGGCGGCCCGCAGCCAGCCTTGCGCGCAGGACCAGGACCGCGGGGCGCCCTTTGCCTCGGGCTCCTCGGCGTCCGCAGCAGCGGTTACTTCGGGGCGGTGCCGCCCACGGGGCAGCGGGCCGCGCTGTACCCCCGTTTCCACTCACGGACGTTTGCGTGGCTCCCGTTTGAGGGGATCGCCAGCCACGCTGCTGGAGCGCGCACGCGCTGTGACGTCACTTCTGCTGGAGCGCGCACGCGCTGTGACGTCACTTCTGCTGGAGCGAGCGCTGTGACGTCACTTCTGCTGGAGCGAGCGCTGTGACGTCACTTCTGCTGGAGCGTGCGCTGTGGCGTCACTTCTGCTGGAGCGAGCGCTGTGACGTCACTTCTGCTGGAGCGAGCGCTGTGACGTCACTTCTGCTGGAGCGAGCGCTGTGACGTCATTCCTGCTGGGCGGGGACCTGGGGGTGGGTCCTGGGAGGTGGCGGCGACTGATGTTCTCACCCGCAGACAGAGGCGAGGCTGCCTCGTGGAGACCGGGAGGGTCAAGTGCACCCGTGCGAAGGTCAACGCATGACCTGCAGACAGTGAGCTTCAACCCGGGGCGTCACCCTCACTCCCCGTGACGCCCTCTCGGGGAGCAGGCCTGCCTCCTGCCCTCACCCCTGCTGGGAGGTGACACTTGCCCGGCTGGTGTGGCTCAGTGGTGGAGGGTCGACCTGTGAACCGGGAGGTCAGGGTTCACTTCCCGCCAGGGCTCGGTCCCCAGTGCGGGGCGTGCGGCGGCAGCCGGTCCAGGATTCTCTCTCATCACTGACGTTTCTGTCTCTCTCGCCCTCTCCCTTCCTCTCTGAAGTCAACACAAAAAAAATTTTTTTTAATTTTAAAAAAGGTGACACAGGCCCTGACCGGTGTGGCTCAGTGGACAGAGCGCCGGCCTGCGGACTGAAGGGCCCCGGGTTCGGTTCCGGTCAGGGGCATGGACCTGGGTGGCGGGCCCATCCCCAGTAAGGGACGTGCAGGCGGCAGCTGGTCGATGTTTCTCTCTCATCGATGTTTCTAACTCTCTGTCCCTCTCCCTTCCTCTCTGTAAAGAATCAATAAAATGTATTTTTTTAAAAAGGTGACACTGGACTAAACCCCAGGTCAGACCCTCTGCCCAGGACCTTTCCGGAAGGGGGTGGGGACGGCGTGTCCACTTCCTGCCTCCCATCCCCGCCTCACCCACGCCCACGCCCACTCCGCGAGGACAGACCTACTTTCCCGTTTAGCTTGCGTCTCACTTGCTCGTCCTCAGCCTCAGCCTCAGTCTCCTGCTGAGACACCCCCCCCCCGCCCCCCGCTTGTGGCTCATGGACCCCGACTCCCTTCCCAGCTGAGGTCCCACCCGGACAGCGTAACTCTGGGGGCTGAAGCCCGGCCGCCGCAGCCTCCACGGTGCCTCTTTATCTCAAAGGGACCCCCACTGCCCCCCCACTGCCCCCCACTGCCCCCCGCATCTCTGCTTTCACCTCGCAGACGGCCGCGTGTCCTGTTTCACTGAGGAACCTGAGCTCGGGCGAGAACGTCTGGCACCTCAGCGCGGTACCTGCCCCATCACGGGCTGCTGGGCCTCCTGCTCCCGCCCGCCCCCCTCCTGGACTCGCATGGTGACTGTCCCCCGGGATCTGTCTTGACTCCGCCCTCCTGCCCTCCTCTCTGTTCCAGCTGGTCCCCCCAGCTGGCCCCATCCGTCTGTCCGTCCCTCTCTCCTGCCAAGGGCTTCCTGTGCCCGCACCTGCCCTCCGGACGGGGTGACCTGCTCCACCGCGTTCACAGGGCACCAAGGGCCCTTCTCTCACTTCGTTTTTAATTGTTTATTGTTTATTGATTTCTAAAGAGAGGAAGGCAGAGAAACATCAGTGTGAGAAACATCCATCAGCTGCCGCCCATACTCGCCCTGACCCACACTCTAGGCAGCGCCCTGACCGGGAGGGGCACCCACAGCCTCTGGTGCACAGGGCGGCGCTCCAACCACTGAGCCACCGGCCGGGCCCCGGTGCCTCTCACACACACCCTCAGCGCGGGTCCGACTTCGTCTGGGCTTCCGGCAGGCGCTGAGGACAGGCCTGGCTCTCCCTCGGCCGCGGGAGCCCAGCGCCCGGCTCAGTGATGTCTAGAGTGAGCGCAGGAAGGGTAGGCTGCGGGCGCCCTTCCTGTCCTGGGCGGTGAGCCTAGTCACCCGTCCGTCGCTCTCTCCTGAGACGGAGGGCGACTTCGTGTCCAATCCTCAGCCGGAGGCCGAGCTGGCCGTGGTCCTTGTCCGTTTTACAAGCAGCCAGTTCGCTCCGAGCCCGGCCTGGTGCTGTGTGTTCTGCACTGAGGACCTCCAGGCCTCGAGTGCAACTTGCTCCATTTCCCTCCTGCTCCTCCTGCTCCTCCCGCCCCCTCTCCTCTCCGGGACCTGACCCTCCAGCCCTCCCTGAATCTGGGAGGCTCCTGGGAGGCTCGGCCCTTTGCCTCCCGATCCAGACAAGGGGCGGCGGCTGAGGACTCGCGGGGCAGAGCCTCGGGGGCGGGTGTGAGGAGGTGGGCACGAGGCCCAGAGGTCGGGCACGCCCGGTGCAGGCAGACGTGCCCAGGAGCTGGAAGGTGGGCACAAAGGCCGCAGAGCCCACGACCAGCTCTTCTCATCCAGGTTCCCCACAGGCCCCCCACTGTTCCCAGGCTCCCCGCCCCCCACCAACAGCAGGCCCTGGGAGGAGGTGCGTCATTAGAGCACGTGCCCGAGGGTGGCCCTGCGATGGGTGGGGGCTCACAGCAGGCCCGGGGGGCACCTCGTCCTCCCCAGAGCGGGCCTGTCCCTGCCCGACTGCGTTCAGAGTCCCCCGAGCCCGGGAGACCCCACGCCGGGGGTCAGGCCCTGCATCCTCGCCTAAAGGCACGGTGCCCGCGGGGCACAGGGCACAGGGTGAGCCCGGGGTTCGCTGATGCCATCGGCGCCGTGGGGTCTGTCCGCCCCGTGTGACTGCGACCACGGACACACGCCCCGTCACTGTTGGTTTTTACTTGTTAAACCGCATCCCCCGTGGCTGAGAATGCCTCCGGGCCTCCCTGGCGGTGGGTGTTGTCGGAGCCGTCGTGCGGGGCTGAGCCGTTTGCCTATATTTGGACATTTACATGGTTCCCGATAAACACAGCCCCATGGCCCCAACAGAACTCAGAGCCAGCTCCTCGCTGTGGCCGGTGGCGCCCGTTCGTTCCCGGGGAGGGAGCCGGGGAGCCCTCACACGGTCACACCGTGTCCCCCCGCGGGACCAGGGCGGGCGCAGGGGCTGGGCCTGGAGCTGAGACCGTGTCTCGCACAGGCAGCCCCGCGGCCCGGGACCAGGGTCCTGATGCGGATCCCGTGACCCTGGGAGGTGTCGTCTGCATGGACTCGGAGGAACGCACGTGCCTGGTCCCTCCGTCGGGCGGGGGGCGGGGGGGTTGTTACCACTTGAGGAGAGGACGGGCTCCACCCGGGAAACTGCAGGTGCAGGAGGAGCAGGAAGGCGAGGCAGTGGGCCCATCCCCCGCTCCCCAGGCCCCGCCCACCCGTGGAAGGCCCGTGACCAAACCCACCTGGTGCCGGCACCAGGCCAAGCAGCATCCCCCCCGCCGCCCAGGAGAATAAGGGGAGCGTCACTGCACCGGCTGGGCTCACAGAGGCACAGCCTGGGGGGTCTGGGGGCCTCCCTCCCCCTCACCTCCCGCCTGGATTTGGGGAAGCCTCCAACAGCCTCTTCCCCTCCAGCCTCCGGGCCTCCACTCCCTCCCCAGGCAGCGGCCAGGCTCCCCAGCAAAGGGGCCCTCCCTGGATAGAAGCTGCACGGTCTCCATTGATGTCGGCCTGAGCAGGCAGCCTGCAGGCTCCTCTCAGCCCCCGCTCCCCCCGTGCGCTGTGCTCCAGTCTCCTTTCTCCCCTTCTGCGCCCCCCCCCCCGCCCCGTCTCTGCCCAGTGGTTCCCGTCCGACCCGAGCTCGCTGACCCTGGCCCTGCTGTCCTGCTGTCGGAAGCTCACTGCTCCCAGCACAGGTGGCCTGCGCTCTGCCCTGCACCTCCTCATGCCACTGCACGGGGCGGGGAGAAGGGGGGGCGGTGAGCAGGGCAGGGCTCCCCGCACCCGCAGGAACCTCCAGGGACCCCAGCAGCACCCACTGCACCCCGCCAGGCAAGGAGGGAGGACGATCTGGGGCAGCAGCAGCCCCCGTGGGAGGCAGCGAGGCTGGGGCTGGGGTGAGTGGAGGTGCCATTCCCAGGAGGCGAATGCCATAAACCGGCCCCTCCGCCCAGCTCAGCTGTCAGGCCCAGGGCGGCCAGACTTGTCTGACCGAGGACGTGTGGGGCCCTCGTTCAAGGACCCACCCTTTCGAGACAGGACTGCAAGCTTTAACCCAGCTGGGCCCCCTGCCACGGGGCTGTGGGAGCAGAGGTGCAGTCTGGCTGGCAGCAGTGGGAGGCGGTGGGGGCCAGGCCCACGTGGACGCCCCCCCACTCCCCCAGGGACCAGCAGCCACGTTTCGGAGGGTCGTCAGGCGCTGCAGACCTGCTGGGCAGCGAGGAGCAGGGAGCAGGCTGTCCCAGGGCAGAGCCAAAGTGGCTTGTTTGTTTCTGCAGAAATTTCCCAGTTTCTCCAAAAATGGGGCTTCGCCGAACGCTCCCCATGAGTCACAGGCCCCGCTGGCCGAGCCCTGAGGTGCAGGGGGCAGGGCACTGCCCCGCCCGCCGAGAGGGCAGAGGGAGCAGCCGGGAGGCCCAGGCCGGGCGGCTGCTCTCCCATCACTTCGGGTGGATCCCAGCCAGGGACGGCCCGGAGCCACGCACGTGGCCGTGGGGCCTGGAGGAGACGGGAAGACAGGCAGGTGCCCGGCCACAGGTGGTCAGGGTTCTCAGGGGCCGTCCTCCACTCCCCTCGCGTCCCCACCTGCAGCTCCCTCGGGCCGAGGCCGGTGCCCTGGGGACGTCCTTGGTTGTTTCTAACGGAAGCCCTTCCTCCGGCAGGGATGACTAGCCAGTGAGCCTAGAGCAGGGCCAGGCAGAGAATGACCTGGGGGCCCCCAGGTGCACCCCAGTTCTGGGAGCAGAGCCGCTGGCCGGGCTGGGCTGCCTCTCAGAGGAGCTCCCAGAAGCCCCGGGCGGGCAGAAGGCTCTTCTCCTTTTAAGGCCACGAGCTCGCGGGGCAGCCCCAGCCCGTTCCTGGCCGCTTGGAGGAAACGTGATTAATCAGCCTGTTTTCGTTTGGTTCCTAAAGGGCTGGCACAGGCCCCAGGAACAGCCACGCGCAGGGCCCAGGGCCGGGGCATCCGGGGAGCCTGGGGGAGGGGCGGGAGGGGGTCCGGCCGGGAGCCCTGGGCGAGGGGAAGGCTGGTGCTGGGTGCTGTGGGCAGCAGGGCACCCCCGGGCCCAGAGGGAGGCTGGGGAGGGTCAGAGGAGGTCAGAGGTCAGGGGAGGCCACACTGACGCGGTGGCTGCTGGTGAGACGGGTCTGGAGCCCTTTCCCTGAGCTTGTGGGCGAACGTGGTCACATTTTCACCCTGAAGGGCCCCGTCTCCTCTGAGGGCGGCTGGAGGGCGGCGTGGGGGGCCCTGCAGGGGGCACCGCGGGAAGGAAGCGCAGGGACAGGAGGGCAGCTGCCCCTCCAGCTCCCGCGGGCGGCCCTGGATGAAACCCCTGAACGAGGAGGGGGTGTGGGCTGGGGGGAGGGGCACACCGGGCAGACTGGGCAGGTCGCAGGTGTGTCCTGGCCCGAAAGGCGACCCGTGGGTTCCTCGTGTCCGGCTGCCGTCTGTGCGTTTCCTCTCCTCCCTCCCTTCCTTCCAGTCAAGGTGCGGCCGGGCCGCTGCTGCCTCCGCTCCTGAAAGGGGGGCCTCAGGTCTCAGAGTGAGAGTGAGGGGCTCCCCCACCCCCACACAGGCACCAGGCCCAGCAAGTCCCTTCAGCTGCCCACGGGCAGGGGGGGAGGGCAGGAGGGACGGGCAGGAGGGGGGAGGGCAGGAGGGACGGCACATTCCAGGGGCCTGTCTCACCCGGGCCCTGGCCATCCCTCTGTTGTGATTCTGGGGGATGGAGCCAAGGACTCGCTGCTAAATAAACCCAACCCTCTGGGGGGGGGCTGGTCCCCGACGGCATGTTTGTGCTGCAGGTACAGGCTGTTCCACAGGCCAGCGCTCCGTCCTCCCCACCCTGCTGGGGGGGTGCTGGGTCCTTCTCCTGCCCCACCCCGTCCCCGCCCCCCACCCCCAGCTCCCCTGAGAGAGGAACGCCTTTCCACCAACCAGGCCTCGCCCTCCCTCCCTCTTACACATAGTGAAGGAAGGCACTGAGGTCCCCACTGCTCTGAGGTCTGTCCTGGCTGGTCAGTTCGCTCTCGCATCTGCTCTCAATGGTCCTGCCTCCCAACTCCTCCAACATAGGGGGGGCAGTGCTCCCCAAAGCGGCCTGGGAGCTGCGGGACGTGCCCCTTCCTCAGGGTCTGTGGTTTAGCGGGTCACAGGGTCCTAATCTCCCCGCTTAGAACAGGTACTGGCTGTAGAGGCCCCGTGTCTGGGACCCGCTGACCTCCCTGAAGGTGGGGCCAGCCCCCGGGCGGGCAGGTGAGGCCCTGGCCCTCAGCCCAGGATGCTAGGGGGGTGTGGGTGGGGGAGTGTGTGAAAGCTAGTGACCAGGACGACAGATATTTTCATGAAATTGTAAACAATCAAAGTAATGCAAAAAGCCTCCATGAACCCAAATTCAACGTTGTAAATACAGACCGGGCCTGGGTTAGGGACTTGCCCTTTGGCCTCCGTCCCAACATGGCTGAGCGGGGCCCCACCTGGACACAGGCCTAAGTCTTGGACGGGAAAGGCCCTGGGGAGGGGCTGCCGCCAGGTGTCCCCGGGGCCTCAGCCCTCGGGTTCGGGGCCGGAGCCCGGCCCTCGGGGTCCTCAGTGGTCACAGAGCGCCCCCACCCACGTCCCGTCGCCATCCCTCTCCCCCGGGGGCCAGCACCTCCTGTTCATTTTCTTTTCTGAATTCTTAGGAAAGCAAGCAAGCGGAGACCAAGACAGACGCCAAGAACGGCGGGGAGAGGGGCCGCGAGGCCGGCAGGAAGGCCCTGGGCCCCAGGCAGGACTCGGACGCGGGGCGGGCGCCCCGGCGGGGGGTCCTGAAGAAGGGCTTCTCTCGAGACAAGGATGACGCCGAGGCCAAAGGTGCCCCGCAGCCCAGGGAGGAGAAGCTCATCCGGGGCATTGACCGGGGCCGGGTCAGGGCGGCCGTGGACAAGACCGAAGGGGGGGGGAGTGGGCGGGGGGACGGCCAGGCCCCCAGGAAGGAGGAGGAGCCGAGAGGGGGGCCTAGGAGCACTGGCCTGAGCAGAGACAAGGATGAGAAGCAAGAGGACGGGAAGGGAAAAGGAGGGGGAGAGCACACGGAGGCTGCGCGGAAGGAGCCCCCAGCGAGCCGAGCCAGTGCGGGAGCCAGTGCAGGAGCCAGTGCGGGCCCAGCCACGAGGAAGGAGGCCCCAGCGAGCCGAGCCAGTGCGGGAGCCAGTGCGAGAGCCAGTGCAGGCCCAGCCACGAGGAAGGAGGAGGAGAAGGTCACCCAGGAGGCGCCCCCCAGCCTCAAGGCTCCCACAGAGGAGAAGCAGAGTGAGGCGGCCCAGAAGCCGGCCCCGGGGGGTCCCGCCAAGCCCCCCGAGGGCCCGGCCCCCGCGGAGGAGGAGGCGGCCCCCAGCATCTTTGATGAGCCGCTGGAGCGCGTGAGGAGCAACGACCCCAGCATGACGGAGGTGAACGTCAACAACTCGGACTGCATCACCCCCGAGATCCTGGTGCGCTTCGCCGAGGCCCTGGAGTTCAACACGGCCGTGCGCGTGTTCGCCCTGGCCAACACGCGGGCCGATGACCACGTGGCCTTCGCCATCGCCATCATGCTCAAGGCCAACAAGACCATCACCAGCCTCAACCTGGACTCCAACCACATCACGGGCAAGGGCATCCTGGCCATCTTCCGGGCGCTGCTGCAGAACAGCACGCTCACCGAGCTGCGCTTCCACAACCAGCGCCACATCTGCGGGGGCAAGACTGAGATGGAGATCGCGGGGCTGCTCAAGGAAAACACCACGCTGCTCAAGCTGGGCTACCACTTCGAGCTGGCCGGGCCTCGCATGACCGTCACCAACCTGCTCAGCCGCAACATGGACCGCCAGCGGCAGCGGCGGCTGCAGGAGAAGAAGGGGCTGCTGGAGGTGCCCAAGGTCAAGGTCGGGGTGCCCGCCAAGGGCTCCCCCAGCCCCTCCCCCCAGCCGTCTCCCAAGGCCTCGCCCAAGAACTCACCCAAGGGAGGGGGGGCTCCAGCTGCCCCACCGCCCCCACCACCGCCCCTGGCCCCACCCCTGGCTCCGCCCCTGGCCCCACCCCTGATGGTGGAGAACCTGAGGAACTCGCTCTCGCCGGCCACCCAGAGGAAGTTGGGGGACAAGGCCCTCCCCGCCCAAGAGAAGAACTCCCGCGACCAGCTGCTGGCCGCCATCCGCTCCAGCAACCTCAAGCAGCTCAAGAAGGTGAGTGCGGGAAGGGGCCGGTGGGGCCACGGGCAGCAGGACAGACGGCAGGACAGACACCCGGGCGGCCGATGGGCCTGACCTCCAGGGGCACCGCTGTCCCTCAGGGGGACTGTCCTCTAGCCTCTCCCTCCAGCTTCCCCTCCCCCTAGAAGAGACACGACACGCAGCCGCCCCACAGGGTGCGGCCCCCCGAACTCCCTCCCAGAGCGGCCAGCCTGACCGTCCATCCCCAAGGCGCCGGGGAGAGTCAGTGCATGCAGTGCAGGGACACCCACCATCTGGCCCATGACCCGGGGACAGCAGCCATGTCGGTGAGGCCGGGACAGCAGGAGGAAGGACAGCGTCTCCTGTTCCACCCACGTGTCCACCCTCAGGCCCACTTGTGCGCCCGGGCCCAGGAACAGGCTGGAGGTGGCTGAGCCTGGCGGGCGGCTCCCTAAACGCCCTGCCTTGTCCTTACAGGTGGAGGTGCCCAAGCTCCTGCAGTAGGGCCAGGCTGCGGGCACCGCCCCCGGGCCGCCCAGACCCGCCCGGCTGGCCTGCTGCGTCCCGTCTGCCCGGGGCCCTGAGGCCAGGCCACGCCCTCTCGTCCGGACCTTTCCTCTCTGCGGGCCGATGTTTCTGGGCAAGAAGAGTCCTTCAGGCACCGCTCGGAGGAGATGGTGCAGGGAGCCAGGGAGGATGTGCACAGGGACCAGTCACAGCCCAGCCCTGCCCGCCAGGGCCAGGATTCAGCTCTGAGGAGCCCTGGGCAAGGCTGCTGGGCTGGTGTGCAGGGCAGGGCAGACGACGGAGATGGAGATGCAGAGGGACGGGGACGGGGCTGTCCGCCCCCCCTGGACTAACAGAGCCTGGACAGACGGACAGTGCCTGGGGAGGGGAGGGAGGGACAGGCGGCAGCTGGACCTGAAGGTTTGATGCCAAAGCAGACGTTTTCCTACACCCACTCGCTATGTTGTGAATCGCTGTCTTTCCATAAGATTTTGATAATATATTCCAGCCTTTCGCTGCGCCTGGCGAGGCCCCTCTGTGCTGTGCCGGGGCCCAGAGCCCCACCCCGCTCCCCGGGGGCCCTTGCCGCCCTCAGCACACGTTCACTGCAGGGTGCCATGTGGGGACAGCACCCCTGAGCGGGCTGCCCAGGCCCGGACCAGGCCCCGGGGCTGCTCCTGATGCCGGGAAGGTCAGAGGGAGCCAGGCCGGGCTGTGAGGCTGTTCCCTCCCGCCCCGCCTCCCTCCATGGGGTGCACCACACGCGTCCTCCGGGCTGGACGGCCTGGCCCCCCTGGCCCCGCAGGGCTGACCGCTGCCTGGGGGTTTCCCTGCCCCCGTGGCGGCGGGCAGAGCGGTTTCCCCATCTTGGGCTGGAGAGGTCGCTGCTAGGAGTGGCCACAGCGGAGGCCACCGAGCCCGGGCCCCGGCCCCCGCCGCCCTCGGTGCCCCCGCTTCTCCGCGCCGTCTGCCCGGCGCGCGTGGCTGTGCTGGAGCCGCAGCTCGGAGGAGGCGGAGGCCGCGTGGCCCGCACTTGGCAGACCACGTCCGGCCCGGAGGTCGGCGGCGGCCAGGACGGCCCCGCGGGGAACAGGGGGGGAGCCCCTCCAAGCCTCAGGCCCCGCAGACCGGCCCCCGGGGAGCCCTTTCCGCCAAACCGAGGACGAAGGACACCACCGTCCACCCGGGGACTCTCCCTCCAGCCCCGGGCCCCGGTGACGCCACCCCCTCGGCGCCCGGGAAGCGGGAGCGCAGCGCCACCTGCTGGCGGGCCCCGCGCGGGCTCCCTGGTGACGTCACATCCCCCCCCCCCACCTGAGCCAGGCCGCGAGGGAGGCCTCCCCTGGGGTCACCCGGGGGCGAGAGCCAGAGGGTCTGCCGCGCCCGCCTTTCGCGGGGAGGGAACGGGGTCAAAGGGAGCAAGTCCACCCGCGGCCTCCTGCCCGCGAGGATGCCCTCCACGCACCGCTCCCGGTCCCGCTGCCCCGCACCCGGCTCTGCCCCCACCCGCCGCGGACCCCGCTGCCCAGGGGCGCAGGCCTCTGGCTGCCTGGGAAGCGCCCTCTCCATCCCCGCGCCCAGACCCCGCAAGTCCCCCGAGGCCCGGGAGACGCCAAGCCCTGGGGGCCCTGCTGCTCCCCGCTATCTGCCTGGCCTTGGAGACCCCGGTCTCAGGCCCTGCCCCAGGCTGTGACCAGAGCCTCCCCCACAGCGTCTGGGTGGCAGAGGCCCCTGGGGGCATGGCTGGCGCAGTGGCCTCCTGCAGACCCTGCCCTGGGCCCTCGGAGGAGGGAGACGGGGCCTCAGTGGGCCCGAAGGGAGGAGCAGCCACACGTCTGACCTGTCTCGGGCCGGGCCCGGGGTGGGGGGCCGGGGGGAGGAAGCTCTGTAATGAGGGCACCTCCCCACCCAGGGCAAGGCCCGCCTCATGGGTTGTCGGACCAGCCCTGTCCCTGCCCCCCTCCCGCCCTCTCCTGTGTGGAGCCGGCAGCCTGGCTGGAAGGTGAGGACCGTGGACCATGTGAGTTACCTCTCAGCTTTAATCGGCAGCCCAGCCAGGGCCGTGGGACAGCCCGCGGGCTCCAGCGGGCGGGCGGGCAGGCGGCTGACAGAGCCCCACCCAGCCCCCAGGGCAAGCAGGAGGGTCCTGGGAGCAGAGGGACCAGGGTGGGGACCCACACTGCGGCCCTCCCCTGGCCCCCATTAGAAATAAAAATAGTGCAGCAATGCCAAGCCCCTCTGCCCCCCTCATTCATGGCCAAGTTCCCGCCCAGCTCCTGTCCACTTCCCTGCACGGCCCAGGGGGTGGCTTGGCTGGGGGCCTGTTGAGTGGGTGACCCCTGCCACTCCCAGGGCCAGCAGCAGACACAGGGGGGGCCCCTGTGAGGGCAGTGGACACGGTCCCTCAGGTTCCGGGGTAGGCGCGCTGTTGTGGCAGATAAGGGGGAGGAGCTGGAAGCCAAAGAGACAGGACGTCAGGCACAGGAGCAGTGAGGTGACCCCACCCCCGGGGTGCACGGGATTCGGGGACGAGCCAGCCTGGGGGGGGGGTCTCAGCTCAGGCAGAGGGCGTCGGAGAGGGACCCAGGGTGATCGGGGGGGGGGCGGGGAGGTCCTGGCGCAGGGCTGGGGCAGGAGGAGAAGGGCTGGATTGCTCACTCACCTGCAGGGCTGTAGACAGGGGGCCCTGCCGGGTAGAGAGGAGGCTGGGGAGGAGCACTGGGGGGCCACATGAAGCCCTGGGGCGGGGGGGCGGGGTCACCCTTGGAGTCCGGGGGGTACGGGTACATCGAAGTCTGGAGGACACCCCTCATTGGAATGTCCTGGCCTGGGTTGGGGGGACAAGGACAGCGTTGAGCTCTCCGCCTCCAGGGGGCGCCATCACCCCTTCCCAGGGTGCCCAGGTGAGCCCCACTGGCGGCCGGTTCGCTGGACCCCACCCCGGCTCGTCAGAGCAGAGCAGGGTGCTGGGCGCGAGGCCCTGGTGGCTGTCTGTCTGTAGAGACCCCGGGAGTCAGCACAGCCTGGGGGAGTGTCCTTGGGCCGGGACAGGGCAGCAGCTCAGGGCTGGAGCCGACCATCTGCTGACTTGTCCCCAGCCCGTCCCTCCCACATGGACCTCCCAGGCCCATCGTCCCCATGAGCGTCAACGCTCATGGCCCAGACCCCCACGGACACCCGTGCGTGTCTGAGTGGCCGCGGGGGTGTCCACGGAGCTCCGACGCCGCCCCGCGGCTGCCCTGGGCGGGCCCCACCTGTCTGGGTTCCTGGTGGCGGCTCCGTCCCCACCTGCGAAGGGGCCCAGCAACCGGTGGCGCCGGCGGACCAGGTAGCGGCAGATGCAGAAGAAGCAGCCGCAGGCGGCGACCATGGCCATGAAGAGGGTCACGGAGGTGATCAGGCCCACCACGAACTTGGGACTGGAGACGAAGAACGGGTCGTCTCACCCGCAGCTCTCACGGGGGGCACGGCGGGGACCCCGAGACTGGGCTCCCGGGCCTGGGAGACCTCTCCCTCCTGGCCAGGCTGAGGCGACGGGGACCGCGTGCCCGGCACCCTGCGGGGTTTACGCGCGGTCCCGTGGGAAGAAGCCTGGACTCATGAGCTGGGGCACCGGCATCTTCTCAGGGGGGCCCCGACCCAGACACCCCGCCGGCGGGCGGCGCGCCCCCTGGTCACAGCTCCGTCCGCAGACCCCGGCTCCCTCCACAGGGCCCGACGGGGAGGTGGAGGCGGCGGGAGGAGGGACAGCGCGGGGGGCGCCCACCTGAAGACCAGACAGCGCTTCTGCTGGAACTCGGACAGGCGCAGGCTCGGGTCCCCGCAGCAGTAGCGCAGGCGGCAGGTGCCACAGCAGAAGGTGGGCTCGCAGCTGAAGCCCAGGCGCCACGAGTCGGCCTCGTCCAGGTACCCCAGGCAGTCGGAGCTGGCCAGCGCTGTGGGCGGGGTGCTGGGGGCTACCAGGTGGGTCCCGCCTCCCTTCGCCCCCCAAGGTCCTTCCCCCAGGGCCCCCGCTCCCCTGGTGGCCCACCCACACCTGTGGGGTCCCCAGCTCACTGGTGCTGGCAACCCTGGGGGCTCAGGGGTTGGCTCCCAGGGCCGAGACTCCATCCTCTCCCCCCTGCTCCCTGCCAGCACCCCCAGGGGCTCGGGGACCCCGCTCCTGGCTCCCCGCCCCTTACCCAGGGGGGCCCCCAGCAGCAGGAGGGCGATGGCCGTGAGGGGCATGGTGGGAAGAGGGCGCTGCGGGTCCTGCCCAGTGCCAGGCACGGTGTGGTGGCCGCACGGACCGTGGGCAGCGGTGACCACGCCCCGGCCCCCTCGGCGGTGGCCCGTCCCCGCGCAGCGCCAATCCGTGCCCTGGGCCCGAGCGGCCCGGATCCGGTGCCGCCCCCTGGAGGGCAGGGCTGGGCCTCCGCTGGCCGGTCCAGCCCAGGACGCCGGGCGGGGCGGGGCGAGGCTCCCGGAACCGGCCCCGCCGAGCAGCGCCGAGCCGCTCTGTCCCCAGCTGTGCCTCCCGCGGCCCCGCCCCGCGTGGGCGGTGTGGACACCGGGCCGGTGCCCAGCCGGGCTGTCCGCTGGGGCCCGCCCCTCCCCAGGACCAGCCCGCTCCCCGGAGCCTTCACCGCGGGCCCCGCCCCCGCTGACCGGTTAGTGTCACGTGGTCCGAGAAACTGCCCCGCGGGGGCGGGGGCGGGGCCGGCGGAGGACCAGGGCCCGGAGCTCCCGCCCCGACCGACCCCATGACGTCACCCTGACCGCGCCCCGAGGCCGGGCTCCCGGCGCCGATCTGGACCCGAGGTCGGGGCCGCGGGGGCGGGGCGGGTCCTGGGTGGCGCCGGAGGCCGTGCCGCCGCCCCGTGAGCCACCCCCGGGATGGGACCGGCTGGCGTCCGTCCCTATTTCTCCCGCGGGCCCCACCTCTGTCCACAGGAGCCCCCGCCCAGCCAGCCCTGCCCTTCCCGAGGAGGGGGCCCATCGGACAGGAGCTCCCGGCTCCCCGCTCCTGCCGGGCGCAGACCGGCCCCGGGACCCAGCGGTGGGAACGGAGGACCCCCGGGGCCCCCATTACAAGGCCGGTTCCTTCGGGACTCGAGGACGAGGCCGCGGAGCGTCGCGGTCCCCCTGGCAGGCACAGCCCTCGGCCCCCACGGCCAGCGCCTCCCAGCTCCCAGGGCGGAGAGCAGGAGGCAGGGCAGCCGCCCCTCCGCTGCGACCAGGGGCACTGGCAGCGGGTGCTGCCCCGGATGCCCAGGCCAGGCCCTTCCCTGAGCTGCAGACTCGCTCTCTGCTTCCACTTCCTGTCCGAGGCCACCGGCCTGCGGGGTGCTGCGCAGCTGTTACCGACGCCCGAGGGGGGCACGGGGGAGGGAGGCCTGCCCCGCAGCGTCGCCGCCTCTCCCGGACCCCAGGACAGACCACGCTTCCCCTGAGCGGCCGGCAGCCCCTTCCCTGCCCGTCTCCTTCTCCAGGAAGAGGCAGAGGTGAGGACACTCATCTGTGAAGATTCCTTTACTTCCTAGAAAAATACACGCGTCATCTGCGGGCCGCCGCGTCGCGGTGCCTGAGGGGCAGCCCTGGCCGCGTGAGGAGTATTAAATAGTGGGAGAGTGGGCTCTAAAAAGCCCGTTCCTCCCGTTTCTAGAAAAAGAAGGGGAGAAGCAGACTGCCATCTGCCGGCTCCGGTGTGCATGTGTGTGCACACGCGTGCACTGTGTGCGTGTACACGGAGGGCTGGGGAGGGCCCGTCATGCACAGGAGGGCAGCGGACGTCCTGGCAGGGCCGCAGTGTTGCCCTGGGAGGGAGGCCTGGGCGGGCAGCGAGGCTCCTTCAGTCCCGCTGAGACCCAGGCGTCTGAGGCAGAGGCTACTCCCGGGTTCACGTCAGGGCCCCGGAGTGTGAACACTGTTGGAGAGCACGGACGGCCGGCTCCCGGGCTCCGAGGGGGCAGCCGCCCGCGAACACGTCCTCCTGGCAGCAGTGTTTCCGACTGACCAGCAGGGCACTCTGGGAACTGGCGGGGGGAGGAGTAGGGGGGAGAGGTGGCGACGGGCATCTCCGGGGGAAGGTGGGAAGTTCCTGTTCCAGCATCGCCGAGTGAGGACGGCACGACGAGCTTGGCCTCCACGGCGGCCAGGTCACTGAGCCGCGGGCCATGGCCAGGAGGCGCTGCAGGCGGAGGAGAGCCCAGCTCCAGGCCGAGGGGCGGCACACGGTGAGCGGCGGGGCCCGGGCCCGCGTGCCGGGCGGCTCCTAGATGCCGATGGCCTGCAGCACCCGCCTCTCGCTGTCGCTGAGGTGGCCCGAGAACACCGCGTAGCAGGGCTGCTGCGCGAACTGACACAGGAAATCCGTGAGGTACGCCTGCGGGGAGCAGAGGGCAGTGCTGGCTGGACACCGGCGTCCAGCACCCAGGGTGGCCTCCCACACTCTCGGATCTGGTTCAGGTCCAACTGGGAAGCACCCTCTCCCCGACCTTCACCGCAGCCTCCGAAGTGGACCCAGCCTGGCCGGCCTGGCTCAGGGGCTGAGCGTCGACCTAGGAACCAGGAGGTCACGGTTCGAGTCCGGTCAGGGCACAGGCCCGGGTTGCGGGCTGGATCCCCAGTGGGGGCGTGCAGGAGGCAGCCGGTCCATGATTCTCATCATTGATGTTTCTCTCTCTCTCCCTCCCTCTCTTAAATCAATGAAGACATATTAAGAAAAAATTATTTTAAAAAGCGTAACCACATTGTGGTATAAAACACGAAGCAAAGCCCACCCCACCCCATGCCCCTGCCCCCAGCAAGCCAGGAGCTCGGCCCAAGGCCGCAGGACGAACAGGTGTGGGCGGCCTGGCTCCTGGGCCCTCACCTGCAGGTCCACCTGGTAGAGGGGGTCCTTCAAGGCGTCGGGGTCGTCCTCCTCGTCATCCTCGTAGTAGTCCTCCTCTGTCAGGCACATGAGGTGGGGGGTGGGGGTGTCAGGCAGGCGCCCAGCCCGCAAGCACCGCCAGGGGTCGGGGGTGGGGGGTGGGGGTGGGCAGGGCGCTCACCGTATTTACTTGTGGCGAGGATGTCCGACAGGAGCTGGCCCGCTAAGCCCCCGCCCTCCTCCTCGTCCTCCTGGTCCTCCTCCTCGTCCTCCCACATGTCATTGGAGTCGTCTGCTTGGGGAGGAAAAAGCAGCTGCAGCCACACACGTTCCACCCCAACGTCTGTGACTGCGGCCTGCACCTCCCATGGGCAAACCGGGCGGCAAATCCCCAGGAAGCTTGGAGGAAGGGCGGGTGTCCTGGGGGCGGGCGGGGGGGGGTATGACGACGACTGAGGCTGGGAAGCTCTGGGAGAGCTACCGCAGGCGGGCGGATGCAGGGCCCCTGGGAGGCGGGCAGAGCACCTTGGCCCCACTCCGCGGGGGCGGCCTGGCGGGCAGCATTGGCCTCCATGACGTTGGACAGCTCGTTGATGATCAGCTTCAGGATCTTGACCAGCAAAGGAATGTTTGTCCAGCGCTCGGGATCTGGGGGAAAGAAGAGGCTTCGAGTCAGACTCCGGCTCCCGGCCACGCCGTCCTGCAGGGACGCTCAGTGTCCACCCACCAGCTCCCGCCTCCAGACCACACCCAGGCGCTCCATCAACAGCCGCCCGGTGACACCCCTGCATCTGCCCGGTGCCGCCACAGATCAGAGTTCAGGAATGAAAGGAGGCAGGTTTTGCCAATAAAGCTGGGGCACCAGGTAGGGGCCTGGAGCCGAGCACGCAGTCCCCACGACCTGCAGCTGGAGACGAGGACCCTGCAGGTCAGGCACTGGGGCCAGAGGCCGAAGCTGGACGATAGCCAGGCCTGGACTGGGCCCGAAGCCCAGGAGCTGGGAGCAGGCCCCTGGTGCCGAGACAGCGCCTGGCACCCCAGCGGAGGGAAGGAGACCCCTGTGTGGACCCACTGCTCCTCCCCAGGCCCGCCACCCACAGCGCACCCCACCTCCCGTCCCCCCCGCGTCACCCACTCTTGGCGGCCTTGGCGCGGGTGCGGACGCCCTCGTCCGCGTTGTAGATCTCCTCGCCCTTCACGCGGATGTCCTGCAGCCGCTTGTCGTCCGCGTTGATGCCGTGCTGGAGCAGCTTGCACAGGGCCACGGAGCTGCAGGGCACACGGACGCCTCAGCCGCCGCCCGGGGCCACCCACGGAGACGAGCTCCATGCCCGAGACTGACGTGAAAGCAGAGCTCAGGTGGGCGAGCCCCCAGGGCCGCTGGGAGGTGTGCTGGGCATAGAGCCGGGCACAGAGCCGGGCAGGGGCGGGCGGGGCAGGCTGGCCACGGAGGAAGCCTCTGGCTGGGGAGGGCCGTGCAGAGGAGGCCCCGCCCACTGTGGGAACGTCAGGGACAGGCGGGTGGAGCAGCCGAGGAGACCAGGGGGAGCGCCAGGAGAGGCCCACCTGACTTTGCCCTCGTACTGGCCGTAGAACAGGTGCTGCCGGCTCGTCCACTCGGCCATCACGAACTCCAGGGCGGGCTTGCCCGTGGGCCCGGGCAGGCTGCACAGGAACTCCAGGAGGGGCTCCAGCTGGGTGTGCACCAGGTGGGCGAACACCATGATCAGGGACTGGGAGCGAGAGGGAGGGCCTTCAGGACACACGGGCACAGAGCCTCCTTGCCAGCGTCTCGGGCCCACAGGAGCGACCAGGAGCCGCGTGTTCTCAGGGCGGGCGGAGAGCAGAACCGGGGAGCAGTGAGGGCCCCCCACCCCGGCCCGCCCTCACCTGCATGACGCTCAGCGTCTCCGCCTGCTGCATCTTGCTGAGGATGGCGCGCAGGATCTGGTCCAGGTGCTCGCCCAGCTCCCGCCCGGCCTTGCTGATGAGGGTGGAGACCAGGCGGCCCACGAAGGCGGCGGTGAACTCGGAGGTGCGGGGGTCCAGCAGCTGGCTTACCACCTGCATCACGTACCACAGCCCGCTGTGGCCCTGCTCGTCGTGCCACTGCGCCACCTGCTCCAGCGCCACCGACACGTAGGCCCGCAGGCACTCTCCGCCGTTCTGGAGACACAGGGGCGCGGCCGCGAGGTCAGTGGCGGGACACGGTCGCCGGGGTCTGCACGGGCGGGGCTGGCGCTCCAGGCTCACGCCTCCCCCGAGCGGGACCTCGGCCGCCGGAGTCGGCCGCTCCTCAGACACAGACACAGCGATCCCCGCCTCAGCCGCTCAGCCCTCACAGACGCGCTCTGGCCTCCAGGGACGCGGCCCAGCAAACGGGGTTTTAAGCATCAGGCCCACCGGGCGTGGGAGCACGCCAGCCTCAGGCACAGCTCAGGCCCCCAAGTCCGTCTCCTGGACTTGACCCAGAGAACCATCCAGAAAGACTCTCTCCCGGCCCAGGTCTGTGTCTGACGCCTCCACAGCGGTGACCTCAGACACAGGCGCCCACACCTCCACGACGGCGGCCCCAGGCCCCAGGCCACAGGCCCCAGACCACAGGCCACAGCCCCCAGACCACAGGCCACAGGCGTTGGCAGCTGACCGGCCCTGGCCTCCGGTAAATACAGACGTGAGACACACAGGCCAGCGCGTGGCCGGTCAGACCTCGGCCTCGGCAGCACGCGGTACCTGCATGGTGGCATTGTCGTCCGTGTGCAGGGTGCACTGCGCCACCGCGGGGAACGCCTGGCAGATGAGCAGCTGG
Source organism: Myotis pilosus (assembly GCA_036010255.1). NCBI lineage: Eukaryota > Metazoa > Chordata > Mammalia > Chiroptera > Vespertilionidae > Myotis > Myotis pilosus. Next base: position 529,767 of record JASKON010000027.1, read on the forward strand.
GAGAGCGGCGGCTTCGTGCTGCGCACCACGGTGGTCAGGATGTCGATGGCTGTCTGGAGGAGGAGGGAGGTCAGAGCCTTGGGTGGGAAGGGCAGCAGCCCGAGAAAGCTCACTGAGAAGAAGGGACCCCGCGACGGCAGCGTGTGCTCCCAGCCGCCTCACGGGGCTCCCCTGACGGCCGCGGGGCCGTGTGGCATCCGGCCGCGGGGCAGCAGGTAGCGCGCACAGTGTGTCAACAGATAAGGCATCTCTGGAACAGCCATTTTCCTGGGCCCTCAAGATCCACCCCTTCCTGAGGGCAGAGCAGCCGGCAAAGCCACCCTGAACCTTGACATTCACTGGTGTCCTGCCAGCTGGGTGTGTGTGCAGGTGGTGAGCTCACACCTGCTCACTCACACACACCCACCTGCTCACACCCCCCCACACACCTGCTCCCACCCACACCCACACCCACCTGCTCACACCCACACCCACACCCACCTGCTCCCACCCACACCCGCCTGCTCACACACCCCCCCACACACCTGCTCACATCCACACACACCTGCTCCCACCCACACCCACACCCACCTGCTCACACCCACACCCACACCCACCTGCTCCCACCCACACCCGCCTGCTCACACACCCCCCCACACACCTGCTCACATCCACACACACCTGCTCCCACCCACACCCCCACACACCTGCTCACACACACCCCCACACACCTGCTCACAACCCCACCCCCACACACCTGCTCACACCCACACCCACCCCGCCTGCTCACACCCACACCCGCCTGCTCACACACCCACACCCACACCCACCTGCTCACACACCCACACCCGCCTGCTCACACACCCACACCCACACCCACCTGCTCACACACCCACACCTGCCTGCTCCGCGTGGTTTTGCGCCCACTCACCGCGCACAGCCCTGCGGGGAGCTTGTCTGCTGGCGCCTGCATGATGCTGACCAGCGTGGGGATCAGCCGCATCTGCATGGGGCCCTGGCAGGCTTCGATCTGGGACAGCTCCTTGAAGATGTCCTGAGCCAGCAAGGCGACGACGGGATCTGAGGTGACAAGGCAACAGGACCCGCCCGCCGGTCTGCACACGCCGCTGGCTAGTGACGCCTGGTGTGTGGCCCTAACCTAGCGAGCAGCGTCTGCGTGGATGACCCGCCACACAGCCGGGACCTAGCGGGGCACGTGACCACCTGGAAGAACAGGAGAGATGCCACCTCCAGAGGCACCCGGTCCCCGGGCTCACCCGGCGACCACTCGGCTCTGTTCCCGAGCCGGTCCCGACGCCTTTATTCTCCTGGAGCCCGACGGGCGGAGGAGCAGGTGCGGCTGTGCTGGGCGGAGCCGTGGGGCGAGGGCCACCCGAGGGGGCAGCGTGGGCGCCTCCCAGGCCACGCCCCCTGACGTGCAGTGATCCCCGAGCACCCCCTGAGCCTCAACACCGAGCCCCCTCTTCACAAACACCCTCGGTCTTTCTCTGATGATAAAGTACAGACCGTACGCACGACAGGGGAGTCGCGCAGAACGTGCTACAAAGCGTTACCGGAAAGAACCTGTCACCCACCGCCTGCAGCCACTGCCCCACATGGACGTCTCCGTACGGACGTCCACACGCCCTTTCCCAGCACACGGACGTCCACGTACGGACGTCCACACGCCCTTTCCCAGCACACGGACGTCCACGTACGGACATCCACACGCCCTTTTCCACCAGACGGACGTCCACATACGGACGTCCACATGCCCTTTCCCACCACACGGACATCCACGTACGGACGTCCACACGCCTTTTCCCAGCACACGGACGTCCACGTCCGGACGTCCACACCCCCTTTCCCGACACACGGACATCCACGTACGGACGTCCACACGCCCTTTCCCACCACACGGACGTCCACGTACGGACGTCCACACACCCTTTCCCAGCACAGAACCAGAACCGGCGCCAGTCTATGCATCTGGAAAAGCCGTCTGTTACTTATCATCCTGTAAACACCGTCTCAGTGCTTTAAGGATTCCCCTGACGTTTAATATTTACGGCATAAACGAATCCTTTTCTACGTCCACATTTTTGCTGCTATAAAGAGGAGAGGAACCCCCTGTTCATCTGTCCTCAGATCTCCTTCCTAAGGCTGTGCAGGCCTCGTCCCACCCCACCCCGCCCCACCCCACCCCACCCCGGTTCTACGGGGGGTGAGACCCCCGAGAGCAGGAGCCCTTCTTCCCAGCTCTGCTAACCGGCAGCCAGTGCTTGCCTAGGGTGCGGGAGAGCACCTCTCCCAGGGGCAGGTCTGCTCCAGTCCCCGCTGGCAGGCCCGTGGCGCCCTCCCTGGTGGCACGCCCTCCCTGGTGGCATACCGTTGCTGTACTTGAGGAAGATGGCGATGGTGAAGGGGCAGATCTTGCTCTCCACGCTGGCCGTGAACTCGGGGTCCACCGTGCACACGATGCACAGTGTCTCCATCACCAGGTTGAGGACCTCGGAGCTGAACTGCGCGGCCAGGTGAATGAGGCCGTCCAGCACGCTGGGCAGGAAGGGCTGGAGGACATGCGTGCTCTCTGAGGCTTTCAGTTGGTCACAGTAACTGGGGAGACACAGAAGCAGGAATTACTTCCTCCCAGTAACGGTCCCTGGTGGCGTTCCCATGGTGCCTGCGTGCTAAGGGACCTGCGACAGAGACAGGGCCGCCACCCTACACACCAAAAGGGGGCGGGTTCAACCCCCGGTTGAGGCACATGTGGGAGGCAACTGATGGATGTTTCTCTCTCTCAAATCAATTTAAAAAGTTGCGGTACTAAGGTAAGAAAATGTTTAAAAAACTGTGTCTTGCCCTGGCTCGGTTGTTCAGTGGATAGAGTGTGGGCCTGCAGACTGAAGGATCCCAGGTTCGATTCTGGTCAAGGACACAAGCCCAGGTTGCAGGCTTGACCCCAGTGAGAGGTCTGAGGAGGCAGCCAATCAATGATTGGCTCTCATCTTTCTTTCTCTCTCCCTCCCTTCCTTCTGAAATCATTTAAAAAATATATTTAAAAAAAAGAGAAAAGAATGAACTACAGTGCATGTTAATCCATCATGGATTAACATCAAAGTCACTGTGTTGGGCAAGAATTCAGACACTCAGACACTCAGACACACACAGACACACACACACAGACACATACACACACATACACCCCATGTCTTATGACCATGTTCCGTGCCAGCTGCTGTGTTCCCAGGTCCACCACGACCAGCGAAGCCATGGTTTGACCCCAATCGCCCAGAGCCTCGCCTTCAGTCAGACCCCGATGCTCACGGCCGGCCTGCTCTGACCCCCTTCTTTAGAGCTGGTCTGCCCCATGGCCTGGGGGTCACCGTGTGTGGAGGCAGCGACCCCAGGACGGACGGACGGCTCTCCTCCTGTTGTTCATGTGCAGCCCTCGGGCCACTTCTCTCAGAGCCTCGGGGCGTGGTGTTGGCAGAGGAGGGCCCAGCGGGTGGTTCCGGCCGGGGTGCGTTCACAGGGGGCCAGGCGCGAGGGAGCGGGACGCACGCCTGGGACGCCTTCCTCCATCCAGTCCATGGAACAGCTTCACGAAGAACCTCCAGCAGCAAATCCACTGGCAGCTGCGGTTCGGGGCTCAGCTCTGAGCAACTTTCTCTTAAACGGCTGGTGTCACCTCAGGCGCATACTCACCCCCAGATGGCTCTCACGGCAGAGATCCGCACGGACGGGGGCTGCGTCTCATGAAGGCCACTAACTGTTGCCTGTAGGAACTGCTGGATCAATTCAGGGGACATAGCAACAGTGAACCGACTGGCAGCCCAGAGTGCCCGACCCAGGAGGAAGGGAGACACTGGGAGGGAGAGAGAGCAATTAGGGGCTGGAGACCACCGTCTGTAACCCCTGCCCCTCCCACCCTCCGCGCCTGTCACTCACGGGGTACCAGGTACTAGAGACAACGCAGGTGAGAGAAGACACCACCTTTCACCGCTGGCAAAGCAGACCTGACGCTTCAGACTAAAGCCACCGACTCCCCCGTTCTCCTCACCCCCACCCCGCACGGCCAGGCAGCCCCTCACGCCTCCTCACTGCCAGGCTGCCCTGCCCTTGGGCCACTGCTGGACACCACACACCACAGCTCTCCTCCTTGTACGTAAAATGGCCCACAGATGCCAGTCTGAGTCACGGGCACCTTGGTGAGCACAGAGCTCAGGGCCTTGAGGCCAGTGACTCAGCATGAACCGCGTCTCCCCGGGCACTCAGCTCCGCTCCCGTTGGCTCACTCCCTCTCCGAGCACACAGGGCAGTTCCCCAAAGGCTACGTGACGTGTGAACCGCGGCTCGGACAGCTGATGGGACGGGTGCGTACATTTCTTACATTTTAATCTCTCAGTTTTCACTGCCAATATGTTAAAATTGACACAAAAATTCAAAGAAAAATCTCTGGGATTGTTGATAATTAAAAATGGCTGGTATACAAAAGCTTTTGGCCATAGAGAGGCTAATAAACATGACATTAAACCTTCCCCAGTCGGAACACTGAATACTCTCACATCTCCATGAATTTTTAGAGACTGTTTGCTGGGGCAAATGCGACAAAAATATGCTTAAGGGTCTGAGCAGTCCCACCGCTTTCCCTGGGCGCGGATCACATGCCTCGCCAGGAGGCACCCCGGGTAGAAGCTGCAAGGACGCGCCTGCTACTCAGACCTCACGTCGGCGAGGAAGCAGCATCCACCAGCGAGGAAGCAGCATCCACCAGCGAGGAAGCAGCATCCACCAGCCGCGGGCAGCGCAGCTGGAGGGACAGGGACCTCCCTACCGGCCGGCCCTGGAGGCTCAGCCGCCTCAGCTCTGACTCAGCCCGGAGTGAGGGCGAGGCCGATGCCGCCCCTCCAGCCAGAGCACTGGCCTCGGGGGCGTGCCCCAGGGCGTCCATGGAGGGGAAGGGAAGGCGGGACTGGCTGCAGCCAGCACGCCGTGTCCCTGACGTCCACGCAGGAGCCACGTGGGCAGTGTGTGCGGGTCTGTGGGGCGGAGGAGAGTCGACACGTGGGCAGGGGCCAAGAAGCCAGCGACACACGAGGGCGTCCCTGGCCGCCTGCAGGGCTGGGGGCTGTGGGGGAGTGGCCCGACATGTCCCCGGCCGCCTGCAGAGCTGGGGGCTGTAGGAGAGTGGCCCGACATGCCCGCGGCCGCTTTTCTCTACGGCCAGTGCGAACATGGTCGCAGGGCAGGACACGGTGCAAGGAGGGTGTTGGCCAAGAATAAAATGTGAGGAAAACGACAGGAAACCAACAGGAAGCCGGCCCCGGGGCGGCTGGACAAGAGCAGAGCCCAGGCCAGCCCTCAAGGCGTGGCCAGCCCTCGAGGCGCAGCCAGCCTCGTCCTGCTCGGGCGCCGGAGCCGCGCTGGTCTGCGAAGTCCTACCGAGGCCGCGGGTCCCCTGCTGCTGAGGCAGGCCCAGGCCGGGGCTGGCTAAGGGCTCCGGGAGCTCAGCTCCAGGTGGGAAGAGCGGTCCCCAGAGGACGCATGACCGGGCTCACCCACCTCCAGGAACAAGGCACGCCGCCGGCGGCCTGCGGAGCCATACCTGCGAGGTTGAGGTCGGCCAGGACCACGCTGGTCAGGAACCCGTGCATGTCGAAGTGGACCCGGCCGCTCTTGACGCTGTCGGTGAGGACGGACTTCACCGAGCCCAGCGCCAGCATGCAGGCCTCGTGGATCTTCCACCTGCGGGGACAGCACTGCTGGTGACCAGGCTGCACGACGATCCACGCAGGAAAGGGCGCTCCAGCCCGACCCTCCCTCTCAACCGGGAGCGGAACAGACACGCAGCCAGTTTCCTAGGGAAGCCGAATTCTCCTCTCTCGGCTTTTAGAATAACAGCATCTGAGCAGACTGCTGGCGGGGGAAGGGGGGACCCTGCCCTAAAACCAGACAGTCACAGGCAGCCGAGGCCCCTGTGCTCCAGGCAGCGCCCGCGGCCAGCTCACCACGCTCACCAGTGCTCGGCGCCGCTGTTCTTGGCCTGCTCAGCTTCCTGTAAGTGCCGAGTGGCCGCGGCAGCCAGGGCGGCCGCGCTCTCGCCCTGGAAATCCGTGGCCACGGCCTGGGGAGACAGGAGACGGGCTCAGGCGTGTCTGTGCAAAGCAAACCCGCTTTAGCTGCAAAGGCGATTGCGCTGAATGGTCAGTCTTCACACACAGGCGTCCCCGAGGCGCCTGGACACACCCCGGGTGCGGGCCTGAGGGGACGGGTGGCGTCTGTGGCTGCAGGGCCCGCCCTGGGAAAGGCTCACCTGCTACAGGGACCTGGTGTGACCTTCCTCGGGCGCCCAGAAAACTACAGGGTGAGCCGAATTCACCATCCACAGGGACAACCCTCCCACTCAGCAGGGGCCCGTGGCAGCTTCGCAGATCGTGGGCCTAGAGACCCCCGAGCCCTCGTCAGAGCCGGAGACGAGGGGCAGCTGCCGGGGCCATCCCCACCTTCTAACCTTACTGCACGGCCTCTGACCATCGGGAGCCGCTGAGTGGATGGGTCGGACATGTCCTGCTCTGACCCAGCAGCAACGACCGGGGAATTCCTGACTCTCCAACTTCACCTGAGATCCTCCCTCATTACCCGGCCCCTGGGATAGAGCCGCCCACCCACTGCCTGCTGAGCGGGGCGTCTCTCCAAGAGGGGAGCTGAGGACAGCGAAGATGCCAGCCGCGTCGGGCCGCCCTCACCAGCAGCAGGTCCTGCGCAGCGATCCTGACCGTGTAGGAGAACGTGTCGTCATCCTCGTCCTCCACGAACTGCTGAGGGTTGGCCGTCCACACTTTGATCTGAAAGGACCAGGAGGGAGGTCGCTGGGAGGCTGCCACGCCGGCCACACGCTTTCTCCTTCCACCGTGCACACGGGGGTACCTCAGCCCTTTGCTCCCTCTTTCCACCGTGCACACGGGGGTACCTCGGCCCTTTGCTCCCTCTTTCCACCGCGCACATGGGGGGACCTCGGCCCTTTGCTCCCTCTTTCCACCGCGCACTTGGGGGGACCTCGGCCCTTTGCTCCCTCTTTCCACCGCGCACTTGGGGGGACCTCGGCCCTTTGCTCCCTCTTTCCACCGCGCACTTGGGGGGACCTCGGCCCTTTGCTCCCTCTTTCCACTGCGCACTTGGGGGGACCTCGGCCCTTTGCTCCCTCTTTCCACCGCACACTTAGGGGGGACCTCGGCCCTTTGCTCTCTTGAATAAAAGCCCAGCATCGAGGCGTTTCTCTTTGGTGTGAGAAGCCTCTGAGAGGTCAGCAGCGAAGGCAACGCCCTGAGGGACACTTGCTTCAGACCAGCAGGGCACCAGCTCTGCCTGTCAATCAGCTGTTACCCTTTAAAAAAATCCTCACCTGCCTAGCTGGTGTGGCTCAATGGACAGAGCGTTGGCCTGGGAACTGAAGGGTCCCAGGTTCGATTCCCGCCAAGGGCACAGGCCTGGGTTGCGGGCTCGATCCCCAGTAGGGGGCGTGCAGGAGGCAGCGATCGATGATTATCTCTCATCGCTGATGTTTCTATCTCCCTTTCCATCTCCCTTCCTCTCTAAAATCAATAAAATATATTAAAAATATATTTAAAAAAAAAGTCCTCCCCTGAGGATGTCACTGATTTTAGGGGGACAGAGAAAAACCGATGCGGGAGGGAATATCGATTGGTTGCCTCTCCTATGTGCCCTAACCAGGCCCCAACCCGCAGCCTCAATCCGTGCTGACGGGAATGGAGCTGTGGCCTCGCGGTGCGGAGGACGGTGCCCGCACCGGGCCGCACGGGCAGGGCCCTGCTCCTCGCTCAGAAGCGACCAGACCTGACGGGTTTCCTGTGAGGTGATGTCGATGCTGGCGGCTGACATGGGTCATGTGCTTGTGTCCTAAGTGCTCTTTTGTCTAATGGTGACCTCGTCTCTGTTTACAGAGAAGGGGGGCCCTTCCGGGCGGGCGAGGGCTGGGTCGGGTCCTGCAGCTTCCCCAGCACGTCACGGGGAGGAGGAACTCCCCTCGTGTCTGTTTTAGAAGCACGACGGCCGCGGTCCCCGGCTCCTGGCGCTCACCTGCTCCTCGGTGATCTGCATGTACAGCAGGACGTAGTAGATGAGCTCCGGCAGGGCTTTTCGGACCGTGCTTTTGAACTTGCTGTTCTCCAGCAGCGCGTGGACAAACTCGAAAATGCTGAAGACGAGGTTTTCAAAGCCCAGGACTTCGCCTGCAGGAAGTGCAGAGACAACTGAGAGACAGGAGCGTGAAGGACAGGACGCAGCTGGGAATGAACAACGTGATCTGTGACCCTGACGCTATCCACGTCACTCGGAATTCTGCTCGCCGGGGAGCGGCCGGGGACAGGAGGCTACTTCCCAGCAGGTGTGTTCTCACCTGAAGTACTTAAAACTACTGCAGCAGAAGGAAGTGTCAGCCCCGGGGCCCGGCCCGAACAGACAGAATGCCGGAGTGGCCGGCTGGCGGGCCTGGGAGCACCGTGTCCAAGTCCAGGCCCATGACCGGGACACTCGGGCCCGCGCCCTGCTCCCTCCCGGCCCAGCGAAGGGAAACCCGACCAGACACTCGCTGAGAGCGGGCCTCCCGTGGTCGCTTCCGGCGGCAGCCACGCCACGCACCATCCGAGTCCACAGGGTCTTCCGCCTCCTCCGCGTAGTTGACCTCTGTCCTCACGTAAGTATGGCGGCGAGTAAAGGAGGAGTCTGCGCCGCACGCTCTACGGGGAGGGTGGGCGCCAACACTAGAGCGGGGACCCGGCGAGCCGCCACCCAGCCCGGCCCGGCCCGGCCCGGCCCAGCCCGGAAGGATATAAGGCCGCGCTCTCGGTCAGCGTGGTCCAGACGATGGGCAGGATCTGCTGCATGGAGGGCACCATGTGCTTGGGGAAGTTCTTCACCAGGGCGGTCACCGCCTGTGCCAGGGAGACCACAGCAGAGGTCAGGGGCAGGCGCCCTCAAGCCCCGGGCTCCCCGGCGCCGCTGCCCACCTTGAGGACTTCCATCTTAAAGCCGCTGTCGGACGTGGGCCCGTCGGGGATCTGCAGGGCCTGCACGAAGGCCTCGGTGAACTGCTGCACCACAGGGACGAGGAGGACTCTGGCTGCACCCTGAGGCCAGATAGCGACGTCAGCGAAGTCAGCAGCGACGCGGCCCATCGGGGCCGGCCCCGTCCGCCGCCCGCGAGGCTCCGAGAGCCTCAGGCTCCGGCCGATCCCACAGCTAAGTCCCTGGTGGGCTCCTCCCCGCGCGTGGCCTCCTCGAAGCCGCTACCCCAGACCCGCCCTCCGAGCCGCCTCTGAACCCAGGGTCGGCGTTCCCAGCGAGGCTCCCACCTGAGGCCGTGATACACCAGTGATGAGGCTCACACAGGACACTGAGCCACCCACACCTGACAACTGCCCGGCGTCCAGTGTCCCCGCTCCCCGGCGGTGTGCCGCCTGCAGAGCACGCTGCCCGCAATGGGGCGCCCTACCGTGAGCCCAGGGTTCCCGTACCTTTTCCAGCTCCTCCATGTTGCAGATCATGTGGGCACACGTGGTGAAAATCTCCACAGCTCGGGAGCGGGTCCGGATGCCGTACACCTGGGAAAGGCAGACAGCCGTGACGCCGTGGGACGGGGCCCGTGCGCCTGTGACCCCTCAATCCTGACGTGACGGGGCTCCCCGGGACGGATCCTGCCCTTCAGGGAACGCAAGGGAGCCATAGCTGGGACTCGCTGGAATGAGCCTTCATGCTCACGGCCCTCGCGGGCGATCTGATGGGACACGGGGCCTGGCACTGCCTGCACACCTGGCATGCGGATGTGTGCGCGCAGCGTGCAGGCCCTCGGCGGGGACAGAGCAGGAGGCAGGGGCAGCACCCGCCCCCCCAGGCTGCTGCATGACTGGACGAGCTCCGTTCACACTTGTTAGATGTCTACGTGTGGGACATGAACTCCTTTGTGAGCACCGCGGTGACAGCTGCCCTCAGTGCCCAGCGGAAGCGAGCTCGGGAAGGGCGGTCAGCCCAGGACTTCGGGCCACAGGGTGCAGGAGTCTTTATCAAGGTGAGTAGTCTGGACAAGGATCGCGGTCACTCTATCTCAGGGGTCCTCAAACTTTTTCAACAGGGGGCCAGTTCACTGTCCCTCAGACCGTGGGAGGGCCGGACTATAGTTTAAAAAAAAAACTATGAACAGATTCCTATGCACACTGCACATATCTTATTTTGAAGTAAAAAAACAAAACGGGAACAAATACAACATTTGTATTTGCATGTGGCCCGCGGGCTGTAGTTTGAGGACCCCTGCTCTATCTTCACGGTGGGGATGGGCAGCAAACACGGGCTCCCACCGGGAGGGGAGACTGTGCGGCCTGTGGCCCGGCTCTGGGGCCTGGGGGGGACCTTGTACCTCTGCCATGGTGAAGATCTTGAACATCTCGGGGAGGATGACGGGGGCGACGAGGGGCATCTGTGTGTCCGTGACTTCCCGCGTGAATTCTACAAGGAAACAAGGGGTCCAGTCTGCGTGGTACAGACAGTGCGTGGGAAAACGCCACACTGCCTCCAGCGGCAGCTCCCCAGCCGGAGGAACAGGCACCGACACCGGCCTGCTGGCCTGTCTGGGAGGATGGAGCTACTTGGTAGGAAAGGAAAGGGAACAAGTCAGAGATAGAGGAGGCAACACGAGATCAGGAAAGAAACCTTCACTAGGCCCCGAGGAAAGCCTGACAGAAGCAGGTGGAGCTGGTGAGGCCGCCGCCGGAAAACTGTGTGAACCTGGTCTGTGGCCACGTGTCAACATTCGGGTGCACATCAAGGTGTCTCCCCTTTGGTCCCAGTCCCCACACTCCCCGGCGAGCTGTTCTGACACACATATGAGCTCACGAGGCCCCACCTCCGTTCTCCACGCCCCTCTCCCAGAGAACGGCACCTACTGACCTAGAAGCGCGAGCCTGCTGCCCACGGCACAGGCAATGTGCCCAACGCAACCGACTGGCGGATGAGACCCGAAGGTGCGGGGAGTGCGGGCCATGCCTCTCCCTTTAACGTCCAAACCCCCACGAGGCAGAGAGCGAGCACCCCTCAAGCTCAGGAGGGAGACCCGCCACCGCTCCCTGGACTACGAGTGCAAGCATTTCGTTCTGCTGGACTGTTCTTCCCTCTGTCCTGGTTGAACTACGACAGAACACTCCACAGGAAGATGCTGACAACCATGACGGCTGAGCTGACGAGTGTCAGCACCCGTGATTGAACTGAATGCTTTACAGAGATGAGCTCGTTTAAGTGACTCGGAACGCCACCGAGGCAGGTACGGTATCTTAGTTTTATACACACGGAGCCCAGGCCCGAGGTGAAGCCAGAACATGATCTGAATCAAGTGCTTAACCACCCGCTGCAGCCTGGCCTTGAGCGTGAGGGTTCGAGCAGCAGATGCCACACCAAGTGAATTCCCTGCAGAGAGCAGATGGGGCGGGAGGGGCCGTAGCCCAGCGGGCGTCACACAGGCCATGTCCTGCTGCCCGGGGCCCCCACCACAGCATCCGGTGAAGACGACGGCCCGGCCGCGGGAGCAGGGTCCACGCCAGCGAGGGCTCCTCACCTGTCAGCACGCGCATGGCTCCGTGGACGGCGTTCAGGTCCCCGCTCACCAGCATCTCCATGAGCAGGTTGAAGAGCTGGGGCCACGCTTCGGGCCAGTCCCAGTGGGCGATGGCCGACACCGCGTAGGCCACGCTGGAGCGCACCTTGCTGATGGACTCCCTCAGCCCGCTGGGCAGCAGCTCCCGGATGAAGATCTTGGCCTGCGGAGGAAGCCGCCCGCCCTCAGACCAGGCTGCGCGTGGTCAGCAGCGTCCCACCAGCTTCTGCGTTAGCCAGACTCTGCACGCGAGACACTAACCGTCTCTAGTTCCTCGGAGTGTGACCCTGACCGACAGTCCACTCCCACTCCCCGCGGCCCCACACCCGGGCAGCCAGCACCGCCGCCCGGCTCCATGTGGCCACGGACATTCACTGAATCACAGTGAATAAACGGAAACCCCGTCCCGGCCGCAGGGCACGCCGTGCTCTGCACCCAGGCCACAGCCACAATCTGCACAGACACAGACGGTCCACAGCCGCCGGGAGCCCTGCCCTGTGGACAGCCAGCGCCTCAGGGCCTCCCAGGGGCCCAGGACGGCTGCACAGCTCTGCCCCCAACAGAAACGTCACTCCATTTCCTCCTCAAACAGCTCCGGGAAGTTGGAGCTTAGAAGAAAAACACTGCAGACTGAGGCCTGACACCGTCGGCCTGCCACCCGGGCACGTCTAACCCCTTAGCCAGTGTGTCCACAGCGCCAGCCACCTGCCTGCCTCCTCGGCCCCGCCCTCCGACCCTCCTGCTTTCCGGGCAGCTCACCCTTTCCGTAGTTTCTGGAGGCCTGAACTTCTCCGAGTGGGCACACCAGTGCGTCTCCACGTACTGCTTCAGGATGACCGACGCCAGCTGTGAAGAGAACAAGCCGTGTCCACAGCAAGGAAACGCTTTTCTCACACGTGAACACTCCATACGCCCGGCCCGGTCCATTCACCGATGCAGCTACCTCTGTACCAAGCCCCAGGTCACCCACAAACTGGCTTTACGCTTCCTCTTCCCACAACCAAGCTTCAGGACCAGCACAGGGAGTTCCTTATAAATCGGACCGTCAGGCTGGACCTACCTGACGAATTGCCAGTGCCCCCTGGGGGTCCACGGTCAGCTCCGCCAGGTGGACACCAAATTCTGGAAGAGAGAACGGCTGTGAGTCCACGGGGGCAGGAGAGCCGCAGCCACGACTGAGCAATAAGCCCGGTGCCAGCAGGGAAGGCCTCCGACAGGAGCCTGCTCCACCGAAGCCCTGAGAACGCCAAGGTGGACCCTCCAGGGGCGGCGGGGCCGCAGGGAAGTCCCAGCACCGGGTCCCCTTCTCCATCACCACAGGCGCCTTCCGGCCCCTCCCTTCCCAGACGGTAGCGCCTTCCACTGGAACCAGTGACGGATGCGGATCTAACCGAAACCTGTACCATCTGACCTCACAGAAAAAGTGGGATTCCAGGAGCTGCTCAGATACGCACCACCAGACGGGAGACGATGCTCAGTCCACGGAAAGCTGGCTTTCACAGGCTCAGTCTCTCAGCACGATGCTGAAGTTAAGTTTTCAATGAGCAATGAAAGCAGTAATCTTGATATGCATTTGGGAGGCTAAACAGCTTTCACTCCAAAATAAAATTCAGATCCTTAAATGCAACCCCCATAGGAATCCCAATAACGGTTTTTTGTTTGTTTGTTCGTTTGCAGAAACAGAAAAATCCATCCTAAAATTAATCTGGAATCTCAAGGGAGCACAAAAGACCAGAAGAAGACCAAAGCTGGAGCACTCACACTTCCTGATTTCCAAACTTACCACAAACCTACAGTGATCAAAACAGGAGGTTCTGGCATAAAGACAGACACACAGACCAAGGGGACAGAGCAGAGAGCCGCATCCATGGTCATGTGACCTCTGACGGGGCATCCAGTCTATTTGATGGGAAGGACAGTCTTTTCAACAAATGATGCCGGGACACTGGGTTCCCCAGACGAAAATGAGCTCACGGACCGAGACCCAGAGAAAGCCCAGGGTGAGATAAGAACTCCACGGCGCTGGGTTTGCAATGACGTCCTGATGACACAGACACACAGAGAACGAAGAGGAAGAGGCGTATTGGACTCATAAAACGTAAAACACTTTGTGCGTCGAAAGACACTATCAATAGAGTCAAAAGGCAGGACGGTCTGACCCCTCGTCCGTCCGCATTAACTCCCCCCTTCTCCATGTCAGTGACCCGCAGCGCCTGGCGGGTCTTTCCTGGCTGCTTTCGCAGGATGAGCAGATGGCGCATCCCTCCCACCCTCTTGTTCACATGGGAAGTAGTGGATACTCTTCTCGCTTTGCTTTCCGTCAGCTACACTGTACCCGGAACTCCCCTAACTCAGTCCGAGACCCCTCACTGCTCGCCCGCTCGCCGCTCGCCCGCTCGCCGCTCGCCCGTGCAGGGCCGTTGAGTCGCTGCGCTTTGCTGCGGTGAATCACGTGCGCGCACCGTCAGGCGCTGAAGGCACAGCCCCAGCAGAGGCCCCAGCGGGAGGCTGGGCGGAAGGCGTGCTGCCCGGGACTCTGAGCTGTAGTCAGAAGCCTCTCCTACGCCAACGTTAGAGAAAAAGCCACCCCTGTGTTCACGTGGAGCTTGTGTGGTTCCCTCCGTAAGCATTTAGACTTCCATCCATTTGGTGTAAGATCCGATCCAAGTCCAAATGGCGACCAGGCGTCCCGCCTTTAGAGCCTGGTGATCTGAGATGCCGCCTCAGCTGCACCCTGGTCCCCACCGGACCGTGTCTATTCCTGTGCCAGCGCCACAATATTTTCATTATAGAGGCCGGATCTCTGGGCACCAGGCCCTCCCGCTTAAAAAAAAGTTTTATTGATTTCAGAGAGGAAGGGAGAGAGCAAGACAGAAACATCCATGGTGAGAGAGAACCATCGATTAACTGCCCCCTGCAGGCCCCCTACTGGGGATCGAGCCCACAACCCAGGCCTGTGCCCTGACTGGGAATCGAACCTGCAAACTTGGTGCATGGGACGATGGATGCTCAACCAGCCGAGCCACAGCGGCCAGGGCCGAGGCTAGGTTCTCGATTGTATCTTTAATCCAATCCAACATGGCACCCCAACTGCCTCGCTAAGGAAGCCTTCACTTACCAACGCCTTCTGTCTTCTGTCTTCTGTCCCTTCCCCCCTCATCCTCGCTCCCTTTCTCTCCTTCCGCCCCACCAGGCAGAGCGTTCTCCACCTAAGGCTGGCTTAGCAGGGTGACCGAGGAGGCAGGAGGGCGAAGCACGAGAGGCCGTGCGAGTGGATCGGGCCGGCCGGCAGCGACCTGAGAGCTGGCAGTGCTCCGCGGGCAGGGAAGGTACTGGGGGCGCAGGGGGGCTGAGAGCCGGCCCGCGGGAGGAGGGAGCTCTGAGCACAGCTCTCTCGGGGGTTGGGAACACAGAACCACAGCTGAAAGGGAAAGAAACCCACCGAGCCGCCTTCCGCTCAGCGCAGTGCCCAGGGGCACCCAGTGCCCGGTGCCACAGGCCCAGGGATGCGCCTGGGTCCACGAGGGCTGCTTGTGCAGGGACAGGGCTTATGCTGAGCTGCGAGAGAGCCAGGCCTCCAGGGGGAGCACCACAGACTCGGGGCACATCTGATGCCAGAAGAGGGAGGGAGGGCAACGCCCCCTCCCCCCCAGGCAGCGTGGTGGAAGGAAGAAAACCACGTGTTTCTGCGACGCATCTGCTGGGAGCAAGCAGAACAGACTAGGTCAAGGCCAAACGACGGGAAACATCTTCATTTCTGACAGAGAAAGAAATAAAAGGAAAATGACGAAGAGTCTAAGTCTAGTCTCTAGCAAAGTCTGTGCTATGCCGGCTAGAGAAGGGGATTCACTCCACCACCTGGATGATGCTGCCGAGAGAAGGAGGAGAGGACAAAGAGGAGAAGGAAGGACAGGCTTTATTCTACGATATAAGACAGCGAAGCGTAAATGCACCACAAAGAGCGGCATTCTCCGAAGTCAGGCCGCGCCCGTCACACAGGAAGGAGCTGGGGGAGCGGAGCACTGAGCACTGAGCACTGAGGTGACTGAGGTGACTGAGCACTGAGCACTGAGCACTGCGCTCACAGCCTGGCCCGGTGCTCACTGCTGTTTGTAAAATGCGAGGTCGAACCTGCCTATCGAATAAGGAGGAATTAGAAAACGCCCTAAAGAGCACCTGCCTTTTACTGTTGCTCTATCGGGGTACAGCCACATTCACGCGCACCCGGCTATCAAACCCCAACCCAACCCCCGCGGAAAGGCCGGAAGGCCTGGCTCCCCGACTTCAGTGCCGGGCTGCAGCGCGGGAGGGGGCGCTGCCTGAGGTGGCGGGGCCTCTCCTTCTCCAGTGAACCCGGAAAAGCTGTGCTCTCCCTCAGACGCCAGTGACACGAGGACGGCCCCACAGGACAGGACGCCATTCCGGGCCCCGGGCCCAGGAAGCAGCCACCTGGATGCCTGGGAAGGGGCTGGGGAGCCGGCGAGTCTCTCACATCCTCCTCCTCGGCTCAGAGGACAGGCTCCACTCTGGAAACGCCGATGCCGGCAAGGCCTTTCCTGGAACCCGTCAGTGGCCGCCTACATGGCCAGGGTGCGCTGTGGCTCCAGCAACCTCCATCTCCTAAGATAACTGCTTCTTAAAATCTCCTCCACCCGAACCCTCAGACACGTCATGCTTCCTTGTCTGTCCATTTAACAGGGAGCTGACAGCTGACCTTTGCCCTTTCCCCCAAATCACATTAGAGATTCTCTGACTTAATCTTCAAGCCTGGGGGTCATAGCCTGGCAGCCCAGGCAGGGGGCCACCTGTCCGCGGGAGGACGGACCAGCCTCCGCGTGAGGCTCTAACAAACGGCTCACGGCCGGGTGGGAGGGACGAGGACGGGGCTGCCACCGACCTGGAGCCCACGGCGCTCCGATCATCGCGGCACGAGGAGCAGACACGCTCCCGATCCCCTCCACTCCAAGTCCAGGGAAGCCTGTTCCTGGGACCAGAAGGCAGGGCCTTTTCCACGAGAATAAAACTACAACGGGAAGCCACTCAAAGCAGCGAGAACGACGAGAATGACGTGCTCATTCATCGGCCTGCCGGGCAGGGGCGGGGGTGGGGGCGCATCGGGCGCAGAGCTGGGCGACTGGCTGGGACCCCGGAGCTGCACCCTCACGCGAAGGCGGGAAGGAACCACTGACCGTGTCCCGGACAGATGGTAAGACGGGAGGCACTCTGCACCCAAAGGCCAGGGGAGGCCAGGAGAGAAGGGGGACTGCCTCGGAGGACGCGCCATCCTCCATGGAAACGAGGCCACCACGGGGTGCGTTTCCATGGTTCCCAGATAAACTCAGGGAGCGGGCGATTTAAACCCACACACGGCCTCCCCGGGGCCCCAGCAGCGCGTTCGGCTGGAGGCGGGAGCCAGGCTCAGCCTTCCTGCCGAGGCGCGTCTGCACCAGGCCTCCACCTGCCGCCCGCAGCCCCGCCCCCACCTGCCGCTCAGCCCCGCCCCCGCTCAGAGCCCCGCCCCCACCTGCCGCTCAGCCCCGCCCCCGCTCAGAGCCACGCCCCACCTGCGACCCGCAGCCCCGCCCCCGCTCAGAGCCCCGCCCCCACCTGCCGCCCGCAGCCCCGCCCCATCCAGAGCCACGCCCACCTGCCGCTCAGCCCGCCCCGCCCCACTTACCGCCCGCAGCCACGCCCCCGCAAACCACGCCCCCACCTACCGCCCTGGTGTCCGCGGCCACGCCCCCATCCGCAACCACGCCCCACCTGCCGCCCTGGTGTCCGCGGCCACGCCCCCGCCACGCCCCCATCCGCAACCACGCCCCACCTGCCGCCCGCGGTCACGCCCCCGCCACCTGCAGCCCGCGTGCGCTCCTTCCGCCCCCTCATCCCACGCAGAGCTCCGCATCCGTGTAATTGTTCATGTCCAGACCCCAAGGAGGAGGGAGGCGAGGGGCTGGAGCCCTAGGACTGACCTGGCCGAGAAGGACCAGCCTCCGGCCAACACCGGCAGGGACCACCCTTTCCTGGGAAGGCGCGGGCCCTGCCTCGGGGCTCGGGGGCAGCGGGTCGGGACGGGACCACCGGGCACCCTCGGGGGAGGCCCTCGACTCCGTCCCCCTGGTGCCGGACCGCCAGGAGGCTCCCGGGCCGGTCACTTGTCCTCCCGCACACCCAGGGGGCAGGGACTCGGATGGGGGGGCACGCCTGCACCTGCTGGAGCCCAAGTCGTCCCCGCAGCTCGGTCGGGGTGCGGGCGGGTGTCGGTCCCATGCAGGGAGGCGAGTCCTCCTCCTCCTTTTCCTGTAGTTTTTAACATCCTCACTGACTTCGCGGGGGAGGGATGCAGGGATGGAGGGAAGCATCCCTGATGGTGAGAGAGAATCCCGGGTCGGCCGCCTCCTGCACCCCCACCCCGCCCATGGAGCGCACGGCCCGCGCCCGGCCCCGACTGGGAATGAATGAACCCCGACCTCCCGGTTAAGGGGCCGACGCTCGCCCACTGGGCCCCCGGCCGGGCGCGCCTCCCACGCTCCCCCCGAGACACCCCAAGTCCGGGACGCGAGGCGCGCGCGGCGCTGGGAGCAGGGCGGCACTGGAGGGTCTCCACCGGGTGTGGGGTGCGGACGGGATGCCCCGGCGGGCCAGGCGCGCGTCGGTGCCCGAAGGGCCCGGAGAAGGGCCTGCCCCGCCCGCAGCCGCCGCCCCACCGCCCCGGCGCCCGCGGGACAAAGCGCGCAGACAAAGGGCGGGCGCGCCGCCCCGGAGAACGGCCCGCAGGCAGCGCGGCCGGGGCGCGGGGCGGCGCGCGGGGCTCTCCCCGACATGCGGGCCGGGACCCAGGGCCGCCCTCGCCCGCGGCCCCCGCCGTGCACGGCGCCGCCCGCCCGGCCTCTCGGTCCTGGCGCCTGGACCACCGAGCACGGCCCGGCCTCGGCCCCCGGGCCCGGTCTCGATGCGAGGGCCCGGCCTTGGCCCCCGCGGCGCCGCCCCCGCCCCCGGCCCCGGCCCCAGCGTGTCCCGCGTCCCGGCGCCGCCCCGGCCGCCCGCCTCGCACTCACCCTCCGTCACCTCCAGCACCTTGATCTGCTCCTCGGCGGCCGCGCGCACCTCCTGCACCGGCGACAGGATGCCGGTGAGCGTGTCCACCAGCGCCTCCTTCAGGCCCTGGGCCACCGGCCCCGGTAGCCCCGAGGCCGCGCCCGCCGCCGCCGCCGCCATCTTGCTGCGCTCAGCCCGCCAGCCCCGCGGCCGGGCCCGCCCCCGGACGACGGCGCCCGCGCGGGGCCAATCCGCGGGGCCGCGCCTGCGCACCAGCGGCGGCGGGAGCGCCGGGCGCCGGGAGGGGGCGGCGGCCTCCGCAGACAGCGCCTCCTGCGGCGGTGAGGGGAACTGCACCTTCCTCCGCCGGAGGGGGCGTCCTGAGACATTGAGCCCTAAAGCAGAATACAGGTGCACCGGCTAATAATGCGGGTTTTCCCCCCAATAGAGGGGGTCACACGTGTGGATATGTATGCGATGTGATGTGTGTGCTCTGTGGCTGTATTGCTCCCTCAGATGACCACTCGTTCCGATCGACGGCACGCGCACTTTCTGAGCAGCGCCTCAAAACCTACGAAGACGTGGGAAATGGGGTCTCTGAATGGTCGGCCTCAAAACAAGAAAAGTTCTATTGGGACGGTCTCCACAAATGACCCGAAAGACGGGGGAAATGTGTAGCTAGCGAGGGACGTGACTTTGAACAAAGCACTTTTGATGTTTCTCTTGAAATTATCCTGTTTTCTTTGATGACCAAATCTGCATTATTGCAGTTCATAATGCAGATTAATTATTAACCAGTGAATAGTGCAGATTGGCTATTAACCGGTTAATAATACGGATTGACCATTAACTGCTTAAAAATGTGGATACCGGTTAGTAATGCGGATTGACCCTTTACCGGTTAATAATGCAATAATTTCAAGAGAAACTTCAAAAGTGCTTTGTTCAAAGTCACGTCCCTCGCTAGCTACACATTTCCCCCATCTTTCGGGTCATTTGTGGAGACCGTCCCAATGGAACTTTTCTTGTTTTGAGGCCGACCATTCAGAGACCCCATTTCCCACGTCTTCGCACGTTTTGAGGCGCTGCTCAGAAAGTGCGTGTGCCGTCGATCGGAACGAGTGGTCATCTCAGGGAGCAATACAGCCACAGAGCACACACATCACATCGCATACATATCCACACGTGTGCGACGCCCTCTATTGAGAAAAGCCCGCATTATTCACCGGTGCACCTAAGTAAAGGCTGTGATTTGGGACTTTAGGTTCAGGGGCCTTTCAGGTGTGAGGTGCTGGGTGAGGAGTGAGGAGGTGAGGCGGGAATGGGGGTGGAGGGGGGCTGGGTCAGCCATGGCTGTTTTAGCCAACCTCTTTCCCCCAAATGCCCGGACTTCATCTCTTAGCCTCAGGCATTCAAAGGTAGGGGAGAAAGTGGGGCGGGCAGTGGGGAGGGTCACCTTCAAAAGGCCAGTCCCTTGATTTTCCTGGGCCCACCTGCACGCCCACCTGCACGCCCACCTGCACACCCGCCTGCACACCCGCCTGGATGCCCACCTGCACGCACACACGCCCACACGCCCGCCTGGATGCCCACCTGCACACCCACCTGGATGCCCACCTGGACGTGGGGAGTGGCCCCCAGGAGAGAGCCCCCACGTGGGAGGATATTTCCCCCAGATAAGTCCTTATGTGACTACTGAGAAGGAATCCTGTGAGCTGAGAATGGATAACCTACCCCGCCCCTCCAAACCCACCTGAGAAATTAAGGCTGGACATTTAATGGGGCGGGAGGGCGGAGGAGTCATTTTCCGTGGATGGACCAGCTCTGGTCTCACCAGTGACTCAAGGGATAAAGATGCTCTTCCCCGGCCGGCGTGGCTCAGTGGTTACAGCGTCGACCTAGGAACCAGGAGGTCACGGTTTGATTCCCGGTCAAGGGCACAGGCCCGGGTTGCAGGCTGGATCCCCAGTGGGGGGCGTGCAGGAGGCAGCCGATCCATGATCCTCTCTCATCATGGATGTTTCTCTCTCTTTCTCCCTCTCCCTTCCTCTCCAAAATCAATTAAAAAAATACAAAAAATAAAACAGGAGGAGGGCGGGGGTCTAGCTGGGGTTGGAATTCACTTTTTAAAAGATTGTCTATTTAAAAAAATAAAATAAAAGGGGAGGGGGCAGTCTCACCTTCCAGACCAAGGCCTGGGCTGCAAGGTAAACGGAGACGGAAACCAGACAGAGAAGGGGCTGGAGAGCGCAGTGGACAATTCAGGAGATAACTTTATTGAAATGCAAATGGCATCGGAACAGGGGAGCCTTGCTGGGCGGAGATGTGCCCCGGGGGGGGGGGCAGAGGGCCCAGATTTTGGGGTGGAGGGGGGCCCTTCAGCGGGGCCCTGGGCAAGGATTTAACTTTCAACCAATTTGTGACATAGAACGAATTCCTGGGGGGCAGCCGGGCTTCCGTCATGATTGTTCCCGCACTATATACACCGCTCTGTTGCGTTCTCTACAGTCGATAGAAAATAAAAGGGGGCAGAGTGAAAGAGGAGGGTCAGATGAGAGGAAAACATAAACACACAGACACGCACACGGCCTGGTTTGGGGTTTTCTTTGCCCAATAAATTAAAACAAAACAAAACAAAACAAATAAACAAAAGGGTTCCCCCTGAGGAGCACCATGCATCTGAGAAACAGACTCCATTGTGTGAACAGTGCGGCCTAACACAGGGGAGGGAGGTGACGGCACCACAGCACCCAAGACTGGAGGGGACAGGGGGGCTCCTGCCTCATCACCAGACACCTTGTCCCAGAGAAATGGCAGAGAAGCGGAGGGTCCACAGGGGGTGACCAGAGGGCCTGGCGTCAGCCTTCGGTCCTCGGGTCCCAGTCCCCCCCTCCGAAAGGCCGGGTTCCGGAACTCTGAGGCGGAGTCGTAGCACGCATCTTTGTCCCCTCCCTCGAGCCCGCTCGCAGGGAAAACTTCCAAACAGAACGGGGTATATGTAGGAGCTCATCTCCCCCAGGACCCCCCAGCTAGGCTCTGCGAGTTTGGAAAGATACCACCGTCCCTTTCTATAAAGGATTTTACTCTGTCGCCACGGCTGACGCCTTCCGGATCCAAGCCCTGGTGTGGGGAAAAGGAGCCGTGTGGGGTCTTAGCTCCTGGTACTGTCCCTTCATCGTGCCGAACTCTGTCTGGGAGCCGAGCACGGCGAGAGAGGGGGCCTCTCTGGGGTCCCGGACCTGGGGAAGGGGGCTCCGGCCAGGTCCTCAGGCTCACATGAGGGCTCAGAGTGGACACACACCACCCAGCAGGCTGACGAGCCCTGCCCTGAGCTGGCAGGGACCCATTTCAGGGCCCCGCAAGCTTCCTGGGAAGGTGGTATTCAGCGAGGAGAGAGGTAAACACTCCCCTAAGTCCCTCCCCACAAAGCAGCACACTCCCCTTTCCTTCCCGTGTTGAATACAAGGACACACACACACACACACACACACACAAGGCAGCACGAGAAAGGGGACTCGGGAATGAATGTTAACGTCAGAATGATCACGCAGGGTCCTGGCCGGTGTGGCTCAGTGGACAGAGCGTTGGCCTGCGGACCAAAGGGTCCCGGGTTCGACTTGGTCCAGGGCACGTCCCTCGGTCACAGGCTCGATTCCCCCAGCCCCAGTCAGGATGTGTGCGTGCGGGAGGCAACCAATTGGCGTGTCTCTCTCACATTGATGTTTCTCTCTCTCTTGGTCTCTCCCCCTCCCTTCCGCTCTCTCTAAAAAAATCAATGGGAAAGTATCCTTGGGTGAGGATTAAGGAAAAAAAAAAAAAAGCAAGTCCAGCCCTGACCGGTGTGGCTCAGTGGACAGAGCGTCGGCCTGTGGACTGAGGGGTCCCGGGTTCGATCCCGGTCAAGGGCATGTACCTTGGTTGCGGGCACATCCCCAGTGGGGGGCGTGCAAGAGGCAGCTAATCGATGTTCCTCTCTCATCGATGTTTCTAACTCTCTATCCCTCTCCCGTCCTCTCTGTAAAAAATCAATAAAATATATATATTTAAAAAAATAAAAAAGCAAGTCCACTCACTCCTGTGAGCACTTTCTTCGTAAAACATTCTCCCGGCCCAGCCGCCGGGAAAACTGGCTGGGCCCGGGACTGGGCGGACCGTCCACACGGCGTTCATTTCCCATGGCACCACCTCCCTGCAGCCTCGGCATTTTGATGGGTGTCCTCACGTGGGGGACCCACCGTCTCCCAGTTTACCCTCCGCTTTGCCAGTCCCAGGCCGAGCGGACACGCACACACGGACCCTCTCCGTGGGGGTGCGGGGGAGCGGGGACCAGGTGGTGGCCCCACTGGTCCCCGATCAGGCTGACTGAGGACTCGTGAAGATATAAAGTTGATGCAGCCCGGCCGGCGTGGCTCAGTGGTTGAGTGTCGACCTATGAGCCAGGAGGTCAGGGTTCGAGTCCCGCTCAGGGCACAGGCCCGGGTGGTGGGCTCCATCCCCAGAGCGGGGGCGTGCAGGAGGCAGCCGATCCACGATGCTCTCTCATCATAGATGTTTCTCTCTCTCTCCCTCTCCCTTCCTCTCTGAAATCCATTTTTAAAAATATATTTGAAAAAGGAAAAAGACAGTGGTACGAGGGCTCAGAGACAGGGATGAGCACTGTAGAGCTGCCACAGGGCACAGGTGAGTCGAGGTACCCCACGGAACCTCAGGAGACAGGCAACAGCGACAGCAAAGGGCTCCTGCGACACACACGCATGCGCACGCATGCACACACATGTACACGCATGCACGCACACACACAGACATCGGGTCCCATGCTGGCCTCCAATCACCGGGTGTTTTATTGTTAGCGCCCAGGCAGGTTCGAGACACAGATACACTGAACAGAACACGTTGGTCGTCTTCGTCCGGGAGGGCGAGGAGCTGTGCGGAGGGGTCCCCCTCATCCCCCTGCCCCCCTGGACGGTGGCCGTCCCTGGTGGTCGTCGGGGATGGAGCCATGTGGTCTGAGAGCCAGCTTTGGTGAGGACGGGAGCCGAGGTGCTGGAGGAGGGGAGAGCACAGATACCAGTCTCAGGGCGGGGCTCAATTCTCCTGAAGGGCCTGGAGGGGGTGCGTGTGTGAGAACTTAGCGGTGGGACCCCGTGATTGTTTCTGGAGGGGTCCCAGCAGTCTCCACCGAGAAGCAGGTGCGTGGGCAGCGAGGGGCGCTCGGGTGTTCTGCTCCGGGGAGCCCTGGGTGAGCGTCCTGGGGGTTATAGCACCAGGAGGAGGCTGCACGCCCGCGGTGGCCACGCGGTTCCTCGGGGGGACGACCGGCCCCCCGGCGAGGAGCCCGGGTGCAGGACTGTAAACAGGTCCGGAGGGAACAGACTGTTGGGAGGGAGCAGTGGAGACCTGGGAAAAGACAGCAGCCGACTGAGCGGGGGGTCAGGGGGTGCACCCAGGAACGGAGACGAAAAGTCGGAACAGGAGAGGCCTCGGGCATCCGCCGGCCGAGGATCCGAGTGATGAACGGCACGGTGGTCCCCCGGTTACCAGGGAGACCGGGGTCCCTCTGGGGGCCGGTTCTGAGGCAGCTGGAACGGAGGAAGGCTTCTCCCTTCCCGTTTCTCAAGGCGCCAGGAGCACCCCCGGGAGAAGGCACTGGCTGGGCAGCACCAGGAGATGGAGGGAAGGGCTCTGCCCGCCCCTGACGGAGGTGGCACCGCGAGTCGGAGCCCGGCCAGGGGGCTGGAGCTGGGATGGCGTTCAGAGGAGGCCCGGGTGCCCAGGAGGCCGGTCTGGTCTTCCCTTCCTCCCCGATGGGATCCTCCGGGCCCCGGGGGCCTCCCGGTTCCACAGAGCAGGGGCCTTAAGGCAGCGTCGTCAGCACCATCCCCGGCCAAGCAGCCCCGTCCGGCCGCAGAACCGCACGCGCCCCGGCCGGGCTGGTGGGGAGGTCCCCGGGTGTCTTTACAGCTCGCGGACCGGGCAGCGACCCTCTCTCGCACGGAGGACCCCGACCCCCCTGGGGGCACCTGGGCAGGTGGCAGTAGACACGTCCTGGGGGACCCGCCTGGGGCTCCGCTTGGACCGAAATGAAAATACTCCGACGTGAAGATTCAGATGCATCAGATGCACCGACGCCTCGTGGGGAGGCAGACCCGGCCCGCGTGGCTGTGGATTCCGAGACTGTGGTCTTGTGCGCGGGAAGGTGGAGAGCGGGCGCATGGGCCTGAGGAGCCCCCAATGCGACAGCCTCGCCAGCCAGTCGGCCTGCACGTGGGCCCACGGGAAGCAGACTCCCCACATGCACGAGAGGAGCAAGATTCCTAGCCCTTCAGGCCCGTGGCAGCGGATCCGGGCTCCGCTCTGGTCCTCGGCTGCCCCTGAAGGTCCAGCGGGGAGGGGACGTGCCCAGGTCCCGTCTTCCTTTTAAAACTGCTCGGCGAGTGCGCGTTGGATGAGTGAAGGAGACAGCCCGGCCTCCAGGGCAGTGGCGGCCCAAGGCGGGTCCCTCCGTGGGAGCGCCTCCCGTGGGCGTCCGGTGGCGTGAGCACTCGCCCGTTGCAGAGTGAAGGCTGACGAGGGAGGTGGGTCCCGCCGGCAAAGTGGCCGCCACCGGGACAGAGCGGAGGGGCCCGGTGTCCTGGCTTCCTGGCGTCCACGGTGAAGCCGTCAGGATGGGGAGTCGCATTCTCGTGCTGCCGGCCGGCAGTCCATCGAGCAGCCCACCTTCCTCTCCTCCCACGGCTGTGAGCCGGGGCTCCCGGGAGCCCCCAGGAGGCCGAGGACGGAGCAGGGCAGGTGCCCGGCCGGTGGGTCAGACGCTCCGAAGGAAACCCGCCTGGAGCAGCAGCCCGAGGAGCGTCCGGTGACCGTGTGAGCAGGTGGGAAAGAAAAAACAACAGCCAACAAACCAAAAGGAGAAAAGGAGAATAAATAGGCCAACGGGAGGGGAAAAACCAAACCAAACAGAAACAAAACCAAAAACTAAAAACTAAAAAAGTAGGGTTTATTGGTGCTCGTGTGCGTGAAAGGAGAGGGCTCAGGACTGAGCGCCGTCTGTCTCCGAAGGCTGTGATGTCACGGTGGGAGGCTGTGATGTCACGGCGGGAGGCTGTGATGTCACGGCGGGAGGCTGTGATGTCACGGTGGGGGGGCGGGTCTGGCGGCTTCTGAGACCGGCACCTGCTTCCTCTCTCCAGCTTCATCTTTGCCATTTTTTTTTTTTTTAAAAAAACCTTTTACAGATCGACTTAAACATTTTTTTCTTTTAAACCACATGCTTCTTTTTCTGGGCTCCAGCCAGATCTCGGGGGGCGGGGGGCGGGAGCGTTGGCAGTGGCAATGGGTCCGGAGGGGTGTTCGGAGTCCCGGGGGCGCCGCCTCCTGGATGTCCCCGTGGGACTGTCTTTCTCAGAGATGCTCCCGAGAATCGCGTGGGCTTGGCGGACGCGTCTGCCGTCGTCCCAACGTCCCCAGCGAGCCCAGGGGTCCCTCACTGAGACGGGGAATGACGGAGAAAGGCCCGGTGTCATCCTCTCGTCTTTTCTCCAAAGTCACGAGAGGCGGCCGGCGAAGGGATGCTGGGGACACGCGTCCCCCGACGCCGCCCGCCGGTCCTTGCCGTAAGTTCTCAAAGGTGCAGCACCGAGGAACCCTCTGCCTTCCCGTGCCTCCACCCCCTCCCCGGGGGTCTCCACGGAGAGCCACGGCTGGAGGAGAGGAGGGCGGAGGGGTGCCCATGGAGCCGCTGCCAGCGTCCGTCCTGCCGTTTGCCCGTCCGTCCGTCCGTCCGGGGTGACAGGGCCCGCGGGGCCCTCAGAGCGTGGCCTGGAGGTTGGGGTCCAGGATGGTCTCTCGATCCGGGGACTCGATGTAGTTGGCAGCCTCCTGCAGCTTCAGCAGCATGGCCATCTGAGAGGGGCAGAGAGAGGGACTCGTGAGGGCGGGGACGCCGTCCGGCCCAGAGAAGGGGGTGGAAAAAGTCTCCACGTTGCCCTGGCCGGGGTGGCTCGGCTGGTTGGGCGCCGACCTATGAACCAGGAGGTCACCGTTCGGTTTGATTCCCGGTCAGGGCACAGGCCCGGCGACCCCTGCACCAAAGAGTGGCTGGTTCGATTCTGGGTCCGGTTCGATTCTGGGTCCGGGCTCATGTTGGGGTGCAGGCTCAGGCCCGTACCCCCCAGAGCCCCACCCATCCTGCCCCCCTCTCTCGCTCTGACCTCAGGATGCTCCCCACTCACCAGAGGGTCCGACTCCAGAGAACTTGGGGTGCAGTCTTTGACCGTCCTGTCCTCGGGGGGCGAGGCGATGCTGTGGGGGCCCACGGTGGGTGGGGGCAGGTGGTACAGCTTGGACTGGTCCTGCTGGGCCGAGGGCCAGGGGAGCGTGTCCCGGACCCACTCCACTGGGTCCTCCCAGGCGGCTTTCTGTCCGTGGACCTGGGGAGAAGGGGGTGTGGGGAGAGGGACCCCCGGATCAGAGGCACGGCCACGCAGTCTCCCGGGGGGGCCGGTCCTGCCCCGAACGCACACCCTGAGCTCCGATCCCATGGAATTTTCTCCGTGTTCCCCAACCAGGAAGGAGGTGGGTGCGAATTGGAGAAGCCGTTTTGGCGGACAAATCGGCAGGTGGCATCGGGACCTGTAACGCGCAAACCTTACGACCCCACAATTGTACTTTCCAAGAAGGAAACTCTTTCGCTTCAGAAATATACGCCTTTAAATTTTTTTGGATTTTGCCCGGCTGGCGTGGCTCAGGGGTTGAGCGTCGACCTGTGAACCAGGAGGTCAGGGTTCGATTCCCGGTCAGGGCACAGGCCCGGGTTGCGGGCTCCATCCCCCAACAGGGGGTGCAGGAGGCGGCTGATCCATGATTCTCTCTCATCATGGATGTTTCTCTCTCTCTCCCTCTCCCTTCCTCTCTGACATCAATAAAGATCTATACTTTAAAAAAGAGAAAAGAAGAAGAATTTCTGCCGCCCTGGGAGGGGACGGCCTGAGCCAGGCAGGGCGGGCGCGGGCAGGGCTCACCTTGAGGCCGTCCTTGGCCCCCTCCTGCAGGTAGGGGATGATGGAGTTGTTCCACAGGTCGATGAACCAGGTCCGGAAGTCCTCGATGCCAATGGGGCAGGACAGGAAGAAGCAGGGGCCTAGGAGAAGCGGGGGGCTGTGGAGGTGGCCGAGCGCCTGGACGTCCCGGCACCCGCCTCTCTGACGCCCTCACACCGGGCCGGGGACAACGGGCGTTCCAGGGGGGCCGTTCTGAGGCTGCTCCAGAGCGGGGGGCACGAGGGCTCGGCCGGCTCTCTCCTGGACCCTCCCAGGCCGGGCCGGGGGAGGAGGTGAGGGGGTGAGGGAGCCCTGAAATCCCCAGGACGCCCCTCCCGTGTCCCATCCGTCGTCGTGGGGGACACAGAGGGAGGGGCTCGGGTTCCAAAGGCTGGCGGATCCACCCAGAGCACGGGGCTAACCGAGCTAGGACAGCTCCAGTGACCCGGAGGTTCTAGTCTGAAGGTTGTCACGATGCCCAAGACCCCAGGCAGGCCCAGCTGGGCGGGGCTCAGGGGTTGAGCACCGGCCCAGGAACCGGGAGGTCACCGGTTTGATTTCCCGTCAGGCACATGCCGGGCTGTGTGCTCGATGCCCAGTGTGGGGTGGGCAGGAGGCAGCCGGTCCATGATTCTCTCTCATCATGGATGTTTCTCTCTCCCTTCCTCTCTGAAATCAATAAAGATACGTTTAAAAAAAGAAAAAGGGCCCGGGAAAAAGGGGAGCTCCTCACAGGGGGCGGGGCGGGGAGCCATAGCTGCTAACCGGAGGTGGGGAGGAGGGGGAGGGGGAGGGAGAAGGGGGAGGGGAGGGAGAAGGGGAGGGGGAAAGTGATGGGGAGGGGAGGGAGGGGAGAGGGATGGGAGAGGGGAGGGGAGGGAGGAAGGGGAGGGGGGAAAGTGATGGGGGAGGGGAAAGTGATGGGGAATGGGGGAGGGGAGGGGAGAGGGATGGGAGAGGGGAGGGGAGGGGAGAGGGGAGGGAGGGAGGGAGGGGGAAAAGTGATGGGGAGGGGGAGGGGAGGGGAGAGGGGAGGGGAGGGGAGGGGGAGGGAGGGAAGGGAAAGGGGAGGGGGCGGACGCGCACCGATGAGGAAGTCGGACGTGCTGTGCTTCTCCAGGAAGGTGTGCAGGTGGTACCAGAGCTTGGGCACCCAGTCCAGCACCCGCAGCAGCTCCTCCTTGTTGGCGTTGACGTCGCTGTCGGACTCCAGCAGCTTCCGCCGCAGGTAGCGCACCAGGAAGCCGTTGGCCGGCTCCACGTTGTTGGAGAAGGTCAGCATCCTGCGGCCGGCGGGGGCAGCGGTCAGGGCGGCCACGGGGGGACGCTGTGGGGTCGGGTCCGTCCCCGGCCGGCCTGTCCCTCCCGCGGGGGCCCTCCCGGCTTCCTCTCGGGTCACGGAGGGGCCAGCTGACCTCGGGGCGGCGGTCATGGGCAGGCAGAGCTGGTTCTCCGGCCAGGGACCCTCCGGACAACCGGCCGAGCGGGGGTGCGGGCAGAGGGCCCGAACCTGCTGCCTCTCGGAGTTTTGTGGTCCCTCCCCCTCCCCTCCCCTCCCCCAGGGCCCACGTCCGCCCCCCCAACCCCCCCATTCCCTCTTCCCGGCCCAGATGGCCCCAGACGGCCCTCAGGCCATGTCCTGGGAACCAGTGTATCGACTCGGGGCCCACGCTCACCTGAAGCTCAGGTGGAGGCCGTGATTGGGGGTCATTTTCACGGGCTGATTCGTGGTCCCGATGATGTAGGGACTGAGGGGAGGGAGCGCGGGAAAGGATGCGCTGAGAGGCGTGGGCAGAGGAGAGGCATCGGCTGCCCCCAGGCCCCGCCCCGCCCACCGCTGCCTGCCCCCGCCCCCGCCTTTGCCCCGCCCACCCACTGCCCCGCCCCGCCTTTGCCCCGCCCACCCGCTGCCTGCCCCCGCCCCCGCCCTCGCCCCGCCCACCCACTGCCCCGCCCCCGGCCCCGCCCCGCCCCGCCCACCGCTGCCCGCCGGCCCCCCCCCCCGCTGCCTGCCCCACCCGGCCCCGCCCACCCGCTACCCGCCCAGGCCCCGCCCGCCCCGCCCTCGCCCCGCCCCTGGCCCCGCCCACCCGCTGCCCATCCCGCCCCGCCCCCGCTCACCACTTGTGGTACTTGCAGGTGAGCGCCCCGTTGACCAGCTCGCTGATGGAGCCGGCCTCGCTCAGGTCGTCCAGCAGGATCACCAGGGGCACGTCGCCCACCCCCGTGTCCCGGTCTATCTGGTTGGCCAGGTTAGAGAGATAGAGCTGCAGATCCTGAGACAGCAGGGGCGGGGGGCGGGGGGCAGAGGGCAGGGGTCAGCACCCAGGAGCCTCGGCCTCGGCCAGAGGGCCCCGGGGACGCTGTGTTAGCCCTGGACCTCCCTGAACCCCAGGCCCCCGACACCTGACGTGTGACTGCAGACGCAGGGACAGCGACGGGAAGTGGGTTTTCATGGGTTGGCACCCCGACTTGCCTCCCCCCTCCCGAGGGAGAAACAGGATCGGAGCAGGGCCCCATCCTCAGCTAATGCCCAGCCCTTCCTCCCAGAAAGCCCAGGGCCAGGGAGCTACACTGAGGAGTGGGGGGGGGGAGGGAAGGAAGGATGGGGTGGAAATGGGGGGTGTGGCTCGAGGAGCCGGACAGGCAAGGGGAGTGTGTGGGGGGGACGGAGTCTGGAAAGAGAGGTTTAGCCCGGCCGGCAGGCGAGGCTCAGGGGCTGAGCATCAACCTATGAACCAGGAGGTCAGGGTTCGAATCCCGGTCAGGGCACAGGCCCGGGTTGCGGGCTCCATCCCCGGTGTGGGGCGTGCAGGAGGCAGCCGATCCATGATTCTCTCATCATTAATGCTTCTGTCTCTCTCTCCCTCTCCCTTCCTCTCTGGAATCAATAAAAATGTAAATAAATTTAAATAAAAATTTAAAAAGAGAGGTCTAGAACAGGGTTGGGACAGGGAGGGGGCCCCCCAACAAGGAGGGGGGGCAGGTGCAGGAGAGGCGGGCGGGGCAGAGGGAAGGGGCCCCCCAACAAGGGGGGAGGGGGGGCAGGTGCAGGAGAGGCGGGCGGGGCAGAGGGAAGGTGCCCTCCAACAAGGGGGGAGGGGGGGCGGGTGCAGGAGAGGCGGGCGGGGCAGAGGGAAGGGGCCCCCCCGACAAGGGAAGGGCCCACCTTGCAGGAGAGCTGGTGCATGTTGAAGGTGCTGACGATGCCCTCGGTGACCTCGCGGCCGGAGCGCTCCACCAGGTACTCGGCCAGCCGGTTGGTCAGGTAGGTCTTGCCAGTGCCGCTGGGGCCCGAGAGGACCAGGCGCCGGTGCTTGAGCAGGAGGCTGACGTAGTGCTGCATCATGGGCTTGGGGATCAGCGTCTCGAACACCAGGCTGTCCACGCACTTCTCCTTCAGACCTGGGCCGGCCCCACCACGTGAGTCTCGGAGTGGGGGGCCCAGGGCGTCTCCCTCCCCATCCGGGAAGCCCACGGGGCCCCAGAGCTCCGGGCCACGAGCCCCGGGCTCCACGGGAGGCCCCTGACCCTGACCGAGGGCTGACGGGTGGGTGGTGTTTTTAGGGACCCAGCCTCACTGGCCATGAGCTACACGTCGTGGGTGGACTTGGCAGAAATTTCCCTGGGAACCCGGCTGGTGTGGCTCAGTGGTTGAGCATCAACCTAGGAACCAGGTCAGGGTACAGGCCTGGGTTGTGGGCTCGATCCCCAGTAGAGGGCGTGCAGGAGGCACCCCAGGTTCATGATTCTCTCTCATTATTGATGTTTCTCTCTCTCCCCCTCCCCTCCCTTCCTCTCTGTAAAATCAATAAAATATATTTAAATATATATATATGTATTTTCCATCTGGGTTAGTTGCACCCCAGGGTGCCTGCCTGAGGCCCTACTGCGCTGAGATCCCCAGCGATCGCTGCGGAAGGAACACACGGAGGTGGGCTAGCCGACCCCCCCCCCGCCCCCGTCCCACCGCAGCCACGGGCGAGGCTGACCTTTGAGGGAGACCGAGATGTTATTGACCCCTCGGCGGCAGGGCGGCATCTCGGGGGGCTCGGCGTCCAGCACCCGCTTCACGTGGCTGATGCTGTAGCCCTGGATGGACTCGGTGCTGAGCCCCAGGGTGGAGGCTGGGTCCATCTTGGAAATATAGTCCTGACCACGGAGGGGGACGGAGGCGGCGGTGAGGCCCCGAGGGGAGACGACACACACGGCCACGCACGAGAAACAGCAACATCAGGGGGAACGCGGGAGACGGAGAGGGAGGGGCGGGCATGTCCCCAGGAGGGAGCCAAGCTCCCCGGGCCCCCCGGCCCCCAGCACGAGCACCCCCTTTACCTGGAACACCTGAAAGACGGCCTCGTCCAGCATCTTCCAGTCGACCTTCCCGCTGACCTTGCTGCACCCCAGGAAGAATTCCTGCTGCTTCAAGTCCTGCGGGGCCAACGCAGAAGCCCGTGGGCCTCGGGAAGGTGACCCCAGGACAGGGAGCCCTGGACCACCCTCGGGCATGGACGGCTCCGGTTTTGGGGGGTGGGGGGGAGGCCAGGTTTTCTCGGAAAAGGATGGGTGTCGCTAGCCCGGTGCCCGAGGCCCTTACCCCTCGTATGATGTGCTGTGGCGGCATCCTCACCACCACCCGCAGCGTGGCCTCCTCCTTGGGGCCGCAGGTGCTGATGCCGTCCATCGGGGACAGGTCTGCGGGCAGTGAGCGGGGCCGTTGGCGCCAGGGGCACCCCCAGCCTCCCCTGAGCTGCCTCCCAGACACCCTCCTTCCCACCTGACTCTTTATTTTTAAAAATAGAGTTTTTAGGGCCCCGGCCAGTTGGGCTCAGTGGATAACGCGTCGGCCTGCGGACGGAAGGGTCCCAGGCTCGATTCCGGTCAAGGAATTTATATATACATATACATTTTTTTTTAAAATTTATTTTATTGATTTTTTACAGAGAGAAAGGGAGAGGGATAGAGAGTTAGAAACATCGATGAGAGAGAAACATTGATCAGCTGCCTCCTGCACACCCCCCACTGGGGATGTGCCTGCAACCAAGGTACATGCCCTTGACCGGAATCGAACCCGGGACCCTTCAGTCCGCAGGCCGACGCTCTATCCACTGAGCCAAACCAGTTAGGGCAAGGAATGTATATTTGAAAATGTATATTTTTATTGATCTCAGAGAGGAAGGGAGAGGTAGAGAGAGAGAGAAACATCCATGATGAGAGAGAATCCTTCATCGCTGCCTCCTGCACGCCCCCCCGCCCCCCCCCCCCCCCCGATCCAGCCCACCACCCGGGCATGTGACCTTGACCGGAATCGAACCGTGACCTCCTGGTTCATAGGTCGACGCTCAGGCACCGAGCCACGCCAGCCGGGCTCACAGAGAGGAACGGGACGCCCCCCCCAAACAGTTAACGAGGCCCTTGTGTCTCGGGGCGCAGGCTGTGTGGTGTGGGCCGCCCCCTTCCCTTCTCCAGGGGACAGGGCTCCTCCCAGCCGTACCTGTGTCCGCGAGGCCCGGGCTGAAGGAGTGGGTGAGCGCCAGGCCCAGCGAGCGGCGAGGGGACGAGAGAGCGGACGACCCAGGGACCTGCCCTGGCGTGGACCCCGACGAGGGGCCGGGGGCGACCTTCAGCCGGTCGTTCTCGGCCTTGAGCAGGTCCACCTCCAGCTGCGGCCAGAAGAGACAGGGTTGGGGCCGGGGCCGGACAGAGGGGCCGAGACCCCAGCCGCCGCCGCCGCCCGCACTGACCTGCATGTTGTGCATGGTCTCCCGGAGCTGGTCCAGCTGGTGGGCCGAGTTCAGGGCCTCCAGGCGGATGTCCGTCAGCTTCATCTCCTTCTCCCACAGCTCCGAGCGCAGCTCCGAGACCTCCTTCTTCTCCGGCTCCTCCTCCTCGCCGGCGAGGAACA
The DNA here is from genome assembly GCA_036010255.1 of Myotis pilosus. NCBI lineage: Eukaryota > Metazoa > Chordata > Mammalia > Chiroptera > Vespertilionidae > Myotis > Myotis pilosus. Next base: position 563,389 of record JASKON010000027.1, read on the forward strand.
GCCTGGGGTGGGGGGCCGTGTGCACGGGGCCCCTGCAAGAAGCGAGCGAGCATCAGTCTGGTCGGCGTGGCTCAGTGACTGAGCCTCGATCTATGACCCAGGAGGTCAGGGTTCGATTCCCGGTCAGGGCACAGGCCCGGGTTGTGGGCTCGATCCCCAGTGTGGGGCGTGCAGGAGGCGGCCGATCCACGATTCTCTCCCATCACTGATGTTTCTATCTCTCTCCCTCTCCCTCTTGCTTCCTCTCAAATCAATAAAAATATATTTGAAAAATAAAAATGAGCCCTAGCCGGTGTGGCTCCGTGGATAGAGCGTCGTCAGCCCGAGGACTGAAGGGTCCCGGGTTCAATTCCGGTCAAGGGCACGTCCCTCGGTTGCGGGTTCCCCAGCTCTGGCCGGGGGTTCACGCAGGCGCGGGGCCAGGGCCAGCACTCACTCGGGGGCGTCGCCGCCCGCGGAGGACGAGGCGGAGGACTTGATGGAGGGCGAGGCGGTCTCGGTGGCCCCGTGCTGCAGTTTGGGGGACGAGGGGGCGGAGGAGTCCGGGGTGGCGATCTCCTCGATGTCCGAGTAGGAGGATGCGGACTTGGGGCCCTTCTTGATGCTGAAGGCTTTGTTGAAGGAACTCCGAAGCTAGAAGAGAGAAGAGCCAGGCAGAGGGAGGTGAGGACTCCGCATGCGGGGAGACCACGGGGCGCGGGGCGGTCGGGGGCGTTGGAGACGGAGGGTCCCCCAGGCCGGGCCCCGCTGCTGCCACCGGCCCCCCCTCTCCAGGGCTTTGCTCAACTCATGGGACCTGAGCAGAGGGGCCTAGAAATCAGGGCTGAGCCCCGGCCGGGGTGGCTCCGTGGACAGAGCGCCAGGCCACGGACAGAAGGGTCCCGGGTTTGATCCCCGGTTCAGGGCGCCTGCCCGGGTTGTGGGCTCAGTCCCCAGGGGAGGGCTCGGTCCCAGCCCACATGCATCCTCTCCCTTCCTCTCTGAAGTCAATAAAAAATACATTTTTTTTTTTAAAAGAAAGAAAGCAATCAGGGCCGAGATATAGTGGGGGGTCTGGCTGGTGGCTGTGGAGGATGGGGGAAATTCATGGGACTTCTCTTGCCCCTGGGGGAGCTGGGAGGGACAGGGACGCCCCCAGGGCCACAGGGGACACCCCACGGCAACCCAGCCGCCGCCGTCTGCAGAGAACACTGCCTGTGCCACCCGGCCTCGCTCCCGGGGACCCGGGTCCAGCTCTGACCAGATGCAGCGGACCAGAATCTCTACACCTGTTAGCCCAAAACTGCCCAGGTGCTTCTGTGGACACGGACAGAACAGGGGCGTCCACAGACGTTTTCTTTAACGTCTCTGTCCTCAGCACAGCACAGACGGGGGGGTGGGGGGGTAACCACCCCGTCAGGGCTCTCTGCCCTCCCCGCTCACAGTCCCCGGAGTAAGGGACGCTTCCCGGCCTCTCCTCGCAGCACGGGGGACGCTGTCCTGGGACCACAGCGTGGGGGGTCTCGGGTGGCGATCAGAGCGTGGGGGCTGGGGTGTGAGCTCGAGGGGCCAACCAGGGTCCTGCGGTCCCACACCCGCTCACATGCATCCACACGCATGCACACCACACGGGGACACGGATGGAAGGGTGGGCGGCGAGACGGAGTGAAGGGGGGGTCGGAGGCCGGGGGGATGAGAGTAGACCAGACCTTTGGGACAGTGAGAAGGGTGAAGTAGGGGAATCTGCCCTGGCTGGTGTGGCTCCGTGGATAGAGCGTCAGCCCGCAGACCGAAGGGTCCCGGGTTCGATTCCCGGTCAAGGGCACAGGCCCAGGTTGCGGGCTCGATCCCCAGTGTGGGGCGTGCAGGAGGCAGCCGATCCATGATTCTCTCTCATCATGGATGTTTCTCTCTCCCTCTCCCTCTCCCTTCCTCTCTGAAATCAATAAAAATATATTTAAAAAACACACACACTCACACACAACCAAAACAAGAAAGATCGCTTTCAGGGCAGGAGCCCGTTTGATGGATGCTGTGACCAGGGGCAGACGGGGTCGGGGGACAGAACGGGACCGTGACCTTCCCATGGGCCCCTCCTCTTGCTGGGGATTTTGGGGGGGTGGGGTGGGGCAGCTGCGGCCGGACCATGCAGTGGGGGGAGCCGGGAGCTCGGGGGAATCGTCACGGTTAGTTTTACGAGCGGCCGGTCGGTCTTTGGGGGGCAGAGCTGCCATGGAAATGGGGGGGCATGGCGCAGGAAAGAGAAGACAGGGGAGGAGGGGGGAACCACGTCTCTTACCTCATAGACCTGGAAAAAAATGGGTATTGAAGTCAGCGTTTGGAAGGGGGGGGAGAGAAGAAGCAACACTTAATCACGTGTCCCGCACGGCAGATCCCTGTCTGCCCCACACAGAGGTCTGGGGGCCAGTCCTACGGGCCCGGGGCCGCGAGCAGGGAGCCCGCACGGGGGGCCCTCCCGACCGCCGGCCGCGGGGGATGGGACGGTCAGCCATGGGCAGCGGAGGGTCACCCGGGGGGGAATGAAACCCGGCCCTCTCTGGGCCCGGTGGCTTTGGAAGGAATCTGAAAGTTCCACCGATACCTCTCCCAGAAGCGGAAGACATGGTCCCAGGAGCATATACAGGGCGTCCCAAAATTCACGCAGGATTTGAATTCTGCGTGAGCATTAACAACAACAAAAATAAAAGCCTAACTTTACTGGGTTTATTGGATCAGATTCTCATATCTGTGGCCCTTTGATGTCAATCCCTTCCATTGGATCAGCATCACCAAGGACCAATGGTGGCCCAGGAGCAGGGACAAGGAAGACCAACGAAGACCACGGCTTTGCGTCTGTGCCAGCAAAGCCGTGGAGGCCATTGACCCGCTGTGCTGTTCCATACATAACCCTAGACTGTGTACTTTATGGATCAATAAAAGAATTTACAATTTTTAATTATAAACCTGTGCTTTCTATCCAAATTACTTCTTGCATGAATTTTGGGACACCCTATAGAATGAATGGCTCTATTTGGGATTCTTCCCTCCACACCGTGGCCGGAGGGGACCCCAGGGCACCCCTTCTGCCGACAAACACCTGAGCTGACCCGGGAGGAGAGCCCGGGAAGCAGCCCCGGGCGGCCGGAGGGGCGGCCTCGGGACACGCGGGGAAGGACCGGGAAGGAGTTAGCCCAGTGGTCGGCAAACTCATCAGTCCACAGGGCCAAATATCCACAGTACGGCGACTGAAATCTCTTTTGAGAGCCAAGTTTTTTAAACTTAAACTCTATAGGCAGGTATCTTGTTATTCACGTAATGAGGGTCCTCCTCAGCCGTCCTTTGCTAAAAACGTCCTCAGTCTGACGGAGGTACGTTCGCTGAGGGCGACCCCTTCCAACCCTCCCATCCACACTCGTCTTGTACACCTGTTTCGCCTGTCTCCTTTCCGAAAACCGACTTCTGCGCACGGGCCACGAAGTTTCAACCGCGCCCGCACGCGGTATTCTGTGGAGGAGCCACACTCAAGGGGCCAAAGAGCCGCCTGTGGCTCGTGAGCCGCGGTTTGCCGACCACTGAGTTAGCAGAACCCGCTCGGAGCAGGCGTGACCTTGGGGCGTGGCGATCCAGGGGACCAGGTCCCGGTGACCCCTGGGAGGACCCGCGCCCTGGCTGAGGGGGAGGGGGAGGTGGCACCACGCTCTACCCGGGTGGGCCCCCCGGCCCCCCGACCCTTCACCCACCCAGCTCTTCTTCTTCTTCTTCTTGGCGTCGGCGTCCTTGCCGCTGCCGATGCTCGAGTGGCTGGTGATGCTGTTGAGGCTGGAGATGCTGTCGGACGAGTTCTGCCGCTTGATCCGCAGCTCTGGGGGTGGGACGAGGGGGGCACGGACAGGCTGGGTCACAGCCGTGGGGGAGAGGGAACCGCCCGACCCCCGGGCCCACGTATTCCCGTCTGGGTCCCTCTTTTTGCTGTTGCTGGTGAATCCTCACCAGAGACTAACTTCCCATCGACTTTTAGGGAGAGTGGGAGAGAGAGGGAGAGACGAGAGAAACATCGATGTGAGAGAGACACACCAATGGGTTGCCTCCTGCACGTGCCCCGTTCAGGGCCCTTCCTCTCACCTCTCCCTGCCCCCCTACCCCGCCCCCCGGCCTGGGGCTGGCTCTCCTACCTTTGGGCGTGGTCTCCGAGGCGTTGAGGGCTCCCTGGATGACTGCCTGGGCCTCTGAGTTCTTCTTCTTCAGGAAGTCTATGGTTTCTCGCAGATCCAGCAACTCGGTGTCCTGAGAGAGACATGGAACAGTGTCGTTGGCTGGGATCAGAGCACCTACTATGTGCTAGGTGATAGGATGGGCACCTACTATGTGCCAGGTGGTAGGAGGGGCACCTACTGTGTGCCAGGCGATAGGAGGGGCACCTACTATGTGCTGGATGGTAGAATGGGCACCTACTATGTGCTGGGTGGTAGGAGGGGCACCTACTGTGTGCCGGGTGGTAGGAGGGGCACCTACTATGTGCTGGGTTGTAGGAGGGGCACCTACTATGTGCCAGGTGATAGGATGGGCACCTACTATGTGCTAGGTGATAGGATGGGCACCTACTGTGTGCCAGGGGGTAGGAGGGGCACGTACTGTGTGCCAGGTGATAGGATGGGCACCTACTATGTGCTGGGTGGCAGGATGGGCACAGGTGTCCTACCAGACATGCCACAGGGAATGGGGAATCGGGGCGGCTTTATTAAGGGGCAGGTTGAGAGTTCAGGGTGACAGAGGGCGAACCGGGCATGGGGCGCTCGGCCCCTCACCTTCTCCTCCGCCGTCTCCGCCAGGTGCCGTAGGCGGGAAGTCATGTTCACCAGGCTCTGCTCGAACGCCGCCACCAGGTTCGCCTGGAACAAGGACACAGGGGGCCCTGAGGCTTGAGGACGGGATGGGGTGGGGGGTGGGGGAGATTGACAGGGACGGGGTTTAGCGGATCTCCCGTCTCAGAGCTGACAAACTTCTTGGGGGCTTTGAAATAGAGATCTCCCTGAACGGATGAGGCCCACTCAGACTCCTCTGGGGGGGGGGACCCAGCTTCCTTTCTGTTAAATTTTTTATTTTTATTGATGACAGAGAGGAAGGGAGAGAGAGAGAAACATCCATGATGAGAGAGGATCACGGACCGGCTGCCTCCTGCACGCCCCACACTGGGGATGGAGCCCGCAACCCGGGCCTGTGCCCTGACCGGGAATCGAACCCTGACCTCCTGGTTCACAGGTCCACGCTCAACCCTGAGCCACACCGGCCGGGCTCCTGACGGGAGCCGAGGAACCGCCCGGGGGCCTGGCATCACGCCTCCCGCCTGAGGACAGGGCCATGGCCTCAGCAAGACTCGGTCTCGAAAATGCAGAACCTGTGCCGACTGGGCTTTTGGCTTGTTCCGTTTTAAGCCAAAGGGAACTTCCTGTTCCAGGAGAAATCGGCCCCTGAATTCACATCCTTGGCCTCCGCCCAGCCCGACAGCCGATGGCCGGCAGCCCACGTGAGTGAGAACACCACTGTTCTCTCCCGGGCGCCTCCCCCACCAGCGTCTGCCGGGCATGAACCTCCTGGGCAGAGCAGGCCCTGACCCCGCCGCCGCCTGGGTGCGTGGGGTGCACGGAGGGACGAGGGGCTTCTCATATAGATCGCAACCGTGTAGGTTCCCACGAGCACAAAAAAGCACTTAATCCGAGCTCCAAGCAAAGCATGTACAACAGCTTCACCGAGGCCCCGGGCTGCCCGGCTGGCGGGGCTCAGTGGTTGAGCATCGACCTGTGAACCAGGAGGTCAGGGTTCGATTCCCGGTCAGGGCACAGGCCCGGGTTGTGGGCTCCATCCCCAGTGGGGGCGTGCAGGAGGCAGACGGTCCATGATTCTCTCTCATCATGGATGTTTCTCTCTCTCCCTCTCTCTAATCCATAAAACATATATTTTTAAAAATAAATAAATGGAAGGCTTGGGGATCAGAGAAGAAAGAGAGCGGCCAGTGTGTGAAGGGACGGCTGCTGAAAAAAAAACACGGGAAACACGGAAGGTCCCGGTGAGGGGTCTCCTCCCCGACTCGGAGGCGGGAGCCCGGGGCCGACAGCTGTGCTCCCCGGGGAGGAAGGAGAGGAAGCGGAGACACCCCCCCTCCCGTGCGAGGAGCGCTTGGATCGCTCCCCGGATCCGGCTCAGCTGGTGTTTACAGCTTTGGGGGAAAATGAGTCTTATGTTCTCAGCTCGGCCACGGGGGACAAGCGACTGCAGCCTGGCCAGGGCGGGCGGCCTCGTTTCTCCCCGTCTCCTGGGGTGGGGGGGCCAGGTCTGAGGAAACAAGACGATGCTCGCCTGGCCCGGCCGGCATGGCTCAGTGGGTTGAGCTTTGACTCAGGAACCAGGAGGTCAGGGTTCAATTCCCCATGAGGGCTCAAGCCCGGGTTACGGGCTCGATCCCCAGGGTGGGGCGTGCAGGAGGCGGCCGGTCCATGATTCTCGCTCATCATTGATGTTTCTCTCTCTCTCTCTCTCTCTCCCCCTCTCCCTTCCTCTTTGAAATCAATAAAAAAAATATTTAAAAAACTCCAAAGACAATCTCTACTGATTCCTGCCCATGGCGGATGGCTTGGCTGTGCCCACCTCCACCCAGAACCGCTGATAACAACCCTTGTTCTTTCTCTGGGGAGTTCAAGGCCATCGGGCGTGAACCCCTCCACGCGTACCGTTTAGCCGGGGGGCAGAACGGTTCTCAATAAAAGTCGAGACTCCAAGCCAGGGGGCCGCGGCCCAAGCCCGGTCTGATCCCTTGGTGTCCAAGCCCCAGGGATGCTCAGGACCACCTCCCCGACCCCGGGCCGGGCCCCACTCACGTTGGCGGAGAGCTGTGACGTCAGGGTGGCCACCTTCTCCTGCGAGGACTCCAGCTCCCGGCGGAGCTTGCGGATTTGCTGTGAGAAGGAGGAAAGAGACAGCTTAGGCGGCGGGACGGGGAGGCCCGGGGGACGTGGCGTGGAGGGTGCCGGCGAGCGGGACGAGGCTGGGCGCCCTACCTCGGACTGCATCCTCTCCTCAGCCTGGAGAAGGGAGCGTGGAGGCGGGGGAGGGAGAGAGAGAGAGAGAGCAGGTTACCCGGAGCTGAGGCAGCCAGGCCGCGGCCGGCGGGAACGTGGAGAAGCGAGGCCTGAGGCCCAAAGGGGCCGAGACGGCTCCCAGGCCCTGACCTGACTCGGGGGCTTAGATCGGGGGTTTCTCTAAGGTTCGCGGGCAGCCAGCTCTGTGGGGGCCGAGAAGCGGGGAGGACCCTGGCTGACTGGGACTCACCCTCTCTGCCCCCAACGGGAAGTCAGAGCCCAGACCAGGGGCAGAGGAATCCAAGGATGGAGACGCCATGAGAGCCCAGGGCATTGCACACGCAGCAAGCTGCACATACGCGGTCAAGTGCACACACGTGGTCAAGTGCACACACGCAGTCAAGGACACACGCGGTCAAATGCACACACGCGGTCAACTACCCACACACAGTCAAGGCACACGTGGTCAAGTGCACAACGCGGTCAACTACACACACGGTCAAGTGCACACGCTGTGAAGTGCAGACACGTAGTCAATTGCACACGCAGTAAACTGCACACATGTGGTCAAGTACACACACGCAGTCAATTGCACACACAGTCAAGTACGCATGTGGTTAAGTGCAGACACACGGTCAAGTGCATGTGCAGTCAACTGCACACACACAGACAAGTGCACACGTGGTCAAGTGCACAGGGGGGGCTCTGGAATGCACCTGGGGACCCCCATCACCGCCCCACAAATGCCTCCCCCTCCCCGGGGTGCGGAGCGGGCTCTAGGACCAGGGTGCTCTCCAGCCTCAGAGCAGGCAGTAGGGGTGCTGGGTGCCTGCAGGCCAGACAGACCCTGAGCTCCCAGGCACCGAAGCTCCCAGCCCAGGCTCCCCCCCAGGTGCCCAGGCTGCAGGGGGGACGAGGGAGGACAGAGGAGACGGGGTGCTCTTACCGAGGAGTACGTAGAGGAGGCGCTTGATGCCAGGGACAGCACGGAGCCGTGAACTGGAAGAGAAAAGAATGGGGTGTTAACACAAGCTCCGGGGACCAGACAGGGGACCCCGGGAGGAGCCCTGAGACGGGAGCTGGTACTGACAGGCGGGCACCTGGAGCTGACAGAAAGAACAGAACGGGGACCCGGCTGGAACCAGAGCCCAGAGCCGGTTGGGTCTGCTGAGCAGGGCGGCCTCCTCCTGCAGTGACACTGCCCTGGGGGTGGACCCTGGCTCGGCCGGTCCGAGGGGCACCGGGGCCCAGGAGGGAAAGGGGGTGTTCGCGGGCAGGTGCCGAACAGAGCCGTACAGAGCAACCCTGCCGCCTGCCCGCGCCTCCACTTAGCACGGGGTTCATGCTAGAATCCCGGGACCACTCGACGAAAAACCGGCTGGTGTGGCTCAGTGGTTGAGCATTGACCTAGGAGCCAGGAGGTCAGGGTTCGATTCCAGATCAGGGTACAGGCCCGGGCTGGGGGCTCGATCCCCAGTGGGGGGCGTGCAGGAGGCGGCCGATCCGTGATTCTCTCTCATCGTTGATTTTCTCTCTCTCCCTCTCCCTTCCTCTCCGACATCAATATCAGCACATTAAATAAAAATAAAATAAAAAGAGAAACGTCTGGTGTGAAAGCCTTAGAGAGAACTTGTGCGTGTCTTCGAGCCACGAAGGCACGGCCAGCCCCCAGGAGCCTGGCCCCTCCCCGGCTGAGCCTGAGCCTGACACCATGGCAACCGCATCCTGCCTGACGCGGACCCAGAGCATCCCTGGGAGAGGCTCGCGCTGCCTGGCTCCTCCCTACGCGCTGCCCCGTGACCCCGCGTGACCTCGTGGACTCCGGAGCCCGTCCACGCTCACTCCCCGCCCCAGCCCCAAGGTTTCTGGCCCCCAGACCCTTCTCAGGGGCCGGAGGAAGCGCTGAGATGGCCCCGCGCGATGGGCTGTGAGTCATGTGCGTGGGGCGGCCGTGTGGGCGGTGGAGGCGGTGACGGGTGGCGGGTGGCGGGTGAGGGCCCAGCGGGGCCGGGATGAGCGTGAACCGCGCCGCGTGAAGTCTCACCGTCGTCCGCGGGGTCTCGGAAGGATCCCGACCGGATCATGCCTTTGGGTCTCTCGGCCAGGGACAGGGTGCTCCCCGTTTGGGAGCCGCTGTACAGCTCGAAGGCGGCCTCGTGGGTGGGGATGCTGTTCGAGCGAGTGATTCTTGGCGTGGTGGCCGCCGAGGGGCTCACTGGAAGGACAGAGGGGGGGCGGGAGGGGGCGGGAGAAGAGGCAGGGTCACCGGCGCTCAGGGCCTCGGGGATGGGGACGGGGTGCCAGGGGCGGGAGGAGGGCGGGGGAGGCGGGAGGTGGGGTGTGCAGGCCAGCAGGGGTGGGGGGTGCTGGGGGGCACGGGCCCTAACGGACGAGGACCCTGCTGTCGGTGGTCACGGGGGGCACGGTGTTTCCCGTGGGCAGCCTGCCCTGGGGGTGCCACGTAAGCTGGGGGCCTGGCGCTTGTCCCGAAACCTTCACATCCCGTGGATGTGCCCAGACACACGGACGCTGTTCACTAAAACACACAGGCGGGCGGGCCCGGCCGGCGTGGCTCAGGGGCTGAGCGTCCCCCTAGGAACCAGGAGGTCATGGTTCGATTCCCGGTCAGGGCACTGGCCCGGGTTGCGGGTTCGATCCCCAGTGTGGGGCGTGCGGGAGGCAGCCCATCCATGACTCTCTCTCACCATTCATGTTTCTCTCTCCCTCTCCCTTCCTCTGAAAAACAAAACGAAACAAAACAAAACAAAAAAACACAGGCGGCTGCAAGGACGGAGACCAGACCAAGAAGACTCAGATCTGAGAGATGCGAAGAGCCGGCTGCAGAAGGGGCTCAGCCAGGGGGCCGTGGGCGCAACCGGACGGGCCTCGGACTCTCCCTGCGAAGGCCTAAGTCACCTTCACGCTCAAGCGGCCAGAAGCCTGGCCCCCGCCCAGCACCCCCTGCGAGACGTCGCCCGAGGGAGCAGGTGCACGTCAGGGCGGGTGGGGCCACAGCCTCAGGGCTCACCCCACATGGAGCCCCCGGCCCACCCCCTCGGGTTCTCCTGTGCCCCCTGCAGGTAGACGGCCGCCCCTGCACACGGATCCACGCACAGTAGGACTGCACATCGCACAGTAGGACTGCACATCGCCTGACCCCGAGACTGTGAACCGATGGCTGCCCCGCCCCGCCCCTCGCCCAATAGCGTAAACCCAGTTTCCCTGTGTGGCCCCAGGTGCAGACGGAACATGAGCCGGCCCCGCCCTGCAGGGGTCATCCTGCCCCATCTCTGAATCAGAACCCTTCCTTCTTGCCCGGCCGGCCAGCGTGGTTCAGTGGCTGAGCGTTGACCTATGAACCAGGACAGTGGTTGGCAAACCGCGGCTCGCGAGCCACATGCGGCTGGCTCTTTGGCCCCTTGAGTGCGGCTCTTCCACAAAATACCGACTTCTGCGCACGGGCCACGAAGTTTCAATTGCACTGTACATGCGCGTCCGCACGTGGTATTTTGTGGAAGAGCCACACTCAAGGGGCCAAAGAGCCAGCCGCATGTGGCTTACGAGCCACGGTTTGCTGACCACGGAACTAGGAGGTCAGGGTGCATACCCGTGTTGTGGGCTCGACCCCCAGTGGGGGGCGTGCAGGAGGCAGCCGATCCATGATTCTCTCTCATCATTAATGCTTCCATCTCTCTCTCTCCCTCTCCCTTCCTCTCTGACATCAATAAAAATATGTTTTTTTAAAAAAGAGAATCAATCCTTCCTTCTTGCCTGGCTTCGGAAAGGGGTGGCCGGCAGGGGTCAGAGGCTATGCCCACAGGGCAGGGACGGTGCTGGGCCAGCCCAGGCGGGAAGGGACCCTGGGCTTCTCGGGGTTTGGAGGCAGATCCCGTCCTTGGCCGTCAGCCGGCCGTCCCTCCTTCCTCCCTGCAGCCCAGTGATGACACCTGGACGTGGGCTCCGCCCCGGGAGTGGCCGCCACACCGGGGTCTGCGGCTTCCCCTGCCTCCGTTCAGGCCCCGAAGCTACGAGGATGCACAGCGCCTGCCCAGGGGCAGCCTGCCGGTCGGGATCTTACAGACTTTGTCTCCGTCTCATTAGACAGGCACCTCGCAGCGACCCCCCCCTCCCCCCGTGCCGGGTGCGAGGCTGCGACACTGACCGACGTTGGCGAGCTGGCCCTTGGCGCTGAGGGACAGGGGCAGCGCGGGAGGCGACGGCAGCTCGGCCTGGTCCTCGGGCTCGGGCAGCCCCCCGATGGTGTGGGAGTGTCTCCTCTCCTTGGGCTCCTCCTGGGACTGGAGCTGGTACCTGTCGGAGGGACGAGGCAGCGGGACTCGGTTTGGGCGACGGCAAAGAGGGGTCGGGGGGGCTGGCGTGGAGGCCCCGAGGCAGGATGAGGGGAAAGGGGAGCAGGGAGGGGGCCCTGAGGAGGGAACCACAGTGGGGGTGACTGGGCGAGCGCCCCAGGCCCTCAGGAGCCCGGGGGGTGGGGGGCAGGCGGCAGAGTTACCTGAGCCCCTTCTTGGGCAGCGTGTTCCGATCCCGCTGGCCACTGTGGAGGAAAAGCAAGGGAAGCGTATGGGCCCCTCCGAGAGGCCTGAGTCCAGGGCCCTGGGTTCGAGGGACTTGATCGCAGACAATCAGACTGTCGGCCCCACTATCTCCACAAACAATGGAAGACACCCCCCCCCCAACACCCCAGCTGAGAAATTCATCTCAACTGTTCAGTGCTTTCCTCTGATCAGAAAGCAGGGTGTGGGAGCTACAGAGAAGGTCACGCTATGGCAGATGAAACCAGGCCATGATGTCATAGAAATGATGTCATAGAAATGATGTCATAGAAAGCAAAGGATTTCTGGTGACAGGTCAAGCTAACTATGTGATTTTTTTTTTTTTAAGAAAGGGAGGAGGCAGGGGGAGAGAGAGAGGGAGGGGAAGAGGGAGGTATCAACGGGAGAGACACACATCGATTGGCTGCCTCCCGCACGGGTCCCGGGGAAACGGTGACCGAGGCACGTGCCCTTGACCGGGAATCGAACCCATGACCCTTCAGTCCTCGGGCCGAGACTCGAACCCTGACCTACACCGGTCAGGGCTAGCGAGGCGATCTGGGTTAAGTCATCCGAGGTCTGGGTGCACCCATCTCCCTCTCAATAAGACACTCATTTAAAAACCAAACAGCGTCCTTCCCATTTCACGGATTGGGGAAGCAGATGACGTTACTTAATGTCGGTTAAAAAAAAAAACCACACATTCCAGCCGGGGCAGCGTGGCTCAGGGGTTGAGCGTCGACCTATGGACCAGGAGGTCATGGTTTTATTCCCGGTCGGGGCACATGCCCGGGTTGCAGGCTGGATCCCCAGTGTGGGGTGTGCAGGAGGCAGCCGATCCATGATCCTCTCTCATCCTTGATGCTTTTCTCTCTCTGCCTCCCCCTTCTTCTCTGAAATCAGTACAAATATATTTAAAAAAAAAAAATTGAAAGTGGCCAAGTGGCCACCATCCCAGAGACCTCACCACTGACAGCTGGGGGAGCCGGGACTCAGGACGGATTCAGACCGAGCTCTGCCCCTGTCCACCCACCTGTCCACCTGCCCGGCACGGGGGCTCCCGCTCCAGGCCAGCTCCTCCGCCTCCTCCTCCTCCGGGGGCGCGGCCGGGGGCACGGCCGGGGCGGGGCTGGGGGCGCCGCTGGCGAAGGCGCCGGGCAGGCTCATGGGCATCTGGAGGGACTCCATGCTCCTGTGCAGGCCGGAGAGTTTGGGGTACATGCGGGGCTCCTTGGGGACGCTGAAGGCGCTCATGAGCTCCAGGCCCTGGGAGAAGCTGGCGGAGTTGATGTTGAGGATGGGGGCCGGGCTGGGGGTGAAGCAGGACGGGAGGGGGCCCCCGGCGGCCGCGCTGGCCGTGTGCAGCTCCGGGAGCTTCGGGGCGAGGGCGTCGCCGGCCGGCGGCAGGTCCAGGCTGTTGGAGTTGACCTTGTCGAGGTTGGCCAGCGAGGGCGGCTTGACAAAGCTCTTCACGGCGGCCCTGAGGCGGGAAGACGAAACGAAGTGTTTAGCGTAAAGGAGCCAGAGAAGCCAGAGGCGGACAAGATCCTGGGGAACAAGTCCCCGTCCTGGCTTCGTGCCGAGTCCAGGGGCTTATCCCAGCGACAGAGGCGGGAAGGAACCCCGATATCCGGCTTGGGGTCCCCTCGAGTCCTTTTTTCCTGTTTTAAGTATATTTTTATTGACTTCAGAAGAAGGGAGAGGGAGAGAAACATCCATGATGAGAGGGAATCATGGATCGGCTGCCTCCTGCACGCCACCCACTGGGGATGGAGCCTGCAACCGGGCCTGTGCCCTGACCGGGAATCGACCTGTGACCTCCTGGTTCATAGGTCGATGCTCAACCACTGAGCCACACCAGCCGGGCCCCTTCGAGTCTTAGAGAGGGGACAGCACAGTGTGTGATGGCTGTGAATAAATGTGTTGAAACCACCCACCCAGGTCCTGGAGACAGACACAGGCCAATGGGGAGCCGCACCAACAAGGAACTTTGAAGGCAGTTTTGGAAAAGGGAGAAGGAACTGGGATGCAGGGAGTGGTGGAGAGACCGGGACCCTAACCCTAACCCTAACCCTAACCCCATACCCCATGCCTTTAACCCTAACCCTAACCCTAACCCCTAGCCCTAATCCCTAAACCAGGGGTCCTCAAACTTTTTCAACAGGGGGCCGGTTCACTGTCCCTCAGACCGTGGGAGGGCCGGACTATAGTTTAAAAAAAACTATGAACAGATTCCTATGCACACTGCACATATCTTATTTTGAAGTAAAAAAACAAAACGGGAACAAATACAGTATTTGTATTTGCATGTGGCCCGCGGGCTGTCGTTTGAGGACCCCTGTCCTAAACCCTAACCTCTAACCTCTAACCCTAACCCAGAGCACAGTGGCCAGGCCAGGCCTCCCAGCCCAGGGCGTGCGGGGGTCTGTGACCGCGTCGGAGCAGACGGACGGACAGACAGGGGCGGCAGCCGGCCGGGGGTCTGTGACCGCGTCGGAGCAGACGGACGGACAGACCGGGGCGGCAGCCGGCCGGGCAGGTACCTGACGGGGGTGGGCGGCAGCTCGGCCAGCTTGGCGGCCGGCGGGAGGCTGGCCTGGTTCTTGGGCGTCGTCTCCGGGGAGCCGATGCTCTTCAGGGAGACGCTGTCTGAGTCCAGGGCCACGGCCTTGGCTTTGGCCTTCTCCTTCTCCCGGTCGGTCTGGTTGACAGGGGCCGGCCCGGCCCGCCCGCCGGCCACCTTGGTCGGCTCCTTCAGGCGCGAGGGCACGAGGGCGGGCTGCTTGGCACCGAGCAGGCTGGGGTCAATGCTGCTGCTGACGGGGCGCGGCCCGGCCCGGCCCCCGGTCACGCTCATGGCGCTGGACTTGGCTGGCCGGGGCAGGCTGCGGTACTGGATGGCGGACCGGGCGCCGGGCGCCAGGAAGCCGGGCTCGGGGCCGTTGGACACATCCAAGCTGGTCTTGCGCCCGCCCACGGGCTTCACGGGGATGCCCGAGGACTTCTGGATCTTGCCAAGCGTGGCGGAGCCGCCCGTCTGCATGACCGTGGCCGTGCCCGTGGCGGGCGGAGGCTTCTTGTAGCCGAAGGAGCCCGAGGCGGAGGGCCGGGCGATGCCCGAGGGCGGCTTCTTGGCGTCGGCCAGGCGGTCCCGGCCCGCGTCCGAGGAGGAGCGCTGCAGGCCGGTGCTCCTCACGGCCAGCTTGGCCTTGTCCGGTGCCGTGCCTTCCGGTTTGCCTGGGAGAGGCAGGAGGGGAGGGGAGAGTAGGTGGGATCGTCAACAACACAATCATGCTTTTTAAAAAAAAAAAAACTAAATCCATTTTTATTGATTTCAGAGAGGAAGGGAGAGGGAGAGAGAAACATCCATGAGGAGAGAGAATCGTGGATCGGCTGCCTCCTGCACGCCCCACACTGGGGATGGAGCCCGCCACCCGGGCCTGTGCCCCGACCGGGAATCGAACTCGAGACCCTTCAGTCCGCAGGCCGACGACGCTCTATCCATTTTGCCAAGCCGGCCAGGGCTTCTCTCCCTTTTTAAAGGAACATCCCTGCTCTATTATTATCATGTATTTATTTTAATTCTCACCCAAGGAGTGAGGAAGAGTATTTTTCCCATTGATGTTTTAGAGAGAGCGAAACGGAGAGGGAGAGACGGAGAGAGAGACACAGACGCGAGAGAGACATCGACTGGTCGTCTCCCGCTCACACCCCGACCAGGACTGGGCCTGAACCTGCGACCGAGCCCTGTGCCCTGGACCGGGACCCGAACCCACATCCCGGGGGCCGGCCACCGCTGAGGGGGGAGCCCCATAGAGACAGGCCTGACCCCCCCGGCCCCCCTCCCCGGCCCCGGCTTACCGGCCACCCCAGGCTTACCCGCCACCTTGAGGGCGCTCTGGGCCGTGTGGGTGATGGGGGACGTGACGGCCACGGGCGGGGTCTTGCCCTTCTTCAGGGACCCGGCGTGGCCCAGGCTGATGGGCTTCTTCAGCTCCGCAACCTTGGCCGCGTCGTCGCCGCCACCGCCGCCCTCGGGCCGCTCCCTGCGCCACTTGGAGCCGCCCGACTCCATCTTCAGGCTCCCGCTGTCGTAGTCCAGCTTCCGGGGGGCCTTCTCCTCCGACTCGCTGAACCAGCTCAGCCCGCTCTCCGCCAGGGAGCGCTTCTCCGAGTCCGTGCGCAGCTGCCCAGGAGAGGACGGTGTTGGCGGGCACACGTCAGGGGACGGAGGGTGGACTCCAGGGTGGGTGGCCACGGGGACCCCTACAGCTGCTGCGGGGGGCCTGGCTCCTCCCGGCGGAGGCTTACGTCCACCCGGGGTGCCCACCCACACCGGGGGGGTCCGGCAGAAGACATCCCACACATCTCATTTCTTTAAAAGATTAGCCCTGGCCGGTGTTGCTCAGTGGATAGAGCGTCGGCCTGCAGACCAAAGGGTCCCGGGTTCGATTCCGGTCAAGGGCATGGACCTCGGTTGCAGGCTCCTCCCCAGCCCAGGCCCTGGTTGGGGCACGTGCAGGAGGCAACCCATTGATGCGTCTCTCTCACATCGATGTTTCTGTCTTTCCCTCTCTCTAAAAATCAGTGGGGAAATATCCTCGGGGGAGCATTAACAAAAATAAAGAAGAAACATCTATGATGAGAGAGAATCACGGACCGGCTGCTTCCTGCCTGCCCCTCCATTGGGGATGGAGCCCGAAACCCGGGCCTGTGCCCTGACCTGGAATCGAACCCTGACCTCCTGGTTCATAGGTCGAGGCTCAACCAGCTGATTTCTTTTTCTCTCCGGTTGGAACAGCTCCACGTGGGTGTGGGCACGGCCTACAGGCCTGGCTCCCCCAGCAGCTGACGTCTCCGGTGACTGCGTGGGAACCTCGGCTCTCCCCCTGCCAGCTCGCAAAGGGCGTGGCCGGGGCGTCTGGGACCCAGCCCCACATGGCAGGGGCGGGCAGCGTGTGCACACCTGCCCTGGGCACGGCCCCGGCTGCTCTCCCTGAGGTGCGGGGCCAGGGGTCTGCAAACTCACGCACCACGATGGTGGAGCTCCTGCGCGAGGCCGTGGGGGTCGTCGGGAGGGAGTTGAGCGAGGAGCTGGCGTTGAATTCCTCGGAGCTGAGGTTGTCGGAGGCATCGCTGAGCCCGCTGCTGATTGAGCTGCTCTCATCCCAGCTGCAGGGGGGAGAGAGGGGTCAGCGGCCGGGGAGAGAAGCAGGACATGGGATTTGCACACACAGACAGAGAGAAAGCTTGGGGGTCAGGCCTGGGTTTGCAGGCAACTCTGCGTGTGACGGAAGCTGCCTCGTAATTCGGCGACGCTTTTCTGTAAACGCAGCCGACGCTGGTCTGTTCTGCCAAAAGCAGCCGTTCCCTTCCTCCACAGAGAGGCGCCCGGGGATCAACCTCATTACACAAGCCAACCCCTGCTCCCTGCAAACAGCCTCCATTCGTGTTTTTTTAAATTGATTTCCAAGAGGAAGGGAGAGGGAGAGAGACAGACAGAGAAACATCAATGATGAGAGAGCATCACGGATCGGCTGCCTCCTGCATGCCCCACACAGGGGATCGAACCCACAATCTGGGCATGTGCCCTGACCGGGAATCCAACCGTGACCTCCTGGTTCCCAGGCCGACGGTCTATCCACTGATCCACCCCGGCCAGGGCGTCCTCTATTCTTTTCATTGAGTTAACCTCCGGCGCTAATTCCTGAAACCTCCGCCCAGGGCTGTAGGAACGGCAGATTCCCCCTCTTGCTCTCTCCCCGCCTCCTGGCACTGATGCTCGGTGTTGGGGACACGCCGGGGCGCCCCTCTCCTCTGCAGGGCGCGCACAGGGCTGTGCGGAGGCCGGCGCATCTGGACGCGGCCCTGTTTGTGTCCACGCAGACACACGGCCAGGCCCGGGGCAGGCACACCCTCCCCGCTGGGAACGGCCAGGACGCCCAGGCGGCTGGTGGCTAGCACTGGCCACCCTCCCAGGCTTCTCTCACGCGGTCCCCTCCCCACGGGTCAGGGCCAGCCATTCCACAGGCGTGAATGGCCTGGGGTGCGGGCGCGGCCGTGACCACAGAGGGGAAAATCCTGCCGCTTCCCCAGGCTCTCGGGGGTCAGGCTCAGACACGGAGTCCGCCTCCTCGAGTCTGGAACCCAGACGCCCGGTGAGTCAGTAACCAGGCGCTGACCCGGGGCGGGCAGGACCCGGAGACCCGGGCTCCGCACCCTGGCTGGGGGCCGCACGCTCCTCCTCTAACGACACCAGACCCCCGAGTGCTCAGCCCGCCGATGGCTGGGGCGGCCAGCGCTTCGTGGGACCCCGTGGAGGCGACCGTGTCAGCGGCCCCCGCACGTCTCACTGGGACCTCGACGTGGGGAAGGGTGATTGCAGGGTGGTGGGCGCGGACGGAGAGGTGAGGCCGCCGGGGACGGGAGAGGCTGTTTCCGAGTGGCGGCAGGACGGACGGACAGACGGACGAGAGAGAAAGCAGAGCCCGAGCCCAGGCCCCGGCTCCGTAATTAGGACCAACTGTGGGCGAGGAATGCTGACTCGGCGCCCGCCTGTTTGCCTTCTCTCCGGTTTCAGAGTCCCCTCCGCCTGCCCCTCCTCGCCTCTCACAGGGGAAGGGAGGGAAACAGGCTCTTTCCTCGCCTTTCCCCTTTTTTAAAAAAAATATGTTTTTATTGATTTTAGAGAGGAAAGGAGAGGGAGAGGGAGAGATAGAAACATCAGCGAGGAGAGAGAATCATGGACCGGCTGCCTCCTGCACGCCCCACACTGGGGATCGAGCCCCCAACCCGGGCCTGTGCCCTGACGGGGAATCGAACCCTGACCTCCTGGTGCACAGGTCGATGTGTGGATGCTCCACCACCGAGCCCCGCCGGCCGGGCACAAACGGACAACTTTAACAGCATTTCCATGATCGTCTTCCGCTCGGAACCAGCCGCTCACGGGGGGAGGCAGTGACGGGCGGCCGCGCGAGCTGTCTTCGCTGGGGCCAATGTGGTGGCTCATCCAGCCGCCGACCCCAGCCAGACCTGGGACGCTATAGCAGGTCACCTCGCATTCGAACCGCCCTCCACCCCCACCCCCCACCCCCCGGAAAAAACCAGCCCCCACATTCTTTCCTGATGTAAAGATTTCCAATAACAGCACAAGCCGAGCCGTTAATAATAGGGCCCGACATGTCAATTACGGCGGCCTCCGAGGGTATAGCGTCACGGGGGGGTCTAGGGGGAGGCGGCGGGGGGGGGGGTGCGAGTCACCAGAGGCAGCAGGGACGTCTCCCCGGACCAGCACGCAGAGCGCAGGCCGCGGGGAGGATCTTTCCAGGTCAGCCACACCACGACGTTGCCCTTCCTCGCCTCTCTGGCTCCCTCTCCACCAACCTTACAATTAAACACCCGCGGCTTGGTCTTCCCTTACGTTTCTAGAGAGCACGGGGTGGGGGAGGCAGCCCTATAGTCGGTTCACCCCCTGCACTTTGTCGTAGGCGGCCACCGGGGCCATGTGTGAATCCCGAGTTTTCTTTCTTGCCAACCGGCCCGTAAACGCTCACATCCCCGAAACCCTCAGAGTAAGAACGCTCATGCCCGGCCGGGGTGGCTCAGTGGTGGAGCGTCGACCTAGGAACCAGGAGGTCACGGTTCGATTCCCGGTCAGGGCACAGGCCCGGGTTTTTGGGCTCGATCCCTGGTCGGGGGCGTGCAGGAGGCAGCCGATCCATGATTCCCTCTCATCACGGACGTTTCTCTCTCTCTCCCTCCGCCTTCCTCCCCGAAATCAATAAAAAGTAAAAAGAGAGAGAAAGAAATCGCACCGAACGGGAGTTTGCTTGTCCCTTTGACCCAGGCTGTGAGGCAGGGGGACTCGCTCTCCCCACGGGGGTGGGGGGCCGGGTCAGTGACCTGGTCTGGGAGGATGGCCGTGTCCGTTTTACAGACGCCTTGTGCCTTCCTCTTCATCTCAAAAGTCACCGCCTTCTTATCTCAAGCCCTTCGTTCACGGATGGCTTCCTCTCCCCGAAATGTCCCCGTGAGGCCCGAAGGTTTTCGCTCCAGAGCACGAGGGCTGAATAGGACATTGTGCGCGGGGTCAAAGGTCGGCCTCCGAGGGGAAACCCGCTCTGCCTGGTAAAAGACCTCTCTCTCTCTCTCTCTCTCTCTCTCTTTTACGAGGAGCCTCCCATGCACGGGAGATTGAGCCCATCTCCCACCCATTCCAAAGCCTTGAACAAAAAGGAGGGGAACAAAAAGGCATCTTAGCTCTGAACCCCTGAGTGGCAGCCGGGAAAGATCTTAGAAAAAACAAACGCCGTGCAGGTGTTCAAGGTAAAAAAAAAAACCCCCCAAAAACCCCCAAAAAACAAAACCCTCCCTGCCCCAGGCAGAACATCCCGGCCACTGAAGGATGAACGAAGGGAAAAAAAATTAACAGGGAACCGAACAGATGTGGGCCGCCCCAGCCGGTGTGGCTCAGTGGATAGAGCGTCGGCCTGTGGACTGAAGGGTCCCGGGTTCGATTCCGGTCAGGGGCACGTATGTACGTCGGGTGCAGGCTCGATCCCTGGCCGGGGTCAGGCAACCCATCGATACGTCTCTCTCTCTCTCTCTCTCTCTCTCTCTCTCTCTCTTTCCCCCTCCCTTCCACTCTCTCTCTGAAAAATCATTTCGGGGGGAAAAAAATATCCTCGGGTGAGAATGAACAAAAATAAGTAAATAAGCATATTCGCGAATAAAAACAAATACAGACACAAATAAAGACAAAAAGTCTGGCTGGGTGCCGCCGGGCCTACCCCACAGGACACCAACCCTTCCCCAAGCTCCGCCCGCCCCCTCCCGTCCCGTCCCCCCGGCTGGGAGGGAGGGCGTCTTTGTTACCTGGAGAGAGGTTCCTATGGAGTTAAAAAAAAAAAAAAGGAAGACTGAAATGAAAATAAAAGAGAAAGTTCATCAAAATCCAAACGGTCTTGTTTCTGGGGAAGGTGCCTCAGGCTACAGACAGCAGCACAAACATGTCTCCCCGTCCGTCCGTCCGTCGGCTGCGCTCCTAACCCTCCCCGGCTTAGGAGGGGCCCGGCCCGGCCCCCTCGGCTTCCGCGTGGAAGTGCCTGAAAACCTATTTTTAAACATCACGCAGTCGACGGATCCGGGGGCCCAAACCCCGGTCGCCCAGGAGGGTCCTGGAGGAGGATTTAAAATAAGCCCTGGCCGACGTGCCAAGCCCGGGGAATGAGTGTGTCACGCGTGTGTGTGTGTGTGTGTGTGTGTGTGTGTGTGTGTGGTGTGCGGGAGCACGGGTCCTGCTTTACCCACGAGGCTGCCCTATTTCAGGAGCTACGGGCGGACCAGAGCCAAAGAGCCGGCAGGGACAGGGCTCCGGGTACCTGTGGTCTGGGCAACCTGGGCGGGATGTCCTGTAAGACGGGCGGGAAGCAGCTGGTTGGCGCTGCTGTCCCAGCCTCTGGTCCTATCACAGGCCGCTGCTGCCCGGGGCTGGGGCCCTCTGCCCTGGGGGTCTCTGTGGGATGAGCACCCCCAGTTTCCTGCCTGAAGGACACGGGAGGCTGCAGGAGAAGAGAGGGGTGTCCAGGAGCGACCAGACCAGAAGCACCTGAAGCCGGCGCCTCTAGCTCAGTGGTTCTCAACCTTCCTGACGCCGCGACCCTTTCATACAGCTCCTCATGTTGTGGGGACCCCCGATTTCATCGTTACACATGCAACATCATGAAAGCACAGTGATGAATCCCAAAACAATATGTCATTATAGATGTGTTTTCCGATGGTCTTAGCGACCCCTGTGAAAGGGTCGTTCGACCCCCAAAGGGGTCGCAGCCCACAGGTTGAGAACCGCTGCTCTAGACTCTAGAGCCAGCCTCCGGGGACGGGGCAGGACAGGAATGGGAAGGGTGCAGAAGTCCCAGGCGTGGGGGTTTGGGGTGCGGGAAGTAGCTGCCTCCATCGAATGGAGGGACCGAGGGCTGGTCCCAGCTCAGCTCATCTGAAGCTGGTCTCCGAGATACTGGGGGACAATGAAGCCATCCGCCCTGACCCCTCACACCTCCAGCGGCCTCCTGGGGCGCTGAAAGGAAGCCCCGCCTACAGGGAGAGGGTCTCTTTGATCCCCCCTCCCCCCTGTGGGCCCCAAACATCCTTTTCACCAGGAAGGTTTCGAGCTGCCCCCCCCCCCCCAGCCAAGGCCTGGGCTGAGCCGTCGGCCCGCCTCTCTGAGGCCTGAAGCCGGGGTCGTTACATTTTATAGTCACCTCCGGCCACGGAGGGCTGACCTCCACTTTAACAACATCCCTGCCGCCGGCCAGCAATCCCGCGCATCCGGTCTGGAAGGAAAGGAAACCACGGGCGGCCGGCCCCACCCACAGGGCCCCACCCCACGGGCGGCCGGCCACCACCTCCCTGGGATCCGGCAGGCAGGTCCCCACCTGGGCGCACCTGCCCAGGAGCCTGTTTCCGGTAAGGAGCTGGGTGAGTCGGCAACCTCGGTGGCCCCAGGACAGGCACTGAGCTCCGGGTGCAAAGCCTGGATCTCCTGGGGTGGGGAGGGGTGGGGTGGGGAGGTGTTGGGTGGGGCTGGGAGAAACCCATTCAACAGAAATGGTGGTCCGACCTGGACCAGACTGTGTGGGAAGGAAGGTGTGATGGGGTGGGGGGTGGGGGGCAGGGAGAGCAGGGGGTGTAGAACCCATTGTATCTTTCCTGGGGCACCCCCAGTTTGATCTGAAGGAGGTTCTGGCTGCAGAAGTGGGGAGGTCTCCACCTCCCCCAGGGCCGGCTGACTCAGGGCTCAGCCCGGGATCCCACTAAAAGTAAGACAGCGCCCCCCCCCCCACACCCCGAAGTCCCTAAATAAATCTATTCCTGGTCCATACACTGGTTCCTCCCGAAGACGCCCCAGCGTGACTCCAAGGGTCCCACATGCCAATCCAGAGGGGGCCGCAGCCCTAGCCAGTGTGGCTCAGTGGACAGAGCATCGGCCCGAGGACCGAAGGGTCCCAGGTTCGATTCCGGTCAATGGCACGTCCCTCGGTGGCAGGCTCCATCCCCAGCCCCCCAGGTCGGGGTGCATGTGGGAGGCAACTAATGGATGTGTCTCTGTTACATGGAGGTTTCTCTCTCTCTCTCTCTCTCACCCTCCCTTCCACTCTCTCTAAAAACCAGCGCAGAAATATCCCGGGGTGAGGCTGAAGGAGAAAAACACAGAGGGTGTTGCCGTCTGTCCTGCTGGGTGGGGACGGATAGTGTGGGGCCAGCAGGACTCCCCCCCACCTCCACCCCCGGGGCCGTGCCCACATCTCCTGCTCCGAGGCTCGGCCTGGGAGAGCCCTGGGCCCCCTCCGAGGAAGCCGGGAGCAGGCTGCGGGGTGCAAGTCGGGGCTCCTGAGGTGTGAGTGGCCGCAGCCCCATGCGCTCCCGCACCCACTTCCCGCAGCCTCAGGCGGGGCAGACCCAGGCAGGAGGAGGGGGTGTGGGCGCTGGGATGCCAGGAAGCTCCCAGACAAACCAGGCAGCCACAGCCCCCTTTCTCGGGGTGCAGGGACCCCTAATCCGCTCACCCCCCTACTCCATGGGGGGCCTTGTGCCAAGTCCCCCCCCAGGGCACCCCCCTCCCCAGGTCCCCCTACCCCTTCCCAGAAGGATTCCGCCGGGGGTGGGGTCACAAACCCCACACCGCGCCCCTCAGGCCCCCCCTTCTCCCCCCACCTCCTCGATTCGGCCCAGGAGGCACCCAGCGCTTCCGGGGTCAGGGGCTGCACCCCCTCCTGGAGCTCGCCGGGTCCCCAGCACCCCCGCCCCCCGCTCCATACGGCCGGCGGCCATCCAAGTTCAACCAACTTGTGCCATTGTCTCGGCTCCGTCCCCGTCTCTGGGGAGTCCCAGCGCCCCGCCTTCCCGCTCCCCGATCGCCCGGACCCCGCACACACCCACCCGGTCCCCACATGCCGCGGCCGCGTGCACGCACCTGGGAGGCCGCTGCCCCCCAAACCCCAGCTCAGAGGGGACCCCCGCCCCCCAGGCTGCAGCCGCGGTGGCGCGGGGGGTGGGGGGGCAGGTGGGGGCTGCAAACCGGACCCCACGACCCGGCCCGGGGGGCGCGCGGGGCTCACCTGCGGGGGAGGCGCAGGGTCCTCCGCGCGCGGGGCGGCGGCAGGTGCAGCATCTTCCCGGCTCCGGCCATTCCCGGGGCGCCCGGCCCCGAACCCCGAACCCCGAACCCCGAACCGCCGCGCCCGAGCCCGAGCCCGCGCCGGGACGAGGTGAGCGCCGGCCACGCGGAGACCGAAGCCCAGCTCGGCCGGCCCCGCCCCTCGGCCCGGCCCCGCCCCTCGTCCGGCCCCGCCCCTCGGCCCGGCCCCGCCCCCTCGGCCCCGCCGCCCTTAAAGCCGCAGCGCCCCGCGGCCGTCCCTCTGCCTCCACCCCGGGCCCGGAGCGCGCGGGCCCTTTAACGCCCGAGCAGGTAGACAAAGAGACGCCGCCATCCGCCGGGCCCGAGAGCTGGGGTGCAGCGGGGTTGGGGGGCCAGGACCCTCGACCATCAGGGGTGCAACGGAGGTCGGATGCCTCCGCCCTGAGGAGCTGTGGGCGGGGTGCGGCGGGACCGGGAGCGGGAGGGAACCGGGGTGCAGCGCGCCCGGGGGAGCGGGGGAGAGCTAGGGGTGCAGCCAGGCAGGGAGCTCCGATGCTCCGGTGCGGGGTGCCGCGGGTGCAGCGGGGTCCCCGAGCCGCCGGGGTGCCGCTGGGCGGGGCCTCCACCCCCATCGGGGCTACGGCGGTTAACCCCTGGGATGCCAGCTGCGCCCCCGGGCTGCAGAGGTAGAGGGGCGAGGGCAGCGGCATTTCCAGGGCGCGGATGTGGATGGGGGTGGGGATGGGGGTGGGCACAGAGGTGGAGGCCCCTGAGCGCACCCCACCCCCAGGGCTTCCTCCCTTCCAGGCTCCGGAAATTAATCAGAATAAATGCAGCGAGCCAGTCCCGCCCCAGCGCCTGCGGTTCTCAACCTGTGGGTCGCGACCCCTTTGGCGGTCAAACGACCCTCTCACAGGGGTCGCCTAAGACCATCCTGCAGATCAGATATTTCCATGACGATTCATCACAGTAACATGACAGTGATGAAGTCACAACGAAAATAATGTTATGGTTGGGTCACCACATGAGGAGCTGTATTTAAAGGGCCAGAAGGTTGAGAACCCCTGTGAAGGCAGGCCTGGTGCCTATGGCCAGAGGCTGGCTGGGGGGCTGTTCTCCCCACCCAGGGAGGGGGCGCTGCCCACCTCCTGACAGCCTCAGGGGGTGCCGCCCGCATTTCTCCAGCACCTGGGACTGGGCACTGGACGCCAGATGTGCGTGGGGGTTGGGAGCACAGCTCACACCACACAGGAGGGTCTGTGCCTCCGTCCAGGGGGCACGTCCCCGGAAAGCTCCCTCCACGAGGTTTCAGTTAGAGCGAGAAGAAGGATCCGTGCCCGGCCGGCCTGGCTCAGGGGCTGAGGGTCGACCTAGGAACCAGGAGGTCACGGGTCGATTCCCGGTCAGGGCACAGGCCCGGGTTGCGGGCTGGGTCCCCCATGTGGGGTGATCCGTGATTCTCATTGTGGAGGTCTCCAGCCCCCTCGCCCTTCCTCTCTGAAATCAATAAAAATATTTTTAAAAAGTGGGACCCGGTATCCGGGTTCTGCATGTTTTGGAAACGGTGCACCGATGACACCCACAATTTCTTTAAGCCACAGAGACACGGCGATGGCATTATTACAAAGCCGCCCCCCACCATTAACCCCCCCCCAACACACACACCCGTCACAAACACTGAACTAAGACGGCCTCGAACCAGCCTGGGCAGCGTTCTCTGGACTGGTCAGTGCCACCAGCCCTCACCACCCGCTCCCATGCCAGCCTGGGGCTCAGAAAGAAGGTTTGGAGGGTCGGCGGCACAGCTGGGGGTGGGGGCGCAGTAGATGCCGCTGGGCCAGCTGGAGGAAGGGGCCGCTCCAGCTGCGTTACTGCTCGGCAAATATTTACACAACCTCTGAGGACCTGCCTCCCCACCACCCCGCAGCGGAGAGGACACCCCCGGACCAGACAGAGCGCTACTGTTCAGGCCGGCTCAGCACCCCCTCCCTCCCTCCAGCCCCGGGGACTCTGCGTGGCTCTGAGAACACGGGGCAGATGGGACGACGGGGATGGAGACAAGGGGGGGGGCTGCTTCTCCAACAAGGACAGATGGACCCTGAGCTGGCCTCCCGGGCTGTGTGCCCATGTGCGTGTGTGCACGTGTGTGAGTGTGCACGGGTGTGCCTGTCATGCACACGGGTGTGCATGTATCTGTGGGTGTGTGCACATGTGTGAGCATGCACAAGTGTGCCTGTGTCATCGTGCACACGGGTGTGCATGTGTCTATGTGGGTGTGTGCATGTGCACAGGTGTGCCTGTGTGTGTGTGCGCACAGGTGTGCCTCTGTGAGTGTGCACAAGTGTGCCTGTTCTATGTGGGTGTTGCATGTGTGTGCATGTGTGTCTGTGATCTCCGAGCTCAGGCACTGCTCCAGGCTCTCCGTGCCCGAGCTGCGTCTCTGACCTCTGGGCCTCTGAACCCCGCCTCTCTGACCTCTGCATCGAAACAGAAACACAGTCTCCTTTCAGCAGCTGCCCTGCCCTCCAGGGTTGAGCACCCCCTTCGCTCCCCTCCCTGAAACCTGCCCACAGCCTCCCCGCTGGCTCAGATGGAAAAGTACAAGACCCCCGGCTACCACGAGACCTCACTTCTGACCTGTCCCCTAACCCTGGCTCCAGCCACGCAGACCTCCCTGCAGGGCCCGGAACACGCGCCCATCCTCACCACAGGGCCTTTGCACGTGCCGCCCTGTGCAGAGACGCCTCCCCTGACCCCCATCTCCAAGAGCCCTGCCCGTCCCTCGGCCCCTCCCTGCCCGATTTCCCCAGCAGCCGGCAGCACCACCTACTCTACCGTGTGACTTCTGCTGACAGCGGCGATAAGCTCTCCCCTTCCCTTCCAGTAACACTCAGCAGAACCTCAGAGTCCCGGGAAGCCCACCCCTGAGCCTGTCCACATGGCGGGTCGCCCTGGACCGGCCCTGTCATCAGACCCAGGGGGGCCGAGACAGAAGCCAGATCACGGGGCGGAGGGAGGCGAGACAGAAGGGGGACGAGGAGAAGAGGGGCTGGGAAAGGAGCTGAAAGAGGGCGGGGGCAGGGGCC
This sequence comes from Myotis pilosus, assembly GCA_036010255.1. Classification (NCBI taxonomy): domain Eukaryota; kingdom Metazoa; phylum Chordata; class Mammalia; order Chiroptera; family Vespertilionidae; genus Myotis; species Myotis pilosus. Next base: position 590,216 of record JASKON010000027.1, read on the forward strand.
AAGATCTGTCCCTGAGTCCCAGCCTGGAGATGACCCGCAGGGACAGGGGCCGAGAGAGACCCCTCCAGCCCGGCCTCCGGGGCTCAGGGCTTGAGCGTCGACCTGTGAACCAGGAGGTCTCGGTGTGATTCCCAATCAGGGCACAGGCCCGGGTTGCAGGCTCCATCCCCAGTGTGGGGCGTGCAGGAGGCAGCCGGTCCATGATTCCCTCTCATCATGGATGTTTCTCCCTCCCTCTCCCTTCCTCTCCGACATCAATAAAACCATATTAAGAAAAATGAATAAATAAAAGAACAGACCAACACAGAAAAGCACAAAGAATCAGGGGCCCCAGGTCACTCACGGGTCGATTTCCAACAACAAAAAAAATATTTAAAATGAAAGACAATCTACATGAGGACTTTTATCGGCTGGGATTTCCGGGGGGGGACACTTCCTGAGCACCCAGCGCACACAACACGATATTTCATTTTTTTGTTTTTTGTTCATTCTCACCCGAGGACATTTCCCACTGATTTCTAGAGAGAGTGGGGAAGAGGGGGCGGCTTCCGATGGGAGAGGAGAGACAGTGGGCGGCCGGGCGGCCGGTGAGCTCGGTGCGGGGGAAGGCCAGGCTCCTCTCTGCAGCCTCCTCCGCCTCCCGAACGCCTCCCGCCTGGCTGTCAACCAAACTGCCTGTCATCAAACTCAGCGACAACCGGCAACCGGCAGGCAGCCGCTTGTAGGTTACTAGGGCACCGGGGAGGAGGGGCCGCTCCGCGCAGCTTCCGCCTGCATCCGTTGCCATGGCAACCAGCATCCCTCCAGCGGCCCCTCTGGGATACCTGGCTCCCCCCCACCTTCCGCCGGCCCTGCTGGGTCTGAAGGGGCGCGGGAACCACGCAGCCCAATTCCCACCCCCACACCGGCTGGGGAGTGTCGTCATTCCTCCGTTTTAAGGATGAAGGGGTGTTTCAAGAGCGGGGGGTCTCTCTGACTCGACACCCTCCTTTTCCTTCCTACCTTCCCTCTTTTTTTAAAAAAAAAATATTGTTATTGATCTCAGAGAGGAAGGGAGAGGGAGAGAGAAACATCAATGATGAGATTCATGGATCGGCCGCCTCCCGCACGCCCCACACTGGGGATGGAGCCCGCCACCCGGGCCTGTGTCCCGACCGGGAATCGAACCCTGACCTCCTGGTTCCTAGGTCGTCGCTCTATCCACTGAGCCACGCCGGCCGGGCCATCTCCCTCCTTTTAGACCTGATGCGGTTCAAGGGCAGAAACTGTTTCCTTCCTGAATCGAACGTTGGGGCCTCCCCGGCGTGGCCCCCACCGCCTGCGCCCCGAGCCTCGTCGTGTTCCCCGGGCCAAAGCCAGGCCTGGTCCCGCTGCCCCAGGCTGGGCCGCCCAGAGCAAGGCCGGGCGGCGTCCCTTTAAGGCCTGGGCTCCCGGCCTCCGGGGGCACAGAGCCAGCCTGGGAGAAGGCAGGGGCCTCTGGTTTGTTTTATTTGACATTTTTCAACGTCAGGGCACTTCAGAGCCCAAGAGGAAACACATCGCAGCTGCTCCCGAGCCCCAGGCACAGTTCAAGAGGACAGGCCGGGGCGGGGGAGACGGGGAGTCGGGGGAGACGGAGCGGGGGGCGGGAGACGGGGACATCCAGCCACACACGGAACAGGGAGCCGCCAGAGGAGCCACGGAGCCCGCTGTCCTCAAACCCCTCCCCCTCGCACCCCCCAGCCTCTTCCAGAATCGTCTGCTCGGCCAGCAGGGAGTGGCAAGAAATATGCAAAGTGATGAACAGCAAGGACCTACAGCCAAGATCACCCAGCAAAGCTCTCCCTTTTTCTTCTTTTTTAATACATTTTTATCGATGTCAGAGAGGAAGAGGGGGAGAGAGAGAGAAACATCAATGACGAGAGAGAAGCATCGATCGGCTGCCTCCTGCACGTCCCCTACTGGGGATCGAGTCGACAACCCAGGCATGTGACCTGACCGGACTCGAACCCCGGACCCTTCAGTCTGCAGACCGATGCTCTATGCACGGAGCCAAACCAGTTAGGGCTCAATAATAAAGATTTAAAAAAAAAAGAGAGAGAGAAAGAGAGAAAGAGAGAGAGAGAGAGAGAGAGAGAGAGACGGAGAGAGAGGGAGAGAAGGGACCTGCTGGCTTGTCGAAGGTCCCGTGGCCCTTGGCTGCTGAGCCACGACTCTGACCAACGTGAGTGGCGCCCCCTGGAGGTGTGCGACCTGTCGGTACTGCAGCTGGCTCAGCCTGGGACCCTGCCCCTCACCCTGGGAAGCTGGGGCACAGCCACCCAGACTGCCATTTGCACAGACGGGCATGGAGACTTCGGGGCGGGGGTAGCCCCTAGTTAGAGCAGGAGAGAAGGCATGGGGAGGGGGTGCGGGGAGGGCCGACTGGTCCCCTTCCCCTCTGGGCACACGGGGTGCTGGACCCCATACCTGCGTCCAACTCAATGGGGGCCGAACCTCCCGCTCTGACCTGGGTGCTGGGATGGGGGGACAGATGGCTGCAGGCCTTATCTTTTTAATTATTATTTTTTTTCCAATCCTCACCCGGGGATCTGTTCCCATTGATTTTTAGAGACAGTGGAAGAGAGAGGGAGAGACAGAGAGAAGCATCGATGTGATAGAAACACTCCGATGGGTGGCCTCCTGCACATGCACCGACCAGGGCCCGGGCCGGGGAGGAGGAGCCTGCAACCGAGGTCCGTGCCCTTGATCAGAATCGAACCCGGGACCCTGCGGTCCGCAGGCCGCCACTCTATCCACTGAGCCAAACGGGCTAGGGCCACACCTTATCTTTCAGATTACATTCCAGACCGACCTATTTTTAGGAAAACAAATTCCTCTTCTCTCTTCAAGAGGTAAAAGCGTCCGAGCTGTCACCTAGGACACTCGGCAGCCGAGTCGGGGTTGTCTACAGCGTCACCGCGTGCAATCCCCACGGCGGACGGTGTCAGGCGGGGAGCCGGGCCGGTGCCAACTTTTAAGTGGATCGTGGACAAATGGACAGCTTCCAGGGGGCGGACCGGGACGAGCCTGTAAAGCCGCTCACTTCAGAAAATATGAAAATAGCCCGGCTGCCCCTCCCGGGCCCTCCCGCCTGGCACAACCTCTGAGCCCGGGAGGAGCGGCCGGCGTCCTCCGGCCCCAGCTCCAGGCTGGCCAGCTGAGCCGAGTGCGAGTGAGGTCTGAGGTCGGGGCCTGGGATTCACAGGCCATAAACAACCCCAAAGGCGTCAGCTGTTTTGCTCGGAGCAGCCTGCCCAGCTGGACGGCCCCGCCTGGTCCCTCCTGGTCCCACCCTGGGCGGGAGCGGTGGGTGGCCCGAGATGTCTTCTCGAAAACTCGGAGGTTTTCCTGGGGAGAAGGCGTCCCTGCCGCTACCTGTGTGGCCCCTCGGGAGGTCCCAGCGAACCCAGCACCTCTTTCTCTCCATCCCCCCACTCGCTCCCGGCTGTCGTCACCTCGAAGTGGCTCCACAAACCCTCCCCGTCCACGGGGGCAGAAAAAGATAAGATGAGCCCGGCCGGTGTGGCTCGGTGGGTTGAGCATCGACCCATGAACCAGGAGATCCCGGTTCGATTCCCGGTCAGGGCACAGGCCCGGGGTGCGGGCTCCGTCCCCAGTGCGGGGCGTGCAGGAGGCAGCCAGCCGATCCATGATGCTCTCTCGTCACGGATGCTTCTCCCCCCCACCCCCTTCCTCTCTGACATCAACAAAAATATATTTAAAAAGAGAAAGAAGCTGAGGGTCCTGTAGGGCAGGGACCGGGCAGAGGGTTTACAGGCTGAGGCAGGGCCCGGGGGGCACAGGGCGATTGGCAGAGAAAGGAAGCGGAGGAGCAGACACGGGGGTGGGGGGGCACTGGGTAAAACGGGGACAGGGGCCGGGAACCGGGAGGAGGCGGCACAGCGGCTACCGGACCGGCTTCGCACCGCCCCCACCCCACACTCTCGCCTTAGCAGCCGCTCGAGACGGACGGATGCGAGCTGATCGCCCTCTTGGCACAAACGGGAGGCAGGGGGGTCGCCCAAGGTCCACGCACAAGGGATGGGACCAGCACTCTTCCCAGGGCCCCGCCCACCGACCAGCCTTTTGAAGGTCAAGGACTAGGGCGGGGACACCGTAGAATGACAGCCAGTGGGGCCAATGAGAGGAGGCATCAGCCCCCAGGTCAGCACAGAATGACAGCCAGGGGGGCCAATGAGAGGAGGCATCAGCCCCCAGGTCAGCACAGAATGACAGCCAGGGGGGCCAATGAGAGGAGGCATCAGCCCCCAGGTCAGCACAGAATGACAGCCAGTGGGGCCAATGAGAGGAGGCATCAGCCCCCAGGTCAGCACAGAATGACAGCCAGGGGGGCCAATGAGAGGAGGCATCAGCCCCCAGGTCAGCACAGAATGACAGCCAGGGGGGCCAATGAGAGGAGGCATCAGCCCCCAGGTCAGCACAGAATGACAGCCAGGGGGGCCAATGAGAGGAGGCATCAGCCCCCAGGTCAGCACAGAATGACAGCCAGGGGGGCCAATGAGAGGAGGCATCAGCCCCCAGGTCAGCACAGAATGACAGCCAGGGGGGCCAATGAGAGGAGGCATCAGCCCCCAGGTCAGCACAGAATGACAGCCAGGGGGGCCAATGAGAGGAGGCATCAGCCCCCAGGTCAGCACAGAATGACAGCCAGGGGGGCCAATGAGAGGAGGCATCAGCCCCCAGGTCAGCACAGAATGACAGCCAGGGGGGCCAATGAGGCGTTGGCCCTGCCCACCACACCCAAGTCTAGAAGGAGGACCAAGTGCATTTCAGGGGCGACCAGGACCAGAACACGGGGGCCCCTGGCACAGCCCAGCAGACACATAGGGGATCCCGCCCCGCCGGTCGCTCTGTGTGCCCCCTCCCCGGCCCGCCCCCCGCGGGGCAGGGCCCGCCCTCACCCGGTGGTGATGTCCTCGTCCTCCGTCAGGGTCTTGCCCATGAGGTCGCTGTCGCTCATGTAGCCGGACTTGAGGTCGCCGTCGTCCGAGTCCAGGCGGGAGATGTGGGTGAGCTTGCTGGGGCTGCGCATGGGCATGGTGTGGGAGTAGTGGGCCCGCTCCCCGTGCATGTACCAGGCGGGCGGCCCCTCCGAGCGGCAGCCCCCGCCCACCGAGGGCGCGTCGCCCGCCTGCAGCCGCGGGCTGGCCTGGCCGTAGCGCCAGGAGAGGGGCGACGAGCGGTTGGAGAGGCTGGACACGCTGCGGGGGTTGGCGTCGTCGCTGTCGTAGCAGGTCATCTCCAGGGCGCTGGGCGGGGGCAGAGGGCACGGATTCACTCGGGGCACGGCCGCCTCCTGCCCCCCTCAGCCTGCTCCCCAGAGCCCCCCACCTGCACGGCCGCCTCCTGCCCCCTCAGCCTGCTCCCAGAGCCCCCCACCTGCCCCGGGAGGCCTTAGCCTGCTCCCCAGAGCCCCCCACCTGCACAGGCCGCCTCCTGCCCCCCTCAGCCTGCTCCCCAGAGCCCCCCACCTGCCCCGGGAGGCCTTAGCCTGCTCCCCAGAGCCCCCCACCTGCACAGGCCGCCTCCTGCCCCCTCAGCCTGCTCCCCAGAGCCCCCCACCTGCCCCGGGAGGCCTTAGCCTGCTCCCCAGAGCCCCCCACCTGCACAGGCCGCCTCCTGCCCCCCTCAGCCTGCTCCCAGAGCCCCCCACCTGCACAGCCGCCTCCTGCCCCCTCAGCCTGCTCCCCAGAGCCCCCACCTGCACGGCCGCCTCCTGCCCCCCTCAGCCTGCTCCCAGAGCCCCCCACCTGCACGGCCGCCCTCCTGCCCCCCTCAGCCTGCTCCCAGAGCCCCCACCTGCACGGCCGCCTCCTGCCCCCTCAGCCTGCTCCCCAGAGCCCCCACCTGCACGGCCGCCTCCTGCCCCCCTCAGCCTGCTCCCAGAGCCCCCCACCTGCACGGCCGCCTCCTGCCCCCCTCAGCCTGCTCCCAGAGCCCCCCACCTGCACGGCCGCCTCCTGCCCCCCTCAGCCTGCTCCCCAGAGCCCCCCACCTGCCCAGGCCACCTCCCCTGGGGGGCCCTCAGCCTGCTCCCCAGAGCCCCCCACCTGCCCCGGGAGGCCACCTCCCCCGGGGGGTCCTGGGGGACCAATAGGAACCTCTGCTAACAGCAGAGCGGCCCTGGGTCCATGTAAACGAAAGCCACCCCGGACTCCCAGTTCCCTTTCCCATAAGGGGAGGCAGAAGCCAGAGGCCCGAGCCGCGCTCCCCCCGCCCCCCTCCCCGCCCCCCACCCCCGGCATCGCAGGCCTGGGGGCGAGCTGCTCTGCTCAACTTGGGGGGCTGCCTGCTCAGGGTCAGTGGCCCCCCGGAGGCTGAAGCTGCCGCCCCGGCCCTTCCCCGGGGGGTGAGTCACTCAGGGTGTGACCCTCTTGGCAACTAGGTGCTTTCTGCCTTCCCGGCATGGGCTGGCGGGCCACCGGTCAGCGCCGTTCCAGCCCCTTCCCGGGAGGGGAAGGAGGAGGAGGTTCAAGATTCCAGCCCGGCCGGCCGGCATTGACCATCGTCGACCTAGGAACCAGGAGGTCACGGTTCGATTCCCGGTCGGGGCGCAGGCCCGGATTGCGGGCTCGATCCCTGGTGTGGGGCGAGCGGGAGGCAGCCGATCCATGAGTCTCTCATCACTGATGTTTCTACCTCTCTCTCCCTGTCCCTTCCTCTCTGAAATCAATAAAAACACATTAAAAAAATTAGATTTCGTCCACCAGCTCTAAAATGATGAGCCAAGTTGAGCCCTGGCCCACGCGGGGAGGAGGGGGGAGGCCGATGGAGGCGGCCCGAGTCCCAGGGCTCCCTGCAGCCCCACCATCCACTTTGGCTTAGGACCCCCTTGAACACATCCCTGGCCTGAGCAGGGGTGGCCCAGAGCACAGGGGCTCTGACGCACCATTGAGGCCATCGTAGACGCCTGGGAGCAGAGAGCTGGGGCGAGAGGATGGGATGGACGAGGGCAGCGGTTCTCAACCTGTGGGCCGCGACCCCTTTGGCGGTCGAACGCCCCTTTCACAGGGGTCGCCTCAGACCATCCTGCATATCAGATATTTACATGACGATTCATCACAGTAGCCACATGACAGTGATGAAGTAGCCACGGAAATAATTTTATGGTTGGGTCACCACATGAGGAGCTGTATTTAAAGGGCCAGAAGGTTGAGAACCACTGGACTAGGGGCGAGTATGGAGGGGGGAGAAGGGTGGTCTTGACCGGGAGAACTAGATCCCGTGGGTGAAAGCGACTGTGGCCTGACTTATTTTAAAATTTATTTTGGTGAGTCCTCACCTGAGGATATTTTCCCGTTGGTGGTTAGAGAGAGTGGAAGGGAGGGGGAGAGACACAGAGAGACATGGACGTGAGACAAACACATCGATTGGCTGCCTCCTGCATGCACCCCGACCAGGGCCGGGGATCGAGCCTGCAACCCAGGAACGTGCCCTCGACGGGAATCGGATCTGGGACCCTTCAGTCGGTGGGCCGACGATCTAGCCCCTCGGCCAAACCGGCTAGTGGCCTGATTTCAGTTCCACTTCTGTGCCGTGGCAATCCCTCCGTGGGCTGGGATGGTGGAGAGGTGATGAGCTCCCCGTCACCGGGGGTATGCAAATGTACCCATGCTCTCACTTGGGCTAAGGAAGGCCTTTCTCCGTCCTGCCCTCATGCTCCAGCCCCAGGAGATGGGGAGGAACCGCTTTCTCGTCCAGCTGGAGCGGCGGCCTGTCCCCCTCAGAGTCTTCCTGTTTCGCACACCCACAGTTTCCCAATCCTGGCGGCTGCTCGCTCTCTACCCCCTGGCGCTGCAGCATGAGCTCATCCGGGCAGCCCGAGGAGCCCATGGGGGAAGTTCTGAGTCACTGAGGCTGTGGCCAGGATGCCCTGCGGGGGGGACTGGGGGGGGCAGGGGGCGTTGCTGCGGAAGGATGATGCTCAAGCAGCTGGAGGCTGCGAGCTCCCCGGGATGGGTGAGGGGCGCACGCACATGGCACAGAGTCGGGGTGACACTGTGTGGGCCCCACTGGGCTTCAAGCCAAAGAGACAAGAGGGCCTGTGGCTCAGTGGGTGAGCATCGGCCTAGGAACCAGGAGGTCACGGTTCAATTCCCAGCCAGGGCACATGCCCCGGTTGCGGGCTCCATCCCCAGTGTGGGGCGTGCAGGAGGCAGCCGATCAGTGATTCTCTCTCGTCATTGATGTCTCTCTCTCTCTCCCTCTCCCTTCCTCTCTGAAATCAATAAAAATCATAACAAAAAAGAGCCGAGAGGGAACCTAACTACAGAGTGAAAGTCCCCAGGGTGGGGAGGGCACCTAGAACCCTAGAAGGAGGGAGGCCTCAGAGCGGGAAGAGGGAAGCCTTTGGTGACGCCATGTGACCCATGGGGGGAGGTTACAGAGGGAACGGGAGTCCGGAGGGCGGGGAGGACGTGGCCCCCTCCGCAGCTCACCTGTGGGTCACCTGGGACCCGCGCAGGCTGGACATGGTCTCCTCCAGGTTCTGTCGAAGGTCCAGGACGTTCTGCACCGTCCTCTTCCTCTGGGACTCTGGGTCTGGGAGGAGAGAGGAAGCCGGTGAGCGGGGAGGACTCATCCCGGGAGCCTGGAGATCAGGGAGGCCCAGACGGACCGTCTCCCCAGGGGTCCCCGCCCCTCAGGCCGGCTAAAGCCCCGCACACATGCCCCTGACCATTCTGAACCCTTGGCCTCGGGCCCTGCCGGCGTGGCTCAGGGGTTGAGCCTCAACCTAGGAACCAGGAGGTCACGGTTCGATTCCCGGTCGGGGCACAGGCCCGAGATATGGGCCCGATCCCCAGCGTGGGGTGTTCAGGCCGCCGCCGATCCATGATTCTCTGTCATCATGGATCTTTCTCTCTCTCTCTCTCCCTTCCTCTCTCTAAAATCAATAAAATAATACGTTTTAAGAGGAGCCCCCAGAAGCTGAGAGGACTGGAGAGGATCTGGACCGGGAGCTCCTGGCACAGGGCTGGGCACGGGGCAAAGCAACGCCCATTCCCTCCCTTCCTGCCGCCTCCACGTGAGCCTGGGCTCCAGCACCTTCTGCCTCGTCCGATTCGGAGCCGGCTCCGGGGCCGTCTCCACGCCCGCCGGCCCGTGTCGGCCGCCCGTTTGGGTGCGAGGCACCCTCTTATTCCTGCAGCACGTGGAGGAGAGAGCAGCCGGCTCCGGTCCTAGAGGCTGCGTGCCAGTCCTGCCCACCGCCCCCCGGCCTGTGCCCTGGGGGGGGCCTCTGCTAATGCCCGACAGCCACAGTTACGAATGCACAGAGGGCCCGGAGCCTCCCGGTTCGTGAGGATGGGGGCCACAGACATCAGCTGCAGAGACCCCCCGATTCCCCGTCCAGCTCCGCTCCGTCCAGCTGAGGGCAGCGGGAGGACTCCACCTTCTGCAGTGACAGGAACCGGCCAGCAGAGGGCGACAGCCCCCGCCGCCTCCCAAGGTGACAGACAGCCGGGCAGAAGCCACACCTGGTTCCCCGTCAGCAGGGGGACGGGGAGGCTGAGCGCGGGCTCTGGGGCCAGGTGGGCATCCGGCTGCCCGGGAGGCCTGTGCCGCCTGCCGCTCTGCAGACGGGACCCTCTGGTGGCCGCACTGCGCAGGCCGAGCCCTCCAGGAGCCGGACGGCAGCACAGACTCAGTGCTCACGGCGTTTGGGGGGGTTGGGGGAAGAGGGGGGCAGCGGAGTGCCCGCCTGGTGTCTGCACCCCTCTGTCTAAGGGGTCAACCCGCCGGCCCCTCCCAGACTGGTTTGAGGACCCTGGGGCTGCAGGCAGGACCTGGGGGACTAGTGACCGGCTGGGGCCCGGGCTCAGAGGGTCCCTGGAGCTGCAGGGGAGCACGGAGGGTGCTGTGCGCTGAATGGGGGCGCCAGGGGGTGAGAGGTGCTGCCAGGAGGGGGGGTGGCATCAGGGACTTGGACCAGGCGGCACCAGGGCAGAGGGGCATCCCACAGAGCGAACACAGGGAGTCAGCCGGTTTGCAGACCCCAAATCAATTTCTTTTAGAGGTAAAACAAAATCTGCCAGGGGAGGCAGGCGGCGGAAGCCAGACCCGGGAAAAATCGTGGTACTTGGTGATCTAAGCCACGGAGGGCGCGGGGAGGCGGGGCGTTCTCCGCCAAGGGTACCAGCGGGGAGGGACCCCCACCGGAGAAAGAGAGCGGCCGCCCGCCCAGAGGCGCTGGTGCAAGGACAGGACCCTGTCCCCTGGGGGGGAGGGGGGTGGGGGGGAAGGGCGTGGGGGGGAGAGGGGAGCCCCCCAGAGCAAATGGCCACAGGGTGAGGGGCCACTTACCCAGAGGCCACAGGTAAAGGGGACACAGGCTGTGGGGGATCGAGTGCCACCCGGGCCTGTGCCCTGACCGGGAATCGAACCCTGACCTCCTGGTTCATCGGTCGATGCTCCACCACTGAGCCACACTGGCCTGGCCAACATCCACGCTTTTCCCCCCAAATAAATGACAAGCGACAACCAAGACCATCGAGCCGGACACGGCGAGGCCCCTCTGCCAGGCTGGACTGCGTCCCTTGGGTCCCGGGAGGCGGCCCGTCCCCTCTGCAGGATGAATGAGAGGCCGGATTGCCAGGAGACAGAGGAGGAGCGGGCTGCCGGCCAGGCTTCTCTCTCTCTCTCCCCGGGACGGCGGCCTCCAGCCAGCCCAGGCCTTGCTGGCCGGCTCGGCTCCGGCCCGGGGCGTCCTCCAGGCCCTTCTCCCTCCCCCAGGCCTCGTCCCGCCCGGGAACCTGCGCATCTCTGGCTGGAACCACCTTCCCGGGGCGCCTGGCCGGCAGGCAGGTTGGTGCGGCCTCCTGCCAACACCCCGGCTGCGGGCGCGGCTCAATCAGATGCTTCAGCCTCTCGCCCGGCCAAGTCCAAGGCAGGAGCCTGGGAACCAGCCACAGCCAAGCAGAGCGTCAGTCAGCCCCTTCCCTCCTCCCAACCCCCCTCCCCCTCCTCCCATCCCCCTCCCCCTTCTCCCAACCCCTTCCCCTCCCCTCCGCCCAACCCCCTCCCCCTCCTCCCACCCTCCTCCCCCTCCTCCCTCCCCTTCCTCCCTCCTCCCCCTCCTCCCACCCCTCCCCCTCCTCCCGCACCCCCTCCCCCCTCCTCAGCAGCACAGGTGTGGCACGGAGGCTCCCCTGCCCGCCTCCTGGCCCCTAACCCTAATGCCCCCCCACCTGGCTAGCCTCCCCCTGGAGTGGTCCCCTGGGGTCACCTCTCTTCTTTTTTTAAAAACTGTATTTGTGTTGATTTCAGAGAGGAAGGGAGAGGGAGAGAGAGAGAGAGAGAAGCATCCATGAGGAGAGAGAATCATGGACCGGCGGCCTCCTGCACGCCCCCCACTGGGGATCGAGCCCCCAACCCGGGCGTGTGCCCTGACCGGGAATCGAACCGGGACCTCCTGGTTCATGGGTCGACGCTCCACCCCTGAGCCCCGCCGGCCGGGCCTGCGACAGGTTTTCAACGACAAAGCCAGCTCGCAGGACACCAAGCCCAGAACACGGGCCCCTCGCCACCCACGGGTTTCATTCGCTTCTGATGCGTGTGCGCAGGACGGACCTGGGCTTAGGGACAGGCGGACGGCCACCTGCCGAGGCCACCGTCCTGGACTCTCCCTGCAGCCGCTGGGGTCAGGTCAGGGCCAGGGGGCCAGCTGTGCGCCCCCTGCCAGTGACCCTCAGCCCAGCTCGGGCTCCGGGCCCTGGCAGCTGGCGCCCCCTGCCCTCTGCCCCCGGGGGTCATCGATCTTTAATGGTGTGGAGGATGCAGAGGGGGCGCCCGGGCTCAGAGGAGAGACAGAGGAGAAACAGAGAACATGGGTTCTTTCTCCTCCAACGGACAAAGGGAGCCCCTGGCCCCCAGGTGTCCCAGCCCCCCTCCCACTCCGTGTACAGCAAGCTGATTCCCGTGCCCCTCATCCAACCTGGGGGGCCCCAGCGACGACCCGGCTGCAGCTCTCCCTGCTGTCGGTACTGCCCATCAGTTGCCATGGGAACCGCAGCAGAGGATGCTCTTGGGACCAGGGAGCAGACCTGACTGATGGCTGCCTGTGTCTGACCCTCCCCCACTGGGAGGCCCATGCAGGGGACACACCATCCAGGCCACCGGGCCTCCCCAGCACAAGGCGTCCGTGTCTCCAGGTGGACACGCGAGTCCTGGGCTCGGCATTCAAGGCCTCCTCCAAGAGACGTGCGGCCTCCCCTTGCATCACGTCCCACATCTGCCCTCCACCCTCACCGGCCGGCCGGCCGCAGCTGCCCCTCCGCGCTGAGGTCTCCGGCCCCGAAGGTGGACGGTGCCGCGGCAGACCCCACTGGGACGCCATTGCCTTTCCGCGTGGGTACAGTGCCGTTAACGCCGAGGATGTCGGGGCGGAAACAATATTGGGGACCAGCTAGGACTGCAAGAAACGGGAGTCCTGCTCTGTTAACCACGGCGGTTTGGTTCCGGTTAAAGAAGGCACGTTCTAACCTGGCTGGGGGCTGCAGGTGGGACCTGGGAGCGCACCTGGGAGGGCGGTGATCATGGAAAGACAACAGCCTTGTTGCAGAAGCCAGAGCCGCCAGCCCCTGGGCGACCCCCAGCCCTTTGCAGACCCCCAGGCCTTTGCAGACCCCCAGCCCTTTGCAGGCCCCAGCCTTTGCACACCCACAGGCCTTTGCACACCCACAGGCCTTTGCAGACCCCCAGCCCTTTGCACACCCACAGGCCTTTGCACACCCACAGGCCTTTGCAGACCCTCAACCCTTTGCAGACCCCCAGCCCTTTGCAGATCTCCAGACCTGTGAACTGCCCACTTGGCAGACCCTTTGCCTACTTCCCCACGTCATCCTTGTCCTTCTCCCCAATACAAGCAGCTGCTGATGGGGGGGTGGGGGTGGGGCAGAGCAGATGTTTGTGGCCGGCTTGCTGCTCTCCCACGGCGCCGGCAGGATTGGGATAAACGCTAAGTGACTCAATTCTGTGTCTGCTGCCTTGGCTCAAGTCGCGACAGGCAGCCCGGACCTTCCGATGGTCGGGTCACAAGGACACCCCTCTTGCTCCCACAGAGATGCCCTGTTGATCTACAAGCTGGTCACAAACTCGCACTCAACTCTCCCCCAGTTTCCACTGGATAAACTGAGCCCCCACCCCCCAAAGGTCAGGGTCAGCCAGCGACACGGGCGGCTGCCTGGGTCCCAGGCTCAGCTCCTCCCCGGCCGGCCTCCCCGTTAGTGGAGACAGAATTTATCCAAGTGGGAGCCAATTTCATTCTCTCTCGTCAGGGACGGGGCGGGGGGAGACGGGGAGGAGAAGCGATAAAAGGACGTAAGACTCCCTGCTGCCAGCCAGGGACGCTAATGAATCCTTTGCTTCCGAAGGCGATTATCGGACAGAATAATTCATCGCCAGAGATTAAGTGGACTAATTACACTGGCTCTCAGAACCCACCCCCCCGAACCATTATTTTCTGTCGGGGCGGGCGGGTGTCAGGGGCGATTGTGTGATAACTGAGCAGCCCGCAGAAAGGAAGCCTGGTTTTGAAGGGTGGGCGGCATGTGTGTATAAATGCCACGGCGAACAAGGGTGGGCTCTGATCTGGTTACGAGGTCCCCCGTGTTCCACGTGGGAGTCCTTTAATTTGGAGAAACACGGTCCCTTCTCACATCCCGCTTCTAACATCTACGCATATCGCTTCTCATTGCCTGCCCCACACCCTCTTTCAGCAGGTGCTTCCAAACACCCCACCTCCTCCAGGAAGTCCTCCTGGATTGGATGGGAATGGGAGGCCCCCGCGGTGTGAATTCCCATCCCTCCTGCAGCAGAGGGTCCCCGGCCCCCACACCCAGCCTGCCGGCCACCTCTCCCCCCTATCCTTAAGATTGAGGGTCATTGCTCAGCGAGTCCGGGGTGTCGTTTGTACATAACTGCAGGCACTGGCCACAGAGAAGGTCGGGCCGGGCACAGGGTGGATCTGAAGGGCGCTGCTCCTCGCTCAGCCACCAACTGGCTGCTCCCTGGGCCTGTCCCTCGTGTGTCAAACAATCATACGTCATGTCAAGCTTCGGGGCTTTCAGAGACAGACACGCACACGCTTTGATAGTCGCCACAGGGGAAGGGAGCCAGGGAGGAAGGCGGCTGCCCGTGAAGAGCCTGCCGCGGGCAGTGGTGTGTCGCAGACGGTCTGGCCTCGCAGCAGGAAGTATCAGGTGTGGGGGAACCAGAGCCAGCAGGGAGGGAGCAGAAACACCCCAACACGGGGTAAGGGACACCTTGGCCAGGATCCTACGCGGCTGCCCACAGGGTGCCCCCTGGGGGCAGGGAGCGGAGTTGCCTCTCAGCCCAGGGGTAAGAGAGGCCCCCCCCCAGGTTTCTTTTTCTTTTTTTAAAATATATTTTTTATTGATTTCAGAGAGGAAGGGAGAGAAAGGGATGGATGGAAACATCCATGATGAGAGAGAATCATGGATCGGCTGCCTTCTGCACGCCCCACACTGGGGATCGAGCCTGCAACCCCAGCCTGTGCCCTTGACTGGAATTGAACCCGGGACCCTTCAGTCTGCAGGCTGACGCTCTATCCAGGACACATGCCCGGGTTGCGGGCTCCATCCCCAGTGTGGGGCGTGCGGGAGGCAGCCGGTCCATGATTCTCTCCCATCATGGATGTTTCTCTCTCTCTCCCTCTCCCTTCCTCTCTGACATCAATAAAAATATATTAAAAATAATAAAGAAAAGAGCAGGGGGCCCTGGTCACGGGTTGCCCCAGCCTTGGCAGAGGTTCCTGTCCGCTGTGGCCGAACTGGCCGGCTGCTGGCCGCGAGGCCGCCGGGGGTCTGAGCGCCCAGGAAGCCTGCAGGGGCCACAGCAGAGCGGTCCCTGTCGGTTCTCCAAGCCCCACCTCCGCCTCCCTGCCCCCCAGGCCGGGGCGCGCTGGGAGAGGACCCCAGCCATGTGGACTCCGCTCTAGCGGGTGGGGGTTCAGGATTAGAATGAAGTTGACGTCAAGACAAGCAAAACAGGAGACTCCGGGCGGCCAGAGTCCGGGGGCTGAGGCTCGAAGCGATTCCTCGACGGATTTCAACGTAAAAAGGGCGAGAGCCAGAGACACAGCGCGTGACGCGCTTATTAACGACCCGATTATTCTGGCATAAGAACGCTTGGCTGGAGTGGACAGGAAGGGCCCGTCAGGGCCAGGAAGGATTTGGGCTGGAGCCCGAGACCGGGCTCCCCTCCGGGCGGGTGGCGGGGCCGGGAGAGGACAGCCGGAGGCCGCTGGGACCCGGCCTGGACAGCCCTCTTGTCTCACTGACCCCACTCTTCCCGAAACGGGTGCCCTGCCTGACCGCCCTCCCCTCGAGGGTCCAGCCTGGGGAAGCCCCTCGAGCGCAGTCCTGGGCGGAGAAAAGCGCGAGGGAGGGACCAACCGATGGCGTCCCCCTGCTTCAGCACACTGCCCCCCAGATCGAGTTTCTCCCCAAGGGGCAGAGGGAGGTGGCGGGCACCACACACCACGGTCTCCGGGGTGTGGCCCTTTTTCCCGCAACACTGGGGAGACCCACCTCAAAAGTGGGGTTGGGGTCACGCCTTGTGGTCTGGGGCACCGAGGCCCCTCAGTGACTCGGGAACACATTCTGAGCCTGAATGACAACTTGGGGCCAGGGCACTGGGCCAGCGAAATGCTGATTTTCTTTCTCCCCTCGAGGCCCCTCTCCCGACACCCAGCTTCAGAAGATGGTTCGGGGGGCTGGGGGGAGGGCGGACAAAGCCCTAAGAGGAACTCCAAGCCCAGGTGACTCGGACTGGGGGGCCGTGTAATGCGATATGTACACACACACACACACACACACACACACACACACGTGCTTGTTAATCCTCACCCGAGGGTAATTTTTCATTGATTTTTAGAGAGAGTGGAAGGGAGTGGGAACATCGATGTGAGAGATGCATCGACTGGTTGCCTCCCGCACGAGTCCAGGCCAAGATCGGGAACAGCCTGCAACCCGGGTACGTGTCCTTGACGGGGATGGGACCCGGGACCGTTCAGTCCAAGGGCTGACGCACTACCCACTGAGCCAAGCAGGCTGGGGCCAACGTGAGCTACAGACCACGAGAAACGGCCATGGGC
Organism: Myotis pilosus; assembly: GCA_036010255.1. NCBI lineage: Eukaryota > Metazoa > Chordata > Mammalia > Chiroptera > Vespertilionidae > Myotis > Myotis pilosus. The sequence goes on from JASKON010000027.1 coordinate 606,372, forward strand.
AGACCCGGGGTCCAGACGCACCGTATCCCACTGGAGAAGGGGCCGGGGACAGGAGACGCTACCCAACGGGCCGACTCCTCCGGGCAGGGCAGGCAGAACCGCCTCACGGAGGGCCTCGGAGTTCCAGGGCAGGGCCCCTGAGAGCCGGGGTCACACAGCTCACAGAATCACAGAATCGGGGTGGTGATCCTGCGCTGTGGGTGGTACCCAGAAAGCTGAGGTTGGCTAGTCCGGCCACCCCTGTCCGAGGGAGGCTCGGGGACCTGGGGACAGGCCGCCAGGGACGTCCGCCTGGCTGCTCTCACGGTTGTGTCAAGAGCAGATGAGGCCCTGAGAGATGCTGTCAGACGGTCACCATGGAAACAGGAGAGATGTTTTGATGCTACCAGGTGGGGGGGGGGAGGGTCCGGGACAAGCCCCCCCACCCCCGCTTCTCCAGGGACCTGAACAGGAAACAGACAGAATCCTGGGCCACGTGACGCAGCCACAGATGGTCCCCACCACCCTTTCTCTGCGAAAACCCTCCCCCCAAATACTTTTTGGTTTGAGACAAGTTTCCATAGCAACCGGAGTCCCGATCAGCCAGAGGGTTACCATGGCGACTTAACAGGGCTCCCTGTCCCCAGCTAAGGAGGGTCCTCGCACCCTGTCCGTCAAGCAAGGCTCACAGGAAACCGCGCGAAGGACGGAGGCCTGGCCCGCACTGCCCGCCGGGCTCCCGGGCGCGCCTTCGGGGCTTCCACCTGCTGCCTGAGGAGGGGCCCGCGCCGCCCCACTGTCTGAGGCCCCCGTTTGTCCCTGGTTAACGGGCTTGCCCGCTGTGCCCTTTCCCCCCAGGAGGCCGGAGGCTGAGGGCCTGCATGGCCTGTTACTTGCTTAGAATTCCTGCTTTGGGCTCAGCTGAAGAAGGGGGGGTGGGCGTGACCAGTGGCGAGGTGGGCGTGGCTGGTGACGGCATGGGCGTGGCCAGTGGATGGCTAGGCATGAACTATGAGTGATGGGTGTGGCCGGTGGGGAGGGGCGTGGTCTGTGGAGGGCTGGGCATAGCCTATGGGGGGTTGGGCGTGGTCTGTGGAGGGCTGGGCGTGGCCAATAGATGGCTAGGCTTTAACTATGAGTGATGGGTGTGGCCTGTGGAGGGCTGGGCGTGGCTTATGGAGGGCTGGGCGTGGCCAATACAAGACTAGGCTTTAACTATGAGTGATGGGTGTGGCCTGTGGAGGGCTGGGCATAGCCTATGGAGGGTTGGGCGTGGTCTGTGGAGGGCTGGGCGTGGCCAATAGATGGCTAGGCTTTAACTATGAGTGATGGGTGTGGCCTGTGGAGGGCTGGGCGTGGCCAATACAAGACTAGGCTTTAACTATGAATGATGGGTGTGGCCTGTGGAGGGCTGGGCGTGGCCAATAGATGGCTAGGCTTTAACTATGAGTGATGGGCGTGGCCTGTGGAGGGCTGGGCGTGGCCAATAGATGGCTAGGCTTTAACTATGAGTGATGGGTGTGGCCTGTGGAGGGCTGGGCGTGGCCTGTGGAGGGCTGGGCGTGGCCAATACAAGACTAGGCTTTAACTATGAGTGATGGGCGTGGCCTGTGGAGGGCTGGGCGTGGCCAATAGATGGCTAGGCTTTTAACTGTGAGGGATGGGTGTGGCCAATAGATGGCTAGGCTTTTAACTATGAGTGATGGGTGTGGCCTGTGGGGCTGGGCGTGGCCTGTGGAGGGCTGGGCGTGGCCAATAGATGGCTAGGCTTTTAACTATGAGTGATGGGTGTGGCCTGTGGGGCTGGGCGTGGCCTGTGGAGGGCTGGGCGTGGCCGATGGTGATGGGCCTCTACACCCCCAGTTGTGAAGAAGAGGCCTGGGTGGGAGGTGGCGTCACAGTCTGGGGGGGCCGGTGATCCAGTCCGTGAATAACCGACGCGTGTATTTCAGCTTCACCACCCGCCTCGCCCCCGCGGCACCACCAGCGGCTACTACGCCAGGGGAGGCAGCAGAAACGCAAGCTGTGCGCGTGGGCCTCCCGCGGCCGCCCCTCCCGCGCTCCCGCTCCGCGCTGGCTGCCGTGTGCCCGGCCCATCTGCGGCCCGGCCCGCCCACGTGCCCACGCGCTGCAGAAGCGAAGCTGGGCGCACAGCTAAGCAGCTCACATCCACCGGGTTCGCAGACACAGAAATAAATTTTCCAGACTTTTGTCACATTCCCACGGAGCCGAGCACAATAAGTTCATTAAGAAACAGCGAAAGTGTTTGTTTAAGCTCACTTTTTTTTTTAGCCTGCAGAAGTGCTATGTTTAAAATGAACAGCAGTATTTTTTTTCATTTTTTTTTTTAAAAGACTAGAATCAGGCTGTTCTCTCCACCGGGGAAGGCCCTGCTGCCCACCGGCAAAGTGGAGGGTTTGTCCTCATCTCTAGACCCCCCTCCAGCTTCGACCCCGGTGGGCCCGGCGGGTCAAGGACAAGGGCACGTCCTCTGGGGGTGTCCCCTGACCTTGCCCGGGAGCCTGGCTTCCCGAGTGAGCTGGGGGCCCTCACTTCTCTTCTTGGCTCTTGATTTCGGTGCCATTCAGAGAAACCCTGACCAGCCACGCGCCAGCGGGGGGCCCCTGGGGGCTTTGCAAGGACACCTGCCTCCCGGGATCCTTAAACCCTAAAATCCATGAGCCCACGCCACCTCAGGGTGTCGGGGAGCTGAGAGTCTGAGACAGGGCTCCCCCTGGGGTGGAAGGCGGGACCCCCACTTCCTCCCTTACCCAGGGGGGTGACGCCCTCCACCAGCAATGACCCAGGTGTCGCCGCCCTAAGGGCTGGGCATGGACAGCGCGGCCTCACTGGTCCTAACGACCAGCTCTCCGAGCCTAACCTCAGTCCTTCCTCCTCGATCATTTCTCCTGATTCCTCCTCCGTGCAAATCGGGGACAGTCGCTCTCTCCCCATCCCCCTTCCCATCTGTCTTCCCCCCAGACTGTGTTTCCCACACACAGAGCTGCTTGAGATAATATACGATTTTTTTTTTTCTTAAGGAGGAGGGAGGCTGAGCGAGGGTGTGGGGACAGATCCCCTCCCAATTCTGTCTGGCTCCAGCTGACGAGTGTCAGTTTGCAGTCCCCGAACAGACAAGAAGCAAGAGGGAGGCGAGAGAAAGAGAAGGGGGGGCTGGTCTCCCCAGGCACAGACCGAGGGGCCGGGGGTCTGTGGGGGAGAGGGTGGGAATCAGAAGCCCCCTGCCCCCTCCTGTGCCGTCCCCACGGCCTCAGACCCTGTCCAGATGGGGAGGAGTCCCCTTCCCATGCACGGAGCTCCTTCCAGTCCTTACACGGGTTTAGGGACGCGACATGGACCCCAGTCATAGTCACAAGTGATCAGAAGCCAGAAAGTACAAATCTGCCATCCCAGCCCGGCCGGCATGGCTCAGTGGTCGAGGCGTCGACCTATGAACCAGGAGGTCTCGGTTCGATTCCTGCTCAGGGCACAGGCCGGGGTTGCAGGCTCGATCCCCAGTGGGGGGGTGTGCAGGAGGCAGCTGATCCATGATTCTCATCATGGATGCTTCTCTCTCTCTCCCTCTCCCTTCCTCTCTGACATCAATAAAAATATGAAAAGACAGGTGAGAAGACAGAAACTAGGAGAGGCCAGGCTCTCAGAGCTGGTGACACAGAGGCAGGCGGCGACCTCTGGTCCATCCGACCCCTTCCCCAGGGCACGCGACCCCTGTATCTGGTGTCCTTCCTCCCAGGTCCCCAGGAGAGGAAGGGGGTGGCTTAAGACGGCCGGAGCCGCTGCCAACAGCTTGGGCTGAGAAGCTGCGGGTTTAAGATTGGGACACAGAGATACCGTTTCAGCAGGAAACCGGACCGCGAGGCGGAGTGTGGGAATGTGGCGGGGCTCCAGGCCCTGGCTGGGTCTTCTGTAAATCCCTTCCCACCCCCATCGGACACCCCCTCCAAAGGCCCGGCCAGCGGGCCTCCCCCACCCGACGCCCTGGCCCCGGCCCGGCCTCCGCTTATGGGAAATAGCGGGTCAGCGTCCGCCCGCCCCTGCACCTGTTCCCCTCGGAGACAGGGCGGGAGCCAGGAAGCCTTGGCCCCTTCTCCCCCAGATGTTCCCCGGCCGTGTGACCACAGGCCGCCGGGGGCGGATTTCAGGCCTCAGCCCTGGGAGGGCCTTCCCGAGCCCCCCAGAGGGGCTGTTGGCCGACGGAAGGACCTGGAACAGGGGCCCTGGGGTGGACAGAGGACAGACAGGCCCAGGGCCAGGCTTTGGATCAGGCCCGAGTCTCTAGGCCTGCCCAGAAATGAGGACGCTGACAATCCTGCACTGAGTCCTGCACCCACAATCCGGCACCCACAACCCTGCACCCACAGTCCTGCACCCACAATCCTGCACCCAGTCCTGCACCCAGAATCCTGCACCCACAGTCCAGCACCCACAGTCCTGTACCCACAACCCTGTACCCATAATCCTGCACCCACAACCCTGCACCCAGTCCTGCACCCACAATCCTGCACCCACAGTCCTGCACCCATAATCCAGCACCCAGTCCTGCACCCCCAGGGTTAACATGGGCAGGACAGGCCCCCGCTCTGCAGCCTGCAGGGCTGTGAAACAGTCTGCATGTGACCCTGAAGGACAGCTCACTGTGAGGACGGGAAGGGGTCACACAGACCAGGGCTCAGCTCATCTCAGTGCCACACCGGCCTCGGGAGGGGATTTCCGACCTGACCACAGGGGACAAGGCCTGGATTCGGGCCTCAAGGGCGCTGGGTGGGAGCTTCCTTCTAGGGGCCCAAACCCTGCAGCCGGGCCCTTCCCCGTAGTCCCAAAGCTCGGGCTGGGCTGAAGGGTCAAGCTGGAGGCCTTGCCCTGGGGCTCCTGGGGCCCAGGCAGTCCCTTGGGGTGGCAGCAGGAGCAGGGACACAGCCTGCTGAGCTAGGAGCAAACCCAGCTAGGAGGTGCCAGGCACTGGGGGCAGAGCCCTGCGGAGCATGGCCCCCTTCCTGCCCCGCCCAAGGGCCCAGGTACAGCCTGGCTCTCCCCACAGACACACCTCCAGGCCAGACCCCACGACGGGCAAACCCATGGGACACCCTTCAGGATCACCCTGGGGTCCCGGGAAGGACAGGAGGGCGTCCCCAGCGCACCCTGGGGTCCCGGGAAGGACAGGAGGGCGTCCCCAGCGCACCCGGGCCAGCCCTGCTCGCGGCCCCCACTCCCTAATCACAGGAACAGTGCCCGGAGGCATCCAGAGCCAGAGCTGCCGCCGGACTTCAGACGGCTCCGCGCACAAGCTGGCCGCTCTGTGGCCGCGCAGGGAATCATTGCGACTCTAAAATAGAGTGCGGACGGCCCGGGCCGGGCTGGCCGCCTGGCTGAGGTTTGGCTGGAGCCGGGCCGGGGAAGAACCGGGCGTCGAAAACGCATCTATGAGGACCCGCGCTGGCAGCCAGCAAGGGCCTGGAACCTGCCGGAGACGACGCTCTGGGGTGGCACCTGGACCCACAGGGGGGCCCGGGGGTGCCCACAGGGTCCTCCTCCTCCTCCTCCTCGTCCGGCCAGAGGCAGAGATGCTGATAAAAGATGAAAAGCCCCAAGTCTCCCACCCGCCGGTTCCCGCCGCGAGCCTGTGCCCACACTCAGCTCACAGCGGTGCCCATGCTGGCACCTCCTGGCACCACTCTAATCCTCTCCCGGCCTCCAGCTGGGGACAGACACAGTTCCTGGGGCCTCGTCCCTTGGCACCCCGACCTCAACAGCAGCCTGACAGGCAGGACGAGCCCGGGAGGCCCAGCCCCAGAGGCGATGGTGTGGGGCAGGTGTGGGAGGTGGTGTTGGCTTGGAGGGCCGAGCATGGTCCCACCGGCTCCGGCACCGGCTCAGCCCTTCCTGTGCACAGAGGCAGGGCCCAGGCTGGGCTTGGGGACATCAAACGCATCTGGGTAATGCAAACAGGCTGGGAGGAGGTCAGCCAGCGCCAACGAGAAACATATGTGAGCACTTCCCCTCCGCTGGCTGCTCACGGGGTTTCCAGGCAGCAGGCAGAGAGCCGGCTGCAGGGCCGGGGGTACCCAGTGGGTGCTGGGAAGCAGCAGACCTTACGAGGAGGGGAGAGTGTCCCGGTGGGGGGCTGGACAACGCTGGGCCCAGGAATCAGGGGAACAGGTCCGCATCCCCCTTCCACCGTCTTATTTCAAAAGAAAAAACGGGGGCTTGACCTCCAACCTAGGGAACGGGCCCTGGGGTCGCCTGGGAGGGTCCGGGCCACAGGTTTTGCACCCAGAGGTGCAAACTCTCAGGAGACAGAATCCGGGCTCAACGGGCTTCCTGACAACGAGTGCTTTCCAGGAAAACAAGGTAGTGAGCTCCCCGTCACGAGGGGTGTGTAAACAGAACACCCACCTGCCTGCGGTGCGGCAGAGGGATTCCTTCTGTCTCTAGGTGGGCGGCTCAGCCTGACGAGTTCCACTATGAGGCTCCCTGAGGCTCGGGAAAGGGTGAGGGGGCGGCGTGTTCTACTCGGAAGAGGGGCTCTCTCTGAGCGGGAGACGCGGCCAAGAGCTGCCGGGGCAGGCGGGCGGGCGGCAGGGGTGCACCCTGGGGGCTCCCTCAGCCTGGACACCAGGCCTGGCTCCCCCTGAGCCCCACAGAACAGCCTGCTCCTGAAGTCTCCAGATCGGAGGCCATGCAAAGGGACTGGAGGTCATCAGAAGAGTCGTCTCTGGGGCCAGCAGCCCAGGCTTGGGGACAGGGCAGGTGCAGTCACAGTAATGGAAATGGGGGTGGAGGGGGCGCAGATGTGGAACAAGGGGAAGGTATCAGAAAACACCCCAGGATTCCAGGGAACTTGGCCCCGTCACCCATCCAGTCCCGTCTCTCTGGGGTTTGGTTTCGGCTGCGGGAAGCAGGGATGCTCTGGGCCCTCGGGGGTTGTTTCCTCGCAGCCCAGGACCCGCCCTGACACCTGCTCCTGCAGCCACCGCCCCTCCGGGCAGCAGAGCCCGGCTGGCTGCCTTGGGACGGGACTCAGGGGGGCAGGAGGCCACGCCCGAAGGTAGGGAGGAGCAGGCCCTGGGCGGGGCCCTGCAGAGAAGAAAACTGTCTTTTTTTAATTTTTTAATACATTTTGTAAAAATTGATTTCAGCCCTGGACGGTTTGGCTCAGTGGATAGTGCGTCGGCCTGCGGACTGAAGGGTCCCGGGTTCGATTCCGGTCAAGGGCATGTACCTTGGTTGCGGGCACATCCCCAGTGGGGAGTGTGCAGGAGGCAGCGGATCGATGGTTCTCTCTCATCGATGTTCCTAACTCTCTATCCCTCTCCCTTCCTCTCTGTGTAAAAAAAAATAAATAAAATATATTTTTATAAAAATTGATTTCAGAGAGGAAGGGAGAGGGAGAGAAGGATAGAAACATCGATGATGAGAGAGAATCATGGATCAGCCGCCTTCTGCACGCCCCAAACCGGGGATCGAGCCCGCAACCCGGGCCTGTGCCCGACCGGGAATTGATCCGCGAGCTCCTAGCTGGGGTGCTGGAAGTGGCCCCTGTCCTGGGCCATCACCCCTCGGCCTCCTAGTCTCTGGGGCTCTCTCTCCGGTGGGACCCCAGTTCTCTGGCTTCTTCCGAGGCGAGGGAAGGGGCAGGGGCCGCCTGCCGGGACCATCTGGGCCCCAGCTGAGTTCCGAGGATGATCAGGTTTCCGCTCTCCCCTCTCGCTCCAGAAAAGCTCTTACTTGGGGCTGCCTCACACCCCTCCCACCCCCACCCCCCCCGAAACCGGGTCTTGGCAGCTTCTGGGTCTGGGAGGGTCCCCGGGAGGGAGCGTAACCTGACTCCGAGCCTCGCTGTGGGGAACAGACGCCTCATCCCAACGTGTCGAGGCCGACACCCCTGTCCCCACAGGCCACCCCGGTCCCCACGGAGGGCCATCCTGACCGCCCAGGACGCCTCACCGCTCTGCGGGCTCTCAGGTCAGACCCGCTCTCCCGGCCCTGCGTCCATCCGTCCACCCTCCATCCCCACCCACCAGGGACCCACCGGCCAGGCAAGTTGGCCAAGAGTGAACCCCTCTGTGGGGCCATCAGGTCAGGGCTGGTGGCCTGGGGGGGGGGGGCTCCTCTTTTTTTAAAAAAAATATTTTTATTGATTTCAGCAAGGAAGGGAGAGAGAGAGAGAGATAAATAGAAGCATCCATGATGAGAGGGAATCATGGATCGGCTGTCTCCTGCACGCCCCACACTGGGGATCGAGGCCACAACCCGGGCACGTGCCCCGACCGGGAATCGAACCCTGACCTCCTGGTTCACAGGTCGACGTTCAACCACTGAGCCACACCGGCTTCTTTCCCTGCTGACCCCGCCCTCTCCACCTGGGGAAATGGGAGGAGGTCTTCTCTCCTCATCTCCCAGGTGCTGGGCGGGAGGGGGGACCACACCCCTGGCCCCCCGCCCTCCCCCGCCAGCGTGGGGACATCTGTCAGGGAGTCTTAACTTATTGCCTCTTTTTAAAAATATATATATTTTTATTGATTTCACAGAGGAAGGGGGAGAGAGAGAGAGAAACATCCATGATGAGAGAGAATCATCGACTGGCTGCCTCCTGCATGCCCCACACTGGGCATGGAGCCCGCAACCTGGGCACGTGCCCCGAACTGAACCCTGACCTCCTGTTCATAGGTTGACGCTCAACCACTGAGCCCCGCGGGCTGGCAGGTGACTGCTTCTGGAAAAGCAGCTCCCAGGCAGCCAGGTCCTGGGGGGTCCGGGACCTCCAGGGCTGGGAACGGCCCAGAGGCCTAAGTCATCCCCGCAGCCAGGCCTGACCTTGAGCTGAAGAGCCGTGCCCTCTGCTAGTCTGGGTCTCTGATGCTCCATCCCACACCCCCAGTCCGACAGTGGGCGCCTCGCGCTCCCCTGCCCACCCCCCCACCCCCCCACACACCCCCAGTCCACCTGGTGCCTCCTCCCAACTCCATTAGCGCCTCCCACAGCGGCCTCAGGCGCCCCCGCCCAGTCCCTCTCCATCACGCGGTCCCCATGCCTTTCCTCCGCCCTGGAATCGTTCCTCTTTTCTCTTATTGTCCGTCTCCCCAACTGGCAGCCCTGGGCATCCCTGGGCACGGATGGCACACCCCCGAGGTCACCGGGTCTGCACCCCCACCCCCACCCCCTCTTGCCCGGGCAAAGTCCATAGGCGGCCTCCTCCGTGAGGCTCAGAATCCTTGCTCCCTGGTCAGGGGCTCACACGGGAATCTGGGGGTGCTGGGGCGACTGCGCCAGGGTCCACCCGCCTCCAGCGCTGCATTCTCCGGGGCGCGCCCCCGCCCCCCCCACCCCGTGTCCAGACCCGTCCGCCTGTCACTCCACCGCGCCGCCGGCGCCGGCCCCGCCCCTGCACACGCGCGCGGACACGCCCCTTCCCAGCCCCCGCGGGGCGGGCACCAGCCTGGTACCCGGGAAGCTGGTCCCAGGCGCTCAGGACCCACATCCCCCGGGCGCCCAGGACCCACACCCCGGCCACCGGAACAAGTCCTTGGAGCGAAGCGGCCTGTGGGGCTCCAGGCCCGGCTGCCCCCCCGCCACCCGCGGACCAGCATGGCCGTGTGGGGTCCCCAGGCCCCGCAGCCTCGCGCCCTGCGCCGCCCCATCTCCAGGCCAGGGATCCGGGGCAGCCAGCGCCGGGCCGGCCGCTGGGCTCCCCGCACCGACTCCAGGCGCGAGAACAATGGGCCGCTCTGCGCTTCCTCCTCCGCGGGAGCCGGCTTTGTCCCTCCCTCTCCGCCGGCTCGGCTTCCATTCTCCAAAGGGCACCGGCTTCCCGGTCACCCAGGAGGCTCGGCGCGCAAGCACCACCCCTCTATGTCCCCTAAAAACCAGCCCCTGAGGAAGGGGTCTGGGCTGGAGCCGAGCGGAGGGGACAGGACGCGCAGCCAGATGCGCGCAGCTGGCGGACCGCCGGCCCCAGACCCTGGACATCCGACTCGCGCCCCCGCCGGGGACACACAGAGGAAGTGGGGCCCCAGCTCTGCTCGGGGCGGAACGGCCTCACATCTGCTTCCCGCACACACACGTGTCCCGGGGACCCGGCTCTCCCCCGGCTCCAGCCAAACCGAGGCGCTCACAGCGCACAGCCCGCAGCCCCACACCCCTGAGGTCTCCGTCAGTCCCAGGTTCCGCCGGGTTAGGATTTGGGGGGTTAAGATGCGAGGGCGCCCAGGGGCTCGGTTCGTTCTGAGGATCTGCGCCCTCCACCCCATTGTCCAGCCGCACCTGACCGGGCCCAAGCCGCACGCGCGGCCTCCTGGTGACATTGCTAAGGAGGCGCGTGGCCTCCGCAGCTGGAGGCGGGCCAGCCCTGCACATCTGGGCGCAAGGCGCCCTCAGCACCACCAACCTGAGGTCTGGAGAGCCCCACAGTGGGGGCGGCGGGGTGGGGGGGGATGGGGTGCGCTTTCTCCAGGTCTCCCCAAGCAGCTGGCGGGGAGGCAGGAGCGGGGAGGAGGAGGGAGGAAGCAGGGGGCGGCGGCGGGGTGGGTCGGGACTCACCCAGCATCTGGCTGAAGAGCAGCTGCTCTAGGTCCCCCAGCACCGTCACCACGAGCTCGGGGTCCACCTTGAGGAAGGCGCGCTCCTCCGGGCCCTTGGCGGATGGCGCGGGCCCCGCCGCCTTCTGCGCCTTGGCCTTGCTGGACAGCAGCTCGTCGTCCGACTTGCCGTCGTCGCTGACCGCGGCCTCGGGGGCCTTGCTGAGCGGTTTGACCTCGGCGTAGGGGCCGCGCGGGATGCGGCTGGGCTTGCCCAGGCCCGGCGCCAGCGGGGCCAGAGGGGTCTTGGCGCCGCCGCCGGCCGAGCCGCCCTTGGCCTGGAAGAGCGAGTGCTCGGACTTGGACAGCGTCTTGGTCATCAGGGGGGCCTCGCGGCCCTTGGAGCCCGCCTTGCCCAAGCCCTTGGGCGCCTTGGCCATGTCATCGCTCCACTCGGGCTCGTACAGCTGCAGCTTCTTCTCGGAGTCGGTGAGGAAGGACAGGTTGGTGAGCGACTTCTGCTTGCGCAGGTTGGAGGTGGGGGGCCCGCCGGGGACGCGGCCGTCCACGCTGCCCGACTTGAAGACCTTCAGCTCCGCCGCGCTGGCCTTGCCCAGGCCGCCGCTGCCGCCGCCGCCGGGCGCCTTGGCGCGCTTGGGCAGCATGGCTCTGCCGTCCGCCGCCGCCGCCGCCTTCCTCCCCGGGTCCCGGGCTCCGTCCGCGCCCTCGTCGCCGCCGCCGCTCAGCTCCAGCTCGGGCTGCGCGTTCTTGACGCCGCTGCCCAGCATTCTGCCCGCGAGGAGCGCATGGAGGATCCGCGCGTCTGCAGGCACCGGGGCGGGGGAGCGCGGGAGGAGGAGGCGGGGGAGGGGCGGGAGGGGAGAGAAAGGACGGAAGGAACCGGGGAAGAAGGGAGAGAGGTAGGGCGAGGGCGGAGGGCGCAGGATGGGAGGCGAGCCGAGCGCGCACAGGAGGCGACAGGCGAGGAAGGAGGCGCGGAAGGAAGCGGAGGAGAGGAAAGAGCGAGGAAGCCGGGGGCGGGGGGGGGGGGGAAGAGGAAAAGGGCGGGCGGAGGAAATACAAATTAAAAATGTAAAAAAAATCAATCCAAGAAAGCACGGAAGCCCCAAACCCAGAGCCCGGGCCCGCCTGCTCGCCCTGGGGCCCGGGGGCCCGCGGCGCTGCGCCCTGGCCGCTCCCCGCAGCCTGCCCACTGGAGCAGGGGCTGCGGCTGCGGCTGGGCTGGGAGCAGAGCCGGCAGGGAGGAGGGAGGGGGCGGGCGCAGCCGGGGAGGGCGGAGTGTGCGCGAGGGAGGGGCGTGGGGAGAGGGCTGCGTGTCTATTTCTGGCTTCGAGGGGGTGGTATTTGCCGGAGAGAGGCAGGGGCGGGTGAGTAGGGGGTACAGGAGTTGTGGGGGGGGGGGTAGCGATAAGGGTGCCACCCGTTTTCCTCCTCCGTTTGGACTCAGACAGGAGACATTCTCCACCCCAGAGTCGGGTGGGCAGGGTCTGCCATGGAGATGTGGGGGTGCAGGTAAAAGGGACTGAGACCCGGCAGCTCCGAGCAGGAGCAGGGGTGCTCCTGGGAGGGGGTGGGGGAGTGATATCCAGGCGACTGGCTCCCCAACACCCCTCCCCCCAAGCCTCTGGTTACCCCTCTCCCCCAGGACACTCCCAGTCCCACCTGGTTCAGTCCTGGAGGCACCAGGCTGCTCCCCTGAGGACTAGGGTTTGGAGACCCAGGGCCCAAGGTTAACGGGGTTGGGGGGGGGTGTCAGGGCCTTGAAGGCGAAGACTGATCCTCAATATCGGGAGGTCGGTGCCGTGCTAAGGGACGGCGTGACCTTGTCAAAGTCACTGCACCCTCCGGCTCTCCGGCTCCTCTTGCAATGGTTGCAACAGCAGCCGCACAGGTGAGGGGACTCGGGGCCGGGACGTGAGGTGTCCACCAGCCTGGAGAAGCACACGGAGGCCCAGGACGGGCCCCTGACCTGCCAGAGCTACCGTGGGGGTGCAGACCCCAGCCCTCTCACGCCCCTTCCACCTGGGCCCAGGGAACAGAGATGGGGGGTGTGCAGAGGCACCGGGAGCCGGACCCTGCCCATCCCCCCAGGGCCTCCCAGGCCAGGGCCAAGCTGCCTGAGCAAATGGTTCTCGGACAAGAAAGAGAAGGCAGGGCCCGGACAGCGTGGCTCAGGGGTTGAGCGTCGACCTATGGACCAGGAGGTGATGGTTCGATGCCCGGCCAGGGCATGTGCCCGGGTTGCGGGGCATGGCACCACGCGGTCCCTTTATGCGGATCCTCACGGCCTGTCGGTTGCCACCACGACCCCAGGCTCCACCTGGGAGTTTCCGAGGCCCCCACGCTGCACTGCGCCCTCCACCCGAGAACCTACTGGCAAACCTTGGCACACACTCTCCTCTCCTCCACTCCTCCACTCCTTCCGGGGGGTGTCAGTGTGGGGGGCGGGGGGGATGTGTGAGCCTGAGCTGCTCTCTCCTGGTCTGCACCCCCCTCCTGCCCCCGCCTGGTATTCCAGGCGGCCTTCCTGATTCCCCCCACCTGTTCTCTCACCTGCCAGCACAGCCTCTTCCTATTTCGGGCCTACTAAGTGCTGGGCTTGGGCCTACTAAGTGCAGGGGGGTGGGGGAGGGCTGCTCTCCAGGCCTCAGCCTCCCTCTCTTTGTCCTCTCTGGGACCTGACCCTCCTCTTCTCCGGGTCATCTGACTGCCCCACCCCCTCGGTGCCTCCTCTTTGGGGAGGTCCTATGCCCCCAATCCCAAGCCCTCTCCTTCCCTTCAACGAGTAGGTCCTGAAGTCCCGTCTCTTCAGGAAGTGAGGCGCTAGCTCCCGCCACGCCCTCTGCACCCCATGTTCCCTCCGCACAACCCCCTGCCACGCTCATCTCAGGAGCTCACTCAGTGGGGATCCCCGTGAGCGCCGGTCCGACCCCCCTCCCCCCGACCGCGGGTCGCCTTCCCCCAGTCCCTCTCTAAAGGGTCCTGCCAGGTGGGAGTCGGTCCCTTGACACGGGCACCTCGGACCCTAGAACGTTCAGGCGCTCCCTCCGGCCACCTCTCCCTCCGTGGCTCCTTCTCCATTCCTTGCACATCCCCGGAGTTTCCCACCATCCCTTGCTGCAGGGGGAGGCCCTGCTGCCGTGGCAACAGCCATTCCCAGCTCCGGTGGATGAAGCCGGTGCGTGCAGAATGCTTCCTCTCGAGGGATTCCTAAAAAGAGAGGGTCCTCCCTGTCACCCCAGCCCCAGCCCCGAGCCCCTCCCTCTGGCAGGACAGACGGGTCCACTTCAGAGGTGCAGCCGGCCGAGGGGAGCCGTGACGAGGGCAGGGAGGGGGCGCTGTGATGTCCGTGGCGCAGGGAAGGGGACCTGGTCCTGCCAGTTTCCAAAGGGGAAGAGGCTGCTTGACAACCTGCAGCCCTGGCTGGTGTGGCTCAGTGGATAGAGCGTCAGCCTGCAGACTTCAGGGTCCTGGGTTCGATTCCTGGTCAAGGCCACGTGCCCAGGTTGCAGGCTTGATCCTCAGTGTGGGGCGTGCAGAAGGCAGCCGATCCATGATTCTCTCTCATCATTCATGTTTCCACCCCTCCCTCCCTCGCTCTGATATCAATTTAAAAAAATAAAAAGGGAGATTCAATCCTGGCCTCTACTTATTGGTTCTGGTGGTGACGGAGGCACAGGCGGCGACTTGTTGGCTTCACAGCCCCTTGGGTAACTTCCCGACATCCGTGGCCAAAGCCTTTATTCCTTCCATTGTGCTTCCATCTTTGGTTGGTCTTCTGCTGGGGGATGGGCTGTTTCTCAAAACCCGTCACGGCGCTCGGCACACAGTGGGCTCTCTGGAGTCTGTGGTGACTGCACACAGTGGGCTCTCTGGAGTCTGTGGTGACTGCACACAGTGGGCTCTCTGGAGTCTGTGGTGACTCGGCACACAGTGGGCTCTCAGGAGTCTGTGGTGACTCTGCACACAGTGGGCTCCCAGGAGTCTGTGGTGACTCGGCACACAGTGGGCTCTCTGGAGTCTGTGGTGACTCGGCACACAGTGGGCTCTCAGGAGTCTGTGGTGACTCTGCACACAGTGGGCTCTCTGGAGTCTGTGGTGACTGCACACAGTGGGCTCTCTGGAGTCTGTGGTGACTGCACACAGTGGGCTCTCTGGAGTCTGTGGTGACTCTGCACACAGTGGGCTCTCTGGAGTCTGTGGTGACTGCACACAGTGGGCTCTCTGGAGTCTGTGGTGACTGCACACAGTGGGCTCTCTGGAGTCTGTGGTGACTCTGCACACAGTGGGCTCTCTGGAGTCTGTGGTGAGTGACGACGGACGAAATGATCGAATGCGCGCCCCCGAGCAGATGTGTAGGGGAACGTAAACAGCCGCGACCTCTCGGGACCCGCGGGAGAGACGGTGCAGCTGGTGAGCTGGAAGGGACGCCGGGCTCTGGGACGGGGTCCCAGCGACACTTCCTCTCCCTCCTCCGCTGCCCGGGGCCAGAGGGCGGCCAGCAGCGACCTCTCTTCATCCCGTGGAGGGAAGCCCCTTTCTTCCCCCGCAGCTGTGTTCTGCCCTGCTCAGAGGCGTGGGGAGCGTTTTCCCACACCCCTGGGAGACAGGGGCAGGAGTGGGCCAGGTGTCCTCGGGTGGCCGGGGTCACGCGGCTGCCCCCGCTGGAACCCGAGCCCCTGCCTGCCACCTGGAGGAGGAAAGGGGCAGTGGACACAGGGGTCCCACATGGCGGCACCAGCTGGCTCACACCTCTGGGGGCCTCCTCCAGGAAGCCCTCCCAGATTGACCCGCTGGCTTCCTCCCGGCCTCGTCACCACCTTCGCTCTGCCAGGGCGGGCGGCGTCGGTTACGGAGGCATTTCTGTGGACCCTGTGGGGCCCGGGCTCTGTCCGAGGAGATGCCCCCTGAGCTCCGGGCTTGGGCACTTGTGGACCTCGAGCTCGGGTGTGTGGGCTCAGAAGAGATCTGCTGTCCGCCTGTCTGACGGGACCATGAGGCTCAGTCCACTGAAGGCCGCTGTCCGGCCGGCCCCTCGATGCCATCGTGGCCCCCCAGCAGGGCTTCCCCCGCGTGCGGACTGGATCCAGAAGGTCCCTCAGGCCCGCCGCCCGATAGAAGTCTTGTTGGGGAGACATCCGTTGTTGCCCAGTCTCTCTGGGTGAGCTCCTTGGGGCCAGAAACGTAAAGACAACTGCAAGGAGGCACCTGTGCACACCTGGATCCGGACCCGGACCTGGGCCCGAACCCGAACCGGAACCGGAACCAGCTGGGGACAGATGCCTGGCCCTTTAACCACCCCCGTGACACAGCCGGGCACCGGGCTGCACTCCCCGTCTCGCTCGCCACCTCCATGCTCTACGGGTTTCTGTTAGGTTTTCAAACGAGGCGTTGAACTCACAGAGGTGCTCCCGGATCCTCCATCTGCGGGCGTTAATAGAATAATCGCTGGCAATTACTCGGCGTCTGAAGACGGGGGCGGATGTCAGGAGCGTTCCCCGGTGCGCTGGGTGGGCGTCCCGGCGCTGGGCGGGTGTCTGGGTACCGGGTGCGAACCTCCCTCTCCCGCGGCCCCATGTCACCGCCCGGGGAGCTGCCCCCTGGAGCCCAGGGCCGGGGGCGGGAAGGGGGTCCCCGGACTGTGCCCCTGTCTCTATCCCTGCTCCCAAACCTGCGAGACACGACACACATGACTGTGGCTTAAACATGGAGTCGGCTCCCCGCGGGATGAGGAGGGAGGAGGGAAGCAAACCGGACGTGAGGCCCGCCCGGCCGCCCTGTTCGGCACGCAGCGGCCTCCGGGAGCGGCTGGCGGGGGCGGGCACCTCGGCCTCGCCTGTTCCGATGAGGCAAGGCCCTCGTACGTGTCACCCGTGCTCCCTCCAACATGCCACCGAGTGGAAGTAATTAAGGATCTGTGTCAACTCGGGCGGGCTCCCCCCGCCCCCCGCACGCGGCCTCGCACATGTGGGCACAGGCACGCCAGCCCGGCTCCCGGCTTCCCAAGCGGAGACCCGACGGATGGACGGACGGGCACCGCTTTGCACGGCCTGCGCCCCCGGGGGGATGGGCAGATGCACAACCAGGTGGACTCACAGGTGCGCTTACCGGGGGCAGAGGCGGAGGGAGCAGCCGGGTGGGGATGCCCCCTGGGCATCCAGAGGCCAGTGCCAAACCCTGCTGGTGGGCGGGCATCCTGGGAAACCCTCTCCCTGCCCATCAGCGCTCCTGCCCCATTGGGGTGCCACACAGGCCAACAAGTAGCAAAGCAGAGCCAGGCCGAGGAAGGTCCCTCGAGGACGCGGTCCCCCCAGATGACTGGATGCCACAGGGACTATAGTGGGGGGGGGACCAAGTCCCCAACCCGGCCTTGATGCCACCTCCGTCCTTGGGGCTCCATCTCCCCACACACCAATCAACAGCGCCAAGCTAGGGGACGGGGACCCCCAAGAGTTCCCAGACCAGGAGGGAGGGGGTCTGAGCGACAGAAGAGAGCCGATGGCCCCCCCGTCATGTCCACACGTGGACAGGAAACCACGTGATCCGTGGCTGGGAGACGGCGGCACCTTATCATCTACAATGCGGACCCGACTCTCCTACGATGTCGGGGACAAACCCAGGCCCCCCGGGCTGCCTGCTCAGCTCCAACACGGGCGGCCACTGGGAGGCCCTCTGGGAGCCAACAGACTCTCCAGGGTGAGGTCGCTGGATGAACCCCGACACGGTGACCTCCCTGAATGCAGGTCACAGTCTGATTCATCCCCACCCCCCTTTTTTTTAAATTTAGTTTTACTTTTAGAGGAAGGGAGAGGGGGAGGGAAACATCGATGATGAGAATCCTAGATCGGCTGCCTCCTGCACGCCCCCTACAGGGGATCGAGCCCACACCCCGGGCCTGTGCCCTTGACCGGGAATCGAACCCTGACCTTCTGGTTCATCGGTCGACGCTCGACCACTGAGCCACGCCGGCCGGAGCTGATTCACCTTTTACCCCAGTGGTGAGCTCAGCGCTGGATAAGGCCAACCCTCCCTGATGGTCTGTTGACTGAATGACCGACCGACCGACCAACCGACCAAACGAATGAACAAACGAGTCAGCCAGGCCCTGCGTGAAGTTCCCCCCAGGATCCCGGCACTCTGCCCCACGGGGCCACACACTCACTTCCAGGTCCGGCTGGCGAGGGGTCTCCCAGCAGACAAGCCTGGGGGGTGCCCAGAGCCCCGTTGGTTGGATGACAATCTCGCCCGCCCCCCCCCCCCGCCCCCATCAGTTCGGTGGCGACCAGTGGCTCCCTCCACGTGGCGCACATCAGGAAGCAGTTACAGTGACAATGCGGCCGAGGTAAAAATAGAGACATAGTTTCCCCGTGACCACATGCTCATGCCGAGGGTGTCGGGTGCCAGCGAGGCTCCCTTTACGTGTCCCCGGCCGTGCCCGGCTCCCCCATGTGCCTGCTCCCGGCGGGAGGCGGTGGCTTCCTGTTTCCACGCCCGGGCCCCACCCCATCGCCCGCCCTCTTCTCCCCGAGTCACACTGGCTCTGAGTCACCGCCGCCTCCAGGCCCGAAGACGGCTCAGGGGGACGCCGCTCCCACGCGGCCCGGGGCCCCCGACGACCCTCCCGGCAGAGGACAGCGAGGTCAGGCTGTGTCCCCTGCCCCCCGGCCACTCTCCTCTCCTGACCTTGAAGTGCTCGCCGCCCAGATGGGAAAGCTTAGCTCTGGGCTGAGCCCCAAAGCTTAAACTCAACAGATGCGGCGGACGCCCCACCGTGAAGAGAGGGACCCCCCCACCCCAGGAGGAGGCCCCTCCCCCGCAGCACTCACCCATGCAGGAGACGCCGTCCTCAGTCCCGCCGGGGGGCGTGGAGTAGCCGTCCACGGCCCAGCTGCCCTGGGGAGGGGGGCCGGGTTCAGGCTCGGTCTGCAACCTGCCGGACAGAGAACAGTGGTCACTTGTGGCCTCGACGCCTCTCCACGGGGCTGGGGGACCCCTTAGAGCTTGGTACCTGCACCCCTGTGCCCAGGCCGCCCGGAGGCTGCAGGTGTCTTGGCAAAGTTGGGCCTCGGAGTAGGAGGACCTTACCTCCGGTACACTCATTCATTCATTCACTCATTCATTCACTCACTCACTCATTCATTCATTCATTCATTCCTTTGAGACGTCTACTGAGCCACGGGCCAGAGCTGGGCCTGGGGTGCCCGGGGAGCAGGCAGTGCCTGCCTGTGTAGAGCAGAACTGTTTCGGGGTCTCACACAGATGCCTGAGGCCAGTCGCCCGATTCCTACGTCACCCACGGGGCTTGGGGACCTCAGGCCACGGTCACTGCCCAGGGCTCTGCGTGTACTACGGCCCGTGCATCACACAGGGACAGGCTCCTTATGCCGATGCCGGAACCCTCACAGAGCGAGGGGACACCCAGATCCCCCATCCCCAGCTGGCCCCGGCCCAGGCAGGGAGCGGGGGAAGCAGCAGGGGTCGGCTCCGCCTGGGCCACTCGACTCCCAGGAGGCTGTGCAGTGCTGGGCCGGTGGGGGCAGCGGGCAGGGTGGGGTCTCTGGGCACCAGCTCCCAAGGGCACACACAGGCCACTCGCAGGAACAAAGACGGAGGAGCCTTCATTACAGGCAATTACCCTGGGCTCCGGGAGCGCCCGCCCGCCACGCTCACTGTCTCCAGCTAAATGGGCCCTTTGGCGGCTGGGCAGCGGGGGGAGGGCAGGGGCCGGGCGGGCAGGCAGGCGGGGAAACTGACGCTGGTCCCAGGGAGGGGCGGGGCCAGGGGACCCTGCGGTCTCCAGTGCTAGGAGATGGCTCTCTCTTCAGTTTTTCTTTTTCTTCTTTTTTAAAAATATGTATATTTTTTATTGATGTCAGAGAGGAAGGGAGAGGGAGAGAGAGAGAGAAACATCCATGATGAGAGAGAATCATGGTCCGGCTGCCTCCTGCACGCCCCACACTGGGCATCCAGCCCGCAACCCGGGCCTGTGCCCTGACCGGGAATCGAACCCTGACCTCCTGGTTCCTAGGCCGACGCTCACCACTGAGCCGCGCCGGCCGGGCAGCAGGCTAACGTTGAAGTTGCTCATGTTGTTCGGCCCGAGGACGATGTTATAAATACCCACACGGCCGCTGGCAGCAAACAGGTCCCCACCCTGATGGACCGAGAAGGCAAAGCCTGACCCACAGCAGGTGAGCCGCAACCATCATTAGGGACAGGGGTCCTCTGTTGCCATGGTTACTGTTGCCATATGATAATGTCAGGGTGGGGGAGGGGCTGCTGAGGAAGGCGGGGCACCTCTGAGCCTCCCACCCACAGCCGACCCCGGTCTCCCCCACTTTCCCGCTGTGTGCACAGTCCCGCCCGTGCTGGACGCTGGCCGAGGCCTGAACCGGACAAGAGAAAACCAACCACCCTACACGCCTGACACCACGGCCCAGGGGCAGCCTGAGAAGGGAGGAGCGGAGGTCGAAGGCCGAGGGGGTTGGGGGGAGGGCGCTGCGGGGGGCAGAGGGACGGTGGCTGAAGATCCCACGGGGCCACTCGCAGGGACCGGAGGATCCAGACGGAGGGACCCGGGGGCCTCCCTGGGTCCCAGGGGCGGAGTATCCAGGGGGTCAGGGCGGCCAGGCCAGAGGAGGGGCAGGCGATGAGCTCCCCGGGGAAGGGCCATCCAGCACTGACCGTGACCGGGGCCGGCTGTGAGGACAGAGCGGGGGGAGCGGGGCCGGCCGGCTCACTCCCCGGGGAAGCAGGTCAGGCCTGGGAGCTCTGCAGGAGCCGAGATGCCGGCGTGAGGAGCAGATTTCCACGAAAGCAGAGATCCGCGGCTCCCAGGCAGCAGATGGCGCGTCCTTGGCCAGGAAGCGGGCAGGACAGCCCGGCCGGCCTTGGCAGAGCCGCCCACGGCACCAGCTCCAGGCCCCGCAGGGTGTGCCAGGCTCCTGCCCTCCCGCCCGCGGCCATGCCTGGGGGCGTCCCCGGTCCCACCCCTCCCTTGCCCGACCCATGACGTGACCCTTTGGAAAAGGTCAGATTCTAAATACGGCTGAGACCCTAACTGGTGTGGACAGAGCGTCGGCCTGCGGACGGAAGGAAGGGTCAGGGTTCGATTCCAATCAAGGGCACAGGCCCGGGGTGCAGACTCGATCCCCTGCAGGGGGCGTGCAGGAGGCAGCCGATCGATCATTCTCATCAAGGATGTTTCGCTCTCTCTCCCTCTTCCTTCCTCTCTGAAATCAATACAAATATGTTTATAAAATAAAGTGTGGTGTCCATCCCTGCGGGCGTGGCTCCGTGGCTGAGCACTGACCCATGAACCAGGAGGTCAGGGTTCGATTCCCCGTCAGGGCGCACAGGCCCGGGTTGCGGGCTCGATCCCCAGCTGGGGACGGGCAGGAGGCAGCTGATCGATGTTTCTCTCTCGTCACGGATGTTTCTCTCTCTCTCTCCCTCTCCCTTCCTCTCTCTAAAAATCAATAAAGATTTATTTAAAAAATACACCGCACACTCTAAACGAGGCCTGCCTGCGGGTGGAGAGCCGTGGGACCCCAGGCACCAGGGGTGATGCTACAAGACCCCCTTAGACCTTCCCGGGACCACACACCCTCTCGGCTTCTCGTGTGAAAGGTAACGTTTCCGTGGATCCCACCCCCACCCCCCCGACGCCGGTGACGCCTCGGAGGCCCCCAGTGTCCAGGGAACGATGGAAAAGCTTTTCTACACCCAGAACTCGAGCGTTCCTCTTCCCAGGAGCATAGGGAACCCCCCAGGAAGGCAGGCCCGTCGGGAAGGCACTTCGTTTGCGTGTTCTGGCCTGTGCCATAGTCATACGGTCTCGTCACGCAGGGTGACACGTCCAGCAATCAATCCTGGGTTCCATGAGTCATGTCCCGGGCCCTCCCCCCAAAATAAAAAAGATAAATAAACACGGTTGCGTTGACTTAATGCGGTCATCTGAGCCCCGAGTGATGTTTTCATTGGAAAAGCTCAGCTGACTGGGGTGCCCGCTCGGCTACGCTGTCAGCCGGCCGCGTCTGAGGGACGCCGGGGGGGCGGGCTAGTCACCCTGTTGCTATGCACAGTGGCCCGGCCACCGCCACCTGCCACGGCGGCCGGCCCTACGGGACCACGGGAGAAGCATTACGTGCTACCCCTGGCACGCCGGGCACAGACACAGCCATGCAAGCGGCAATATGGCAAGTGGAGGGAGGGAGGGAGAGAGAGAGAGAGAGAGAGAGAGAGAGAGAGAGAGGGCACAACAGAGTGACCGACAGACAGCCAGATGCAGGCACTGTGGGCCCCAGAGGAGGAGGAGCCATCAGGACTTCCCTCACCATGACCTGAAGGCCTGGTACCACAACAGTGATGCAGCCAGTCTCACCCACGTGCCCCCAGGTGAGCTGGGCAAGCCTGACCTCCCTACCCATCTACCCACCCACCGACCCCACCAGCTGTAAGGGCCTCCGAAGGCCCGACACAGGGTCTCACCGCGTCCCAGAGGGAGGCGTGGCTGTTCCAGGAATTCCCGCCTCCCGCCTCCCGGTCCCTCTGCCGCGTCCAGAGCTGAGAAAGACCGGAGCTCGGATAGATTTCCCTTTTACGCTCCCAAACCCTGGGACAGCTCTGGACCCCCAACTCCGCAGGCCTGCCCTGCCCACTCCTGCGAGTTCTGGGCCCTCTGGGCCCCACCAGCCACTCACCATCAAGGGCCCTTTTTCTAAAAAAAAATATATTTCAGCCGAAACCGGTTTGGCTCAGTGGATAGAGCGTCGGCCTGCGGACTGAAGGGTCCCAGGTTCGATTCCGGTCAAGGGCATGTGCCTGGGTTGCGGGCACATCCCCAGTAGGAGATGTGCAGGAGGCAGCTGATCGATGTTTCTCTCTCATCGATGTTTCTAACTCTCTATCTCTCTCCCTTCCTCTCTGTAAAAAATCAATAAAATATATTTAAAAAAATACAATAAATATATTTCAGAGAAGAAGGGAGAGGGAGAGAAACATCAATAATGAGGATCATGGATTGGCCGTCTCCTGCATGCCCCACACTGGGGATGGAGCCCGCAACCTGGACATGTCCGTGTCCTGACCGGGAACGGAATGACACTTAGCCATGGAGCCACGCCGGCCGGGATCCAGGGCCCTCCGTTTGCCCCGCCCGGGGCCCGCTGCCCAGCTCACCTGTACTGGAACGGGGCCACCGTGGCCGTGATGGGCGGGCTGTGCTGATGGACCGAGGAGAAGCTGATGGCCCCCGGGGCCGGAGAGGGGCGTCTGCCCTGCACGGGGCTGACGGCTGGAGAGGGGGCCCCCGACGCTGCCCGAGCCTCCAGCTCCGAAGACACAGAACTTGTAAAGCTTCTGTCTCGTTGATCATTTCCTGGGCCGTTAGGAGCCCTGTGGCTGTCGGGAGGCGCTGGTGTTTGGGTTTCTCTGAGAGGGCTCGTCCGGGCTGGGCTCCGGCCACGGGCCTGGCGGACGGGAATCCCTTCCCGGGCCACCATCCTCCGTCCCTGCGTCTCCCCAGCTCTCCTGGGGCCCGCCGGGCTGGGCAGGGCTGATTTGGGGGTCACCCGGGGGCTGCTCCATGGGGAGCCGCAGAGGCCGTCCGCAGCCTCGGCCGACTCTCTCCCCGCCCCGCCCGGCTTCGGGGAGCCTCGCCCCCGGGCGGCCTTAGGCGAGGAGCCTCGGGGGTGGCTGGCGGCCTTGCCCAGCCTCGGGGAGGCCGCTCGCTGGGGGCTCGGGGCCGGGCCGGCCTGGCGCGGGCGCAGCTGGGGGGAGGCGCCCGGGGTGTGGGTCCGCGTCTGCGAGGCGGCTCGAGGCACGGGGATGGAGGAGGCGAAGTGCGGGCGGCTGGCCGCGTTCACGTTGGCCATCCCGTTCATGGTCAGCGGTGCGGGCTGCCGTCCTGCGGAGAGAGGAGGGAGAGAGACGGTGAGGTGCGGCCCCCCGCTTCCGCCCCTGGGTGTATAAGGAGGACTGTGGGCCCAGCCACCGTGGGATCCAGCCCCCCATCCAGCCCGCCCCGTCCTGCTCTGTGACCGTCTGCCCTCTCATTCCCGCCCATCTCTGCTGTGTTTCAGTCCCACACGCTGACGGTGCAGCATCTGCCACGGCCCAACGTTGGTGCCGCTGCTCCTGCCGTTCCCGTGTCCCGGCAAGGACTCCCAGCACCGAGCGGCCAGGAACTCGGGGGGATCCTGCAGTTGGTGAACTGCCGAGCCGGGGTCAGACCCAGACAGTCTGGCTCCAGCCTGCGCTGTGACTCCCCTGCCCCGATGCTCCCCCTGAACCCCCAGCCTCCCGCCGCCTCCCCACCCCCAGCTCCAGCCCATCGGGGACAAATGGAGGCTGTGGCTCAGGAG
Organism: Myotis pilosus; assembly: GCA_036010255.1. Classification (NCBI taxonomy): domain Eukaryota; kingdom Metazoa; phylum Chordata; class Mammalia; order Chiroptera; family Vespertilionidae; genus Myotis; species Myotis pilosus. The sequence continues at coordinate 630,271 of JASKON010000027.1, forward strand.
GTGCTTGGGCGCCGGCTCCCTCGGCTCTGAGGGTGGTGGGGGGCGGGGAGGGGAGGCAGCACTGTCCTCCCAGGCCCCACCCAGGGCTCTCCACCACCCCTTCCGCCCTTGAGGCCCCCAAAGCAGGGCAAGGCGGGCGGGGCGGGCCGGGCAGGTGCAGGCCTGGTGCTGATGGACAGCTCCCCCTGCAGGGGCCCTTCAAGGGGCCCATTCCCCAAGGTCCGAACAGAGTCACCACCACAGCATCGAGAGGCTGGATACGCCTTCTTACAAAACTGAAGAAAGAAAAAGAAAAGGAAAGAAAAACAAAGTCTCGCCCGGCCAGCGTGGCTCAGTGGTTGAGCGTCGACCTAGGAACCAGGAGGTCAGGGTTCGATCCCCGGTCAGGGCACAGGCCCGGGTTGCGGGCTCCATCCCCAGTGTGGGGCGTGCAGGAGGCAGCTGATCCATGATTCTCTCTCATCATGGATGGTTCTCTCTCTCTCCCTCTCCTTTCCTGTCTGAGATCCATAAAAATATCTTAAAAATAAATAAGAAATAAAAGTCTGCAGGTGGGACTCTCGCGCTGGGTCCCAGGCCGCCCCCGCGGGCGGAATAAACCTCCCCTGGTGCCGTGTTCACCGGCTTTGAAACAGGAAGGAGAAGCCATTCCTGGCGAAGGACGGAGTGTCTGGCTCCAGCGAGGGGAGTATGGGGACGAGGACACGTCCCGGAGCCTGAGCCCCCTCCCCCGCTCCCCCTCCCCCCCGCTCCCCCTCCCCCCGCTCACCCTCCCCCTTCAGTGCAAATCCAGCTGCCTCCCAGCTGAGGTCCTGAGAATGTTACTTAACCCCGGGCCTCGCTCCTCCTCCATCAAACGGTGACAATAATAATAATAATAATAATAATAATAGAGCTTCCTTAGAGTGTCCGATGGAGACTCCGTTATTACAGGAACATGAGCCTGGCCCGTGACAGGGTGGGCGTGGCCGGTGGCACAGGCCTTGGCCGGAAGCTGAGGAGACCAGGGCTGGGCAGGGGAGGGCGGGGCCCAGGCCTCCCAGCGCCCCCCGGGCTGGCTCCCGGCTCAGGATGGGGACCAGGCCCGAAGCCAGGCCTCCGCCAAGGTCCCCGGGGTCGCCTGCAGCCTCAGACCTGTAGACCCTCTCCTCCGGGGCCAGACGGCAGCCAGTCCTCACAGAGGAAAGACAGGACGGGCCCGGTCATCACAGGCAACAGAATCAGGTCAGTTTCCTGGCATCTACAGCGCGTGAGGGAGCCAGGACCGCGATGCCACCTGTCCACCAGCCCGGCCTGTTCCCCGAACGCTGCGCTGCCCAGGCCAGGGGTCAGGGGGCAGGCCCCTCACTGTCCTTCCCTGGATGGGGCCCCAGCCTTTTTTATTCTTTTAATAGATTTTCATAGATTTCCGAGAGGAAGGGAGAGGGATAGAAACATCCATGATGAGCGAGAATCATGGACCGGCTGCCTCCTGCACGCCCCTCACTGGGGATCGAACCTGCAACCTGGGTCTGTGCCCTGACCGGGAATCGAACCCGGGACCCTGGTTCCTAGGTCGACGCTCAACCACTGAGCCACGCCGGCCGGGCAGAGCCGGCGTTCTAAGTGCCCAGGCCCCTGGGGAGGTGTCCCACGGTCAGCCCAGGGGCCACCCCATCTCATTTCCTCTCTCCCCGTCATTACTTCCTCCAGCCGGGGTTCCCGGGGGGTCTGGCTTCTCCAGCAACAGCTCAGATTCCAGATGGGCCTGGGCTGCCGGAGGGGGCGGGGCAGGAGCCAGCGGGGCCTTGCAGGTGGGGGGCTCATTGCAGACACTGAAACCGGAGCCTGAGACGACCCCGGGCGGCCGGCCAGGTGACCGCTCTCCCTGCAGGCCTGTCAGCTACGTCCTCTCACACCCACTGATTACTTTTCCCCTCGACTGAAATCCCCCCGTTCTTCCCAGATGGCTTTTCCAGGCAGGCAGACGGCGGGAGGGCCGCTCACCACCCCCACATACGTCCCAGGCCCCAAAGTCCAGGGCCACCGGGACCTCCAGCCCGAGACCCTGCCGGCGGCAACAGTGTGTGGCCCGGTACCTGCCTGGAGAGCCCGGCCGGTGTGGCTCAGGGGTTGAGCATCGACCTACGAACCAGGAGGTCACGGTTCAATCCCCATCAGGGCACAGGCCCGGGTTGCAGGCTCGATCCCCAGTGGGGGGCGTGCAGGAGGCAGCCGATCCATGATTCTGTCTCATCATGGATGGTTCTCTCTCTCCCTCCTTCTCCCTTCCTCTCTAAAATCAATAAAAATATATATATATATTAAAAAAATGTTTAAAAGTAAATAAGTAAACAAAAATGCCCGTGGCTCCCATCCGTGGCCCCTGCAGGAACGTCCCCAAGCCGGCATTGCTCTCTACCTGCAGACCCGTCCACCACCTGACCGGTGGCCTCATGGGGTCTGGTTTAGGGAATATTTGTGGCACCTTCGGGGGACCGTGAGAGCGAGCAAGTTATTTCCGGAAAAACTGCACGCATGTCCCGAGACACGGGGTCTGGCCTCCCCCTCCCACCACCCCCCAACTTTCCCCCATCTCTTTGGGCAACCCTTGTTGCCATGGAGACACTAACACAATGGGGCAGGTAGGAAGCCTGTTGCCTGGCAACGAGATGGGGGAGGAACAGGATTGGCTGCCAAGGCCTAAAGGAGCAGGAGGGCTGAAGAGGGAAGGTGGGGAAGAGGGAACACCCTGGGGGGACAGGCGGGGAGAGGAGCAGAGACTGGACCTGGGTGGAGAGGGAGGGAGGGAGAGAGAGAGAGAGAGAGAGAGAGAGAGAGAGAGAGAGAGAGACTGGGAGGCAGAGGAGACCTGGCAGGGGCCCGGCTCCCGAGTGCATCTGCCGTGAGGCCGACGCCCTCGGTGAAAACCACAAAACAAAACAAACACACAGGGCTGTGTTTTCATAGCTGTGTTTACAGGGCGCAGGGCGGACGGGGAGCCGGACAAAGAGGGGCTCCTGATGGGCAGGGCGGGAAAATTCTGCCACGAGACACACCCCGCACCCCGTGGGGAGCCCGCCCTCTGTCAGCCCTGGGCGTGAACCGCCGCGGCCCACACCTTTAAAAAAATATATTTGTATTGATGTCAGAGAGAGGAAGGGAGAGGGAGAGAGGGAAGCATCCACGAGGAGAGAGAATCATGGACCGGCTGCCTCCTGCACGCCCCCCACTAGGGATGGAGCCCCCAACCCGGGCCTGTGCCCTGACGGGGAATCGAACCCTGACCTCCTGGTTCACAGGTCGACGCTCAACCACGGAGCCAGGCCGGCCGGGCACAAGCCTTTCTTCGTTAACGTGCATTCGCCTACACGTTCAGCTCAGACATTCCGACGTCACCTCCTCCAGGACGGCCACCCTGACCTGCGGGGGGGAGCTCAGTGGCCCCCTGAGCTCCCACTGCCCTAGCTCATCGGCCAACATGGCTCTTTGGCTCAGCTCCCAAGCTGCCCTCACTGGGCTTGGGCTCCTGGCACCCTCGGCCGTGCCTGGCGCCTCAAAGACGCTCCGTAGCTGCTGGAGCCACCCGGCGCCCCGATACCTCGCCGCTCCGCGGAGGGCTGCACCCTGCTCCCCCGTGGGGCGGAGGGGGGGTGCGGGGCGGGGGGGGTGCAGGCTGTCCGGGAACGGAGGCAGCAGGAGATGGCACATGGGGGAGGGAGGGCTGGGAGGGGAAGCAGACTCACAGCCAGCCAGGAAGCGTCCCCACCAAACAGGAAGCCGGCGGGAGGCTGGGCAAAGCTTCCGGAGACGGGAGGGGGCGGGCCGGGCCCGCAGCTGGACTGGCCGCTGGTCCGGCCTCGGATCCTGCTCAGCCTCGGCCCAGGGGAGCGAGGGGAGCGAGGGGGCCTGCAGGGGGGCTGCAGGGGGGCTGCAGGCGGCTCCTCTCCGCCCACTCTAACCAGAGGTCCCAGGGGCGCGTTAGGAGGTGATGTGATCGCTTGTGGTTTCCAAGCCGAGACAGCCACAGAGCCCCCGGCAGGACAGCTGAGCGGCTCTGGGGGGAGGCGGGAGGGCTGGGGAGACACGTGGGAGGTGTTTGGCCGAGGCAGGTTGGTGCAATGAGGGGAACGGGGCCTCGGGTGGTGGAGGCGGGGAAGCCGGGGTAGAGGGCTAGGGAGTGCAGGCGGCCTGACCCCGCGGCTGCTCCAGCCCACCCCACTCCCGGCCGGCGTGGCTCAGGGGCTGAGCATCGACCTAGGAACCAGGAGGTCAGGGTTCGATTCCCGGTCAGGGCACAGGCCCGGGTTGCGGGCTCGATCCCCAGTGGGGGGTGTGCAGGAGGCAGCGGTCCGTGATTCTCTCTCAGCGTGGCTGCTTCTCTCTCTCTCTCTCCGCCTTCCTCTCTGACATCAACAAAAAGCAGCATCTCCCCCTGCGGGAAGCTCTGGGTCCCACGGGACGTGTCTGCTTCCCCCGGGTCTGTCCTGGAGCAGAGAGGGGGCGGGAGCCGGAGGGCACAGACGGCCAGGACAGCCAGCACACCTTCCCCAGGCCTCCTCAGGGCCCCCGTGGTTTCAGCCGGCTCCGTGCTGGACAGCTCCCAGCTCGCAGGCGCCAGGGCTCAGCCTGGCTCTACCTTCTCACCAGGCCCTGCCCCGGGCACTGCCAGCCAGGCCGCTGAAGAGGGAGGGGCCAGCCCGTCCTCACCCACAGCCCTTCACCTGCCACCCGCGTGTCACAGAGAGAGTCCATTTCCCATCCTCTCTCGAGGGACCATGCCCACCTCCCTCCTTCCCTTCGTAGCAACCAGACCCTCAGCTCCCCGGGGACCCCAGGGGCCAGGCTTTAGCCCGTCCCATCCCAGCAGCCCCTGCTCCTTCCCAGGCAGTGGGTCTCCCCCTTCCTGGGGGGGGAGAGGAGGCTCGGTCACAGCCAGTCCCCCCACTGCTCAGCCTGACCCTGACTGAGCCTTGTGGCCCCGCCTGGAGGGTGCCCTGTGCTCCCTGGGGCCGTGCAGGCCAGGCAGCCCGGGGTTTGGGGGCGGATGGCCCCGTCATTCTCAATCTGCCCCCCCTCCCTCTGACTCACTAGTGGGGGTGGGGTGGGGTCCTGGGAGGGAGAAGTGGGAGCCCACCTCGCAGGCCAGGGGAGGGGTCACACCTGGGATGGGTTCAGGGTGGGCCTGGGGGTCTCCCTCCAGCCCAGAGCCTAGGGGGCAGGCGGCAGAGCTGCAGGAGGGGGTGGGGGGGAGCTATATCTGCATACATTTGCATGCATTTGCATAAGCGCACCTCCCAGCGCAGCCTGGCTCCATACCCTCCCTGCTTAGGCTGGGAGTATGGGGGCCACGGAGCCCACGGCGCCCTGGCTGGGCCCCACTCAGAGAGGCTGTTCCCTGCTCTCCGCCTGACAAAGAGCACCCCCCCCCGCCCCCCCGCACACGCCGCCTCGTCTGACAGCCTGTCACTCACGCTGCAGGGGTGACACCTACACAGCCCCCTCCCCGCCCCCTCTCTCCCTGGAAGGAGGTCCTGGGAGGGAGACAAAGATCAGAGAGGAGCCCTTTGTCTCCCAGAAGAGGAGAGAGCTGGACCCCTGAGCCCCATCCTGTCCTCAGGCCCCACTGTGTCCTGTGAGAGGAGCCGGCCGACCACGGAAAACATGGGCGCAGGTCGGGGTGCTGAGCGCACAGAAAAGACAGCAGCAGCCCGGCCGGCGTGGCCCAGGGGCTGAGCGTCGCCCTAGGAACCAGGAGGCCAGGGTTCGATTCCCCGTCGGGGCACAGGCCCGGGCTGTGGGCTCCATCCCCAGTGTGGGGCCTGCAGGAGGCAGCCGGTCCATGGTTCTCTCTCATCATGGATGTTTCTCTCCCTCTCCCTTCCTCTCTGGAATCAATAAAAATACTTAAAAAGGAAGCAGGAGAAGGGGTAGGGGTGCCAGTCGGGGGTGACAGTGTTCGGGGTCATGGGTGAGTCAGTCACCTACACCTCGCTGCCCCCAGCACCGCGGTGCCCCACCCCTGCCCCCCAGTTCCCCAAGGGCAAGGGGCCTGGCGGACTCAGCAGGCGGGCGAGGCCCTGCCCAGCTCCCCGCAGCCCTTCCTCAGGCATCAACGGCGGTCCCGGGAACCAGCAGGGCCGGCCGCAGGGGCTGGGAGCAGGGGCTGGCGGAGAGGTTCGGAAGGGATGGGATGCTCAAGCGACCGCACACGTCTGTACACCTCCCGGCATCTGGTCTCGTGGGCGTGACGCCCCCCTCAGCCCGCACACACGCGAAGGCAGGCGGGACTGCCTGGCAGCCAAACTGCAAAACCCAAGCCCCTCAGGGCAGTGGGAGGTGCCGGCCGGCCAGGTCCACCCCGACCCAGGCCCACCCAGACCGACACTGGCACCGCCGTGGGCTCAGAGACTTGCATGCTCTCTCTGCAGGACTCGGACCGCGGAGGGTCGTGGGCCAGGACACGGGCAGGGCTGGCTCAGTGGCTCGAGGACGCGGACCATCTGAGCAGCGTCTCGTGCACTTCCACGGCTGCCCAGGGCAGGAGGGGGAGACCCCCGGGCTCAGGAAGGTCAAGGTCGGCCCAAGGTCGGCCAGCCGGGCTGAGAGCCGCGCCGGGCGGCTGTCTGTGGAGCCGGCCGTTGGCTCTGGCACCGGCGGGAAGGGGTTACCGCCGCCCCCACTGGTGTCTGCAGGTGCCCATCGCAAGAAAGGCCCTCAGCCGGCCGGGCAGACGACGGCGACGGGCGCGGGGAGATAACGCGCGTTCTGTCCTAACTGCGGCCGAGAAACAGGGCCGCTTGTTGGGGGGCTTGGACAATGAGCACAGCTGGGGCGCAGGGCGGCTGAGCTGGGGACGGGCCTGCCCCCGCCGTCTGCTCTCCCACAGGCTCAGGAACTAACGCCAGGTTGGGCCGGTCTGGGTTGGGGGGGGCTGAGGAACCCCCACACAGGCTGAGCCCCAGACCCAGAGGTGCAGCTCATTGTGCAAGGTCACACAGCCCTGAAGAGCCAACGCCAGAACTCGAACCCAGCGCATCTGAGCCGCTATGGGATCACCGCCCCTCTGAGACTCTCTGGGATGGAGCCAGCCGTGGGCTGGGCGGCCTGGGCTGCCCGGGGACTGGGTGAGCCCAGGGCTGGGTCAGGCGGCCAGTGGTCTGTGGACAAGCTCCCTCTCCTCCCCACTTTCCCCCCCACCCCCCCGCAGGGTGGGCAGTGGCGGCCTCCGGGAGATAGGGCTCTGGGGGCAGTGGAGGCCACACAGAGGGCAGGGCTGGGCTTTCTTGCGGCCGGGCCCAGGGCGGCCACATCTGGAGCAGCCACAGGGCCGGCCGGGGCAGGAGACAATTTGGGCCTCGCTCAGCCGTACACAGCATCCTGACTGTGAGCTGGCGAAGGGGCATGTGGGGAGGGGGAGGGGGGAGGACCACAGATCCGTTCAGAACCGTGCGAGGAAGAGCTGGCCCAGGGCAGGGCTGGGCAGGGGCTGGACACACACGCACATGCACACATACACACGTACACACATGCACATGTGCACACACTCTTATGCACAATCCACACATCCACAGTGTGCACAGGCACAGATGTATGTTTGCACACCAGATACACGTGTGTGCATCGCAGCACGTGTGTCCACGCACCTGCACGCACATACACATACACACATGTTCACACAGCAGGTGCACATGTGTGCAGAGCAGCACGCATGTTCACACACACATGTGCGTACGTGCACACACACTGCAGAAGAGAGATCCTTGGCCAGCAGCCGTGTTCTGGGAACTCGGTGCTTGGGGGCCAGTGCCCTGAGGCCGACCTCGGCCTGACCTCGGGCTGTCTGTGTGTCCTCCGAGTGAGTCAGGGTGTCTGGCCTGCAGGGAAGATCCCTCAGGGACTGGCCCTGCGCCCTCATCATTCCATCCGGGCTTGACCGCCACGGCCCACACCACCCAGGCTCTAAACAAAGCCTGACTGTGGACTGAAGGGGGGCTGGTCCGTGGGGCCTCCCCAGGGAGGACAGCTGCTTCCTGGCCAGTCCAGAGGCACAGGCCCCAGCGCCGTGTCCGACTCCCTGCCCTTCTCTGTTCTTTAAAACAAACAAACAACACTTGTATGGATTTCAGGAGGAAGGGAGACGGGGAGAGAGAAACATCCAATCCACGCTGAGAGAGCATCATGGACCGGCCGCCTCCTGCACGCCCCACACTGGGGATCGAGCCCGCAACCCGGGCCTGTGCCCTGACCGGGAATCGAACCCTGACCTCCTGGTTCCTAGGTCGACGCCCAGCCACTGAGCCACCCTCCCCGCTCTTTTGCCCCCATGGTCAGTGGGCCAGGCAGGCCTGAGACGACCCCCCACCCCGGCAGGCACAGGGCGGCCACAGGGCCCCTCCTGCCTGGCGCGTGGGGTGCACGCGGACACGGCGGAAGTGGGTGCTGAGATTCCGTGACGCTCGGGAAACACGCGGGCTTTGTTGCCGTAGCGACGGGCGACCGGGTCAGCGGGCAGCAGAGGCAGCTGCCGGGCTGATGGTGGAAAACAGCCCACGCGTCAGGCCTGGCTCTGGGCAGGGACACCCGGGAGGCGACGTTCCCCGACACCTGGGGCCCCGGGAGCTGGCCTCCCTCAGAGCAGCCCTCAGACCTCAGATGGGGGCGCTGTTCCCCGGGCCCTGAGTCCTGGCAGCGGCCACAGCCCCGGTCCCTTAGACAGACCCTCAGGCTGTGAGCAGGGGAGGAGAGTTTATGTCCCCACCCCCACCCCGGGGCACCAGGCAAGCGTTCCACGGCCTCTGGGGCTCTTCCAAAGGCAGATACCCTGAGGGTGGGCTGACCTGCCCCCCATGGCTGACCCGTCCCCCGGGCCCCTGTGGCTGACCGTCCTTTGCACAGGCTGGGCCTGCAGCCCCCGACTTTGCCCCAATTCCTCACGGACTGCCCCGCGCCCGTGGGTGGAAGCCGGCCGCCCTGGTGTGACAGGTTTGGGATGTAAATACTCCCCAACAAAGCCGGGTGTCAGCCTCTCGAGCGTGTGAGCTCAGACGGAGCCAAAAATAGCAGCCAGCGCGGAAATCCACCCGCGGGACCCGCAGCTGCCCCGGATCGGAGGGCGGCCCGGCCGGCCGAGGAGGGCGCCCGCCGGCTCTCCCCCAGCTTTCCTACGTTTGTGTTTGTGTTTGATGAACCTTTTCGCGGTGGTCGTGACATCAGAGGAAAGTCCCAAGTTTTAGTGCAAGGAACCCTCCCTCCTCCACCCCCCACCCCCCGCCCGGAACCGTTTCAGGGTATTGCTGACAGGCCACCCTTCCCGACGTGTGTTCATTTCATTTGCCACAGTCAGAGCATCCTGCGGACACCCCACACCCTCCGCTGGCAGAAAATGACACGGCCCAGCCGGCATGGCTCCGTGGCTGAGCGTCGACCTATGAACCAGGAGGTCAGGGTTCGATTCCCCGTCAGGGCACAGGCCCGGGTTGCGGGCTCCATCCCCAGTGTGGGGCGTGCCAGAGGCAGCCAATCCATGATTCTCTCTCACCATTGATCTTTCTGTCTCTCCCTCTCCCTCTCCCTCCTCTCTGAAATAAAAAAAATATATATTTTTTAAAAGAGAGAGAGAGAGACCCTTTGGAGCCTCGAGCTCCATGTCCCTATGCTGACGCCTTGGGCACATGATGTCATGTGCACACACAGTAGGTCCACATTGCTGGTTCACGCAGACAAGTCTCTCAGAACTGCTGCCCGTAGAATAACAGGGGTGGCAGAGCCCTGCGCCTGATGGGCAGGGAGCCCCATGAATCTCAGCCGGTCGGCTCCCCTCGGACCCAGCCCATGCCCTCGAGTCGGGGGGGGGGGGGGGTTGAGGGGGGGGCAGCCTGGTCAGAGAAAACAACAGTGGGGGGCCCTGTGCCAACAGAAGCTGGCCCCCCGCGGGCAGGGCGGGGTGCTGGTCGGCGCCCCAGCGACAGGCAGGAAGGGCAGGGCCGGGGGAGGCTGGGTCCCCGTTTCCAACCACCACCCCGTGTCCAGATCCTAATCGGCCAAGATCCTAATCGCGCCCCGTGAGCAGCAGCTGGCCACCTCCGTCTTCCCGGGGCCGGGGTGGGGGTGGGGACCCGCAGGTCACGCCCCGTGGTCTGGGGAAGACGAGGGAGGGGCACGGAGGGCGGAACCCATCACGGGATTCGCACATGAGCGACCTTAGAAGCCGCGCGTCTGTCTAGGGTTCGAGCGACAGGGAACGGGGGTGGTAACATCACAACAGAGCGCAGCACACACACACCCGGCCGGAGAGAGAGAGAGGGAGAAGGTGCAGGAACTGTGACCGGCCTTGCTCCTCGCGTCCGGGGTTACGTTTCTCTCTCCTCTCCCTCCCCCTCTCCCTTCCTCTCTGAGATCAATAAGATATGCTTAAAAGTAAATAAACAAAAGCGGCCAGGAAGCGCTCTGCGGGTCCCGAGGCCGCCTGGTGACAGAGGCGATGCTCTCCCCACAGAGGCGGCTCAGTGCCCGCAGCGCCCGCGGGGGACCTGCCCGCCCCGGGAAGAAGGGCCCTTCTGTTCCCCTGTGGGCGCCTGAAGGCACGGCCCCGGGAAGGCGTGGGCCCCGTGCCCGCTGCTGGCAGCCGCCCTCGCCCGGCACAAGGAAAACTGTGTCTCCGGGGCCCGGGGGGGAGGAAGCTGCCAAGATCAGGTCAGTGTCTTTCGAGGCGACGGGAGAGACAGAGGCCCGGGGACACCAGGACCCGCCCCTCTCGCTCAGAAAGTGGCGTTCGCTATGGAGCCAGTCGCCACTGGCACTCGGTGCATGCCAGTCACTGATGCACGTTACCTTTTAAAAAACTCGCATTTAGCCCGGCCGGCGTGGCTCAGGGGTTGAGCATCGACCTAGGAACCAGGAGGTCACGGTTCGATTCCTGGTCAGGGCACAGGCCCGGGTTGCGGGCTCCATCCCCAGTGTGGGGCGTGCGGGGGGCAGCGGTTCCATGATTCTCGCTCATCATGGATGTCTTTCTCTCTCTCCCTTCCTCTCTGAAGTCAGTAAAACATCTGTATGTTTTGAAGAGAATTATGACGTTTGGCTGGGAGGGTGGTGGTTAGCTGGAGCTGGAACCAGAATGGAGAATAAGAGAACGTTTGCGCTGGGCCCGGGAGCTCAGCTGGTTGGAGTGCCGTCCCCAGGTTGTGGGTTCAACCCCCGGATGGGACACAACCGAGAATCAACCAGCAAACACATAAGCAAGTGGAACAGCCCTGGCCGGTGTGGCTCAGTGGATAGAGCGTCGGCCTGCGGACTGAAGGGTCCCGGGTTCGATTCCGGCCAAGGGCATGTACCTGGGTTGTGGGCACATCCCCGGTGGGGGGTGTGCAGGAGGCAGCTAATCGATGTTTCTAGCTCTCTGTCCCTCTCCCTTCCTCTCTGTAAGAAATCAATAAAATATATTTTAAAAAAACCAAGTGGAACAACATATTAATGTTTTCTCTCTCTTCTGTTCTCGCTATCATCAATTTAAAAAAAAGAGAGTAAGAATGTTTGATACGCCCAGCAAACTGGGAGCAAATGCAGAGCCAGGAGCACCGATCCAGCTCCCCCTACCCCCACAACCTGCTCACGGACCCCACCACCCCCACCCGCCAGGCGGGCATCTGCACCCCCAGCCCCAGTCGGTCAGTCGGTCGGTCGGAGAGGAAGGACGGACCATACACAGGCCGCCTCCAGCCCGAAGATGCCCAGAGGGTGGGGACCTCTGGCTTTGGCTGGGCAGCTGCTCCCTCTGGTGGCGGCGACGGGAAGTGCATGTTGTGCAGACAAAAGGGGACCAGCTGGGCCCCCAGCATCGCTCCCCGCGGGGGGGGGGGGGGGGGGGGCGGGGCAGGGGGGGTTGGGGGGGCCCCCCTTTAACTGGGCACCTCAGGCCGCAGCCCCGGTCCCTGCCCTTGGAGCAGCGAATGGGCAGCACCAGCCTGGTCCCCAGGGCTCCTGAACGGACAAGCCTGCCCCGGGGAGAGGCGGCCAGCTGCTCCCTCTGCACAGGCACAGCCCTCGGGGGCATCTGGGCCACAGCTGAGTGTCACCCCCTCACGACCCTGCCCTGGGCTCACCTCTCCTCGCCCACAAAGCCGGCTCTGCCCAGGGGCCCGCAGCCCCCGCCCACAGGGGCTGAGTCTGCAGCGGGCGGGGCGGCCGCTGTGGAGGGTTTGTGCCCGGGCACCCATGTGCCACCTCCGTCCTCGCTCTCTGGACCGGGTCTCCCCGCCCAGACCCCTCCTGGGTTTTTTTCACAGATTAAAAAATATCTTTCTTATTGATCTCAGAGAGGAAGGGAGAGGGAGAGAGAGAGAAACATCAAAGATGAGAAAGAATCAATGACCAGCTGCCTCCTGCACGCCCCACACTGGGGATCCAGCCCGCAACCCAGGCACATGCCCTGGCCAGGAATCGAACCCTGACCTCCTGGTTCATAGGTCAACACTCAACCACTGAGCCACGCCGGCCGGGCTCTCACTGGTTCTTGAATGGCCGGCCCCGGGCAGAGGCAGGCCTGGTGACCCTGCCCCCGCTGCCAGCCTCCGGGCCCCCCACTCCCCTCTCCCCGTCTTGGCCTCCCTTTCGGAAACACCTTTTTCCTGCCCGTGGTCACCGTGCTTCCTGGCAGGAAGGGGCCTGTGACTCGGGAGGGCTATTCAGAGCGCTCGCCCGGCCCCTCCTTCCAGGCCTCACAGGGGTCGGGGCCCGGGGCTGCCCGGGAAGATGCCCCGGGCGTGCTTTCAGAGGAAGGGAGAGGGAGAGAGAGAGACATCAGTGAGGAGAGAGAAGCACGGACCGGCCGCCTCCTGCACGCCCCGCCCTGGGGATCGAGCCCACAACCCGGGCCTGTGCCCTGACCGGGAATCGAACCCGGGACCCTTCAGTCCACAGGCTGATGCTCTATCCATGGAGCCAAACCAGCCAGGGCCTCGCTCATCATGGATGTTTCTCTCTCTATCATCTCATCTCTGAGATCAATAAATATATATATATATATATATATATTTTATATAAAGCCAGGGATTGACATTCCAGTGTCTCTCTCTCCCGGGGTCTCCCTGGGGCTCTGCTCAGTGCTGGCCCGTCCAGGCCGCGGCCGGGTCTGCGCGAGGCAGATGGCACCAAACAGACCAGGCGGCTCAGTCCGGGCCACTGGGCACGGCTCCTCCTGGCTGAGATGCCAGGTGTCCGGGCGGACCGTCCGTGGGGACCCACTGCCATGGAGACACCCCCACCCACCCCCACCAAGGCATGTATTCTGGCTCATGGGCTGAGCTCAGCATTTCACACATACACCCCCCTTCCCGTGAGCTTTGCCGCGGCCACATCTGCGGCCCGGCTCTGTGTCCACGGCCCTGGCAGCAGCCTGGGCCAGGCACTGAGCCAGCTTCGCCAAACAAAACCCCGGCCGTCCACTGCCCCTCCCCCTCCAAGGGCCCGGCAGTCGGGACCCAGCCGGGCCCAAGGGACCATGTGTCTCCCACCCGTCTGACCCTCAGACAGGGAAGCTCCTCAAACACCCCTCTGGGGAGAAATCCACCCAGAAACACAGTCTGCAGGGCTGGGGGGGCGGGGGTGAATGTTGGCGACACCCTTGCCTTTGTCCGGTCGCTGTGCCAGCCTGCGTTTACCCTCAAAGGACCACGGGCAGCGGGAGCCAGGGGCATCCAGGTCGGGGTGAACGTGAGCTCTGTGCCTCATGTTTGAGATCCCCCCCCCCCGCCCCCTGGTGCCCCTCACGATACTGTGGTGCAGGCATCACTGTACCCATTTTACAGGTGAGGAGACTGAGGCTCAGGCGGTTGCCCAAGTCAGGCTGGCTCCACAGAGGGCCCAGGAAGCAAGGAGGCGCCTGTGAGCCAGCCGGGGAGATGCCAGCCGGACTCCACGGTGAGACGAAGGATCGGACATTCAATCCTGCCTGTCCGTCACTGGGGGACAAACCCATCCCACTCCCCGCTCCCCAACCCCCAGGAACCAGCGAGCAAGTATTTCCTGAGCCCCGACCGGGTGCCAAGCCCCAGCTCGGCCGTCCAGAGGCCAGTCCAGCCGCGTGTGGCCGGCGGGCGCCTCTCTGCCCCGGGCGGCCTCTCCTGACCGTATCAGCACGCCAGCCCCGAGGCATCTGGCCCGGCCCAGCCTTCCCCAACACAGAGGCCTTTGTCTGGGACGGACGGGGCCACGGGAGTGTCACTGTCGCTGCGGCCGGCCTTCCCGCCCCTTCCCACGGCCACCCCAACCCTGTGGTCACTTCCGGGGCCTCCCCACCCAGCGGCCTCGGCTTTCTCTCGGGCCGGGGCTGGTGGGAGGGAGCTGGAAGGTGACTCAGGGGAGCCACGCGGCCTTAGCAGACGGGCCCTGTGAGGAGAGGGGGCACCAGTGACGGGAGGGAGAGACCCGGACGCCCCCAGAGATGTGTACACGGGGAGGGGACAGCTTACGAGGCCCGGACCCGCTGCCCAGCTGGCGCCCGCCCGACACAGGCCCGATTCCCGCACGACTTCCGTTCTCAACTCTGAGGACCAGGTGAGAAACGGATCCACGTCTAAGACATTCGCTGGCACCCACAGCGGCTCTGACTCCGTGAGATCGGCCCCAGGGACACCCTGGGGGACGGGCTCTCGCGGAGCTTTCATTACAAGGCAAACCCGAAGGTCGTGTCAACACAAACGCAAGAGCAAAACGAACGCTAAACACACGTCTGTCCGCAGTTAGTGGTTGAGCATCGACCCAGGAACCAAGAGGTCACGGTTCGAGTCCCGGTCAGGGCACACGCCCGGGTTGCGGGCTCGATCCCCAGTGTGGGGCGTGCAGGAGGCGGCCGATCCATGATTCTCTCTCATCATTGATGTTTCTCTCTCTCTCTCCTTCTCCCTTCCTCTCTGGAATCAATAAAAAAATATATATATATTAAATATATTTTATTGATTTTTTACAGAGAGGAAGGGAGAGGGATAGAGAGTTAGAAACATCGATGAGAGAGAAACATCGACCAGCTGCCTCCTGCACACTCCCCACTGGGGATGTGCCCGCAACCCAGGTACACGCCCTTGACCGGAATCGAACCCGGGACCCTTCAGTCCGCAGGCTGACGCTCCATCCACTGAGCCAAACTGGTCAGGGCAAAATATATATATTTTTAAAAATTGAGTAGAGCGGATGGATTGGGTGGGGACGGTGGCGTGGGCCGCACAGGACGTGCGTAAGGAGCTGAACCACCTCCATGAGCAGGTGGGCCTGGCCTGCGTCTCAGCCGCCCGCCCGCCCGCCCGCCTCCCTTCACGTCCCCAGGGTCACAGGAAACGAGAGGCGACATCCCAGGCCCCTGGAGGAACTGGCCTGAGCCAGCTTCCCGGGAGGCAGGGGGGCCAGATTCGAACTCGAGGCTGTTTACGGAAGAGGGTGGTTTCTAAGTGGAAGGAGAAACTAAAAGTGCTTTTGGCCCGGCCGGCGTGGCTCAGTGGTTGAGCGTCGACCTATGAACCAGGAGGTCAGGGTTCGAGTCCCGGTCAGGACCCACGCCCGGGTTACGGGCTCCATCCCCAGTGGGGGGCGTGCAGGAGGCGGCCGATTCTCATCACTGATGTCTCTCTCTCTCTCCCCGTCTCCCTTCCTCTCTGAAATCAATAAAGATAAAATAAAAGTGTTTTTAATTATGGTTTTGTGACGAGGGGCCAGGAAGGGGCACCGGCCGCCAAGTATTGCCACAGTTCTCAGCTCCCCGAGTCCCCAGCCTGGGCTGTGGTTGGTCCGTCACCCCGACAGCCCTGCTCACCCCCCTCTCCTGCCAACGGACACGTCACCCCTGGACGCGCCGGGAGAGGGCACGCGGAGTGCCAGGAGGGCTGGGCGGGGCGGGGAGGGGCCCCGCTGCGTGGCTCAGGGCCCATCCGCCCCTCCGTGAAGGGGACCAGGGCGGGAGGGGCCGCCGTCTCTGGACTTGGGCATTCTAGCTTTTCTAAAGGCCAAACCCTTTAAAAACTCAAAGGACTTTTAAAATAGATTTTTTTTTTTTTTTATCGACTCCATAGAGGAAGGGAGAGGGACAGAGAGAGAGCTAGAGACATCCATGATGAGAGAGAATCGTGGATCGGCCGCCTCCTGCACGCCCCACACTGGGGATCCAGCCTGCAACCCGGGCATGTGCCCTGACCGGGCATTGAACCCTGACCCCCTGGTTCATAGGTCAACGCTCAGCCACGGAGCCACGCCGACCGGGCCCTAAACTCTTTTAAATACCGCCTGGCGAGACACGGCGGCCAGGCCCGAAGAACTTTAAGAGAGAATCGGCCCTGATGGGAAAAGGGGAAATGAAGAGACAGATTTTCAAAGACGGACGGGAGGAGCTTCTCGCAGGCTGGCGATGTCTCCGGAGGGGCCTGGTGAGGGAGGAAGGAAAGAGGGTTCCTGTTTCCAGCTCCCCAGGCTCCCCAAGGAGATCTCAGAAAAGGCCCGAACGCTTGGACAGCTCACCTGCTCGCGGGCAAATCAACCTCGTTAAGGACCAAACCAACCTCCTTACGGACCAAACCAACCTCGTTAAGGACCAAATCAACCTCCTTACGGACCAAATCAACCTCGTTACGGACTGGGCTCTTCAGGGGGAAAGGGATGGAGACCCATCACACACTCCCGCCGGGCAAGGAGCACACAGCACCTGCACGGGATGGGGGGCCTCTCCGTGGTACTTGGATCCCCCCCAATTTTATTCATTCGGCCGACATTTATAAAGCACCTACTGTGTGCTGGGCTCTGCACCCAGTCAGAGAGGGTCTCTGGCTGGAAGGCAAGGAGATGATGAGGCCTGTGCACACACACCCCAATGATCCTCTCTCACCATGGATGTTTCTCTCTCTGCTTCCCTTTCTCTCGGAAATCAATATAATTTTTTAAAAGAGGAGAATGTGAAACCTGCCCCGAGGGTGCTCCTGGCGAGGGCTGCTCCCTCCCAACCCGGGAGGCTCAGGAAATCCACCCCCGAGACTGGAGCTCCCAGCTCCATTTCACAGAAGTGAAAACAGAGGCAGGAGTTTTCACTGAGGCACTGTCTGCTCTCACATCCTCCCGGCAACACAGGCAACAAACACCCAACGACGACACGCAGAGAGCAAACTTCCCCCAGAAACCCAAGGGGAGCTCGTCTTGGGGAGGAGAAAACAACACCCGTGTCCCAGCCGAATGCCAGAGACACCCACCCGGTTCAAAGAGGAACAAAGCGCACTCCTGGGCAGCCCCGGCCGGCCTGGCTCCGTGGATAGAGCATCCGCCCCCTGGACTGCAAGGTCCCGGGTTCAATTCCCATCAAGGGGGGCTGGTACCTCCGTTGCAGGCTCCTCCTCCCCGCCCCCAGCCCTGGTCGGGGCATGTGCCAAAGGCAACCAATGGATGCGTCTCTCTCACATCTCTCTCTCTCTCTCTCTCTCTCTCTCTCTCTCTCTCTCTCTCTCTCTCTCTCTCTCTCTCTCGTCTCCCGGGGGTGAGGATTAACAGCAAAACAAAACATTCGTGGGCAGGCTGGAGTCACAAGCACCCCTGCTCTGACCAGGAGGGGCTCCCTGTGTGAACCCCCTGCGCCCCTGTGAGTTGCGGGGAGGGGGGTGGGGACCCCACGTAGCGGGAACGCGCCGCCACGAGAGGCAAACGCAGGCCACGCGGAGCCCCTCGGCCTCGGATTTGAAGGATTTGAACGGGCCAATGGCCTCCCGGTGGCTGAAACAGGAAGCCAGATAACGGCGGGCGGTACAGCGGGCGGTGGGGCGGCGCGCGCTTCCCCAGAGCCGGCGCCAGCTGCGCCCCCGCCGCCCGGACAAAGTCCCCAGGACCCAGCAGCCGACTTCCCTGTGCGGGGCTGGGGCGGGGGGTGGGGGGAGCACAGGGCACCCTCCCTGCTGGGGGGCATCACCCCTACCTACCGCCCCCTCCTCGCCCCCTCCCCTCTGCGCCCTCAGCAGACCTGGCTGCGGCTCGATCCCGGGGGCTGGGTCTGTCCGCGCGGAGGAGAGAAGGGACCGCGAGGGCCCGAACCCCGAGCGCCCTCGGGGGAGCTTCCGGCGGCGATCACCCGAGCTCGCCCGCCTCCTCCAGGGTGTCCCCCGGGATCGCGATCTCTGGACGCGCGCCAAAGAGCGCAGCGCGGGGAGACGCGGGGACAGGGGGGCTCTGGGCACAGGTCCCCTGGCCCGGCGGGTCCGTTCCGCTCGCCCCGCGGGGATGCGAGGAGACGCGGCTGGGGCGCAGGATGAGGGCGCAGGACGTGGCGTCTCCACGCACTTTAAGCGGCGGGTCTTCCCGGGAAGGGAAACTGAGGCTCAGAGGTGGGAGTTGGCTCCTCCGGTGAGTCAGCCCCCGGATGGGCCGCGCAGCCTCGTAGGGACGACGGGACCCAACTTCCCGGGCAGCCGCTCCCCCTCGTGTGATCCCAGCGCCCCGGCCGGGCCTCCCTCCCCGGGCACCGCGCGCACCTCCCGGGACTGGCCCCAGCCCCCCCGCCCCCCGAGATCTGCCGGCCGAGCCCCGCTCAGTGCACCCCCCGGCCCCGGCCCCCGACCCCCCGGCCCCCCGGCCCCGACAGCCCGGCGCGGGCTACTCACCGGGGCGCGCGCGCTCGGGTCCCGGAGTCCGCGCCGCGGCCGCGCACAGCCGCGCATCCCGGGCAGCGCCGGCCCCGCTCCTCCGGCCTCGCGGAGAAAGTTGCCGGCGGCCGCGGGCGGGGGCTCCTCGCGCTCCGGCCTCGCGCTCGCTCTCGGGCGGCCGGCCCGGCCCACCCGGCGGAGGGAGGCGCGTCCGGAACAAAGTGGGGCCCCCGCGCCGGGCGGGGCGGAGCCTGGTGACCCGCGGCCCCTGCGCGCCCGGCCCTCCCGCCCCGCCCGCTGCCGCCGCCTCCCGCGCGGTCCCCGCCGAGCTCGCCCAGGGGCGGAGGCCCGGGTCCGAGCCGAACGGGTCACGGCCGAGCCCACCCACCCCCGGCCCTTTCCGCCGGCGCTTCCCGCCCCGCCTCCCGGGCGCGGAGAGGCGGCTGCGGGGGGCGCGCTGGGCCGGGCGGGCGGCGCAGCGGAAGCCGGAGCACAATCGAGCCTTCCTGCGCCCCGACCCGCCGCCGCCCGCACGCCCCTCGGGCCGCTCAGTGGGCGCAGGGCCCGGGTCGCCGCGCCTGGCTCCCCCCGCACCCCGCACACCCCCCGCTCTGGGCGCCCCCTCGCCGAGGCGGGGACGGGGTCCGAGCAGAACCGAGGCCCCACAAGTGCGGGCAATAGTAGCTGCTTAGTAAAATGCGTGACTTCTTCCCATTTCCTGACTCGGCCTCCGCCCCTCCCCTTAAAGGGCCGTGGGGGGGGCGGGAGGGGTAAAGAGGGGGGCAGGGGGGCCTTCCCGGATCGCCAGGAGGAGAGGGACCCGCCAGCTTGCTCGCCCTGTCAACCTTGAGGCTGATTCATGTCCAGGGAGGTGGTGGTGGGGGGTGGAGATGAGGGGGGGGCCGCTGAAATGGGAACCCCAAAAGCCTGCTCCCTGGGAGCAGTCGTGGTGCGCACCCCTGAGTCCTGCCTGAGCCCCCCCCCCATCCAGCCGTTAGGGTCACGGTGGCTGGACGCAGGGAATGTGGGGACAGTGTCCTCCCCACCCCCAAACCGGAAGGAGGGCCCAGGCCACGGCGCTGTCAGGGTTAAGTCTCTCCCACCGTGAAGGGCTGGGCACAGAGTCCTCCCTGCCCTGCTCCGGGGTCCCCAGGACGAGCCAGTGGCACGTGGACGGGGGTGGGGGGGGAGCAGGGGATAAAGGCCAGGGTGGTTGGGGGGCCGGGCAGAGGGGGTGAAACTGTGTGCACGGACTGGCGGGAGCAGCAGAGAGAAGCCGGACTGTGGCCGGGGCTGCGGGGTAGGAGCAGGGACCCCCCCACCCTGCCCCCCCATCCCAGGAGCCGGCCAAGTGCCTCCTTGTGATGGAGTTTTCCTCCAAAGCCAGGATGACTCAGGGGCTCTGAATCAAGCAAATGGATTTTCCTGAAAACGACCATCGATAAGAGGCAGAGAAGAGCCCGGCCTGGCTTGGGGAGAGCAGGGTGGAGGGGGGGCGGATGCCCAGGAGTGAGATTCAGGGGGGACGGGACCCTGGCCACTCACCATGGCCCCCACCCCGGCACCTAGAGGGTGGCCTCCAGGCCCTGCTGACCTTACGAAGGAGACCCCTTAACACTCAGTAGCTCCCCTGTTCCCCTCCTCTACCCACGGCTAGAGCCAGTCCCCAGTGGGGGCAGGAGATGGTTAACAAGAGGATGAAAGCCAGCAGCCAGCGGGGCAAACGCGTTTTAAAACATCCCCCCATGCCCCGCTGGCCGGCGTGGCTCAGGGGTTGAGCCTCGACCTGTGAACCAGGAGGTCACCGTTTGATTCCCGGGTCGGGGCACATGCCCGGGGTTGCAGGCTTGACCCCCTGGTGAGGGGCGTGCAGGAGGCAGCTGATCGGTGATTCTCTCCCATCATTGATGTCTCTCTCTCTCCCGTCCTCTCTGAAATCAATAAAAATATATTAAAACAAACAACAAAAAAACACCAGCCCCGGAGCCGGTCGCCCCCAAAGCCGCTCAGGCCTGGCTGGAGGTGAGCTCTGGGGGCCCCAGGAATCGCAGGGAGTGACATTTCCAAGCCCAGCTTCACTTCCTTGAGGTCCGCGGCCTGTTCTGACGCGTCTGGGCCCGTGGGGGTGGGGGCTCCGGCTGGACTTTGGGGACTGGAGCCGGCAGCCCTCCCTCCGGGGCCGGCCACAAGCGTGAGGCCTTGGCAGGCTGTGCAAACAGCACTGAGCCGTCTCGTCCCGAGCATTTAAAACGCCACTCACACTGCGAGGCGGAGCCCGAGGGAGCCTCTGGTGGCCTGCGCTGCGGGCACAGGGCAGGGTGGAAATTCACCGGGCATCCACGGCTGCTCCCTGCAATGCGTCACCTCAGTTTGCTCGTCAGCAAAGGGGGTGTGGGCGCCCAGAGGACAAGGCTCGGGGGAGCGCCCGGTGAGGTAATGGAGCAGCAGGAGAGGTTTGTACCAGCTCGGGCGGAGGGCACCAGCGCCCATCCCGGCCCCTCCTCCCCACCCTCCTCACGGGCACTCCGGCTGTGGGCTCAGTGCCAGCCGTCCACAAATAACCTGGCCCTCCCTTGTTTATGTCAAAGACATTTTTATTGATTTCAGAAGGAGAGGGAGGGAGAGATGGAAGCATCAATGAGAGAGAATCGTGGATCGGCTGCCTCCCGCACGGCCCCTGCTGGGGATCAAACCCGCCACCCGGGCGTGTGCCCTGGGCGGGAATCTAACCCGGCACCCTTCGGTCGCAGGCCGACGCTCTGTCCACTGAGCCACACCAGTCAGGGCTCACCTTGTCCTTTCTAACTCGACGCGATACCCAGGAAGGGGCTTCGTGGCGGTGGGATGGTGTGGGGCCCAGGCAAAGCCGGGGTCCCCATCGAGGCCACTCTGGCCCCGGACTGGCCCCCAGGGTCCCCCGGTGAGGAGGGCCGCCCGTTCTGACTGCTGGAGCTGACGGGGAGCGGAGAGGAAGTCTGTGGGGAACGGGCTGGTGCGGCCATGAGTGTTTTATGAGAGCGAGCGAGTCTTTGCCTTATCGGGAAGCCGGTTCCTCCCTCCCTCTCTCTCTTACCAGGAATGAGATGCGCCCAAAGCCATCAGTGTTTTTCCAAAGATGGCTTTTGAAGAGGAGCGCTTCTCCCGGGAAGGGGCGGGGGACGGTGAGAGGTGGGGCTGCCGGGGACTGGCCGCCGGGCTGTCCCCTTGAAGAATCGGGCGCGGTCGGTCGTGCCACGCTGGGGAGAGAGCTGTGGTTGGCACCGGCCAATTAAATTTAACCCACTGAATCCTGGCAGCCGCCCCAGGCACCAGGAACCACTTTAATGTCCAGTTTGCAGGTGGAAAAATTGAGGCCAAGTTGCTGGGAACCCCCAGCTGGTACCTGATGAAGCCAAGTTTTGGGGTTATTTTGTTTTTTTAAAAAAAATATATTTTATTGATTTTAGAGAGGAAGGGAGGAGAGAGAGATAGAAATATCAATGATGAGAGAGAAGCATTGATTGGCTGCCTCCTGCATGCCCCCCACTGGGGATCGAGCCCGCCACCCAGGCCTGTGCCCTTGGCAGGAATCGAACCCGGGACCCTTCAGTTCGCAGACTGATGCTCTATCCACTGAGCCAAACCAGCCCGGGCAGCCAAGTTTTTTTTCTAATTTCTCTCTTTAAAAATAAATTAATAAATATATTTTTAATTGATTTCAGAGAGGAAGCGAGAGGGAGAGAGAGAGAAACATCAATGATGAGAATCACTGATCGGCTGCCTCCTGCACGTTCCCTACTGTGGGTCGAGCCTGCAACCCCCGTCGTGTGCCCTTGACGGAACCGTCCCTGCGTTCCAGCGTCGTGTGTCCCAGTTGCCCCGTGGGCCGTGGGAAGGGCCCTGTCACCCTCTGCCCCTTTCACACTCTACACCCCGGCCCCGGGGGGTGCGCTGACTGACGGGCCTGCTGCGTGCGGGAGCTTCTCCCCATGTGCCTGGCGGCAGCTGCCCCACGGGGCCCACACCTGTTGCCGAGATCAGCTGTTGTAACCCCCTCCTGGGAGAGCAGGCCAGGTGCCCCGGCTTGGCCCGGGTCCTCCTTCCAAGGCAGGTGGGAAGGTGTGGCATCTGCCCATCACAGCAGCCGCACCTGGAGGGCTGCCTGGAGGAGGCGGGCCCGGGGTCTCAGCTACAGACTGGATGGTTCTCTGGTCTCCCCACCATCCTAGGGGACCCCCGCCCCCCCAGCTGTCCTAGGAGGTGGGGACGCTGTGGGCTCAGCAGCAGCGAGGCCCCAGGACCAGGACCAGGGCCGGGGGACGGCGGAGCCTGGGAATGCGCGCAGAGCTCGCGCCGTGTGGCCGCCCGGAGAGAATGCCATTCCCCACCGAGCCGGCCTGCGCGGGGCGCGGACTGGCCGGCACCGTGGGAGCGCGCGGACGCGGGGCCAACCCCGACAGCCAGGTCTGGGGGAAATGTCACCGAGGCAAAGCCCCCCACGGCCCCTGACGCCCAGACCTGCGCCCGTGCCAGCGCACAAAACCTCGCAGCCGAACACAGACGGGGCCTGGCCCCCGCGCCGTCTGGGATCGCACCCACGCCCACGCCCACGCGTCTCGGCCTCGCCCCCTCCCCCTCCCCCGCTCGCTCCGGGCCCGGCGGCCTGGACCTCCCTCCCGGCGGGCGCGGAGCCGGCCCAGGCCTCGGTGGGAGGAGCGCGGGGCGCGGCGCTCGGCTGACCCCTGCCGGCGCTCTGCTCTCTGCAGCCCCAGGGGGATCCCCAACCTCGCCATCCATGGGGGGGGTGAACCCCAGCTCAGAATCCCCTCCTATGGAGCCTGGAGCACCTTTAAAATAAAATAGAATAATAAAATAAAATAATAAAATAAAATTAAAATAAAATAAATAAAATAAAATAATTAAAATAAAATAAATAATAAAATAAAATAAATAAAATAAAAAATAATAAAATAAAATAATAAATAAAATAAATAATAAAATAAAATAATAAAATAAAATAATAAAATAAAATTAAAATTAATAAAATAAAATAATAAAATAAAGCAAAATAAAATAATAAAATAAAGCAAAATAAAATAAATTATATATACTATATATATATTGATTGATTGATTTCAGAGAGGAAGGGAGAGAGAGAGAGAGAAACAGCAAGGAAGAGAGAGCATCATGGACCGGCCGCCTCGTGCACGCCCCACGCTGAGGGTGGACATGCGCCCTGACCCGGGAATCGGGGATCGAACCCTGACCTCCTGGTTCGTTGGTCGATGCTCAACCCCTGAGCCACACCTGCCCGCCAGGCCTCAACCCCCCGACTTAAATGTCAATCTGATCCCCAGACACCTGGGCAGACACACCCAGATCCACCCGAGCAAACCTCTGGGCACCCGGTGGCCCGGGCCGAGCTGGCACCTGACAGGCCCCCTCCCGCTGCGAACGCCGCGCAGCTGAGCAAGTCCATCGGCCCAGACACATAGAAGTTCCCGCGTGGTTCCGTCCGCTGACCTGAGAAACCCCAGAGCCACGCGAGAGCAACAGAAAGGCCCGTTGTCGTGTCCAGCGGCTAAGTGTGGGGCGATTTCCTGCAACCGATACCCCGATACCCCCGATACCCCCGAGCGCTGCCCGTCGCGGCCTGACCGCAGGTAACGCCTCCCCGAGGCTGCGGACAGGTGTCATTCCCAACCTCGCCAGCAGGGGGCAGCCCTGCTCCTGCTCCTCACTTGGCAAACTAGGCGATGAATTTATTTATTTTTAAAAAATATAGTTTTATTGCCGAAACCGGTTTGGCTCGGTGGATGGAGCGTCGGCCTGCGGACTGGAGGGTCCCAGGTTCGATTCCGGTCGAGGGCATGTACCTGGGTTGCGGGCACATCCCCAGTAGGGAGTGTGCAGGAGGCGGCTGATCGATGTTTCTAACTCTCTATCTCTCTCCCTTCCTCTCTGTGGAAAATCAATAAAACATATATATAGTTTATATGTTAATATATATATTTAAAAATATATATATATAGTTTTATTTATTGCAGAGATGAACGGAGAGGGGAGAGAGAAACATCAATGAGAGAGAGAATCATTAACTGGCTGCCTCCTGCACGTCCCCTACTGGGGATCGAGCCTGCCACCCAGGCCTGTGCCCTTGACCAGAATCAAACCCGGGACCCTTCAGGCAGACGCTCTATCCATTGAACCACACCAGCCAGGGCGGGATGAATTTACTCGTAAATTATGACCGAAACACCTGCCCCATGGGAGGCACTTCCTGGGCTGCCGGGGAGAGCGGGCTGCTCTGTCTCGACTTGTCTCTGGACCGAAAGTCCCCAGTCCTTCCTCTTATCTAACTTCCCGCCACCCACCCGGCCTGAACGGAGGCGGCCCAGGTGTTGCCTGAGGCCAGCATTTCCCCTCTGCTTCCCTGCCCTGACCCTCTGCTGTCTGGCCCGGTGACCACAGAGGAGGTGGGAGCAGAAAAGGCGGAGTGTCCGGGAGGCCAGGGACGGAACTGCATCCCTGAGGGGGGACCCTCCCCTGAGCCTCCAGCCCCTGCCTGTGGCTGCAGCTGCCCAGGCCTCGGGGCTCAGGACATGGGAAGGTGCACAGTATCGAGCTCCTTCCCCCTTCACTCCCTGCAGCTGGCATGCCTGCACACACTCCCATGTGGGAGCCAGCCCTCCCCCCATACACATACAGACACACGCATGCATGCACATGCACACACACATGCACACATGCACACATGCACACATGCACATGCACACACACACACCACAGAGGCCTGTTCTCAGAGGCAGCAAGTAGCAGGGAGGCTGCAGAGGGAGCGGAAGTAGCTAGTGGCTCAGGCCCAGGGGCGGGAAGAGGAAGTGGTCATTTAAGGCATCCAGGCTGTTTCCCCAGCCCTGAGGCTCCCCGAGAGCGTCCCCCAGGCCCCCGTTCAGCTCCCCTGGCCCGCCCTTGGCCTTCACAGTGCACCCGGTGTTGGTGTTCAGTGCCCCCTCTAGTCCCCCCCTCACCCCAGTTCCTTTGCAGATGGATATCCCCATTTTCCTGCCTCCAAGCATTTAAAATATATATGTGTGTGTTGATTTCAGAGAGAGGAAGGGAAAGGGAGAGAGAGATGAGAGGGAATCATGGATCGGCTGCCTCCTGCATGCCCCACACTGGGGATGGAGCCAGCCACCCGGGCCTGTGCCCTGACCACGAATCGAACCCTGACCTCCCAGGTCACAGGCTGATGCTCAAGCCCTGAGCCCTGCGGGCCAGGCTGCCTCCAAGCATTTTACCTTCCTGGACCCCTAGACTTCACCGCCTCTGTGTTGGCCTGGCTATCGGGCTCACGTCCCCTGCAAACCCCCAGGAGTCCCAGGACCCGTCCTGGGGAACGTGAGTCGAGACTGAGGGTCCCCATCAGAGCCGCTGGGCCCCCCTCGACTTGCCTTGTCGCAGCCTCAGAACGCAGAGCCGACCCAGAACCACCCAGGAAGATCCAGAGCCGGAAAGAGCGGGAGACGGCACATCCCCACGCTGGCCCGGAGGCCGCCGGGCCTCCTGCCACCGCCCACCGCCCAGCGCCCAGCCCTGACCATACCATCGGTGCCGAGCAGGGGCTGCTGGCGGCTGGGCAGGCCCGTCTGGACCCGGCTATTTAACTGGGTCAGCCAGGGGCGCTCTGGGCACCTCCCAAGGACTGACGACGGCCTGTGATGTCAGCACCAGGCCCATCCCTGTGCGTCCGGTCGATGACCCACACACCTTTCGTCACCTCCACCCCAAAGCCCTCCCTGACCCCTGAGTCTTCTCTACCAGCAAAAAGGCTGTGGAAATCCCAGCCCAGCGCTGCGCAGGGAGGCGTGGCGACTGCAAGGTGGAAGGTTCTGGAAAAACTGCAGATAAGGCAGGGCCGGCGAGACCGCCCTTATCTCCAGCTCTGTCTGGACAGCTCCCAGGACCGGGGTCCTGACACCGTCTTGGGGTGGACGTGCCTGGGAAGTGCACATCCTGGTTGGCCCGGGGCAGTCCTGTGGCTGAGGGACAGCGTCCAGAATCATGGACACAGGCCGCCTCGTCCGTGGCCCTTCGAAGATTCTGCATTTTTCACAGATGACGAGTCCGCTGAAGGCTCAGAAGATGGTTAGCATTGTTAAGCCATGAAGTCCTTTTAGTGATATATATATATTTATATCTACCTATCTATCTATCTATCTATCTATACACCAGGTGTACCGGTTACTAATGCGGATTTTTTTCAATAGACGGAGTTACACATATGTTGATATAGTGGGTGCCCCAAAATTCACGCAAATTTACCGGTTAGTAATTCAGATACCGGTTAGTCATGCGGATTGGCCCTTTACCGGTTAGTCATGCGGATACCGGTTAGTAATGCGGATACCGGTTAGTCATGCGGATTGGCCCTTTACCGGTTAGTAATGCGGATACCGGTTAGTCATGCGGATTGGCCCTTTACCGGTTAGTCATGCGGATACCGGTTAGTCATGCGGATTGGCCCTTTACCGGTTAACACTGCGGATTCTGGAATCACCGTGGGCGAGCCCGGCCGGCCTGGCTCAGGGTGGAGCACCTGAGAGGCCTTCCAGTCTGGAAGGCGCACCCCAAGGCCTCTCTGAGGACAAGGTGCTCCTTTGTGGACTTTCCCTGGGACACTTCCCCCGGCAGGTGGGCATGACCTCCTGGTGTCCCAGGAGTCTGGGAGGCCACAGCCAGGCCAAGGAAGAAAGGGGGGGAGCTTGCCGCTTTGTAAAAAGGCGGGGGGGCAGGACTCCACAGAGCACCCCTCCGGGATCCTGAGAACTGGGAGGGGGGTGATCTCAGGAGAGAGAGCAGGACCTTCGGGCAGCAAGCCCGCGGCGTCCGGTCCGCCCGGTGGTGGCTCTGGAGTTTAATTCCTGGGCCTGTGTGTCTCGGCCGTGCTCAGCGGGCAGGACCAGGGACCCTCCTGGCTTCTCCTTCAGGCAGCACCGCCGGGCCTGGAACACGACCTCATCGTACAGGAGAGCCCGGTCCAAGGCATGGATGGCGTTTCCCATGGCGGAGGGCAAGCAGCGCCGGATAAACACTCATTTCCTGGATGATCAGAGGCTCGGTTTCACTCCTGGAGGAGCGAGCACTAACTCAGCAACGTGGGGTTTTATTTATTCTTTTAAAATATATTTTATTGATGTCAGAGAGGAAGCGAGAGGGAGAGAGAGAGAGAAACATCCATGATGAGAGAGAATCATGGGCCGGCCGCCTCCTGCACGCACCCCACTGGGGATCCAGCCCGCAACCCAGGCCTGTGCCCTGACGGGGAATTGAACCTGGGACCCTTCGGTCTACAGGCTGGCGCCCTATCCACTGGGCCACATCGGCCAGGGCAGCGAAGTGGGGTTTTCAAGGAAGCACAGTGTTAACGTAAAAAAAAAAAAAAAAAACATTGAAACCTGTAAAGAATTTTTGTGAGTTTATTTGAGTCAAACCGTCGACATATGCCAGGAAGCAGAACCTCGACGAATTGAGATGGTGCTCCGGGGAATGGTGGGGCTACATCTGAATTTATACATTTGCAATCAAAGGAGGGACACAGGTGGGTGACATGAAATTCATCGGTGACAGATTAAGGAGGAGGGAGAACAATTAACATGATAATGGCCCTGACCGGTTTGGCTCAGTGGATAGAGCGTCGGCCTGCGGACTGAAGGGTCCCAGGTTCGATTCCGGTCAAGGGCATGTACCTGGGTTGCGGGCACATCCCCAGTAGGGGGCGTGCAGGAGGCAGCTGATCGATGTTTCTCTCTCATTGTTGTTTCTAACTCTCTATCCCTCTCCCTTCCTCTCTGTAAAAAATCAATAAAATATATTAAAAACACACACACAAAAAAAACATGATAATGAAGGAATTTGTGGTATCTGTCCTGGGACCCAGATACAGGGAAGTCACAAGTGACCCAGACATTTCAAGGGCATCTTATCATAGATGCAAAAACACAGTTAGGCTCAGTGAAGGTAAAGGTTGACCCTGTCCGTGAAGATATCGGTTTAGGACATGACTACCCACTGTAACCTGTTTGTAGTCAGATATTTAATTTCCAGACCATCTTTGGTGGTGATTTTAGGTCTCTGAGTTTGCAAGACCGCCACGCAGGCCTCCCCTGAGCTTGTCAGGTCAGCATGTGGCTCCTTCCGTCCACCACAGGCTGGCCCGTAGGTGTGTGCGTGTGTCCGCCCCACCCACGTGTGCAGGCCCCCACCTCTCCTTGGACAGCAGGGAACACTGTGGGCACCTGAGGGGTCCAGAGCTGCCGGAGGAGGTGAGTTAGCACTGACTGAGCATCATCGTGTGTGTTTGGGGGGCGGCACCCTGTCCTTCAGGACCTCGCTGTCCCCCACAACACCCTGGGCATCACCCCCTTTCACAGAGGGGCTGCGCTGAGGACCAGGGCTCAGCTAGTGCGCGAAGGGGCAGGACCCCAGCTCAGACCTGTCTCGGTCTGGCGCCCAAATGTGTCCCTCACCCCTTGCGGGACACCCAACAGTGGGAGCTCCCCAACTCCCCCGTCCCCCCCATTCCCTGCGGGCGCGAGTTGATCAGAGTCTCAGATCACGTGTCCACCTTACCATCTGGCTGACGGGAGCCCCGTGGGAGGTTCTGAGCGCACAGTGGGTCCACAGGGCCGGCCGGAGCCGCGTCTCTCCCCTCCCACCGCACCCCCACCCCCACCCCCACCCCGTCACCTCCCCCTCCGCTGCCGGGGTCGGGAGGGGGGGCGCCCCGCGGGCCGGCGCCCTGACGTCAGCCAGCAGAGGGCTGAGTGCAGAGCCCGCAGCGGGCGGGGCCGGGACACGCCTTCCCGGATCCGCACAAAACGGCGCGCGCGGGCGCACGGGACACCCGCTGCCGAGCGCTTCCTGCAGAGCCGCCCGCCCCGCCCGCCGCAGGTGAGTGCGCCCGGTGAGCGCCCCGTGAGCGCATCCGCCGAGTGCGCCCCGGGCCGCGCGCCCCCGGGCCCAGCCGGCTCCAGGCGAGGGCGCCCCGGCTCCTGCGCTGCGCCCCCGGCACCGCGCGCCCCCGGGTCCTCCCCGCAGCCGGCAAAGTTGGAGGGAAAGTGGCGCGGCCGCGGGCGCGGAGGGAGGAGCGGCGGCGGCTGTCGGCCCGGCGGCGGCGCTTCTCTTTCCGGGAGGCGCCGGGTCCCTCCCCGCCGGGGCGCCCACGTGCCCTGAGCCGGGCGCCGGGCTCCCCCGCCATCCGCCGGCCCCACCGCGGAACAGCGGCCCCTCTGCGCGCCCCTGACGCCCACGGTGCGGCGGGGGGAGCAGGGCCTCGGCGCCCCCCGCTCCCTCGCGCTCCCGGCCTGAGGACACGGGGTGCGTTTTCCCTCCGCAAAGAACCGGGTGGAAGCGCGAGGCTCCCCCTCCACCACCCACGAACCGGTGCGCATGGGGCCGGTTTCCGAGCCCGAATGACCCACAGGGGTGCTGGGTGGCCTCAGTCCTTGCGGGGGGAGGAGTGAGCTCAGTTACAGCGAGTTGCAATATGTTACCCAACATGCAGCGGCCGGCAGGTGTTTCGTTTTGTTTTAAAATATGTTTTTATTGATGTCAGAGAGGAAGGGAGAGGGAGAGGGAGAGGGAGAGAAACATCCATGATGAGAGAGGATCATGGACGGGCCACCTCCTGCACGCCCCACACTGGGGAGGGAGCCCACAACCCGGGCCTGTGCCCTGATGGGGAACTGAACCCTGACCTCCTGGTTCCTAGGTCGAAACTCACCACTGAGCCATGCGGGCCGGTGGGGCCAGGCAGGTGTCTGTCCGCTCACAGGCGGGAGAATATTCTGAAGGTCCCTGTGCTGGTCATCTGCTCCCGCCCACGGTCCAGCCCTGGGGCAGCAGGTGAGGTCAGGCCCTTCCCTGGAGGCCTGGGCTCCAGCCGCCCACGCCCTGAGTGAGCCCTGACCTGTGGGACAGGCCCCTCTGGGCCACCCTTGGGGTCCTGTGATGGCAACACCGGGCTGTCCACTGGGCCGGACCACGGGAGGCCGGGGAGAGAGGGTTGGAAGGCAGACTGGCTGCTTCTTGACTTTGTGTGACCTGGGACGAGCGACGTCTCGCTGCTCAGTTCCTTTTGGGGTGGAGCGCAGGGACTGGGAACACACAGGGTCGGCCACTGTCCTCTCCCTGACCCCCCTCCTCCCAGGTGGGGTTTGGGGGGGGGACGACGGTGAATGTGCTCAGGTTCGCCTGCTCTCACTCAGCCATGGTCATCCTCTGGCCAGAGAGCGGGTCCGCAGCCCCCGGCTGCCCTCAGGCGGCCTTCTCGGCCGGGGACTGACCCTTGGACTCTGGGAGGATGTGGGGCTGGAGGGTGGACAGGGAAGGAAGTTTATCTGGCAGAGGACGTGGGCTGGGCCAGAGGAGGGGGGAAGGGAGCCCTGCCCCTTCAGAGGGTCCGGGGAGGACACGGGAGGAACTGAGGGGCAGACCCACCCGTGGGCAACGGGGCTGCTAGTAAAATGTGACATGGCACCCCCCACTGCCCCGGCCCCCCCACCCAGGCCTGCCCCGGCCCCCCCACCCGGGTCTGCCCCAGCCCCTTCCTTCCTGGCCCCCATGTTTTCTTTCTTAATTGCAAGCGTCTGTCTCAGGAGCCAGGGTTCCGGCCGGAGCTGCAGGCTGGGAGCTGCTTGCTGACCCTGGGGTGGCGATCAGTGAAAGAGGTGGGTGAGGAACGGGGTAGGCATGGCTGGTGGCGGAGGAGCTGGGACATGTGCAAACCTTGCAGACAGTCACCCGCCAGCTTTTCCCAGGAGCAGTGTGAGCGCCAGGTGAGGGGAAACGGTATTTTTAAAAAATATGTTTCTATTGATCTCAGAGAGGAAGGGAGAGGGAGAGAGAGAAACATCCATGATGAGAGAGAATCACGGATCGGCTGCCTCCTGCAAGCCTGACACTGGGGATGGAGCCCGAAAACCCGGGCATGTGCCCTGACTGGGAAAGGAACCCTGACCTCCTGGTTCCTAGGTGGATGCTCAACCACTGACCCACACTGGCCGGGCCCCGTGGGTACGTTTTCGTCAGGTCTGATGTGTGTTTGAATTTGGGGACCAGGTTTGCAGGAACAGAGTCCGCTTGAGGGAAGGCACCCACACGCTCACACACACACACACACACACACATAGACGCTCACACACACACATGCTCACACACACACAGGAGCTGTGGGGGCCGGGGAGGGCCGGGGTCCTGCTGACAGGAGGAGCCTGGGGCTCCCAGGTGTCAGTTATCGCCATGGTGACGCCTGGCTGCAGACGTTGCTTCCCAGGAATCCGTCTGACGTCAGCGCCCAGGGATTCCCATGTATGGTAAAGTGTGTAAATACGGAGGCGGCCGCCGTCCAGGCTCTGGCATTTCCAGAGCTTCCCCAGGAAGGCTGGGCGGAGTCAGTCCTCCACGCCTGGGGGGAGGGGGGGTTCGCAGGGGGAGCGGCCCAGCCCCGGGCAGCCAGAGCCCCCTGCCCAGGGTGCCCGCCGGCATTCGTTACCTGGGACGTCCCGGATGGAGCTGCCGGGGATGTCAGCTGCAAACACCCTTTCTTATTTTAAGTATCTTTTTATTGATGTCAGAGAGGAAGAGAGGGGGAGAGAGAGAGAGAGACATCCATGATGAGAGAGAATCACCGATCGGCTGCCTCCCGCACACCCCACACTGGGGATCGAGCCCCCGACCCCAGGCCTGGGCCCCGACCGGGAATCGAACCCGGGACCTCCTGGTTCACAGGTCGACGCTCAACCGCTGAGCCAGGCCAGCCGGCGGTAGCTTGTTTATAAAAACGAATTAAAGGGAAATCATTCAGACCTGTCAGCAGGGGATCAACCAATGGCTACCCCTCAACGTTGGCGTCATTCCAGCGGAAAGCAAAGCAACTTGATCCGTCGATTCCTCCGGGAGACGCATGAGGCCGCAGGGTTTCCTGTAAGGGTCTTGGCCCCAGCGTCTACCCCGGGAGACCTTCAGATTTCTGAGCTCCCAGGGGGCAGAGCTGAGCGGTGCCAGGCGTTGGGGGCCGGCAGAGCTGGGGGCCATGGGCCAGGGGTGAGGCCGGCTCCCTGTTTGGGGGAGAGACTCGTTCGTGTTCAGGCTCCGAAGCAATCCTAGCAAGCCCGGCCAGGAACCAGGAGGTCAGGGTTCGATTCCCGGTCAAGGGCACAGGCCCGGGTTGCAGGCTCCATCCCCAGTGGGGGGCATGCAGGAGGCAGCCGGTCCATGATTCTCTCTCATCATGGATGTTTCTCTCACTCTCTCTCTCTCTCTCTCCCTTCCTCTCTAAAATCAATACAAATATATAGGGTGTCCCAAAATTCACGCAAGAAGTAATTTGGATAGAAAACACAGGTTTATAATTAAAAATTGTAAATTTTTTATTGATCCATAAAGTACACAGTATAGGGTTATGTATGGAATAGCACAGCGGGTAAATGGCCTCCACGGCTTTGCTGGCACAGACGCAAAGCCGCGGGCTTCATTGGTCTTCCTTGTCCCTGCTCCTGGGCCACCATTGGTCCTTGGTCATGCTGATCAAATGGAAGGGATTGACATCAAAGGGCCACAGATATGAGAATCTGATCCAATCAACCCAGTAAAGTTAGGCTTTTATTTTTTGTTGTTAATGCTCACGCAAAATTCAAATCTTGCGTGAATTTTGGGACACCCTATATACAAGGAAATAAGGAATTCTCGTGAGATGAGGGGTAAGGCTGAGCAGAGGTCTCCACGTCCGTCGGCCACGTGTCCCCTGCCAGCGACCATCCCTCTCCAGCGAGGTCTCTCCCTGGGCTGGACGGTGCCACCTCCAAGACACGGGCCCTGGGCCCTGAGCCGGGGGCCCCTCCTCCCGCCTCCCTCTCCTTGGCTGCCCTCCTGACCCGGGGCCTGCGGGAAGGGCTGGGCTCCGTGTACCTGGCCGGATACCACAGGGCTCAGGTAACGTGAGAGCACGTCTCTGACGCCGCAAACACCTGGCAGGTCCCGACCGGACCACGTGCGTGCGTGGGTGGGGACCTGGGCTCTGCCCAGACGTCGCTCGGTGGCCCTGGGGAACGTGAGCTGCTGGACGGGGAGACGTGGGGTTTTTCCACTGGACACAGAGCCCCGGATGGAGGATGGAGCCGGGCGTCGCTTGACTGGTTGGAGCAGAGGGGCGTCTCCTCCGGGCACTTAAGGACCATCCACCTCTGAGAGGGTTTCTCTTTTTAAAAAAATATTTTTATTGATTTCAGAGAGGAAGGGAGAGGGAGAGGGAGGAAACATCCATGATGAGAGAGAATCGTGGATCGGCTGCCTCCTGCACGCCCCCCACTGGGGATGGAGCCTGCAACCCGGGCGTGTGCCCTGATGGGGAATCGAACCCTGACCTCCTGGTTCCTAGGCTGACGCTCAACCCACTGAGCCACACCGGCCGGGCAGCAGCCCTGAACTCTCGCTGAACCAGGCAGCGGGCCCCTGGAGTCCCCAGGGCAGGAAGGGCGGGATGGACTGTGGGGCCGGAGGGCTGTCCCCGGGGATGAGGGCACTCAGGCCCCAGGAGGGGTCCAAGGACGGTGCAGAGTCAGGTGCCATTGGGGAAACCCTACCTGCGGGTGTGTCCGGGACGTGCGTCAGCTGTGGCCCGTCCAGGCCTGCACGGGGGAGCCGGCCGCACGCAGTGGTCAGTAACCCGTCACAGCCGCGTGGGAAGGGATGGCGCCCCCAGCTCCAGCGCCCCCCCCCGCTTCGTGCAGCCCCCCTAACTCTGCACAGGCCTGACCCACCACTTCCTCCAGCCAGACCCCCTGCCCTGGGCACTGAAGGGCTGACTCAGCGATTCAATCACCAGGGGGTGAGCCCGGCCGGTGTGGCTCAGGGGTTGAGCATCTACCTAGGAACCAGAAGGTCACGGTTCGATTCCCGGTCAGGGTTGCAGGCTCCATCCCCAGTGGGGGGCGTGCAGGAGGCAGCCAATCCATGATTCTCTCTCATCATGGATGTTTCTCTCTCTCTGTCCCTCTCCCTTCCTCTTGGAAATCAACACAAATATTAAAAAATGAAAAACCACCAGTGGGTGAGGCGCAGGAACAGGTGATGGAGCTAGAAAGTGAGCGGAGGCTGTGCCGTGGGGGATCCTCAAGGGGAAGGTGGGGCCTTGATGTTCTCAGGCACTAGGGAGCCACGGATGGTTGTAGAGCTGAGGCAGCCGTGGGCAGTGGATTAGGACAGAGATTCCAGAACCTGCGTCCTAGGAATCCCTGTCCCTGGGGATGTGTTTGGTCATAAAGGAACTGGCTTAGCAGTAAAGGGAATTTGTTTTTTCTCTTTTCTCTTTTTTGTTGGTTTCTTTAACTGGAAAATGCAGAGAGGGTTTGGCTGAGTTTGGTGGCTTGATGAGGTCACCGCACACTGGGGTTTCTTTGTCTCTCAGCTCTGTGTTCCCAGCTGTCGGCCGCCTCCCGGGCCTGCCTGCCCCTCTGGGGACAACGACCCAGAGTCCCTTGCTCCCCTCCCCTCACTGGGGGAGGGAGGCTGCTTCCAGAAGGTTCTCTCAGAAAATCAGGTTATTTCTTTCTTCTGAGCCCCCTCAGCTCCCTTCTTCTGTAATCACTGCCCTAAATACAGGGTATCCTGGCCCACCTGGGAGCCAGGAGCCAGGGATGGTGAGGTTAGGCCGGGCCACGCTTTGTGGCTGAAAGTTGGAGGTCGCCACCAAGAAAAAGGTCTGCAGGCCGACGCTCTAACCACTGGGTACACCAGCCAGGGCCGGTCTTTTCTCTTATCTCTCCTGGGCTCGCCTGTCCCGGGCAGCCTGCGTGCCCTGGTCCAGGGGGTTCACGCCCGTCTCTGTGCCCAGGTTCACGATGCCCAACTGGGGAGGAGGCAAGAAGTGTGGGGTGTGCCAGAAGACGGTGTACTTCGCCGAGGAGGTGCAGTGCGAAGGCAGCAGCTTCCACAAGTCCTGCTTCCTGTGCAGTGAGTAGGCCGGGCCCGCGGTTGCCATGGGCACGGGGGTGGGGGTGGGGGGGCACCCCAGGGCCGGGCCTGTCAGAGCCCCTGGGAGCTGGCCCCGTGGGATGTAAACAGCTTGACATTTGGCTGCAGCCCCGGCTTTGGGCGGGGGAAGGGGGTGGGGGGAGGGGGGCGGGAAGCACTTAAGGGCCCTTTGTTCCCCTTGGAAGCCGCTCTCCAAGCCGACACAGGCCAGGGCCAGGGCTGGAGGGGGCGGCGGGCGCGGGCCGCGGGCCAGGCTGCGAAGACGCGGTTAGGAAAACTTTCCACTCGCTCTCTCCTTTCTCTCTCTGCCACAATCCCGTGTCCTGGAAGAGGAAGGGGGGCCGATTGTTATCCCTGGTGCGGAGGCCCTGTCGGCCGCACCCCTGGCTGCCCCTCCCTCCCCCTCTGGGCCAGCCTTCACCTCGGTCACTTCCCTGCCTGCACCCACCGCCTGGGACAGGCCCCAGGGAACCCCAGCTCCTCAGTACCCGCTCCTGACAGCCCAGAGCAGGGCTCACTGCCATCCCAGCCGGGACCAGCGGAGCAGGCAGCAGACGCCCAGGGGTCGGGGGCCCTCGGGTGCCCAGGGACCCTGCCTCCTCCCCTTTGCTGGCTGGCGCCCCGGGGCCCGGGGGTGTTTTCCCAGCTCCCAGGAGGTGACGGCCTGGGGAGGCGTCCCCAGTTCATTGTGATCGGAGCTGAGGATCTGGGTTTGAGGAGGTGACAGCTTCAGCCGACAGGTTGCCCTGGAGGGTGGGCAGAGGGGACGCTGGGGTGGCCCAGGTTTCAGCCAGTCCTGTGGTCGGGGTTTGTGTCAGGCCCGGTGCACGAAATCCGTGCAAGGGTAGGGCCCCTAGGCCTGGCTGGTGATCAGGGCCGATCGGGGCCTTCCTTCATTCCGCGCTGCCCCCTGGTGGTCAGCGCACGTCCTGGCGAGCGATTGAACTACCGAGGGCACAATTTGCATATTAGGCTTTCATATATATAGAAATTTTTATTGATTTCAGAGAGTAAGGGGAAGGGAGAGAGAGAGAAACATCAATGAGGAGAGAGAATCATGGATCGACTGCCTCCTGCATGCCCCCCTGACCGGTAACTGAACCCCGAGACCTCCTGGTTCATAGGTCGATGTTCCACGACTGAGCCACGCCGGCCGGGCAGGGCCAGGACTCGGCCTTAACCTCTGTGTGGTGGTGGGCAGGTTAGCCCACGTCTCTCGGGCTGAGTTTTCTCTCCGTTTCCCGGGAGACAAGGACGCCGGGCTGTTGTGGGGGATCCCAACGCCAGGAGCTTGGGAAGCGAAGTGTCTAAAGGAAGAGGGAGTGTTCTGCAGGGGACCTCAGGGAGACGGGGTCACAGAGGAGACCCCGCAGGGGCCGAAGACCCAGCCCCCGGCCCTCCTCTGGCGTCATAGGAAGCACCTTTCGGAGAGTCTGGGCGTCTCCGTCCCAGGTGCCTTGCGATCCAGGGTGGGAACCAGTTGGGCCACCTGCTCGCCAGGCCTCTCCCCTGGTGGATGGAGAGGCCCCGCCCCTGCCACAGGGTCTGATGAATGAGGAGCGAGCAAGCCCTGGTCTGCCTGCCACCGGCCGCGTCTTATCAGCAGCAGCTCACTTCCCCAGGAATGTTCAGGCCGCTTACGTTTTCAGGGCGACAGAGAGGGCTCGGGGTTGGCCAGGATGAGGGTCTGGGCTGCTAGGGGCCCGTGTTGCTTAATCACTGACCAGGAGGCCAGCTGTGGCCAATCCCCCCCGCACCCCCGTCCCCGCCTCCCATCCCCCCCTTACAGTCCTGCCCGTGGGGGTGGCTGCGGGTCAGGCAGTGGAGGGGAGCCAGGAATTCAGGGGCGAGGGCGTGAGGAGGTGTGGACGATTAGAAACAGTTGTGCACGTCAGGCCGTGTGGTCCGGTCGGCGTGGCTCAGGGGTTGAGCGTCGACCTAGGAGCCCGGAGGTCACGGTTC
The DNA here is from genome assembly GCA_036010255.1 of Myotis pilosus. Taxonomy (NCBI): domain Eukaryota; kingdom Metazoa; phylum Chordata; class Mammalia; order Chiroptera; family Vespertilionidae; genus Myotis; species Myotis pilosus. Next base: position 667,824 of record JASKON010000027.1, read on the forward strand.
GATTCCCCGTCAGGGCACATGCGCAAGTGGCGGCTCCATCCCCAGTGTGGGGCGTGCAGGAGGCAGCCGATCCGTGATTCTCTCTCATTGATGTTTCTGTCTCTCCCTCTCCCTTCCTCTCTGAAGTCAATAAAAAATATATTAAACAATTATAAACTTTTGAACAATAATAGATACAGAGGCAGAGCTGCCTCAAACAGATTGTCAAACTGCAGCGGGAAGGCCGGGGAGGGTTCGGGGGCGGGAGGTAGGGGGGTAAGAGATCAACCAAAGGACTTGTATGCATGCATATAAGCATAACCAATGGACATAAGACACTGGGGGATAGGGGAGGCTAGGGGACTGTCTTGGGCGGGGGGAAAAAATGGACACATATGTAATACCCTTTGTAATAAAAAATAAAATTTAAAAAAAAATTAAAAAAAAAAATAAAACAGGAAAAAAAATAAAGTCAAGGGGTGGAGCAGGGCTGGAGGGGGTGTTGTGAGGCTGATAGCCCCGCGTGGGGAGCGGCTCAGGTCCCTGGGGTCTTGGGGATCAGAGCTCAGGAGGTGCCCGTCCGTGGGGCGGTGTGGGGCGGGGCGGATTCCCGGTGCCCGGGACGGCCGTGGGCACTCAGCCGCCTGTTTGGAATGGAGAGGGTGTCGCTTTCCTTGGGCCGCGAAACGCGTCCAGCTCGCGCTCAGGAATTCAGAGTAACCCACAGAGTCGCAGGACTTTCCCTTCTAAGGAAGAGAGAGGCCGCGGGGCCTGGGCCTGGGCCTGGCTGGCGTGAAGGGCCGTAGCTCCCGGCTGGCCAGGCCCGAGTGTGTCCCCAGTGAGTCCCCCTGACCACTCCGGTCCTTGGCTCTGGGTTGGGCTCAGCGTGGCGCCTACATTCCCTTTCTGGGTCTGGGACGGACAGGAAGGCATGATGGAGCAATAGACGAACTCGGGGAGCGTGGCCTTTGACACGGGAGCAGAGACGGAGGGGGCCTGCTCCGCGCTCCTGTGGCCGCGCACAGTAGGTGTGTTGTGCACAGTAGGTGTGTCACACACAGTAGGTGTGTCGCGCACAGTAGGTGCATACTACATGTGATCAGCTGTCAGGAGTGCTCAGCTCCTCGGTGGGGGACCCGCTTCCTCAGCTCTTGTCCTACGACGTTAATTTGGTTCCGGGACATTCCTTAAGTATCGGGATTCGGTGTGCCCCACGGACTGTCCCTTCAAACTCCTGGGGAGGACAGAAAGCATCAGAGCAGCCCTGCCTGTCCCCTCCCCCTCCCTCCTCCCTCCTCCCTCTTCCCTCCTCCCTCCTCCCTCTTCCCTCCTCCCTCCTCCCTCCCAGGAGGTTTAAAGCTGGGCTCCTTGCAGCCGGGCCCCCTCTTGCCTTTAAAGGGCCAGCCCCTGTCCCTCTGAGCCCCAGGTTGGAGACTCCAGACTAAATAAGGCCCCTCTTGTCCTGCCCTCGAGATCCCCACCTCATTCCAGCGCTCGGGGCAGCCCAAATACGGAGCTCCCGGCCGCCTCCCTGGGGCTTGGCTCCGGACGCAGGGAACAGCAGGCCAAGGCCTCCAGCATTCCCTTCTAGGGTGGGAAGTCGGGACCGGCTTCCTGTAAGACCCTGAACGAACTGGGGATTCCAGGACCCGGCAGGCAGCGGGCGGAGGAGGAGGGGTCTCTTCCCACAGGTCTCCCCAGCAGTCTCCCCCGGCAGGTGCCCGGGAGCTCAGCCAGAGGAGACCCAGGGCCTGTAATTGGTCCTTAAGGGGTTCCCTGCCGTGCGGACTGAGCCCCGACTTCTAGATCCTGCTGACAGCCGCCCGCCATCGGGCTCTGCTCTGCCTGCGCCCCCTCCCAGAGCCCTGTCCTGCCCACCTCCCACACTCACCCGCTCAGGGCCTCCCCTTCCCACTCCCCACTCCTCCACCCCCATCCCGTCAGCACCCCCAAGTGCTCCCGCTCCTCAAGGTGTCTTCTTGGCCCAGGATGTGGTCAGGGTTCGATTCCCCGTCAGGCCACAGGCCCGGGTTGCGGGCTCCATCCCAGTGCGGGGCGTGCAGGGGGCAGCCGGTCCGTGATTCTCTCTCCTCATGGCTGTTTCTCTCTCCCTCTCCCTTCCTCTCTGACATCAATAAAAAAACACTAAAAAAAAAAGGAAATTGTTTTAAAAAATAATAATAAATAAATACTAAACTTCCCTTTGGGGTGCATGGCTTCACCTGCACCCCCGCCCCCCAAGTCGACACAGATGGTCCCCCTGGACCCCAGTGCTGGGAGCAGGAAAGCCCCCCCTTCTCTTCCTTCCTGTCTTTTTTCTCCCCTCCTGTCGGACCCGGGACACGTGATCTCTTTCTCGTGGGCAGAGTGAAGGCCTCCCCGGCTCCCTGAGGTCGGGCTCAGCCTGGCTGCTGCCTCCTCCAAACCCGGGGAGGCGCGAGGGCCGGGTGGGGGCTGAGGGAGAGCCGCGGGGGCCTCACGCGCTCCGTCCCCCCCGCCCCCCGCAGTGGTCTGCAAGAAGAGCCTGGACAGCACGACCGTGGCCGTGCACGGCGAGGAGATCTACTGCCGGTCCTGCTACGGCAAGAAGTACGGGCCCAAGGGCTACGGCTACGGGCAGGGCGCCGGCACGCTCAGCACCGACAAGGGGGAGTCGCTGGGCATCCGGCACGAGGAGTGAGTACCAGAGACCCCTATCCCCCCCCGAGACACACTCAGCCGCTGCTAGTTACGCATCGACGGCTCCGAAGGCCGATTTCCAGGGTCTTCCAGGGGCCCCCACAAAGTGCCAGGCCCATCGGAGGAGCTGGGGTCCCGGGGGAAGTAGCCAGGCCGGCGCCTCCCTATGTGGCCGGTTAGAGCTGGGAGGGAGGCCCCCCGGGAGGACTCGGTCCCATGGCCCCCTTGTGTTATATGTGTCTATTTTTATTGATGTGAGAGAGGAAGGGAGGGGGGAGAGAGAGAGAGGGAGAGACACATTGATGTGAGAGAGGATCATGGATCAGCTGCCTCCTGCACGCCCCACACTGGGGATGGAGCCCGCAACCCGGGCCTGTGCCCCGACCGGGAATGGAACCCTGACCTCCTGGTTCCTAGGTCGATGCTCAACTCACTGAGCCACACTGGCTCGGCCCCTGTTCACAGATGAGAAAACTGAGCCCAGTGTCAGGGACGTGTCCGGGGTCCCCAGCCGGTGAGGGTCTGAGCCAGGCCGGCCTCTGCCATCTGTCCCTTGGGAATGCCGCAGGGTGTCTGCCACCAGGTCCCCGGCACCCGGTGACCCCTGACCCCTGACTTGCTGTCAGTGGTCCCATCCGTCCGCAGTCACCCCGGCCGGCTCCTCGGCCCCGGGGGATGGACGGACGGAAAGGACTGACGGGAGGAATGAGCTGCCATGTGCCAGCCACGGTCATGACCCAGGGGAAATGATTGGTCAGCACGTTCGTCCCAGAAAGAGTCCAAGAGCGGACAGATGGCAGGAATGGGGACGAGGCGGGCGGATCTCAGTGACGAGGTGTGAGATGATTCCCGCTAGTAACCAGGCGACTGGGGGCCGTAGGGTGTTTCCGGGGAAATAGCATAACATGGTGGGGCCCTGGGTGTCCCCGTCGGGGACATGGGAGACCACCCAAGAGCTCCCCACAGCCCTGGCCTTGTCACTGGCTCAGAGAGCTGCCCCCTGCCCACCCCGTGTGAGATGGAGGCGGGGCCGTGCCCACGCGATGCAGACCCACCTCGCCTCCCTCCTGCAGGGCTCCTGGCCACAGGCCCACCACCAACCCCAACGCCTCCAAGTTCGCCCAGAAGATCGGGGGCTCTGAGCGCTGCCCCCGCTGCAGCCAGGCCGTCTACGCCGCCGAGAAGGTGATCGGTGCCGGGAAGGTAAGGCGGCCGCCCGGTCACGGGGGAGAGGGGGCAGGGAGGGTGTTGGGGTCGGGGGCGGGCCCGTGACGCACCTTTTGACACGTGGGTTTTGGGACTTGGCATGTCTGGCTGTCGCTTTTCTTTCTTAAAGATATTTTTTTGTTGATTTCAGAGAGGAAGGGAGAGGGAGAGAGAGAGAGAGAAACATCCATGATGAGAGAGAGTCATGGATCGGCTGCCTCCTGCACGCCCCCCACTGGGGATCGAGCCCACAACCCGGGCATGTGCCCTTGACCGGGAATCGAACCCTGACCGCCTGGTTCATAGGTGGATGCTCAACCCCTGAGCCATGCCGGCCGGGCTCTGTGTTGAGACAGGAGAGGTTGCAGGAGCTCCCCTCCCTGACCTGGGCCGAGAAAGAAACCTGAGGAGCAGGGCATTTGGGGGTGCTGACTGGGGGGGGGCCCTAAGCGGGAGGGTGTGGTTGGCACGTGAGTCCTCCTCCAGCTTGGAGAGCTCGGGCAGGGCTCTGGGAAGGGGCTGGGGTTGGGGGGTTGGGGGGTTGGGGCGCCCCCCTCCCGTGTCTCCATCTCTGGGAGGAGGAGGCAGCGTGCAGAGATCTGGCGGCCAGGAAATCGGAGTTGGTCCAGTTTGCTCCCTCGCCTCCAGCCCGGGACGGGGGCTGCACTGAGGGAGGCCCTTTGCCCTTAAAAGGCCTGGTTCTGTCGGGCCTGGTGCCGCCTGCCTCCTGCAGGGCCGTCTGCACCTCCGCCCCTGAGCCTGTACGGCTGGGGCCTCTGGAGCTGGTCTCTGAGGGGCCTTCCAGCCCAAGCGGCTCCGTCCCGGCCAGGCTGCCCCCCTGGGCCCTGTGCGGGGTCCCCCCCCCCGACACCCCGCTCCTCTGTGGGCCTTTCCTGCCGAGTTCAGTGCACGTCACAGGCCCGTCCTCCTTCCAGAGTCACACCAGGCGCCACCGGCTCAGGGCCCCTCTGGCCAGGCCAGCCCACCAGGAAGGCTGCTGGGGGCGGGGGGTGGGGGGGACCGCCAGCTCCTTCTCCAAGAGGGGACGGCCTTTGGGCAAACGAGGCCCCCCGTTATAAAGGTCAGAGGTCAGACAGCCCCTGCGTACCTAGTTCCCACGCTCATTCTGCCAGGTGGGCAGAGGCCCCGGAGGAGGAAGTGGCTGAGGCCGTGTAGCTGGTAAGGGCAGGGCCATGCCCACCCCGCTGACCCCACGGGTCTGGAGGAGGCTCGGCCGGCTCACCGGTCACCAGGGTGGGGAAGGGGTGCAGATTGGCCTGCGACAGGGTCCTGGCCTGCAGGAGACCCTGCTCCCCTGGGCCTGGGTCACCCTCGTCCCCGGGGGCAGCACTAACGGTGGGCTCCCTCCCCCCGCAGTCCTGGCACAAGTCCTGCTTCCGCTGCGCCAAGTGCGGCAAAGGTCTGGAGTCCACCACCCTGGCCGACAAGGACGGCGAGATTTACTGCAAAGGTGGGTGTGGCATCGAGCGCCCGGCCCGGAGGCCCAGGGGTCGGGGGCTGGACGGCGATGCCCTGGCTCCGTGTAAACCGACCCCTGGCCTTGGGGTCCGGCCCTGAACATCTCGCAGACGCCCCACCTGACAGAGGAGGCAGCCCAGAGGGAGGCCTGGCCAGAGCCCCGTGGCACATGGGCTGGGCGGGCCGAGCAGGTGCTCGGCCCTGGTCCAGGGCTGTCCCCGCAGACAGCACTGTCCTCTCTGTGGAGGGGGATGGACAGGGCGGGGCCAGGACCCTCCTCGCTGTGGGGTTGGGGGGCTGCAGAGGTGGGGTGCGGGGACGTCGGGCCCTCGGGGTGGCCTGTCTGCAGGGGGCTCTCTCTCCGCAGGATGCTACGCTAAGAACTTCGGGCCCAAGGGCTTCGGCTTCGGGCAGGGAGCTGGCGCCTTGGTGCACTCGGAGTGAGGCCGCCTGCCCTCCCCGCCCCCCACGTGCCGTCTCCACCACCCGCTCCCCGCAGCCTCGACCACCCCCGGACGCCTCTCCTCAGCCCTGCCCCACGCACGTCACCAGTGACCGGAACTCGGTGTCCGGCCCCCTCTGGTTTGGGGGCAGCCTGAGGTCCCCCCTCAGGGGCTCCCCCTGCCCGGGGTCCGGGAGTCTTCGTGGTTTTAACTTCCCACACCCGCCCCCGGGCCTCCGTTCTCAGCTCCTCAGCTGAGCGTCCACGGTCATCTGAGCCCGCATCTCGGGGCCCAGAGGGGAGGCTGTGGTTCCGACCCCAGAGCTTCTGCGAGAAAGAGGGCGTCCCCCCAGCTCAGGAGTCACCAGGGCTGGGGAGGGGACAGAGAGGCATGAGAACCTCTCCCCTAGGCCATGACCTTGAGACTGTGACCTTTGAGTTGTGACCTTCCTTGAGGCTGTGGGGAATTGGTGTCCCCGGGGGGTGGGAGAACGCCCAGGTCTGAGAACCCCGAAGTCCACACATAGTCTGACCTCCCCAGCTCCCGGTTTGAAGGGGGTCCCCATGAAACACCCCAGTACCCACCCCTGTGTATCAGAGGCCCAACTCTGAGGGGAGATGGCTCTGCCCCTGACCCGGAGTCCCGGGGTCCCGGGGCTGCGGCAACAGCGGCCCCCCGTCCACACACACCCAGCCCAGTGCCCCGCTGCCATGCCGCTCGCCCTCACACGGAGGCCCACAGCCCCAGTCCTCGTCTGGACACCCCTGCCCTCTGCACCCCGAGCTCAGGACCTTTCTGCCCACGCAGGGGTCTCACCCCGGCTGCCCTCCCCTCCCCTCCCTGGGACACTCTCTGTCCACGTCACCCCTCCCTTCCAGGCCCCCAGGTCAGAGCAGCAGGAGCAGGGAGGGGTGGCCGCGATGCTCCCAGGGACAGAAAGAGGACTAGACGGACGGAGCTGGGCCTGGAGGGCTGCGGGCCTGGGCTGTACTCAAGCTGACCCCCCACTTGGTCAATAAAAGCCATCAGAACGGAGCTCTGGTGTCGGGTCCGCGTCACCGCCACTGCGGGGGGTCAGGAGGGAGCCGATTGGAGACCCCATGAGCAGGAGGAGCGGGGGGTCTGGGAATGGAGGGGTTTGTTCTTGCGCTAAAGTAGGAAGTGGTTCTCACTGAACCCCACATCTGGGCATGTCACTGTGTAGACTTTTTTTAAAAAATAAATTTTTATTGATTTCAGAGAGAAAGGGAGAGAGAGAAACATCCACGCTGAGAGAGAATCACGGACCGGCTGCCTCCTGCAGGCCCCCCTAGTGGGGATCCAGACCCCAACCTGGGCATGTGCCCTGACCGGGAATCGAATCCTGACCTCCTGGTTCATGGGTTGACGCTCAACTGCTGAGCCACACTGGCCGGGCAAGGACTTTGGAATTTGAGGGGCTTGGCAAGGCCCCAGAACTCCCGGGTTGGAAAGCCCCAGCGTGAGAGGGGAACTCGGCCACGGGAACTTCCCCGTGAAATCGAGAGCTCGCTCTGCCCGGGGATGGAGGGCAGGGCCTCGCCCACGCCCAGCACTGTCGGGCCCTGCCCTCCTCCCTGCAGCCTGCTCTAGTAACACTGCGGACGGGGTGGCCCATCAGCAACAGAAATTCATTCCTCACGGTCCGGCCCGCCTGGCTCAGCGGTTGAGCGTCGACCTAGGAACCAGGAGGTCACGGTTCGATTCCCGGTCAGGGCACAGGCCCGGGTTGTGGGCTTGCTCCCCAGTAGGGGGCGTGCAGGAGGCAGCCGGTCCATGCTTCTCATCATTAATGTTTCTCTCTCTTCCTCCCTCTCTGAAATCAATAAAAATATATTAAATTTAAACAAAATAAAACAGTGAGCAGATACTTCACTAGTAATAGCAACAGGCCTCCTGAACATCACACTCCGACGGCCAGACCCAACCTTGGCCCTGGCAGACCCCCTCGCTGGCCCTGGGGCGGGACCTAAGCCTGTATGGGACCAATCAGGAGTGCAGGACTAGAGGTCCGGGCCAGGTGACTGACAGGTAACCTAGTGGGGGCAGTTCAGAGGGTCCAGCTGAATTCCAGGAAGGGCAAGGCCCCTGGGTCCAGCCCAGGCTGTGGCCCATGGAGTCTCCAGAAGGGTTTGTGCCGGGGGAAGAGGGAGGAGGGAGGAGGGGTGGGTAGATGGATGGATGGATGGATGGGTGGATGGATGGATGCGTGGGTGGATGGATGGGTGGATGGATGGGTGGATGGATGGGTGGATGGATGGGTGGGTGGATGGATGCGTGGGTAGATGGATGGATGGGTGGATGGATGGGGGGGTGGATGGGGGGATGGATGAGTGGATGGGTGGGTGGGTGGATGGATGGGTGGATGGGTGGATGGATGGATGGGTGGATGGGTAGATGGATGGGTGGGTAGATGGATGGATGGGTAGATGGATGGGTGGGTAGATGGATGGATGGGTAGATGGATGGGTGGGTAGATGGGTGGATGGGTAGATGGATGGGTGGGTAGATGGGTGGATGGGTAGATGGATGAATGGGTGGATGGATGGGTAGATGGATGGGTGGGTGGATGGGTGGGTGGATGGGTAGATGGGTGGATGGGTAGATGGGTGGATGGGTGGATGAATGGCTCCCCACATACACCTGGATCCTCTTCTGCTCTGGGGGAGGCCCACAGGAGAGGCCCGAATGGGGGGTTGAAACCCAAAACTGAGGACAGGCTGCCCTCTGCTGGCTGCTTGGAGCAGGTGTCTGCACCCCAACACTAGGCCAATCCTCCTGCCTCTCTCGCCTTCCTGAGCAGCCCGTTGTGGGGAGGGGGCTGGACGCACCCCTTGGAGTGAAACGCGGACCCTGGCTGGAAGCCCTGAGCGCAGTGTAGTTGTGGGGGGCGGGGCGCGGGGCGCGGGGGGGGGGAACAGGAGGGAAGGGACAGCACCTGTGGGGGGGCACCTTGCAGGGAGCGGGGCGCGGGGGGGGGAACAGGAGGGAAGGGACGTCACCTGTTGGGGGGGGCACCTTGCAGGGAGCGGGGCGCGCCGCCAGGTGGCGCTGTGGCGTCGGAGCAGGAGGCCGGCGCCCAACCCCACACCCCTCCCCTCCAGGGCCTGCGGGCGGGGCTCACCCGGAGGCCCCGGTGGTAGCTGCTCCCCGGAGGGTTTCCGGCCGCCGGGCCTGCGCGCTCACACCGCGGGGACCTGGCCCAGGAGGGGGCGAGGAACTCGGGGCCCGTTCAGGCATTGCCTCCCTCGGCCTCTGCGCTGGGTGCCGGGGTGCAGGGCGGCCGGGGAGCCGGGGTGCAGGGCGGCCGGGGAGCCGGGGTGCAGGGCGGCCGGGGAGCCGGGGTGCAGGGCGGCCGGGGTGCCGGGGTGCAGGGCGGCCGGGGAGCCGGGGTGCAGGGCGGCCGGGGTGCCGGGGTGCAGGGCGGCCGGAGGGCGCATGGGGCAGAGCCTCCCTCCTCCCAGAGCCCTGGCAACATGTCTGGGGCCCCTGGGGGCGGAGGGCAGCGACCGTGGAGCCCATGGAGGGGTGAGGCCGGGAGGAGGGAGAGTGGGGGGTGGGCCGCTGGTAAGTGTGGGAGGGGCCCCTGCCTGGACCAGGTGAGGGGGTGGCAGTGAGCCCAGCAGGGGGAGAACCCCCAGGACAAACCACGATGGTGCCCAGTCCTGCCACCTCTGGTCCCATCTCCAACCTCCCCCTCCCCCCAATCATGAGAATCACTTGTGGAGCCTTTTAAATATATTGATCTCAGAGAGGAAGGGAGAGGGGAGAGAGAGAACCATCAACGAGAGGAGAGAATCACTGATTGGCTGCCTCCTGCACGCCCACTACTGGGGATCGAGCCCGCAACCCAGGCCTGTGCCCTTGGCCGGAATCGAACCCGGGACCCTTCAGTCCTCAGGCTGATGCTCTATCCATTGAACCACACCGGCCAGGGCCCCAGGCCTCCTTTAAAAGAATCCGTGTGCGGGGAGGCGGGAGGAGTCGTGCTAGGACTATAGCAGTAGCCAGCACGCACTGAGCACACACGGGGGGCAGGCGCTGGTCCCCCTGCTGCTCTCTTATTGGGTTCCTAGGTCAGCAGCCGGAGTGGTGATGGGGTCCCTGCGTCACAGAAGAGGGGGCCGAGCTCTGGTGAATTCTTTTCAGCAGCCGCGTCGACGTCACAGGCCAGCAGGCAAGCCGTGGCGCCGACCGACCCGGGAGCCAGCTGTGTGGCTTCGGCCTCCTCCCCTCGGGGCCGCCATCAGCGCCAGAGGAGCGCTCACTTCCCAGGCTGCAGATGCCACCCGCCCGCCCGCCCGGTGCTTGGGGTGCGGCCTGGGACCCGGCTTCTCCCCGCGGCTCCCAGGCGAAGGCGGCACTGGTGCTGTCACCCTGGCCGCACTCCGGGGACCCGCCCGCCTCACACGCTCTGAGTTTACGGGCCGGGAAGACTCGCCCCAGAGGCCAGGGAAATTCAGGAAGCAGGTCGTCAGAGCAAAGCCCTTCGTGGGCATTTTCGTGCCCGGACAGGCCCTGGGGCGTTTCCGAAGCCGCTGCCCCGGGGCCTCCTGCGCTTCCACTCTGCTGACCGGCCCGACTCCTCCGGGGGGTCCGACTCCTCCGGGGGGTCCCAGGCTTGGTCCCAGGCCCCAGGGGGGTGTTTCTCCCAGCCTCCTGGCGACGCCCGCGGGTCCCTGGTGGCCACACAGCTGGTCCCGCAGGGCTGGGCACTGGGTCACATGTCTCTTCCTCCTTTGAAATGAGCGTGGCCCTCGTGGTGTGGCTCACTCTGGGCTCTGAACGGAGAGGAGAACTGTCCCTTGTGAGCAAAACTCTTTAGGAGCCTCCGGGGGTGCCCTGGCCGGCTTGGCACAGTGGGTAGAGCGTCGGCCTGCAGACGAAAGGGTTCCGGGTTTGATTCCCTGTCAAAGGCACACGCCTGGGTTGCAGGCTTGATCCCCAGCAGGGGGCGTGCAGGAGGCAGCCGATCAGTGATTCTCTCTCATCATGGATGTCTCTCTCTCTCTCTCTCTCTCTCTCTCTCTCTCTCTCTCCTCTCTCTCTCTCTCTCTCCCCCGCTCCCCCGTCCTCTCTGAAATCAATAAAAACATATTTTTTAAAACTTTTAAAAAAGAGAGAGAACTGTTCCCCAGTGGCCAGCCCAGAGCCTGGCTCACTCTTAACTCGCCCCCGTGTCCAGGTTGGCACTGCTGTTACGGGCAGGTTGGCTCAGGCCACGAGTTCCTGGGGGGTCGGCCAGTCCCATGTCCCCACCCCTCAGCCCAGGGTCCCCGAGGACCAGGGTCACGCCAGGGAGGCCCCTTTGCCCATAAACACGAGTGCTCAGAGCCCAGCACGATCCGGGAAAAGGGGAGAGCCTGCAGGCCCCGACCTGAGCCCCAAGCCCACAGGTCCCGTCCCGGCCAGACCCACGCGGGGATCAAATGCCCATGTCAAGCCCAGACTGGGCCGCGGGCGCGGGGGCAGCGGGCGCCCTCCAGACCAAAGGGATCCCCGTGAGTCAGGAAGGTTATGGGGCTGGAAGGCGATGAAAGAGTGAGCGTGGGAGGGGATTTCCAGGGAGAGCGCTGGGTGGGAGCAAGCCTGGGCGGGTTGGCCCGGGTGCTGCCCGCTCCAGGCCTGTTGCGAGGGAGCCCATATGCCCAGAGCCTCACTCAGAGCCTCGGAGCCTTGGTCCGTTTCTTCTTCTGTTTCCCTCCGAGGACACCCACAGCTCTGGAGTGGAGGGCCCACAGCAGGTGGAAGGGGAGGTCACCGGGGGGGGGGGGTCTCCCAGGGAGAGGGGGCACCTGTGGGTGGAGGGGGGTGCAGAAGCAGGGCTGGGAGCACACCTGGGGGCCGGCCCCGTCTGGATGGGGAGGAGCTACCTGACCCTGGGTCAGGCTGAGGAGGGAGTAGTAGCAGGAAGCTTTTAAAAAATATATATATATATGTTTTTATTGATATTTTACAGAGAGGAAGGGAGAGGGATAGAGTCAGAAACATGGATGAGAGAGAAACATCGACCAGCTGCCTCCTGCACACTCCCTGCTGGGGATCGAGCCCGCAGTCAAGGTACATGCCTTTGACTGGAATCGAACCCAGGACCCTTCAGTCCACTGGCTGATGCTCTATCCACTGAGACAAACTGGTTAGGGCACCTTTTTTTGTGTTTTTTTAAAAAATATATTTTATTGATTTTTTTACAGAGAGGAAGGGAGAGGGAGGGAGAGTTAGAAACATCGATGAGAGAGAATCATGGATCAGCTGCCTCCTGCACACCTCCTACTGGGGATGTGCCTGCAACCAAGGTACATGCCCTTGACCGGAATCGAACCTGGGACCCTTGAGTCCGCAGGCCGACGCTCTATCCACAGAGCCACACCGGTTTCGGCAGGGCACCTTTTTAAAAAAAATATATTTTTTATTGATTTCACAGAGGAAAGGAGAGGGAGAGAGGGAGAAACATCAATGATGAGAGAGAGTCATGGACCGGCTGCCTCCTGCACGCCCCACACTGGGGATCAAGCTGGCAACCCGGGCCTGTGCCCTGACCGGGAATCGAACCCTGACCTCCTGGCTCATAGGTCGACGCTCAATCACTGAGCCACGCCGGCCGGTGCCGTTGTTTCTTCCCACCTTGTCCTGGAGGCCACCGAGGGGACCCAGGCTCCCTCCAGCCGCGGTTCCCGGGACGCTGTGTCACCGAGCGCCTTCCAGCTGGACCCACGGGACTGACGGGCAGATCGGCTTTCCCCGGGGGGCGGGGGAGGGCGGGGGGGTGGGCAGGGGGAGGGGCGCTCTGGCTGCAACCAGGGCACATTCTGTCCAGCAGCCCGTGTGCAGTCAACAAGTCAATACGAATGGAGCGTCTCCGGGCCCAGCACTGCCCCAGCCGAGGGCCCCCCAAAAGGCCAAGTTAGGGCTCCCCTTCCTGGGGCGGGGCCGGGGTACCCCAGCAGGGAGGGAGCACCAGCCCCTGCCTCCTGCTCCTCCTGGCTCCCCAAATCTCCTCGATCCTTCTCACAGCCGGAGGAATCCACTTCGGGCCTGAGCCGATCCCCGATGGGGAAAGGTTTAGAATGAGTCATCGGCTCCCGTGCCAGGAGGCAGGTCATGAGACGGGAGGACAGGACTCCCAGGCCCCAAGGACCTGCATGGGCCGGGGTGGCGTCACCGACAGAGGCCGGGTCCTCTCGGCCACCCCGCATTCCCATTCCGGCTTTGCCATGGACAAGGCTGTGTGGCCTTGCCGAGGTGGCTTGACCTCTCTGAGCCCTGGCTTGCTTTCCTCTGGTTCAGAGGGCCCTGTGGCCCTGCAGAGCCCCGGGGGCTGTGAGTTGACGGGGGGGGGGGGTTGTGGAGGGGCTAGAGCGAGCCTTTAGCGTCCCAGGCCCCGTGATAGGAGAGCAGCAAGGGACAGGTGGAACCCTGAGTCACGGTGGGACTGTGCCCGGCTGGGGCGCTCGGGGGAACTCCGGGGACGGGTGGAGAGGGGTGGGAGCCGGAGAGAGGAACCCCAGGAAGGCATCGCTGGCAGATGGCTGAGACCTGGGGGGTCCCTGAGTCAGGGCTGTGGGCACCTTGAGCGCCCTCCACGGCCACACTCTAGGCCTCAAGAGACACCCGTCTGCGCTCCCCCCTTCTCTCAGGGTGCTGCCCACTCTCTCCCGAGGGGGGTGGGAAGGTCACTGTCCCTTGTGTGGGGGGTCCCCTGCAGCTACCGGGCTGAAGAACTGGGATGGGCCCAGCCGGTGTGGCTCAGTGGTTGAGTGTCGACCTAGGAACCAGGAGGTTGAGGTTTGATTCCTGGTCAGGGCACAGGCCCGGGTTGCAGGCTCGATTTCCAGTGGGGGGCGTGCAGGAGGCAGCCGGTCCATGATTCTCTCTCATCATGGATGTTTCTCTCTCTCTTGCTCTCTCCCTTCCTCTGAAATCAGTAAAAAGATATTAAAAAAATAAAGAACCGAGATGGGACATGACAGCCTCGCCAACCCCCTCCCCCCTCCAGGGTTGGGAACCCCCTCCCTTCCACCCTGGACCCTCCTTGTCCCCGTTAGGCTCCGCCTCCTTGGGCAGGAGGGTGGAAGCGCCAGGTGTGGCTACAAAGAAATCTCCTTGTTGCCATGACTACATTATCTCCATCGTCATCTGTCAGTGACACTCAGTGAGGAGGTCCTTAAGACGAGGCAGGGCCTGGCCAGCGTCCGGGGTCCCCGTCCCCCCTAAGGCAGTGGAGGTGGGGGAGGGGGGGAGATCACATTTGTTGAGACTCCGGGACTCGGGGAGGTGCCCGGCCCTGTCCCCGGCCTTCCACAGACGTTACCTGACGTGCCCGTCAGAATCCAGGCGAGAAGTGAATCCCCCCATTTAACAGATGGGGAAGGTGGAGGAGAGGGACGCTGCCCGCTGCCCGAGGTGGGCAGGACTCAGAAGGGAGGGGAAGAGTGGAGGTCTGCACCCAAAGCTCATGTGTGTGTGTGTGTGTATACACATATATACTGCACATATATAAAGTTATATATATACTGTACATATATATACTGTACATATATAAAGTTTATTGATGTCAGAGAGGAAGGGGAGGGAGAGAGAGAGAGAAACATCCACGATGAGAGAGAATCATTGATCTGCTGCTTCCTGCACACTCACCCAGGGCCTTAAGCCCACAACCCGGGCATGTGCCCCGACTGGGAATCGAACCCTGACCTCCTGGCTCATAGGTCGAAAGCTCAACCACTGAGCCACACCAGCTGGGTCACACAAAACTTTTTAGGCAGAAAAGAGAGGGGAACCCCCCCAACCCAAGTCTCCCCCAAACTCAGTCCAGGGACACGGCCTTTCTCTTAGGAGGGGCAGCATCAGGCCTGGGGCTGAGCCGTGTGTGATGGAGAGGACTCTGGGCAGTGAGACCCCCCAGGTCACCCCGGCGTCCCTCCTGCCCCCGGGGGAGGCTCAGCGACCTCCGGTTCCTCTCCTCCGTTCGTTCGCACTGGCTTCTCTCCGCCAGGGCCCCCTCTCCGGGTGGGGGTGGGTCTTCCCGGCAGAGACAGCTGTGCGCAGCCTCTCCAGGGCCCTGCGCCTCGCGAACTCAGCGGGTGAGGGAGGGAGGAACCCCGCGCGGATTCCCGGATTCCTGCCCGGACCCCAGATCTCGCGCCTGTTTCTCAAGGCACAAGCCCGGGGTGCGGTGGGGGTGGGGGTGGCCCGGCTAGAAGCGGGGGCCGCGGCTGCGAGGCCAGGTCTCGCGCAGGCACCCAGCAAGCGCCAAGCCTGCCTCCCGGGAGCAGCGACCCCCCTCTCCCCTCCCCAGGAGCCCGCAGCAGCGGCCAGAGGCCCCGGCTGTGGAGCCAGCGGCTCCCTCTGGGCACCAGCCCGCCCCCCGGAGGCCCCGCCCCGGGCCCGGCCCCGCCAGGCGCGCTGCGCGCAGGGGAGGGACCGCGGGCAGGAATGCGCGGCGCAGGAGGCAGCGCGGGACGTGCAAGGGCAAGTTCCCCGGGCGGCCTCCCTGCGCGCAGACGGAGCCGGGGCGAGCCAGCGAGCTGCGGGCGGCCAAGCGGGGCGCACGGGGCCGAGGCTGCGGCGGGCGCGGGGTGACCAGCGCGCGTCCTCGGGGCGGCGGGGCGCGCGCACCGGCGGTCGGGGCGCAGCGGGCGCAGGGGCGCGCGCGCGGCCGGCCGGCGTTCCCGGTCCCCGGCGGCGCTCCCGGCTCCCGGGCCCGGGCCCATGACGGCGGCGGCGGCCGTGCTGAAGGAGGGCGTGCTGGAGAAGCGCAGCGGCGGCCTCCTGCAGCTCTGGAAGCGCAAGCGCTGCGTGCTCACCGAGCGCGGGCTGCAGCTCTTCGAGGCCAAGGGCGCGGGCGGCCGGCCCAAGGAGCTCAGCTTCGCGCGCATCAAGGCGGTGGAGTGCGTGGAGAGCACGGGCCGCCACATCTACTTCACGCTGGTGACCGAGGGCGGCGGCGAGATCGACTTCCGCGGGCCCCTGGAGGACCCCGGCTGGAACGCGCAGATCACCCTGGGCCTGGTCAAGTTCAAGAACCAGCAGGCCATCCAGACGGTGCGCGCCCGGCAGAGCCTGGGCGCCGGGACCCTCGTGTCCTAGACCGCCGGGCGGGCGCGCCTGGTGCCTCCCCCGCCTCCCACCGACTTGGGGCCGCCGGGGTCACATGGGGTAAGCCGTCTGGGGGGGGGCACTGGGCGCTCTTTCTCTCCTTACCCCCCTCCTCCCCTTTCCTTGAGACAGAATGGGGGACTCCTGCCAGGATCCCCCCCCCTTAAAAGATGGACCATCCGCTGGGCCGGTGTGGCTCAGGGGTTGAGCATCGGCCTGTGAACCAGGAGGTCACGTCGATTCCCCATCAGGGCACATGCCCGGGGTTTGGGCTTGATCCCCAGTAGGGGGGCGTGCAGGAGGCAGCCCATCCATGATTCTCTCTCATCAGTGTTTCTCTCCCTCTCCTTCTCCCTTCCTCTGAAAAAACAAACAAAACAAAATGAAAAACTGCACCATCCTAGGGCCAGCAGAGACGAGGAGCTCAGGGTCTGAGCCTGGGAGGCCCCCCCCCCCAAGTGGATGCCCCGTGGGGACCAGGCAAGGGCGCCCCAAATGCGTCTGGGAGACAGATGGGTGGGACAGGCCTCGCCACAGGTGGCTTCTGCCATGACTCAGTGGAGGGAGGCCGGGCCGTGGCTTTCTGGGAATTGGGAGAAACCCACGTGGGATGGCCTGAGGCCTGCCCCCTCCTGCTGGGTGCACGCTCCTCCTAGGAGCCGGGAATCGAGGCAGACGGGTCCCCTCTGTGAGCGGGGTCAGTGGGGCTGTGGGCAGACCGAGGAACCCCACTTGCTAGGTGGGGTCTCACCGGGGGCGCTGGGCTGGGCTGGCCGGGGTTCCACCACCCGTTGTTTGTTTTTAAACAAAATCTCTATGGATTCCAGAGAGCAAGGGAGAGGGAGAGAGAAACATCCATGATGAGAGAGAATCATGGATCGGCCGCCTCCTGCACGCCCCCCACTGGGGATGGAGCCCACCACCCGGGCCTGTGCCCTGGCCGGGAATCGAACCCTGAGCCCCTGGTTCCTAGGTCGACGCTCAACCCCTGAGCCACGCCGGCCGGCGTCCACCACCTTTTGTTGGCAGTGGGCCTGGGGCTGAGCTGCTGGGGATCCAGGGGAGGTGGCGGTGGGCAGGCCAGGCCGTCGATGCCCTGAGTGCCAGCCAGTGCCCAGCGGGGCCGGGGAAGCTGGGGCCGGGTGGGTGGTGGGGGCAGGAGGGGGCCATGGTGTGTTCGTGGAGATGTCTTCATCTTCTGTGAGCACTGGGGCAGAGGGCGGGGGCGGGTTAGTGTCCGGAAGGCCCAGGAATAGAACCTGGAGGGCAGGCCTGGCTCCCAGCCCCGTGGCCTCTCCCCCAGATGCCACTCCCTCCCCTGGGAACCGGGGCCGAGGCTGGCGACGGGTTTGTCTTGTTTTGTTTAAATATATTTTTATTGATTTCAGAGGGAGAGAGAGAAACAGCAGTGATGAGAGAGAACCATGGATCGGCTGCCTCCTGCACACCCCACACTGGGGATGGAGCCTGGGACCCAGGCCTGTGCCCCGACCTCCTGGTTCATAGGTGGACGCTCACCCACTGAGCCACACCGGCCGGGCTGTAGCATTCCGGTTGTAAACCCCCCTCACCCCCCTTCTTCTCCTCACCTCCCTGCCCTACAGCTTCCCCACCTTAACAAGGGGAGTCCCCCTGAGCACCACCCCTGACCCTCCTGTGAACGCCTGCTCGCTTGGCGTGGGGGCCGGCCAAGGATGGACCCTCATTGGTCCCTCAGGTGTGGGGGGCAGGGGCTCCCCCGTCCATCACGGTGCGTGGTGCAAACACTGTTTTCTCTGTTTGTCCCCGTGTGCAAGAGGCCGGAAAGCTGGTGTGGATACTCTTTCTTTCTTTCTTTCCTTCCAGCGTCCGGGCCCCTGGGGAGTGCGGGCCAGGCCGCGTCACGGTCACGGTCATGGTCACGTGCAGGCGGCGTTGGAGCTGAAGGGTCAGGTGGCCGGCCCGGGAGGAGGGCAGAGGCCACGCGGGGCTGAGGATGAAGATTCGGCCCCTGGACACTAGGACCCTCAGGACGTCCTTGGCGTGGAGCCTGCTGGCCACGGGCCCGACTCATGGATCCCGGGGGCCCCGCCATCTGTCTGGCAGACGGCTGTCTGCCCCGGCTCGGTGCCCGCCCGGAGGAGGAGGGCCGTGCCCCACGGGGCGCTGAGCCTCAGGACACGGGGGCTGGCCTGGCCCCCCGGGGGGGCACCACCTCTGGACTGACCTTGGTGGGGGGAGCCGCTGGGTCTGCCGCCCGCGCATGGGGGGTGGGGGGTCCTCCTGCTGCTTATGTCCCTCTGGGACCCCCACCCCTCCAGGCCCCCTCTTCGCATACGTCCCCCCCCACCTCCTGTCCTTCTACCCCGCCCTGCGGTGCTAGGCCTGGAGGGGGTGGGGGTGGCGTGGGGTCCGGCCCTTACCATTTCATGCCCGTCCGTCCCTGAATGAAGACGCCCTGCCCGGGCAGTGCCCACGCTGTCTGCCGAGTGAAGTTCTTTGCCCGCGAAGACCCACCAGTGCCTGGGGCATCCCCGTCCTCACCCCGCTTTCCCACACACGGTCTGTTCTTTGTTTTTTTAGAA
Organism: Myotis pilosus; assembly: GCA_036010255.1. Lineage (NCBI taxonomy): Eukaryota > Metazoa > Chordata > Mammalia > Chiroptera > Vespertilionidae > Myotis > Myotis pilosus. The sequence goes on from JASKON010000027.1 coordinate 686,290, forward strand.
ATATGTTTTTATTGGTTTCAGAGGAAAGGGAGAGGGAGAGAGAGAAACATCCATGATGAGAGAGAATCATGGATCGGCTGCCCCCCGCACGCCCCTCACTGGGGCTCGAGCCCGCAACCCGGGCATGTGCCCCGGCTGGGAATCGAACCCTGACCTCCTGGCTCATAGGCTGACGCTCAACCGCTGAGCCACACTGGCCAGCAGGCAGGAGTGTGTCTTTTTAAAGATGTGCCCCCGTGGGGAGAGGCTGTCTCTGCCGGGAAGGGCTCCGCCTGCTGCCCGGGTCTGGGGTGTCCCCTCGGTTCCGGGAGCTCCGGATTCGGAGAAGGAGCCTGGGCCTGGGGAATGCCGGCGGGACCACAGAGTGGGGTCAGGGCCTCCCCGCGGGTGCCAACAGGCTGGGCAGTGCCAGCAGACACGCACGGGATGGAAAACTTTGCTCAGCTGGACGGCGGCAGGGAGAAGCCGTGGCCACTGTCTGGCGCCCCCCTCCCCTCCCCCCGCCGGCCCTGGCAGCCCGCCTCCCTCCTGCCCACCCGCCTGCTGCCTGAGTCATCCATGGGGCCAGGAGCCGGGCAAGTTCTGGCCCAGAGACTGGGAGGCTGAGGAGGCCTAGGCTGGGGAAGGGAGGGGGCCCGAGGGGGGCCGAGGGGAGACGGGGTGGCTCTGGCCGTGCAGGGTGCGTGGGGCCGGGGCTGAGGCCCCCAAGGGAGTCCGAGCCTCAAACAGCAGCAGGAGAGAGGGTGGCAAGCCTACCGGGCGCTGTGGTGTGGAACCCCAAAACCCACCCTCCCCAGAAGCGGGGTGCACAGGCACCCAGGCTCCGTGGGGTCTCAGTGAGCCCCGGCTTGGCCCCCTCCGGGCTTCCTGCCCGCGTCTGCACACCGCGGTCCACTCGAACGTTTTTCCCCCCAAAATGCAGCTCATTCTCCTCGAGGGGCCCCCCAAGGTTGCAGAGGGAGCTGCCTGGGCCCCTGGGAAGCGCCCCCACAGACAGGTGGGCCGCCCCCGGGGAAACCGGGGTGCTAGCAGCCGCCTTCCCCGAGTCATTGTGAGGATTAATTGAGGAAATGTCTGCGAGGAGATAAGACGCGGAGATACGGACCATAAATGTTTGTTGTTACAGCGCGATAACCCTCGCCCGCCTTAGAGAGCCGCCCCAATTAGCCCCGAAGCAGCTGCTGCCAGGCCCTTCCCTAATATGGGGGAGCCACGGAGCCCGGGGACTCGCACCCCTTCGAGGTAACTGTCTGCATCCTCAGGACGCTCTGAGGCGGGAAGGCCAGGCCCCCCCCACCCCCGACTCAGATGCTGGGGCCCACGCCGGCCTCGCACCCACCAGGGGCCTCTGGTGTCAGCACCTCCCGGTGAGAAAGTGAGGGTGGCCCGGCCGGCGTGGCTCCGTGGTTGAGCGTCGACTTATGAACCAGGAGGTCACGGTTCGATTCCTGGTCGGGGCACAGGCCCGGGTTGCAGGCTCGGTCCCCAGTGTGGGGCGTGCAGGAGGCGGCCGATTCTCTCTCGTTATTAGTGGGGGTGAGGGCTGCCCAGAAGGGGAGAAACTGAGGCACAGGGCAACCCAGCACCACATTCCCACCTGGAAATTCAAGTCTGAACCCCCAGACCCGCTTCCCAGCTGTTCACTGTCCCCAAATGGGCAGAGGCCCAGGACGGCGGACCCGGCCAGCTCAGCCTCACCCCATCCCCGCCTGCTCCCGGCCCCCGGCCCCTCGGTCCTGGCTTCCCCGGTGGCGCCTGCGTGGGAGGCCCTGGCTGCGTGACAGGGGCATCTGGCAGCCCATCGAGGACCCTGCCTCTTCTCTCCCTCACGCCGTGTCTTGCCCCGGCTCAGACTCGCCCCCCGCCCCCGCCCCCTTTGCCCCCCAGTGGGGGAGGCTGTAAGTCCACACGCCCACGCCCACGCCCACGCCCACGGGAAGCAGCTGGGCCCCAGGCACCACCTGTGCTCTAACCCTTTCCAGCCTCCCGACCGCTCCCTGGGCCCGAGCTGCTGCCCACGTGGGTGGGTGGGGCCCCGGAGGGTCTTATGTCCGCTCACAGGGTTCAGAGCTGAGCTACGCCCTGCTCTGGCCTGCACCCCGGACCCACTGGGGACACCCACGCCACCCAGGCGGGCGGCTGACATGGCCTGCGTGCTCAGCTCTCTCTCCTTAGCGATTAGCGATTTCTGAGGCTGCCTGTGACCCGGGAGCCGGGACCCTGCTTCTCTCCGGCCGAGAGTGAATTCCGCATAAGTGACCGGAACGATGCCGACATGCCCAGCTGTCCCAGGCGGTCCTCCCGCCCCCTCCCTCTTCTGACACGGGGTGCACTTGGGGACGTGATCACGGGCTGAGGGTGTGAGGACCACCTGGGAGGGGGCCCCCTCTCCCTGGGGACAGGGGGGGCCATCTGAGTGGCAATGACCTCTGCCCTGTGGCCTGGGAACAGTGTCACAGCTTCGTAGCGACTGTCTTATTTTCCCCACCGCCTGGAGCGGAGACCTCCCTCCCCACTTTGTGGGCAAAGACATTGAGGCCCGGCCGGTGTGGCTCAGGGGTTGAGCATCGACCTAGGAACCAGGAGGTCACGGTTCGATTCCCGGTCAGGGCACGTGCCCGGGTTGGGAGCTCGATCCCCAGTTGGAGGCCCGCAGGAGGCAGCCAATCCATGGTCCTCGCTCATCATGGATGTTTCTATCTCTAACTCCCTCTCCCTTCCTCTCTGGAATCAATAACAAAATATTTAAAAATATAAAGAAATCGCTAATCCAGAGACAGCTAGCGATTAGCTCAACGTCACACAGCGATGGTGTGATGTGAGGACTAGTTCTGTGGCCAGCCAGGCGCAGGGGACACGCAGGCCATGGCAGGCAGGAGCCCGGGGCCAGCATCGGGGGGTTTAGGTCCTGCCCTGGGCGACCAGGCTGGCGGCGGTGGGGCCATGGGAGATGTTACTGACCACCAAGGCGGGCACGCTGCTGGGGGCACTGCATGAACGGTGAACAATTCCCTTCATCAGGACAGTGAGGGGACGAGGGTAGGATGGAGGCTGGGAGGGGGCAGGGCACAGTTCACAAGTCTGGAAGGTGTCCGGCCAGGGGGGTGGGGGTGGGAGGGAGTTGGTCCAGGCTGTGAGCCGGCCACTGGCCCGATCCAGATGGACCCCGACGGGCCCCTCCCCCAAGCACAACAGAAGGACAATAGAGCCAGAGAGGCTCCTCCTGGGCACAGGACGGACGGGCGGTGCCAGCCTGCCCAGCGGGACAAGGAGCCCTTGTGTCTCGGCCTCAGATCCTGCCCCACCCTCCTGGCCTGGGGGTGGTCAGCCTTGGGGGGCGGGGGTGTCGGAAGTTTAGATGCTGGGGTGGGAGGAGACCGGTCACCTGGAGGTCTCAGGGAGCGTGGGGGTCGTGGAAGGGACTGAGGAGCAAGGTGGGGGTTTCTGGGGCCTGGAGGAGGCTGCGGGGGTGGGGGGTGATGGGACTGCCTGGTGGGGTCCCCTCCGAGCAGAGGGAGCAGGGATGCTGAGTGATGAAGATCTTCCGCGTTTGATCCTCACAGGCCCTGGGAGGCAGACACAGAAGGGGTGGTGCTCCCATTTTATAGATGGGAAAACCGAGGTTCAAAGAAGCCCTGGCCTCACCCCAGGCCACCCAGGGAGGAGGGGGGAGCTGGGGTTGCCAGCAGCTCTGGGAGTGGGGTTAGCAGGTGGGGCGAGACGTTCATTCAAGGTTGAGTGGACTCAGGATGCGGGGGGCCATGTGAGGAGTGGGAGTCCGGCGCCCCCTTTCCCACCTGTGCCACCTACTCCCCCCACCCCCCAATCGCCGGGCTCCGGGGAGGGAGGTGCGGGGTCCCGGCCCCCAGCCCGACTTTCCTCCGCTTCTCCTTGAAATTCCACGCACCCTGGGCGTTTGGCAGGAGCCCCGAGCTTCACGGAACAATTTGTCTTTCACGGCGCATCTGCATCAATCACCCCATTGTTCGCCCCCCCCACCCCCTTCCTGGACCTCGGGGCTCCCCGTGCGCCGCGGGCCGGGCCGTGAGCGCCCCCTGGTGGCCGGTCTGCACCGCCCGGTCCCGGGGCCTCGGGTCTGGGCTGTAACAGAGCGGGGAGCGTGGTGAGCCCTGGGCCCACCCGTCACCAGGCCCATCTCCTCCCGGCTCCATCTCCGCCTGCTTGTCCCCAGGGTAGTCCTTCACACCCTAGTGAGAGCAAACTGCCCACAGTCCGCCAGACCCCACCCCACGCTCCTCCCCGCCACTGCGCCACTCACTGCTCCGCCGGCTCATGGGGTCCTGATGTCTTTCCTCCTTGGCTGCCGGGGCAACGCCTAAACTTCCTAAAAACCAAACCAAACCGAAGATCTAGCTCGGGGGTCACCGCACCCTTGGGTGAAGCCTGTTTTGGGGTCCCTTCTGTGCCAAAGCGCACGCTATTGCGCGCATCACGTGCTCCCTCTGGCGGCGAGGGGCAGAACTTCACCCCGGGCTCCCGGGCACAGGCCAGGGCAGGCAGGACTGAAAACTAAAGCGTGTCCCAAAATTCACGCCAGATTTGAATTCTGCGTGAGCATTAACCACAACAACAACAAAAATAAAAGCCTAACTTTACTGGGTTGATTGCATCAGATTCTCATATCTGTGGCCCTTTGATGCCAATCCCTTCCATTGGATCAGCATCACCAAGGACCAATGGTGGCCCAGGAGCAGGGACAAGGAAGACCGATGAAGACCGCGGCTTTGCATCTGTGCCAGCAAAGCCGTGGAGGCCACTGACCCGCTGTGCTATTCCGCACATAACCCTAGACTGTGTACTTTATGAATCAATAAAAGATTTACAATTTTTAATTATAAACTTACATTTTCTATCAAAATTACTTCTTGCGTGAATTTTGGGACACCCTTTACAAGCGATTCCATGCAATTTCCTTACGGATATTTCCCTGACTGGTCATCTCAGGGGCATTTTATTAATCCAGGAGGCCACACCCCCCAGAGCTCGCTGCAGTGGCCAGCCCCGCACTCAGTGACCCGTTATACTGGCCCTCGTGGACAGAACGAAAAGCCAGACTGGAATCAGGATGATAATAATAATCATCATCTACTGAAAACATGGACTAGACCTTTGATGGTTGGCCGCAGCGATCAATAGTAACCGTATTCGAGAGTAAACTAAAATGAAAAACACGTATTCACTAATTCCCGCCCCGGCCGGCGTGGCTCAGTCGCCTGGAGCACCGTCCCAGGCACTAGAAATGTTGTGGGTTTGATTCCTGGTCAGGGCACATCCCTAAGTTGCGGGAGAGCCACTTGGGAACTTGTGAGAAACTCGACTTTCTGGGCTCCCTCCCGGACCTGCTGAACCAGACACCTGGGGTGGGGCCCCGCGTGAGTGTTGCCCCAGCCCTGCGGGGGTTCTGATGCATCCAACAGGCTGAAACCCACGGGGCCAGCAGAGGCCTGCCCTGCCCACACCGGGCTGAGTCCTGGGGGGCCGACAGAGGACAGAAGCCCCGTCGCCTTCCCCCAGACCGGTTTCCACCTGAGGAGAGGGGACAAGAGGCCTAGAACCAGGGGGCGGCACAGACAGAATGTCCTGTGGCAGGAGACACAAGTGGACAGTCTGGGAAGGCTTCCCGGAGGAGGTGGCTTCCAGCAGTGCCCAGGGGGCTGTGTAGGATGGAGGGAGAAACCTTCCCGCTGTGGAGACCTGCAAGCTCCAGGGTGCGGACGCGGAGCCCCGGATGGGCTGGGAGGCGGCAGCCAGGCGGGTGCAGGGTGGAGGTTCGGGCAAGCTGGGAGCTGGCAGGAGAGACCTGGGTGGGGTGGGGGAGGGGCCTGGAGGCGGGATTGGGAGAGAATCAGCCGGTTCCCAGTCCCAGCCTCGCTGCCTGCTCACGTGCTGTGCTTCTAGGGTGGGGTCCTAGCTCCCTCTCCACCTCAGCCCCCTCCTGCTCCCCCTCCACCCCCCCAGCCCTGCAGGATCCAGCCCCAAACCCCACCTGCTTATTATGGGATTTCTGGAGCGGCAGCCTGGTCTGCAGGGACCTGCCGGGACCTGGCCCCAGGCCCTCAGGTGTGAGGGCTCAGCTGGCAGTGCAGGGGGACCTGGGGGTCAGGGGGTGGCCTTCCCTCTCCCCCTCCTCCACCCCAGCCCGGGACTGCGGGGAGAAGGGCTCCGGATGGGAGGGTGCAGCTGAAGGGCCCGCAGCTCCAGGTAGACTCCACCTGGTAGGGGGAGGCAACAGGTTTGGGCAGCGGCAGCGGGTGTGGGAGGAAGTCAGAGGGTGGGGTGGGGGTGGCTCTGCAGGCGAGGGCGTGAGAACCTGAGAGCCGCACCAGCTGAAGGCCAGGGCCGCCCCAGCCCGGAGCCTGACCGGAGCCTGTCTGCCCTCCCCTGGCCTCTCCCTCTCCAGCTGGCCCTGCGAGCTGCCACTCACCCGACCCTTGGCCCCGCCCAGGCCTCCTCTGGCCCCGCCCAGACCTCCTCCTGGCCCCGCCCAGACCTCCTCCTGGCCCCGCCCAGGCCTCCTCCTGGCCCCGCCCAGACCTCCTCTGGCCCCGCCCAGACCTCCTCCTGGCCCCGCCCAGGCCTCCTCTGGCCCCGCCCAGACCTCCTCCTGGCCCCGCCCAGGCCCCCTCTGGTCCCGCCCAGACCTCCTCCTGGCCCCGCCCAGGCCTCCTCCTGGCCCCGCCCAGACCTCCTCCTGGCCCCGCCCAGACCTCCTCCTGGCCCCGCCCAGGCCTCCTCCTGGCCCCGCCCAGACCTCCTCTGGCCCCGCCCAGACCTCCTCCTGGCCCCGCCCAGGCCCCCTCTGGCCCCGCCCAGGCCTCCTCCTCCAGGTGCTAGTACTAGTACCACCGGTTAATGCAGCCAAACCACTTAAAACCGAGCTGTACAGAGAATCAGCAATTCGGAGCATCACTTTCCGTTTTAATATATATATATTTTTATTGATTCCAGAGAGGAAGGGAGAGGGAGAGAGAGAGAGAAACATCAATGATGAGAGAGACTCATGGATCGGCGGCCTCCTGCATGCCCCCAACTGGGGATCAAGCCGGCAACCCGGGAATCAAACTGTGACCTCTTGGTTCCTAGGTCGACGCTCACCCACTGAGCCACACCGGCCGGGCCTCAGCTCAGCTCAGCTCAGCTCACAACAGCTGCTCAGCCGGGACCGCCACCTGGGTTCACAGGGAGAAATGGAGGCTCCAAACGTTAGGCTGGGAAAGCTCCCGGGGCTGGGGTTCCTGGTGAGTGGGGGGCCCCTGCAACTCCTCGGCCGGGCGCTGTGTCTCTGATGCCACTGGCTTCGTACTGAGGCCTTTTGTGGCCGAGAATTGAGGGGTGGCGACGTTTGGGGTCTTTGTTTCCTCTGCTCTCACTCCTGAGCCCCCAGCCTGGCTGGGGCTCGACCATCAGCCCCAGGAAACCTGGCCCTGGAGCTGGGGGGGTGTGGGGGCTGCAGGTGGGAGTGATGGAGGAGGCAGGGGGGGCGCTGTGGCTGGCTGTCACCGAGGCCGTGGCCTGAGCAGCCGGGGGCGGGTGGGCGGCGGGAGGGGCGCCCGGAAGGCAGATGCTCTGGGGCCTGGTCACCGGCTAATTTGGGCTCCTCGCTCCCCAGACAATGCCTGGCAGCTGGGCCGACAGGTGCGGACGGACCAGGCCCTCAGTCCACACCCAGGGCCTCACAGGGCTTAGCTCCCCCAGCTAGGCACTCCCTCCCCCGCCCCCTGGCCCCCCACCTCCTGGGAGGGGCCTCTGGGACCAGGGACAGGGACTCCGGCCCCACTCGGCCCCACGGAGCCCGGGAGGAGTCGCACCCGAGACCCTCAGAGTCTGTGACTCCCCGAGGTTCCCTGTGCAGAGGGGGGCCCGCTGGGCGGCACACATTCACCCCATGTTGTGGGTGCCTCTGACCACCCTTTGCTCTTGTCCTGGTCAGTCTGCTCTCTCCATCTTTCCTTCTTAAAGAGCAGGTCAGCCCGGCCGGCGTGGCTCAGTGGTTAAGCATCGACCTATGAACCAGGAGGTCATGGTTCGATTCCCAGTCATGGCATGCTCCCCGGTGTGGGGGGTGCAGGAGGCAGCCCCCGTCCCCCATCCCTTCTCTGACCCCAGCTGCTCCCCGCGGGGTGCCTCCATGTTCCATCCCTGTGCCTCCACTGGGCAGCCTGCGCCCAGCTCCCCCCTCTGCCCCCCATGACGTCCCAGACCCTGGCCTTCCTCCCTGGCAGCCGCCCGGAACCACAAGGTCACCTCCGCTGGGCCCCGGATGAGTGTCCAGAGAGCAGGTCGTCACCCCCAGGCATGAAGGGTGCGTCTCCTTAGGACGCCCATCCTGAGCTCTCTCCCCCACCAAACGGGGGATCCGGCGAGCGCCCCCACCTCCTGCTTGCCAGGCCTCTCCCTAGCCTCTGAGGGGGTCAGCACCCCGCTGTCCTGGCCGTGCCCGGCTCTGCCCCGCGGGCCGGCCGACAATAATAGCCCGGGATTAACATAGCGGGCATTGTCTTTCTCTGACTATCGCTGGGTACCATGGGCTCATCCTAAAAATACCCCGCAGACAGGTGCAGACCTGCGGGCGTGGGGCCGGGGACAAAGGGGTAGCGGGGGGGGGGGGACCGTCTCCCCGAGGTCCAGGCCTGGGGAACATCCATTCCTGGAGGCCCACCTGGAGGAGGCGCCGGGCGGCTGCAGACCCTCAGGCTCCCATGGGCCGCTGCGGCCACGCCAGCTCCGCCCAGACACTCGCTGGAGCTGGCCTGCAGCACCTCACATAGCACAGGAGCCCCCAAAAAGATGTGGGCTTGGGGCCTGGTGCCCACTTTTCCTTTTCTTTGTAAGAGATGGAGGGGCGCCCGACCATCAGGGCTCAGTGGTTCTGCGTTGACCTATGAACCAGGAGGCCATGGTTCGATTCCCGGTCAGGCCTCGAGCCCCGGTGTGGGGCGTGTGGGAGGCAGCGGATCGATGATTCTCTCTCATCATGGATGCTTCTCTCTCTCTCTCCCTCTCCCTTTCCTCCCTGACATCAATGAAAAGGAAAGAAGGTGGAGGGTCCTTGAGACACTCCCGCCCCCAGCCCTGTGCCCCCAGGACTCCCAGGGCCCACGCTGTCCCCTCCCTGCCTCCCCCTCCCCTGTCGGTCGGCCTGTCCGTTCTCTCCCCTCTGACTCCGGCTCCCTGGGTGGTGCTGGGGTTCCTGGGTTGGGGGCCTCTGTGAGTGTCTTCCGAACCCCCAACCCCCTCCCCACTCAACACATTTGCAAGCCCAAGGCCTGCTGTGTGCAGCGTGTGTGTGTGAGTGAGTGTGTGTGTGTGTGTGTGTGTCTCCTGTGGGAGGTGTTGGGGGGAGGGGGCGACGGGCAGGGGAGGGGCGGCAGACCCGTTCTATTTTTACCGGCCAGTTGCCGAGGGCCCTGGAGTTCATAGCCTCCCTCCCCGCTGCCCCCACAGTCTGCCTTCGACTTCGGGACCGGCCAGCCCAGCTCTCGGACGGACAGACGGACGCTGACCCAGGTGAGTGTCTGTGGCCAGATCCAGCTCCAGCCCAGACCGGGCCCTGGGGGAGGGCGGGGCGGCCGGAGGACAAGAGGCTCGGAGATGGAAGAAGGGGGGGGTGTTTCTGGCTGGGACAGTTGTCGGGGAGCAGCCTGGGTCCCCCGCAGCGTCTGTGGCACCTCTCCTGCCCAGTGAGGCTTTCTACCAGGTGCCGCCGGATCCCAGGGCATGGCCTAACGACTCTGTCTGCACACGGGGACCCCCAGCAGTGCCAGGAGGGAGGGGACGCCTTGGGGAGGGGGCGGCATGGGGGATCAGGGGCAGGAGGGGGGCTCAAGCTACAGGGGGAAGAGCTGGGTGGGCAGCGAACGTGAGCGGTCCCTGCAGCAGACAGAGAAGTGGTGGGGTGAGCGGGACTCGGGGAGCCTGGAAGACTGGACCCCGGGGCCCCTGAGCCAGGGAACCTCTGGTCTCATTTTCTTTGTCTCAGAAGGACAGGGTTCGCCCCCCGTGCCCGTCGGACGGCAGGACCAGAGCCGGCGAGGGCGGACTGCCAGGCCTTGGGCACCGCTCCTGCCCCTGCGGGGGGGGGGGGGCAGGTGGCGCCCGCATTTGGGGCTGCAGCCTGAGAGTCTCTGCTCAGGGCACCTTCCCTGGGGTCCCTGTCGGGGGACGGCGGCTCTGTCTGCCTCGGGGGCTCGAGGCAGCGCCTCCAGCCATGGTTTAAAGATAGTTCTTTTTAAAAATATATTTTATTGGTTTCAGAGCGAGAGGGAGGGAGGGAGGGAGAGAGAGAAAGAGAGAGAGAGAGAGAGAGAGAGAGAGAGAAACATCCATGATGAGAGAGGATCATGGATCGGCTGCCTCCTGCACGCCCCACGCTGGGGGTCGAGCCCGCAACCCGGGCCTGTGCCCTGACCGGGAATCGAACCCTGACCTCCTGGTTCCCAGGTCGACGCTCACCACTGAGCCACGCCGGCCGGGCAAGTTCCCAGATGGGGCTTCCCCGCTCAGAGCTGGGGTGTGGGCCCACAGGCACGGGCTTGGGGGGCAACCCTGGCTCACGGCAAGGCAGGGAGGACCAGACGCCCTTGAACTGGGGCCGAGGTCAGGGGTGGGGAGCAGGAGGAAGAGCAGGGGCCTGAGGTGAGAAGTGCGTCACCAGGTAGCAGGGAGAGAGCCCAGGTCCTCGCCTTGCACACTCACACTCACTCACACTCACACTCACTCACACTCACACTCACACTCACACACTCCGTCCTACACTCTCCTCCCCACGGGGCCTCACTCTCTGCTCCTCCCTCCCTGCGGGTTGCCTGGTATCTCCTAGCTGCCCACTTGGGGGGGCCGAGGGCGGGGGGAGGGGAGACAAGGAATGCTGCCCCCACCTCCCGTTTGCTATCTGCCTCCTGCCCCCTTATCGGGCCCCTGTCTGTCAAGGGGTCCCATCTGCTAGGAATGGCAGCCCAGGCCGGACCCCGGGGGCCTGGTGTTTGTCAGCGGGGCAGGCCCTGGTGCTTGGCAGGAGGCCTGGACTGGGGAGCAGGGGGACCCCAGGCGCTGACAGGGAGCTCTCAGAGGCAGGGGCGAGCGCAGCCACGTGCCCACCTCAGGGTGGGGGGGGCGCACCCCGGATGAGACACAGGATGCTGGGCTGAGGCCTGGGACCTGGGCACTGGCATTGGGGGGTTGGGGGGGGCAGGGATGCTGGACCCACGGACGGGGCGAGCCTTCCCAGCTCGTGTTTCGTTCTGGATTTTCTCAGTCTCTCGGGGGGCGGGCGGCGGGGGGGGGGGGGAGCCCTCAGAACCAACAGCTGGTGACAGCTCTAATTTCAGCCAAGCATCTCGGGAACGTAGGCCCGATGGGCGCCCACCTCCCCCTCCGTGCCCAGGGTGACAGCTGGGACTCTGGGGTCACCCCCACTCCCCCAGCCCCCCCACAAAGCAGAGGCAGAGCTGGAGCCAGAGGGGCCCTGCCTCGGGCATGGTGTGGGGATCGAGCCTACAACCCGGCACCTGCCCCGACTGGGAATCCACCCGTGACCTCGTGGTTCATAGGTTGATGCTCAGCCACGGAGCCCTGAGCCACGCCGGCCGGGCGGTCCCATCTGGACCCACTGGGACCCACTCTGCCTGGTTTCTCCTTCCCACTGTCTGCCCCCCTCTGCCCCCCTCAACCCGTGGGCTGGGGGACGGGAGCTGTGACCTCCCTCACTCATGTTCTCTGCCCCCAGGTGCTGCCCGCCCCCTCCGCAGCCATGCCGGAAGTGTGAGTAGCCCCCCGACCCTGTGTGTGTGTGTGGAGGGGGACAGGTCCCTCTGGGGCAGAACCCAGCCCTAGAGTGGGGTTCCCCATCACAAGCAGCTCCTCCAAAGCTGGATCCTCAAACAGAAACGGTCCTGGGTGCCAGGGTCCCCCGTGTCCCCAGACATCCTCCGGGTCTTGGAGCAGAACCCACATTCCCTGGTCGACTTTTCTGGCCTGTTCCGGAGTCCGTGTGTCTGCACGGATCCTGTGACTCACGTGTGCCAGGCCCCAGCTTAACGCTGCCCCGAGGCCCTGGCTTAATGCTGCCCCAGAGATGCACGGAGGTTGCCCAGAGAAGGGAGCTTTTCCCAGCAGGACCCCATGTCCCCCTCCCCCTGCCCCCCTCCCAGAACCAGGGTACCACCCCACAAAAGCCTCCAGCAGCCCCGGGATCGTATTCTATTCTGCTGGGACCCTGACCAGGTCCCCGGCCTGAGGCCTGGCTTTTTGCCAGTTCCCTGTGGTCACCACCCCTCCTGGCCCACACCTGCCCCCCTGGTCCTGTGGCTGCGTGAATAAGTGAATAACATCTCCTTCCCACTCTCCCTCTTCCGCCTTCTCCCTGGTCCTTCTCCCTGGTCCTTCTCCTGGTCCCTCCGGTGACGGGTGCCTGCAGCGAGGTAAGTGAGGTTTGGGGTCTCTGTGCTGGTTCAGTCTTTTTTTAAACTATTTTTATTGATGTCAGAGAGGAAGGGTGAGGGAGAGAGAGAGAGAGAGAAGCATCCATGGTGAGAGAGGATCATGGATTGGCTGCCTCCTGCACGCCCCACACTGGGGATCGAACCCACAACCCAGGCCTGTGTCCTGACCGGGAACTGAACCCTGACCTCCTGGTTCCTAGGCTGACGCTCAGCCCCTGAGCCCCGCCGGCCGGGCCGCCATCCTGTTTTGTCTGTGATAACCCTGGACTGGGTTGGGGGGTGGGGGGTCTCAGCAGGTGACGGAGGGGGGGCCCACAGGTGCCAGGTGACCCCTGTGTCTCCCGGGATCCTGGCCGCAGCAGAGCCAGAGCAGGAAGGGGGGCTCCCTGTCGCCCTCTCTGGATCTGAGAATTTGGGCAAATCCCCGCGAGGAGCTGAGAAGGGACCCCCAGTGAGGATTCAGGGGGCCGACCGTGACCCTGGCTGGGCCTAGATGCTCCATTCTGCAGCCCCCGCCTCACCCTGTCTCCCCGCTTCTCACCCGCAGAGAAAATCCAAGATCACCGCCTCCCGCAAGCTCATGCTGAAGGTGAGCTGGGCCCGGGTGGAGGGGGCAGGGGGGCTGGGACTGGGGGCCTGGCAGCTGAGAGGGGCCAGCGGCCAGCAGGGGGCAGCCAGGGTGGGCCCTGGGGTGGCTTTATTTTCTATTTTTATTTTTTAAATATATATTTTTTTTATTTCAGAGGAAGGGAGAGGGAGAGGGAGACAGAAACATCAATGATTGATCGGCTGCCTCCCGCACGCCCCACCCTGGGGATCGAGCCTGCAACCCGGGCCTGTGCCCTGAGCGGGAATCAAACCCTGACCTCCTGGTTCCTAGGTCGACGCTCAACCCCTGAGCCGCGCAGGGTGGGCGGGACGTGCTTTATTTTGACACGAGTCTCTCTCTCTTTGGAGCTTCGGGGGCAAAACAGCGGGAAGGGAGTCGAAGGGGCCTGGGCGGGAAGGACAGCTCAGGGAACGCGAGCGTGTGTGGCCACCTTCCCACGGGGGGGACGGCCAGCACACACGCCCCCCCCCCCCACTCGGCCACCGTCCTGGTCCCGTGCTCCCCGAGCGTGAGAACACGGAGCCCAAAGCACCTGCCGAGGCCAGAGCCGGCCGGGCCGGGGGTCCCCCTTCCCTCAGGCCCAGTGCCAGTGGGAGCTGGAGGGTCCGGGCCTCCCCCTTGTGCCCCCTGCTCACCGGGCTCCGTCTGTCCGTCCATCTGTCCGTCCATCTGTCCATCTGTCCGTCCGTCCGTCCATCTGTCCATCCGTCCGTCCGTCCGTCCGTCCATCCGTCCGTCCGTCCGTCCATCTGTCCATCCGTCCGTCCGTCCAGAGCCTGATGCTGGCCAAGGCCAAGGAGTGCTGGGACCAGGAGCTGGAGGAGCGCGAGGCTGAGAAATCCCGCTACCTGGCCGAGCGCATCCCCACGCTGCAGACGCGCGGCCTGTCCCTCAGCGCCCTGCAGGTGAGCCGGGCCTGGGGGTGGGGTGGGGGTGGGGCTGGGGGCCTCCGGAGGGGGGCACCCCATGGACCGGGTGGCCTGGGTCTGAGCTCACAGGGCTCCCAGCTCTGTGACTGACGAGCAGCTGGCTCCCCGTTCAATCTGCAGAGCCCCGTGCGGGGCTGGGGTCAGACCCCGTGTCACAGGTCCAGGAAGCCAAGTGTCTCAGCGAAGGGGCTGGGAGGGGGCCCGGGGCTGGGGGGCAGGCGAGGGAGGCCCCCTCCCACCCTCTCGTCCCTGCTCCCCCAGGACCTGTGCCGGGACCTGCACGCCAAGGTGGAGGTGGTGGACGAGGAGAGATACGATATCGAGGCCAAATGCCTCCACAACACCAGGGAGGTGAGGGGGCCGGGCTCGGGTGGGGGAGGCGGGGGCACCGATGGGCCAGGCCCCCTCCTTCTGCAGGGGCTGGAGGTGGTCACTCAGAGGGATGCTCTGTCCCCCCTCCCCCATCCCCGCTCTGGCCCACAGGCTGGAGAGGGAGGACACCTCACAGACTCCCCCTGCCTCTGTGAGCGGCTTTCACAGGCCTCCGACCCTCCCCCCCGCCTGGGGATGAAGTCGGTGCTATGATCTGTACCGCACAGAGGAAGATTCTGAGGTTCAGAGTGGCCCCAGTCACACACTCCAGGGCTTAGCGCTCCCTGACGGGCCGGCCAGCCCCTGCTCAGGGCATGGGAGGGCAGGGCTCCTGCTGCCTCTGGCGCTGGTTCAAGTGGAGGAGGGGCCGGGAGGTCCCCAGAGATCACACCCAAGCGATGTCCTCAGGGGTCAGGATCTGGGGCTCATCCAGCCCCTGGGACCTAGGCTGTGCCCTCCACGAGCTGCCTAGAGGGCTCAGTGGGGAGGGACGAGCTAGGTGCCATTCGCGGCCATAGAGGCAGGGAGACGGGGGTGGAGGGGTGGGGTTGGGGGGGCTTTATCTGTGCATTTACTGGTCATTCACTTATCGATAAACACACAAGGCCATTTGCAAAGAGAGGGGCGGGTCTGCGTGTCCTGCTGGGTCCAGAGAGTCTGGGTACAGCAGCTCTGGCTGGGATCCCCGGGAACGGGGCCATGGCGCCCCCCCCCCCCACCTCAGCGAGCCCTGGCGCCTTCCGGCCCGCAGATCAAGGACCTGAAGCTGAAGGTGCTGGACCTCCGCGGGAAGTTCAAGCGGCCGCCGCTGCGCCGGGTCCGCGTCTCGGCCGACGCCATGCTGCGGGCCCTGCTGGGGTCCAAGCACAAGGTGTCCATGGACCTGCGGGCCAACCTGAAGTCGGTGAAGAAGGAGGACACCGAGAAGGTGAGGTCTCGGGGCCCCCCAGCCCTCACTGGACGCCCCTCACCTCCCCAGGCCGGCTCACCAGCTCTGGGTGGAACGTTCTAGAACCTCCTGGGAGGCCAGGGATGACGTCTTACTCTGTTTGGGGAGAGAGGAGGCGTGGTGTCTGCCCTGACTGCTCCCCGTCCAAGGGGGACACGGGGACCCAGTAAAGCCAGATCGAGGAATAAAATGACCAGCTGGCCCGTGTGGTTCAAGCGGCTGAGCAGCGACCCAGGAAAACCTAGAGGTCCCGGGTTCGATTCCCAGGCAGGGCACAGGCCCGGGCTGTGGGCTTGAGTCCCAGTGTGGGGCATGCAGGAGGCAGCCGATCGATGATGTTTCTCTCTCATCGATGTGTCTACCTCTCCATCCCTCTCCCTCCCTCTCTCTACAAAATCATTTAAAACATTAAAAACAAAACAAAACAGAAATGAAACACCCAGAGGGCGTGGCAGTCAGGGTGACGGGGGACACGGCAGAGATAGCAGGCGGTCACGGTCCCCGCACTCGGAGAACAGAGGTTAGGGGCTGGGTTAGGCCTCTCACTGAGCAAGCCACGCAAACGTGGCCGAGGTCACGGCGTCCGTGGCCGGAACTGAGCGGGTCGGTAAGAAACGTGGAGGAAAGACGTGGTCTGTGGCCCTGGGGTGAGTGAGGTGGAGCAGGCAGCAGGCAGGCGGGTGGACAGGGGGCCGATGAGCAGGAGGAAGGCTTCCCGGAGGAGGTGGCCTCCGGCCGCTGAGCGGGACCAGGGGGGTGGCTCCGGGCCTTGGGTGGGACCGGGCCTGTGACCCCACAGTCACCTGGGGGGGAAGCCTCGGTGTGGCCAGTGCAGGTGCGGCTGACCGGGGCCGGCCCGCCTGCCCACAGGAGCGGCCGGTGGAGGTGGGCGACTGGAGGAAGAACGTGGAGGCCATGTCGGGGATGGAGGGCCGGAAGAAGATGTTCGACGCCGCCAAGTCTCCCACCTCGCAGTAGAGGTACCTGCAGGCCGCCTGCCCCCCCTCTGGGGCCCACCTGGGTCTCAGGGGTGATGGGGGCCCGGGACAAGGCCGGGGTGGTGCAGGGTGGGGTCCACCTGGCCCAGCACCCCGAGACCTCGGGCGCGTCACCCACTGATGTCCCCTCGCCCATAAGGGGAGCTTGTATCGGATCAGTGGTTCTGGGACCAGAGGGTGGGCACCATGTGGGGTGCCAATGACCGCCCCCCCCCTACCCCAGGCCCACTGAATGGGAAGTCGGGTGGGGCCGGCCCTCCAGGTGTTCCTGACCCAGGAGTTTGGGGACCCCTGGATTCTGGGACCCCTGAGGGCCCGTGGGCTCCAGCAAAGCAGCCGAATTAGCCCCATCAGGCCCTCTGGGAGGGGTGATGTGCCAGGGGGCGGGGCCCAGGACCTGTCAGAGCCTGGGTTCCGGAGGGGTGGGCTCCCGGGGAGTGACGGGTGGGCGGGTGTTGGAAGGTGTGGGTCCCAGCACGGCAGGGGGGTGAATGAGCCAGGCAGGAGGGGCCCCCCTGGAAGAGCAGTGACGGGGCGGGGAGGGCCTGGAGCAGACGCTTTGTGGGAGCCCCTGTGGGCGATGGTGCGGCCCGGGGGGCGCTGGGGTGAGGTTCCGGGGATGCGTGTGCTCGGGGTGAGTCAGGGGGACATGCACCCAGGTCACTGGACTGACGGCCGCCGCCTCTCTGTCCCCACAGGCCGCTCGCTGCACTGGCTCTGGGCACCTGCACGGCCCCTCCTCTGCCTGTCCCTGCGCCCCCACCCCTACCCCCGCCTCCTCCTCTGCCCGTCGCGTCCACGGAACTGGGATCAGCAGACACAGCAGAGACGCCAGTCTGAAGACCTCCCCCAGCCTGGGGGGCCCCTGCCCTCGCCCGCCACTCCCTCGCTGCTGCTGTGACACCCGGTGGCCCCCCCACACCCCAATAAAATCCATGTCGCCAGCGTCTGGGGGACTCTGTGCACAGAGGGTGGGGGTGGGGGGTGGCTCCCGTCTTCAGCTCCATCAGAACGAGGGCTAAGGAATCGCAGCGCCTGCTGAGACACCCCCCCCCCCGGACCCCTCTGCCCAGGCCCAGTGCCCTCACACAGCACCCCAACACCTCCCAAGGCACAGCTCACCCCGCCCCCCAGACTCCAGCCATCAGAGGCGCCTCTGCATTCCGAACCCCTGGGCCTGATCCACAGCCCCTTCCTCTGCACACCTGGCCCCCCCTCCCTGTGCTGCTGGGGTTCCTGCCTGTTCTGGGCTGGGAGGGCAGGGAGCTTGGGGGGGGCTTTCCCTGGTCCTGCAGGCACAGGGCAGTTCCGCACCTGGCCGCCAGGTGGCGCCTTCCCATCTCCCTCCTGGGCTCCCATCTGCATCCACCCTTCCCTCCCCGGTACCCGCAAACCCCTCCCCACCCCAGGGGGGCAGCAGTGGTCTGTCCTCTGGGTCAGGACCTTCCTCCTCTCCCCCTCCCCCCGCCCACATCTGGACCCAAAGCCCAGGTAGGATGCTAGCCTCCCCAGTCCCCACTAAGTGTCTTGTCCCCGTCCCCGGGGCCCCTGGCTTTCTGCCCCAGGAGAGGAGGGGCCCCCTTCGACACCCCGGCCTGTCCCCGTCCTGCCCTCTGCCCCAGGCGTATTGTCTGCCATAAACGCCAGAAGTGGGGTGCAAAGGGCAGTGCCAGCTCTTCCCGGGGGCAGGGTCTGGCACCCAGGGCCAGGCAGCTGCCAGCAGAGAGGGACGGCCATGGGTGTGGGGGACGGGGGGGCGGGAGGAGGAGGAGTGACGTGCCCGGGTTCCTGCTACCACAGCTCAGTGGGGCCCTGGCTGGTTTGGCTCAGTGGATAGAGCGTCGGCCTGAGGACGGAAGGGTCCTGGGTTCGATTCCGGTCAAGGGCACGCACCTCAGTTGCAGGCTCGATCCCCAGCCCCCGTCGGGGCACGTAGGGGAGGCAACCGATCCCCGTGTTTCTCTCACATCGATGATTCCCTCTCTCGTTTCTCCCCCTTCCTTCCGCTCTCTCTAAACATCGGTGGAAAACTATCCCCAGCTGAGGACTCAAACACACACACACACACACACACACACACACGAACACACACACACACAGCTCAGTGGGCACGAACGCAGACACAATTCTCACCGTACCCAGATGCCTCAGGCACGCCCCGTGACACCCACCCACCCACGCACCCCCATGGGCGTTCCCTCCACGCACAGAGGAATTGGGTGGGGCTCCGTGCCCAGGCAGCCCCAGCAACCCCCCTTCCCTGCCTCCCAGGGCTCCTCCCCGCTGGCAGGGTCCCCGGCCTGGTCTCCCTGCTTTCTCTGCCTTTGCTTGGCCCTCGGGCAGAGCCGGGCCCCACGTCCCAAAGCCCAATCTCAGCGCTACCGTCGACCCATAACCTGGGGCCCCGGCAGATTGGGGTCCCGCCCTGCCCTACAAAATGGGAGACCAGCCCCGGCCTGACTCAAAACAAACACCTGGGTGCAGAGCCCGTGGGCGGAGGAGGTGGGGCCGGCTGCACCCGCCCAGGGCCACGGGTCCTCCTGCTTCCACACGGGGCTGGCCGAGCCGCCTCCTGCGGCCCCTGCCTGGACCAGCGGGGTGTCCGTGGCAAAGCCGCACACGGCAGCTGGGAGCACCCGCCTGCAGCTGGCGATGGGCCTGGTGCCACCTGCCACTCCCCTGCCTGCCGGCTGCAGCCCCTCCCCACGCTGTCCCTTCCTGGGGGGTGGGAGTGGGCGAGGGCACTGTCTGGCATCTGCCTCACAGCTCCCCCCCCGCCCCCAGGACGGCCGGGGCTAAAGTGCCCTGACCAGGAGGGAGCTGGTTAAACATTAGCCCCAATGGCCCCCTGCGAAGCCGGTCAGACTCCCCGCAGACTCCGCTGGACAGCCAGAGGGGCAGCTTCGTTCCGGGTGGGTGAGCCGCTACCGAGCCCAGGACAGGCGGCCGGGACCCGTGTGGACAGACGGCAGCCTCCTCTCCCGGCCCAGCCAGGCTCTCCCCGCAAGCCCCACAGCTTGTGACGTGACGTGAGGGCGAGGCTGTCGCTCCCACAACACCCCCCCACCCCAGAGCTGGCCTGGGGTCCCCTGAGCCTGGGCTGAGCAGCGTGAACTCTATAAGCCCCGGTTCAGCGCTGCAGTCAAGGTCAGGAGGCCCAGAGAGGTCACAGACCCAGCCCGGTCGGCGTGGCTCAGGGTTTGAGCGCCGACCTATGACCCAGGAGGTCAGGGTTCGATTCCTGGTCAGGACACACGCCCGGGTTGTGGGCTCCATCCCCAGCGTGGAGCATGCAGGAGGCAGCTGATCCATAATTCTCTCTCATCATGGATGTCTCTCTCTCTCTCTCTCCCTCTCCCTCTCTCTCTGACATCAATACAAATATTTTAAAAAGATCACAGGGCGTAAGCCAGGATGAAAACGCAGGCCCCCTGAGAACCCTGGGTGTGGGCAGAGCTTGGTCCCAGCCAGAGGCCCAGGCCCGGGGGTCTGAGCCGGTCCCGCCCAGCGCTGACCCCGCCCTGTGCTCGGGGTTCAGGAGAGAAGTAGGGTCTCACCTGGGAGCCGGGGCAGGCGTTCCTAGTGGGGAGCCCGGGGGCCGGGGATCCCCTTGCCCCCACCCACGGGGGCCGCCTTGGGGAAGGAGCAGCTGCCCTGTGAGGGCGGGAAATTCCAGGGCCTGATGTCCGCCCGGGCAGCAGGGAGGTGACCCCTTCGGGCTGCGGGCTGGGAAGTCTTGGGAACCCCTGTCCCCGACCGGGGACTTCCGTGTGACGTCTTCGCGGACGCCCCGGGGGAAGTGAACCTGGTGTGGTTAACACACGGACCACGGAAGCATTTCATAGGAACATCCCCCATCGGAAGAACAGGGGGGCGCACACTGAGGAGGCCCCGTGGGCCCCTCTCCCCATCGCCCTCCCTCCCTCGAAGGAGAACCTGCCGGAGAGTTTGTGTCTCATTCCCATTTGTTTACTTATTTGTGTTTTTTGTTTGTTTTGTTTTGATTGATTTCCGAGAGGAAGGGAGAGGGAGAGAGAGAGAAACATCACTGAGGAGAGAGAGTCATGGACCGGCTGCCTCCTGCACGCCCCACCCTGGATATGGAGCCCACAACCCGGGCCTGTGCCCTGACCCGGGATCACACGGAGGCCTCCTGGTTCACAGGTCGACGCTCACCCACTGAGCCACGCCGGCCGGGCTGTCTGTGAGTTTTTATAGCCGCAGGGAGAGCGTTGGGTTTTAGACTTTTATTTTTTAAAAAATTTGTACTTGATTCATTTGAGAGAGAAGGAGGGGAAGGAGAAGGAGAGAAACATGGATTTGTTGTTCCTCTTATGGATGCAAATGGATTCACGGATTAGAGTTTCATGCGCCCTGACCCGGCATCGAACCGGCGGCCTTGGCCCATCCGACCCACACTCTAACCAGCGGAGCCGCCGGCCAGGGCAGCCTCTGTCTGGACTGTTGGATGCGGACTGACCGCTGGCCTCGTGGAGTGTCCGGGGAGGGCCGGGCCCAGGGCTGGTCCACCTGGAAGATGCTCTCCCGCGCTCGGCCCGGGTGGGAAGCAGCTGCAGGCGAGGAGCCAGGTGGCGCCGGGGGCGCTTAGGGCCGCCAGCTGCCCCCCATCCAGGCCCCGTTAGTGACCCGGGGGGAGCCGGAGCCTCCGGGCCTTCACCGCCTCCGCCCCCAGTCCAGCACCAGCGCGGAGGACAGAGCCCCCGCGCCTTCCGGTCCCCGCGCCCGGGGCGCGCCCGGGTTCGCTGAACCGGAGCCGCGGATCGCGCGGCGGGAGGGCCCGGCCGGCCAGTGGGGAGCGCGCGCCCGGGGTCCCCGGGGTCGCCGCGCGCTCTGCCCCCCGGGATCACGGGCCGGGCGCGCCCCGTTCCCGCCCGGCCTCCCGCCCAGGGTCCCTCCGTTCGTTCGGCGGAGTCGGCCCCGGGCGCCGTGCGCTCCGCCTGACCCCGACCCGCGGTCCCGCCCCCCACCCGGCGCCCCGGCCGCGGCACCTGCGCGCGGAGCCGCCCAGCGCGGAGCTGGTCCGACTGGTTCTGAGCAGGAAGCGGCGCCCTCGCCCTGCCGGGCCGCCCGCACACCAGCCCCGCGCCTGCCGGGCGGTCCGGTTCCGAGCGGCCGTGCGTCCGGCGCGCGGAGGCCGGGGCGGGGACCGGGGCGGCGACCGGGGCGCCCACACCCGGGGGCGCTCCCGGCGGCGAATCAGCGCGCGGCGCGGGCGGCGGGGCGCCCAGGTGACCTCCCTGCGCGGCGGCGGGGGAGGGGCGCGCAGGTGAGCGGCCGCCGAGTGAGCGCGTGGTCCCGGCGGCGGCGGCAGCATGTCCGGCAGGAAGGACTGGTCGGCGCTGTCCAGGTGAGCCGGGCGCGGGCCTGACCCCGAGGCCGGAGTGGCCTCGCTGCTCCTTAGGGGTCAGAATTGGGGCCAAACTGGGGAGCCCTCGGGACAGGGTGGGGTTCCTGCTCTCCCACGGCCTCCTGTCCTCCCCTTGGGAGGGGCTCATAGGGGGGGCGCCTGGGGAGGGCTGGTCCCTGGTCTGGGGAGCCCCCCGTCGCACCCTCCCAGCTCTGGAGCCTGGGAGGTGCCCGGTGTGGCCCAGCCGCAGTCCGGAGTGGAGCCCTCCTCACGGCTGGGTTTGGGCTGGGTTTGGGGGGATGGTAGCCTCTCCCCGGGCAGGGGGAGGAAGGGGGGCGCATAGGATCCCCTGGGGCTGTTGAGGGTCCGAGTCTGAGAATGGCATTCTGGGTGCAGCTGGGCTGGGCCGCCTCAGGGGAGACGCCGTCCCTCTCTGTGCTTGGCTTTCTTTGGGAGCGGAGCCGTCAGAGAAGGGGGGCTGGTCCCTGAGGCGGCCCCCCTCCTGGTGACCCCTCTCGGAGCTGCCCTGCCCACCCCCCCACAAGTGCCCCCATGAGCCCCTTCACCTCCTTACCCCCCAGGAAACTGAGGCCCAAGTAACTCAGATCCAGGCCCCTCCGCCTGGGACCTGAGGCTCTAACCAGGTAGGAGGTGGCAGCTGGGCCCCTCCCAGGTGGGCACTGGGGTATTACAGGTGTGCCTCCCGGGCCTTCCCCACTAAGGTGCCCTGGGACCCCCTCCCCCTCCCTTTCCCCCTCCTCCGGGAGGTGGGGGTACAGAGCGTCTCGGGGTCTCAGGCTCGGCCTCCCCCAGCCACTCGCTCCCGAGGGGTGGGGTGGGGAGCAGTTACATGGCAGCCCGTGTGGAGGGACCTGGGTCTGCAGGGGCAGCGAGGCCCCAAGAATGAGGGAGCCCAGAGTCAAGGAGGAGACGGGCTGTCAGAGGTGGGACACACCCCAGGGGAGGTATGCGGGTGGGGCCGGCCGTGGCCTTGGACTCTGCCTGTGGGTCCCTGGGCCTGGGCGGCATGTGGGTGTGTCCTGCTCTCCCAGTGGGCATGCCTGCGCCTCTGTATGGGTGCTCACACGCGTGTGCAGGTATGTCTGTGCCCTGTGGAGTGAGCATACCTGTGCCTCTGTGTGGGTGCTCACATGTGTGTGCAGGCGTGTCTGTGCCCTGTGGAGTGGGCATACCTGTGCCTCTGTATGGGTGCTCACACGCGTGTGCAGGTATGTCTGTGCCCTGTGGAGTGAGCATACCTGTGCCTCTGTATGGGTGCTCACACGCGTGTGCAGGTATGTCTGTGCCCTGTGGAGTGAGCATACCTGTGCCTCTGTGTGGGTGCTCACATGTGTGTGCAGGCATGTCTGTGCCCTGTGGAGTGGGCATACCTGTGCCTCTGTGTGGGTGCTCACATGTGTGTGCAGGCGTGTCTGTGCCCTGTGTAGTGAGCATACCTGTGCCTCTGTATGGATGCTCACACGCGTGTGCAGGTATGTCTGTGCCCTGTGTAGTGGGCATACCTGCGCCTCTGCATGGATGCTCACACGTGTGTGCAGGCGTGTCTGTGCCTGTAGGTGCGTGCTCACATGTGTGTGCAGGTGTGTCTGTGGCCTGTGGAGTGGGCGTGTCTGTGCCTGTAGGTGTGTGCTCACATGTGTGTGCAGGCGTGTCTGTGGCCTGTGAAGTGGGCGTGTCTGTGCCTGTAGGTTCGTGCTCACATGTGTGTGCAGGCATGCCTGTGGCCTGTGCAGTGAGCAGGTGTCTGTGTGGGCGGCAGTTTCCCCTGTTGCTGAGCCTGGGACGGGGTCCGAGCAGGTTCCGTCTGGGTGTTGATGAAGACCGCAGCGAGGACCGTGCGTCGGGTTAAAAAGACCAACCAGACCCGCTTCCCGGGTGCCGGCCGCCGGGACGGGCGTGGCCCTGAGCGCCTGCCCGGGTGTGTGTGTGTGTGTGTGTGTGTGCGGTTGGCGCCGCGACTTCCCAGCTGGGCACGGGGTGGGGCCCGAGCTTGTCCCCTGCTCAGAGGGCGCCCGTCCTGCTGGGCACACGGTGTCCAGGCGGCCCTGCGGAGGCATCCTGGTGGACGGGGCCCTCTGCCCCCCACTCCCCCCCCCAGCCTGGCCCTGGGAGAGCCCGTGGGCAGCTGCCGCCAGCTGCCATCCTGACGCGGCTCCTGCCCGGCTCCCGGGAGCAAGCCTCGAGGCGGGGGGTTGGGGGGGGACGCTGAGTCACTCGGCCATCGCCGGGAGCCGTGAGGAGGCTGTGAGGCCTGTGGCCCTGGCGGGGAGCTGGGGGAGCTGGGGGCCATTCTGCAGCCCCCTGGCACCGGGTGGAATTCAGACGCTCCTGCCCGGTGCGGGGGCAGCCGTGAGCCGCTGGCGGGGTGCCTGGTCAGCACCTCGTCCTCTCCTCCCTGGCCGGCCCGTCGTGGGCGAGGCTGGGCTGGGCCGGGCTGCGGGGGTGAAGGTGGATTTGAGAGCTCCCGGCCAGCAGCGTGTGGTTAATCATTCTCCCACCGGCCCCCAGCAGCCCTTCCCCCAGCAGCACCCCCACCTCCTGGGGCCGCCCTCGGGCTCCCCGGACACCTGTCCGCAGACGCCAGGGCCAGGAGGGGCCTCGGTGACCCCCACGGGGACCCTCCTGGTGTGCAACCCTTGGAGGCTGAGGACTGGCCCAAGGTCACACGGCCGGTGCCTGTGTGTTCTCCGCTCACACAGCCCCTGGGGAGCCTTCACGCCTGCCCCTCCTTCAAAAAATATTTTTATGGATTTCAGAGAGGAAGGGAGAGGGAGAGAGAGAGAGACATCCATGATGAGAGAGAATCACGGACCGGCTGCCCCTGCATGCCCCCCACTGGGGATTGAGCCCGCAACCCGGGTGTGTGCCCCGACCGGGAATCGAACCCTGACCTGCTGGGTCATAGGTCGATGCTCAACCCCTGGGCACACCGGCCGGGCTCACCTACCCCTCCTTTACCCAGAGCAGCTGGGATCACAGATCTACGGGGCAGCAAAGGGGGGGTGCATCTCCCCAAATGAAGGTGGGGCGAGGGAGGGTGTCGCAGGGAGGGGGTGGCCAGGCTGCCCGGATGGGGGAACCACGGCCCCTCCCTGGGCCTGGCCTGGAGCCCCAGAGGTCAGTGGGTTGGCCACGGGGTTTCCCCATACCTGCTCTCCCGGCTGCTCCTGGATGGGAAGTCCCACGCTCTCGGTGGCCCCCAGGCTCCCTCCTTCCTCTTCGCAGCTGTGGGCTCCCGGGAGGCGGCGTCTCCCTGGGAGAGGGGGAGGCGAGGGGGGCGGGGAGGAGGGGAGGGCCGGCCCAGCACCCGTTTCTGGCGTTGGCTTTGAGGTTCTGTCCTGGGATAGAGTCTCGGTTCCTTTTTTTAAAAGTATTTTAATTGATTTCAGAGAGGGAGAGAGAAATATCCATGCTGAGAGAGAGGCTGCCTCCTGCACGCCCCGCGCTGGGGATGGAGCCCGCAACCCGGGCCTGTGCCCTGAGCGGGAATCGAGCCCTGATCTCCTGGTTCACAGGTCGACGCTCAACCGCTGAGCCACACCGGCCGGACTTAGGTCCTATCTTTCCCGTCACTTTCCACGCACAATGCGTATCTGCACTGACCGCATGTGGGTGCAGCGCCCGTAGCCACCTGTAGAGGGCGCCACCGAGAGGCCGAGGTCTCCCGGGCCCACTGGCTGCCGTCCAGGGTCGGGGTCCCCTGGGCCTCGCTGACCCCGCCCCCGACTCTCCCCCCACCCAGCCTGGCCCAGCAGTGGAGCCTGGAGGATGAGGAGGAGCAGCGGCGTGAGCGCCGGCGTCGCCACCGGAACCTCAGCTCCACGTCTGAGGACGACGACAGGTCCGCCCGGTTCGGCCAGAACCAGAACGGAGGGCGGCCCGCCCCGGACAGGTGCGCGGTCAGCGTGGGGCCGGGCGGCGCATCCTTCGCGGGTGCGCGTCTCAGGGCAGCGTGAGGCCGGCCCAGGGCGCGGCTCGGGGAGGTCAGGTGCCCCTCGGTCCGCAGCCCCTGCTGGACCCCGCCCGGCCCCGCCCCCTTCGCGGCCCCGCCCCTGCAGGCTCCGCCCCATTCACTGCTCCGCCCCCCGCCCGGCTCCGCCCCTTCACTGCTCCGGCTCCGCCCCCTTCACGGCCCCGCCCCACCCGGCCCCGCCCCCTGCCCACTCCGCCCCCTGCCCGGCTCCGCCCCTTCACTGCTCCGCCCCATTCATGGCTCCGCCCCCTTCACGGCTCCGCCCCCTTCACAGCTCCAGTTGCCTCGATTCCTTGGTTGGATCCGTGAGCCGGGCTTTGTTGGGTCCTGGATGGACATGACCCCCTCCGTCTGCCCCAGACAGGCCCCCGGAACCCATGCACAGGGGGACACACTGAGCCCAAGTGTCCACAGGGGTTGGTGACCCACCTGGAGGGGGGGGGCAGGGCCAGGACGTCTGTCCGCTCTGTCAGGCTCTGTGGCCGTACTGTCCCCGCTAACCCAGCCTGCGCCCCCAAACCCGGATCCTCAGATCCCTTTCTAAGGGGTGGCTCGTCTGGCCACCTCGCTTTGAGGGCCTGGAAGAGAGGGGCCCAGGGTGAACCGAATGTCTCCCTTTTTTTAAAGAAATAAAATTATTTTTATTGATTTCAGAGAGGGAGAGAGAGAGATAGAAATATCAAGGATGAGAGGGAATCATGGATCGGCTGCCTCCTGCACGCCCCCCACTGGGGATGGAGCCCGCAACCCGGGCCTGTGCCCTGACTGGGCGGGAATTGAACCCTGACCTCCTGGTTCATAGGCTGACCCTCAACCCCTGAGCCACACCGGCCGGACAGGGTGCCTTGTCGAAATGACACCTCGGACGTCCTAGGTGTCATCCTTACCTGAGTGATGGTGGGCTGTGGGGTGTGGGGTGGCCAGGGGTCTCTCCCACCTCAGACACCACACCCTCTGACCCTCCCTCCCATCTTCCGGCCCAGGCTGCCCGGCGTGGAGGAAGCCCAGGTGCCCGCAGCACCGCCCACATCCCCCCAAGATGAGGGCGAGGAGGTGCCGGCCATCCTCAGGACCCGGAGGGAGCGGCGGCAGCGGCGGCAGGGGGTAGAGGCCGTGCAGGCCCCGCTCCGCGAGCGGCTGGAGGCCGAGGAGGGCGGGGACAGCCTGGGCCCTGGGCAGGCCGGCCGGCCGTCCCTCACACCCACGAAGGAGGTGGCCGCCCCGCCTCGCCGCAGACTGAGCCAGGAGAAGCAGGCACCCTGGGTCCGGGCGGAGGAGAGCGTGGCCACCCGAGAGCCAGGGGGCAGGCTGAGGGGGGTCCCGGAGAAGCCCCCGGGCTCCGAGAAGACGCCCTCCGGCCCGGAGAAGAGGCTGAGCTCCGAGGGAACGCCCGTCTCCGAGAGGAAGTCGGTGCTGGAGAAGATGGACGTGTGGGAGAAAAGACCGAGTCCAGCGAGAGCCGGCGTCTCCGAGAAGCAGCCCCTGTCAGCGAAGGCGGCAGGCTTGGAGAGGGGACGGGTGTCCGAGAAAGCGTCGATCTTTGAGAAGCCGCAGGTCTCAGACACAAAGCTGGTCCCCAAGAGGGCTGTGGCCCCGGAGCAGCCCCAGGCCCAGGAGAAGCCTCGGCCCGAGGAGCGGCTGAAGCCCAAGGAGAAGCCTCACCCCCGGGAGCAGCCTCAGCCCAAGGAGAAGCCTCAGTCCCAGGAGCAGCCTCGGCCCAAGGAGAAGCCTCAGTCCCAGGAGCAGCCTCAGCCCAAGGAGAAGCCTCAGTCCCAGGAGCAGCCTCGGCCCAAGGAGAAGCCTCAGCCCCAGGATCAGGATCAGCCCAAGGAGAAGCCTCAGCCCGAGGAGCAGCCTCAGCCCAAGGAGAAGCCTCAGTCCCAGGAGCAGCCTCAGCCCAAGGAGAAGCCCCGGGCTCAGGAGCAGCCCCAGGCCCGGGAGCAGCCCGTGGCTGGGGGAACCCAGAGAGCGAGGGCCCTCTGCCGCCTGCCCTCGGCAGAGCCAGGGGGGTGCACCCCTCCGACCTTGGCCTCCCGCCTCCAGCCCGTCACACTCCAGGTGGGCAGTGCCCCCACCCCCCAATCCTACCAGGTGCGGGTGGCTCCCTTGCCATCTCCCGTCCCCCATCTTCAGGCTGGCTCGGGCCGTGTCCTCTCTCCCTGCTCCCCGTCACCATCAGAACAGGGGACACCATGGCAGGGGCATCCGCAGGGTCACAGGAGCGAATCCCCACCCAGGCCCTGGCCTTCGGGGTCCCCCCGGAAGTTCCCCCAGCAGCTGTGCCCGGTGGCCGGGCTCCAGGGAACAGTGTCTCCCATCCCCACAGCAGAGGCAGGCCCAGGACCTCCCCTATTGCCCCCCACTTCCTCCCGCGGCTTCTGGGCTGGGCTGGCCACCTGGGGTCCCCGTGGCAGCCGGTGTGACACGCCCCCTCCATCCAGGTGAAAATTCCCAGCAACGAGGAGGAGGAAGAGGATGCCTTCTCGCCCACCGGGGCCACCTACAGCAGCTCCCTCCGCAGGTCCAGCCCCAGGACGATCTCCTTTCGGGTGAGCCACCCCGGGCACGTCCGGCCTGTCCGTGCAGGCCCAGCCCAGGGCACCGGCCTCCGCCACAGCTCAGAGGTCGTGGGTCCGACACCAGGAGGACAGAGCGGGCCTTTGGGTGCCCCTGGTGGGTGGAGTTACATGAGGGCGGGTTGGGGCGCTGGACGGTGGATGTGGACACGCAGGAGCGGCCCCAACTGCTGGTGCCATCCGGAACTGCAGGAAGCAAGCTGGAGGCCCCCAAAGGGCCCATGGGCAGGTGGGGGGCGGACAGGACAGCAGCAGGTGGTGGCAGGCAGGTGCCCCCCAAAACACCTACAGGGGCCCAAGGAGAGGCTTTTCCCCAGACTGGCAGGTGGGGGGGGGCAGGTGTCTCCTGGACAAGACGGGGGACCGTCATGGAGGTTTGGTTGGGAGCTGAGCAGTGGAGGGTGGGAGGTGCGAGAGGAAGCGCCTGAGAGTGGGGCACCTCCCTTGAGGGGGGCCGCAGCCTCCCCGGGACCCCCTGCCACCCACGCTCATCAGTGCCTTTCTCTCTCCTTCCAGATGAGCCCCCGGACCACCAACTCGGAAGGCACCCTCACCCGCAGGTCAGGGGCCGGAGGGCCTGGCTGTCCTGTCGGGTCCTGGTCAGCCTGTTTGCTGAGCCGCAGGGCACATGGGGAGGGGCGGGCAGGGGTCGCAGTCTCAGCCAGGGCCCCAGAGTGGCTGGGAGGCTGGGTTCACAGGAGGGACTGAGGCCGGGGCGATGCAGCCTGAGGGGCGGATCAGGGAGGGCTTCCCAGAGGAGGCGGGCGTGGGCGGGCTGCGAAGTCAGAGGAGGGTTTAGCTTGAAGTAGGGGCTGAGCTGCATGTTTCTTTTTATTTTTTTTGTGTGTGTGATATCTGTTTTCTTAATTGAGTGTTTAGAGCAAGCATGTCAAACGCAAAGGCTAACGCGGGCCAAATCAACAAGGTGTAAGTGTCCGTGGGCCGCAAAAAACTGAAAGCTTCTGTTTTCATAGAAACGTAGGTTTGTTTCGATAGAGACGTGCTGAGTACAAAGGGCTGAAATAAGTGAGTCGTCGCTAACATAAAATAATAGGACATTTTAGTAAAAATTAGTATTTTTTCTTGAACATTAACTTACCGGACACTGAATAACTGCACGAACGAATAAGATACCGTTATATTGGCTGGGCCACAACAATATTCGTTGTAGGCTGCATGTGGCCCGCAAGCCTTGAGTTTGACATGCTTGGTTTAGAGGGAGAGGAAGCGAGAGGGATAGAGAGAGAGAAACATCAAGGAGAGAGAAATATCACCGATTGGCTGCCTCCTGCAGGCCCCCCTACAGGGGATCAATCCCACAACCCGGGCATGTGCCCTGACTGGGAATCGAACCGGTGACCTCTTGGTTCCCGGGTTGATGCTCAACAGCTGAGCTGCCCCGGCCGGGCGGAAGCTGCATGCTTAATGAGCACCCCGTGCCCCCAAATGTCGGTGGGAACAGTGTGAGGACTGCGTGTTGAAACCTCCCTGGAAATCAGATCTGAAAAGCAGGTGTCTGGAGCGGTAGGGACTTCAGGGGCTCACAGCTCACACACGGGACCCTCACTGAGACCTGCTACCCTAGGCCCTTGGGGTCGGGGGGCCTGGGGTACAGAGATGGACATGAGGCAGGTGCCGCCCTCAAGTGACTCCCATCAGACAGTTAAACCCGCGAGCCTCGCCCATCGGGAGGTGTCGGCCTGCGGGGGCTGGGGAATGTGTCGAGGGCAGCAGCTGACTCCGGGTGGAACTGAAGATTTCCAGACGGGAAGTGGGGGGTGCCTCTTAACTGGGGGGCGGGGGGAGCCTGTGGAAAGGCTGAGTGTGGCGAGCCTACCACATCTGGTTCGGGGTACACAGCAGGTGAAGAGGGGGGTTTCGGGGGGCACTGGTCCGGTGCGGGGGGGTACAGGGACCAGGCCTGGAGTTTGGTCTCGGTCCTGGGGCCTGAGGGTTGGAGTGGAAGGACAGGGTGGGATTCGTGTGCGGGGACAGTGCGAGGTCAGGGGTCAGCCTGGGATGGGCGTGTGGAGGGGACCACAGGGGTGGGGCAGATGGCGAGGAGGGTCCGAGACGGACGTGTTTGGGTAGAAGTGACAGGACCGGGCAGGGGGTGCAGAGGGAGGGGACGGGGGGCCATTGGACGGAGGGGTGCACACCTGGTCTCGGGGGGCCGAGCCCCACTGGCTGGTCTCATCCCGTCCTTCTGCCCGGCAGTGCCAGTGTGAGGCTCCCGGACAAGTTAGGCGAGAAGCTGGAGAGATACCGCACGGCCATCCAGGTGGGTGGGGCGGGGAGGGGTGGGGGACCCCGCGGGTGAGGGTGTGAGGGTGTGGGGTGCCCCTGGCCTCCCACCGCCTCCTGGGTCAGCCTGTGCTTTCTCTCCCCAGCGGTCAGTGTCCGTCAAGTCCTCCGGCTCCTCCCGCACCGAGGTCTTCGTGGCGCCCGTGGGCGTGGCCAGCAGGCGTCACCTCTTCGAGAAGGAGCTGGCGGGCCAGGGCCCCAGCCGAGCGGAGCCCGCCTCCAGCCGCAAGGTGAGGGGCACGGGCCCGGAGGCCTGAGGTCCCCACACCCATGGCCTTGGGCCGGGCACTGGTCCAAACGCCGTGTTTCCAAATGTCCCTTTAAAAAGATAGATGTTTCTATTGATTTCAGAGAGGAAGGGAGAGGGAAAGAGAGAGAGCAACATCCATGATGAGAGAGAGTCATGGATCGGCTGCCTCCTGCACGCCCCACACTGGGGATCGAGCCCACAACCCGGGCCTGTGCCCTGACCGGGAATCGAACCCTGACCTCCTGGGTCATAGGTCGACGCTCAACCCCTGAGCCACGCCGGCCGGGCTGCACGTGTCCATTTGGGCCGAAGCTCCCGTTGACCTGAGGCACCCTTTGGGTCCTGAGCCCAGGTCCCCGAGGCTCCCGGTGGGTGGGGGTGGGGGTGGGGCAGGGGCCCTCAGGTCTATGGGGTGCTGCAGGGGACATGGGGGGCTCTGTCCTGTGTCCCCCCCGCCCTGATGGAGCCCCTCTTTCAGGAGAATCTGACGCTCTCGGGGGTGGTGACCTCACGGCTCAACCTGTGGATCAGCAGGACCCAGGAGTCGGGGGAGCAGGACCCCCAGGTACCGGGCCCTGCCTGGCCCCTGACCATGGGCCCTTGGGTGGTGGAAAGAGGGGGGTCAGGGGGCCCCCCGGCGTGAAGGGGGTTTCCCAGGAGTGGACGGTGGGGCTGGGGAGGGCTGGGCAGAGGCCTGTGGATCAGGGGGCACAGAGAGAAGGGGCGGGGCTGGACGAGGGAAGGGCTGAGGGTGCGAGCCCCCCGCAGGCCGCCTTAGTCCCTGGTCCCCTCCCCGATGCCCCCAACCAGGAGGCGAAGAAAGAGGCGGCAACCACCAAGCGGACCCAGTGGGCGAAGAGAGCGGGCTCCACCCTGGATGCCGAGGTGAGGGCAGCGGAGGGGGCCGCCCCACACCTGCCCGGAGACACCCCACACCCGCCCCACGCCCGCACACACAAACTGGCCTGCTGTCACCCAGTCCGAGTACCCAGAATGCCCTGGTCCTGCTGTCAGGCTGGGGGTGCCCCAACCTCGAGCCCTGGTCCAGGCCCAGCTGGCTGCACCCCCTTAGCCCTGTGAGCTGCGCCCCCTTCGGCCCCATAGAGTAGGGGTGTAGGCCCGGGTGTGGGTGGAGGTAGGTGTAGGGGTGGGTGTGGGTGTGGGTGGGGGTGAGGGGCTTGGGCAGAGGGCTGCCTTCCTGTGCAGACCGCCCCCCTCCCGCCCAGCCCAGGACCCTCCCCTCGTCTGGGGGCTGCTCTGACAGCTGTCTGTCCCACAGGTGTGAGGCCGCCAGGCAACTGCGAGTCCTGCCTCCCTCGAGCCAGGCCCCACCTCTGCAGCCGCGCCCTCCCCTCCCCCATCGCTGACCCTTTTCTGCCTCTGGACCTGGGCCCGGCAGGTGGCACGTCCGTCCGGGGCTCCGGCAGCTCCGTCCCAGGCAGCCCCGGGGCGGGTGTGCCCAGGCTCCGTCTCGTCCCCCTGTGGGCACAGCAGTGCCCGGACCCACGTCTGCCCGACACCGCGGGCTCTCGCCAGTGCCCTGGCCTGGGAGTCCCGTCCACAAGGAGTCTCCGTCTCCAGCTCCTGCCAGGGCCACCTGTCCCGTCCGCCCCATCAGGGGACCCCCACCTCCCCTGGGCCCCCCCCTTGGCTGAATCCCAGCTGCTGGGCCTTCCTCGCGCTCCCGCCCGCCTCGCCCGCCCTCACCCTGCAGAGCTCAGGCCTCTCTGTGCCCCCCCCCCCTCCTTGTTCTCAGGAAAGATTGATAAACTCGTTCACTCTCAGGGTCAGTGACTGAGCGTCTTCCAGCCATCGACCCGCCCTGGGGGCTCTGCTTTCTTACAGCGTCGTCTGCATGGGGTGCATGTGTGTGCGCGTGTGTGTGGGGGGAGGGGTGTGTGTGTGTGTGTGTGTGTGTGTGTGTGGGCGGAGGGTGTGTGTGTGTGGGGGCAGAGGGTGTGTGTGTGTGTGTGTGTGCGTGTGTGGGGGAGGGGTGTGTGTGGGGGAGGGTGCATGTGTGTGGTGTGTATTTGTATGTGGTGTGTGGGAGGGGAGGGGTATGTGTGTGGGTGTGTGTGGGGATGTGGGGGTGTAGGTGTGTGTGGGGGGTGGTGTATGTGTGGGGGGGAGGGTGTGTGTGGATTATCTTGGCTGGGTGGGGGGTCCATCATCGTTTTCCTAGCACCCCCTCTTTTCCTCACACGAAGGTGGGTTACATCCTGTTGTCCTACGTCGTGATTCTGGGGGGGCAGAACGGCCCGCCCCCCTCAAACACACTCTCCCAACTTCCAATCCCCCAGCATCGCGGCCCCTGGACGCTTGGAGGTACTGGGCCATCTGAGAACCTCGGCCAAACCAACCTACTAGTTTATTCAATAAAAATATTTTAAAAAAGATCTGGGGGCCCAGGGGTCAGGACTCGGGGCACCGGGAGGAGGAGCCTGGTCCGGCGAGGGCCCTGCTTTGGAGCTGGGACGGGCCTGCAGGAGTCCGAGGTCCAGGGCAGAGTCGACTCGGCTTCTGGGAGACGTTTCCTCCACCTGCTCGTTCTGGTGGCGCCGGGGCCCTGCCCCCCACACCGCGGCCCCCCGGGCACCGTGCTTGGGCCGCGACATACGCCCACCAGCAGACGGCACAGGCCCCGGGTCTCAGGTCCAGCAGGTTCAGCAGGTCACAGCTTCATTTCATTTATTATTTTAAAATAGATGTTTACTGATGTCAGAGAGGAAGGCAGAGGGGGAGAGAGACAGAAACATCCATGATGAGAGAGAATCATGGACCGGCTGCCTCGTGCACGCCCCCCACTGGGGACCGAACCCACAATCCGGGCCTGTGCCCTGACCGGGAACCGAACTGTGACCTCTTGAGCTACACCAGTCGGGCAGCTTCATGTTAAACCCCTAGAGCAGTGGTTCTCCACCTTCTGGCCCTTTCAATACAGGTCCTCACGTTGTGACCCACCCATACAATTATTTTCGTTGCGACTTCATCACTGTCATGTTGCTACTGTGATGAATCGTCATGGAAATGTCTGATATGCAGGATGGTCTTAGGCGACCCCTGTGAAAGGGTCGTTCGACCGCCAAAGGGGTCGCGACCCCCAGGTTGAGAACCGCTGCCCTAGAGGGTGAGCAGCGGTCCCCACTCAGCCAGCAGCCAGCCGCCTGTCCCGGAGACATCACCCGCTCCTGCAAGTCCGTTCTCCCCATCTGACCTCCTGTGGGTCCCTGCCCGGGGGCCTGGGGCCATGGAGACCCGCTTTGCAGACAGATGTCCGCACGGGTGGGCCGCTCGGCCACTCAGAGTAGCCAGCCAGTGGCCTCGAGGTCGCCGTGGCCCAGGGGCACTCAGGAGTGTGGTGGGGGTGCCTCCTGCCCCAGCCCTGCCCCCACCGGCCCCCGGCCCTGGCCCGGCCTCTGGCACTGACTCTATCAGGTTGTCAGGAGGGACAGCTGGCTTCTGTCCCCTGCAGCTCTGTCCTGGTTTTAAATAGCGTATCTGCAGCTGGACCATCACATGGGCTTATATGGTGCTGAGCCTGTCCCGGCACCTGCCAGCAGAGCCCCCCACACCCCCGGCCCCCCTCCCTGCACATTCCTCACCCTGAGGCTTGGCTCTGGAGGCCCAGCCCCCCCACACCCCTGCTGCTTAAAGCCCTGCCCGCCCTGCCCTCGCCCAGTCCCTGCTCAGCGGAGTAGGCACCTCATTCAGCTCCTGTGAGGAGGTAAGACGGCGGGGGGAGGCACTGAGGTGGGGGAAGCGTGGAGGGCACGGGCCGGAGTCCTGGCCGCTCCGTCCGGCTCTGCCTGCGCCCGCTCTGGGGACCGTGGGAGTGGACGGAGCTCCGTGTTCCCTCCACGAGGGGCCGGGCTTTGGAGGAGGTGACACGGGGATAGGGCTTCGGAGAGCCCGCCTGGGAGGTCATTTCACAAGGTGTGAGCCCAGCTCGTGGGTTAGAGGGTCACCCCTGAGTCTCGCTCCCCTTGTCCCCCCAACGCGCCCGCAGAGAAATATCCCCTTGATTTTTCAGCTCCTCCTGCTCCGGCCGGCGGAGAAAATATTTGGGGGAAGGGCTGCCTGGAGGGTCAGGAATTTCAACCACATTCCAGGCCCAGGGAGTCCCTCCTCTGACGCATCCTCTGGGGAGAAGGGGCATTTGTGGGGATCAAGTTGCCCCCTGCCCCTCCCTTCCGCCCCCAGCTCCCCCCCCCACCCATGCCCTGCCCCCTGGCTCCCCTGGGGGCTGACAGCTGCAGGGAGGGATGTCCCAGCTGCATCCGGTACAAGCGCTACATTCCTTAGAAGCTCAGCCGTTCTTCGGGATTAGAACTGGAAGCCCATTCATTTCACAGATGGGTCGACGGAGGCCCAGAGAGGTTAAGGGGCTGAACTAAGGTCACACAGCAAAAACCCAGTTTTCAAAATCCACCTTTGGACCGAAGCCGGTTTGGCTCAGTGGATAGAGCGTCGGCCTGCAGACTGAAGGGTCCCAGGTTCGATTCCGGTCAAGGGCATGTACCTGGGTTGCGGGCACATCCCCAGTAGGAGGTGTGCAGGAGGCAGCTGATCGATGTTTCTCTCTCATCGATGTTTCTAACTATCTCTCTCCGTTCCTCTCTGTAAAAAATCAATAAAATATATTTTTTTAAAAAAACCCACCTTTGGACCTCATGGCCAGTGGACCCTGATCTCTGGGCTGTGGGAGCAGGTGGGGAGATGGGGGGGTGGGAGGAGGAACTGTTTTGGGACATTATCACACCTGCTGGGGGGCGGGCAGGGTTTTGATTGTCCCCAGGCTGGAGCCCCCAGCTCAGCCTGCCCCAGCCTCTTCAGTCTGGCCGGGGGCAACGGGCCTGGTCTGAGAGCCCTCCCCCACCTTCCGGGGGCTGGCATGCTATTTTGGGGAGCCGGGTGGGGCTCCCAGGAGCGGGGAGGGCTCCCCCCCTCCTCTGCACCCTAGGGCCAGTGGCTCCAAGCAGGTGGGAGGTGGGACAGGAGAGGAGAGAGGAGCTGAGATCCCGTGCTCCAGGCTGGCCGTGCACAACCCCCTCCCTGAGGGGACCAACTCCGCCCATCTTGGGGAGCAGCCTCCCCAGCTCTAAGCCACCAGTCCGGCTGCTCCCCTGGGTCCGGGCTGTGCTGTGGGCCACAGGCTCCTCACCGGACCTGGGGACTCCTCTCCGACAGTCGGTCATCCCAAGGACAAGCATTTGTGAGAAACGAGGCCGTGCAGGGTGGCTTTGCAGGGTCCCCGGTGGTAACATCTGGGCAGCAAGGCTGCAAGTCACCCTTAGGATGTGGACACTGTGACGGCCGCCAGGCGGGTCCCCGGACCGAGGAGGGGGCTGAGCTGAGGCAGTCGGGTCCCCCCTTGGCCCACACTGACATCTTTCTCTTTTGGAGGGAGGGAGCGGCCATGTCTGACGCAGAAGAGGTGGAGGAGTACGAGGGGTGAGTGCCAGAGCATCCTGTCCCCTCGCCCTGTCCCCTCGCCCTGTCCCCTCCCACCTGCCCTGTCCCACCTGTCCCTGTCCCACCTGTCCCTGTGCTGCCCCTGTCACCTATCCTTGGAGCTGCCCTGGGAGCAGGAGGATGGGTGTGCGTGTGAGTGTGTGTGAGAGTGTGTGTGCGTGCACACTCCTGACCGTGTCCCTCCACCCTGCAGGGAGCAGGAAGGTAAGCGCACCCCTGCACCCTCATTCGGGTGGATGGAGGCCTCCTGGTTTGAAACTGACCTGCCTCTTGTCCCCTTTCTTGCGGCCGTGACCGTGTCCGAGCAGAGGAAGCCGTGGAAGGTACGGGGCTTGGGCTGATGGAGGGGGGCAGGGGGAACCCCAGGAGCCGAGATTTCCTGGGCAGCCTGTCCCTGTCCCTGTCCCTGTTCCCCCCTCTCAGCTGAGCGAAGCCCTTCCCACAGCCCTGGCCCTACCCAGGGTTGGCCCTGACCTTGGCCGCCCTGACCTTGGCCGCCCTGACCTTGGCCGCCCTCTGCCCGGCGCACAGGCGGGAGGGACCATTGCAGGTTGTGGGCCATCCACTCGGCTGCAGCAGGGCCGTGGCCTGATGAGTGGCTGTGCTATTGAAGGAAACACCGGGGTCCGAGCTTGCGGCTCCTGGTTCCTGGTCCCCCACGCCCACCCCTCGGGGCCGGGGCTGCAGGAGCAGGTGGGGCCTGGTGCTCACCGTGCCCTCGCTTGCCTGTCGCTTCAGAGCAGGAAGAAGTCGCGGAAGAGGAGGCAGCGGAGGAGGCAGCGGAGGAGAAGGCTGAGGGCGAGGCGGAGGGCGAGGCGGAGGCCGAGACCAACGCGGACGGTGGGGCTCTGGGAGGGCGCGGGGCAGGGGCAGAGCCTGCAGCCACTCCTGTGGCCGGAAAGACCCACCAGACATGCTGTCCAGCCGTGTGGCTGCGCCTTGGTCTGGGCTGGGGCTCAGTGGTCAGTTGTCCACGGAGGAGCCGGGACCGCGAGCGCATTCTGTATCGGGTGGAGGCCAGGCCCAGAATGTGTGCACACATGTGTGCACATGTATGTGAAAGTATGTGTGTGGGCTGTGTATGTGGCTGTGCACGTGTGTTCAGATGTATGTGCATATGTGTGTGGTTGTGCGCGCGCGTGAGTGCATGTGTGTATGTGCGTTGGTTGTGTACGTGTGTGGCCATGCACGTATAGCCGTGTGTGCATGTGTGAGTATGCATGGCTGTGTGTGCACATGTGTGTGCACGTGTGTGAACAAACAGCTCCGTGACCCCGGAACTCAGCAGGCGCACTGGGTCATGTCCTGTCTGTGGGGGGCCCCTGAGCTTAGAACCGGGACTTGGTTGACGTTTCTCCTTCTGTTCAGACGACAGACAAGAGGAGGGAGCGAAAGAGGCTGAAGGTGAGGGGACCCGGGGTGGTGAGGGGACCCGGGGTGGTGAGGGGACCCTGCTCCTTGAGGGAGGCGGCTCCCAGGGAGGGGGTCGGGGGAGGGCCCACGGGGACTGGACAGACTTGGTGCCGATGCGGGTTTGGGCTGCTGGGCTCCACCCTCTGCCCCTCAATCCAGAGACACTGCCTGGGGGGGGGTGGAGGGGGGAGACCAGTGTCCGGTCCCCACGGTGGGCAGGGCTCCCCACTGTCACGGCCACACATGAGGTGCTGGAGCTCAGGCTAATCACTCACAGGGTGCGGGGTCGTGGGCGAAACCCCAAGGCCTCGCCGTCCACGTGGTGGTCACTGCTGTGGTCGCAGCCACGGCCCTGGGGGAGGGGCAGCCAGCAGGGACTCAGAATCCCGCCCCCAGGGGCTCCAGAGGGCGTGTGGGGTCTGCAGCCCGCGGGGCCTTCATCCTCGCGGATGCTCCTGGGACTGGGAGTCCTGGGCTGGAGGGGATGGGGAAACAGAGGCCCTGGGTCCCCACCCCCTTGGGACAGAGCTGGGCCCGGATCTGGGGGCCCCTGACCGCTGGCTGTGCCCGTCTCTCTGCAGATGGCCCCGTCGGGGAGTCCAAACCCAAGCCCAGGTGAGCAGGACGTGCCTGTGGGAGGCCAAGGGAGCAGAGGGCCAGCGTGGGGTGGGGGGCGTGGTGGGCATGGGCCGGGGGTGGCAGGCACACTCACTGGGGACGCCTCCCGGCTCAGGGGGACAGACTGACCGTCCTGGCTCCGACTCCCCAGCTCCGTCCTGCGTCCAGCACATTCCCTCCCCGGCCACCTGCGTGTCCACAGCCCCACGCAGACCTGTGGGCGACGGGGAGACGGAGGACTAGACCCCCAGGCCTTTTTGGTGAGTCCTCACCGAGGACATTTCCCAACTGATTTTCAGAGAGAGAGGAAGGGAGAGTGAGAGACAGAGAAACATGGAGGTGAGAGAGACACATCGATGGGTTGCCGCCTGCACGCACCCCGACCAGGGCCGGGGAACCTGCAACCAAGGCACGTGCCCTTGACCGGAATCGAACCCGGACCCTTCGATGCTCTATCCACTGAGCCAACCCGGCCAGGGCCCCCGGGGCCTTTTGGTCACAGCGTGTGTGTGTGTGTGTGTGTGTGTGTGTGTGTGTGTGTGTGTCACTCAGGGGCCAAACCGCAGGCCTCCTGGGCTCCTGGGCGAGTCTGTGGGGTCCCCCACAGCGACCTGGAGTCAGGTAAGCCCGTCGCCCCTTCTCCACTTCCTGGAGCCTGGCTCTGAGCCGGTCACTGCCTCTTGGAGCCTCAGGGCTCCCACCTGGGACTCGCTGGACAGAGAGGACGGAGAGAAATGACCTGTGAGAGCCATGGGTGCTCCGGGTGCCGAGCCCACTGTGACCCAGAGGTGGCCACGCTCTGCAGGGGGCCGGGCCGGCCTGCCCCAGGACCCAGCCCCTCCCACGGGGGCGCTTGGCGCTCACCAATCCTCCTTCTCCCCCACAGGCCCTTCATGCCCAACCTGGTGCCGCCCAAGATCCCCGACGGAGAGAGGGTGGACTTCGACGTGAGTGGGGCTGCGGGGAGGGCAGGCCTGAGCTGGGGTGGTGGGCAGGGCCCCAGGAGAGAGGGAGGCCCCCTGACGCCTGTGGGCTGAGAGGAGACGGCACGGGCTGGGGTCCAGCCAGGCCTGGCTGGCATTACCCTGGGCATTGCCCTGGGCGCGGGCCCAGACCCCAGACCCCAGGCCCTGCCAGTGGCCTTGGGCAGGGAGGAGGGTGGTGTGCCCGCCCGCCCGCCCACCTGGAGCCCGGTCCGGCAGGACATCCACCGGAAGCGCATGGAGAAGGACCTGAACGAGCTGCAGACGCTGATTGAGGCTCACTTTGAGAACAGGAAGAAGGAGGAGGAGGAGCTCGTCTCGCTCAAAGACAGGATCGTAGGTGCCCGCCTCCCACCCGGGCTCCCGAGGCCCCTCCCTGTGCGCACCCCTCCCGCTAGGCCTCGCCTCCTCCAGGCAGTCCTCCGGGAAGCCCCTCACCTGCTGGGAGAGGACTCTCCGTTAGGAAACCCGCACCCTGGCTGCCTGGGGCCCCATCTTGTCCTCCAGCAGCCTGGACACTCACTCCTTGGGGGCTGGAGCCGAGAGCAGCCAAGGGCCCGGCTTTGGGGGGACTGGTCAGTGCCTGTTGTCCAGGGCAGGGAAGGTGTGGTGACCCAGGGATCCCCTGCCATTACATCCCTGTGGAGTGGGGGTATGTGAAATTTTTTAATTTTTAATTTTTTTTATTATTGATTTCTGAGAGGAAGAGAGAGAGAGAGAGAGAGAGAGAGAGAGAGAGAGAGAGGAGCATCCACGATGAGAGAGAATCATGGATCGGCTGCCTCCTGCGCACCCCACACTGAGGATCGAGCCTGCAACCTGGGCCCGTGCCCCGACCGGGAATTGAACCCTGACCTCCTGGTTCCTAGGTTGAGGCTCAACCACTGAGCCACACGGGCCGGCTGGTTGTTTTTTCTCGGCACCGACCAGCTGCCGTGGCTGGGAGGGGGGCCTGGCCGTCCGGTCCGTCCGAGCACAGAGCGTGGCCGGGGCGGGGAGGGTCTCACTCAGGGGCGACAGAGCCCTCCTGTCCTGTTTCAGATCATCCAGGCCGGTCCCGCGCTGGGTGCCCTCGGCGGGGCCACCTGCAGGCGTGGGCGGGCCCGGCCGCAGGGAGGCGGGACTGGGCTGAGCGCTGCCCACCTGGCCAGGGGTCCCTGGGCCGCCGGACCCGGCTCAGGGGGACGTCCCGGGGGGTCCTGTGCTGCCTCGTCCCCCCTCCCCCCTCCTCCCCACGCGCACGCGCACACGGGGGGGCCTCGGCCTCTCTCCCCAGGAGAAGCGCAGGGCGGAGCGGGCGGAGCAGCAGCGCATCCGGAGCGAGCGGGAGAAGGAGCGGCAGAACCGCCTGGCGGTGAGCGGCCCGGCCCGGGAGGCACCCCCACCCCGTCCCCCCGCCCCCCGCCCCCCACCAGCGCTGGGGCCTCCGCGCAGGAGTCGGTCTCATTCATTCATTCACTCACTCACCCACCCAAGCTCTCCCACCCCCCGCGGGCCAGGTCCAGCCGCGCCCCTAACGGCTGCCCCCCACCCACCCCCTGCACCAGGAGGAGCGAGCCCGGCGGGAGGAGGAGGAGAACCGCAGGCGCGCGGAGGACGAGGCCCGTAAGAAGAAGGCGCTTTCCAACATGATGCACTTCGGGGGCTACATCCAGAAGGTGGGCGGGGCATCCGGGAGGTGGGCGGGGCATCCGGGAGGCGGGCGGGGCAGCACGAAGGTGGGCGGGGCATCCAGGAGGTGGGCGGGGCATCCGGGAGGCGGGCGGGGCATCCAGGAGGTGGGCGGGGCATCCGGGAGGTGGGCGGGGCATCCGGGAGGCGGGCGGGGCAGCGCGAAGGCGGGCGGGGCATCCAGGAGGTGGGCGGGGCATTCGGGAGGCGGGCGGGGCATCCAGGAGGTGGGCGGGGCATCCGGGAGGCGGGCGGGGCATCCAGGAGGTGGGCGGGGCAGCACGGCCAGAGTGGGCGGGGCAATGTGCCCAAAAGGTGGGCAGGACAGCAATTCCAGAAGGTGGGCGGGGCATCCGGGAGGTGGGCGGGGCACCCAGAAGGCAGGCGGGACAGCACGAAGGTGGGCGGGGCATCCAGGAGGTGGGCGTGGCATCCAGGAGGTGGGCGTGGCAGCACGGCGGTGGGCGGGGCAGCGGTGGTCCTGGGGCTGAGGGAGCTGAGGGACCAGGGGTCCAGGGGGAACTGCCCAGCGGCTGTGGGTGAGACTGCAGCCTCCAGCCCTCCAGCCCCCTCAGGTGGTGGCTTCCCTGGGAGGGGCCTGCCTGGATCGGGGCTGTGGGCGAGACTGGGATAGCTGGCTGCCCCTCTCTGTCCCCCTCACCCCCTCCCAGGAGCCTCCTCTCCTCCCCCCGCCCCAGCCCCACCCCCCGCGGCCCACGCGGGCTGGACACAGCGGGCAGAGCCCTGTTCCCAGACTCAGAGCTCCAGCTGGAGACTCCGGTTGGAGACAGCTGTGGGGCCTCAGTTTCCCCGTCTGTAAAATGGGCTTAACATGGTCTGCCCGCCTGCTGGAGGTCAAGGGGGTCCACCCCGGGGAGGTGGCTTATTCCTGGAAGCTCGCCCTCGATGCCTGACCTCCATGCCCCACGCCCGTCCTCATGGGAGGAGGGCAATGGCCAACAGGACTGTCTCGGTCCCCAGCTCAGAACCGGGCCAGCCTCCCCGCTCGGCCCCGCAGTGACCACCCGGCCAAACAGCCCTGCCCCCCGCCCCCCCTCCCCCCACTCCGTCCTGGTGACCGAGGTCGCCCCCACGGGGCGCGTCTGAGTCACCTTCTCCTTGTCCCCGTCTCTCTCTGCCTGGTCCTCCGTCCGTCTGTCCGCCTCCTGCCTGCCCTCTCTCTGTCTCTGTCCCATCTTCTCCGCCTTTCTCTCTGGGTCTGTCTGTCATGGTTCCCTGGTTTAGCAGGCGCAGGTGGGTACCAAACCTCCTCTTAGTTTTGGGGGCTCCCTGGAGGGAGGGTCATGGCGATGGGACTGGGTGGGCGGCCGAGGAGGACGGGCCTCAGTTTCCCCGGGGGATCCGGGCCGCGATGGGCCGGGTGTTGTGGGAAGAGGATGAGCAACTGGTCCCCCCTGGGTTTGGGGTCGGGGTTTTGGGGGAGGGGGGCTGGGGGAAAGGAGGACGGGGTGCCCTCTAGTGAACGCCCGGTCCCCTGCTTGCCACCCCCTCCAGACGGAGCGGAAAAGCGGGAAGAGGCAGACGGAGCGGGAAAAGAAGAAGAAGATTCTGGCCGAGAGGAGGAAGGTGCTGGCCATCGACCACCTGAATGAAGAGCAGCTGAGGTGGGCGGGGCTGGGGCCGCGCGCATGCGCACCGCGAGGGCGCCGGCCAGGGCGCGTGCCCGCCGCTGCCACCAGGGGTCGCTGCCGCCCCGCACACTCTCCCCGGGGCGCGCTGGGGGCACGGGCGGCAGCAGGTGCGGCCGGCTCCTCGCCTGGCTTTGTCGGGGCGCACCTTGCCCTCTGCGCTCAGGGGGTGGGGAGGGGGTCGAACTGGATGCTCCACACGGAGAGAGGGCTTCTCCCCCCCACCGTGTCCTCAGGACCTGGTCTTGGCAGCCGCAGACCTGAGCACTGGGTACCTGCTCTCCGGGCCGTGATGAGCCCGGTGGGCAGGTGGGCAGGTGGGCAGGTGGGCAGGTGGGCGGGTGGGTGGGCAG
Organism: Myotis pilosus; assembly: GCA_036010255.1. NCBI lineage: Eukaryota > Metazoa > Chordata > Mammalia > Chiroptera > Vespertilionidae > Myotis > Myotis pilosus. Next base: position 729,260 of record JASKON010000027.1, read on the forward strand.
TGGGCGGGTGGGTAGGTGGGCAGGTGGGTAGGTGGGCAGGTGAGCGGGTGGGTGGGCAGTGGGCGGGTGGGTAGGTGGGCAGGTGGGTAGGTGGGCAGGTGAGCGGGTGGGTGGGTGGGCAGGTGAGCGGGTGGGTGGGTGGGCAGTGGGCAGGTGGGTGGGTGGGCAGGTGGGCGGTTGGACAGGTGGGGTGGGCGGGTGGGCGGGTGGGTAGGTGGGCAGGTGGGCCCGTGCTGAGCCCGGTGGGCTGGTGGGCAGGTGGGCGGGTGGGCGGGTGGGCGGGTGAGCGGGTGAGCGGGTGGGCGGGTGGATGGGTGGGCAGGTGGGCGGGTGGGAAGCCAGTCCGAGGCCCTGGGGACGGGGTCAGGATGAGGGTGAAGGCAGATGAGGGGCCCGTCCTTGTTGTCCTCAGCCCCCCAACCCCCGCTCTGGCCCCCCACCTCCCCCTCTGCAGGGAGAAGGCCAAGGAGCTGTGGCAATGCATCTACAACCTGGAGGCTGAGAAGTTCGACCTGCAGGAGAAGTTCAAGCAGCAGAAATACGAAGTGAGCCCCTGCCCGCCGCGCCCCTCCCCAGCCCGGCCCCCCTGGTTGGAGCGGGTCCACCCTGCTGCTGGGCTGGGACCCCTTCTCCCCCCGCCCCCCCACACCCCAGCCACCTGGGACGTGAGCCACCTGAGCTCCCACGTGACTCGGCCTTTCCCACGCCTCCTACAGATCAACGTGCTCCGAAACAGAGTCAGTGACAACCAGAAAGTGTGAGTCTCTGGGTGTGGCCTCCCCTTGCCCGCTCCTCCCTCTTGTCTTCCGCCTGGTGGCCTCCTCCAGCGCCCAGGCCTCCTCCTCTGGCCTCCAGGGCCTCCCTGTCCCCTCCCCCTTGGCCACTGCCCACGCAGGCTGCCCCTCCCACCCTCAGCACCCACCCTGGGGAGGGCTCCTGCCCGGCCTGTGTCCCCTCCGACTGGGCCCTGCTTCTCCCTCAGCTCCAAGACCCGGGGGAAGACCAAGGTCACGGGGCGCTGGAAGTGAGGCCCAGACCCGCTCCTGGCCGTGTCCTGCCCGCCCTGCAGGCCCCCAGCTCCTGGGCCCTCCTGGCACGGGGCCGGGTGGGGAGCAGGTTCTGTCTGGACACCGGGAGGGCCCAGCTGGCCGCCGCCACACACGGCTGCCACCCACATGCCCACGCCATGCCACGCCAGGAATAAAGCCACCGCCCACCCACTGGCATTGCCGTCTCTCTCTTTCTTTCATTTCATTTTATTTTATTCGTGTGTTTTTTTGTTAGTCCTCACCTGAGGATATTTCCCATTGATTTTGTAGAGAGAATGGAAGAGAGAGAAACATCGATGTGAGAGAGACACATCGATCGGTTGCCTCCGTCATGCGCTCTGACCAGGGCCAGGGGTTGGGCCTGGGACTGAGGTACAACGTGCCCTTGATCAGAATCGAATTAGATGCTTCAATCCACAGGCAGACGCTCTGTCCACTGAACCAAACCGCCTAGGCCCTAGGGCGTCCGTCACCTTCCCTGTCTCACCTGGTCGGCCTGAGGGGGGTTGGGGGGGTGCGACCGAGGCCTCTAGAGGAAAAGGGGTCCAGAGAGTGAGGAGGGGAGAGTCAAGTCCCCGTCCGTGGCTGCCCCGTCGGTGCCAGGGCAGGACCGAGGTGGCAGCATCCACTCCCAGGCGGGCCCCACCCCTGACTCCATAGCTGGTTTCTGGAAAAGGTGGGGCAGGTCCCTCCCTGGGCAGGGGGCTGGGGTGTCCTGTCCCAGGCTGGGTGGGGGTTGGCTGGAGGACAGGGCAGGCCGCGGAGTCTGTGTCCCTGCTGTTCCCTAACCCAGGACACCCCTCATCTCCTCCCTGGAATCCTACCTCTCCCGTCCCCGAGGGCTGCTTGAGTCCTCGGTCTCCCAAGAAGTCTTTGGGGGGCCCCTGAGTGTCCATGGCTTCCACGGGCAACACATCCAGAAACCAGGTCTGGGTGCCCCGCCTGCCTGCCCTCCCTCCTGTCCCCGTCCCCTGGCTCCTCCCGGGTTCCGGCCCCCAGCCCAGCAGCTGTGGGGGTGCAAACTGCTGGCCACTGAGAGGACTGTCTCCACACGGGGGCGGGCACCCCTGGGCACCCTGCCCGTGGCCCTGCGCTCAGGCCCTGGCCACACCAGCCACACCTTCCCACACCCTAATCCCAAAGCAGCTTCCCGGGTAAATCAGGCTGGGGCAGTGCAAAGCTGAAGGCGGGGGGTGGGGGGGTGGGGGGTGGGAGGAGAGCTATGGCTGCTTTTCAGGAACCTGGATGGAGGGCGGTGGGAGGTGGTGCAGTCCCCAGGGCGGCTCCGGGATGAGATTGTGCTGACGCCGTTCTGACTGATGGGGATCAGAGAGACCTGCTGAGTACAAGCGGCCTCACCCCTGTCCCGTCCCCACCCAGCCCTCCCCTGCCAACTTCCCAGAGGAGCTGGCCACGGGGACGCACGAGGCAGGAGGTCCACTTGGTTGCTGCTGGGGGTAAAGGACAAGAGGAGTTCTTCCCCGCTGAACTTGACACAGGGACCCCTCCGGCCCCATATCTGCCACCAAGTAGCCCTACTGTGTGCCCTTGCCCTACTGTGCGCCCGGCGCTGGGCTGAGTACCTTACACACGTCCTCTAACTACAGCAGAGTCAGGGCCTTGCAGAGACAACCCATTTCACACACAAGTAAACCAAGGCTAAGAGAGGGGAGGTGACCTCTGAGGTCATAGTGTAGGGTCCTGATTGTTCTGATTACGTGTTTGTTGTTGCTTTTTAATTTGCTTGATGCACTTTCTACCAAGTTAAATGGGTATCTGGTAGAAACAAGAAAAAGCACATCTTATAAGACATTGAGCCCTCGCTGGTTTGGCTCAGTGGGTAGAGTCCCGGGTTCGAGTCCCCATCAGGGCACATGCCCCCGGGTTGTGGGCTCGATCCCCCAGTAGGGGGCGGGCAGGAGGCAGCCCATCGATGAGTCTCATCATGGATGTCTCTCTCTCTCCCTTCCTCTCACTTCCTCTCCGACATCAATAAAAATACATTTTTTAAAAAATAAAAAATAAAACAACTTGCTAATGAACACAGGCCTCGCTCTCACCTTCTCGCGGGCCAGACCGGGTGCTTCTTGGGGCGGCACCCCCCACCCTGTTCACCCACAGACCCCGGTCCCCTTCCCCGCACTTGCTGTCAGCAGGGCATCCCCCGCAGTGGGCGGGTCTTGGACGGGGTCAGGGGGCGGGTCTTGGACAGGGTGGGGGCGGGTCTTGCATGGGTCGATGGGCGGGTCTTAGATGGGGTCGGGGGGCAGGTCTTGGACGGGGTCAGGGGGCGGGTCTTGGACGGGGTCGGGGGGCAGGTCTTGGACGGGGTCGGGGCGGGTCTTGGACGGGGTCAGGCGGGTCTTGGACGGGGTCAGGCGGGTCTTGGACGGGGTCAGGGGCGGGTCTTGGACGGGGTCGGGGCGGGTCTTGGACGGGGTCAGGGGCGGGTCTTGGACGGGGTCAGGCGGGTCTTGGACGGGGTCGGGGCGGGTCTTGGACGGGGTCAGGGGCGGGTCTTGGACGGGGTCGGGGCGGGTCTTGGACGGGGTCAGGGGCGGGTCTTGGACGGGGTCAGGCGGGTCTTGGACGGGGTCGGGGGCGGGTCTTAGACAGGGTCAGGGGGCGGGTCTTGGACGGGGTCAGGGGCGGGTCTTGGACGGGGTCAGGCGGGTCTTGGACGGGGTCGGGGCGGGTCTTGGACGGGGTCAGGGGCGGGTCTTGGACGGGGTCGGGGCGGGTCTTAGACGGGGTCAGGCGGGTCTTGGACGGGGTCAGGGGCGGGTCTTGGACGGGGTCAGGGGCGGGTCTTGGACGGGGTCGGGGCGGGTCTTGGACGGGGTCAGGCGGGTCTTGGACGGGGTCGGGGCGGGTCTTAGACGGGGTCAGGCGGGTCTTGGACGGGGTCAGGGGCGGGTCTTGGACGGGGTCAGGGGCGGGTCTTGGACGGGGTCGGGGCAGGTCTTGGACGGGGTCAGGCGGGTCTTGGACGGGGTCGGGGCGGGTCTTGGACGGGGTCAGGGGCGGGTCTTGGACGGGGTCAGGGGGCGGGTCTTGGACGGGGTCAGGGGCGGGTCTTGGACGGGGTCAGGCGGGTCTTGGACGGGGTCAGGCGGGTCTTGGACGGGGTCAGGGGCGGGTCTTGGACGGGGTCGGGGGCAGGTCTTGGACGGGGTCAGGGGCGGGTCTTGGACGGGGTCGGGGCAGGTCTTGGACGGGGTCAGGGGGCGGGTCTTGGACGGGGTCGGGGCAGGTCTTGGACGGGGTCAGGGGCGGGTCTTGGACGGGGTCGGGGCAGGTCTTGGACGGGGTCAGGGGCGGGTCTTGGACGGGGTCAGGCGGGTCTTGGACGGGGTCAGGGGCGGGTCTTGGACGGGGTCGGGGCAGGTCTTGGACGGGGTCAGGCGGGTCTTAGACGGGGTCGGGGGCGGGTCTTGACGGGGTCGATGGGCGGGTCTTAGACGGGATCAGGGGGCAGGTCTTGGACGGGGTCAGGGGCGGGTCTTGGACGGGGTCAGGGGCAGGTCTTGGACGGGGTCAGGGGCGGGTCTTGGACGGGGTCGGGGGCAGGTCTTGGACGGGGTCAGGCGGGTCTTGGACGGGGTCGGGGGCAGGTCTTGGACAGGGTCAGGGGCGGGTCTTGGACGGGGTCAGGGGCAGGTCTTGGACGGGGTCAGGGGCGGGTCTTGGACGGGGTCGGGGGCAGGTCTTGGACGGGGTCAGGGGGCGGGTCTTGGACGGGGTCGGGGGCGGGTCTTGGACGGGGTCAGGGGGCGGGTCTTGGGCGGGGTCGGGGGGCAGGTCTTGGACGGGGTCAGGGGCGGGTCTTGGACGGGGTCGGGGGCAGGTCTTGGACGGGGTCAGGGGCGGGTCTTGGACGGGGTCGGGGGCAGGTCTTGGACGGGGTCAGGGGCGGGTCTTGGACAGGGTGGGGGCGGGCCTTGCATGGGTCGATGGGCGGGTCTTAGACGGGGTCAGGGGGCGGGTCTTGGACGGGGTCGGGGGGCAGGTCTTGGACGGGGTCAGGGGGCGGGTCTTAGACGGGGTCGGGGGGCAGGTCTTGGACGGGGTCAGGGGGCGGGTCTTGGACGGGGTTGGGGTCTTGGGGGAGGGCGGGTCTTGCAGGGGGTCAGTGGACCGGGTTGGTGAGAGGGAGGAAGGCCGCGAGCATCCCAGGTCCGATCCACGTGGGACCCCGGGATTCTGCACCCGAGTCCCCTGCGCGCAGCACAGCCCGTGGGAGCCCCACCTTCAGGCGGGTCTCGGCCTCCGCGGGGGTGTGAGCTCCCAGGGCCCGGGGAGGAGGCTCAGGTGAGCGGCCCCGGGGCTCGGGCAGGGCGGGGCCGGGCAGGACATGCGGAGCCTGGTTGGCGCAGGGTGTGCGGGAGCCCGGGGAGCGAGGGGCCGCGAGGGGGCGGGTCCATCCCGGGGGCGGGTCCATCCCGGGGGCGGGTCCATCCCGGGGGCGGGGCCATCCCGGGGGCGGGGCCATCCCGGGGGCGGGGCCATCCCGGGGCGGGGCCATCCCGGGGGGGGGGCATCCCGGGGGCGGGGCCATCCCGGGGGCGGGGCCATCCCGGGGGCGGGGCCATCCAGGGGGCGGGGCGACCGCTGAGAATTCTCGCTGCAGAAAAGTGGGAGCTGGCCGGCGTTTTTTCTTTCTTTAAAGATATTAGAACTTTATATTTTTTAATTTTTATTGATTTCAGAGAGGAAGGGAGAGGGAGAGGGAGAGAGAGAGAAACATCCATGATGAGAGAGGCTCCCTGATCGGCTGCCTCCTGCACGCCCCCTACTGGGGATCCAGCCGGGAAACCTGGGCAGGCGCCCTGGCCGGGAATAGAACCCGGGACCCTTGGGTCCGGTCCACAGGCCCAGGCTCCATCCACGGAGCCACCCAGCCAGGACTGGGCAGATCACTTCCTGCCTCTGGGTCCCCGTGTCCTCGTTTAGGAACTGGGGTGCCTTCGACCCTGGAAGCTTGTTTTCCCGCGGGCGCCCTGCACGGCCACTGGCTGGGTGACGCGGGCATGCTGCTCCCTCCCTGGGCCCCGCTCCCTCGTCTGGAAGGTTGGGGTGATACCAGCCTCCTGGGGGGACCTGTGGACCCCGGACACGGAGCAGGTGTGTGGGGGGTGGCATCCCCATCTCTACAGGGGCACTCTCGGTCCTTGCCTGGCTCGGGGTCAGTAAGAGGGGGCACCCCCCCAAATAATCCACTGCTTGGAAAGGTCACAGATATGCCAGCGATTTATTGATTTCCAAAAAGCAAATACATAGCGTATCACACAGGCTATCGGGGCCCGGCCAGGCCAGCACGGAGCTCTCACACCAACACGGAGCAGGGGACGGGGCGCCAGACAGCTCCCAGCACCCCGGGCCCCTCCCACAGCCTGGCTGTTGCCACCCCAGCATCCCACCTCCGCGCCAGGCTCCGAGGGTTAGGGCGCAGAAGGACATGGGCCACAGGGACTTCCTGCCACGGGGGGCCAGCAAGGCGGGGGCTGGGGCAGGAACACCTGGGCCCCTGGCCCCCTGGCCCCTGAGGTCCGCTCCGGCCACAGCACACGGAGGCCTGTGTCCAGCCAGCTCTTCCCAGGAGGCCCTGCGGTTTCCCATCTGAAATGCACCTGAGGTGGGTCTTGGGGGGTGGATGGCGCCCCGGACGGGTCTCTTCTGTCTCATTCGAGTGGAGCCAGGCCGGCTGGGGCCCAGGAGACCGGGGGGGGGGGGAGAGGGGGGGCTCTGGCCGAGGCGTGGGCCTGCCAGTGGCCTGATGGGACAGTCCCGTTGCTGGTCTATTTTGCCGTTCCTCCGTGCGTCCCAAACCCCACACCCGCCCTCACTTGAGTCTCCCAGGCACCTTCGGGGGTTTGAAATGGCTCCTGTCCGGCCCCTCCCCACGGGGCAGATGAAGGGCAAACAACCGGTCACTCCCTGGCCAGCCCGTGGCTCCCAGCCCCGCGTTCCCGTCTTCCTCCAGCAGCAGGTGCCTTGCCTGCCCCCGGGGAGTAGGATGACACTCACAGGCTAAGCCCACGGACACGGACCCCCTCTCCCCGGGCCCCACTCCCCTAGGAGGGACCCCACACGGCGAACCAGGTGTGGCTGCCCTCTCCGCGGCCCAGGCCCGCCCCCGCCCAGCCCAGCCCCGTGGCTCTGCGGGTCGGTGGCCTTGTCAGGCACCCAGACTGTCCCATGAGACCCACGGGCCTCAACACCCAGCCCCCTCCTTCCTGCCAAGCTGCCTCCGGAGATGTGGGGGCTGCCCCTGGCGGACGGTCCCCCTGCAGGGCCCTGGGGGGAGCCCGGGGGCACCATAAAGCACAGGGTAAGACACAGGGGAGCCTCGTCCGCCTTTGAGCTGCATCGACAGCTGCCTAGCACCTGGGGTTCACGGCCAAGCCCATAGGCGCTCACACACACACACGTGCACGCACCCACACACACGTGCACACACGCACCCATGCACACACACGCGTGCACACACACGTTTTACATATATATATATACCATTTCTCAGCAAAGGAAGTATGGACATGGGAAAAAGCTCTTAACTCAAGAAAGGTCCCCCCCCACCCTCCCCAACCCCCATTGCCAAGGGGAAAAAAAAAAGAATCTAAAAATCTCTCCGTCTTCCACAGTTTTCGGGTTTTGCTCTCAGTTGCTTGAACTTTTCCAAATACTGCACAGGTGGGCAGAACAACCCTCCGGCCGGGACGAGGTCTCCTCCGCGGGGTCGTGTCGTTTCTGCAAAGGGAGGAAGTCGTGGCAGGCGGTGAGGGCAGGGGCACCCCGGTGAGGGCAGGGGCACCCCATGAGGGCAGGGGCACCCCCGTGAGGGCAGGGGCACTCCCATGAGGGCAGGGGAAACCAGGTGAGGGCAGGGGCACCCCCATGAGGGTAGGGGCACCCCCATGAGGGCAGGGGCATCCCGGTGAGGATGCTCTGTGTCCCTGGGGAGCTCGGGCCAGCCCCTCACCCTGAGACTGGCCAAGGCCGCAGGGGTTCGGGGGTCCCCTTGAACCGGGGGCCGGGCTGAGCCTCACCTGCGAGCCGAGCCTGCTCGGGCAGCCCCTCTCAGAACCGGGAGGTGAAGTTCCGGAGGCTGTTGGCCCCGCTTAAGGCTCCCAGCATGTTCCTGTCGAAGCCTTGCTGCAGAGGGGGGACAGCAACGTGTGGGTCCCGGCATCTGCACCCCCACAGGCCTGCTCGCCCGCCTCCTCTCCCGCCCCATCCGGAGACTCTCAGGCCTCTGAGACCCCGTCCTCCTGTCTCCACCCCCAACCCCGGACACCCCCTCCCCGCCCTGCTCCGCCCCCTTCCTGGTCTCTGCAGAGATGCCGGACCCCGTCCTCACACAGGCGTCATTCCACCACCCTCCGTCTCCCCTCTTTCCGAGCCAAACTGCGGTGGCAGCTGCACCCTCGGCCACCACTTCCTCCCCACCCACCGGCCTGGCCAGCGGTGACCTCAGAGGTCACTGGGACGTCCGGCCATCGGACCCAGGGTTTCCGGGGCGCCCGGCCCGCAGGGGGGCGGCCTTACCTGTCGGAGGACGTTCTGCAGTTCCTTGCTGGACCACATGTCAGACAGGAGCAGCCGGGCGGCCTCGGCGGCCTTGGGGGAGGCGCTGCGCAGACGGGAAGTGCATTGTGGGCGAGGCTCCGGGGGACACGCGGCCAGGCCCCCCTCCCTCCCACCCTCACCTGCGGGTCTTGGAGACACGGGGGACCCACCCCGGGGAGCACCGGAGAGGAGCTGCGCTCGGCATCCGGCTGTCACTCCACCCCACGCCCCTGCCCCCTGGAGCTGCCCCCCGGTTCTCCCCGGGGCCCTCCATTCGGGTCCCCACCCCGGCCCTTGTCCTGGGAGGAGAGCCCGGCCAGCGTGGCTCAGGGGTGGAGCGTCCCCCTGTGAACCAGGAGGTCACGGTTCGATTCCCGGTCAGGGGACCTGCCCGGGGTTGTGGGCTCGACCCCCAGTAGGGGGCGTGCAGGAGGCAGCCGATCCATGATTCTCTCTCATTCCTCTCGGAAATCAATAAAAATATATTTGGAAAAAAAATAAAGAAGGCTCCCGCCCAGCCCCTGCCTCCTGCTGGCCTGACCCTGAGGACGCAGTGTCCCCGGGTGACCCCGGCCAGAAGGCGCTGCCCGGGGCCCGGCGGCTGGGCCCTGAGCCCCGAGTGGCGGCGCACCTGCTGCGACACAGGTTGATGACGTTGTTGATCATGCTGCTGGAGAAGAACTGCTTGGCCATGTGCGGCTGCGAGGCCATCAGGTTCCGCACGGTGTAGCAGGCCGAGGACAGGATGTCCTCCGAGTTGCTGGTGTTGCCCGTGTGGCTGGTCAGCAGCCGGGTCACCTCGGGGAACACTTGGTTCCCTGGGAGAGAAGGGGGGTGGGCGGGGGGGTCAGGGGACTAAGGGAGAGGGGGGCTGGGGACCCGGGTGGGGCCTCCCACACCTGCTGTCCACCCCGGGTGACCGGCCCCTTCCTTCCCACCTCCAATTGTCCCTCCTGGAGACTCGCCCCAGGAGGCGGGGAGAAGATGACCTTCCAGTGGCCCCGGAGAGTGGGGGGCAGGGGGCGGCCTGGCTGTTGGGGGGGGGCCTGGCTGTTGGGGGGCGGCCTGGCTGTTGGGGGGCGGCGGCCTGGCTGTCGGGGGGGGGCGGCCTGGCTGTCGGGGCGGGGGGCGGCCTGGCTGTGGGGGGGGCCTGGGCCGGGTGCTCACCCATGGCTCGGTGCAGTGCCGGGTGGCGCGACATGTTGCTCAGCAGGGAGGCGCCGGAGCGCACCACGTCCGAGTTGCCCGACTGCAGCAGGCGCGCGATCTGCGGCAGCCCTTTCTCCTTGAGCCCAATCAGCTGGCTCATGCCGCTGGACATCTGGACAGAGGACCCAGTGAGGCCCGGCCTGGGCTCCCCGGGCCCCAGGGCTGAGGAGGAGGGGGTGGGGAACCCCAAGGAGAGGCTGGGCCCTTCCCCTCCTGCCGGGACTCAGGACGGGGGGTGTGAGGGAGAGGCAGGGAGTAGCCTGCAGGGGGCTGAGGCCAGGGGACAGGGGCGGGCAGGGGCCTCCTCACCAGCCCCTTGCTGGCCGTCAGGTTCTGCAGGGCCCCCGCGCAGGCCTCCAGGGTGGCGTCCTTCTTGCTCTTGCCCATGAGGTTCAGGTAGGTGCGGATGGCGTCCGAGTGGTACAGCCAGCTGCTGCCCTTGGGGTTGGTCTCCTCCTCGGGGAGGGGGCAGTCGTAGTTGTTGTTCTGGGGACCAAGGGCAGGTTAGCAGGCGCCTCTGCAGGGACCAAACCCAAGCTGCCCCCCTTCTCTCCCCCCCACCCCCTACACGCCTCAGGGCCTGGTTCCCTTCCCTCACTGGGGCCACGAGAAAGAGTGAGGGAGGCTCGGCCGGCGTGGCTCAGCGGCTGAGTGTCAACCTATGAACCAGGAGGTTGGGGTTCGATTCCCGGTCAGGGCACAGGCCCGGGTTGCGGGATCGAGCCCCAGTGTGGGGCGTGCAGGAGGCAGCCAATCCATGATGCTCTCTCATCATGGATGCTTCTCTCCCTCTCCCTCTCCCTTCCTCTCTGAAATCAATTAAAAAATGTAACAACAGTGAGGGCCCTGCCGTGCGGGGTCAGGTCCGAGGAGAGAAAGCGCCCCGTCTCTCGGGAGGGGACCAGCCTTTGGCCCAGCCTGGCAGGGCACGGCGGTGGCGGCTGTGGGGGCTCGCGCCCGCTGCTTCCTGCCCCAGAGGCAGGTGGCTGGGGCTCAGGCCCACAGTCCTGCCCCGTGGAGTAAACCTGCCCTCGGGGCCCAGCACCTTCTGCTTCTGGGGAACCCAGAGACTCTGAGGCAACGGGGACCAGGCCAGAGACGGGTTAGCGCCCTGGTCACCCCGAGTCTCAGTGCTAAGGGGGACCATGGGGACACTGTGAGACCGGCAGGGGTCAGATGCCCCCTGCCCAGCTCCTGGAGGGCGGCAGGCTTCCGTGGGCACAGAGGGCGGGAGGCCGGGCCTGGGGGTGGGGGTGGGGGTGGGGGTGGAGGGAGGGCCCGGGCCCCTCACCATCATCTTGTCGCTCTTGTTGCTGAAGCAGCCGGTGGAGGACTTCTCGGTGTAGGTGTTGCGGGCGTTGTACTCCAGCTGGCGGTAGCGGGTGGGCACCTCAGCGTCCAGGCGGTACGAGAGGTTGTGGAGGACACACATGCAGTTCTCCACGGACTGGGGGCGAGAGAGCGTGGGCCTGAGCCGCGGTGGGGGCTGCCCGGGCTCGGGGCCCAAGGGGGTTGCTGCCTGTCTTCCCTTCTGGCTGCTCAGACTGGCTCTGGGAGCCTCAGTCTGCCCGGCTGTAAAATGGGGCTGAAGTCCCCTGCTCTGGGCTAATGGGAAGGTGGCACGTGGGAGGTGCCTGTCCAGGGGCCCAGCACCTAGTAGGGCAGCAGACAGAGGCGTGTGTCTACTGCTCTGGCCAACGTGCCCGGGGTCAGAAGGGCTACGGGAGCTGTCCTGACATCTGTAGGTTCAAAAGCCACCGAGCCCTGTCAATCCATGAACCAGGAGGTCACTGGTTTGATTCCTGGTCAGGGCACACACCTGGGCTGTGGGCTCCATCCCCAACCAGTGTGGGGCGTGCAGGAGGCAGCCGATCCATGATTCTCTGTCATCATGGATGTTTCTCTCTCTCTCTCTCTCTCTCCCTCTCCCTTCCTCTCGGAAATCAATAAAAAAAATATAGATAGATAGATAGATAGGTAGGTAGACAGATAGATACAGATATAGATAGATAGATAGATAGATAGATAGGTATTTAGATAGTTAGATGATAGATAGATAGATAGATAGATAGATAGATAAAAAAGCAAGATGCCCACTGGGACCAGGCGAGCAGCCCGGCACAGGTTCTGTCCGGAGGCCCTGCTGTCCCTTCCGACGGTGGTGCCCCCAGGGCCGCGCCCTCACCTTGTCGTCGCAGCGGCTGGCGGCCACGCAGTTCTGGACGTAGGCCATCAGGGCGTCGATGAGCCCCGCGTAGTTGCGCATGGTCTGCCGGCCAGCGTCGGCCGAGCTGAGGTTCCTGAGGGACAGAGAGGGGGTGGTGGGCGCCTGCAGGAGGCTTGGTCGGGGCGCCCAGAGAGGACAGGGGAGCGGAGGGAGGAGGGAGGAGGGAAGGAGAAGCCGAGGGGCCGGCTCTGTCCACCCACGGAGTCCACCAGCCCGACGGTCCCGCGTGTCCATGGCTCGTGTGGCCCTGGGCACCTTGGACCAGGGGCTGGAAGGAGCCCCACCTGCCCGTCTCTTTCTGGGGGCGCTGGGGGGCAGGTGCTGATCTGGGACAGGAGCCAGAGGTCCCTCCCTGCAGCCTGGGCCTGGTCTTTCATCTCCAGCCTCTGCTCCCAGGCGGCTGGCTGGGGGTGGGGGGGAGCTGAGACCCAGAGCCCCTTGTCAATGGCACCCCAGCCTGCGAGGGCCCCCAGGGCTTGGGGGAGACAATCCCCTGGGAGCAGGTGTGACCCCCTTAAGGAATCCGCTCCACCACGCCCGCCCGCCCTGCCTGGCACCCACTGCCAGCTCCTGAAGCTGTGGGGAAGTGAGGCCCCACCCCCCAGGGCCCCGAGGGGCCCCGCCACACCCCATGGAGGCCAAGAAGCGCCAACTTCATGCCAACGAGAACGTCGGGGAGGGTTTTTGCCTGAAGCCCGGAGGTGACTCATGAGCAGCCGGGACAGACTTTTGTCTAAAAGACGGCTCTTCAAGACGGGACAAGAGGCGCATTTTTCCAGGGGCCGAGGAGGGAGGGCCCGTTTGGAAGGGCAGATCCAGTGTTCCCGCCCTGAGATGCCTGCCCGTGTCGGCCGGGGTCCCTCAGAGAAGGCGAGGGAAGCGGGGAGGTGGCCGAGCCCCGGAGCTGGCCCCCGGGGCCAGGGGTAGTGCGGCTGTGCCCTGGCCCAGTGAGTCTAGGCTGAGCTAGAGCTGCCCGGGGGAGGGAGGGGGGCAGGGTGGGCGGCCGGGCCCCAGGGCCCCAGGTGGGCAGGCGGACGCCTCTGCTCTCACCTCAGGCAGCCGGTGGCATTGAAGAAGACCTCGGGGTCCACCAGCTCCCGGGACAGGTTGCTGTTGCCGTCGCCCCAGCCGGAGAAGGGGATGATGACGCGGTCGGCCAGCACGGGCAGGGCGTCCGAGATCAGCTCCTCCTTCAGCTCGTCCGTGGAGGACAGGTTCCACAGCAGCCCTGGGGGTGGGGACAGTGGCCCCGTCACATGCCGGCTCAGGGGGGCCCCTCAGCCTGCTCTGGCCAACGAGCCTACTGCACTGTCCCGTGCAGCTGCACCTGGTCAATCAGATCTCCGGTCCCATCGTTTCCCGAGCTTTCTGTGAAGCTCAAAATTAACGCACAGGGACGGTGATCCAAAACCACGGATCAGCCCGGCCGGCCTGGCTCCGTGGTTGAGCGTCGACCTATGAACCGGGAGCTCAGGGTTCGATTCCCGGTCAGGGCACAGGCCCGGGTTGCTGACTCAATCCCCAGTAGGGGGCGTGCAGGAGGCAGCCGATCGATGATGCTCTCTCATCATTGATGTCTCTCTCTCTGGCTCCCTCTCCCTTCCTCTCAGAAATCAATAAAAATGTTTAGAACAACAACAAGAAAATCTATTGGTGGGTGGTTTTCAATAGGAATCGTGACACTCAGAGTCTCCTACTGGTCTCTGTTTTCTACCCGAGAGTCATTCCAGGAATATGCATCCCTGTCCCACTGCTCTGGTCTCACATTCCCCGTCCAATCGCGGCTGCGTAGTGACCGTGTTTCTGGGCCCGGCCCTCCGTGTTCAGCACGGATTTTTGGACACGGGGGAGATGAGATGCTGGAGACCTGTAGGCCCCTGCCCCTGTCGCCTAGAAACCCCCAGGTCTGCTGGAGGGGAGTCCCGCCTGGACAGCGACCTTCCACCCCTTGCCCACGATCCTCCGAAGGCCTGGACCCCCGCGAGCCTGCACCATGCCCAGGGTCACCATCTGACCCCCAGGAGCCCGGCCACAGCTGGTGCCTCGGGCGCCCAGGATAGCAGCCTGTACCTGTGGATGGCCCTGCCCAGGGGGACGACCCGCCCAGCCGCCCCGACCCCCACCCCCGCGGCCGGGCTGCCCACCGGTCAGCTGTTTCTGGATCTCTGTGCTCCGGGTGGTCCTCAGGAGGCTGACGGCCTCGCGGATCCCGCCCTGCCGGCGGGTCTCCAGCTTGTTGGGGGCGCTCCGGAACACCAGGTTGCGCAGCGCCCCGGCCGCGGCCTGCTGCACGTTCTGGTTGGGGCTGCGGAGGAGGTCCACCAGCTTGCTGATGCCGCCCAGCTGATAGACCTGGGGGACAGGGAGGCGGCTCAGACCACTGGTCCTACCTCCCCTTCGGAGGCCTGCACACCAGCCCCCGTGAGCGCCCGGTGCGACCCAATGGGAACGGGCCAGACAAGGAGCCAAGACGGGGGCTCAGCCCGGCCGGCGTGGCTCAGGGGTTGAGCATCGACCTAGGAACCAGGAGGTCAGGGTTCGATCCCCGGTCAGGGCACAGGCCCCGGTTGCAGGCTCGATCCTTAGTGGGGGGCGTGCGGGAGGCAGCCAATCCATGATTCTCTCTCGTCATTGGTGTTTCTATCTCTCTCTCCCTCTCTCCTTTCCTCTCTGAAATCAATAAAAATATATTAAAAAAAAAAGAGACAGGGACTCAGATCCTGACGCCCCACCTCCTAGCAGACACACTCAGGGGAGCCCCCTCCTGCCTGACCCCATTTCCTCCCCTGGGGTTCGGAGGTGAAGACCAGATGGGAAAGGTCCACTCAACCGGAGGGCTTTGCTCTGCGCAGAAGGTCAAGTTGGCCAAGCTCTGACCTGGGGCAATGCCAAGCACACTGCTCGCCTCAGGCAGCTGGGCAGGGTGGGAGGGAGCCGACCGGAAGTGCCCCCCGCCCCCCATCTGTAAATGCAGGCTCAGGCGGAAGCCAGCCAGGCCCGGCCCAGACCAACGGTGGGTGGGGTGGGCGTGGTGTGCAGCCAGGTACCTGCTGCTTGGCCGACTCGTCCTGGAAGCAGGTGTGCTGGATGTAGTAGGCCCCGATGGCCTGGTACTTCTCATCCTGGGAGCACAGGTACTGCACGGCCTTGGGGATGGTCAGCCCGCTGCACTCGATGTCCTCACTGCAGATCCTGTGGGGCGGGGCCGTGGGGAGGGTTACAGGGGCCCTGGGGCAGGGGTTGGGACGTCGTCTTTGCACACCCAAGCTGGCACAGCTACAGCTGCCCTGGAGAGAGCCAGGGCAACGCCCAGCTGGGGACAAGCCCACCTGGGGACCAGGCCCACCTGGGGACAAGCCCACCTGGGGACACCTCTGTGCAACAGCTCCTCCGGGGGAGGGAAAAGGCTCACCCTGGGGGAGGCTCCGTGAGCATCCCTGAGGGGCCAGGGGATGTCCACCATCCTGACCCTCCCTGGCCACGCCTCTTCTCAGCGCAGACCACGCCCCACCAAAGCCCCGCCCACCACCCAGACACCACTGTCACCAGCTCAGACCACGCCCCTCCCAGCCAGGCCCCGCCCCCAGCCCAGGCCCCATCCCCATCCCTCTCCTCTCCGACACAGGCCCCGCCCCCAGCCCAGGCCCCATCCCCATCCCTCTCCTCTTTGACACAGGCCCCGCCCCCAGCCCAGGCCCCATCGCCATCCCTCTCCTCTCTGACACAGGCCCCGCCCCTCTGTGGCACAGGCCCCGCCCCCGCCCAGGCCCCATCCCCATCCCTCTCCTCTCCGACACAGGCCCCGCCCCCAGCCCAGGCCCCGCCCCCATCCCCATCCCTCTCCTCTCCGACACAGGCCCCGCCCCCAGCTCAGGCCCCGCCCCCCGCCCCGGCCCCACCCCCCCCCCTCTCCCCTCTGACACAGGCCCCCCCCCCTCTGTGGCACAGGCCCCGCCCCCGCCCAGGCCCCATCCCCATCCCTCTCCTCTCTGACACAGGCCCCGCCCCCAGCCCAGGCCCCATCCCCATCCCCATCCCTCTCCTCTCCGACACAGGCCCCGCCCCCAGCCCAGGCCCCATCCCCATCCCCATCCCTCTCCTCTCCGACACAGGCCCCGCCCCCAGCCCAGGCCCCGCCCCCAGCCCAGGCCCCATCCCCATCCCTCTCCTCTCTGACACAGGCCCCGCCCCCTCTGTGGCACAGGCCCCGCCCCGCCCAGGCCCCGCCCCCGCCCAGCCGCACTCACTTGGAGCTGGCCCGCGAGTGGCCAAAGGACATGTCCTTGTTGCAGGAGATGGGCGGGACGCACACCGGGTCCTGCTTGGAGGCGCAGGAGGGCGGGCGCACCGGGCACTTCTTGGCGGGCTTCTGGCCGCTGCAGGTGCTGTAGAAGCTGTAGCGGCTCTGGGCCGTCTTGTGGCCCTTGGCGCCCAGCGTGCCCTTGCGCAGGGTGCCCCGCGGGTCGCAGTAGAGGTCGGGCTCGCTGCGGCTGGCCTTGATCTTCTGCAGGAAGCAGATGTCGCTGCCCGCGCCCGTGTGGCAGGCGCCCCGCGGGTAGTGGCGGCCCCAGTTCTCCATCTGGCTGTAGGAGCTGAAGCGCCGGTTGTCGGCTTCCCGCTTGAGGGTCCCATTGTAGAGCTGGCGAGAGAGGGGGGCGGCTCAGGGCAGGGTCCCCCGGCCCCAAGCGATGCTCACGGAGCCCCACAAGGTGTGGAGGCCCAGGGGCCTGACCCGGCGGCCGATATATTATTTCTCAAACTCGAGGCTGCCGCCCATGATGGATGATGAAGCCAGTTCAGAGACGGTGACCATCATTTTAAAGATCAGACTCGAGTCCGGCCCGGGTGGCTCAGCGGTTGAGCGCCAACCTATGAACCAGGAGATTGGGGTTCGATTCCCGGTCAGGGCACAGGCCCGGGTTGTGGGCTCCATCCCCAGTGTGGGGCGTGCGGGAGGCAGCCGGTCCATGATTCTCCCTCATCATGGATGTTTCTATCTCTCTCCCTCTCCCTTCCTCTCTGAGATCAATAAAAATATTTTTTTTAAAAAAGTGTGTGTGTGAGTGTGAGTGTGTGTGTGACTATGTGAGTGTGTGTGTATGTGTGTGAATGTGTGTGACTATGTGAGTGTGTGTGTGTATGTGTGTATGTGAGAGTGTGTGAGTGTGTGTGAATGTGTGTGTGAGACTGTGTGTGTGACTATGTGAGTGTGTGTGTGTACATGTGTGTGTGGGTGGGGGCAGAGGTCAGGCAACTGGGTAGCTCCCTCCCACACCAGATATGGCCCCCCAGGCCGGGGAGTCCTGTCCCTCCCTCTCTGTGGGAGATCCTTAGAGCAGGAAGCCAGGGTGGGTGAAGGCCCGCTGGGGTGAGTCACGTGCCCCAGGCTGCCCACTGGTCCAGAGCCCCTCCCCACTGCCCAGGTCTCAGCCCCGGAGCCTGCGGGCTGTGCCTGGAGCCCACGGTGCCACCGCCATCTGGGCCTGGGCCATGGCGCTCGCCAACGCCACCCACGCACCCAGCTGTGCGCCCGGGCAGGGGCGGGCTTACTGGGTCCAACCCTCCTGCCCTGGGGGAGCTGGGTGTGGGGGTTGGGAGGGAAGTGAGCAGGGACGGGCAGGGGGCAGGGGGCAGGGGAGGGGGCAGCGTGGTGAGCGCCCAGACGGCCGGACTGCACACCTTGCAGATAACTCGCCAACTATGCAGTTAGCCCCGCCCCCTCGCCTCCACGCTCCCAGGAAAGCCAGTGACTCCCAAGCCGCAGCCTTAGATGGAAAAGGGACAGGAGCGCCTTGTTCTCCGCGCAGGACACGCCCGCCGTCATCTGTCACCTGACAAGGACCCGGGTGCTCATCCTGGTGCAGACCCAGCGCCCCTGGGACCCCGCGGGGGCGCCTCACAAAGGGGCTCTGGGGCTCAGCTTTCTGGGCTGGGGAGGAGCAGGGGCGGCCGGGCCATGGGGAGGGGACTGGTGGGTCCCCCGGGGGCAGGGGGGACACCTGTGGACGGCACTTCCCAGCCTCGAACCAGCCACATTCCAGCAGCCTCGCCCGTTCTAGGAACCCCACCCAGCTCCCCTGTGCCTGGGGCGGGTGGGCGGTACTGTCTGGGGTGGCCCAGCCCTCCTGCACAGACGGCCTGTGTCCCAGCTAGAGCCTGTGACTGCTCTCCTCTCTCTCTCTCTCTCTCTCTCTCTCTCTCTCTCTTAAAAACATAATTTTAATGATTTCAGAGAGGAAGGGGGAGAGAGGGAGAGAAACATCAATCAACTGCCTCCTGCCCGGCCCCTACTGGTGATGGAGCCCGCAACCCCGGAATCGAACCGTGACCTCCTGGTTCATAGGTCGAGCCTCAACCCCCGAGCCACGCCGGCCGGGCCGTTCTCCCTTTTCTATCTGAGTCCCATGGCGCGGGCACCGTGGGCTCCAGGCACATCCTCGGGCTCACGGGCCAAGACACGGGCAGTGGGGAGGCTCTGGAGCCGGACCTTCTGGGCTGACGTCCACCGACACCCCTGGCCCGGTGGGCAGCCTCCGGCCAGTCACTGACACCCACGAGCCTCCGTTTCCTCGTCTGTAAAGCTGGTGGGACAATCACTGCCCCCGGAGGACCCAGCGAGCGAATGTCCGTGGAGCACGGAGCGCGGTGCACGTCCGTGTCCCGCTGACGCCCACAGTGGGGACAGGCCGGCCGCCCCCAGGACCCGGCTGAAGGTTTGCCAGCCAAAGCCCCGCCCCCTGCCCCCAGAGGGGCTGCCAGGGGGGCACAAGAGGGGGGTGAACCCCGAAGCCAGGACAGCCCGGGCACGGGGGCCGCACTGGGGGCCTCCCCCCAGGGCCACAGGTAAGGCCTCGTAGTTGCACAAAAGCAGGGGCACGTGGTCCAGCCGGCTGGCAGCCAGGGGAACGGCGTGGGCGCGGCTGGCATCCCGGGCGGACAATCCTCCTCTGTGCAGGGACCGGGCCTGGCAGCCCCGGGGCCCGAAAGCCAGGAGTGCCTCCCAGTCACCGTGACGATGAGGAGGATGCCCCCTCCATTCCCATCGGCGGGAACGCACACCTGGCCCAGCAGATAGGAGAGCTGGCCCCAGGCACCCGCCCCCCCCCCCCCCCACACACACACAGATAGCGATCTGCTGGCCGAGCCTCCTCTGAGTACACACCCCTTGTCTGGGTCTCTCCGGCCTCCCTGGGAACCTCCAGCCGCAGCTGCGACGGTCATAGAACATTCCAGAGGCAAGAACCTGACTTCCTGGGGGTGGAGCCAACCCCTCCATCACAGAGAGGACTGGGCTGGACAGCAGGGGGCGCCTGGGAGGTGTACCTCCCTCCCCCCCCCAGACCATGGGGCTCTTGGGGAGGCGACACCTTGCCTGTCCTCCAAGGGGGGGCCCCCAGGGTCTCTCCCCTCCAAGCCCCGTGCTGCCCTCTTTCCTGCTAATGACGGGGCGCTGGGGCTTACCCAGCTTCCGCCCTCCTCCCGCCCTTACCCCCCCCCCGGGCGCTCCCCAGCCCTCATCTCTCTTCCTTTTCTTTCTTTCTTTCTTTTTAAAAAACATATAATGTTACTGATGTCAGAGAGGAAGGGAGAGGGAGAGAGAGACAGAAACGTCAGTGATGAGAGAGGATCATGGATCGGCTGCCTCCTGCACGCCTCCCACTGGGGATGGAGCCCGCAACCCGGGCACGTGCCCTGAGCGGGAATCGAACCCTGACCTGCTGGTTCCTAGGTCGATGCTCAGCCCCTGAGCCACATCGGCCGGCCCGGCTTCCTTTCCCTCCCAGAGGCCCCCCCCCGTTTTGTGGACGAGGGGATAGTTCTACGGGGTGACCAGACCGAAGCCAGGCAGGGCTCGCGTCAGCCCCCCTGTCCTCCCGTCTGAGGGCCCCCATCAACACCCGAGGCATCAGCCGGGACAGGGACCCCCCGGGTGGGACGGAAGGGGCGGCTTCTCGTGTCCCCCCATCTGGGGATCTTCCGACACCCCCTTTCCACTCCCGTGCCCAGGCTGAGCCCCGCTCATGGGTCTCCATGGCCCAGATCCGGGGCCTCCCGCAGCCCCCCTGTCTGCAGGCCTGGCGCCTGCCGGGGGGTGCCAACCTTGACCTCCCTCAGACAAAGCGTCGCTAGCCGGTGTCCGCCCGGAGCCCGCAGTGTCTCTGCCGTGGACACCACACAGGCCTGGCCGCGCCCCTCCCAGCCCCCGGCCCAGGAGCCCCGCTTCTGCTCGGACAGCCCCCCATCCTGCCGCCCTCCGCTCCCAGCCTGCACGTCTTCATTCCTTCCCGAGGACGTCCTCCCATTGAATTTAGAGAGAGTGGGAGAGGGAGGGAGAGACAGAGAGAAACATCGATGTGAGGGCATCTGTGCCGGGTGGAGACTCGGCTGCGGTTGGCACAGGGTGCCCGGGGCCACTGTGGGCACCAAGGCGCCTGGGGCCGCTCCAGGAGCTGCTGGGGGGCGGGGTGTTCTCTCTGGGGACAAGCCAGGCGGTGGGGGCCCAGCATGGGGCCAGCTGTCGGGGTCCATGAGCCTTCCGTGCCCTTGCCCGGGCGGCAGCAGCTGGGGGGCCGTGGCTGACCAGACCGAAGCTGCCCGGCCCCTTGGGAGCCAGGGACGTGCTGGGCCGGCCGGGATGAAAAGGCCTTGGTCTCGGCCATGAGCCCGTGTGAAACCAGCCAGGCGAGGCCGGCCCGACCGGCTCTCCGGGGCGCGCCCTGCTCCTCCTGCCGGCACACCCAGCAGCGCCCGGCAGGCCACCTGCATCACCCTTCCCAGGGAGCCCTGCACATGGGGCCACGCAGCGCCAGGCGGCCTCGTGCCCCTCAGGCCCGGGAGGGCTCTCACGAGAGGGGGTCTGGCCTGGGAGCGCCCGGGGGCGGGATCTACCGTCCGCTGACCCCCTCAGCGCCTCGGGGACCCTCCTGGGATTGGGGTCAGGGCTGGGCAGTCAGCGGTGGCAGGGGGACCGGGCAGGTGGCGGGCAGCTCTGCCCCACCCTCGCCAGGGGTCTGGACAGCACAGGCCCTTTCTCAGCAAAGGCTGCTGGGAGGGGGCACTGGAGGCCCAGGGCTGGGTGCTGGGGGCGGGGAGGGGGGCGGGGGGAGGGGGGAGGGAGCCTGCTGGCTCAGCAGAGGGAGGCAGCGTGGGAGCCACGGCCTGAGTCACCAAAGGTGGGACTCTGGCGTTGGGGGTGGGGTGAGGGGTGGGGTGTGGGGGTGCTGGTCCCTGTCTCCTCCTGGGCACACTCCCCTGTGGCCAGGAGCAGGGTGGGGCCCGGCGCTGGGCGGGGGCGGGGCAAGGCTCGGGGTCATCTGGTCCCACCACCATTCATTTTCTATTTTGTTGTCTGTGAATCCTCACCCCAGGATGTTTCTCCACTGAAATTTAGAGAGAGCGGAAGAGAGAGGGAGAGACAGAAACATCGATGTGAGAGACACACACATCGATGGGTTGCCTCCTGCACGTGCCCCGACCAGGGCCCTGGCCGGGGAGGAGCCTGCAACCCAGGTCCGTGCCCTTGACTGGAATCGAACCCGGGACCCTTCGGCCCGCAGGTCGACGCCCTACCCACTGAGCCACACCGGCCGGGGCTGTGTTCTCCGACTTCTCTGAGCAAGGACACAGGCTGTGGGACATCAGGGCCGCAAGGAGCTGGTCCGCGCCCAGGCCTCACCCACCCCTCGGCCTGGAGGAGGGACCTCGGGCCTCTGAGACGCGGGGAAATCAGCATGAACGGGAGCCCCTCCCACGCAGCCCGGACCCTGGGCAGCAGGCGCTTCTGCCCCGGAGGCCGATCACCCGATGGGCAGGAGCTTACGGAGGGGGCTCATCCCTGGGGGGCACCCCAGACAGGGGCGCCTGCCGCTGGTTCCTGCCACAGGGAGTGCCCGGGCTCAGCCAGGTGCCTGTGAGGACAGGCGGGGAGCCGGTGTGCTTTCTGGGTGGGGGTGGGGGTGGGTGGGGTGGGTGCGGGGCCTGGGCGCAGCCTGTCCCTGCAGCTCCCGACTCCTCGCTCTCAGGCACGTCCTGTCCCTTGGCAAGTGCGATGCCGTCTGTTCTTGTTGCGGGAGCGCCTGGGGCCCCCCTGGGACCCTCCTATCTCCCGGGGCGGGTGGCAGTGAGTCACGGCTGGCACGGGGACACGGAGTTGGCACACACACCCATCCTTCCCTCGCTTGCCCGCTCTGGGAGCCGGAGCCAGGCCTGCGGGAGACGGGGGGTGGTGAGGGAGCTGTGGCCCCTCAATTCCCTCCCCTGGGCCCAGGGAGCAGGCAGAGGCCCGAGGAGCCACTGGCACATCTGGAAGGGGCGTTCGGAGCTGAGGGGGGTGAGCTGGGAGGAGGTCAGCCTGGGGGGGGCGGTGCTAAGTCAGGTTGGCCTGCCTCTCTCCCTCCCACTGAGGGGTGGGAGGGGGGTCCCACGGCCCCCGTGTGTGTCCGATCTTGGCCGGGAGGTCCCCAGGCAGGGGACCCGCTGGGCCCCAACCTCTGTTACCTGTCCCCCTGCTCTCCCTCTCCCTGCTGCCCCCCCACCCCGCCCCCTGCCCAGCCCTCGCTCATCTGTCTGCGGGCCTGGCTCCAATATGCAGGATTCCGTTTCCTCCTCCTCCTCGGCCCTCCCTCGCCAAAGCCCCGTGTGCACGCAGCTCCCTGCCGTTCCCAGAGCCTCCGAGGAGCTGAGAGGAGACAGGACGTGCCCCGGCAGGTGCCCAGGCGTGAGTCACGTCTGAGGCCTGCCAGGGAGGGAGGGGCAGGAGGGCGGGCCTTGGGGTGCGGGAAAGAGAAGGGATTTTCCCTGGTGGTCAGAACACGGGGGGGGGGGGGCGGGGGGTGCACTGGGAGCCGGGGAGCTGGAGCCATTGCTCACGGTGGGCCACGGGCAATGTCCACGGGGCCTGGTGACAAAGTTTCACGCCTGTAACCAAGGCGGCTACACGCAGCGCGGCTGCCACAATGTATTAACCTGTGAGTGACGTGGGCTCCCCGGGGGCCCCGCCCCCCGTTTCCCAGATGGGAGGGCAGCACCCAGAGGCGTCGGACGGTTTATCTGGAGGCTCCCAGCAGGACTGGCCTCCCGGTACCACCTGCGTCGTCAGCATCAGCGAGATTGTTCCCCTCGCCTGTGGGTCCCACCCAGCACCCCGCCCTCCTGGCTCTCGCCGACCCCACCTGTCTGGCTGGTCGCCGCTCTGTGCCAAAGCTCTGGATTCACACCGGGGCCTGACCCGCCGCCCTCTTAGGGTCTGTGCCCTGGACTCACGCTGCACCCAGAGTATCAACCGACATTAAGAATCAGACAAAAGGCATGGAGGGACCTGGGTTTGCAGCAGATCCTGGTTCGTGTTCCCTTCGGTCCCTCAGCAAAAACAAACACCAAACACCAAACACCAGGCCTCCTAAATGAGCCCCAACGAGAAGCTCAGGAGGAAGGAACACGCTGACAACAAGAGGACTCCTGGCTCATAAACAACCCCCCCCCCCCCCGTCTCCCCTGCCCAGGACCCTGGCAACCAGGGGGTGACGTCATGGAGCCATGAGCCCCTCGCAGACGGGGCCCAGGCCCCCACGGAAAACGGCCTCCACTCCCGCCCGCATGATGCTTCGAGGGCCTGGAGAAGGCATTTTTCAACAGACTTGTTGAAATCGACAACGTCACCGGAAGCCACAGAAATGGGGGGCGGGAGAAGTCCTGGGTGTCACCTGGGAAGACGGCAAGGGTCTGGGGGGACGGGGTCTCAATCATCTCTACCCGCGTCAACTGAGCAACAACAAAACCTTAGGTCTCGCTCCAACACAAAGGGACCCCAGAGAGCTCACATCCGCCGTACGACCCCATCAGACGCTGCCAAGCGGACTCGAAAAAGGGACCTTTGGTGGATGCTTTTAAAGAACGTTTCTCCTTGGAGACATTCAGAAATATCCAAGGAGCCCAGACAAGGGGGGGATGAAGAGGCCCCTATGGCCGTGGCTGGTGTGGCTCGGTGGTCAGAGCGCCAGCCCTCAGACTGAAGGGTCCCGGGTTCGATTCCCGGTCAAGGGCTGGTACCTGGGTTGCAGGTGCGACCCCCAGCCCCGTTTGGGGGTCTGTGCAGGAGGCAGCCCATCCATGTGTCTCTCTCACACCAATGTTTCTCTCCCTCCCTCCCACCTTCCCTTCCACTCTGACAAAAACCAATGGAAAAACATCCTTGGGTGAGGATTTTAAAAAATAAAGATATTTTCTTGATGCTTTTGAAGAATGGCACCCAGAAACATCCCCTCAGCCCAGACAGGAGACGCACCAAGGGCCCTGCTCAGAGCTGGGGGTCCCCCCTCTGCATCCGTGCGGTTTCCTGCACCCTAGACGCCCCCCCCTCCCCCGCCGCAGACAATCGGCGCCCCTGAGCTCCTTACCGGGTAGCCCCACGAGCCACTGCCCGCCTGCAGCTTGGAGTAGTAGCTCCGGTTGGCGGTGCCGTAGTTGTAATTGTCAGCCAGGCCGTCATACATGGAACCTGAGGGAAAGGCAGGGGTTAGGACCGTGTGGCCGGCCAGGCTCCTCACCCACCCTCCTTGCCGGGCATCGCCTCCATCCAGGGCCAGACGCCCCCCGAGGGGGCCAGGTCTGTGCCTCGGGGGAGAGGCAGGGACCAGAGGGGCCTGTGCTGTCCCCCTCCTCCCCCTCCTCTTCCCCCTCCTCCTCCTCCTCCCCCTCCTCCTCCTCCTCCCCCGCCAGGGCCTGCAGACAGCAGCTGGGACAGAGAGTCTCGGGCGACCCCCTCCTGGGGCCCCTGGAGCTCTCGGGTGGTGTCGGCTGACACCTACAGGCCAACAGCTGGCCCGGGGGGCCCTGGAGCAGCAACGTCCCATTCCAGGGGATCAGGACCCCGGGTCCCACAAGGATGAGCCTCCGGCTCGGGGAGGGCCCGCGGGAGAGGGACATGCCGGCCGGAGCTCGAGGTCAGGGCCGCAGAGCAGCCTCTGCAGGTTGGAGTCCACTTGGGGGCAGGACGCTGGCTCCGCCCTCCGCCCGGCCCCACGGGGGACCTCCCGCCCCTTCCTGCATCCCTGGCCGGAGAGGGGGGTGAGGATTAATTACTGTTTTGCGAGCCCCGAGCCCCACAATGACAGGCTTCTGGGCGATGGTGTCATTAGCGGCAGATGGCTTTGCATCACGGAGCAGCGTGGGGTTGGGGTTCCTGGGGGGTCCCCTTCTCTCCTCACCCCTTCACCAGATGGCAGGGGCCGGGGCGGGGGGCCTGA
Organism: Myotis pilosus; assembly: GCA_036010255.1. NCBI lineage: Eukaryota > Metazoa > Chordata > Mammalia > Chiroptera > Vespertilionidae > Myotis > Myotis pilosus. Next base: position 754,558 of record JASKON010000027.1, read on the forward strand.
AGGACAGCCCCTACGGTCCTTGTGACAGGCTCCCAGAGACAGGCCGAGACCCCGCTCCCACGCCTGGTCTGCGGTTTCTCCTCGGCCTCCACCATCGGCCTCACCAGCTCAGAGCCAAGTCCAAGGCGTCCTCCCCCAGGAGGCCTGTCCTGACCGACCACGGCCACCTCTGCCCGCTCTGCCGTCTGGGCCCAAGTCGCACCCCGCCCAGAGTCCCGTTCCCAACACTGCCATGCGAGGGGCACCCGTGACCCCGACATCCAGCCAGCCTGGGCCCCTGTCTAGTCCAGTGACGGTCTCAGGGGCCTCTGAGAGCCTCCTAGGGGGGTGCCCCCCCCGTCTTCCTCAGGGGTTGGCTGGCGGCAGCCTCGAGGCTCTGTCTAGGGGGCAGGGCTTGCTGGGGGCTCACCTGGTACGTGAGCCCCAACCCCACCTGCCACCCCCACTCAGACTCCCAAGCCTTGGGGGGGAGGTGGGGGGAGGGGAGGGGGGATTGCACCATGAGCAAGAGTAGGGGGAGCAGCCTTAGAAGGTGGCAGGTGGCCTGGCCGGTGTGGCTCAGTGGTTGAGTGTTGGCCTATGAACCAGGAGGTCAGGGTTCGATTCCCGGTCAGGGCACAGGCCCGGGTTGCGGGCTCCATCCCCAGTGGGGGGCGTGCAGGAGGCAGCCAATCCATGGTCCTCTCTCATCATGGATGTTTCTCTCTCTCCTCCTCCTCCCTTCATCTCTGAAATCAATAAACAAAAAATTTAAAAAAAAGGTGTCAAGTGTCCCTGCCTGGTGCCACCTCCTCTGTGCAATGGCACCTGCCCCCCTGCCCCCCCTGACCTCAGAGGCCAGGACACTGACCCCTGACCCTGTTCCCCGATCACAGATGATCCACTGGCCATTCTCGGCCCCGGGCGCCGGGAGGCCTTCACGTTGGTTGGGCTCCGGCCTTTGGGCAACGAGCCACGTGCCCTCTCTGGGCCTCAGCTTCCTCCTCCATAAAAAGGGGTGCCCTCTGTGCACCCCAAGGCCCACAGGGCTCCGCGGCCCGAGGGGGGTGATTACAGTGGCACGTGCCCGCTGGCCTCCAGGGACGCCGGCTTCTCCTCTCCAGGGTCGGGGTTCAGCACAAGGAAGAGGCGCCCTCACCTAGGCAACCCACAGCCTCCTGGCCGCCGGCCTCGGGCTCCCCGGGCCGCCCGTCCCCGAGTCCACAGGCTCGTCCTGGGGGCCCCGACTCACGGCAAGCTCCTTGCTGCCCCCCTTTCTCCAGAATCTGCCCCCTCCCCCCTATAGAGGAGGCCTCTGTCAGGAGGGGCCTGGGAGGGGCTGCGGCCAGGCGGCCAGGCGGCCAGGTGTCCAGGCGCACGGCCCGGCCCATCGCCTCCCTCCGTCCGCACACCTGACTCCCTCCCCGGCTTGGCAGGCCCCGTGTACCTGGCTGTGGCCCACGCACAGGCAGTTCTCGCCAAAGGGCAGGCGTGGGTCAGCCAGCGGCTCCCGGATGGAAACTCTGGGTGGTGACAGACAGTCCCGGGGCCCCAGGAGGCCTCCCGTGGGGAGCGCAGGCTCCCACGGCCTCCGCCCGTCTCCAGACGGACCTGTCAGCGGTGAGGTCACCACCCCTCGGTCATCGGGGAGCATCCCTCCCTCCAGCGGCGCCTGCGCCTCCCTCTCACGCTCTCCTCCTGCGGCTGGTGGGCGTTCTCTGCCGTGGAAGTGGGGGTGCGAGTGGGGGGGACAAGGCCACCCCTGGAATGCCAGCCCCCCTGTCCAGCGGTGGCAGGGGTGGGCATGTAACTCTCACTTCCGGTCGGGCCAAGGCCTAAGGCTCCCGAATTTGGGGATCAGCCTAGTGTGGCCCTGCCGTTGAGGGTCGACCTAGGAACCAAGAGGTCACGGGTTCGATTCCCGGTGAGAGCACAGGCCCGGGTTGTGGGCTCCATCCCCGACCAGTGGGGGGTGTGCAGGAGGCAGCCGATCCATGATTCTCTCTCATCACTGGTGTTTCTCTCTCCCTCTCCCTTCCTCTCTGAAATCAATAAAAATATATTAAAAAAAAATGGATTTGTGGGGAGACAGCTGACTCCCGCCGTAAGATGCTTGGATTGCTTTCCCTGTGGGAACGGGGCTGCCATCACGCCGGCCCAAGGCTGTGGGGGAGGGAGGAGGCCAGAGCCGTGTGCACCAGGGCTCACGCCTGGCGGTGGGCCTTGGGGTCAGAGGGCGCAGGCGGGAGGCGAGCTCTGTTTGCACGAGAGCTGCTCGCACAAGGGAAAGCGACTTTTCCCCTTCCTGAGCCTGGGGGGTGGGGTGGGGAGATGGGGGGTCTGGCTGGTAAGTATTCGCCTCGAAGTTAGTTCAACAGCCAGGACATGGGGCTTCTCCATGAGACTAAGGGGGCGGGTGCGACCGCTCTCACCCCTCCGCCCCGTCCCCAGCTCCTCTAGAGCTCACCACCTCCATGAAGCCCTCCGTGACTACCTCACCCCGATCCCGTCACCCGGGGTCGATGGTCTTCTCTGTACGGGGCATGGTGAGGGTGGCGCCCTTGCCCGGCCCTCCCAGGGAAGGCCCCCAGGCCCCCCGCTGGCTGGTCAGGGAAACCAGGAAGAGAGAGAGCAGCTGAGCGCAGCTCTAGAGCCGAGGTCGCCTCCTTGAGGGGGGTTCCTGGTCCAGGGGTGGCCAGGGAGTCACCCCACCTTCCAGGTGACCCTCCCCATCCCACTGTCTCTCCAGATGGGTGGACACGCCCCTGGCAAAGGGTGGCGCTCCTCAGGGAACCTGGCTGCCCCCCCCACCTGTGCACCATCCCCAGGTGGCCTCGCCCCCCGGAACCCCAGGTCCAACAGCAAGTGTCTCAGGGGGCGGTGCCTCCCTAGGGCATCAGCTGCTCTGCCCACACCCTGCACCTGGCCCCAGCCAATCGGAAACCGGCCCCTGGAGAGGCCCTGCTCCTGCACCCTGGGAGCCGCCTCACCTGCAGAAGCTGGCAGGGTGCTCGGCCGCCTGCCTCGCCAGGGCACATGGATTCGTCCTCCCGTGGGGACAGGCGGGCTCCTGCCGGGGTGACTCATCCTTCTCCCCCAGCTCCCCAGGCGGCACACCCACCCCCACCCCCCCGCGCCGTCTCCCTGTCTCCCTCCTTCCCAGCCCAGCGCTCTCCCCGAGTGTCAAATGCTGCCCCTCCCCAAGGTGACCCCGCCCAGCTCTGGGCACAGCAAACCCCGCGGCGGAGTCCCTGCCCACTGCCCACTGCCCAGCGGCTCCTGGGAGCGTGGCTCCTGTACATGCCATGTGTGCGTGTGCATGCGTGTGTGTATGTGCATGCGTGTGTGTGCATGTGCGTGTGATGTACCCACAGATAAGGCCCCATGAGGCCATCACACACCTTCTGGGTGTCGTGCCCCAGCCCAGGAGTGGCTCCCAGGTTGCACAGTTAGGAAGACTGCGGGTGGGGATTCACAGTTTTGTGGGTGCGGAGAGAATTGTGTGCGTGTCTGTGTGTGCGCGTGTGTGTGTGTGTGCATGTGTGTGTGTTTTTAAAAAACTCCCCGCCCATGAGCCGAGCCAGGGCAGCGGCGTTTGCCGTGTGCGTCCCGGGGATGCCCGCGTTGCTGCATGCGTTGCGACAGGCCGGCGGAAATTCTGGTTCAAACTCCACTTCGAGCCAAGATTCGCGGTAAAGAAGCCAAAATTGGTTCATTTGAAGTTTAATTAGTGGTTGGCCGCCAAGCAAGCTAAGGCACAACTGCCTCTCACCAGCCCCCGCCCCAGCCTGGGTCCCGAAAACACGGCCCCACACGGGATGTCTGGGCACGGTCTGGGGTCTGGGAGGGGCCCCCCCCTGGGCCCGGGGGAGTGGGGGCCTCCTAGCCCGAGCCTGCCCCCAGGAGGCCTCAAGTCCCTGTGCCCTGTGAGGGAGAGGGAGACGGCACCCCCAGTCTGCGGCCCCACCCCCACCTGCCCAGGGAGAGGGACGGGTCTGCCCTTGGAGGTGGGAGAAGGGAGGCCCGAGGCTGAAGGTAAAAGTCCCAGCTGTCCCAGCAGCAGGAGACACGCTGGCGAATGGCACTACGGGGTTAGGGCTCCCCCGTCTCCCCGGGGAGCAGCAGCGGGGCTTGGGGTCGGGTCAGATGGGATCTGGGGAAGCTTCAAAAGCCACAAAAAAAAACCCATGTAGACAGTGTCTCCTTAACCCCCACCAGCCCCTGGTCAGCACCCCTGCAGGGACAGATCACCCCTGCAGGCCAGGGCTCCGGCCGAGATCCCTGTGGGCAGCCACATCCCCTGTCCCCCACACTCTGGGCCAGTTCAGGGGAAGAGCCCCCCAGCCCCGAATTCTTCACTAGGAGATCCCTGATGGGCCCCAGGGGCCGGAGAATCTCGTGGATGACACGGAATCAGGGTCCCAGTCTGTCCAGCGGGACCAGGGACGTGTCCTGGGGGGAGGGTGGCCCTTCACCGCCACCAGGCCCCCCTCGCGGGCACCAGAGTGGGCGCCCGGGATACAAAGGAGCTCGAGGAAGAGGCAGAGAAGCCAGCGGCCTGGGAGGAGCAGGGGAGGCTGGGGTGGAGCTGACGGGGCGGACAGGGAGCTGATGAAACAAAGCCGCTCAACCAGACGCACCAGCTCGCTGATCTCACCGCCTCTCCCAGCCCCGAAGCCGATGCCAGTGCCGATGCCGCTGGGGCCTGGTGCCTGTGGGAACCTGGCCACAGGTGGGGGCCCGGGACACACCTGCAGGGGCAGGCCGGGGAGCCCCGTGTATGGAGAGGTACCCATGAGCCACCAGGGTCAGCCCTCCCTGGCCGAAGGCCTCTGGGGGACCCCGTGATGGTGGGAAGGGGAGGGTTTGGGCACCAGGGCTGCCTTGAGGGTTTTCTGGGGCTGCGAGCCTGGAGCTGAGGCCAAAGGGGAAGGGGGACAGGTGAGCCTCGTGCAGGGACCGGAGTAGATTGGCCGCAGCTGTGACTGGACCGAGGCCAGCAATGGGCCCTTTGTTACCCCAAACCTTCGAGTGAGCAGCTAGCGGGGCACCCACGAAAGGAGGAGACAGAGGCTCTGGGGGCCGCGTGACCTTGAGCGGAGGTCGGCGGAGGTCGCAGGAGAGGAGCCAGGGGCCCGGCCCAGGGCTGAGGATCTGGGGTCCTGGGGGGCCCTCAGCCAGCCACTTCTCTCCCTCCAACAGGACAGTGCGAGAGGACAGAGCCAGCGGCGGGCAGTGACCTGGGGGGAGGGGTTGTAGTCTCTTCCCTCCCCCCGGCCCCTGTTCACCAGCACCCTCTCTCCCGCGAGGCGGGGACCCCATCTTCACATCCTGGTTTGCAGTCTTTCGTCTTTATCCCCATTGGACTCAATTTTTACTAAAAAAACCAAAGGCTCACGAGCTGGTGTGTGATTCTTTGTATGAAAGCATTTGGCCTGAAGTTTCTCCACAAGCGCCGTCAGATACTGTATCTCCCTCCTTGAGTTTCGGGGGCCCCTATCCTCTCCCCCTCACCCAGTCTGGGCACTTTGGGGGTGGGGAGGGCTGCCTGGTCAAACGAGCACCCAGATTGAGCAGACACGCGCCCCCATGAGGGCTCAGCCAGGGGCCCAGGGGGACCCCCAATTGCCAACCTCGGTTCCTCCTCTTCACCAGGAGCCGCGCTGAGGGCAGTAGGGAGAATCGTGGGAAACGGGGTTCCCGTTGGCTCCCAGGGGAAGAGGGCGTCCCCAGACCCGCTTCTGGTCCCCAGATCTGCCTCGCACCCCCTCCCCCAGGGAGCACAGTGGGGGGCGGGGGTGCCCGCTGAACTGCTGCTGTGGCAACAAGAGCCCGCCCCCGCCCCGCAGCGCCTCTCCTGTCCCCCATTCGGCTCTGGCGGCACCCTGGCTCCCTGGAATCCACGCGCTGCCCCGCCTGGACCGGATCCCACCCGCCTGGGCGCTGGCTGCCCCGTTCCTGCGCCGCCCAGAAAGGATGGGGGGCCCCCGGTGAAGGCGAACCCAGCGGCCGCAGCCCCTGGGGGAGCCGAGTCAGGAAAGGAGCAGGGTTTGGGGGGCAGGGGGGAGACAGCCGTCGGGGCCGGCAGGAGGGGGCCGTTGGAGTCCGCCCTGCGGTGGAGGCCGCTGCTCCCCGCCCCCCCCAACCTCCCCGTCGGTCGTCGGGACAGGTGGGGGAGCTCTGGGTTTGCACCCGGCTTAGCCCCGGCCTCAGCCACACTCCCTGGTCCCCCTGCGCCCCGGGGCCGTGCGCGCCGTCGCGGCCTCCTGCCAGGGGCGCACGCCCTCCCTCCCTCCCCTTCCCCGCGCGCGGGCCGGTACCTCGGTTGGAGTGGGTCAGCGTGGACGACTGCGAGGACTTGGACTTCTGCCGCCGGACCGTCATCATCACCTGCTCCTGCACGCGCTGCTTGCCCGACGTGCCCGTCTTCATCCTCTGGTCCGAGGGCAGCGCCAGCGTCGAGTGGTCCTGGTTGGGGAAGCACTCGTAGGCCAGCGCGGTCTTGAGCGGCGAGTGGTTCATGGCGGCGGCGGGGTGCGGGCGGGAGGCGCGGGGTGCGGGGTGCGGGGTGCGGGCGGCGCGCGGGCGGCGGAGGCTGAGGGCGCTCAGCGGCTCCCGGGGCCCATAGACTCGGAGCGGTGCGTGCGCGCGGCGGCTCCGACTGCTCCTGGCGCCTGCGCCCCGGCTGGTGCGGCTCCGGTCTCCGGCCGGGCCCGCCCTCCGCCAGATATACCGCCCCCGCCGCACCGCCCACCGCGCCCGCCCAGCCTGTGCCGTCGGGGCCTCGCTCCTGGGGGGCAGGGCGCTCCTGGGGGGCAGGGCGCTCCTGGGGGGCAGGGCGCTCCTGGGGGGCAGGGCGCTCCTGGGGGGCAGGGCGCTCCTGCCTGTGGGACCCGGCCCCGTCCTCTCCCCCCGCCCGCCTCTCCTCCCCACGCGCGGGTGAGTTCCCGGGAGCCGCCCCTCCTGCTCCGGGAGAAACTGTGCGCTCAGCTCGGGCCTGGGCCCCGGAGGCTTCTCCCGAGGACGGAGATGGTCTGGCGGCGCCTGGACGGGGCCCCGCGCGCGGCCCAGCCCCTCCGCCCCAGGTCCAGGCGGGGCTCCCGGCTGGAGGCAGGAGCGCGTGCCCGGTCCCAAGGGCTCCCGTGGGACACGCCGTTCTCCGGGGAGGGGGGTGGGTGGGCACGAGGCCTGAAACAGGGCACCTGTCTCGCGTGGGGACGCCCCGCCCCGTCCCCGCAAAGCACGTGTGGATCCTTTGGAAGCGCCAGACTCAGCCCCTAAAAGTGGAGCCTGGCACACAGGAGGGGCTCGATTAAAACAATGCGCTTTGTCCTGGCTGCTGTGGCTCAGTGGATAGCGCGCCGGCCTGCAGACCAAAGGGTCCCGGGTTCGATTCCGGTCGAGGGCACGGACCTGGGATGCAGGTTGGTCCCCGGCCGGGGCCCTGGTGGGGGGCACGTGCAGGAGGCAACCCATCCATGTGTGTCTCTCACATCGATGTTTCTCTCTGTCTCTCCCTCTCCCACTCTCTCCCTAAAAATCAACGGAAAATGTCCTCAGGTGAGGATTACCCAAAATAAAATAAATACTTTTTGACCAGCTGGCGTGGCTCAGTGGATGAGCGCCTACCTGTGAACCAGGAGGTCGGGGTTCGATTCCCCGTCAGGGCACAGGCCCGGGTTTGGGGCTCAATCCTCAGTGTGGGGGGCGTGCAGGAGGCAGCCGATCCGTGATTCCCTCTCATCATTGACGTTTATCTCTCTCTCCCTCTCCCTCCCTCTCTGACATCAATGAAAACATGTTTTAAAAAATACTTCTGGCCCTAACCGGTGTGGCTCAGTGGATAGAGCGTCGGCCTGCGGACTCAAGGGTCCCAGGTTCGATTTTGGTCAAGGGCATGTACCTTGGTTGTGGGCACATCCCCGGTGGGGAGTGTGCAGGAGGCAGCTGATCGATGCTTCTCTCTCATTGATGTTTCTAACTCTCTATCCCTCTCCCTTCCTCTCTGTAAAATATCAATAAAATATATTTTAAAAAAAATACTTCTGAGTGGCCGACGGCTAAGGTAAGTGCAGTCCAGTGTGAACCCTACGCAGACCCCCACTGGAGCCCTCGAAGTCGGCCGCGCCCCTAACACACCCCCAGGATGGACCCCTGAAGCCAGGGCTCTGGTGCGGGATCTCCCACGCTCACGCCCGGGACTCGCGTGTGGTGAGACTCCTTCCGGACCATCACCCGCAGGCCCAGGGGGCCCCCGTGAGCTGACGGGATGGGTGACAGGAGCTGAGGCCTCTTTTAACGACGATGATGGAGATTTTTGTAAAAGGCCTCAGGCCCAGCCTGGCCTCCTTACGCATGGACCCCGAGCGCGTCGCCCGGACGTCATGGTGACTCCGGACTCTCCCTGCGGACGTGGGTCCGAGCAGTGGCATTGTGCAGCCCACCGGCTCCCGAGGTTCATGCTGTCATTGGTGGTCACTGCTCACAGCTCTCACACTCGCCTTTTATTTATTTACTAGAGGCCCTGGCATGAAATTAGTGCAAGAGCTCGGCCCTCACAGCCCCAGCTTTGTCCGAAGGTCGCCCGGCTGTTCGGTCTAATTAGCATTTTAGCTCTTTATTATATAGGATTTTAAATATATTTTTATTGATGTCAGAGAGGCAGAGAGAGAGGGAGAGAGAGAGAGAAACATCCATGATGAGAGCGAATCATGGATTGGCTGCCTCCTGCACGCCCCCCACTGGGGATCGAGCCCGCAACCCAGGCATGTGCCCTGACCGCAAATCGAACCCGGGACCCTTCGGTCCGCAGGCCAACGCTCTGTCCACTGAGCCACATGGCCGGGCTCACACTGACCATTGAGGTTCCCCTCGTCACCTGCAGAGGAAGGCGGGAGCAGCCCCAGGGGCCGTCTCGGGGACCACGTGCGGTCACGTGCTCGACTCCCGGGAGTGGGTGTTCCGCGCGGGGAGCCCTGCGTCTCCCCAGGAGGCATTCCTGGCAGCCACGTGCCGGGCAGAGCATCGTAAAGTGCGTTATGTGCCCAATAGAAATAGTTTCCTAATTGAGGGCCGGGTGCCGAGAGCTCAGCGCCCAATAAACCAGAGATGTGACCAAGGGGACGTCCCAGAGACAGAAGCCCAAGGCCCGGGAGCCGCCGGCATCACCTCAGCATGGGAGACACGGCTGCCGGCCCTGGACCCCCAGGGCCCCCTGAGCCCCGGACACCACCCGCCCGGCCCCCCGCGGGGGAGAGGAGGTGGCCCGCCTGGGGTCGCCAGCTGGCACGTGGCTACCGCCTCATCAGCCCTGGGGACTCCCGGGCCACCGTCCTCCTCTCCACGCCCCCGCCTCCCTTATAAACGGCCCATAAAACGGCACTAAAGTGCCCGGTGCTCACGGTTACGTAAGGCCCCAGAGAACCATAAAGTCCACAGGCCGGCACGTGAGAATCCAGGGCCATGGTGTCACGCGCTCGGCCCCTCTGAAACCCGACAGGCCGGCCGCAGCGCACGGCAACGACGTGTCTACAGAGGGGCCCTGGGGGAGGGGCCTGGACCGGCCCGTTCGGCTATAAAGGCCACACGTAGGCCCTGGACGCTGATGCGGGTTTCCTTGAAAATTGTTTCCAGGTATGACGTTCGGTTATACATTCTTATTGATCTCAGAGAGGAAGGCGAAGGAGAGAGAAACATCCATGATGAGAGAGGATCATGGACCTTCTGCCCCCTGCACACCCCCTACTGGGGATGGAGCCCACAACCCGGGCATGTGCCCTGATGGGAATGGAACCCTGACCTCCTGGTTCAGAGGTCGACGCTCAACCACTGAGCCACACCGGCCGGGCCGGAGTTCAGTTTTTCCAGACGTGTCTGCTCCACGTGGACACTGAGGTTCCTTCGACAGATTGACAAAGGCCTGCATGTGCGGGGCTCCCACGACCGGGCGTGGCGCTGGCTCCTCGAGGTCACTCGGACGAGTGGGGCATCCTGGTCCCGCCTTTGCTTTCTGAAGGCCGGTGTCCCCGATGACCTGTGTCCCGTCTCCTACTGGTGGCAGCCCCCCGCCCATCTCGGGGCCTCCCTGGCTCAGGGGGAGACTGCCCATCTCACTTCCTACGGGGAACTCACATCAGGAAGCCGGAATCCATTCGCCCCCTGCCCTGGCCTGCTCTCCTTGGGGGAGCCCATCGGGGAAGTCACCTTCCCAAGGATGTATGGCGACCTCTGACCCTCGCTGCCCTCCAGGGGCAGGAATGGACCAGACTCCCAGCTTGACGCCTGCTGGGACCTTATGTCTCCCGGGCTGGGGCCACGGTGCTGGGAGGGTCCGGAGGGCCACAAAGCAGCTCCCAGCCCTGGATGGGGAACAGGAAATGGAGGGGTGGCCTACAGAGGCCCTGCCCCAAGCTCTGGGCAGGCACCTGGGTTGGCAGCTCAGGGCTCATGACCTTGGGGCCCCCCGTGCCTGAGGGCTGGGACTCGAGGGGCCCGGGCCCACTCCCACCAGCCTGCTCTGCTCTGGGAGTCGATGGGCAAGGCTGGCTGCGGGCGGAGAGAGAGCAAAGAGGTTGGGCCTGGCCCAGACACCGGGACCTGGATGAGCCCAAGGCGGGCTGGGCGGGGCCGGGCGGGGCCGGCGATGGGGCGAGGCCAGGGAGTGCACCCAGCCTCCTCCGACAGGCCAGGACTCTCCCCGAGCGGACATTCTGGTCTCGCTGGGCGGGCTGGGTGGGGCGGCCAGGGACAGTGATGCATCGCAGGGCAGCGGCCCAGCCCCATCCCAACCGGCTGCCTCAGCACTCGGCGCCCCGCCCCTCCTCCAACCCAAAATTCCAGTTCTGCCCTCTGGACGCGGGCATACCTGGGACCTGCCTTTCCGCCTGTCCCCGCCCCCCGGTGGGAGCCTCCAGCTCTCGGTGGGACCTGATGGCTCTTGGGCTCAGATGCCAGGGCCTTCCCAGGGCGGTGGCCGGGAAAACGAGAGCAGGCGTGGGCCCAGCTCTCCCACGGCTGGCTGTGTGGCCGGGAGCGAGCCGCTAAACCTCTCTGTGCCTGCGTGCCTCACTGGTCAGCTTAGCTTGGTCACACCTCGCCGTGGTGTTGCGGCCGTACACATGTATTTAAAAATATGTTAAGTGTCTAGCCTGGTGCTGGGTGCCCTGTGGGAGCTTATAACAGACGGAACGTCCTCGCTCCAGCCCGGCCGGCGGGGCTCAGTGGGTGAGCGTTGACCTAGGAACCAGGAGGTCAGGGTTCGATTCCCGATCGGGGCACAGGCCCGGGTTGCGGGCTCCATCCCCAGTGAGGGGTGTGCAGGAGGCAGCTGATCCATGATTCTCATCACTGATGTTTCTCTCTCTGCCCCCCTCGCCCTTCCTCTCTGAAATCAGTAAACATATATTTTAAAAAAACAACAAAAAACAAAAGAACTCCCTCGCTCCAGCAGCACCGCCGGGTCTCCTCGCTGCCCGCCCTCCTGGGCCAGTTCCCCAGCGGCCTCTCCTCCTGCCCCAGCCCAGCCCAGCCGTCCACCAGCAGGACTGCCCTTGGGCACTTCAGAACCTCAGGGGCGGGGGCGGGGGGCTCATAGACCACTGGTTGGGCCCCCGATTTGTCAGAAGATGAACTGAGCACCAAGAGGCACAGGGACAAGGCCGTTCGAGGGGACATGGGTCCCCTCTCCCATGGGGGAAGATGAGGGTGGAGAGCCAGTGACAAGCTTGAGGCTTGAGGGGAAGTCAGGCGGGAGAGAAATCCCCGAGGGCTTCCTGGAGGCGTCGCTCCCGCTGCCTGGTGCTGGGAGATGGCTAGCACCTGGAGGTGGAGCGGGGCCCAGAGGAAGGCCGTGGGGGCCGCAGAGTGGCAGGAGCGTGCGGTGTGCGCCCCAAAGAGCCGAGCAGGCTCCTGTGCTCTCGGCCTCTCCGCCTCTCAGTCCCCTGCCCACCCCAGCCCGGCCCTGTATGGCCTGGTGGTAATTTGATGAGTCACCCGCCCGCGCCTGCAGACGGGGCGGCCACACCCAGGGCAGCTGGCATCCCGGACGGTGTTTCTGTTCCGAGCTGCTGCGCCGGCCGCCTGCCAGGCCGTGGATGGGCACGGACGGGGAGCCAAGACGCCCCAAGGCCGGGGCCGGGCTAAGAAGCTGCTGAGTGGCAGCGCCTCCCTCCCGTCGGCGTTGCCCCATCGCCCGCCGGCCCCGGTGCCCTCCTATGGGGAGCGCCCATCACCGGTGGGCTGGGCACCTCTCAGGCCTGCGCTCGGTGGGCGGGGCTTTGGGCTGGGCCTGGGCCCATTTCGACAAAGAGCCATGAGGAACTGGGGGGTGGGAGGGTCCATGACACCCCACACCGCACACACTGCACACCACACACCACACACACACGACATGCACACCACACATGACATACACCACACACACACCACACACCACATCACACATGACATATACTACACACATACCACACACACAACGTACATCACACACACACCACACACCACATCACACATGACATATACTACACACATACCACACACACAACGTACATCACACACACACCACACACCACATTACACACACACCACACACACCACCTGACGTTTCTGGGTGGAGGGAGCCGCTAACAGGCACGGTCTGGGTGGGAGGACATGTGGGGGCTGCGTGGGGGCCGGCCCCCGAGGAGCTGTCCATGGTCCAGCCCCGACCTGTGTGTGTGACCATATTTGGGAGAAGGTCCGTGCAGCCCCGAGGGCTCAGGTCGAGATCAGCGGGTGGGGGGCGGCCCTCGATCCCTCGATCCCACGGGGGCGTCCTCGCAGCAGGCGGGAGGCCTGAGGCAGGCGAGCCACGGGGGAGACCAGGCGGGAAGGGCCACGGGCCGAGCCCAGGACGCCGACGCCGGGGAGCGCGGCCCCTGCCCGGAGCCCCGGCCGGAACCCCCCGGGCTGAGGCTGTGGGCCCCCAGGAAACAGGCCACGACCCCCAAACCGCCAGGAGCCTCGCAGGAGCCGGGGCCGCTCTCAGCGAACCCACTGGCACGGGGCTCAGGGGCGGGACCCGGGCTACCGGGGCGCACGCCAGGATGACACAGCCCCTCAGACACGCACCGGGCTGCCCGCTGGCGACCGTGGGAAAGGAAGTGGCCACAGTGACGTCAGGCAGGAATTTACGAAGCCAGGACGTCGGCAGGCCTCCGACGACGGTCACTCATTGTCATTCCTTCTCTATGAATGCGGTCTCGGCAGGTGCCGCCGGGCGGCCATCGCTCGGACAGGAGACACAGTGGACGTTGTCCGTCGGCGGGCCTTTCGTCCTGGGAGCTCGGGGCAGGGGGGGGCGCTGGGAGCTTGGGAGGCCCCACACTCTGCTCCGAGATGGGTAAACCGAGGCCCCGGCCAGGGGAGGACTGGGACCCGGCGCCGGTCAACCTATCAATTAGTCTCCTGGCTCCCTCATTGGTCTGAGGCCCCCCTGGCTCCCCCATTAGCTCTGAGGCCCCCCTGGTACCCCCATTGGCTCTGAGCCCCCCTGGGGAGGGAGGGAGAGGCCCCTGTACGGTGGCCTGGACGGCCGGACTCCCAGGATGTGAAAGAGGAAGCAGGTGAGGGTGGAAGCGGCCGCCACCCCGCACCGTCCCGCCCTGCGAGTGGGATAGCGGCCGGGAGGAGCGAGGGCGGCCCGGTGTCCACTCTGTGACCTTACTGGGTTGAATTCTCACATCCGGCCTGAGGGGGGCTCTGTCACCCCCCCCCCCCACCGTCAGAGGCTCAGAGAAATGCCCGCGCCCCACGCTGGGGAGCGGCCCAGCCCATGGCCTCGGCGCCAGATAGCAGGCCTTCCACGTGGCTGGCAATGTTTCTGAAACACGGCATTTGCACGGGGCCTGGCGTTCGCCCCCAGGGGCAGGCGGGCACGAGGAGCCGGTGGCCGCTGACGGTCGGGGTGGGTGACCGGCCCTGAAACGCGGCCCCGAGCCTGGCCCTCAGACCGCAGCCCCTGGAAGCCGCAGGTTCTTAGAAATGGGGCCTCGGCCCCGCCCCAGGCTGGGGCCCCAGCACCTCCCCGGTGCCCGGGGGATGCACCCACATGAAGGTGTGAGAAGCACTGGCTTCGAGCGCCGGCCCCAGCCCCTCATGTTACCAGGCGGGAAACGGAGGCCCAGAGAGGGCAGGCGACTTGTCCAGAGTCACACAGCACGTTGGCGGCTCAGCTCCCCCGCGTTCCTACCACCCCGGAGGCGGGACGGGCAGCTGCCCCCAGCGAGTGCGCCCTGGGGAGCCCGTGAGCTCCCCGCCCGAGCTCAGGCTCAGCAGGAGGGAGACCCGTGGGCTGGGATCCCGGGATCTGAGCTGCATTTCCCTTGGGAAGTCGGTTGGGTTTGGCGGGAGCCGTCTATCTCCATGGTGACGAGGTCTGTGGTGGAAGGCAGGGTGCCTGCTGGATCCTGGTGGGGGGTGGGGGACGCTCGGAGCTCCCAGACCTCCGGGACGGGGACGTCCCCCCGCTGTGGCCCCTGCCCCCAGCACCCCGCCCTCTCCCCCACCACGGGCCCCTCGCAGGGTGAGCGTCGCCCCCCAACAAGAGGCGGCCTGGGGCCGGTCCCACCGCGCCATGAAATCTGGTCACGTCCAAACAGAACAATTACCCTAATTGCTGTTTGTACGAAGTTCACTGTCATCACCAGCCTGACAGGGGGAGGGGCCTGAGTCACCCAGACTGGCCCCCGACAGCAGCCCCCCGGGGCGCCCAGAGCCGGGGCCACCCGAGAGGGGCCCTGAGGGACCCCGGGTGCCCAGCCCGTCCCGTCTGAGCCGGGCCCCTCCCTGCTCCAAGCCTCGGTCTCCGGCTGCGTTTCCAGGTCTGAAGGGTTAGCCTGGCGGACGCGTCATGTTCATAAAACACACACCCAGGGGCCTCTTTGCTTTTATTTTATTTTATTTCATTTACAATAGATTTTTATTGATGTCGGAGAGGAAGGGAGGGAGAGAGAAACATCGATGATCAGAGGGAACCACGGACCGGCTGCCTCCTGCACGCCCCACACTGGGGATGGAGCCCACAACCCGGGGGTGTGGCCTTGACCGGGAATCGAACCCGGGACCCTTCCGTCCGCAGGCCGCCGCTCTATCCACTGAGCCAAACTGGCCAGGGCATAACATTTGTCTTTTTAAAAAAATCCTCACCTGTGGGTATGTTTATTGATGAGAGAGAGAGAGAGAGAGAGAGGAACATTGACAAGTTGCCCCCTGAAACCTCGGCAGGTGCCCTGACCGGGAATCGAACCCCAAACTTTCCTGCTGCACTGGACGAGGCTCCAACCACCTGAGCCACCAGGCCGGGGCACACATGGGCCGTTTTCACCACTTTCAAGTGTCCAGTTGGAAGGCGTTAAGCAGCCCTGGCCGGTGTGGCTCCGTGGATAGAGCATCAGCCTGCGGACTGAAGGGTCCTGGGTTGGATTCCGGCCAAGGGCAGGTACCTGGGTTGCAGGCTCCATCCCTGGTCGGGGCTCGTGCGGGAGGCAACCCCAGTCGATGTGTCTTTCTCACGTTGATGTTTCTTTCTCTCTGTCTCTCCCCCTCCCTTCCACTCTCGCTAAAAAAAATTCAATGGAAAAATATCCTCGGGTGAGGATTAGCGAAAAAAGAAGAATAAGGCATTAAGCGCCTTCCCACGGTCGTGCAACCATCGCCACCACCATCATCCCCAGAACGCTGGCATCTTCCCAGACAGACACTCCACCCCCATTAGAGACCCCCAGGGGTGTCCTCCCCACCACGGGCGCCCCCCGCACCCCGCCCCTCGGAATTGGGCTGTTCCGGGTCCCATACGTGGAACCACACGCGTCCTTTGGGGGCTGGCCCATTCCACGGAGCACGGTGCCTCCCAGGATCCCGTGGGCCGTGGTCTGTTTCCCCGCGCCTTCCCCTCCATGGCTGGGTCACACGCTGTTGTAGGCACAGAGCTCACCGTGTCTGCCCCCTGACCCATGGAGGGCCGCCTGGGTGGCTCCCACCTTTAGATTCCGGTCAACAACGCTGCTGGCAACGTGGGGGTCCCTGTCCGAGACCCTGTTTTCAATTCTTTTTAAAAAAACATATTTGTATTGATTTCAGAGAGGAAGGGAGAGGGGGAGAGAGAGAAACATCAACGATGAGAGAGAATTATGGATCGGCTGCCTCCTGCACGCCCCCTGCTGGAGGGTGAGCCTGCAACCCAGGCCTGTGCCCCAACCAGGAATCGAACCCGAGACCCTGCAGTCCGCAGGCCAACGCTGAACCACTGAGCCACACCAGCTGGGGCCCCGTTTGCAACCCTTTTGGGTCATCCCGGCCCCTTCTCTCACTTCTAACCCTGCCCTTTCTAACCTCTTCCAAGCCCAGCCCCACCCTTGGGGGCCACCTGGGGGCTGTAGGGTGGACGGGCACAGGGCGGGGCCCAGCCCGCTCAGGGGCCCGGGGATGAAGCAGGGCCCTGTCCCCGGGACGCCCCGGGCGGGAGGGCAGGCTGGCCCTGCGTGAGGCAATCCCGGGAACAATGGTGAGCAGGTGTGATTCACCTGCCTGGGCCCGGCGCGCACAGAGGGTGCGGACAGAGCTGCTGGAGTCGGCGTCAGTCACACGAAAAAGCCACAGTGCAGCAGCCAGGAAACCGCCCGCGGGGCCCGGGGCCGGGAGGCGGGAGGCGGGCAGGGCCCGGCCGGGAGGAAGACCCAAGCTGGACGACGTGGAAGCCGGCCCCTCGCCCGCCTCCCGTGTCTCGAGAGCGAGTTCCCGCCGTGGGAACCCGGGCCAGATCGTAACAGAACCGCGTGAGACGGAGGGAGGTGGCGGCTCAGGGAAACACAGGGAGAATGAGACGCAGTCGCCCCGTCTAAAAAAATGTTGAGAAACAACAACACCTGAGGCTAAAAATAGAATGGCAGGAACCCTCGAAACCGCCTCTGATGCGAGGAAAAGACAGAGGCGGGGGGGGTGGGGACTGGAGGGAAGAGGGGCTTGGAGGGCAGCACACAGCCCTGGCCGGTGTGGCTCAGTGGATAGAGCGTGGGCCTGCGGACTGAAGGGTCCCGGGTTCGATTCCGGTTGGGGCACAGGCCCGGGTTGCGGGCTCATCCCTCCAGCAGGGGGCATGCAGGAGGCAGCCCATCCATGACTCTCATCTTTGATGTTTCCATCTCTCTCTCCCTCTCCTTGCCGCCCTGAAATCAATAAAAATATATTTTAAAAAATGGAAATAAAACGTGCCTCAGTGGCCGCAAGCCGACCAGGGAGAGAGCGGAGGGTGGGAATTGGGAGCGCGGGCAGCCATAGGGATGGGGGGTGGGGGGGTGGCTCCTGTCCCAGCAGCGGCCGGGGGAGTGACAAGGCTGCCCCCCCCCCACCGTGTGCACATTTTTACCAGAATCTGCCCGGCTCAGGCCTCGCTCGAATGCAGAGGCCACACCAGCCCCACCCCGCCGTCCGGCTCGCTCCCTCCCGGTCCCTGTCCTCAGCCCCACCCTCGGGGCCTGGCGTGAGCTGAGCACAGACCCACGGAGGGTTCGTCCACCTGCAGCTCCACTTCCCTCCGGCCAGTCCCTCTGCCATGCGGCCCCCCTCCCCCGAGGGCACTGCCTCCTGGGGACATGGGGGGGACATGGGGGGGCGCCACGGGACCTCGAGGAGGGGTCTCTGGAGCCCGGCAGGGGCTGGGCCGCCGGAATGACAGGGCGTGAGCCCGGGCGGCGTGGGGCGGGCGGGGTGCTGCCTCATCGCTTGGGAAGCCAGTGCAAGCGCGGACAGCTCCCCTGACGCAGGCGGGGGGTGGGGGGCGGGAGGGCAGTTGGGGGGGGCCGCACGGCTGCCAGGGCAACAGCAGGCTCTCCAGGCTGGGCCAGCTGCCATCCTAACCGGCGGCCTCCAGGCCCTGGGGTGGGGGAAGCCCCCGTGAGCACTGCACGAACCCCGCGCTCTCCTCAGGCCTCAGACCCTGCAGTCTCCACCCCCCCGCCCCGGGGCCTGGCCCCTAATGGGCGGCACGGGCCTGGCGGGCAGAGGGGGTCCCCCAGCTGAGGCCCCGGGGGAACAGCAAAGCCACACCGGGCTCACCTGCACCAGAGGAGGGCCCCCCCACCCCGGCCTGAGTCCTCCCTGCCCTTTCCAACCCCCTGCAACCGCCCGGATGTGGTGACGACGGGGCACCACACCCAGCGCCCCCAGACCCGGGGGGAGGCCCTTATCTCCCCACCAGAGGGGTAGCAGGGTCCCAGGCAGCCCAGCCTTAGGGGCAGGTGATGCCAGCAACCTCGTCAACACACACACACACACACACACACACACGCATACACTTGCACACACACATGCATACACACACCCACACGCACGCACGCATACACACATGCATGCACACACAATGCACACGCACATGCATGTACACGCACACACACATACACACATGCGCGCGCACACATGCACAGGCTCCCAGGAGAGCGAAACTGGCAGCTCAGCAGAACGGGGACCTGCCCTCCCCAGGAGGCTCGGAGGCGAGGCTGAGGGAGGGCACGCCCGAGCCTGCAGGCTCCCCTCCCCCCCCCGCCCTGCCCCCCACTCCCAGAGCGAAGGCCAGGCCTGCTGCCCCCCCTCGGCACCCGGTCCAGCCCCCGCATCACCCCAGCGTTTGGGCCGGGAGGGTCCGTCCTGGCCGAGGCTGCTGCCGAGCTGGACGGACAGCAGGGTGGAGGGGGCACCCAGTCCCCTGCCCTGAGGGCGTCAGACCTGCTCCTCCCCAGGCCCTGGTCCCAGGGGGTCCTCTGAGGAGGGACAGCCCAGGCAGGCGGGTGGGGTGGGGTCCTGCCTTAGGCACACTGTGCTCCCCCCTCAAGGCCCCAGAGGGCACCCTGAAGACCCCCAGCCTGGAGAACAGGCCGCTGGGGGTGGGAGCTGTTATGGGGCTGGGAGCGGAGGGGAGGCGGACCGAGGGACAGGCTGAGTTTCAGGGCGACCCCCAGGGAGGAGGGCTCCCTAGGGGACGGTCGGGGTGGGCTGCAGGGCAGGGGCTTTGAGGGTTTGGGGGGGCAGGCTACCCTCTCCGGGGGGGAGGGGGGCTGGCAGGAGGGCTCAGGGCACGCCCATCCCTGCTCCTGCATCAGCGGCATCCAAATGTCAGCTTGTCCCCGGCCCCTGGGGGCCCCACCCTCCCCAGCCTGCACCCCAATCCCAGCACCTCACCCAGGACACCGCGTCCCGGGACACCCAGGCTGTCAGCAGCCCGGCCGCGCCCTGCGTTCTGTCCTCCCGCCCGGCCGGCCTGCCCGCGCCCCGGAGGTGGGCACGGGGGTGGGGATGGGGGCGGGAGAGAGGCCGGCCGCTGTCCAGTGGCGACATCCGGCCGGTCTGAGCCCCCGGCCCCGTCGGCCTCGCGTCTCTAGCACCGGCCAGTTCACTCCTCCGTGGCCACCGTGGGGCCATCCTTGAGGGGGTCCCTTTGGCTGCACCCCCACACCACTCCTTGACCTCAGGGACCCCAGCTTCGTCTCAGGAAGGAGAGGGGAGGGCTGCTAGGGGAGGGGGGCTGGCCTCCGTGTCCAGCAGGACGGAGGAGGGTGTCCGAGCTGCTCAGGAGTCAGAGCCGAGCAGGGGAGGACCTGTCAGTCAGGGCCTGGTGGCCCCGCCCCCTGCCCCCACCCAGGACCCAAACACCAAGGCGGTCCAGGCCCCCCAGACCCCAAGGGTCCTGCCTCCGGACCTCCCCCCTGAGGACCCTCTCAGTGACACCCCGAGCTCCAGGCCCCACCTCCAGGAGCCCCCAGGCTGAGGGTCTGGCCAGGCTGAGGCCCCCAAGGGTGGGAGGGAGGCGGCCACACAGGTCCCTCCTCCAGGCCCGTCCAGGGCTCCTCTGCCCAGCAGACAGGTCCCCCCGAGAGACCTGGGGGAGACAGGGGGGCCGGACAGCCCGGGGCTGGGCCCAGAGTTCACTTCTGCCACCTTCCCAGCCACTGCAGGGCCTGCGGCGCCACCTGGTGGTCAGGTCTGGAATGGCAGGCTGGTTGACTGGGGGGATGGGACTGAAAGGCTCTGTCCCCCGCCACCCCCCCCCCCTGGGCCCCCTGGCCCCCTGGAACCTGCCCCTCTGCCCCTCTGAGGGCAGGAGCCTCACTGGGACAGGAGAGCTCACAGCTGGGGTGCATCCTCACATGCATGTGGGGGGACCCCAGCCTAGCACAGCCCCAGTGCCCCGGAGACACTGACCCACAGGAGACACACTCAGGATGAGGGCCCCCCTCCCCCCTGGACTGTGCTGGCCTGGTGACCCCTTCTTTCCACAACCCAGAACCCACCCCCCACTTCCCCTGCAGCCCCGTCTCCAGGCTCTGCTGGGAGCCTCCCTCCAAACACACCTCCAGGCCACGGCAGCTGGTCGCCCAATGTTTTAATGAGGAAAAGCACAGACAGCAGCCCCCCCGGCCCCCCACGTGTCCTCCGGGCCCTGTGCCCGCCCAGGACCTGGGACCTCCTTCCTGTCCCCTCCCTGGGGTCGCAGCGGCCCAGCTCTTCCCTCCCTGGGCCCAGCCTCCCCCGGCAGGCGGCTGCCCTGGGGGTGTCCTCAGGGGAGAAGGAAGCAGGGGGGGGGGGGAAGGGGGAGTTCGCGGTCAGCCTGTCGGTCAGTCTGTGGGTGGGGCTGGAGGCTGGGTGTCCCCGTTCCTCCTCTTTCCTGGGGGAACCTCCCAGAAGCCCCCCTGGGCTCCGGTGCCGTCCTCCTCCATCCGACCCTCAGGACTGGCTCCCCGGCCGGCGTGGCGGGCAGGCATCTGTCCTCCTCCGTGGCTGGGTGGCCGGGCAGGGCCATCGAGGGCGAGAGGCGGGCTAGGAGCTGGGATCTGCAAGACACGGACACCAGGGCATCCGGCTGGTCCCCGAGGGGCAGCCCCCCGCCCCCACCCGCTAAGTGGGACGCTCCTACAGCAAAGGGGTTAGGCCTGGGCTCTGCCACGGGGGCCGTGGGTTCGAATCCAGAACCACAAGGTGCTCTCTGAGCTCAGGCCAGTCCTTCCCGGGCCCCGGGCCGCCCTCAGCACCCAGACAGGAGGCACCTCTGCCAGTGGGGCTTCTGAGGGGCCCCCCGAGTGCCTGGCACAGAGGGCGCAGGGGGGGTGCCTGGGCCGGAGCTGAGGGGGCCATTTTTGTACCAAGGAAAATTCTGAATAATTAAAAGTGTTCAGGGTTATTGATTTGGCTGTTCAAACTCTGAGATGTTCAACTATGAGGTTATTGGGGAGAAATTGTGTGTGTGTGTGTTGTTAATCCTCATCCGAGGATATTTTCCCATTGATTTTTAGAGAGAGTGGAAGAGAGAGGGAGAGACAGAGAGAAACATCGATGTGAGAGAGACATCGATCGGTTGCCTCCTGCACGTGCCTGGACCAGGGCCGGGGAACCTGCCACCGAGGTCCGTGCCCTTGACCGGAATCGAACCCGGGACCCTCCAGTCCGCGGGCTGACGCTCTACCCACTGGTCCACCCCGGCCGGGGCGAGAAATGTTTTCTGTGTAACCTACGTGATCTGTTCACTGTGAAGTTTACCAACGAGGGAACCGCCATGGCTTCGGGCACCGACGCCGAATGTGGGCATGTTTGTGGGGCACACACCACGCAAAGCCTCTCTCTCTCCCTGTCGACGCCAAGCATCGCTCATCCACGACACGGTCCAAATACCACCTTACAGACTCGCCGACCGGGTGCCGTGGAGGGCCAGCGAGGGCCGGGTCCCAGGCCAGTCACCCCTGGGGACCCCTGCAGGCAGGTGACCACTCCCCGGCCCCCGGCCCCTCCCCTCCCCCGGCCTCGGCCAGGCCGGCGGGTACCTGTGACCAGGAGGGTGGCCGTGCTGACGGCCTGGCCCAGCGCGTTCTCGGCCACCGCCTTGTACAGGCCGCTGTCCTCGGGGCCCACGCCGGGGATGACCAGGGAGCACACGCCCAGCGTGTCGGTGCTGTACACCCCGCGGCGGCCCTCCAGGCTCTCGCCGTTCCTGAACCAGGTGACGCGGGGCGGCGGGCAGCCCCGCACGGCGCAGCTCATGCAGCACTCGCAGCCCGCGGGAAGCAGGTGCGAGCGCAGGCCCACCAGGAACCAGGGCTTCTGGCTGCGGTCCGGCTCCCGGTAGCTGGCCGGCTTCGCCGGGACCTTGTCTGGAAGGGAAGCAGGGGGGACAGACGGGGGCTCAGAGGGGGGCGGGCGGCGGGGGACAGGCGTGTCCTTCCTGCAGAGCAGGCCCCAGGTTGCCTCACGTTTTTATTTTTTTTTTAATTAAAAAGAAACCAATATTTTAATCGATTTCAGAGAGGAAGGGAGAGGGAGAGAGAGAGAGACAACCATGATGAGAGAGGATCATGGACCGGCTGCCTCCTGCACGCCCCACACTGGGGATGGAGCCCGCAACCCGGGCCTGTGCCCTGACCGGGAATCGAACCCTGACCTCCTGGCTCACAGGCGGACGCTCACCACTGAGCCACGCCGGCTGCGGGAGGAATTTTTTATTTTTTTAATCGCGAGCGAACACGGGTCCACTGCGGACACAGGAGAACCCAGAGCGAGTCACAGGAGAACGAGCGGAAAACCAGCACAGCCTCGCTTTTGGGGTGGAACCTTCCGGACATGTCTCCACTGCAGAAAATCCGCCCGATTTCATCATTGCTTTTGACACCGGGGGCCGCGTCGAAGGTCTCCTCTGTTTGGCTGTGTTTTCTGGGAGCTGCTCATCTCACTGCCTGCCCCCCGAGGGCATCTGGCTTCCCAGGCACCCACATCCCCTCCGTTCTCCCCAGGGAGGTGGGACCCCCACCCCGAGTCAGGGACTCAGAGGACCCGGTGCCGGGGGAAGTGGGGGTGGTAGTCGGCCAGGAGAGGGGCGGCCACAGCTCCGGGCCGCCCGCTGGACTCCGGGTCCGGCTGCACATGGAGACGTGGCCTTGGCACCCCACCCCCGGGTGCCCGGGTGCCCGGAGGTGCCGCGTGCACGCGGGGCTCACCTCGCAGCCGCGGGAGGCACCAGGGCTGGCTGGCGTCCGAGGGCTCGCTGGTGCCCAGCTCGTTCTTGGCCACCACGCGGAAGTGGTACTCGTGGCCGGGCACGACGCCCAGGAAGGTGAAGCGGGTGGTGTGTACGCGGTCGGCCACCTCGCGCCAGGGCCCGTGGGCGGCGGAGCGCATCAGCACCGCGTAGTGCAGCGGGACGCCCCGGGCCTCGTCGGGGGACGGCTCCCACTCGGCCGTCACCGTCCCCGGCACGTTCTCCTGCAGGTGGACGGGCCCCGGTGCCTGTGGCCTCGCTGTTTTCATAGAAAAATAAAGAAAGAGCCGGTGGGAGGGTTGGGGTGCGGTCCCTGCACAGCCAGGTGATGGGGTGGGGGAGTGGGGGGCGCACAGCTGAAGCCTGGGGCCCAGGCGCCTCACCTGCCACCCGGAGGGCGAAGGTGTGGGTGACCTCCTGCCCCTGTGGGCCCCTCAGCACCACGCAGTAGAGGCCGCTGTCCGAGAGGCCGGCCACGGGCACCAGGAGCTGGGTGAGGCCGTCCTTGGTGGACGTCACGCTCCGTTGTGAGAGTGGCAGGCCGTCCTTCAGCCAGGTCACCTCGGGCAGCGGGGCCGCCTGGGGGACAAGAGGGGAGCGTGGGAAGGGATAGTTCCGGGGTGTCCACGGCCTGTGGGTGGGGGGCCTTCGGGGACCTGGGGCAGAGAAGGTGCTGGGAGGGGTGTGGGCGGGCCTGGGCCCTCGAGGAGACCCCTAACTTCCTTTTTTTGGTTGTTTTGTTCATTCGCCCCCGAGGATATTATTCCGTGGAATTTTAGGGAGAGGGGGAGAGAGAGGGAGAGACCGAGAGAAACATCGAAGTGAGAGAGACACATGGATGGGGTGCCTCCTGCACGCACCCCGACCAGGGCCCGGGCCGGGGAGGAGCCTGCATCTGAGGTCCGTGCCCTTGACTGGAATCGAACCCGGGACCCTTTGGTCCGAAGGCCGAGGCTCTATCCACTGAGCCACACTGGCTAAGGCCTCCCTCCCTCCCTGTGGCCTGAGGCCCAGCGCCAGCCCCGGTCAGAAGGGCACCGAGGGCCGACCTGGCTCCCTTGGTCGCTGGCAATGGCCCCTCCCCACCCCGTTCGGCAAAGGCACTGACCTCGAAGCGAACAGGCACGCGGACGGTGTCCCCCACTCGGACCACCAGGGTGTCCGTGGTGCTGGAGTCCACGAGGAACCTGGGACAGACTGCAACACACGTCACGGCCTGTCATCCCCTCTGCTGTCCGGTCACGGTCACCAACCAGGCGGGCAGGGGAGCGGCGGGTGGGGGGGGCGAGGAGGGAGGGGCGCTCACCTTGGGCGGGCATGGCCTGCACCACCACGTCCAGGGCGGCGGGCTGGCCGCGGCCCCCGTCGTTCACGGCGACGACCCGCACGAAGTAGCCCTCCCGGGGCCGCAGCCCCTTGGCCGTGTACGTGGTGCCGGGCACAGTGCCCGCGTGGCACGGGACCCACTCCAGGCTGTCCGAGGGGCACAGCTCCACCACGTATCCCTGCGCCTCGTCCGCGTCCTGAGTGTCCGGCGGGGCCCAGCGCAGGCTGATGCTGGTGTGCGACGTGTCTGTGACCTGCAGGTCCCTCACGGGCCCGGGGGGTCCTGGCCAAGCACCCAGGGGGGCATGAGGTGTGGCACTTCCTCCAGGAAGCCTCCCCTGATTACTCCACTCACACAGCAACCTGCCCGCCCCCATCCCCCCGTGATTCCTGCCACCTGGGACTTCCGTGGGTGACTTCTCCATCCCCAGGATCCCAGAGACGAGACTCCTGTATGTCTCTGTCCTGAGCTCTGAGCTGCTCGCCACCACTGCCTCTCACAGAAGCATCTAGATCTGTGTTTCCCAGGCCTCTCAGCGAGGCCTTTTCTTTTTCAATTTAATATATTTTTATTGATCTCAGAGAGGAAGGGAGAGGGAGGCAGAAACGTCCATGATGAGAGAGAATCATGGATCGGCTGCCTCCTGCAACCCGGGCCTGTGCCCCGACCGGGAATCGAACCCTGACCTCCTGGTTCATAGGTCGACGCTCAACCACTGAGCCACGCTGGCCGGGCCTGGCCATTCCCTTCCGACTGTCCCTGACCCGCAGCCTCCTGTCCTGTCCCCCGGCTTCAGAGTTGCCCCCGGCTCCCCTCCACCCCCCTCATCCCATGAGGGTTGCCGTCTCACTTACTCATGGGGTCCCGAGCGAAGACGGGGTCCGAGGGGGGCCCAGGCTGCCCGGGGCCGGAGGGAGCCACGGCCGTGACCCGGAACTCGTACTGGCAGTCGGGCCGCAGGTCCGTCACGGTCCACCTCCGCTCTGCGAGAGACCGCACGTTGGCGCCATGGGGGCGGGACCAGGCGAGGGGACACGGACAGTGCCTGGGGGTCCCGGGGCCCCACACAGCCCTGTGCTCCAGCCTGCGGGGGTGACCCAGACCTCGCCAAGGCGCAGCGGGCGCTGCTCAGGGGGGTCAGGCCCCCGATCCTTGCCACTGGCTTGCCAGGTGGCCATGGGCAAGTGCCTTAGCCTGTTATCTTGGTTTGTTTGTTTTACTATAACTAGGTGCACCGGTGAATGATGCAGGTTTTTTCTCAATAGAGGGGGTCACACGTGTGAATATGTATGCGATGTGATGTGTGTGCTCTGTGCTGTATTGCTCCCTCAGATGACCCCTCGTTCCGATCGACGGCACACGCACTTTCTGAGCAGCCCTTCAAAACGTGCGAAAAAGTGGGAAATGGGGTCTCTGAATGGTCTGCCTCAAAACAGGAAAAGTTCTATTGGGACGGTCTCCACAAATGACCCGAAAGACGGGGGAAATGTGTAGCTGGCGAGGGACGTTACTTTGAACAAAGCACTTTTGATGTTTCTCTTGAAATTATCATGTTTTCTTTGATGACAAAATCCGCATTACTAACCGGTAAAGGGCCAATCCGCATGACTAACCGGTATCCGCATGACTAACCGGTATCCGCATTACTAACCGGTAAAGGGCCAATCCGCATGACTAACCAGTACACCTAGTATTTTTATTGATCTTAGAAAGGAAGGGAGAGGGAGGGAGAGAAACATCCATGATGAGAGAGAATCATGGATCGGCTGCCTCCTGCATGCCCCCCACTGGGGATGGAGCCTGCAACCCGGGCCTGTGCCCTGACCGGGAATCGCACCCTGACCTCCTGGTTCATAGGTCGATGCTCAACCCCTGAGCCACACCGGCCGGACTTAACCTCTCCCCTGTGGACGAGACGCTAAGACCTGGGCAGGGAGCGAGCTGCCCAAGGTCAAGGGTGGATGGGGGTGGGGGGGGTGGACAGGCTAATGGCTTCCACCCCAAGATGCCCCCCAGCCCGGGGTCTCCCCTCCGAGCTGTGGACGCTGTAGCCACACGATTCCTTGTTGGGGGGGGAGGTGCGGGCAGAGGGGGCCGTCCTGGTGCCGTGGGTGCTGAGCAGCGTCTCTGCCCTCTTCACCCTGGATGCCCCTGCCCACCTTCTCCCAGCGTCCCCAGGGGCAGACGCCCCCGGGGAGACCCACGGCTCGGGGCCCATCTGGCCCGATGTCACCCCAGGACCTCGGAGCCAGGGGGGCGCCCGGGGGACCGTGGAGGCCGAGGGGGGGCCGCTCACCAGGCACCGGCTGCTCGGTCACGGCCGCCCACGTGTTGCTCCCCTTCTTGCGCTTGTCGACCAGGTAGCCCAGGATGTGGGCGCTGCCGGGGCCTCGGGGCGCCGTCCAGCTCAGGGTGATGCTCTGGCTGGAGGCGGACAGGATGGCGGGGGCCGAGGGGGGCCCAGGGCGTGCTGGGGGCGGAGGAGGAGGGTCAGCCGGAGGCTCGGGAAGGGTCAGGGGGCCAGTGGGGCGTCTGGGGGGGGTCACACTGTCCCTCCCAGGGGAGCGTTGTTCAGGGACACGTCCCGGCTGCCCGGGGAGTGACGGGGACAGGGGAGCTTGTGGCCAAGGGGTCCAGCCAGACGGGCGTCTGTGGGGGACGAGGCCCCCCCCGGGCTAGCGCGGGGGTCCCCTGCGTCCACCGAGGACTCACGACCCTGCTCAGTCCCTCCCCCGGGCACAGTGGGGAGCCCGAGACGGCCCCCAGCCTGGCCCGAGCCCCCCCCCAGCCCCCCTGTCTGTCCTCTTACCCTCGGGAGCCACCAGCACCTCCTCCGACTCCAGGGCCTCGCCGGGCCCCTCGGAGGTCACCGCCCGCACGCGGAAGGTGTACTTCTTGCCCTGCTCCACCTGCGCGTCCGTGAAGCTGGTGGCGTCGGCGGGGGGCTCGCCCACCTTCAGCCACGTGCTCCGGCCGGCCTGCCGCCGCTCCACCATGTAGTGCTCCACGGCCCGGCCCCCGTCGTCCCGGGGGGGCCCCCAGCGGAGGCAGACGCCAGCCCCCCGGCAGTCCTGCACCTCCAGGGGGCCCTGGGGCGGCTGGGCCTTGTCTGGGACCCGGGAGAGGAGCAGGAAGAGAAGGGGCATCAGAGGAGCTGGGGGGGGAGCCTGCTGTACTCCCCACCCCAGTCAGCAAATAAGCCTGCTGTGGGGGGGGAACCCCCAGAGAAGCCCAGGTAGGATCTAGAGGTGTCCCTGGTCTCCACCCCAACACAGACACATGTACACGCACACGCACACGCACACACACACAGCCACACACATACACAGCCACACATATGTGTATGTAGCCACACACACAAGTATGCAACACCATGTGCACATGTGCGCACCCACACATGCACACACGTCACATGCATATGTGCACACACATATGCACACTCACGCGTGCACACATGCCATATGCATATGCACACATATATGCACACGCTCACACATATATGCACACTCACATGTGCACGCATGCCATATGCACACGCTCACACATATGAACACACATGCCCAGGGAGGTACCATGGAGAGCCCCCCCAGGACTAGGGCTCCCTCCCCCCCCCCAGGCTGTGGAAGGAAGGGGGGCAGCTGCTTTGATCTTAAACAGCCAGCGGGTGGGGGGGTGTCAGCACCGGGGCCCCAGGCCGGGGGAGGCTGGGCGGGCACCTATGACGTGCAGGGTGAGCCCGGCCTGCACGGAGCCGCCCTGGCTGCGCAGCGTCAGGCTGTACTGGCCGCTGTCCCTCCTGCTGGCGCTGGGGAGGCACAGCCGCGCGAAGCCGTCGCCCAGGGCCACCTGCGCCCCTCGGCCCCCCGCGCCCTCCACCGCGGCCCCGTCCTTCGTCCAGGCCGCCTGCACCGGGAGGCGGCTCTCGAAGGCGATCTTCACGCTCAGCGGCTTCCCCGCCTTCACCACCAGCGGCTCCTGCAGTTTCTCCATCACGTCCGGAGCGATGACGGGCGGATCTAGGGGTGACACAGGGCAAGGGGGCGAGGAGACCGGGGCCCCAGGCGCCGGGGGAGGGCATAGCAGGGCTCAGAGACGGAAGTCTGGGCTAAGAGTGAGGAACCTGAGGGCTAATGGGGGGTGGGGGGTTGTCTGCAGCAGAAGGGTCCCGGGTTCGATTCCGGTCAAGGGCACATGCCCAGGTGGTGGGCTCGGCCCTCAGTAGGGGGCGTGCAGGAGGCAGCCGATCCATGCCTCTCTCCCTCATCATTCCTGTTTCTATCTCTCTCTCCCTTTCCTGTCCTTTCTCTGAAATCAATTAAAAATATGTTAATTAATTAATAAATAAAATAAAACCATCTTCTCAGACGGAGGGTGGGCTGGACACCGCCTGCAGACCAGCCTCACCCTCGGGGGCTTGCGTATCGCCGGGCGCTGACCGCCAGGCGGGCAGGGGCGGGCTGGGCCTCACCTCGGACGGTCAGGGTGGCCTCGCTCTTCTGCTCGCCGGCCACGAAGCTGTACCTCCCGGCGTGGGTGCCCTGCGCGTGTGCAATGAGCAGCCGGTGCACCAGGCCCTCCTGCTCGAAGACGAGCCCGTCCTGGGCGCTGAGCTGCAAACAGGCCAGCAGCTGAGCCGGTCAGCACCCCCTCCCCCTGCCCCCAGGCTCCTCTGGGTCCGCCCCCCCCACCCGGGGGCCGTCACCAATGCAATCGCAGGAGCCACCCTGATGGGCGGGCGAGCATCGAACGTGGTCCTGGGCCAGTCATGTGCTCACACCCCGTGAGCCGCCACCTCCCGAATGGTCCCCACAGCCTCACGCAGGAGGTCCCGTCATCAGCCCACGTGAGAGACGAAACCAGAGGCCCGAGCTCTGGAGCCCCAGGGCTCCCTCCCCAGAGCTCAGAGGTCTCCCGGGGCCAAGGGGTCTTGCCTGGTGAGGCGGACAAAGTGGCTTTTGTACGCGGCCTTAGAGGACACGTGGAGCCCTGGCCGGTGTGGCTCAGTGGATAGAGCGCCAGCCTGAGGACTGAAGGGTCCCGGGTTCGATTCTGATCAAGGGCACAGGCCCGGGTTGCGGGCACGATCCCCACTAGGGGGCGTGCAGGAGGCAGCCGATCCATGACCCTCTCTCATCATGGATGTTTCTCTCTCTCTCCCTCTCCCTTCCTCTCTGAAATCAATTTAAAAACTATTTTAAACGAAAGGACGCATCAAGTCCAAGAGGGGTTGTTGGGACAGAAACAGCACTGGGGGCGGCTGAGAGCAGGGCGCATGGGGGGCAGGGGTCGGGGCGCACAGTGGGTCTACAATCCTGCGTGTTGTGAGCACACTGGGTGGTGGGCTAAGCTCCCAGGTGCATTCAGAAGACGAAGAAGAACGCGTGGGCCCTGGCCTGCTCTCAGCTCTCCCTCTGGCCCTGCCCCCGGCTGGGGGTGGGGGCGGGGTGGCGGGGTGTGGGGGGGTGGGCAGTACCTGGACTCCATCCTTAAACCAGGTGCCCGGTCCCAGGTCCCGGCTGAGGGTACAGGAGAGGGTGGCGGCCTCCCCCAGCCGCGCTTCCGTGTCGGCCAGCTCCCGGGAGAAGTGGCCCTGGGGGGCTGGACAGACACACACAGGGGCTGGGGCCGTCACCCAGGGACCCCCACAGCCCAGCCTCCCAGGCCCCGGCCTGCATGGCCCCTGGGGGCCCCCAGGTCCTGCCAACTGCCCTCTGCCCAACCCCTCACTCTTCTCACAGGGCCTGGGCTAGTGCAGGGCAGCTGGGGTGCATGGTGGATGGAGGGCCCCGGAGTCACAGAGACGGGCGGCCCACAGCCTGGGGGACCCCCAGCGTGAGTCGGACCGCTCTGGGCTTTGGACATCGTGTGTCCGGACGGATGCCCGGGGGCAGGGACCCCGAAGCCCCTTGGCCCGGATCCCACCTGCACAAGGAGGAGGTGGCTGCTTCCTGGCCCAGGAGGAGATGCCCCCAAGTTGGGGGGCACCGGCAGGGACAGATGCCTGGTGCTGGAGGCGGACCTGGGAGCCCCTGGGGGGCAGGGTCCCCGCGGGAGCCAGCCGGGCTGCGACCTACCTCGGGCTTCTTCGCAGAAGCAGCCGGTGCCGATCTTGTGTCTGCCTCGAGGGCTCCGGGGGGCGTCCTGCCCTGGGCCCCCGCCGCCCGGCCTGCCCTCCACGCCGCCTCTCCTGCTGCCCGCTCGGCTCCCGTCCTCACGCGGGGTCTCCCAGGAGCTCCCCGTGTCCTCTGCTCCGTCCTCTGCTCCGGGCCGCGGCCCCCGGCCTCCGGCCTCCTCCTGCGCCCACCTCTCCGCGCCTCCGACCGCGGCCCCCGCCCGGGTGCGGCACCTGCTCCCCCGCGGGGCCTCGTCCTCCGTCGGGGCCTTGTCAGCCTCAGCCCCCGGGGGCCCCCTTCCTCCTCTCCGTCCTCTGCCCGGCGGGGCCCCCGGGCCCCCGACGTCCGTGGGTCTGTCTCCAGAGTCTTTGCTGCCCAGGGGGCCTTCCAGGCCGCTCCCGGCTCCGTCCACGTCCCGGCGGCTTCCGGCCCCTGAGCCTCTGCTGTCCCGCACCCCCCGGCCCTGCCTCCCACCGGCCTCTCCCGGGCCGGCAGCCCCTGCCCGGTCCCTGGGTCCCCCCGATTCCTGGGTCCCCCCGAAAGCGGCATTGTCCACCCCGGAGCCAGGGGGCTGGCTCCCGGCTCCTGCACGGCCCCCTTCAAAACCCTGGTCTCCCCGGCCCTGGGCCCGAGCTCGGCTAACCCCCGGCCCATCAGCAGATGCCAGCGCGGACTTGCCCCTCTGCCCGGGTCTCCGGCCTCCGTCCCCGGCCTCGCCTGTGCCTGTCCCCGAGGCGGCCGCCACACCCCCACCTCCCAGCAGGGAGTCCCCCGCGCCCTGAGGCCCTGGTCCCCCCTGGGCAGTGGCTCTGCCCCTGTCCGCTGTCCCCACCCCTGGCCCTGCGTTCCTGGAGCCCTTTTCCCGCCTGGATCCCAGAGCCCCTGCCCCTGCCCCGGCCTCGCCCTCCACGGCCCCCGGACCATCAAGGCAGCCAGGAGCCCCCACGCCCCCGGCCTGACCTGCAGACCCGCCCTTCCCGCTGGGGGCCCCTCTGTCCCCGGGAGCCCCTGGGGCCCCTGAGGAGGCAGAGCCGCTGGCGCCCACCGCCCCGGGCAACCCCGAGCCCACCCCAGAGCCAGCCCCGTTCACCAGCCATGGTGCCCTGCCCCTCTCAGAGCTGGGGCCACCGTAAGGCCCCTCTGAGGCCGCCTCAGACCCTGCCCCAGGCCCCCCGGCTTCTCGGCCTTTGGGTCCCCCTTCCTGCCCCGCTGAGGCCAGAGCGCCTGCTGCCCCACGGCGCCCAGGGCCACCCCCGGAGCCCCACTCACCCTCCAGCCCGGTTTCCCCAGACCCTCCGGGGCCTCCCCTGTGACCTGCCTCAAGCCCTGACCCCACTCCCCCGGGCCCCCCGAAACCATCCTTAGGACCTGCCTGGGCCCCTGATCCCACTCCCCCAGGAGCCCCCAAACCATCCCTATAACCTGGCTCACTCCCTGACCCCATCCCCCCAACACCCCCAATCCCATCCTTATAACCTGCCTGGGCCCCTGACCCCATCCCTCCAACACCCCCAATCCCATCCTTATAACCTGCCTGGGCCCCTGACCCCATCCCTCCAACACCCCCAATCCCATCCTTATAACCTGCCTGGGCCCCTGACCCCATCCCTCCAACACCCCCAATCCCATCCTTATAACTTGCCTGGGCCCCTGACCCCATCCCTCCAACACCCCCAATCCCATCCTTATAACCTGCCTGGGCCCCTGACCCCATCCCCCCAAACCCCCAATCCCATCCCTGTGACCTGCCTCACTCCCTGACCCCATCCCTCCAACACTCCCAATTCCATCCTTATAACCTGCCTGGGCCCCTGACCCCATCCCCCAACACCCCCAATCCCATCCTTATAACCTGCCTGGGCCCCTGATCCCATCCCCCAACACCCCCAATCCCATCCCTGTGACCTGCCTCACTCCCTGACCCCATCCCTCCAACACCCCCAATTCCATCCTTATAACCTGCCTGGGCCCCTGACCCCATCCCCCAACACCCCCAATCCCATCCTTATAACCTGCCTCACTCCCTGACCCCATCCCTCCAACACTCCCAATTCCATCCTTATAACCTGCCTGGGCCCCTGATCCCATCCCCCCAAACCCCCAATCCCATCCCTGTGACCTGCCTCACTCCCTGACCCCATCCCTCCAACACCCCCAATTCCATCCTTATAACCTGCCTGGGCCCCTGACCCCATCCCCCCAGGAGCCCCCAAACCGTCCCTATGACCTGCCTCGCTCCCTGACCCCATCCCCCCAAAACCCCCAATCCCGTCCCTGTGGCCTGCCTCACTCCCTGACCCCATCCCCCAACACCCCCAATCCCATCCCTATAACCTGCCTCACTCCCTGACCCCATGCCACCAAGCCCCCTGAGCCGGCTCTAAAGCCCGCCTCACCTGCTGGCCCCATCCCCCCAGGCCCAGGCCCCCCTGACCCCCCACCTCCATGGTGCTGAGGCCCCAGAATCCCCGGTCCATCCCTGTGACCCCGGTCAGAACCCGGCCCGCTGCCAGGACCCTGGGCCTTGGGGCGCCCGGCCTCATCCCAGCCAAGGCCCCGGGTCCCCTCCCCTCCGCCCCCTCCCCCCCCCCCCCCCCCCGCCCTCAGAGAGCCTGTCTCCGTGGCGCCGGGACCCCCAAAGCCATCTGCCCAGCCTCCTCCAGGAGCCCCCTTCGCCCTGGGATCTGCTCCCACATGCCCCTCCCCTCCGGCCCCCACGGTGGCGGAGGTCCCCCCGGGGCCTCCGGAGGTGGCGCCCCAGGTTTCGGGACGCACCCCGGCCTCCTCCCCTCCCCCTCCCCCAGGGCTGCCTGAGCCGCTCCTGAGACCAGCAGGCGTCCCGGGCCCCCTCCCTGCAGGGCCCTGACCGTCTTGGTCCCCAGGCCTCACTGCCCCAGGTCCCCGCGAGCCGCCCCTATAAGCACCCCCCTCCTCAGCCTCTGCCCCCCAAGGCACCCCGACACCCCACGCAGAGCCCGCCTCTCCCGGGGCCCATGAGCCATCGCCGGAACCAGCCCCACTTTCAGGGCCTGTTCCCCTGAAATATCCTGAGCCGTCACCATACTGGGACCCCACTAAGCCAGCCTCGGCACCCCCCTCACCTCTGGGCCCCCCTTCTCCGGAGCTCTGAGCCCTATTCCAGAAATCCGGTCCAGACCCTATGACCCCTGGGCCTCCTGCTCCCTCCGCGCCTCCCTGGGTGCCCCAGGGCCCCTGAGCACCCCGGCCTGGAGCCCCCATAAGCCCGTGGCTGCTGCCATCGCCCCCCTGGCCAGACCCCATCAACCCGGGCGCCTGGGTACCACCCACACCCCCTCTCCCTCCTCCAGGCCCAGGGTGGGCCCCGGCCTGGCTGAGGCTGGACCCCATGTCGCCCCAAGGCCCTGGCCCCTGGCCGTCTCCTCCCCAGCCCCCGGTACCTCCTGGGCCTCCCTCCTGCCTCAAACCCTCAGGACCCCCGCGCCCCCGGAGGGGGTCTTGGCCCCCAGGTATCGCGAGGCCCTGGGAGCCCTGGCCTGCGGGCGTCTGTCCCGGAGACAGCCCTGGTCCCCCAAGACCCCTGGCATCCACAGAGTCCTCATCACCCCGTCCCCTGGAGCCCCAGGACCCAGGGCCTCTGCCTGCCTCGGAGCCAGGGGACCCCAGGGCCCCAGGACCTCCGGCCACACTGCCGTCCCCAGACCCACCCAGGCCGGCCCCGCTGCCCCCAGCGCCCCAGGCCGCTCCGCTCCCCCTTTCCCGGCTCAGAGCATCCTCACCCCTGCCCCCGCCCAGGCTCTCTCCCTGCAGGAAGCTCTCCATGCCTTCGCCTCCTGCCCCCGACCCCCCAGGGCCCGACCACAACCCCTGCAGGGCTCCCTTGCCTGTCCCGGGTCCCAGCTGAGCACCCCAGAGGTGTCCCCTGCTGTCCCCACTGTCCCCCTGTCCTTCCCCAAGGCCCCCCAGTCCTCCCGCCCCCCAGCCCCCCACCGGCCCGCCGCCTCTGTCCCCAACGCCGTCTCTGCCACCATCGAGCTCGTGACCTCCCGTGAGGCCCAGCCCTGACCCCGCGCCTTCTCCCTGGGACTGGGGCCCCCCCGGGAGGCTCGTGTCCCAGCCCCCCTCCCCGTGGAGCTGGTTGTCCCCGGAAACAGTGGCCGCGAATCTGTCTGCTTCCGGAAAGCCCTTCCCCGCCTGCCCCGGGCCCCCGGCTGCCCCGGCTGCCCCCTCGCCCCCCATCGAGGGGTAGCTGTGCCCACCGAGGCCACCTCCGTCCAGGCCGGCTGGGAGCTGGCGCCCGGGATCCCGCCCAGCCCCCCCGGGGGCGCCCCCCTGCTCTCCTAGAACCCCCCGCTGGCCGCTGGCCCGCCGGGACTCTTCGGCGTCTGAGGCCGGGGCTCCTTGCCCCTGAGCGTGGTGGTCAGCACTGGTGGTCAGAGGGCCTTGGTCCTGCCCAGCTGTCGACGCCCCCGAGAGATAGAGAGAGAGAGAGAGAGAGAGAGAGAGAGAGAGAGAGAGAGAGAAAGAGAAAGAGAGAAAGAGGAGGCTGTTAACGGGGCCGACGGTCAGCGGTCCCCACACCCCTGCTTGTCCTGACCCCCAGGTCCCGGCAGAGGGACCGGCTGCCCATCGGAGCAGGGAGCCCAGTGGGCCAGGCAGTGATGGGGACGCGCCACCCCGCTCCCCAGCCCCGCACCCACCCCCACATGCCGAGTGGCCCCCGAGGATTTGGGGGGGAAATGCAGGAGCCCGAGTCACTTGCTTATCAAACCATCAGGAGGCAGAGCCGCGGTGTAGTTTGTTAAAAGGCCTACGTGGCCCTGGCCGGCGTGGCTCAGTGGATAGAGCCTCGGCCTACGGACCGAAGGGTCCCGGGTTCGATTCCCGGTCAAGGTCACATGCCCGGGTTGCGGGCTCGATCCCCAGTAGGGGGAGTGAGAGAGGCAGCCAATCAGCGACTCTCTCTCATCATGGATGCTTCTATCTCTCTCTCCCCTTCCCTTCCTCTCTGAGATCAATAAAAAAATATTTTAAAAAAAGAGTTTCATGGCATTTGACCAGTTTACAGAGATAATAAAAAAATGAAAGACCTACTTGCCCTGCTGGCGGTCTTAACCATTTTACCGTCTCCTGTCCAGTTTACAGTCTCCTGGGACCCCCTGGAACCCCAAAACCCTGGGAGGGGGCGGGTGACAGGTGTTCTATGGCCTCATCCAGGGGCTCCTTGTCCACCGAACCTGGGCCCTGTCCCAAGCGCTGACCAGGCCCCCAGGGCCACTGAGTCACCCCAAGGCCCAGAGGCAGCTGAGAGGGGCTGGCTGGCTAGGAAGGGCCCACACCACAGTGGGTGGTGGCACCATCCCCGCCCGCCCCCGTGCCCTCCTGGGCCTGAGGTCCCCCCCGACCAGCTCCCCCGCGATGGAGGTGGGGGAGGGTCCACTCACTTTCAACCACCAGCCAGGCGCTGGAGACGTGGAGCCCGGTGTCCAGGGAGTAGGGGCCCATGTCCGAGAGCCGGGCCCCCCTCACCACCAGCTGGTGGGTCAGCCCGTCGGGGGACACGGACGCCTCGTACTTGTCGCTGGGCTGCAGCGGCTGGTGCTTGAAGTGCCAGGCGGCGTGGGGGCAGGGGTTGGACAGCGTGCACGCGAAGACGGCGTCGCCCCGCTCCTCGCAGCGGGCCTCGGACAGCGGGACCAGCACACGGGGCGGGATGGCTGGGGGGAATGGGAACGGGGCTGTCAGCCTGCCCGCCCGCCCGCCTGCCGTGTGGCAGGTGTGACCGCCCCCCCGGGTGCAGCTGGCCCTCGGAAACCCAGGCAGCTCAGACACACACACACACACACACACACACACACACACGTCATCTCAGAGGGTCCCCTGGCACTCCCGTGTGCATCAGAGGGGTTCCCACTAGCCTGTGAACAGAAAGACGGGCCCTGGCCAGTGTGGGTCAGTGGCTAGAGCATCGGCCTGTGCACATGGAGGGTCCCAGGTTCGATTCCCGGTCAGGGCACAGGCCCGGGTTGCGGGCTCAATCCCCAGTGTAGGGCGTGCGGGAGGCAGCTTGTCAATGATTCTCTCTCATTAGTGATGGTTCTCTCTCTCTCTCTCCCTCTCCCTTCCTCTCTGAAATCAATAAAAATTTATTTTTAAAAAAGAGAGAAAGAGAGAGAGAGAGAGAGAGAGAGAGAGAGAATACCGACCTTGGATGTGTGGTCCCGCCCCGCGGTCATCGTCCTGGTCAGCTCCCGGCCCCGCGGTCATCGTCCCATTCAGCTCTCCGCCCGTGGCGCCGCCGTGGCCCCCCCAATCTGCCCGCCTGGCTCCCGCGGGGCCGCTCACCGCTGGCCTCCAGCTCCGTGGAGAAGACCTCCGCGTCCTCCACCTTAACCTGGTAGAGGCCGGCGTCCTCCGGCCACAGGTCCTGGATCTGGAAGTGGTAGTGTTTGCCCAGCCGCCGCACGCTGCGCTTGGCCTGGCTCTCGGAGCTGTAGGGGACCATCTCCCCGTCCTGCGGCAGGAGAGGAAGAGGGGGTTCAGGGCCTCCGCGGGTCCCCACGACCGCCTGTCCTGCCCCCACCCTGGCAGCAGCCGGACCTTGTCTCCCACGGGCCCAGGCACTGGCCCGGATGACGTATTCCCGGGACTTAAAGGGGCTGGGGCAGGGGGAGGGGGGGGCAGGGGGAGAGCCGGGGGGCAGGGGAGGGCGTGCAGAGCAGGCCGGGAGGTAAGTAAATCATCCACGAAGGTGTGTAACTCGGACCACAGGGCAAATTACCTGCCGGCGAGTCACCTAACACTTAGGTGCCCACAGGAGGCCGGGCACTGTTTTAGGGACTTGGGACGGACCATCAGGGGATAAAACAGACCAAGGTCCCTGCTCCCAGGGAGCTGAAGTTCTATGGGGGAGCACCATCTACCTATATAAAAGGCTAAGTGACCGACTGTCCGACCGTCCAACCGTCCGTCCGACCGGCCGGCCGGTACACATGACGCGCGCTGGCAATTTAAAAATAAACGCTGACTCGCACCTGTGCGATCCATGTAAAGCTCTCGCTGGCGAAGAGCGATATTAAAATATTTGTATTTTGATTTTATAATACTGCATTACATACACTGCTTTGACATGTAATTTTTTGCAGCGATGTAATTACCGCACGGATCTTCGATGTAGATAATATAATAGATGTTAGAATGAGATAGAACTGCCCTGGCCATCTGGCTCCGCAGTTGGAGCGGAGAGAGAGAATCAGGGATGGCTGCCTCCTGCACGCCCCCTACTGGGGATCAAGCCTGAAACCCGGGCATGTGGCCTTTGACTGGAATCGAACCCAGGACCCTTCAGTCCGCAGGCCGACGCTCTATCCACTGAGCCGTGTCCTGGCTGGAGAACCCGGTGGCTCCATGAGAGGTAAGAGTCTATGACTCCAAGCAGGAACTCCGGGGGACAAGGGGCTCACACCTGTGCCCTCAGTTATTCCCGGGGGGGGGGCAGGTTACCCACAGTCCTCGCCCCCAGGACCCACAGACCCCTGCCAGCGGCCCGCCAGCCTCACCTTGTACAGGTAGACGTTGCTCTCGGGGTCCTTGAGGTCCAGGTCCAGTTCAAAGAACGCCACGCCCTCCTTGGTGACCTTCATCTGCTTCGTGTTGGAGACGGCGTTGACGTACTAGGGGAGACAGACCCACGGGGGGGCTCTCTTCAGGGCACTGCAACCCCTCAGGCCCCGGGCCCCCCAAATCCCGGGCAAACAAGCAGCCCTCACTTCTCCAAAGCCCAGAGTTAGGATCGGGGCCCGGGCAGGTCCAAAGCCAGGACCTCAGCTCGGAAACCGGGGTCCCTGGCCAGACGCCGCCTGGAGGGCTCGGTGAGGGCGGGCGGCCCGGCCGCAGGCCCAGCTCCGGGTGGCCCCCCCAGGGTACCTGTGCCATCCGGTCGTCGCGCTCCCGGCGCATCTTCTCCAGCTTGCGCAGCATGCCACGGAAGTCCGCGATGCCGTACTGGATGCACAGCCGCTCGTAGTCCTTCCGGTCGGCCGACATCAGCAGCTGCCACACCTGCTCGGGGTCCATCTTCCTCTTGGGAGGCGGGGCGCTGGGGGCAGGGCCCCGGGTCAGAGGCCAGGGGAGCCTCAGGAGCGGACACCCCCAGGGGCCCGGGGCACTGCCCTCCCTGCACCCCGGGAAAGGGACGCACAGACTGGGGCCTGGGACCCACCACCTCTCCAGCTTCCTGGGAGGATCCCCGCGCGATGCCTTTGGGGGCAACGGTCCTATTGCTTTAAACGCATTCTCCTGGCGGACTGCCCTGTCTCCCCAACGAGCCAACCGGGCCCCAGAGGGGAGCTCAGATGTGGCAGAAGGGCACCCAGTGTGCCCACCACTGAGCATCCCTCTTCCCACCGTACCTGCGGTCCAGCCACCCTGCCCCTGCTCAGGGCGGAGCGAGGGCTGAGCCCCAAGTGCTCATGGAGGCAGCTGGGGATAGGACACCCCCCCCCCGCCATGGACCCCCACACCCACCTCTTCCTCAGCATCCTCCGCAAGTCCATCAGCTCCTTACTGAGGTCTGCAAAAGGAAGGCAATGAGGCCCCGCCCCCAGGGAGCGGGCGGGTGAGGAGGGGATGGGCGGAGGGCGTGTGGTCCGTGGCCGACAGCACGGAGCTGTGGAAAGGGGCCCTCACGGGGCCCGGCCCGTGTGGCTCAGTGGTTGAGTGATGGCCAGTGAACCAGGAGGTCACGGTTTGATTCCCCGTCAGGACACATGCCCGGGGTGCGGGCTCCATCCCCAGGAGGGGGCGAGCTGGAGGCAGCCGATCCATGATTCTCTTTCTTCATTGATGTTTCTCTCTCTCTCTCCCTCTCCCTTCCTCTCTGATATCAATAAAAAAAATCTATATTTTTAAAAGATCAAAAGGCACCCTCCTGTGGACTGGACCCCTGGGGCCTCTGTGGGGGGGGGCCCAGCCAAGTGGGGGGCCCGCCAGGCAAGGAATAGCCCACCCCCCAAAGGCCCCAAGGACAATCCTTTGACCTACCCTCCTGGGGTTCCGTGTTCCTCTTCCGCTTCTTCCGAAAGCCAACTGCACCGTCAGGGAGGAGGGGGGAGTCCATGTGGGCAGGGAGGGGAGAAGCCAGACACACTGGTGGTCTCCCCAAGACGGCTGAGCACCGGCCAGGGTCCCGAACCCCCCCCTCCCCATCCCCTAAGGCATGGGGACAGCCCAGCAGCCGGGATGAGCGGGATGGAGGGCCTGCCCGTCATACACGTGGGTACCCCAGAGCCTCAGGGGGACCCCTCCCTCAGGGGCCAGTGACCCCGGGGGCCACAGCTGAGCCCCATCTGAGGGGCAGCTGCTCTCTTCTCCCCTGAGAGCTGCCGTGTCAGGGTGAGGCCCCACTTTGCCAACCAGCTGTGTGGCTGGACCTGCAGCCATTCACAACCCCCGTCTCCATCACTTATGCCCCCCTTCCCCCTTCCCCCCAACAGCGAGGCCTCTGACTCCTCTTGGGCACCCCAGGGGCCTGAGCACCAATGAGGCAGGCGGGGTGCGGGGGGGGACCCCACCTTCGATGACGGTGAGCCGTGCGGAGCACACGGCCTCTCCGTACGGGTTCACGGCGATGCAGTAGTACTTGTCCGTGTCCTCGCCCGTCAGCTTGTTGATCTGCAGGGGGTGCCAAGCACGGGGTGGGGGGGCTGGCACTCCCCCTCCCCTGTTACTCGGCCTGGCTGTGGGCTAGGCCTCCCCAAGGGTGGGGAACGTCGGCCCGAGGGCCGGATGAGGCCCGAGAAATCATTGGGTCTGGCCCCACCGAGGCATTAGACGTGAGTTCATTACGTATTTGACCACAGAGGGCAGGCTGGTTTTTAAGCGGATCATTGCGTACGGCCCGCGAACGACGTTATAAAAATCCAAATTGCCCGGCCGGCGTGGCTCAGGGGTTGAGCGTCGCCCTAGGAACCAGGAGGTCTGGGTTCGATTCCCGGTCAGGGCACAGGCCCTGGTTGCAGGCTTGATCCCCAGTGTGGGGCGTGCAGGAGGCAGCCGATCAATGATTCTCTCTCATCATGGATGCTTCTGTGTCTCTCTCTCTCTCCCTCTCCCTTCCTCTCTGAAATCATTAAAAATATATTTTTTTAAAAAAGAAAAAATTAAGTAGCTTGTCAATCAAAGACGGGGTGCCCGTGGGCTTGTCACTAGCTTTCCTTGTGCGTCTGTCACAGCGCCCCCAGGTGGTCGGAGCAGGTACTGCGACCCTGCCAGGCCCACACCTGCCTCCCGCCACCTGGACGCAGGGCGTTGAGTGGACGCAGCCTCTTCTGGGGACTGGGGGTGCGGGGGAGGCCGGGGAGCCCCTGGAGGGGCCGAAGGAGACGGGGGGGGGGGTTCTCACCTGCAGCGCGTGCTCCCTGCTGCCCGGGGCGGAGAGCAGCTGGTACTTGCTGGAGTTGCTGAGGTCCCCCTGGCTGCTCTGCCAGCGCACCTGGGGCGCGGGCTCCCCGCAGACCACGGCCCGCAGGATGGCGTTTCTCCCTGTGGCAGGGCAGCGGGGGGGGGGGGGCGGGGGACGGGACGGTCGCTTTATCCAGCTGCCCGCTGTGTGCTACCCTCAAGGCTCCAGGCATCCCGCCCCCACTCCCACCCCGTGTCAGGAGGGGGGCCCGGCCAACGTCCCCGACTCAAGGGCAGGAGGCAGGCTCCCAGTACCCAGTCCCCGTGCCCAGTCCTGGGTGCCTGGTCCCCGCCTGGCAAGAGCCGTGGACCTTGAGAGAGGGACAACCCCGAGCCCAGGGAGGGAGGGGCCTTTTCTTGGGCCTGAAGGACTCTCCCAAGTCTGGGGGATGGTGGGTCTTTTTGTGGGTCCGTGTCACTCTCTGGGCGGGAGTGACAGCCATGTGAAGGGGTAGCTCTTGGGTGCCCGGAGGCGCTGGTCCTGAGACACGGGGCCCGGGCCTCAGGGAGACCCCAAGCTGGGGGCAGCTCCCCCTCAAGGCCCCCTCTGCTCTCCCCCACCCAGTGTCCATTCCCTAGACCCTTACATCGCCTTCTGGGGACCCAGGCAGGCACCCCCTTCCCTCCCCCCTCAGTGCAGGCAGATGTGGCCTGGCTGGTGAGGACTTGGGGACGGGGGCTGAGCATGCTGGAGGCGGGAGCGGGGTTCCCTCAGGGCCCCCCCGACGCCGGGCCTCACCCTCGGCCAGCGCCATGGTGACCGGCTTCTGCTCGAAGTCCGGCAGGCTGCACCCCTCGGGGACCTCGTCCACCAGCTGCCGCGTGGTCACCCCGTGCTTCTTGACCGACTTCCCTGTGGACACGGGAGACAGGGAGATGGGCCTGCCCCCCCTTTGTGAGGGGCCCTCCCCACAGGGGAGAACGGACCCCGGACAGGCTCCCTGGCCCCGTGCTGGGCGGGACAGACGCGCAGCTCCGGCCTGTGGGAGGCACGTGTGACTTTTCTAGGGGACCCCTGGGGAGCCCCCGGGAGTGTCCCTGGGAGAAGCTGGAGAAGGAGAAGGGGGGGCACACCTGGCCGGGAAGCAGACCTGCATGGGGAGGTGGGGGTGCGGGGGGGGGACTCTGAACCCTTTATTTTTTTATATTTTAAGAATATATTTTTATTGATTTCTGGGAGGAAGGGAGAGGGAGAGAGAGGAACATCCATGATGAGAGAATGC
Organism: Myotis pilosus; assembly: GCA_036010255.1. Lineage (NCBI taxonomy): Eukaryota > Metazoa > Chordata > Mammalia > Chiroptera > Vespertilionidae > Myotis > Myotis pilosus. The sequence goes on from JASKON010000027.1 coordinate 796,690, forward strand.
CTCCTGCACGCCCCCCACTGGCGATCGCGTGCAATGCGGGCGTGTGCCTTTGACCGGGAATCCAACCGTGACCTTCTGTTCATGGGTCGATGCTCCACCACTGAGCCGCACCGGCCAGGGGGACCCCTTTATTCAGGAAAACAACTCAAAACCCCAAGTGGAAACGAGGGAACGTGGGCACTGGTGAGCTCCCAGGGCCCTGAGCCCTCCCCGCCCCGCCCCTCACCTGCCATGGTCTGGCTCCCGGGCTCCTGAGGGTGGCGGCGATGGGTCCTGGGAACAGGAGGAGGAATTGGTTCTGGGCGGGCAGGTGGTCAGCGGGTCTCACCCCGGCCCTCCCCGCAGAGCATCAGGGCACCGGCCTGTATCTGGGGGACCCGGGTCCAGTTGCCGCCGCCCCTGGGAGCTTGTCCAACCCCAGTGAACGCCGGGTTTCCTGCAGGTCCCTGGCCCCGGCGACGCCGATCTCCCGGAGGCTGGGGGGCTCCTATGCTGCCCAGTGGCCCAGACACAGGGGACAGGTGGGTGAGCTCCCACCCCGTGCGGTGGCCTGGCCCCCGGGGGGACACCCAGGGCGAGGCCGCCTCCTCAAGCCTCAGGAGCCCAAGCCCCTGGCTTCCAGGGTTTTCCCACTCTGACAGCCTGGTTCCCTCGACTTTTTTTAAAAATATATTTTTATTGATTTCCGAGAGGAAGCGGGTGTGGGGGTGGAGGGGGAAGAGAGGGAGAGAGAGAGAGAGAGAGAGAAACATCCATGATGAGAGAGAATCACGGGCCGGCTGCCTCCTGGGGATCAAGTCCGAACCCCGGGCCTGTGCCCTGACCAGGAGTTGAACCTCGACCTCTTGGGTTAGAGGTCGACGCTCAACCACCGAGCCACTCGGGCCGGGCTGGCGGCCGTGACCTTGGGCGTGACTTTCTAGGGGACACACAGGCCTCCAGGGGGCCCGGCTGCCCCTCCCTCCCACCCTCAGCCCGTCTGGGCTCAGCCCGTCGAGGGCCAGGCCCCCCACTTGGCTGCTCCCAGGCCCTGGTCCCCGTGAATCCGTCTGCCCCCCGAGGCCGGCGAGTTATCACGTCAGGCAGACAGGTGACCCCAGCCTCTTCCCACCACCCGTCCCCCCAGTTTCCTCTCGCTGGGTCCGGTCCATCGTGGCCTCGGGGAAGTGCCCCCCGGGAGAGGGCACAGGCTCTGGGCCGGGAGAGACCCCTGAATGGAGGGGAGAGGCCATCTTGAAAGGGTTCCCCAGCTGTCCCGCCCCCGATGGGGCTGGCCCTGCTCGGTGGCCACAGCGTTCCGTTCCCAGACGCCGTTTCCTGCCCGGGAGCCGTCCTGGGGAGGGGCCTGCCTGACATGGCACATTCCTGCACACGCGGCCTATTCCCTTTCACAGCTGCCCACCCGCTGCATCGCCGGCCCCACGGCGGCCGGCCCCGGCCCCGACACGCAGGAATGCCCCGGTGCGCCAGGGCAAGCTGGCGCGGTCACAGGGCCACCGCCACCGTGTGAGCCGCGGGCAGGCGGGGAGTCACGAGGGAGCGCCAGGGCGGAGGGCGGCCGCCAAGCTGGCAGCCGGGGCCCCGTCCCACCCACGCCTGCCACGGCCACCTGGCCCCCGGCCGGGACCCCACCCTGGAGCCCGGGTCTCCTAGCTGTCACCTCCCTCACCTGTCATCATCGCCACCCGCCCGGCCGTTAGTCACCGTGAAGAGCTGGTGTGAACCCAGCCCCGGCTCCCAGCTGCCCCCCCCCAGCCGCTCGCCACCCCCCCTTCCCAGCTTCTAGGGCGCAGCCGGCAAGGAGCGAGGCGCAGAGCTCTATGCACGGGATTGGGGGGTTCCCACGTGAAGCCGGGTCATCCTGGGGAGCCCCCTGCTCTTCAGGAAGAAGCCAGAGTTGGTACAAGGTCAAGGCCGCATGGGCGAGAGCCTGGCTGGCTGGTCGGAGCCCGTGCACCGGGGCCTCCACTGGACGGTTGGGGTTGGGGGGGGGTAGATGAACCCTCGTGTCCACACTCCAGCCCCCCAATGAGGCTTCTGCCCCCAGGACCGGGACCCGCGGCCCTCCCTCCGCCCCCTGCCCTCGCCCGGCGGCTTCAGCCCTCGGACCCAGGTTCCCGCGGCCTCTGCTTCCTCAGCTGGGGGCTCTCTCGGCCGCGGGGAGATGTCCCGAGTCCGACCCCGGGTCCCCATGCTGGACAGCTCGCCCAACCTTTAACCTGCTCCCCGTTTTGCGCCCTAAGCCACGGGGAGCCCCGAGGGGAGCACCCAGACCGAACCGCTGCCCGGATGGGGGACCACGCACCCCGGGGCGTGACTGGCCACCAGGGGATGTCCCCGGGCGAACCTCCTGCCCTCTGCCCGCCCCTTTGCCAGGGGACAAGCTGGAGAGCACTCAGGCGTCTGCCTCGGTGCCCGGCCCCCACCCAGGTGGGCAGCCAGGTGGGCAGGACCCACTCACCTGTGCGCACAGCTGGCCTCCCGCCTCCGGTCTGCCTCCTCCTCCTCCTCCGCTTCCTCCTCTGCGTCCAGCTGCCGCGCCGGCCTGGGGCTGTGCAGGGACTGAGGTGGACAGGCAGGGCTGGGGCAGATGTAGGTCATCGCGGCTGGCCAGCCGTTTTGGGCTTCCTCGGCCCCTCCCACTGGCCCCGCCTCCCTCCTCCTCCTTCTCCTCCTCCTCCAGCCCCGCTTGGCAGGACAAGGCCCCCCAGGCGTAGGGCCCCCCCTCCCGGAGGTCAGCGATGGAAGGAGGGTCCCAGGACATCTGGTTCCTCCAACGCCCGGCCTTGCAAAGCTCTCGGCTCGTCACCAGGCCACCGGGCCGGCTTAGGGGTGTTTGCCTCGGGCTGTGCCACTTGGATGACCCCCTCCGTGGGGGCGTCTCGTTGTCAGAGGCCCCAGCTTTACAGCTAAGCCGGTCCCCGGGGACCCCGGATCCCGCTAAGTCACACAGACGCATAAAAGCCGCCGGTCCCCCTGGGAATCGCAGCCCAACGCGCCCCCACACAGGTCCCACAGGTGGGGAGCGAGTCCCAGTCCCAGACGGGCCAGCGGGCCGGACCCCACAGACACCACCACCCCAGGGGGAGGGTCCACTCCCCTCCACGGAAGGAGGCCCTGGGAGTCGTGCAGCCAGGAGGCCTTCCTGGGGGAGGGGAGCTTTCTCAGGACAGAAGGGGAGACCGGCCTGCTGGGTGGATGGCGGTGGGAGGGGAGGGGAGGGAAGGTGGGAACTGGGGCTGGTCCCAGATCCCCTTCCTGAGAGCGGAGGGCAGGAGACGAGGTGACTGACAAGGTGACAAAGCCACCTGCTCTCCAGGTGCAGACGGAGGGACGTCAAGGAAACCGGGGTCCGAGCTGCCTTCGAGGGGACACTGAGGGTCCCCGTCCTGGTGAGCAAAGAGCTCGTGTGCTCTCGGGGGGGAGGAAGGGGTGTGTGTGTGGACGCGTGGATTTGGGTGCCCCCCCCGCACCCCGTGTTTCCAATCCTGTGGGTCAGGGGCAGGCGTCTTGTTTATTCAGCAAATACATGCCAAGCACCTGCCCCGTGTCGGCCCCGGAATTCACAGGTGAGCAGACCAGGCCCCTGCAGGCCCCGGGGTCCGGCCGAGAGTAGGGGGCTGGGGGTGCCGGGAACACGGGGGGGTGAGGTGCGATTGCACGGGGCGGCTTTGGGAATCACTGACGACTCGGTCTCTGTCCTCAAGGTGAAGCAGCCTCCTCTCGGCTGGAGGGAGGACAGGACGCAATTCACAGTTTTAAATGCTTTTTTTTAAGATATTTGTATTGATGTCAGAGAGGAAGGGAGAGGGAGAGAGAGAGAGAAACATGGACCGGCCGCCTCCTGCACGCCCCACACTGGGGACCGAGCCCTGACCTCCTGGTTCATAGGTCGAAGCTCACTGAGCCACACCAGCTGGGCCCAATTTGCATTTTATTCTTATTTATTTATTTTTATTGATTTCAGAGAGGAAAGGAGAGGGGGGAGAGTGATAGAAACATCAGTGATGAGAGAGAATCATGGACCGGCGCCTCCTGCACGCCCCACACTGGGGATCGAGCCCGCCACCCGGGCCTGTGCCCCGACCGGGAGTCAGACTGCGACCTCCTGGTTCATAGGTCGATGCTCAATCCCTGAGCCACGCCGGCCGGGCCCAATTTGCATCTTTAAAAGCTCGCTCTGGCCCAGGGCAGAAACGGGTCGAACAGGGTGTCCCAGGAGGGCAGTCTTGTCACCCCTCAGTGTCTCCGTCACTGGGCTCCCGGGACCTTCTGAGCCCCAGGATGGGGAGGGGGAGCTCTGCTGCATATGAGGGGCCCCATTGGCCCCCAGGAGCCGTAACTTCTCCCCTGAAGCCCAGAGACCACCAGCCGGCCGCACTGGGGGTGCCTCCTGCCCTGCACCGAGCTGGGGTCCCCCTCGCTGCCATAGACAGACAGATACGAGTTTTAGGGCTCCCAGAACTGAGCCGGGTCCAGGGGTCCCCGCCAGCCTCCGTCCTCTGTCCACGAGGGTGCCCGCTGCCCGCTGCGTGCCGGGTCCTGGGTCAGATGCCAAGTTGCCCCTGCGACGGGCAGAGGGACAGACAGACGGACAGGAGGGGGCGGGAGGGACTACTGAGCCCTGGCCCGGCCTTTTCTGGAAGTCTCCGGCCACCACGCGAGCTGCTGACAGGTGCTCTCAGCGGTCCTCCCGCTGCCCAGAGCCGTGTGGCTGGTGACATTTCACACGCCTCTGCCCGCGGCGGGCGTAACCCTAGCCCCCTCCTGGGAGGCAGCCCCGCGGGAGGGAGCGTGGCAGGTCCCCACCTTCGCTGCCCGCTCCCGGGGGCCAGTGAGCCGGGGGCCGGGGAGGACGCCCCACGCTGCGGGCCCGGCCTGGGGTTTAAGGGCAGAGTGTCCGTCTCCTTGTCCGGGTCAGTGTCGTCCCTCTGGCACCGGCTTCTCAGATTCCCAGCAGCCCGGCCACACAGCTGGCCGTAAAGTTCAGGCTGAAACCCCATCCCTGCCCAGCGGCCTGGCCCCGGGCCCCACACCAGAGCCGGGCACCCAGGAGGGCACCCAGGAGGGCACCCAGGAGGGCCTGGGCCCCAGGCTGGGCAGGGCTCATTGGGCACCTGAGGTCCCAGGGAGGAGAGGTGCCTGTCAGCTTCCCACTGAAGAAACTACAGGGCAGGCCCGGCCGGTGTGGCTCGACCTATGAACCAGGAGGTGGCGGGTTCGATTCCCGTCAAGGGCACAGGCCCGGATTTCAGGCTCGATCCCCAGTGGGGGGCGTGCAGGAGGCAGCCGATCACTGGATTCTCTCTCATCACTGGTGTTTCTCTCTCTCTTTCTCCCTCTCCCTTCCTCTCCGAAATCAATAAAAATACATTTAAAATCAATAAAAAATGAAGGGAGAGGAGGGCTCTCGCCTTGTGGGCGTCGTCTGCTCGCTGGTGTGCGAGGCGTGCGCAGGGGGAGCCGCCACGCCCGCCGCCGGAACTTCTGGTCCCAGATACACACGGCGTCTTTGACCTCCTCTGTTCTCCCCGCCACCCATTCCCGCCCGTTTGATTTCCCAACGCGGCCCCGGGTGAGTGTCCGTTCCTTCTCCGAAGATTAAATTCCACATTCCGGGAGTGTGGGCCGTGGCCGGAGCCCGGCCAGTGGCCGAGTGGTCAGGTGGACACGGAGACCTTTACCCGGACAATCACGGGGCGTCTCCCACGTGTAGCACGAGAGAGAGCTGGTCCCCTTGGCTGCAGCCCTGGCCAGGGTCCCCTAAGGGCTTCCTCCTTGAGGGCCAGAGACACGGAAGAGGGAGGAAGAAGGGAGGGGGAGAGGGCGATAAAGGTGACACGAAGGAAGGAAGGAAGGAAGGAAGGAAGGAAGGAAGGGAGGGAGGGAGGGAGGGAGGGAGGGAGGGAGGGAGGGAGGGAGGGAGGGAGGGAGAGAGAGAGAGAGAGAGAGAGAGAGGAAGGAGGAAGGAAGGAGGAGGGAGAGGGTGCCAGGGAGTGTATCCCAGCCCTCACAAGGACAGGTGTGCGAGGGCAGGTGTGCGAGGGCAGGTGTGCGAGCTCAATGACACCTCCCAGAGGCCCCGCTGGCCTGCACAAGGGACCTCGAACCCAGGGGCCGGCCTCCCCGGGCCCCCACTTCCCTTCCCCGGACCCTCCGTGCTCCCCCGTCCCCCGGCCCCGGCCTGCAGTTCACTCTGGACGAGCCCCCGGCGGGCAGCGCCCGGGCTCCACGGAGACCTCTGGTCCCAGGGGCCACCTGTCAGCCGCGGTCTAGACGGACGTGGCTCCGGGGAGATTGACAGGGGCGGCTGAGCCTCATTAAGACCGAGGCGGAAAGGGCTTTGGTGCCTGGTGACCGATGGTGCCCCGAGGAACCCGATTAGAGGCCTGTTGACAGGGCCTCCGGCCTGGTGGCTGCAGGGAGCCGGGGCCCCGAGGGCGTCCGTGGTCCCGTCTCGTGGCCGTGGCCGAGACGGTGGCTCGGGTCTCCTGTCCTCGCTGGGGAAGGTTCCCCGGGGCCATCTCGCCGGGTCTTCTCGGGGCTGGGGCTGGAGGTGCTGCCCCGAGACCACCCCTGCCCCCCCCCCCGTGGTCACCTTCTCGGTGGGCGTCCCTCTCTGACCCCCACGATGGCTCCTCTGTGCCCCGAGTTCTCTCCGCTGGAGGCTGGGGCCGATGTGATCTCCGACCTCAGGTGGGGGCGGGGGCTCCTGGGATCATTTACAAAAATTACAGGGCTGAGAAAGCTGACCTCTGACCTCGTGCGTAGTGTGAGAATTTAAAAATATATATTTTTTTATTGATTTCAGAGAGGAAGGGAGAGGGAGAGAGAGAGAAACATCCATGATGAGAGAGAATCATGGTCCGGCTGCCTCCTGCACGCCCCACGCTGGGGGTCGAGCCCACAACCCGGGCCCCGACCGGGAATCGACCGGGAATCTAACCCTGACCTCCTGGTTCTAGCTTCATAGGTCGTCGCTCAACCCCTGAGCCCCGCCGGCCGGGCCTGGGTCTGATTGAGAGAGAGCAAGTCCCCCTGGTGGTGCTTTCGTCCGAGCCCGCGTGCCTCCGAGGACTGGGCCCTCGAACCCGGGGCCTCCTTTGCTGCCCCTGAGCCTGGTCCTGCAGCCGCCGCCTGCGCCCGAATCGCCATCGTGTCCCAGCCGAGCTCCACTGCTCACGGCTGGTGGCAGGCCCTCTCGACCTTCTGCCCGCTTGCCCTCCCCCCATCCGTCGTGGCCACAGACGCAAGGCCGCTGGCCAAGGTGTGGGCCTTGGTCCTGTCCCCCTGTCCCTCCTGCCACTCACACAGCCCCGCCAGCTCGCTGGGGACAGGGCCTTCTCCTCCTCCCCCCTCTGAGCGTCCTCGCGGCACCCACCCCTTCCTCTCTCTCTCCCTCACCCCTGGGTGTTCCGCCAGGAGATGGGCTCCCCCCGGTAGCGACCCGAGCACGCTAAACGCATGGCATGTGGCGGGCAGGAGGGCAAGAGGGCCTCTGTCTCAGGACCGTGGGCGCTGGGGTCGAGCCCCTCGCCCACCCAGGCCGATGTCCGAGGAGGGACAGAGCTCCCCTGTGGAAGGACTTTGGGGCGGGCGGCGCCCTGGCGGATGGAGAAGATTTAGTGCCTCTCAGCTCTCATACCCGAGGAGCCACCCAGGCTGCTGACCGCCAGGGACACCCACCCGGGGAGGAGAGGAGATGCTGGAACACGGGGCAGGCAGTCACCCGTGGCGGGGAGGCGGGGAGGCGGGGAGGCGGGGAGGCCAGAGCCCCAGGGAATCTGAGCACATCCAGCCCTCATCTCCAGGGCCCCCAGGAGGCGAGGTCAGAGGCAAATGGCCAGGAATCCACAGAGAATGATGTATTTGTTTGCAATCTATTTTTAATGTCCCATCAACAGGACCTCGTGGCAGCCAGGGCCTGGCCGAGCCGCCCAGCAGGCTCCTGTCGTGGCCCCCAAGGACCAGCTCAGAGGTGATCCCCTCCAAGGACAAACCCTGAAACCCAGCGCGAGCCCCGCTCCCCATCACAGGCCGCCTGGCACTGCCCGAGGGTGGACAGCTGGCCCTGGGGGGGAAAAGGAGCAACACACCCCGCAGACTCCGCCAACGGGCCCCCGGGCCTCGTCTCGCACAGTTTGTTTTGTCCGAGAAGTTTGATTGGAAACGGTCGCAGGCCGAGCCCACGGCAGCTGCCGGGGTTGGTGGCCTCTGGGAAGGGCCAGTTGTGCCCGGCCGGCGTGGCTCAGTGGTTGAGCGTCAACCTATGAATCAGGAGGTCACGGTTCCATTCCCGGTCAGGGCACAGGCCCGGGCTGCGGGCTCTATCCCCAGTGTGGGGCGTGCAGGAAGCAGCCGGTCCATGATTCTCTCCCATCATGGATGTTTCTCTCTCTCTCTCCCTCTCCCTTCCTCTCTGAAACCAATAAAAACATATTTTAAAAATAAAAAAAAAATAAAAAATGACTTTTGCATCCTGGGTAAGCGAACAAGACGGGCGTGAGATTCAGACGGAAGGAACCTGTCTCCCTGGACCACTTTGCAAACCCTCCCTCCGGCCTCTCGTTTATCCGTCCAAGGCAGTGAGGGGCATCGGGTGTCATTCAACCCATTGCCCGGGTGGGAAAACTGAGGCCCAGAGAGAGGCTGGGATGCCAGGTGCGTGGCAGCTCCCTGGTCACCCCCCCCCTTGCCCCCAGGCTCTGTTCCTCAAGGGCCCAGGCGGAAAGCCTCTGAAACCACCAGCTGGGAGTGCCATGCGAGGTACGTAAGTGCGAAGCGAGCGAGTGTAAAAACGGGATTAGTGTCTCCGTGCTGCCGGGTCTCCCGGGATCAGCAGGGCCGGGGCGGCTGGCGAGGACGCCGGCGGTGACCTCAGGGCTCTGCCGGCGCCGGGCCCGTGGCCAGGACACCGCCGCCGCTGGGGCCCGGCTCACTTTCTGCAGCCTTTTTCTTCTCGCCCGGGCCCGGGCAGGGGGCCAGGGTCTGCAGCCCAGGACGCCCTCGTGAGGTCCCTCTCCAGCCCCCCACCCTGCACCCCAGGAAGGTGAGGAGACCCCGCCACACACACACACACACACACACACCAGCAGGTTCCTCCCCCAGGGCCTTCCGGGCTCAGCCCGTCCGGGTGGGCAGCGGCCGAGGGTGGATGCGCTGGGATCGGGCCACATGTCTCCCGGGTTAATCACCGCGGGAGGGAATGTGAGCCGCCCCTGTTTCCCTACAACAAGCCTGTCGCCTGGTGGGGTAATCTCCCTGTTTCTCAGGTGACAGCTGCTGGCCCGGGAGACGCATGTCCTCATTCTGGGGGCGCCACCCCCCCCCAGAGGGTCCAGACCAGGGAAGAGGGGTGGCCCGGGCAGAGACTGGCAGCTGGAGGGCGAGGTTCCCCCTGGGAGTGGGTCCCGGGGAGCCACCTCAGAGCCCGCGGGGTCCCCTCCCCGGCCGGCCCCCCAGCGCACCCCACTCGTCCTTCGTGGGGACACAGGGCAAACATCTAACCTTTCCATTTTTTGCAGCGGCTTAATGAGCCCGGGCCCCGCGCGGGGACTTGACACGTCGTAGACACCTGATGCCTGTTTGTTGACTCACACGGCCGCCCGCCTGTCCGGCTTCCAGGGGAGTCGTGTTCTCAACCCGGCAGGAATGTTCACCATGCACTTCAGACAAGTGTCCAAGGTGCTACTAGTCAAAGTGTGAGCGCCCGGGGGGGGGGGGGGCGGGGGGAGAGAGCGGGGTGCGATTCTCACCTCTAGAGATAAATGAGAAGGAATTGAGAGGGTGGCTCCTCATCACATATCGCGCCCTGAGCGCGGCAGTGCCATCCTGGGCGCGAGAGAGGCGGCTGGAGGTGGGCGAGGACCCTCCCGCCTCACCTTGGGGCTGCCCTTGGCCTGGCCATCCAGGCACCCTGACCTTTCTTGCCGAGGGGGGCAGGTGCGCAAAGGGGTCCGGTGCATGGACTGACGGCCTCTTCTGGATCTTTAAAAAACATATATATTGTTATTCATGTCAGAGAGGAAGGGAGAGGGAGAGGGAGAGAGAAACATCCATGATGAGAGAGAACCATGGATCGGCTGCCTCCTGCACGCCCCACACTGGGCATCGAGCCCACCACCCGGGCATGGGCCCTGACCGGGAATCGAACCCGGGACCCTTCAGTTCGCAGGCCGACGTTCTATCCACTGAGCCACACCACCAGCCAGGGCCGGGACCATGACTTCTCCTTAGACGGCACCCCAAAACCCTGACTCCTGCAGCTTTGATTCGGGTCTCACCGCCAGCCTGGGAGGAACCGCGCAGCCCGGAGCCATGTCTCCCGTGGCCGCCAGGGGGCAGCGCGGGCTGCTCGTGGCAATGACATTGACCCAGATGTTACCGATTCGCCTGGTTCCGACCTGCCCAATACCCGTCAAGCAGCGATTTTCAACCTTTTTTTTTTTTTTTCCATCTCACGGCCCGCGCCAGCCGGTTACTAAAATATTTCGGTTTTGCGGGTCTCTGCGGGCTCCAGCCCCTAAAGAAAACGTCAAGGATTTTGCGGACAAAGCCCCGGAGCCGCCTCTTTTGCTGGCGTCTGTGGCTCGTTCTAATACAAGGCGCTTCCCCCTGGCGACCCCCGGACGGAGCCCTCGGAGCCCCTCCCTGAACCCCCAGTTTTAGGACCCGGGGGTCCCCGCGCTGCCTCCCGGGCCCCTCCGCGCGCTGCCCGTTCGCAAAGCCGCCGCCGGTCCCGCTCGCCTCCGCTCGGGGCGGACACCGGCCTCCGGGTCCCGGGCGCGGAGCGGCGGCGCCCAGGCGGAGGCGGGCCTTGTTGCCGGGGCGACGACAGCGCGGTCGGGCTGACGGGCTGCGGCGGCAGCCAATGGGAGCCGGGAGGGGCGGGGCCAGCCGGGACTCGCGCGCGCGCGCGCCCGCCGCCGGGGTTCGCTGGTGAGCAGGCGGGCGTGGGGGAGGGGAGCGCGATCGGGGCGGCCTGGGGGGTCCCGCGTGACCCCAGACCCCGGGTGTGGAGGGCGCCGGCCTGGCCGTAGGGTCGGGGCTCCCGGATTCTGCGTGCAGGTGTCGTGGGCTCTGAGCGGGCCGAGTAGGCGCGGGGAAGGGGGGTGCGGGGATCAGCGGCCCGGGATCGGCGGGCTCGGGCGGGGATTGGGGGCGGGGGAGTCACGGGACGCCCCCGCTTTCTTCCGGGCTCCCCGAGACTGGTGGGGGGAGGGATCGCTGCACTCGGCGCCGGGTCGAGGAGGCCCTGGGACCCGGCGCCCAGCCCCCACCCGTCCCAGGTGCGTGCGGCCTGGGCCCCGACCCCGTGACCCCCCGAGCCCGTGACCCCCCGAGCCCGTGACCCCCCGAGCCCGCTGACCCCCGTGCTTCCCCCCGCAGGTGTCGGGCCTCCCCCAGGCTGCGCAGCATGAAGCTCCTGTGCGTCGTGGCCGCGCTCGGCTGTCTGCTGGCGCCCCCCGCCCGGGCCAACAAGGTGAGGGCGGAGCCTGCACACCTGTGGGGCCCGCTGTGCGCGGGGCGCCCGCCCTCTCTCTGCAGGGGCCCTGCCTTTGGGGGGGGCGGGGGGTCCCTCGGAGGCCAGATCTCAGGCCTTGGGGTGAGGGGGCGGGTGGGCTCCAGCCTGGGGTTCTGGGGGGGCACCCCCTGACTTGTCCACACCTTCCTTTTGCTCCTGGGTCACCTGGTGGTTCTAGTAACTGTAGCAGCGCCCTCTAGTGTCAGGCGCTCCCAGGTGGAGGTGTTTGTGTGTTTTTAATCCTCCCCCGAGGATATTTTTCCATTATTTATGGGGAGAGTGGAGAGGAGAGAGAGAGAGAGAGAGAGAGAGAGACAGACAGACAGACAGACATCGAGACATCGATTGGTTGCCTCCCACAGGGGCCCTGCCACCGAGCGATGCCTGTGTGCCCTTGACCAGAATCGAAGCCGGGACCCTTTGGTCTGTGGGCCGAGGCCCCAGGTGGAAGTTCCTGCATGAGGAGGGTCCCCCAACCCCCCGGCTGGGCCTCCTGAGGTCCCCCCCCACTCTTTCGGGGTAAATGACCCCGACCTTAGGTCTGTGCAGGTTGAGGTCCTGACCATCAGGGAAGCTTTGATAACCCCTGATTGGTTGATTGAGATGTTTTAGGGAAAGACCGGACGGCAGTTACGTCAGGAATTTAACCCAGGTTTGGGGCCACTCTGGTTGCTTCTCCTGCCTCTGGGGAATCCCGAACTGGGGTGAGAATACTCGTGGCCTCGTCCCTTATGGCTTTGGAGGGGCAGCTCGAGTAACCCCACGGAAGCCGCCCACTCTGTCACGCTCACCCCGATGCTCTCCCCCGTCTTCGCCCGGGACATTGGAGCTAAAGGGGCGAAGAGGCCAGCCGCGAGGGCGACTGGACAGAGGTGCACACACAGGTGTGGGCACAGGTTACCGACACCCCGATCCTTCGGTGTCCTCCTGGGGAGGGCAGCCCTAGCCAGCTCTCTGTCCCTGCGGAGGTCACTCTTTGCTGACCTTGGGGGTGAGGGTGATGTGATCTGGGTCCGTGGGGTTGGTGAACACCCCATTCCCCGCCGTGGCTGCCTCCTGGAGGGAGCAGGGAGCCGAGAGTTGGAGTCTTGCTAGACCCTGGGCCCGGGGCCCCCCTGACGCCCGCTCCCTTCCTCCGGCAGAGCTCCGAGGACATCCGGTGCAAATGCATCTGCCCGCCGTACAGAAACATCAGCGGGCACATCTACAAGCAGAACGTGTCGCAGAAGGACTGGTAAGGCTGCGTGCGCGGCCGCCCCGGGGGATCCGTGACGCTCAGGGTGGGCTGAGGTCGGGTTGGGGGCCCGGGGTGTCCGTGTGGGTGGAGGGAGCGGGGTTCTCGGGAACTGGGGCGCCCCTTCCTCGCCCAGTCCCGGAGGAAGCCGAGCACCGAACGGGGGATTCACACCCTACGGGGGTCCGGGTCAGTGTTGCCTCTCCTGGGGTGTGGAGTGGGACAGTCAGGGGGCTCCCTGCACCTCCTCCCCCCCAGCGTTTGGTGTTTTGTTGTTTGCTCCCCCGGCTTCATTGAGGTGTGAGCCACATGCAGCCTTGTGTGAGCTCGAGATGCAGGCCCAGCGGCCATCTGATAGGTGTATGCAGGGCTAGTGAGCACCTCCAGGCCTCACGCAGTTACCGTGTGTGTGTGTGTGTGGGGGGGGGTGAGAACATTTAAAATCTCCCGCAACTTTTAAAATATATATATATATTTTTTTAAATTTATTTTAGAGAGGAAGGAGAGGGAGAGAGAGATAGAAGCATCCATGATGAGAGAGACTCACGGATCGGCTGCCTCCTGCACACCCCACACTGGGGATGGAGCCCACAACCCGGGCCTGTGCCCTGGCCGGGAATCGAACCCTGACCTCCTGGTTCCTAGGTGGACGCTCACCCTGCCGGCCGGGCTCAGCACCTTTCGGGTGCACAATCCACTGGTTAATGCAGTCACCCTGCTGCCCATCAGATCCCCCCCAAAGATTTATTTTTGGTTCCCGAAGGCCTGAGACGTGCAGTCCTGGGGGCGGGGCCCGGGACCTCGTCTGGTGCGGTCGCAGTTCCAAGGGCACCGGGGAAGAAGCAGGTGGACACCAGCCCACACCGGACGGACGCCGGGGCCGGGTCCCGCGGTGCCCGTGCCCACGGCCGTGCGTGTCTGTTGCAGCAACTGCCTGCATGTGGTGGAGCCCATGCCAGTGCCCGGGCATGACGTGGAGGCCTACTGCCTGCTGTGCGAGTGCCAGTACGAGGAGCGCAGCACCACCACCATCAAGGTGACCGCTCGCACGCGCCCCTGCCCCAAGCCCTGGCCGCCCACACCCGCAGGCTTGGGCTTCTTTCCGGAACGTTCCACGTGGCTGTGGGATGAGCTTCTGGGCAGGCCTATTCCAGACTCCAGGACCCACTTCCCACCCCTTGGAGCCAGCCGTCCTGCGACCTCTGACCTGGGGCTCCCCTGACACTGGGGGTGAGAGCCTGGGAGACGCCCGGTTTCCCCCAGGTCTTGTCTTCCTCTCTCTCCTTCCAGCCACCAGTCGGCACCCTCCCCTGCCTCTGAGGTTGTGCCCTGCCGGGTGCTGCTCACAGGCAGGTCAGAGCTCACCGCCGTCTGATGGAGGGAACGCCGCCCCGTCCCCCGGGGGCGCCCCTGACCCTCCTGCTGCTACATCCCTGGGTGGACTCAGGACCGGAGTGTGGGTGTGGGCTCGCCACAGGGAGTGAGGACCAGGGCCTGTCCCTTCCTCTGCCCCAGAGCCTCCGTGGCCTCCTAGTCCGGGTGCCGACTGTCCCCAGCCAGGCCCTGCGTACCGATTTCCTGGTCCAGTGTTTCTTTATTGATGGATTTCTTTGATTGATAAATATCTTTATTGATTTCCGAGGGAGAGGGAGAGGGAGAGAGAGAAACATCCATGATGAGAGAGAAACATCCATGATGAGAGAGAATCATGGATTGGCTGCCTCCTGCACGCCCCACACTGAGGATGGAGCCCGCAACCCCGGGCATGTGTCCTGACGGGGAATCGAACCCTGACCTCCTGGTTCCTAGGTCCACGCTCAACCCCTGAGCCACGCGGGCCGGGCTGAAGATGGCTTTTCTGTAAAACAAACCCCACTCCAGCTGGGAGGCTGTCCCTACAACAGGAGATTCACGGTCACCATCCTGACCCGGGCTCTCCTCCGCTCCTGCACTGGGCTCCGTGTCCCCAGATCTGAAGCTTCCCTCTCAGCCGTCCTGCTCCCAGCGGTGGGGGGTGGGGGGAGCCCCGGGTCCATCCTCCTCCTCGGCCTCCGAGCCCAGCCCCTCCCCCTGCATAGTGTGCGCAGCTATCCGCCCTGAGCCGGACCCGTTCCCCACAGCCACCCGGGCATCTCAGGGCGCCCCATCCACGTTTCGTTTCACCATTTCTTGTCTCTCTGGCTGCGGGAGAGAGTATGGTGTCCGTGGGGCCCTGTGTCTCCGGGCCGAGGCCGGCTGGTCACAAGGCGGCCGTCCCCCAGGTGATCATCGTCATCTACCTGTCGGTGGTGGGCGCCCTGCTGCTGTACATGGCCTTCCTGATGCTGGTGGACCCGCTGATCCGCAAGCCCGACGCCTACACCGAGCGGCTGCACGAGGAGGAGAGCGAGGTGAGGGCGCCTGTGCACACTGGGGGGGTGGGGGGGGAAGGGGGGGTGTCCTGCCCTCCCCCAGGCCCCGGCTCCCCTTCCTGCTCCGTGTGCCCTGCGTCACCCAGACTATTGATCTCAGAGAGGACGGGAGAGGGAGAGGGAGAGGAACATCCATGATGAGAGAGAATCATGGATCAGGTGCCTCCTGCTCGCCCCCCACTGGGGATGGAGCCCACAACCCGGGCCTGTGCCCTGACGGGGAATCGAACCCTGACCTCCTGGTTCCTAGGTCGATGCTTAACCACTGAGCCACACCTGCCGGGCCAGACTCCTGCTTTTGCCTCGTGGGGACTGCCCTGTGCGCCCGATGAGGCAGGGGGAGGGGGCCCGGATCGCTCCTGTTGTCCGGCATTGGGCAGCCTCGGGGGTGAGAAGCCATCCCCAGGAATTTCGGGGTTCAGCTCAGAGCATTTCCCGCACAGGATGGAGGTGGGAGGGGCAGGCTCCCAGCACGAGGGTCGAGGGGCTCAGATCAGAGTGCACAGCTGGGGATGACGTGGGTCTGGGCTCGTGCCTGCCCGCTGCCCGCCGCCCGCTGCCCCTGCCTCCGGCTCACGTGTTGGGCCAGAGGTGGGCAGAGCCCAGGCCGGCCCGTTGAGGTGGCGCTGGCGCTGGGTGGTCCGTGTGCGGGAGGAAGCCCCGTGCCTACCTGGTTATTAATGCTCCGTAATCGCAGCTCTGGGCGGGGGCACCGTTAATAAACACTCGGCGATTAGGGCGAGGCGGTAATTGCAGCCTGGCCCGGGTAATTGCGAGGTGCGCGGTGATTACAGCCCCGTGACTTCCCTGGAATGCGGCTCCCGGCTTCCCGCGAGGAGCCTGAGGGGGGGCGGCCCCGCCCTGGGGTCTGAGCCCGGCCCCCGGGCCCTGGGGACGCTCCCCACATCGAGTCCGAAGTCACAGTTGCCTCTGGGCGGGGGGCCCAGGGGTGGGGAGGGGTCAGTTGGGGTCAGCCTGGCTCCTGGAGCAGAACCGGAATCGAATCGTAGAGTGGACACCGGGGGGCAGGTTTTGGCTGAGTAGGAAGGAGGATGGCCCGCAGTGAGGAACTCGGTGGCCAGTGTCGGGGTGCCCGGGAGGCAGGGCAGGGGATCCTGGGAGAGGCAGTTGATCAAGCGTGTGTTCAGGCTCTGAGCTCGGACCTGAGGGGCACCCAGCTCTGCACAGTGGTTACGGGGGAGGAGGGATGTCTTCCGGGCAGTGTGAGGGGCCTGCGCTCCTGCCGGTACCCCAAACCAGGATGCCCCCCATTTGTTGCTCCAAGTTTAGGAGATGGGCAGTTAGGTAGGAGGCAGTCCGGGGGGCGGAGGGGCTCTTCTAGACCAGGGTCAGCCAGGGACTCACTCTTCCTGTGTGTTAATCCGGGAGGGCTTCCTGGCAGAGGAAGCCAGCTCTGAGGACAATGACTGCTCAGCTGCTGGGGGGCTGCAGGGCTGAGTAGAACCCAGGGGTCCTCTCTGGTCCTGGATGGTGAGGACCCTCTGCCAGCCCTCCCCCCGCTCAGGGCACCTGGGGACGGTGTGGGGGGGTGTCAGGGGGTATGGGGTGGAGGCAGAACAGCAGGTCCCAAAGCCACTCAGCTGACCGTGTGTCCCTGGCTTTGTTCGTGGTCTGGAGGGTTTCCCTTAAGGAAACGAGGAGGGGCCTCCACTGGGCTGGCGGGGGGTCTTAGCTTTCACCCCGAGAGGAGGAGCGTCCGGACAGGCCTCGCCGGGTCTTTGAGGTTTGCCTCGGCCCCTAGGACTTGACGACCACGAGGAGGGGGCTGTCCAGGCCCCCTGAACCCCAGCCCGCCCCCCCCAGTGGTCAGCTCTGGAGGCCGCCCCCACCCCAGGCTTGGGGGTCCTGGCTCCATCCCCTGGCCCCGCAGCGAGGAGCTCTGTGCAGGGAGATGAAAGCCAGCGTGTCCCTTTGAAAGCCTGGCAGGCCCCGCGCTGGGCGCTGCCTCCCGGGATTCCGGCGGCATTAGGCCTAATCCCCCGGCTCAGACGCCCTTTGAGGGGAGGAAGCCAGAGTGTTTGCTGGGACAGAAATGGGGCTGCTCAGATGTAGGGGTTTGGTCCTCTTTGAAGAGGGAGAGCCGGCTGGCGTGGGGCGCAGGGCGGGTGCTGCTCACGGCGTGGCCCCCCGTCCCCCACCCGGGCGCGGGGACAGCGCTGACCCTGCACGGGGCAAGCGGGAATCGAGGGAAGATGGGGACGGCCCCTGGGGACCCAAAGGCCTGGGGCGGCAAGGAATCGGGGCCACCAGACGGCCCCCTCCTCCCAGGGGCCCCTTGTCCGGGGAGCTGGCGAGGAGACGTGGAGAAGGCACCCGCGGAGAGGGACCATCCTTGTCCCCTGGGAGGACACACAGGCAGGGGTGGCGCCCACAGGCGCCTCCAGACCATCCCTGGCCCCCAGCCTTGGTCCGGCCAGGCTGTGGCTCCCCAGTCCCTGCCCCGCTGTCCGCTGTCCGCGGTGCTGAACCCAGCTTCCCTCCCTGAGCCTGGAATCCGGGCGGAGGTTCCGACCCAGGCGGTTCTGGCCCAGCCCAAGGGCGCTGGTGGTCTTTAAGGACGAGCTGTTTCCCGCGAGTCCTCACACCCGTGCGTCGTGGTTGTAGGAGGGCGGCCCCGGCAGCAGGGGCAGAGGAGCGGGCGCCAGGTCATGGGGCGGCCGTGAGGACTGCGGGGAAGCGAGGCCAGGGGTTCGAGGTCCACCAGCTCAGGCTCCAGAGACACTGCCTGGAGGGGAGAGCGCTGGCACGGCGTTGGTCCTGCCCGCGAGGGCGAGGCCTGGGCTGGGCGTCTCGGACACGACGTGGAGCCTTTAATATCTTTCACCGGACCATTAGCCCTGAGCCTTCGTGGCAGCCCCCACTGAGGAAGGGAGAGGGTGAGGGCTGAAGCTGGGGTGTGCAGGGGGTGGGGGGGGCATGCTCCCCAATGCACTGCCCGGCCCCTGGCTGCCTCCTCCTTCTCCCCCACTCCGTTGGGGCTCCCCCAGCTCCTCACTGCCCCCAGAAGGGACGAGGTTGGGCCTGGGGTGGGACAGAGGCCCTGTGGCCCCACAGCCAGGTGGCGAGGTCCTGGTGCCTGCAGCGTCCCAAGCCGGCCTCAGCGCCCACCTCGCCCAGACGGCCACGCTGACTCCTGTCCGTGGCACCGTGGAGCTGAGTCAGGAAGGACAGAGCCGACGGGTGTGCCAGCCCACAGGGTCTTCCCGGGGCGGCGCCCTCGCCCTGTCCCTGCCTGGGCCGCCGGAGCTGGGTGCATGGTATTGCCGAGGGCTCTCTGAGCGCCCCTGCGGCTGCCCCTCCACACACGGGACTGTCCCTCGGCCCTGGACACGCCTCCCGGGGCCGCTGTCCGTCTCTACAGCAGCTCACAGGACGCGTGACCAGCTCTGCGGGGCAGGGAGCACCTCCCGGCCTCCCCCCTCGCCAGGCACCTCTCTGCCGCTGCCCGCGCCCCGGCCCCCCCCCCCACGCTCCCCTGGGCACCCCCGCTCCCCGCCTGGCAGCTGCGTGGCGACAGAAGCCCTGCCAGCCGGGCACTAGCAGCAGAGCTGCACTGACGGGGCGGCTCTGGGCTGGGAGCGCCGCGCTAATCCCCTGAGAGCCGGTGGCAGGAGATGAGAGGCCGGGAGGCCCGGAGGAAATCCCCGCGGGGGGGGGCCGGCCCTCGGCTCTAATTCCCCCAAAGATCAGGTTCGGGTCCTGCAGGAAATGCAGGGGCGTCGGAGCAGCGAGGTGGTAATTAGGGCGGATGCCGCCTCTGAGGACGAGGACGGCTGGGGAGCAGAGGGGACGGGGTCCATCGGGGCGGGGCAGGGAGCACCGACTGGCCCGCTCTGGACGGGGAGAGGGGGCCAGGCCGGGCTCTGGATGGGGAGAGGGGGACCAGGCCGGGCTCTGGACAGGGAGAGGGGGACCAGGCCAGGCCCTGGACGGGAGGCCGGCTCCAGCTCCGGTTCCCACCCTGCCCCGTGCCCTGCGTGACGTCGCGTCCATCCAGCAGCTCCCACGGGGTCTAGCCAGGCAGACTCCTCCGTGCCCCTCCTCCCACCCACAGCCTCACAACGCCCCCGTGACCTCCTGGGCCACACTCGTCTTCCTCTCCTGTGCAGGGCCCAGGTCATAAGGGGCCAGCCCTGGCCGGTGTGGCTCAGTGGATAGAGCACCAGCCTGCAGACTGAAGGGTCCTGGGTTCGATTCTGGTCAAGGGCACGTGCCAGGTTGCGGCTCGATCCCCAGTGGGGGGCGTGCAGGAGGCAGCGGATGGATGATTCTTTCTCATCCTGGATGTTCCTATCTCTCTCTTCCCCTCCCTTTCTCTCTGACATCAATAAAAATATTTTTTTAAAAATAAGGGCGCCCAGAAGGTACTCCTGCTGAGTACCCCTTCCCCAGGCTCTGCCGGGGGGGGGGGTTGTCCTGCAGACTCCACAAATGGGGCGTCCCTCCAGGATCTGCGGGGACCACGGCCTCGGGGATGGGGGGGCCTGCCCTGGGGCCCAGACCTTGGGATTGCTTCGGGGACCCCTCATCTCCTCTCTCCCTCCCCCTGCAGGACGCCCGCTCCGTGGCCGCCGCCGTGGCCTCCCTGGGGGGGCCCCGCGCCAACACGGTGCTGGAGCGCGTGGAGGGCGCGCAGCAGCGCTGGAAGCTGCAGGTGCAGGAGCAGAGGAAGACGGTGTTCGACCGGCACAAGATGCTCAGCTAGGCGGGCGCCTCCGTCGGGCGGACCAGCCGGGACCACGCCGCCCGCTGCCCTGCGGCCCCGCCCAGCCGTCCCTGTGGGAGCATGTGGGGGGTCCTCATCCCTGCGGCCATGTTCCCGCTGATTTAACCTGGGAAGCGGGCGGGTCCCGGCCTCCAGCCCGTCCACTGGGGTCTCCGGTCCAGGGGAGGGGACGCAGGCCCGTGGGGAAGGAGGGAGGTGTTTCGGGGGCCAGGTTTCCAGCCCCAAAGTCAGCATGTCCTCGCCCTCCGGGGGTCGGAGCCAGGCACTGCCACTCCGTGTGGAGACGGCCAGTCCGGCAGCGTCAGCTCGCGCTCCTTCCTCCCGACCTCCCGACCCCGACACCTCGGCCGCTGGCCTGGCCGGGCCCAGAGGCTCTGACCAGACGGCCACGTCCCTGGGTCCCTGGCCGCTTGGTGCCTGCAGAGCCCAGGAGGCCCGTCTCCCTCTGCCCTGCGACCCTCGCCCAGGAGCAGGCGGGGCTGGGCCCTTGGGGCTGCGGCGCTCACCTGCCCCACGTGGGGGGGTGGGGGGGCCACGGGACACGAGAGGCTCTGGGCACCAGCCCCATCCTTGGCCCCTGTCCCGGGCCCCACAGTCCCGGGCCCCACAGCCCCAGGGCACAGGGAGGGCGGTCCCCGCGGCCTGGGAGTCAGGAAGCCTCCATTAAACCTCTCGCTCCCTCACTCTGTTGCGACTACGTCTCTCACGTGTGGCCGGTAAGTGCGTCCAGGGTCAGAAAGGGCCCGGGCGTTGCCCTTGGCAGGTCCGGGCAGAGACAGGGCCACGGGGTCAGCTAGGCCGCTGGGCGGGGCTGCGGGCGGATGCTGCTCACAGGCCGTCCTCTGCCAGGAGCGGAGGGGCAGTTCCCTGAAGCTCTGAGCGGCGCCCAACGCCGTGTCTCACAGTCCGTGTCTCACAGTCCGTGTCTCACAGTCCGTGTGCTCCCACAGAACCCAGCGGAAACCGCCAGGTGGGGAGCGGGGGCAGTGAGGGAGGGAGCCGCTCCCCGGGTCGGAGCCAGCGGAGGCCCCAGCGCCAGCACCTCCGTCCCACCAGGAAGGGCCGAGCGGGGTGTCCGGGCCCAGGCAGAGACAGCGGGGGAGGGACCAGCCATCGGGTCTGTCCCCCGCGTGTCCGAGGGCGTCTGCCCCGAGACCCTCACATGCAGCCCCGGGCGAGGCCCTGGGGGAGGCGGGGGTTCCAGTTGCAGAGATTTGACAAGTTCAGAGCCAAGAGTACACGCTCGGGGCGGGGGGGGCAGAGATGCTAAAGGGGGGCAGAGACGGGTGGCCCCCCAGCCGGCGAGGGACACAGCGCGAGGTCCCCGAGTCGATGGGGCCCCGAGATTCAGGTCGGTGCTGGACTCTCTGCCTCCGCCCAGACCCGACCCGCGCTCCGGGCCTGCTCACCTGGTCACCTGCCCTCGGCTGGACCCCCCTCCGCCCCGGTGCCATGGACCCATCACAATGCGTGTCCGAGACTCGACTCGCCCCTGCCTGGCTTCTGTGTTTATCTGAATGTGGGGCTCCATCCCCCACCAAGCTGTTCCCCTGAAACCCACAGGCGCTCGTCTGCCACCCCCTGTCCTCCCTCACAGGCCCCAGCGCTGCCCCTCCCGGTGGCCGAGCAGTGCGTCCTCTCCCGTCCCCTCTGCCCTGTCCCCACCGTCCCATCCCTGTCCTCACTGTTCCTGGGGGCCACTGCCAGTCTGAGGGCCATCGAGCTCACGTCCCCTCCCCCCTACAGAACCGCCCGTGGCTCCCGGCCTTCCCAGGCTCGAGTTCCTCATCGAGGCCCTGACCTCCTGCCCCTCTGGCCTATGGCTCCAGCACCAATTGGCAGGAGGGATGGGGGGCCCTGCAAGCCCCTGAAGGGGGGTTGGTGGACCACTGGGCACAGGTGCTCACTCAGGCGGACCTCCTGCACTGTAGGGGGAGGGACGGGTTGACAATACAGGACGTCCCCAGGCATGGAGCTGAGCTGGAGCGAAGGCTGCATGCAGGCAGGCTGACCCCAAGGGTCCCGGGCTCCTAGATCAGGGCGGACACCGAGGGTAGGGCTCTAGCTGCGAGCTAGGAGCCCTGGTTCTGCCTGGCCCACTGAGTGACCTGGAGCAGCGGGTCCCCTCCCTGTGCCTCAGTTTCTCCCGACCAAGAGTGAGGAGGTTAGACGCAGCGGGGCTCACACCTGCAGGCGGCGGCCGGAGGTGCCCGGACCAGCACCGGTAACTCTCATGGTCGTGCTCCTGTCTCAATGAGCATCAGAAAAACCAGGGTCGTTAGCACATCCGCTGCAGGCCTGTGGATAGTCATGTGAAGGACGAGTAAAGGGGGCCGAGTGTATGTACAGGAAATACTAGCCTGGCCGGCCGGTGTGGTTCAATAACTGAGCGTTGACCTGTGAACCAGGAGGTCATGGTTCGATTCCCATCAGGGCACAGGCCTGGGTGGCAGGCTCGGTCCCCAGTGGGGGGCATGCAGGAGGCAGCCGGTCCATGACTCTCTCTCCTCATTGATGTTTCCATCTCTCCCTCTCCCTTCCTCTCTGACATCAATAATATATATAATTTCAAAGAAAATATTAGCCGAACGCTAAGTGCCATTGGCTGGGGCAGGAACTCTGGGAGGACCTGCACCGTGTGCTGATTGGGTCCCCATCGAGACCCCCTCTGTCAGCTGCCTCCATCCCGGGCTCCCCATGGGGCCACGGGGCTCAGACCAGACGCCAAGGGGTCCCAACACTGCAGCCTCCTGGTCCCGGTCCAGCTGGGAGCTCCCAGGGGTCACCTCCCAGCCCCCGACACCCACACTGGTGTCGTCAGAGCCACTCAGGCTCCCACACCTGGGGTTTCCCCCACGAGAGACCCCCGTTTTCCTGCCCCGCACACTCACGGGCGCCCCCTCGGCTCCACCCCACACCCTTCCCCTCCCAGGGGCCATCCCTCCTGGACACTCCGCGGGCAGCACCCTGGGGCACCGCGTCCCCACCTGCCCCTGCAGGGGCCAAGGGGGCCAATCAGGAGGCCGGGAGCGGCCCTCTCTCCCCCTCGGGGCGGGTCCCAGATCAGAGGAGCCCCCTGCCCTCCGCCCTCCCCTTCTGGGTGTGTCGCCTCGCGTTTGAAGCTCCGGCAGGTAGCGAGTACCTGGCTCCTGGGCCGCGGGGGACGCGGGGGCAGAGGCTGTGAGGAGCCGGGCCGGCCGGGCGCACGGAGACCTGCCGTCCCCATCCGGAGTCCACAGGCCGAGCGCTGGAGGGGCCGCCCGGAAGGTAACCGCATGCAGTTGGCGGCCGGGACGCGAGGCCGGGACGCATTTGCTGGGGCTCAGTCACCGGGGAGGCTTGGCTCCCAGAGGGAGCCGAGCAGCCCGGCCCCGCAGGCTGGGGAGGGGGTGAGCCGGGCGGAGGCAGACACTGGCCGTGGACCTGCCCATGGACACAGGTGGGTCCGATGCCCCGGAGACTAAAGCAGCTTTTCCAGGCGGACGTCCGCCAGGGATCCCTGGACAGGAGCGGACATGCAGAGGGTGGAGGCCGGAGCAGCTGGGCTGCGTGTGGCTGAGGGAGATGGCTAAGGGCTGCATTGTCCAGGGTGGGGCCACAGCCTCCAGGGTCGACGGCCAGGGTCAGGGCCCAGTCCGTCCCTGAGCGGCTGGGTGACCAAGGCCCTCTGCTGGTCTGGGGGTCCATCCCATTTGCTGCTACAGGCTCAGCACTAGCGTCTGCCCCATGGCCCTGCCCTGGGAGTCACCTGAGCGTAGATGCGTGTCCGGCACGCAGTTGGGACTATACAAGCATCTCCTGGTATTTTTTGTTTTTAAATATATTTTATGGATCTCAGAGAGGAAGGAAGAGGGAGAGAGATAGAAGCATCCATGATGAGAGAGAATCATTGGTGGGCTGCCTCCTGCACGGCCCCCACTGGGGATGGAGCCCACAGGCGGGCATGGACGGGAGTGGGACCCCCGCTGAATCCATTCCAAGATTTCCCTTACCCTGTGCCTTAGAGGCCGAGGAAAGGAAACCAAGCCCGTGGGTGTGGAATTTCCCTGTAGACTTCGCCCAGGACAGGTGTGCCCGTGGGCAGCCCTGGGCGTGGGCGTCAGCGCTGTACCTGGGCCACGCGGGGGCGGCACGGCCGTCTGGGGCCTTTGGTGGCCACACCAGGGTCTCCGCGCCCCTGGGAGCGCTTCCCCAGGCTGCCCCGCCTCGCTGGCAAACTCCGCTCCCCCCAGGCGCCGCCTCAGTGTCCCCCGAAGACCTGGGGACCCCACGGGCAGTTAGAACGCGGAGTTCAAACCTCCACGCCCCCTCCCTCCTCCCCGCGCCCCCCAGGCCTGGACCCCGAATTCCACCCATCTGCTGCCATTGCTCCTCACGGACACACGGTGGCGCTGTTGGCCGCCGGTTCTGCCCAGTCCATTGGCCTGAGAGGACGGACCAGGTCCTGCCAGGCTTTGGGGGGCGGGGGGTCCCACTTCTGAGCTGAGACAAGGGGGCTCCTCGTCAGGTTCCCAGGGGCGCCGCTCCCGGCACTGGACCCCGTCTGATTCCCACGGTCGCCCTCCTAAGGACACCCCCAGGGCACCCGGCGCCTCCCCCACCAGAGCGGACCCTCACCTACAGCGCGGGGCTCGGAACCTGGGACGGACGCCCCACCCACAGGAATCAGCATTTATTTATTTTTAAAAATGTATTTTTTATTGATTTCAGAAAGGAAGGGAGAGGGAGAGAAACATCAATGATGAGAGAGAATCACTGATCGGCTGCCTCCTGCACGACCCCTATTGGGGATCGAGCCCACAACCCGGGCGTGATCGGGAATCGAACCCTGACCGCCGGGCTCATAGGTTGACGCCAACCACTGAGCCATATGGCCAGGCAGCACTGAATTTTCGTAGCAGCTCAACCAGGGGCCCATGCGCCCCCCGGGTGGGAGGCCCTGGAAGGTGCCAGGGGTAAGACGCCTCCCCGCTCCCCAAGGACATGGCACGGCTGGCGCTGTCCCTACGCCAGGCCCGGGCAGGTGTGGGGCAGGTTGTTTCTCCTCCGATTCTCGGGGACCCTCCCCTGGGGGGACGGGGTACTTCCCTCCGTCGGTGGGCGGCACTCGGAGAGGCGTCCAAGGAGGCGACCGCAGGGCCGGGTCCCCTAATCTGAGGTCTCACCTTCAGCAGGCGCCCCGCCCCCCTGACAACACCTGTGACACCCCATTGGAGGGTGGGGTGACCCGGCCGTCATCGCGGGCCTCGCCTAACCCGAGTGTCCGTGTGTCCATCCGTTCCTCTCCTTTAGGACGGTTCTCCGGGACCCTCGGGCGCAGGCCTAGCATCAGCGGTCAGTTCCCGACGCCCCAAGCGGCCTGGGGTCTCCGACGCGCCGCGAGGAGCCAGCGAGGAACCAGGCCGCAGGGTTCGCGCCCTCGGGAGGCGCCCGCGCGGGGCTGCCGGCGGGGCGGGTGCCCATGGCGCGCGGAGGAGGGCGCGGGCCGGAGTCCTGGCCCCGGGCCGGGTCCTAGCCTGTGCGCGCTGAGCCGCCGCCCGGAGGCGCCCCCCTGGTCCGCAGCGATGGCGCCCCTTAGGGGGACCGCGGCAGCCCCGCCACGGAGCGCGGAGAACCCCTAACCAGTCCTGGAACCCCCGAGCGGCTGCTGGCGATGTGACGCGCCCCCGCGGTGGGGACGCGCAGACCCCGAGCGGGGGCGGTTCGGGGAGGGTCCGGCCCTGGGCGCAGCGCCCCGCGGCGCCATGAACCGTGGACCCCAGACCATGAACGGTCACTTCTGCCGGGCGCTGATGGAGCGGGGCCCGACGGCGCCCCCGGGCGGCGGCCTGCAGCTGGGGCCCGCGCCCCCGCCCCGGCCCGCGCCCCTGCCCGCGGAGCCCCCGGGCGCCGTGCCCTTCCTGCTGCTCCCGGGCCCCGCCGCCGCCGCCTACGCCGGCCTGTTCCCCTGCGCGCCCGGGCCCGGCGCCCTGGGCGCCTACGACGGCGCCTTCGAGCCCGCCTTCGTCCACAAGCGCAACGAGCGCGAGCGGCACCGCGTGCGCTGCGTGAACGAGGGCTACGCGCGCCTCCGCGGGCACCTGCCGCGCGCGCTGGCCGAGCGGCGGCTGAGCAAAGTGGAGACGCTGCGCGCCGCCATCCGCTACATCCGGCACCTGCAGGAGCTGCTGCGCGCGCCCGACGGCCCCCCGCGGCCCGAGCCCCCGCGCGACGCCCCGCCGCCCACGGGCGCCCGCCTCCCCGCCTCGCCGGGCCCGGAGCCCGAGGCGTCCAGGCAGTGACTGCGGTGCGCAGGGGCGCGCCGTGCCCAGACCCTCGGAGACGCGCGCTCTCCGCGCCTAGGACCCCTGCGTCCCCGCCACCGCCCGCCTCTCCTCGCCGGCTGAGCGGGTGCGAGGGGCCCACGCGGACTGAGGAGCCCGGAGGAGGGCGCCCTGGACCGTCACCCGGCGACTGGCTCCGCCTCCGCTTCGGCCTCGCGCGTGGAAAGCCGGGGCCCAGCTCCGGGGTGTGCACGGCGCCGCCCTCGCCGCCCTCCGGGTCACAGGCACAGCCCTGCGTCTGCGAGGCCCCAGGAGGCGAGCAGCGCTCCGGTTCGGATGCGCCTGCCCCGCGCGCCACAAGGTGGCCTCCAACACCGCGCCCTCTGGGAGCTGGTCTGCGCGCACGCACACAGACACACACACAGACACACAGACACACAGACACACACAGACACACACACACACACACACACACAGAGACACAGACACAGACACAGACACACACACACACACACACACAGACACACACAGACACACAGACACACACAGACACACACACACACACACACACAGACACAGACACACACACACACACACACACACAGAGACACAGACACACACAGACACACACACACACACACACACACACACAGAGACACAGACACAGACACACACACACACACACACACACACAGACACACAGACACACACAGACACACACACACACACACACACACAGAGACACAGACACAGACACACACACACACAGACACACACAGACACACAGACACACACAGACACACACACACACACACACACACAGAGACACAGACACAGACACACACACACACACACACACACACAGAGACACAGACACAGACACACACAGACACACACACACAGAGACACAGACACAGACACACACACAGACACACAGACCCCCCCACACACACACACACAGACACACACACACACACACACACAGAGACACACACACACACACACACAGAGACACAGACACAGACACAGACACACACACGCACCCCTAAGTGGCGCTCCCTGGCCTCCCTGATGGAGGCCGCCCCGTCCTCCACCCCCAGCGTGGCCTCCTCCTGTCTTCGCTCCCAAGCTGGACCTCTGGCCGTGGCACCGAATGGGCAGATTGGCACCCTTGGCACCGAAGGATGAAATAAAATACGTGTTGAGTTCTGATACCTGGACCACAGTCTGCCCTCGTGTGCCCTGTGTCTCTCTCTCCTTCCCACTCTGTTGTGGCGCTAGCTGTGGGGTGTGGGGTGTGGGGTGCTCTCCACCACCCTTTAGGCTAAGCACATGCCCCCCCAGGGACAGGGCTGGGGGGTGCGGGCAGAGTCCCCCAGAGAAAGCCCTCCACCCTCACACAGTCAGAGGGGAGGGAACATAGCAGACGGCACCTCGGAGTGTGGCAGGGGCTGTGCCCAGGGGGCCTCCACCTGCCTGCAGAGGTTCCCTTCCCCGAGGGGGCGGGGCTGCAGTGGTGGGGGGGCTGTTCCTGGCGCTGAGGGCCCCCCTCACCTTTGCTGGGCAGCGTCATGGGGCTTGGGCCTCAGAGCTCATCTTGGCACGAGGGAGCCAGTTTGTCAGGACAGGGTGTGTGTGTCTGTATCGGGGTCCGCCCTTCCTGAGGTCTCTCCAGCCTTGACCCTCCGTCCAGTCCCCAACTGCCCACCCCGGGCCCTGCCGGCGGCCACCCCACCCCCAGCCGCCCCGGGGCAGCCTAGGGATCCAGGGAGCGGCTGGCTGCGGGCTGGGAGGAGTGACAGCTGCCTGGCTTCAGGGGCTAATTTTACCCCCGGGGAGCGAGAGTAATCCTCCCGCCCCACCCTGCTGGCCGGGGGCAGGCTGGCCCTGCACACTGCGGCCAGTCCCCGCAGCCAGTCCCCACGGCAGGGCGAGGGCACCGGGACGCAGGGAGGAGAGGGCTGCCGGGCGGGGAGCCGGAGAGCCAGGCCGCCGGGAACATGGAGCCGCCGGCCTCCCCCCAGGACGAGGGCCAGAGGAAGAAGCAGCCCAAGAAGCCGGCCCCCGAGGTCCTGCCCCGGCCGCCCCGGGCTCTGCTGTGCCTGACGCTGGAGAACCCGCTGCGGAAGGCCTGCATCAGCGTCGTCGAGTGGAAGTATCCGCGCGCAGGGCAGCCACGCGTGTGCGACGTGGGCAGGGAGGGCGGCCATGCGTGTGCGACGCGGGCAAGGGAGGGCAGTCACGGACCACACGCGGGGGCCGGGAGACGGGGACTTGGAGA
The DNA here is from genome assembly GCA_036010255.1 of Myotis pilosus. Classification (NCBI taxonomy): domain Eukaryota; kingdom Metazoa; phylum Chordata; class Mammalia; order Chiroptera; family Vespertilionidae; genus Myotis; species Myotis pilosus. Next base: position 825,150 of record JASKON010000027.1, read on the forward strand.
CCGGGTGGCTGTTCCGGGGGAGCCGCCCGGAAGGAAGGCCTGGAGGGGGGCAGGGGAGGAAGATCTGGGGGGCGCCTGGTGATGCTGCCTGGCCGTCTGTGGCCTCTGGCTGTTGTCCACAGCGTCCCGGGGCTCCCCTCAGGTTTCTGAAGCAGCAGGGATGGGGGAGCGAGGATGGGGGAGAGTAGAGTGGGGGGGGGGCCTGCAAGGAAACCTTCCCCTTGATGGGAGGGGTGAGAGAGAGAGAGAGAGAGAGAGGAGCTGAGCAGGAGCCGCTGTTGGGGGTGGGGGGAGCGGGGACCGGGCGGCCAGGCGGCCAGGCGCAGGGCACACCCCACCTGGACCCGGGGGGCTGGAGGCCCCTCTTGTGTGGCATGGGCCCTGGGAGGAAGAGCGAGGGGTGTCTGGGTTACTTGGGGGAGGGGGGGAGGGAGGAGGCCGGCGGAGGACTGTCAGGGAGGGTCGGGAATAGTTTAGATTTTTCTAAAGGGTCTGGGAGCCGGGCTCCGGCCAGCTGTCCCCGGGAGGAAGGGCGAAGAGACAGACACGGAAAATGTGGACCCAGGTTGGAATCGTTCGGGGTCAGAGCCAGCCCTGCCCCCACGGCTGCTCGAACCCCATCCAGTCCCCCGGGCCGGGCCGACCGCCCTGCCTCTGGGGTCTGGTCTGGTCTGGTCTGGGGTGGGATCTCCTCCGTCCTGGGGAGCGGGGGGGGGGGGCTCTCTCCCTGCTCTGCACCTGCAGCCCCTGGGGAACGGGGTGGCCAACCAAGGCGGCTACACATCCCTCCCACCCTCTCCCTCCCTCTTTCTCTTTTTAAAATATATTTTTATTGACTTTTTTTAGAGAAAGAGGAAGGGAGAGGAATAGAGAGAGAGAAACATCCATGATGAGAGAGAACCACTGATCGGCTGCCTCCTGCACGCCCCCCACTGGGGATGGAGCCCGCAACCCGGGCCTGAGCCCTGATGGGAATGGAACCGTGACCTCCTGGTTCATAGGTCAACGCCAACCACTGAGCCACGCTGGCGGGCCCTCCCTCGCTCTCTTCCCTCAGCAACCCGCCCTGGCCCGGCCTGGGCTGCCTCTGGGAGACAGTTATTCAGGGGGGCGTGTCTGGGGGGATGCGGGGATCTGGGGGTGCTGGTCCAGGGGCTGGTCAGCCCCTCCTTCCTCAGGCTCTGAGGTTTGGGTGTCGCCTGCCCACCACCCCCTTTCCTGGTGGGGCTCTGCAGGCACCTGGCCTGTCCCCCACCCGCCCCATTTCTCCGAGGGAGCCCCTCCCCCGTGGTCTGGCCAGAATCTCAGAAATTCATGGCTCCGGGGAGTGGGCAGGTGGGGTTGGGGGGCAGATGCTAAGACGCCCTAAAAGCTGAGGCTCCTGGGCCAGAACCGGACCTCGCGGCCCCAGAGCTGTGAGTGAGCTCCCTGCTCCCGGGAGAGCGGGGACCAGGCCTCCCTCCACCTGCGGGGGGGACGGGGTTGCAGCGGGGCCTTACAGCCTCCTCTAGGCTGACCCTCGGCGCCCTCTGACCCTTCACCCTGCACACCCGCGCCTCCCTCGGGGCTCTCCTTAACCCGGGCCCCCAGACCCTTCGAGACCATCATCTTACTGACCATCTTCGCCAACTGCGTGGCCCTGGCCGTGTACCTGCCGATGCCCGAGGATGACAACAACTCGCTGAACGTCGGCCTGGTGAGCGGCCCTCCCTCCAACCCCCGCCCCGGGCCTGCGCCGGGCTGGGGCCCCCTCTCCCAGATGGGCTGCGTGCCTGGGACCCCCAAGGCTAGGGAACCCCAAACCACCTGCAGGCCTTCTCTCCTTGATTTGATAACATTGCCCCCTGCCCTCCAGGGGGCGCACTGGGCCAGCACCTCCCAGCACAGCCCCGCAGAGAAGTCCCATTTCACAGATGCAGAAACTGAGGCTCAGGGGCTCAGCCAGTGCCGCGCGCCCGTGTCCCTTCCTGGTTAGAATCGAGAGAGTCCTTTCCCACCGAGGACGGGCAGCAGAGGGCCTTTTGGGGTTCTGCACCCCTTTATCCTTGCCCCGTCTGTAACACGTGATAGAACCACGGACACGCAGCTGGAGGGACCGTCCGAATCGGGGCCCCGCCTCCCCCTCCACTCTGGATTAGGGGAGAGAAAACAGGCTTACCTTGAAGGACATACCCACAGCCAGACGCATACAAATACTTTTTAAAAAAATATATTTTATTGATTTTTTACAGAGAGGAAGGGAGAGGGACAGAAAGTTAGAAACATCGATGAGAGAGAAACATCGATCAGCTGCCTCCTGCACACCCCCCACTGGGGATGTGCCCGCAACCCAGGTACATGCCCTTGACCGGATCGAACCTGGGACCCTTCAGTCCGCAGGCCGATGCTCTAGCCACTGAGCCACACCGGTCAGGGCGCATACAAATACTTTTAAAAAATACATATTTTTTAATTGATTTCAGAGAGGAAGGGAGAGAGAGAGTGAGAGAGAGAGAAACATCAATAATGAGAGAGAATCGTGGATCGGCTGCCTCCTGCACGCCCCCTACTGAGGATCAAGCCCACAACCGGGCCTGTGCCCTTGACCCGGAATTGAACCCTGACCTCCTGGCTCATAGGTCGATGCTCCGCCCCTGGGCCACGCCAGCCGGGCTGGGTGAGTTTTGCTAACGGTGGTCAAGTGGTCCTGGTGCTGCCCGGTGGTGGCTACTGGGACCTGAGGCCCCCCCCGGGGCCGCACCGTGGCCTCCAGCCCCCGGACCGTCCTGGGCTCAGGTTGCTGCACAGCCTGGGAGAGGCTGCGGCCGGGCCTCTGGCATCCAGGCCGGCGCCTTTTTATAGGGTCAGGAATGTGCCAAGGCGGCTGGGCTCACCTCAGAGGGCGAAGCGCTGGCCTCAAGGGGCACAGGCGGGGGGCTGGGCCGCCCCACAAGAGTCCTGGTGAGATGGCCGGAGACCCCACCTCTAGACTGCCCGCCCCCCCAGAGACACCCAGTGCTTGTCCCACCCCCACCCCTCCCCCACTGAGCGTGGACGGACACCCCAGCACCCTGCCCAGCTGTGCCCTCCCCACCTCCGCGCTCCCCTCCTACGGCAGCTTCCCCCACCCCCGCCCCTCCCCCGGGCCTCTGTCCCCCCATCTGTGGTCAGGACCCCAGTGTCCACCTCCAGGCGGTGCTGCCCCCGAGCGCCCACTCCTGTCCAGCCTGACTGTGCTCAGAGGGGCTCTGGAAAGCTGCCCCTTTTTGCTCCTCCGTCTGCCCAGCACCCCCACCCAAGGTCCCCAGCCCAGGCCTGGGGTGAGGTGGGGGCAGGAGGCAGGGCTCACAGCTCAGGCCTTGGTTTTGGAGCCGGAGCTCATCGGGCTAAATATAGCCGCTTCCCTCATCCCCAGCGGCTCATCTTCCAAACCTGGAGACCCAGGCGGGGCCGGACACCTGTGGGCGGTGCGGCCAGGGCAGCAGGCTCACCCCACCCCGTCCAGGGAACGGCTCTGAAGAGCATGTCGGGGGGATTCTGGGACCGTGTTCCCCCCCACCACCTTTTTTTTTGTTAACAAAGTTCTGTATATTCTTTCATTATTATTAATATATTTGTATTGATTTCAGAGAGAGGAAGGGAGAGGGAGAAGGAGAGGGAGAGAGAGTGGAACATGGATGGTGAGAATCATGGACCGGCCGCCTCCTGCACGCCCCCCACTGGGGACGGAGCCCGAAACCTGGGCCTGTACCCCGACCGGGAATCGAACCCTGGCCTCCTGGGTCACAGGTCCATGCTCACCCACGGAGCCACGCTGTATGTGGTCAACCACATAGTGAACTCACCCCTCACCCTGGCAGAGCCAGACCAACGGGTTTCACCGGCCGTCTAGGGCCCGCAGGCCGGACGTTCCCCACCCCCGGCCCCAGACGACTCACTTATTCACGCAATTCTGGGCTCCGGCAGAAGAAGAATAAAAAATAAATAAAATTTTAAAAAACGAACAGTCCCCACACTTCACAGAGTTGATCGCTCAGTGGGTGGGAGTGATGGCCAACGGGATAGAAACGGGCCTGGTGGTTTATTTCAGCGAGGGGCCCACGCGAACTGAGGGGGGAAGAGACGTGAATGTGAGGGAGGCCTGGGGAGGGGCCGGCCCGGCCTGTGTGTGGCCGGGAGGTGGGGGCGGACAAGGGAATTCAGGCAGGTGCCCAGGTCCCGAGGCCGCTGGGAACAGTGTGCCTGGGGAGGGAAGGGCCGCGTGCGCTGGGGACGCTCAGAGGACGGACGGCCGCTCTCGCCCCCACAGGAGAAGCTGGAGTACTTCTTCCTCATCGTCTTCTCCATCGAGGCCGCCATGAAGATCATCGCCTACGGCTTCCTCTTCCACCCGGACGCCTACCTGCGCAGCGGCTGGAACGCGCTGGACTTCATCATTGTCTTCCTGGGGTGAGGCCTGGTGGGGGCAGGGGGGCAGTGGAGGGGGGAGGTCCAAGGGGCCAGCGCCCCAGAGGCAGGACAGACCCCCCAGCTCTGGGCCAGGCAGCAGCCTGTGGGGGGGAGGGAACACCCCTCGCCATCCAGCCTCTGCCTGGAGCCCCAGACACACGCACCCAGAATGAGGGCGTCAGAGACAGGCCCCCAAGAGAGCGCTGTCCCCGCACGGTGGGTCCCGGGGGGCTCAGCTGTCCCCCGCACAGTGGGTCCCGGGGGCTCGGCTGTCCCTGCACAGTGGGTCCCGGGGGGCTCGGCTGTCCCCCGCACAGTGGGTCCCGGGGGGCTCGGCTGTCCCCCGCACAGTGGGTCGAGGGTTTGGCGTCCAAAGCAGGTTTCCTAAGGGAGGACTTGGGTGGATTTCAAAGCCTATTGGACTGTGAAGTCTGACCACAGAGAGAGAGACGAGGAGGCCAGGGAAGGGAGGGACAGGCCCAGCCCCAGCTGGTGTGGTTCAGTGGTTGGAGCATCTGCCCACGGACTGAAGGGTCCCGGGTTCGATTCTGGCCAAGGTCACGCACCTGGGTTGCAGGCTCCATCCCAGCCCCGGTCAGGGCTCATGCAGGAGGCAACCAATGGATGTGTCTCTCTCACATGATGTTCCTCTCTCCCCCCGACTCCCCCTCCATGTTACATTAGGAGTCAGCGTCAGCCGTGGGCAAACCGTACCTGCCCCTGAGCACAGAGGGGGCGCCCAGGGTCCCCAGCACTGGGCCTGCGCTCACGTGACCCCCCCCCCCCCCGCAGGGTCTTCACGGTGATCCTGGAGCAGGTCAACCTCATCCAGAGCAACACCACGCCCCTGAGCAGCAAGGGCGCCGGCCTGGACGTCAAGGCGCTCCGAGCCTTCCGCGTGCTGCGCCCGCTCCGGCTGGTGTCGGGCGTGCCCAGTGGGTGGCCCCGTCTCCCCACACCCCCTCCTGCTCCCCAGCCTGCGCCCTGGCCCCGTTCCGGGTCCTCCTCCTGCCTGGGTGTCCCAGAGGGTTCCCGGGGTGTGGAGAGCCGAGCGGGAGGCGACCGCGGGGGGCTGACCCTCGTTCTGGGTGCCCCCCCCCAGGCCTGCAGGTGGTGCTCAACTCCATCTTCAAGGCCATGCTGCCGCTGTTCCACATCGCCCTGCTCGTGCTCTTCATGGTCATCATCTATGCCATCATCGGCCTCGAGCTCTTCAAGGGCAAGATGCACAAGACCTGCTACTACATCGGCACCGGTGAGGCCCGGGCGGGCGGGCGGGGCGGGCGCTGGGCGAGGTCCCGGGACAACTCAGGGGGAGCCGTCGCCATGAAGACGCCACAGGAACCCGGGCGGCGTGGCTCAGTGGGTGAGCATCGACCTAGGAAGCAGGAGATCACGGTTCGATTCCCGGTCGGGGCACAGGCCCAGGTTGCGGGCTCCATCCCCAGTGGGGGGCGTGCAGGAGGCAGCCGATCCATGATTCCCTCTCATCATGGATGCCTCTCTCTCCCTCTCTGAAATCAGTAAAAATATATTTGAAAAAGAATAAAAAGAAGCCACAAGAGTGAGGTTGCATTTCCTAGGGAATCGCCCACAACGGAAGGCATTGTTCCCATTTCACAGGGCGGGAAACTGAGGCTGGGAGAGGTTCGGTCACTTGCCCACGGTTACAGAGCCTGTGAGCAATAGGTCTGAGGGCTCAGGTCCCCTGTCAGCCTGGGGAACCAGGGCCTAGAGGAAGGACAGCCCGGCCGGGGCCCGTGACCACGGGTCTCGGTTCTGGGGAGCGACCCCCATCCCTGTGCAGGAACGGAGATAAGACATCCCGTGGGCCGGGAATCGAACCGCAGCCTCCAGGTTCATAGGTCGACGCTCAACCCCTGGGCCTCGCCGGCCGGGCCGTGACAAGATCATTTTCACAACTTTTCTCCCCGCCTCGTCCACGGCCTCCCGCCGTCCGGGGCTGCGGCCTGCAGACATCGTGGCCACGGAGGAGAACGAGAAGCCGGCGCCCTGCGCCCGGACGGGTTCCGGCCGCCCCTGCACCATCAACGGCAGCGAGTGCCGCGGCGGCTGGCCGGGGCCCAACCACGGCATCACCCACTTCGACAACTTCGGCTTCTCCATGCTCACCGTGTACCAGTGCATCACCATGGAGGGCTGGACCGACGTCCTGTACTGGGTGCGTGGCCCCCGCCCCCCAGCACCCCGCGTTCTCCCCCCTTCATACGGGGCCGCGGGGTGGGCAGGCGTGTCCTGCTCCCTCACCCTTTCCTGTGAAACCCGTGCAGGGGCGCGGCCCTGGCCCCCAGGTGTGTCTAGCGCCCGGGGAAGCCCCTTGCAGGATGTGAGAGGAGGAGAGGGGGCAGCCGGGCACTTCCCAGCTGGTCCCTGCACCCTGCCGGTGACCCCCCTCCCCGCCCTGGGAGGCCCTTCATCTCCCCGGTCCAGGTTTTCAGGAGAGAGCAGGCCCCCTCCCGCGCCCCGGACGGCCCCCCTCCCGGTGCCCAGGGTTGGTGGGCTGGGCCACTCAGGCAGGGGGCCCTAGGCCGCAGGTCAGGCGGTGAGACCCCGCCTTCGTCCCACCAGGTCAACGATGCCATCGGGAACGAGTGGCCCTGGATCTACTTCGTCACCCTCATCCTACTGGGCTCCTTCTTCATCCTCAACCTGGTGCTGGGTGTGCTGAGCGGGTGAGGAGGGGGCAGGGGGAGGGGGAGGGGACAGAGGGGGAGGGGAGGGGGAGGGAGAGAGAAGGGGGAGGGGGAAGAAGGAGGGAGGAGGGAAAGGAGGAAGGAGGAGGAGGAGGAGGAGGAAGGCAGAATGGAGGGGGAGGGGAGGGGAGGGGGAAGGGAGGGGAGGAGGCAAAGGAGGAGGGAGGATGGAGGAGGAGGAAGGGGGATTACGAAGACGGTGGAGGGGGAGGGGGAGCAGGACCAGGACAGGGAGACATGCATCAGAACCTCCGCTCATGCCCGCGTCCCCTTGAGCCAGGAGCATGTTCCCTGGTCAGCGAGGAAGAGGCAGGAGGCGCAGGCGGGGGCCCATCCTGTTTCATTCCTCTCCCGCCCCTGGAGCCCCTCCATCCTGTGCCTCCGTCTCTCACGCCCACCCCCTGGCCCCCCATGCCCCGGCCCCCCACCCTGGAGGAGCTGGGGCTCAGCACCAGGTGTCAGGGTGGCTGGGGCTCAGCCCAGACTCTGGGGCCAGCGGGTCCCGTTCGGATCCTGTGCTCCCACCTCCTGGCTGCGTGACCTATGACCTGACCACTCTGTGCCTGGGGGTCCACCCTCCTCCCCCTCCTCCCCTCTTCTCCACCCTCTTCTGCTCTTCCCCCCTCCCCCCGTCCTCCCCCCTCCCCCCTCCCTCCTCCCCCTCCCCTGCAGGGAGTTCACCAAGGAGCGTGAGAAGGCCAAGTCCAGGGGAACCTTCCAGAAGCTGCGGGAGAAGCAGCAGCTGGAGGAGGACCTCCGGGGCTACATGAGCTGGATCACGCAGGGCGAGGTCATGGACGTGGACGACCTGAGAGAAGGTGCGAGCCCAAGGCCATGGTCACAGGCCCCTCCCCAGCTGCCCTCCCAGGGTCACCACCTCCCTGACCCCCCCATCTCCTCCACACACACACCTGGGCGGCCATGGAGCAGGTGGAGCCGCTTTGCAGAGAAGGAAACCACGGCCGAGAGGGCTTGGGACTGGCCTAAAGCCTCGCGGCTCCCGGGGCCCCTCCTGGGGTCCGAGGTACCACACGCAGGTCCTCATGGCCCCTTCCCTCTGGGGTCCCCGGGAACCCGCCCTCGGGAAAGCAGAGAGAGCCCGGCCCCCGCGGGCCCTGTCCAGGCGTCTGGGTCCGTGGGCCCTTCTAGGTGTGTCCAGCCCCAGGGGCCCAGCAAGCCGGCCACGGGGCCTCTCTCGTCCCCAGGGAAGCTGTCCTTGGAGGAAGGCGGCTCGGACACTGAGAGCCTGTATGAGATCGAGGGCTTGAACAAGATCATCCAGTTCGTGTGAGTGTCCGCCCACCGCCCGGGTCCTCCCTGCCCCAGGCTCCTCCCAGCCCCTGGTGTGGACATTTAGTGTCATGGTTCGGACACTCAGCTACATAGATCCAATCAAGCCCTCCAGTTGGGGCCACACGCCAACAGGGCCCCGGGGCACAGTTTGGCGGGAGTGTGAACACTTTTCTGCTGGCAGATCCCCCCAAAGGACTCACTGGGTCACACGGTGTGCAGGTTTTAAACCTTGGTAAACGCTGCCAAGCTGCCCTCCCTAAAGCCGGCACCTGCTGCCCCAGGGCCTGTCCACAGCCCTCCCAGGGCCGACACCGCTGGCTCGTGACGGGAGTGCTTTCGTGGCGGGCAGAGCAGAGCGGGCAGCGCGGGCCTCGCTGGACTTGACACTGATCGTGGGGCTCTGTGCCCGGCACTGTGGGTACCTCTGCTTCTCTCTGAGGTCGGCACCGTCATCACAGGCCTTTGAAAGAGGGAGGACCCGCGAGTAAGAGGAGAGATTGCACACCAGCGGGCCTGGCTCCGTGGTTGAGCGTTGACCTATGAACCAGGAGGTCACATGCCCGGGGCTGCGGGCTTGATCCCCAGTGTGTGTGTGTGTGGGGGGGGCGTGCAGGAGGCATGATTCTCTCTCATTGATGTTTCTCTCTCCCTCTCCCGTCCTCCCTGAAATCAATACAAATATATATTTTTAAAAAGACCTGAGATTGTAGGACAGCCGGCTCCACCACTCACATGACTACAGGGAGGGGTGGTCAGACCCAGTGTGGCCAGGGGCGGCCGGGAAGGTGGGGCTTGGGTAAAGCGGCCTTCCTCTGCTGTCTCCCCCAACTCCCCCCCCCCAGCCGACACTGGAGGCAGTGGAACCGGATCTTCCGCTGGAAATGCCACGACCTGGTCAAGTCCCGGGCCTTCTACTGGCTGGTGATCCTGATCGTGGCCCTCAACACCCTGTCCATCGCCTCTGAGCACCACAACCAGCCGCCGTGGCTGACCCACCTGCAAGGTGAGAGTCCCACCTGCTCACCCACCTGCAGGGTGAGACTCCCACCTGCTCACCTACCTGCTCACCCACCTGCAGGGTGAGACTCCCACCTGCTCACCCACCTGAATGGTGAGACTCCCACCTGTTCACCCACCTGCTCACCCACCTGCAGGGTGAGACTCCCACCTGCTCACCCACCTGCTCACCCACCTGCAGGGTGAGACTCCCACCTGCTCACCCACCTGAATGGTGAGACTCCCACCTGTTCACCCACCTGCTCACCCACCTGCAGGGTGAGACTCCCACCTGCTCATCCACCTGCTCACCCACCTGCAGGGTGAGAGTCCCACCTGCTCACCCACCTGCTCACCCACCTGCTCACCCACCTGCAGGGTGAGGCCGGCCGGGAAAAGGCCAGACAGGGCCGATGGCCACAGCCAGCCAGGGGTTGGTGCCTTGGGCTTTGCATAAGAGATCCATGAGGTCCATGATCCATGAGGTCCATGAGATGCACTAATTGGCCGCCTCCTGCACGCCCCACACTGGGGATGGAGCCTGCAACCCGGGCCTGTGCCCTGACCGGGAATCGAACCCTGACCTCCTGGTTCATAGGTTGACACAACCCCTGAGCCACGCGGCCGGGCTGGGTCAGTGTTCGTCCAATGGGCAAAAACGCCCCCGGGCGCCCCTGGGTGTTGGGGGGAGGGCTCCCCCAGGCAGAGGCTCGGGTGGGCGGGGACGGAGGGCGAGGCTGAGCCCGCACTGTGACCCCCAGACGTCGCCAACCGGGTGCTGCTGTCCCTCTTCACCCTGGAGATGCTGCTGAAGATGTACGGGCTGGGCCTGCGGCAGTACTTCATGTCCGTCTTCAACCGTTTCGACTGCTTCGTGGTGTGCAGCGGGCTCCTGGAGGTCCTGCTGGTGGAGTCGGGCGCTATGACGCCCCTGGGCATCTCCGTGCTGCGCTGCATCCGCCTCCTGCGGCTCTTCAAGGTCACCAAGTGAGCGGGCGCCAGCCAGCGGGCAGGGCTCATGCCCTGACCGGGAATCGAACCCTGACCTCCTGGTTCATCCCCCAGCTCATCCCCTCCCCCCCACCCCCCTTACCCCCCCACCCCCTGTCCAGGTCCTGCAAGCTCACACAAAACCACCCCCAGCTCTGGGCCTCAGTCCTCCCTTTTTATTTTTATTATTATTTCTTAAGTCCTCACCAAGGATGGTTTCCCCATTGATTTCTAGAGAGGCTGGAAGGGAGGGAGCAGTGGGGGAGAGAGAGAGAGAGAGAGAGAGACATGCTGGGAAGGAAGGGAAGAATGGCGGGGGGGGGGGGCACCACAAATCCAGGGCCTCCGCCTCCAGGCAGCCCTCCCCCCTGCCTGCCCCCAGCCCTGAGCCTTCCTTCCCCCAGACCCCACGCACACCTGTGAGCGGGGCTGCCCGGCTCCACCCCGCGCCCACCCCGCGCCCACCCCGCGCCCACCCCCGCGCCTACCCCCGCACCCACCCCGCACCCACCCCCGGCAGGTACTGGACGTCGCTGAGCAACCTGGTGGCCTCGCTGCTGAACTCCATCCGCTCCATCGCCTCGCTGCTGCTGCTGCTCTTCCTCTTCATCGTCATCTTCGCGCTGCTGGGCATGCAGCTCTTCGGGGGCCGCTACGACTTCGAGGACACGGAGGTTCGGCGCAGCAACTTCGACAGCTTCCCGCAGGCCCTCATCAGCGTCTTCCAGGTGGGCCACCCGTGCGCTTCCTGTCCCTCCGCCTGCGGGCCGGACAGAGGGGGACGCCTCCTCCGGGGAGCCCTCCCAGATCTGTGGGTTGGGGCTCGAGGTCCCTCTGCCGGCTCCCTGGGCCGCTGCGCCGCTCTCGGGCGGCGTGTCTGTCTCCTCCACGCTCCGGGGCTGGGAGCCCTGCCCAGCTTGTGCCACGGGCCTGTCCCCGGTGCTGGGCACGTGCCAGCGCACCGTGGGATGGCAGTTTATATGAATGAGTGGCGTCGGGGTGGGCTGGGCGTCCAGGCGCCTGCTCTCTCTCCCAGGTGCCTCTGAGCACAAAGCTGGGCAGGGTGAGCCCGCCCCCCCTAAGGCCAGTCTCCCCTGGGAAGCTCACACCAGCTCTCTCTCGGGAGGCGGGGCCTGGGAGCCCCCTCAGAGGCCCCCACGGAGGCCCCTCCATCCCACGTGCCCCCTCCCCCCCCTCCCGCCCAGGTCCTGACAGGGGAGGACTGGAACTCCGTGATGTACAACGGCATCATGGCCTACGGGGGGCCCTCCTACCCCGGGGTGCTCGTGTGCATCTACTTCATCATCCTCTTCGTCTGCGGCAACTGTATCCGCGCCCCCCCCCCCCCAGCAGGTGCAGGGACCGGCTCAGGGAGGGGCTGGGAGAGCTGGGGAGAGCCGGGGGAGAGCCGGGGGGGAGCCAGGAGAGCCGGGGGGAGAGCCAGGGGAGAGCTGGGGGAGAGCCGGGGGGGGGGAGCCAGGAGAGCCGGGGGGAGAGCCAGGGGAGAGCTGGGGGAGAGCCGGGGAGAGCCGGGGAGAGCCAGGTGACTGGGTACGGGTGGAGGACAGCATCCCCGGAGGCTGGCGAGCCTGGAGCAGGGAGGAGGAAGGGCAGGGCTTGGCGAGGAGCCATGAGATGGTGGGTCAGGCAGGTGCGAAGGCGGAGGCGGCGGGTGGGGCCGGGGCCCCGGGGCCAGGTGAGCCAGAGGACAGTGCAGGCGGGGAGGGGGTGGGGACCCGGGAGACAGGGCCGGAGCGCAGGGCCGGTGCCTGCGGCACAGAATGTGATGTCCTGAGCAAGGGAGGGCGGGCACCCCAGTCCCTGAGCTCCTGGGGGCCAGGCAGGGTCTCCCCTGAGGGCCTCGGGCGCCCCACCTGCCCGGCGTGAGGGCTGGGTCAGTTCCGGGCGGGAGCTGATGGTGCCCAGGGCCGCGTGGGTTCAGGCCGCTCCGGGAGGATGCTGGCCGTGTCCCTGTGCCCCAGCCCTCCCGTGGAGGGGCCCTGACCGGAGGAGGGTCTCCATGGCCCCCCAGGGAGGGCAGGGCAGCTCCGGCCCCTCCCCCACACGCCAGGCTCCTTAGCGGCGGCGCTCAGACATCCTGCTCAACGTCTTCCTGGCCATCGCCGTGGACAACCTGGCCGAGGCCGGCAGCCTGACCTCCGCCCAGAAGGCCAAGGCCGAGGAGCGGAAGCGCAGGAAGATGTCCAAGTGAGAGCGGCCTCCTGCACGGGGACCTGCAGGGCTCGGGGGGGGGGGGCAGGCAGTTCCCTGGGGCCCAATCCACTGGGGCCAGGACATGCCATCCTGGCAGTGCCCATAGCCCGTCCCCCCTAGTGGCCGGCGCTGCCCCGACCCCACAGGCCCCCTGAGCCCTTGGTGCGGGTCCCCCAGGGCATCTCCAGGCTGGGCAGACCCCTGAGAACGTTCTAGTGGGGCCTCCGTGTCCGGCTCTCTGTCCTCCCACCAGGGGTCTCCCAGGCCGGCCCGAGGAGGAGAAGGCGGCTGTGGCCAAGAAGCCGGACCAGAAGCCCAAGGGCGAGGGCATCCCGACCACGGCCAAGGTGAGCTGGGCCCCAGGGGTTCCCGAGATTGGTGATGGTGGGAGGCAGGGGTGCTGGACTCTGGAAGTCCCCTGGTTCCCCCCGAGCCTGGGGGTGCTGGGGGGGGGAGGTAGAGAGAGGCTCTCAGCCAGGCGGGGGCACCGCCCTCCACTCCATTGGGGACAGCGCCCACAGGAGCAGGACCTTCGTCCTGAGACGTACAGTCGCCCAGCCCGGCCGGTGTGGCTCAGTGGTTGAGCATCGACCTAGGAGCCAGGAGGTCAGGGTTGGATTCCCGGTCAGGGCACAGGCCTGGGTTGTGGGCTCCATCCCCAGTGTGGGGCGTGCAGGAGGCAGCCGATCCATGATTCTCTCTCATCATGGGTGTTTCCCTCTCCCTTCCTCTCGGAAATCAATACAAATATATTTAAAACATAAAAAGGGAACAGCGTCGTGTCCCAGGCAGCAGGGAGAGCTAGTGGGCAGAGTGGACACCGGCCCTGCCCCCAGGGAACGTCTCCCCCCCCCCCCCCCCCCCCGTGAGGCAACTGCCGGTCTCCGCTCATCACCATCCTCTTCCTTGTGCCCCTTCGGCAGCTGAAGGTCGATGAGTTCGAGTCCAACGTCAATGAGGTGAAGGACCCCTACCCCTCGGCTGACTTCCCAGGTGAGTGGCCCGGCTTCGTGCGCCCCCTCCCCCAGGCCCCTCCCCCACCCCCCGGGCCATGAGCCTCCGGGACAGAGGGTGCCACCGCGAGGCTCCTGGGCCTCTCCCTCCCCACAGGGGACGATGAGGAAGATGAGCCCGAGATCCCAGCAAGCCCGCGCCCGCGGCCCCTGGCCGAGCTGCAGCTGAAAGAGAAGGCGGTGCCCATCCCGGAAGCCAGCTCCTTCTTCATCTTCAGCCCCACCAACAAGTGGGTGGCCCCTCGCTGCTGCGTTGGGGGGCTGGGGCTGGGGGCGGGGGGGGCCGTGCAGGCTCTGAGGGGGGCTGCCTCCTACTCTGGGAAGATGGTGATGATGGTGGTGGTGATGGTGGTGGTGGTGGTGATGGTGGTGATGATGGTGCAGTTGCACTGGGAGAACCTCATTCCTTGAGCTGAAGGCCTTGTGCCCCGTCTAACACGCCAGCATCCCTGGGGGTGGAGGGGGACGGAGTACTGGCCCCTATGGGACTGGCTACAGTGGCTCCTTTCTGAGAGTAATTTTATTTACTTTTAATTTTTTTGAAATAGATTTTTATTGATGTCAGAGAGGAAGGGAGAGTGAGAAAGAGAAACATCCATGACAAGAGAGAATCATGGACCGGCTGCCTCCTGCACGCCCCCCACTGGGGGAATCGAGCCGGCAACCCGGGCATGTGTCCTGACCGGGAATCGAACCGTGACCTCCTGGTTCATGGATCGCGGCTCAACCACTGAGCCACACCGGCCAGGTCCCAACTTCACGCCTTTAACAACACACAGACTATAGTTTTCAAAGAGTTCCCTCCGCCTGCCTCCGGGATGGAGACGGGCCTGTCCCCTTCTTTGGGGGGAAGCTGTAGGTGGTGGAGTCCTGGGGAGGAGAGGGTGATGGGAGGGGCGGGGTGGGGAGATGGAGCTGAGGCTGCTGGGACAGACTGGTGGCAGGGCCGCTGCATGGCCAGCCAGAGGGCCGCCCAGATGCCCACTATTCTCCCCTGACCGGGAGGGAGTGAGCCAGTGCCCCCTGCAGGACAGAGGCGGCCGGGGAGGCCCGAGTGCCCAGGAGCTCAGTTCCCCGGACCCTCCCGTCCCCACAGGTTCCGCGTTCTCTGTCATCGCATCGTCAACGCCACCTGGTTCACCAACTTCATCCTGCTCTTCATCATGCTCAGCAGCGCCGCCCTGGCCGCCGAGGACCCCATCCAGGCCGAGTCCATGAGGAACCAGGTGAGGGCGGCTCAGCACCGCCCCCCCCCAGACCTCAGGCTCCGCACGCCTCACTCCGTGATCATGTCAGCGGCATCCTCTATGTGGCTCTCAGAGCTCTCAGAGTCTAAGTCCCTGGAGGGCCAAGACGCCCAGTCCACTCCTTCTCAACAGCTGTCACAGCGTGGGGCACAGACGGGCTCTTGTTGCTTGGGTTTAATGATGACGGTGATGGTGATGGTGATGGTGGTGATGATGGTGATGATGATGGTGATGATGTTGGTGATGATGATGGTGATGATGTTGGTGATGATGTTGGTGATAGTGATGGTGATGATGGTGATGATGGTGGTGGTGATGATGGTGATGATGGTGGTGGTGATGATGGTGATGATGGTGATGGTGGTGATGGTGGTGGTGATTATGGTGATGATTATGGCGGTGATTATGGTGGTGATGATGGTGGTGATGATGGGGATGATGATGGTGGTGATGGTGATGGTGGTGGTGATGGTGATGGTGATGGTGATGGTGATGGTGATGATGGTGGTGATGGTGATGGTGGTGGTGATGGTGATGGTGATGGTGGTGGTGATGGTGATGGTGATGGTGATGGTGATGGTGGTGGTGATGGTGATGGTGATGATGACAGTGATGATGGTGGTGGTTATGATGGTGATGATGGTGGTGATGATGATTGTGGTGGTGGTGATGATGGTGGTGATGGTGGTGATGGTGATAATGATGGTGGTGATGGTAGTAATGATGGTGATGATGATGGTGGTGATGGTGATGATGATGGTGGTGATGGTGGTGGTGCTGGTGATGATGATGGTGGTGAGGGTGATGATGGTGGTGATGGTGATGATGATGGTGGTGGTGCTGGTCATGGTGATGGTGATTATAATGATATCATTGCCCTTCCTCTCACTGACTTCCTCTCCCCGCCCTGCCCCCAGATCCTCGGGTATTTTGACATCGCCTTCACCTCTGTCTTCACTGTGGAGATTGTCCTCAAGGTGAGTGAAGGCTCCGGGGTGGCTTCCACTTGCGCCGGGGACCCCGACCTGCTGTGGCTGTCACTGACTCAGCACTCACCCCAGGGCCGGGGGCAGGGGTGAGGGAAAAGCAAGAGGTGGGGAGAGGTGGGGACAGGGCAGAACCCGGGAGAGCAGATGGGGGCTCAGCTCACAGCCCGGGGTGAGGCCCCACCTCGGGGGCACAGGCCCGTCGCAGCTCATCCCAGCCAGGGTGCTGCTTGTCTCCCCAGATGACCACCTACGGCGCCTTCCTGCACAAGGGCTCCTTCTGCCGCAACTACTTCAACATCCTGGACCTGCTGGTGGTGGCCGTGTCCCTCATCTCCATGGGGCTCCCGTGAGCAGGGGCAGGGCCGGCCGGGGCGCGGACCCCTCTGCTCCGAGCCAGGGCCTCAGGGCACCAAGCCACAGGGGCTGGAGGAGGGGGAGCGCCCACAGACATTGACGTGGTCCAGGCCCCAGGGTGTCACCCACGGGACTGACTGCCCATGCTCGGTGGGCAGAGCTGGCGGCCAGGAGCAGATCAGCGAGGAGAAGGCAGTCCCAGCAGCCCTGGGGGGAGCATGGCCCTGACTCCTGGTGCTCCCAGTCTGATGGGGGGGCCGAGACTGCACCCCCTCCCCCTACAGGAGGCCCGCTCTGTGCTGCTAGTGGGGGATGGGAACTCAGCCCTTTAGCCTGAGGCAGCTTTACCTGGGCGGCCCACACGCAGCCGAGGGAAAGGCGGGAAGGAGGCAGAAAGAGGCCCCAGCGAGCAGGAGGGTGGAGGAGGTGGAGGCTGGAGCTGCTGCCCTTAGCCCCGCCTCCGGCCCCACCCTTAACTCCGCCCCACTCTAGGCCCACCCCCACCCTGTCCTTGGCCCTGCCCCCTCATCCTCAGCCCCGCCCTGCTGTCCCCCCAGGTCCAGCTCCATCTCGGTGGTGAAGATCCTGAGGGTGCTGAGGGTGCTCCGGCCCCTGAGAGCCATCAACCGAGCCAAAGGGCTGAAGGTGAGCAGACCCGCCAGTACCCGGTGGGCGTGGGGGTGCCTCCAGGGTCCTCAGCCCAGCGTCTGGGCACTTCCCGTGGCCTCTGCCCGTCATGGGGGCTGAGGATGAGGCTGGGCAGCCAGGCTCCCCCCTTCCTCCCCATCTCCCATTCTCTGCCTGCAACCAGCGGGGGTCCTGGAGGCTGCCAGTCCGGGGTCCCCTCCGCCGGACCCGGGGGGTGGGCTGCTGCCCCGGGGCCCACCGCCCTCCCTCCGCAGCACGTGGTGCAGTGCGTGTTCGTGGCCATCCGCA
Source organism: Myotis pilosus (assembly GCA_036010255.1). Lineage (NCBI taxonomy): Eukaryota > Metazoa > Chordata > Mammalia > Chiroptera > Vespertilionidae > Myotis > Myotis pilosus. The sequence goes on from JASKON010000027.1 coordinate 842,324, forward strand.
CCATCGGCAACATCGTGCTGGTCACCACCCTCCTGCAATTCATCTTCGCCTGCGTCGGGGTCCAGCTCTTCAAGGTGAGCCCCTTGCCCAGGTGCTCCCCAGGTGCCCGCCAAGGCCAGAGCGGCCGGCCATTTCCGCCTCAGCCCAGGGAGCCCCCACCTGGGGAAACAGGGGTCCTCAAGGCTCCCCGAGGGTCCGCTGTCTTCCTGGCTTCCCCTTGAGGAGGAAGGTGACACCCCATACCCGCCCGGCCTGCACCCACCCCTCCCAGCTCGTCAGATCCCCCTCCTCGTCGCCTGGGCTCCTGCACCCCTAGTGCTGGCTGGGGAGTCCGGCCTCAGTCCTTCTCCCAGGAGCACCGAGGGCAGGGGCCCCATCATCACACGTCTGGGCGCCACCCCCATTCTGTCCTCACTTTCGGGGAGAGCACGGTGCTCGGTTCCTCTCCAGGGACCAGCCCTGCTGGGTGTCCCTCCGGGTGCCCCGGCTTTGGGACCACCCGCGGGACGTAGAGCTTGTCCCCGACCCCTCGGCTCCTCTCCCCAGGACCCGGTCATCTCCTGCCCCCACGTGTCCTGCTTGAAAATCACCAGACGGCGCCTCAGCCAGACGTAGACATGCAATGACATTCATTCATTCATTCATTCATTCATTCATCACACAGGCCCAGGGCTGTTTCCCCAGGTCAGGGCCTGGGCTGGGGGTGTGGGCCTCGGTGCCGGAGGACTGGTCTAGGCCCCGCTCCCTGGTTGGGCCACCCTCTGGGAGGAAGACCCAGGCTCCTCGGTCCAGACAATCTGGCTTCCTTCTCCTGCCCATCATTGGATCGCTGTTACCATGACAACACATCTCCTTCCTGGATGCAGGGGAAGTTCTTCAGCTGCACTGACTTGTCCAAGATGACAGAGGAGGAATGCAGGTGGGCAGGGCTCTGGGGCGGGGGCGGGGGTGGAAGTGGGGGTGTGGGGGGTGGAACTGGCAGAAGGGCTCCTCACAGGAACACCTGAGAGGGTCAGGCGGCCCTTCAGGCGGGGGGAATGGGACGAAGCCCCTCGTCCCAGGAGGGGTGCCCAGCCGTGTCCCCTCAGGTCTGATCTGGACCTCCATTTGTCCTGCACACTCATCGCCCAGGGCCCGGAGGACGTGGGGGGCGGGGGGAACGGGGCGGCCCAGCCATGCCCAGTGCAGTGACTGCCCCGCAACCCCCTGAAGGGGCTACTACTACATCTACAAGGACGGGGACCCCACGCAGATGGAGCTGCGCCCCCGCGAATGGGTGCTCAGCGACTTCCACTTCGACAACGTGCTGTCGGCCATGATGTCCCTCTTCACGGTCTCCACCTTCGAGGGGTGGCCGCAGTGAGTGAGGGCGGGGCAGGGCCAGGGGTCCCCCTCAGCCAGCCCCAGGCCCCGATGGTCTAGACCAGCGGTTCTCAACCTTCCTCACGCTGCGACCCTTTCATACGGTTCCTCATGTTGTGGTGACCCCCGATGTCATTGTGACAAATTGAACATAATTAAAGCATAGTGATTAATCACAAAAACAATATGTAATGATAGACGTGTTTTCCGATGGTCTTAGGCGACCCCTGTGAAAGGGCCGTTCAACCCCCAAAGGGGCCACGACCCCCAGGTTGAGAACCGCTGCTCTAAACCAAGCATGTCTAACTCGCGGCCAGTGGGCCGCAAGCCTCGTTTATTTGGCCCGTGTTAGCCTTTGAGTGGACATGCTGGGTCTAGAGAGCTGTGGTCGGCAAACTGCGGCTCGCGAGCCACAGGCGGCTCTCTGGCCCCTTGAGTGTGGCTCTTCCTACGCCTTAGGAGGACCCTAATTAAGTTCATAACCATGCGCCTACCTGTATAGTTTAAGTTTAAAAAATTTGGCTCTCAGAAGAAATTTCAGTCATTGTCCTGTTGGTATTTGGCTCTGTTGACGAATGAGTTTGCCGACCACGGGTCTAGAGGACTTGTCACTCCAAAGGCAGCCAGGGCAGGGGCTCTGAGCCATGTCTCCATCGGCGGAGGGCTCTCTAGGGATGGGGGAGAGGGGCACCCCGGGAAAGGCAGGTGCATCCTGGGGTCGGTCCCAGCCTTCCCCGGCACGATCTGACTTGCTCTCCCATCGCTCACTTCGCACAAGCTCCCCCAGGGGACAAAGCCCCCGCCCTGGCCTGGGCCCCGGCCCGGCCGCCCAGCCCGTCTCCTCTCCCCCGCCCGCCTGCCCACCCACCCCAGGCTCCTGTACAAGGCCATCGACGCGTACGAGGAGGACAAGGGCCCCGTCTACAACCACCGGGTGGAGATGGCCATCTTCTTCATCGTCTACATCATCCTCATCGCCTTCTTCATGATGAACATCTTCGTGGGCTTTGTCATCGTCACCTTCCAGGAGCAGGGCGAGACCGAGTACAAGAACTGCGAGCTGGACAAGAACCAGGTGCCCGGCCCACTCTGGACCAGCCCGGCCGCGCGGCTCAGAGGCTGAGGGTCGACCCATAAACCAGGAGGTCACGGTTCCATTCCCGTCCGGGCTCCTGTGGGCTCGACCCCCAGCAGGGGCGTGCAGGAGGCAGCCAGCCCATGATGCTCTCTCATCATTGATGCTTCTCTCTCTCTCCCTCTCCCTTTCTCTCTGGAGAGTCCTGGGCTGGGGTGACCCAGATCCTCTGCTTGCAGCCTCCATGCACCTACCCCATCTCCCACCCATCACCAATGGGAAGCCATACAAGCTGATGGGTGGGGTCTTCTCATAGGACCCTTGTGATGCTCAGAGGAAGGAAGCCCTTCAGAGCCCTGCTCTGGACAAGGGTCATGTTAACAAAGGCCCGTGATGACCAAGGGGGAGCCCACCAACCCCCGGACCCTTCCCCTAAAGCAGGGGCAGGGAGCGTCCGGCCCGCGGGCCGTATAAGGCCCGTGAAATCATTTGGTCTGGCCATGCCAAGGCGTTAGGGGTGAGGTCATTAAATGTTTGACCAAATAGATAGCAGGCCGATTTGGTTTTAATATATATTTTTATTGATTTGAGAGATGAAGGGAGGGAGAGAGAGAGAAACATCAATGATGAGAGAGAGAGAATCATCGATCAGCTGTAGCGGGCTCATGTTTGAGTGGCCCGCGAATGATGCCATAAACCTCCAAATGGACCCTGGCAGGGAAAAAGGTTCCCCACCCCTGCCCTGCAGGGTCCAGCAGAGACCCCCAGCCACAGGCTCCGGACATGCCAGAGGGGGTGTCCCCTCCCTCCCGCCGGTGGGTGTGGGCGCGGAGGGGGTGGGCGCTCCCGGCTGACGGCCCCTGTGTGTGTGTGTCTCAGCGCCAGTGTGTGCAGTACGCCCTGAAGGCCCGCCCCCTGAAGTGCTACATCCCCAAGAACCCGTACCAGTACCAGGTGTGGTACGTGGTCACCTCGTCCTACTTCGAGTACCTGATGTTCGCCCTCATCATGCTCAACACCATCTGCCTGGGCATGCAGGTGAGGCGCGGACGCGAGGCCTGAGGGGCCGGGGTGGGCCGGGGTCCGGACTGGCCCCCCATCTCTTCTTCCCAGTGCCCCTTGGGATAGAGGCGTGAAATGGCCCAGTGTCCATTAATAGATTTTTATGGATTTCAGAGAGGAAGGGAGAGGGACAGAGAGAGAAACATCCGTGATGAGAGAGAATCATGGATCAGCTGCCTCCTGCACGCCCCCCACTGGGGATCAAGCCCGCAACCCGGGCATGTGCCCTGACTGGGAATCGAACCCTGACCTCCTGGTTCCTAGGTCGACGCTCAACCCCCAGGATTTTGAGATTAAAGAGAGCAGTGGCCGGGGGTCCGGGGAAGTGGGGGGAGGCTCTGGGAGTGCCATCTGCGGGATGGAGAAGCCAGACCCCCCCAGCCCTCTCCTGTGCCCCCCGCCCCCCAGCACTACAACCAATCGGAGGAGATGAACCACATCTCCGACATCCTCAACGTGGCCTTCACCATCATCTTCACCCTGGAGATGATCCTCAAACTCCTGGCGTTCAAGGCCAAGGTGAGCGCCGGCCCCAGTCCAGGCGGGCGGCTGAGGCCGGGGCGGGGCCTCCTCATACCCCTCGCCCCCCAGCCCCCCGGCCTGTTCTACGGAAGGCCCTTCGTGGGCTCCCAAACTACTCACCCCCATGGCCATGTCCACCTTCAGACGTGGACGGGCAAGAGAGTCAGGCTGCCCGCCCCCGCCCCCCACAGCCTGGCTTCTGAGGCTCAGCCCATGGCTGTGGGGGTGGGGGGAGCCCCTTGGCTCCCAAGTCCACCACCTCATGCCCAGCCCAGCTGCACCCTGGGAGGTCTGCACTGCCCAGCCACGGCCGGGCTTCGAGGGAGGCGGGTGAAAGAGCTCCCCCTCCGGACCCGGACCCCAAACCCTGAGTTCCCAGCCCCCCCATACTGGCCACTTTATTATTTTTATTTTTTTAAGAAATTTTTATTATTGATTTCCGAGAGGAAGGGAGAGAGGGAGGGAGAGAGAAACATCAATGATGAGAGATCGAGCCCACCCCCCCGGGCATGTGCCCTGACCGGGAATCGAACCCCGACCTCCTGGTTCATAGGTCGACGCTCAGCCAGAGCCACGCCGGCCGGGCCCACTGACCCCTTTATGTCTGGAGGAACCTAAGGACCAGAGGAGAGGGCCTGGGAGTGGGGGGGTGGGGGGGAGGAGCTCTAGGAGAGGGGACCCCCTGGGCCTGGCCCCGAGTCTGCAACCCCCCCCCCACCCCCTGCACGGGCCTCCTCCGGAGCGCCTCTCCCCGAGCCTCCTCACCCCATTCCCGTCCCTGTCCCCCCAGGGCTACTTCGGGGACCCCTGGAACGTGTTTGACTTCCTGATCGTTATCGGCAGCATCATCGACGTGATCCTCAGCGAGATCGACGTGAGTCGGGGAGGGGGTGAGGCGGGACCTGGGCCTGGTGTCTCCCCTCCTCTTCCTGCTCCCCGGCCCCCAGCCTGTGGCCTCCCTGTCCCCACGGCTTGGTCCTCGCGCCCACACCCCCCACTCCCACCCCCAATGGGCTGCCCCTTGGGTCTCATGCCCAGCCTCACTGTCTTTTTCTCTCCTGCCCTCCCACCGTGTCCCTCCTCCTCTCTCCTCCCTGCCCCCCTCCCCTCCACCCCCTCGCTTCTCTCCACAGACCTTCCTGGCCTCCAGTGGGGGGCTGTACTGCCTGGGTGGCGGCTGCGGCACCGTGGTAATTCCCCGCTGCATGCGCCTGCTGCCTGCACGCTGAGGCCTGGCCGGGTGCATGGCGGGACCCGCACTCAGGACTCCCTCCCCCAGACCAGTGCACCCCCCCCCCCCCGCCCAGGGCCCAGGTCAGAGTGGGGCAGGCTCTGTGGCAGAACATGCATGAGTCACACGTGGATGTCGTGGGGTTCCCAGCGCCCTGGAAACCAGGTGGGGGGCTCTCCCCCTCCAGGGTCACCGGGCATCTGAGGGGAGCACAGGGCAGAGGCCGCCTGGCTGGGGCGTGGCCAGGTCTCGGGGACAGAGCTATGAGTGAGCCCTAGAGATGCTCTGTGCTAGGAGGACCTGGGGGGAGGGTGTGGGGGGGAGGGGCAGCTTCAAGAGCAGGTGAGATGAGCCCTGGCCTGTGTGGGGCAGTGGCTAGAGCATCGGCCTGTGGACCGAAGGGTCCCGGGTTCAATTCCTGTCAAGGGCACATGCCCGGGTTGTCCTCGACCCCCAGGGTGGGGCGTGCAGGAGGCAGCCGGTCCATGATTCTCTCCCATCATGGATGTTTCCGTCTCTCTCTCCCTTCCTCTCGGAAATCAATACAAATATTTTTTTAAAAAAAAAAAAGAGAGAGAGATAAGGTGAGGTGAGGCAGGAGGCCCCCGAGGGCAGGCGGCCGGCCTGGTCACAGCCTCACCCAGGCCCAGGCCCGCGACGGGGTGGCCCAGGCCTGCTCAGCGCTCCCCCCACCTCCCTCCTCCCAGCGGAGAGCCCAGAGCCTCCCAAACACACTGCCCCTCCGCCTTCCCGCCCCGACCCCTGACCCCTGACCCCCGGCCTCTGGGGCTGCCGCCCCGCAGGACCCCGACGAGAGCGCCCGCATCTCCAGCGCCTTCTTCCGCCTGTTCCGGGTCATGAGGCTCATCAAGCTGCTGAGCCGGGCGGAGGGCGTGCGCACACTGCTGTGGACCTTCATCAAGTCCTTCCAGGTGCGCCGCCCTCCCCGCGGGGACCCCCCCCCCCCCGGCCTCCGCCCGCCTGCCTGGTCCGGGGGGCCTGGGGTCCCTGCTGAGCTGGGAGAGGCAGCCCGGAGCCGGGGAGCCTCACGCACCCTCCCCCCCACCCCCCAGGCCCTGCCCTACGTGGCCCTGCTCATCGTCATGCTGTTCTTCATCTACGCGGTCATCGGCATGCAGGTGAGGGCGCCGGGGGTCTCCCACGTCGGGGGCACCGGTGGGTCCCGGGGGGCTGGGCGCCCCCTCCTGCCCGCCCCTCCTGGCAGCCCGTGGTCCCCAACGTTGCCATGTGAGTGACTCAGGCGGAGGCCACCCCAGGGCCAGACTGTGTCTCGGGCCCATTAAAGGCCCCGGGCGGGTTCGGCCCACCTCCTGTGAGAGCCGCCCCTTCTCTGCAGCGAGCCCCCCACCGGCTGCTGGTAGGGAAGCTTGTCCACCCCCTCCCCACGCCTCACCCCCCTGCTTTGCTTGGGCTCAACCTAAAGAGGCTCGTCCACCCTCACTAAGGGGCCCATGTACGCCCTTCAGGGCTGAGGCGGCCAGGAGGGAGGGGCCCGGAGGAGCTCATGGGAGGTGGGCCTGGGCCCGGCGGGAGGCAGCGGCCTGCAGACCCTGCCCGGTCGCTCAGGCAGCCCCGTGTGCTTGCAGATGTTCGGGAAGATCGCCTTGGTGGACGGGACCCAAATCAACCGCAACAACAACTTCCAGACCTTCCCACAGGCCGTGCTGCTGCTCTTCAGGCACGAGGCCCCGCCCCGCGGACCCCAGGGCCTTTGCACGGGAGGCCGGGCTGGCCATGCGGCCACACGGGGCCCTGCGCTCAGGCAGCTAACACGCTGCTGTCCCCATCACATCCGGGGCGTCTCCGTGTCCCCCGGGGCCCCACGTAGCCGGATGTAGCCGGGCCGGAGCGCATGCATCTGTTCCCCGAACCCCGTCCCAGGAGCGGGAGACGGAGGCACGGTGAGGCCTCGATGACCTCTGACCCTGCCTCCGCTGGCTCTGGACAGGGCTCGCTCTTGCCGCCCCTGCCAGCGACTTGCCTCATGGAGTGGTTTGGCCCCTCCATCCAGGAACCATCCCCCCATTTTTTTTTTAATCTTTTACCTCCTGCTCCTGCTGCCCCGATAGGTAGAGCAGGGGGACTGGGCTGCAGAGGGGAAACCGAGGCCCAGCTCACACGACCTCGGGGGCAGCCCCGGTCTGCTCACCTGCCCCTGCCCATGAGCCCCTCCCTTCCAGGTGCGCAACGGGCGAGGCCTGGCCCGAGGTCCTGCTGGCCAGCAGCTACGGGAAGCTGTGCGACCCCGCGTCCGAGTACGCGCCCGGCGAGGAGTACTCGTGCGGCACCAACTTCGCCTACTACTACTTCATCAGCTTCTACATGCTCTGCGCCTTCCTGGTGAGCCCGCCGGCGGGCAGCGGGCCTCGGGCAGGCGGGGGGCACGGCGGGCCTCGGGGTGGAAGGGGGCATGGTGGGCCCCAGGGCGGGCAGCGGGCCTCGGGCGGGCGGGGGGCACGGCGGGCCTCGGGCAGGCGGGGGGCACGGCGGGCCTCGGGGTGGGAGGGGGCATGGTGGGCCCCAGGGCGGGCAGCGGGCCTCGGGCGGGCGGGGGGCACGGCGGGCCTCAGGGTGGGCGGGCAGGCACCTGGCCGACCTCCCTGGCTAGCGCCCTCTCTCCCGGGTGGGCCTCAGGGGCACGGGCGGCGGGAGGCCATCGGCTGCAGCCCCCTCCCAGCCCCCACCTGGTCCCCTCTGACAGATCATCAACCTCTTCGTGGCGGTCATCATGGACAACTTCGACTACCTCACGCGGGACTGGTCCATCCTGGGCCCGCACCACCTGGACGAGTTCAAGGCCATCTGGGCGGAGTACGACCCGGAGGCCACGTGAGTCCAGGCCCCGACGCCGGGCCCTCCCTCGCCTGTGCGCCCGCCACCTCCAACCCCGTCCCGGCGTCCGGTTTGCTAGGAAGGAGCCGGCTGCTTGTCCCTTCAACATCCGAGGTCCCGGCTCAGAGAACAGGACTTCCCGGGGGGTTGGAAGGGACCCCCACAGCGCCCCCTCCTGGCTTTCTTGGGAAATGGCCACCCAGGGTCTGAGTGGACGGGGTAGGAGCGGGGAGCTCAGTGCCGACCAGGCTCTCAGAGCGTGGCCATCTGACCATCAGTTTTCTGTGTGTGTGTGTGTTTTTAAATATATTTTATTGATTTTTTACAGAGAGGAAGGGAGAGGGATAGAGAGTTAGAAACATCGATGAGAGAGAAACATCGATCAGCTGCCCCCTGCACACTCCCCACTGGGGATGTGCCTGCAACCCAGGTCCATGCCCTTGACCGGGATCGAACCCGGGACCCTTCCATCCGCAGGCCGACGCTCTACCCACTGAGCCACACCAGCCAGGGCCTGACCATCAGTTTTGATAAAAACGCAGAGCCCGGCCCCACCCAGACAGACCGGGCCGGCTCTGCCTCAGCCACAGTCCCTGTTTGAGGGCTGTCTCCCAGGCGACAGGCACTGCGCTGGCCCCTGCGTGTATTATCTCATTTAACAGCGACCTGGAGACGGGTCACCCATAGGTGAACGTCCCCCTCCCTGGACCCATAGCCTCTGCTTCTATTAATACAGCCCAAGAGCCCGACCAGCTGGACCAAAGCCCAAGGAAGGCTCTGCCACAGGGAAAACAAGGTCCAGACTCCAGGCCTGGAGAGAGAGAGAATTCTGGCTTCTATCAAAGAGAGAGAGAGAGAGAGAGAGAGAGAGAGGAGCTGGTGGCCCAGCTGGTGTGGCTCAGTGGTCGAGCGTCGACCTATGCACCAGGTCAGGGTTTCAGACTCGGTCCCCAGCAGGGGGCGTGCAGGAGGCAGCGATGGATGATGATTCTCTCTCTCTGAAAACAAAATTAATGAAAACATATTTTAAAAAATCAAGAAGGGAGGCTGTGTCCCCGTCCTAAGCTTGGCTGGGAAACAAGGCCGGGCTCGCCTGTCCCGCCCCTTCCCCCCCACGCCCGTTCCGGAGCCGGGAGGGGCTGTGGGCGGCCGCGGGGTGCACAGCGTGTCTCCCGCAGGGGCCGCATCAAACACCTGGACGTGGTGACGCTGCTGAGGAGGATCCAGCCCCCGCTCGGCTTCGGGAAGTTCTGCCCCCACCGCGTGGCCTGTAAGGTAACCCCAGCAATAGGGAGGGGCCCGGGGACAGGCAGAGGCACAGGATCCCGGGGCGGGGAGCTGGAGAGCCACTTCAGAGCGGTCATCTCCTGGGTCCACCCCCCCACCAGGACCGACAGTCTTGACAACGCCCCCAACTCATCCTTCCATCCCCCTTTCCCCCCGGGAAGGGCGTCCTGCCCCCCTGAGCCCTCATGTCCCGGCCCCTCCTGGCCCCCAGACCGACCGGGTGCAGGTGGCCTGCCCGGTTTGGCTGGGTCCCGCCCGCAGCGAACCCCCCCTCTCCCCGCACAGCGACTGGTGGGCATGAACATGCCCCTCAACAGCGATGGCACCGTCACCTTCAACGCCACCCTCTTCGCCCTGGTGCGCACGGCCCTCAAGATCAAGACGGAAGGTGAGCCCGGCCGCCGGCGTGGCTCATGGTTGAGCGTCGGCCTAGAAACCAGGAGGTCAGGGTTCGATTCCCGGTCGGGGCACATGCCCGGGTGGCGGGCTCCACCCCCAGTGTGGGGCATGCAGGAGGCAGCTGATCCATGATTCTCTCTCATCGTGGATGTTTCTCTCTCTCTCTCTCTTCCTTCCTCTCTGACATCAATAAAAACATATTTTTAAAAAAAGGGAGAGAGAGAGAGGGAAGGTGAGAGGGTGGCAGAGCCCCAGGCGGCTGCGTCCAGCGGGGTTGGCTCGGCCCAGCTGGTGGCTTTAGGGCCGTCCCTGCCTGTCCTCCGCCCAGGTAACTTCGAGCAGGCCAACGAGGAGCTGCGGGCCATCATCAAGAAGATCTGGAAGCGGACCAGCATGAAGCTCCTGGACCAGGTCATCCCTCCGATCGGAGGTGCGTGGGGCCCGGATTTCGGGGCTCGGGGTCCGGGGGCAGCTGAGGAGGGGCTGCGGGTCAGGGGGCCACACGCTGAGTGCCCCACGAGGCAACGAGTTCCCCATTCCGACACCTGCCCACGCAGAAGCGACCCCTCGCACGATGGCCCACGAGACAGGTCCTAGGTGCACTTCCACCTCCCTCGGTCCATACCCTCTACCTCTATTAATACAACCCAGGAGCCCCCAACCAGCTCAAGCAAAGCCCAAGAAAGGGGTTCCAGGCCTGGAGAGAATTCAGAGAGAGACAGAGGGAGAGAGAGAGTTCACACCTGGGGATGGCCCAGACCCTCCCTAAATACCATGGCGGCCTCAGGCCAGGTCAGAGACAGGAGGGGTGGCTCCTCTGCCCCGACCTGGGGCTCCCCTGCCCTCCGGCTCTCCCCGGCCTTCAGGACACCCCTTGTCGGCCCCCCGCAGACGACGAGGTGACGGTGGGCAAGTTCTACGCCACCTTCCTCATCCAGGAGCACTTCCGCAAGTTCATGAAGCGCCAGGAGGAGTATTACGGCTACCGGCCCAAGAAGGACGCCGTGCAGATCCAGGTGAGCCAGCAGCTCCGGGCCTGTGGCTGAGCTGGGTCTCGGGTGGCTCGCTCTCCGCATCCTTGAGGGCCAGGGATGGAGGCACAGCGGGGAGGAGGAGGGGACCAGGGCCGGGGTCCACGATGGGAGACGTTCCAATCTGAAGAGAAGAACCAGGAGTCGGTCCATCTCAGGGTGACAGGGCTTGTCCAAAGGGGAGGTAGGAGGTGGATGAGAGCAATATTCTCATGGACCGGCTGCCTCCTGCATGTCCCCCACCGGGGATCAAGCCCGCAACCTGGGCCTGTGCCCTGAGCGGGAATCGAGCCCTGACCTCCTGGTTCCTAGGTCAACGCTCAACCACGGAGCCAGGCCGGCCGGGCTGTTTCCAGTCTTTGGTGCTCATTATAATGCACATAATTTATAAATTCAAAAAATACACATGCCCGTGGGTTGTGTGCCCATAAATATATTTCTACAGCAATTTTTTTTTAGTTTGAAACAATCTTACAATTTAGAAAGTTGCACACATATAAATGCAAGAACCTTTTTTTAAAAAAAATAATTTTTTATTTGATTTCTGAGAGGAAGGGTGAGGGAGAGAGGGTGGGGCCGGAGCCGAAGCCCCCGTGGCAAGGGTTAGAAACGAGGGAGGCCGTGGGGTGTCGTCGGGTCCCCCTCCTGGACCGGAGGGGTCAAGGGGTCCCTTCTCCATCCCCCAGGCCGGACTGCGGACCATAGAGGAGGAGGCCGCGCCCGAGATCCGCCGGACCATCTCGGGCGACCTCACGGCCGAGGAGGAGCTGGAGAGGGCCATGGTGGAGGCCGCCATGGAGGAGGGGATATTTCGGGTGAGCGTGTGGGGGGAGGGGGCAGCCACCTATCACAGACGGCAGGGCCCACAGGACGGGGGCATGGAAGCCGGAGACGTCCACCACCCACAGCTCCGAGGGCTCAGAATCCATGAGCCAACTTCCTCGAGGGAACAAATATAACAAACACTTCCTTCCCCGCCTGCCCGCCCCACCAAGTCTCGCCCTTTTTCCTCCCCCCCCCCCCCAGCCCCAGTCAACCCTTGTCTCTCTCGAGCCCTCCATGGTCAGATGCCCACCTGTCCCGGTTACCTGTGCTCGAGCCTCAGCTCTGTCTAGTGTCCCATGGCCCCTTACGACCGCCTGGCAAAAACTTCCTGGGTTCTTTTTTATTGATCTCAGAGAGGAAGGGAGAGGGAGAGAGAAACATTAATGATGAGAGAGCATCATGGATCGGCCGCCTCCTGCACGCCCCACACTGGGGATGGAGCCCACAACCCGGGCCTGTGCCCTGACCGGGAATCGAACCGTGACCTCCTGGTTCCTAGGTCGATGCTCAACCACTGGGCCAGGCCAGCCGGGCCCTTCTTGGGGTCTCCATGAGGAATTGGTGACGCAGGAGGGGACCTGCGATGTCCAATATCCCCGCCCAGCCCTCGCCCGGCCTGTGCTCAGTCCTCCCTCCCTCCCTCCTCCCGCCCCTAGAGGACCGGGGGCCTGTTCGGCCAAGTGGACAACTTCCTGGACCGGCCCAGCTCCCTGGCGCCCGTGCTGGCCAACCAGAGGCCCCTGCAGTTCTCCGACATCGAGATGGAGGAGCTGGAGTCGCCCGTCTTCCTGGAGGACTTCCCGCAGGACCCCAGCACCCACCCGCTGGCCTGCGCCAACACCAACAACGCCAACGCCAACGTTGCCACGGGCAACAGCCGCCATAGCAACCGCCAGGCGCTTTCCAGGTAGAGGCGGCCACCGCCAGCCCTGGGTGTCGGGGTATTGGGGGAGTAGGTCTGGGGAGGCCTGGTGAGTGGGCCCCAGGCTGGTTTGGGAGGGGTCGCCCCAAAGTGTGTGGGGTGCTCTTGGCTCACCTTTGTGCCCCTATGAGTCCCTCAGGTGCCTGAACGTGAGAGGCAGGCCTGGGCACAAGGGCAGCTCCTGTGGGCGTGGCCACCAATGCTGAGGGGTGCTGGGCAACTCGGGGAAGAGCCAGGGACCATCTGGGGGACTGTCAGAATCGGGGATCATCCGAGGGGCTGTCAGAATCTGGGACCATCTGGGGGGCTGTCAGAATCGGGGACCCTCCAGGGGGCTGTGCCTGGCCCCCACGGCAGGCTCTGGGGTGGGACGTGGTCACTCCTGGTTCTGAAAGCTGCCAGGTGAGCCAGGTGCAGCCCTGGACGAGAACCGGTGGCCTGGAGGCTGGGGGACAGGGGTGGGCAGGGGGGCAGGGGGGCAGGGGGGCAGGGGCGTGTCTGCCAGGAGAACCCCATGAGCAGGGGCGCGAGGCCGGGATGGGTTTGGCCTGGTGTGGGAGAGCCGGGAGCGCCAGCCAGGAGCCCAGGTTGCAGCCACGGATGACGCTGATGCTGATGAGCTGTTGGGGCCGGACCTTCAGGGGGAGCCCCTGTGGCCCACAGACGGGCAGGGTGGCAAGAGGCCAGGCACCCTCCCTGCTGCACGGCCTTCCTTCCCTTCCATTCCAGGGTCCACTGTGAACGGGAGTGCCCTGGGGAGACCGAGACGCCCGCTGCCAGAGGAGGGGTCCGGGGTGAGTCTCACTGGGCGCCCAGAGGCTGAGCCTTCTGGGGGTGGGGAAGAGGGGGTACAGTGCGGAGTTGGCCCCCAGCTCGGTCCACCCTCTGGATGCTGCTCCCCCCGAGGGTCTCAGAGGGGCTGAGGGCGGGCAGGCTCCGCTGGCTCAGGGCGGGCACGAGTCCTGGCCTCGCCCATCTGCCCACAGGACTCCTCAGCCAGTCCCGCGTGGGGCAGCCAAGGCGGGAAGGACAGCTGCCCCCGAGAGCGGTGCCCCCAGCCCAGGCACCTCCGGCCCCCAGCCAGGTAGGGGCAGAGCCTGGGAGGAACTGGGTGCAGAGGGAGGGGGTGTGGCAGGGGCTACCCGTCAATGACAGAGGGGACCCCAGTCCTGGGACACCCCCTTTTTTTTCTTTTTAAAACATATATTTATTGATTTCAGAGAGGGAGAGAGAGAAACATCCATGAGGAGAGAGGATCATGGATCGGCTGCCTCCTGCACGCCCCCCACTGGGGATGGAGCCCGCAACCCGGGCCTGTGCCCTGACCGGGAATCGAACCCTGACCGCCTGGTTCATAGGTCGAGGCTCAATGGCTGAGCCACACAGGCTGGCGGGACCACCCCTTTCTGTGGGTCTGGGCTAAGGTCCCCTCTGAAGAGCTGGGGTTCACTGGGTCCCCCTGGGCTCCAGCGTCCTCTTGGGGTCTGTTTTGTGCCTTTGGAACAGCCCCCCAGCCCGGAGCCCCCGATGCCTGAGGCCGAGGAAGCCGCCCCCAGCAGCCCGACCCCCGAGAGCCCGTCCAGGGGCCTGGCTCCGGCCACGGCCCTGCTGATCCAGCAGGTGAGGCCAGGGGGGACCAGGGTCCCGGGCTACATGCAGGGGGGGGCCCTGGGGTGGGGGTGGCCGGACCCCGGGGCAGCCCCCCAGCGAGACCCGCCACCTCCTCTCCTCCCTGAAGGCTCTGCTTCGAGGCGGCCTGGACGCCTTGGCGGCGGACGCCGGCTTCGTGTCGGCGACGGGCCAGGCCCTGGCGGAGGCCTGCCAGATGGAGCCGGAGCAGGTGGAGGCGGCGGCCACCGAGCTACTGAGAAGACGAGAGTCCCGTGAGGGCGCGGCCGGCGCCCTGGGACCCCCGAGCCTGCGGTCCTCCGTGGGCAGCCTCGACCAGCGTCAGGGCTCCCAGGAGACCCTCATTCCCCCCGGGCCCTGAAACCCACGGCCTCAGCCTGGGCTGGGGCCTCCAGGATGAGGGGCGGTGTGGGGGGGTGCAGGAGGGACATTGTCAGCCATCGGGGCAGCCGCCCATCTCACAGCGATGGTTGGAGGAGGCCGCAGCCCCCTCTCCTCGCCAGCAGGGGGCGCAGTTTCAGGGCGATCCCAGCATCATTGGACATTAAAGTCTCAGGCCTGAGACCGGGCACCTGGCCTCTGCTTGTCTCCTGTTCTGGGCCTCCCCTCCCCCGCCCCGTCCCTTCCCCAGGAGCCCGGCCATGGCTGGGGGCCAGGCCCAGGGCGGCCAGAGGGGCCATCTGGACGGTCGTTCTGCGGGGAGAGCCCGGCGGCCCGAGGGCAGGTGCCAGCCCAGCCCCCCTCCTTGGCGGCCGTGACCGGGTCTCACTGGACGGAGGCCGCTGCCCGCTCTGGACTCAGCGCCCAGCTGTGCCTGTGTGTGGCCGTGGGCATCCAAGGCCCCCGTGCCAGGCCCCTCTGGCCACACCAAGTCACGAGGGGTGACAGTGGTCACAGGGGACCCAGTGCCTCCTGCGCCCCAGCCACAGGCCTCGCCCTGGGCCCCCCCTCCTCCCTGCAGAGCACTTGCCCGCATGACTCCCTTTCGTGCTCACCTGGGGTCTCCCTTCAGCCCCACGGTAGCCGAGAGGAGCACGTGGTTATCTTCCGTTGAGGCCGGGACCCGACACGCGGAGCCCCTCCCATGGCCACCCAGGTCTCGGGGCCGGGCAGGGGCGGGGCTGGAACTCGACCCGGCATCTCCGTGACTTGGGGCTCCATCCGGTGGCTTTGGGGCTGTCTCTGGTCCTTTTATGCCGACTTGACTTTGACCTGAACCGTGAGCTCCCCTGTGGCTCCGCGTCAGAGGTGGACCTTTGGTCCTGGCGTGTGTGGGGCCGTGGAGACGCCCCGGTCTGGACAAGTCTCTCCACCTCCCAGGGCCTCAGTTTCTCCACCTGAAGGCGAAGGGGTGGCGCTAGGTGGTCGTGGGGGGGCTCTTCCCCACTCGAGGGTCCGTGAGAGTGAGGGTCACCCACACCCACTCCTGCCTTTGGCCCCCGAACTGTAATAGAAGCTACTGGAGCCCTGGCCTGTGTGGCTCAGTGGGTAGAGCGTCGGCCTGCAGACCGAAGGGTCCCGGGTTCGATTCCGGTCAAGGGCACGGACCTTGGGTGCAGGCTCGTGCAGGAGGCAACCCATCGATGTGTCTCTCTCACATCGACGTTTCTCTCTGTCTCCCCCTCTCTCTTCTGGTCTCCCTAAAAATCAATAGAAAAATATCCCCAAGTGAGGATTGGATCTAGAGCTTGTGTCTGAGGGGATCTGGGTCGTCATTAAACCCCCAGTAACACTTGAAACCAAAAACAGTTGGTTTTGGGGGGTTGGTGGTCCACAGCGGCTCGCTCTCGCTCTCTCTCTCTCGCTCGCTATTTATAACCGAGTCTGGTTTCCTCCACGGCTGTTCGTCTCCTTCACAACAGAGGAAGTCCGGCCCAGCCCGCGTCCCAGCTAAGCCCTCAGAGTCTGCACCCCGATAACAGACCCTCTCGGGGGGCTGAGGCCCTGCGGACAGGGGGCGTGTGGGCTCCGCCTCCGGGTGGGCCCTGGAGCGGGTGGCCAGCCCGCTGCCCGCAGGCTCTCCCACGGAACCGAGTACAGCTGCTGGGGTGGGGCTGGCGGCCCCGACCTCTGGACTTGCCACCCCGGATGTCAGGTCAAAGCTCAGACAGCTCCTGCAGGTGCCAACGCCCACTTCTGGCCCTCGAGGGGCCCTGGCTGGTGTGCCCAGTGGTTAGAGCGTCGGCCTGCACACCAGAGGGTCTTGGGTTCGATTCCTGTCAAGGGCTCCCGCCTGGATTGCTGGTCTGATCCCTGCCCCGGGTCAGGGTCAGGGTCAGGGTCTGGGTCGGGAGGGGGGGGGCGTGTGCGGGAGGCAACCAATCGATGTGTCTCTGATACATCGATGTTCCTCTCTCTCTCTCTCTCTCTCTCGACCCCTGTCTCTTCCACTCTCTCTAAAAATCCATGGGAAAATGTCCTCACTCCCTGGGTGAGGGTTAAAAAAAAGAGAGAAGATGAAGCGGAAGTGGACTCAAGGCCAGGCCACCCCGGAGACCCTGCTAGGGCCTGAGGGCAGCTCTCGGGGCTTTGATTTGTCTCTGTGGGTCTGCGCCTGAGAGCTGGGCCAGATGGGGGCCCCCAGTCCTGCTGAGTATTTTAACCGCCGTAGCGTGGGAGCTTCCTGCCTGGAGAGCCTGCCCCCCACCCCACCCCCACCCCCACCCGGGGCCCTGGCAGGAGACATGATGGAGGCCCAGGATGCCTCGGGGGAAGGGCCGCAGCTCAGGGCATGAGTGGGGCCCAAACTCCAGTCCCTGAGGGGCTCAGGGCCAAGCACAGGGCAGTGTGTGAGTGTGCGGGTGTGTGAGTGTATATGAGTGTGTGTGTGTGAGTGTGCGGGTGTGTGTATGTGAGTGTGTGTATGTGTATGTGTGTGTGTATGTGTGTGAGTGTATGCGAGTGTGTGTGTGTGTGTGTGTGAGAGAGAGTGTGAGTGTGTGTGTCTGTCAGGCCTAAGGACAGGGTTGGGGTGTGGGGGAAATGCATACAGGCGTCTGATTTGAAGGAACTTCAGGGTTTGGGAAGGAGGGAGCAGGAAGGCAGCTGGGAGGGGGGTGGGGTGGGAACGCCCCAGCGAGGAGGCCGTGGCTGCGCTGAAGCTGGACAGAGGCGGAGGGGACTGTCCCAGGCTGCCTCTGACCTGCCTGAGCCTCCCCAAGCTGCTGTTTGAACCTCTCTCCCTGCCTCTCGGGCTGCATCTGACCGCTGTGCCCAGTGACCGCCTCGCCTCCGGGCAGCAGTGCCCAGGAGTCGGGGTCTGGACCTCTGGCTGCCCTGCCGCTCCCTGGAAGCCCAGGAGGCAGGCTGCGGGGCTGACCCAAGGCCCCCGCCTCCAGGAGGCCCTCCAGGAGTTTCCAGCTGCTGAGCCTCCTGGTTCAGGTTTGCCTGACACCCTGTGGCCCGGAGGGTGGGTGAGGCAGCGGCCCTGGTGCCACTTCCCGGCAGCGAGGCTGTGAGTCAGAGGAGTCACCTACTCTCGGAAGACGGGGGGACTTCCTGGAGGCAGGAAGCCCGAGTTGGGCCCCAGAGAATGCAGAGTCTGACTGGGCGGGCGGGAGGCTTTGCAAAATGCAGCCTCGCCATGGCCATGGCCATGGGGAGGGCTGCCCTGGAGCAAAGGCCTGGGCCAGCCCGGCTCCTGCCGCCCGGGCAGCTGCTGGGAAGTGATCTGGGGAATCTGGACCCAGACACACGAGTTCGAATCCTGCGTCTGCTGCGTCTATGCTGGGTGAGGCCCGTTTCCCCTCTGCAAAACCGCACAGGAGTGATAACGCCCGCCTCCCAAGGTTGTGAGAATGAAACGAGAACACGCAGCCGGCCGGCCGGCGTGGCTCAGGGGTTGATCAGCGACCTAGGCACCAGGAGGTCAGGGTTCGATTCCCAGTCAGGGCACACGCCTGGGTTGTGGGCTCCATCCCCAGTCGGGGGGGAGGGGGTGGCGTGCAGGAGGCAGCCAGTCAAGGATTCTCTCTCATCATGGATGTTTCTCGCTCTCCCTCTCCTTTCTTCTCTGAAATCAATAAAAATACATTTTTTAATGAAAGAACATGCATATAATAAAGTACCTTGTTCACGTCCATGGCCCATAAGCGTGGTCTCCCCCCTGCCCCCTCCTCATTGGTGGATGGACGGGGAGAGAATGCCCAGAATGTGACTCAGGCCCCCTGCTCTGGGCCGAGGACCTACCAGCTCTGCAGCTCCCTCTAGATCCGCAGGGCGTGGAAGATGCAGGTCCCAGGGGCCTCCCTCCCCGCCTCCACCTGCAGGTGCCCATCCTGCTCTCCGTCAGGCGGGGGTGATGTGCCCTTGAAGTTATCTTTGTTTTTGTGTATAAGGGATCTGGGGTCCCAGATGGAGCAGGGACCTGTGGGCTGGGTGGGGAGAAGGGGAGAGAGGCCGGCACCCCGGGGTACACCCTCAGACCCCGCCCCGCACCCTCGCCCCAATCGCTCACGTGGTTTCATCATCCCCGGGTGATGCAAGAGGCTCGGGGCCAGGCTCCACATCCTCCCCACCCCCACCCAGAGAGCTCCCTCCACATCTGGGTCCTGGGCTTGGGCTCCGGCCCAGGAAGGGCGCTGGTGGACACGAGGGGTGGGCAGGCAGCTGGCGAGGGGGCCTGTGAATGGCCCCAATGTTGGGCATCGGAGGCGGAGAGAAGGGGCCTGGGCTCAGGGGGAGGGGAGGCAGACGGACAGACTTCTCCGCCATCACCTCCCTGCGTTTAAAGGCCCAGGGCACCCTTGTCCTTTATGCTCCATAGAAAGGCAGCTTTGCCCCCTTCCCCGCCCACCTCGCCCCCCAGCCCCTCCCCAGGTGCCCAGTTGAGTGGCCCCTTTGTCCCCTCCTGTCCCCGGGGCACCTGGGGCCTCCCACACGGGCCCTCTGCCCCCCGAGACCACAAGGAGCAGAGTGTGAGCCTGTGGCCGCAAAGGTCACCTTGGGCAAGGCCCGGGCCAGGGACTCGCCGAAAGATGAGCTGGATGGAGCCGCAGGCTGGAGGGGCAGGGACCGGAAACACCGGCCTGGACCCGCTCCCTCCAGGCCGGCAGGTTCGCTGGGACCGAGGGGGGCCCCCCACCCCCAGCTGCTCATCCTGCGGTGCCGGGAGACCTGGGTTCTTACCCGCGCGCAGCCACTAACTCGCTGTGACCCCAGGTAGTTCCCTCTCTGCGTCCCCAGCTTCCTCATTTAGAAAACGGGGTTCCCCCCCAAGGCCGGGGTTCCCCTCCAAGCCGGGGGTCCCGCGCGGCCCACGGGTCGCCACGCGTGGCCCCTCCCCCGGGGTCCCCCACTCCCGCCGGCGCCCCCTGCCCCCTACCCAGCGCACGGCTCGGCGGCGCGCCAAGAGGTCGTTTTAAAGGCTCCAGCCCCGCCCCCTGCTGCCGGACCCGGCCTTCGATTGGCGGGCGGGGCCGAGGGCGGGGCGGGGGGCGGGGCGGGGCCTCGGCGCGGGGCGGGGCCTGGACCGGGCCGGCCCCCGCCCCCTTTGTCCGCGCGGCGGTGCGCGCTGGTGGCGGCGAGGTGGGCGGTGCGCGCGGGCGGGAGGTGTGCGCGCGGGTCCCCGGCCGTCCCCGCTGCGGCGCCGCGCCTCCCGCCTCCCGCCGCCTGGGGCCCCGGCCCCCCCGGACCCGGGTCCCCGATCCCCGCCCCGACCCCGGCCATGGCCGGCCAGGGCGACTGCTGCGTCAAGGTGGCCGTCAGGTAGGGGCCGGCGGGCGGGGAGCGCGCGAGGGGCTCGGGCTTTGTGTCGCGTGGGCGCGGGGCCGCTGGGTCCCGGAGCCCGCACCCCGCACCCCCCGCCCCGGAGGAGGCGCCGCGTGGGCCCCGCGGGCACCCCGAGCGCGGGCTGCGGGAAGGCGGCTTTGTTTGGGTGGTCATGCCGGGCCCCCTCTGGGGAGCCCTTAATGATCCGAAAATCGAATAAACAAGGAAATCCGGTATTTCACACCCAAGCCCTGGCCCAGGCGGGGCGTCGGCGTGTTTCCTCTTCGCCTCCCCACGGGGCTGCTGTCTCGCAGCGGGATGTCGGGGGGACATTTCCCCTCGTCCCCCCACCCGGGGCGGGCTGGGTCTCTCGCTCTGGGTCGGGCCGGGCCGGCAGCTCCCCGCCCGGGAGCCTGCAGACAAAGATCGGTGCCTGCTCCGTGGGGAGGCGAGGACCCCGCTGGCCCTGCCCCGGGCGGAGAGGGCAACCGGGGACAGAGGAAGGGATGTACCTGGGGCTCCGCCTCAGGGGCCCCGAGCGCGTCTGGGACCTGAAGGGATAGCTTGACCTTTGAGGTTGGGGAGCTGACAGGCTGGGGCGGGGAAGGCTGCAAAGTTGAGCCCCAGGTGCCCTTTGTTGGGGGAAGACCCCCCTAGACCACACGCCCTCTCGCTGTCCTTGTGCTGGGTTTGTCCCTTGGAGGGTGGTCCCCATGAGGCAGGGGCGGTGGAGAGGAATGCCCAGCCCTGGGTGGTGGGTGGGGGTCTGGGGTCCAGGTCTCTGAGCCAGGTGGAAGGTGACCCATATTCCAGGAGCCCGGGAAAGGGGGGGTCACCTAGACGGTGGAAAAGCGCCCCCCCTGCTGCCCCAGGACACAAGTCCCCAGCCACCTGGCCAGCCCCCTGCGGCCCAGAGAGAGGGGGGTCGGGGGGGGGGCTGCCGCGGGGCCTCCGGGTCGAGGCTGGGAGACCGAGGTGCCCACCCCGCCCCACCGCCACGTGCCAGGCTGCACCACTGGGGTGTCGCTGGGGCACAGCTCTGCCCGCCCAGCAGACAAAGGGGAGCCCGCAGGTGCCTGGTGGGCTGGCAGGCGGAGCCAGGCTGCTGCGGGGCTGACTTTGCAGCAGGAAGCGGTGGAGGTCGAGGGAGGGAGGGAGGGAGGGAGGGAGGGAGGGCGGACAGACGGGGTCTGGGTGGGGGTGGGGTCGGAGCGAGAAGTGTAAGCCTGGCATCGCTAGCAGACGGGGGAGTCCGCGTGCCCAGAAAAGCCCCCACCCACCACCAGGAACCAGGCTTGGGAGTGGGGGGACTTTGCTTTCGACTCCATCTTGCAGGAGAGCGCCAGCCAAAGCCCCCTCCCTGTGCCAGAGGGTGCCCTGGGGCACGGCCAGGGGTGGAGGACTGAGGGAGAGAGAGCTGGGGTTCCCTTCGCGCCCCCCTCTGCACCAGAGGTCCCTGGGATGCTTGCCACAGAGAGGCGACTGGGCCCGCCCACTGCACCCCATTCTTCGTGGGGACTGGCCTCATCTCTGCTGCCCCCTCAGCTCACCCAGGGAGACGGGGGTGCCCACTCCTCGCCTGAGCTGCTGATTGGGTGACGGGGGATTGGAGAATCAGACGAGCCCCGGTTTCAGGGCTCCTGGAAGGGGAGGGCCCGCCCAGGTCGCCCTCCCACCGCAGCGGGAGTGCCCGCCTGGCACACGGCCTGGCACACGGCAGACCTCAATGGGCAGCGGGCCGTGGAAGGCACACATGCCGGACACAGCTGAGGATGGGCCTGGCTGTCAGGGAGAGTCCCTCGGCTTCCGGGTCCCCCGCCAACCCCACCCCCACCCCCAGGAACCTCTTGTTCCCCTAAAGCACCGCGTGGGGGGCTGGAATGGACTGGGGAGGACCGAGGTTTGGGCGTCACTGAGGCTTGCCCATCACCGGTGCCGCTCTCAGACTTTCTACAAGTCCCTTCTTTTTTAAATATATTTTTACTGATTTCAGAGGGAGAGAGAGAGAAACATCCATGATGAGAGAGAATCGCGGACCGGCTGCCTCCCGCACGCCCCACACTGGGGACGGAGCCCACAACCCAGGCCTGTGCCCTGACCACGAAATCGAAGCGTGACCTCCTGGTTCACAGGTCGACACTGGACCGCGGAGCCGCCGGCCGGGCTGGAGTCCTCTCTTGCCTGTAACTGGGCTGCTTTCTGACCCTCTGTGAGCATCACCTGCCCTGGGCCCAGCGTCCAGCGAGCCCAGGTCCAGCTCATGGGTCCCGGAGGCCAGGGCCGGGGGGTGCGGGGCAGCTTTTATTCCAGCTGAGAAGTGCCAGGCCCAGGGCTCCAGGGACCAGGGCCAGAGCCGCTGTCCTGTCCGCTGGTCCCTGCAGAGGAGGCCCGGGCTGGGGCAGAGCCTGAGGGGCACTTTCAGGACCTGGGCTGTGGGGAAGGGGGGAAGGAAGGTCTAGGTGTGAGCCACCCCCCAAACCCCCCCAGGCCTCCTGGATCCTGGCCCCTCGGCCCCTGCATCCTTGGCACCAGGAGACGGCCAGGCCAGGGCACATCTGCCCGCCCTCCACCCGCCCCCACTAATCCCCTGCAGGATAAGGACCTAGAGCCGGCCTCCCCCGGGGAGGGGGCTGCCTCAGGGCAGGAGAGTGTGTGTGTGTGTGTGTGTGTGTGTGTGTGTGTGTGTGTTGGGGGGGCAGCTGCTAGGAAATGCAAGCTAGCAGAGTTCAAATTGGGGAAGGAAGCCAAGCACATGGCGTGTTTATTTAAGACCCTTCCGACCCCCCCCTTCTGCCCCCCCCCCCGGCTCTGGGCCCCCACCACAGGCGCCCTCAGTGCGGCCTGATCCCTCCCCTTATCTCTGCCCCATTTCCTTAAGCTTCCTTCCTTCAGGCTGCTGGGAGGGGGGCCCTCGGCCAGCCCCTCGGCCTTAGGTGGACACTCCAGGGTGGAGCAGGGACTGGGAAGAGGACGGGGGTGGGGGGGTTCCCGTTCTCCAGCTGCCGTATTTCCCTAGTTCCCGCTACCCTGAGATCATCCGTGTCCGTCTGAATTTTGGGTCGAGAGCATTGGTGACTGCCCTGGCCCGTGTGGTTCAGTGGATAGAGCGTCAGCCTGGCGACTGCAGGGTCCCGGGTTCGATTCCGGTCAAGGGCACATGCCTAGGGTTGCCGGGTCGACCCCCAGTAGCAGGTGTGCAGGAGGCAGCCGATCGATGACTCTCTCATTGATGTTTCTCTCTCTCTCTCCCTCTCCTTTCCTCTCTGAAATCAATAAGAATATTTTTTTAAAAAAAGAGAAAGAATCGGTGACGGGAGGGAGAGACCGAGGAGACAGAAACAAGCGTGTAAGGGCCACGCCGTCCCACCCGGGCCCCGGGTAGGCGGCCCCATGCAGGACCTCTGGTCTGTGGAGACCTGGGCCCTTGGGGAGGCCTCCGCTGCAGGCGCAGGGCTTATGTCATCGTCAGGAAGTGGCCTCTAGTAACCACAGCCCCGGAAGCCGCGTCCCCTCCCCCGCCCGGCAGCCGGCCCGATTGGATGACGGTTTTTCAAAACCTCCACCGGAGAGAGGTCGGGTGGGCCGGGCTGGGGCCAGGCCGGGGAAGTGTCCGGGCGACACCCTCACTCCTCCATCACCGGGACGCAGGGCGGGGCGGGGCCCCGGGTGCCTGTTCTGTCCGCATCTGGGCCTCAGTTTCACCCTCCGCAGAATGGGGACAGCGGGTCGACTCCTCAGCAGTGGGTGGGCAAAAATGTTTGGAAATAAGCCCTGCCCGGCCGGCCGGCCTGGCTCCGTGGTTGAGCACCAACCGAACGACCGACCTACGAACCAGGAGGTCACGGTGCGATCCCCAGTGGGGGGCGTGCAGGAGGCAGCCCATCCACGATTCTCTCTCATCATGGATGTGTGTGTCTCTCTCTGAAACCAATAAAAATATATTAAAAATAAGATAAAAAATAAATCCCGCTTCCCTCTCGTGTGGAAGGAGCGTCCACTCCCCTGGACGTGCGTTCTCCGTCCTGTTCCCGAGACGGTGGCCTGGGCCCGGGGCCCGTGTGGGGGGCGAGGCTCCGTCCCCGCGGCCGGGGCTCAGCCCACGCCTGTTGCTCCGCATTCCTCCGCAGGGACGGTCCCCAGGGCCCCTGCCCTGAGCTCCCCCCCCCCCCCCACATGCAGATGCTGTCACACGCCAGCTCTGGGCGCCGCAGCTCCGTCTCCCGGGAGGTCATGGGAAACCCCGCCAGATGCCCTGAGACCGGCGGCAGCTGAACGGGTCCCTGGGCAGGGCTTGTGCTTCCCAGGCCCCGGCCACGGACTCACGGGCAGAGCGCATGTGGGGTCTGTCCAGCTCCGGGCAGGGTCTGGCCCTTCTCTCAGCTCCTCCTCGCACCCCTGCCTGCTCCCCGACTTCTGACTGTCACCCCGCTCTGCTGGCCTGTTTCCTCCCCTTGCCTGATTTCAGCCTTTCTGGGGGTGCCCTGGGGGGCCATGGATGAGGCTCTCCCCCAGGTGCCCCCCGCCCCGTGGACCGCCTGTCCCTGGGCCGGACTCTGGGGTGAGAGAGGAAGGTCCAGGACACCCCCCCCCCAGGAGGGAGTGGGTCACAGCTCTGAACCCCGTGCTCCCTGAGCTGATACCCGAGGCTTCGCGGAGGTTTCCCGGGGGAGCCCAGGCCCCTCTCCCCGGGCCTGCAGGGGCCTCCAGGCCCTCCGCAACCCATGCCCTTCGACCCCACAGCACAAAGCCTTCTTGTCTGGGGTCCTTTCTCTGAGGGCGGCGGGGAGGGTCCGAGAGGCCAGGAGGAGGTCTGGGGGAAGGGGGGGGCAGCAGGACCCTCTGGCTGCCTCAGGCTCTGTGCTCTCCCCTCTCTGCACCCCTGCAGCGAAAGGGCCAGCACCCCCGATGGGATTCACACCCTGTTTGATTATTCGCTTTCTAATATATTTATTATTATAATTTAAAGAAGTATTTCTTGATTTCGGAGAGAGAGAGAAACATCAGTGATGAGAGCGAATCACGGATCAGCCGCCTCCTGCCCGCCCCTCACTGGGGATGGAACCGGGACCTGGTTCATAGGTCGATGTCCAACCACGGAGCCACGGGAACAGAACCCTGACCTCCTGGTTCCTCGGGCGGCGCTCTGGCCTCTGTGGGAAGAGGAGGCGTAGATGCCTCCTCGGGGCTAAGTCAGCTCATGGGCCCGGTGTCTGCGCCCCAGACTCCCCCGGGAGAGCGGATCCTGCCTCAGCCGCCTCCCGGCTGGCGGGATGCCCAGCGAGGAGGATGCTCTGTCTGCTCAGAAGGCCTTCGCGGGCAGGCGCACCCGGGTTCTGGCTCCGCGCCCCCCTCCCGGGGCTGCCGGTCGGACCAGCCGGACGGTCGGGGGGGGGGGGGTCCGGTGTCTGCGGCCGCCCTCCCACCCGGGTGCGGGGCCCTCAGCCGGCTCTGCACAGGATGGTTGAGTCTCACGTGACTTGGGGCGCGTGAGAGCCTCCAGGAAGCGGGGAGGTGCGTGTTGCAGGGTCGTCCTAACCCATGACGGGGTTCGCCTGCACCCCTGAGCTGGGCATAGGTTCCCAAGACTCTGAGTGCCCTCGGGGACCAGGATTTCCAGGAAGAAGCCCGAGTCTGGCCGGCCCGGCCCGGCCCGGGATCCGCAGGAGCGAGCAGGCAGGAAGCTTATCTAAATCCCTCCGGCCAGGCGGGGCCGGCTCCCCTTTGATCTGGCTGGTCTCTGAGCTGGTATGTGACAGGTCACCGTGCAGCTCACAGTGACTCAGAGAGCCGGGCAGACCCGGGGTCACGGGGCCGCTCCATGTCCCTGCCACGTGCACATGTGCACACGCACACACACACACACACACACACACACATGCACCCCTTCACTATAGATTGTCAACCGGCTGCTGTGGGGAGGGCCGGGCAGGGGAGGCCGTGGCATCCAGGCCGCTCACCCAGCGACGGGGAGATGGATGCGCCTCTCACTTCCCTGGCCCTCCTGGGCCGGCCAGCCTGATGGCCTCTGGGGCTCCAATTCAGGACTCAGACAGGCATTCGGGGTCCCACCAGAGAAGAGAACAGACGGGCTTCTACCCCCCAAGTCCCCAAGGCTTCTCCTGAGGGTCTCAGTCAGCGGTTCTCAACCCGTGGGTCGCGGCCCCTTTGGCGGTCGAATGACCCTTTCACAGGGGTTGCCTAAGACCATCCTGCAGATCAGATATTTCCATGACGATTCATCACAGTAGCCACATGACAGCGATGCAGTCGCCACGGAAATAATTGTATGGTTGGGTCACCACATGAGGAGCTGGATGAAAGGGCCAGAAGGTGGAGAACCGCTGGTCTCCATGGTGATATGGGCTCCTGAGGGGTGGTGCCAGCCCAGATCTCGGTTCTTTTTCATTCTGACCCAAGGATATCTCTCCATTGATTTTTAGAGAGTGGACGGGAGAGAGACAGAGAGAAACATCGATTGGTTGCCTCGCGCCTGCCCCAGACCCGCAGCCGAGTCTGGCCGGCCCGGCCCCGTCCCAGGATCCGCAGGACGCCTGGGCCAGAGGTCCGTGCCCTTGACCGGCATCGAACCCGGGACCCTTCAGCCCGCAGGCCGCCGCCGCTCCAGCCACGGGTGCTCCCGGCTCTCCTCCTGGGCTGGGCCAGGGCGGAGGGCTAGTCACAGTGGTCTGCCTTGGGGACCGTGTTACTCTGTCTCCATGTGGCCTTGAACCCAGTTACTTAATTTCTCCCTGGGTGTGGCGGGCTCAGCCACCGGGGGCGTGGAGGAAGCTGAGGTGGACGGGGCTCTGGGGCCTGCAGAGAAAAGGGCCGGGAACGAAGCTGTCCTCCATTGTGGCCTGGGTTCCTTGTAATATCACAGCCATCACCTGGCACCCTGAGCTCAAGGTCAAGATGTGGGGGGCAGGTCGCTTAGAAGACAAAGGAGGGGCCCTGGCCAGCGGATTGGGTGGAAGGCATCTCCCCTGCGAAGCTGAGCAAACCCCCAGGACCCCACGGTCACCGGGCGGAGCCTGGGGGGCTGCGACTGGCTGGCTGCGTGTTGTCACTAAGGATGGGGTGGGCGTGCGGCGAGCTGGCCCCATCCCCCGCCTCCTGCCATGGAGCCTGGTGGGGGTCCGGGGCACCCTTTTCTCCTTGGCAGTGTCTGCGCGCCCCCGGCCGCCTCCTCCCGCCTCTGTCCTCTGTCCTCCCTCTGTCCTCTGTCCTCCCCTCCTGCCCTGTCCGCTGGCTCCCCGAGGTCTGAGGAACCGCTGAGCTCAGCTTTTCTTTGGCTCCGAGCTGGGGGTGGGCCCTGCGTGCGGTCTGGTCCCCGCGGCCCGGCCCAGGCTCACTTCTCGGTGGGGGAGGAGGGGGAGGGATCTGCCAATCGCACCCTCAGTGCTCGGCTCCGGCTCAGCTGCCTTCGAGCTGGGGAAGCCGGTGCCCGTGCCCGCCCGCCGTGCCAAGTCCTGCCTCTGAAAAGCTCGGGCCCTTTCTCCCCGCTCCCGCCGTGCGGGGCTGCCCCTGCCAAGCGGGGAATAGACCTTGCTCTGTTCTGGGAGGTTCCGGGCCTCGCTGAGCAGGGGTCAGGCGGCCTCCCTGCAGGATGGAGGCCCCGGAGGGGAGGCGTGGGGCTCGGGGAAGATGCCCGAGGTGCAGATCCCCGAAGTCCTTGCACGAAGATGGGCGTTCGGTCCCCAAAACGTTACTGACAAAGGCCGGGAGCAGACCCGCGGGCCGCAGTGAGCCACTGGGGCTTTCGCACACTTTGCGTTAAATTGTAATGTACCTTGAGAATGGAGGTTTTCTTTAAATATGTGTTTTTATTGATTTCGGAGAGGAAGGGAGAGGGACAGAGAGAGAGAGAGAAACATCCATGATGAGAGAGAATCATGGTCCGGCTGCCTCCTGCACGCCCCCCACTGGGGATGGAGTCCACAACCCGGGCATGTGCCCCGGCCGGGAATCGAACCCTGACCTCCTGGCTCATAGGTCGGCGCTCAGCCCCTGCATTTTTCATGCACCTTAAATGGTGCTCCCCCTCCTCACCCCGGCCCTGGATCTGGCCCTCGGTGATTAAACGGTGTTTGAGTTGGATCCTCGGCCTGTGGCTGCCGTGGGACCCCCGCGGAACTGGTGCCCCTGCTCCCTGGAGAATGGGCTGAGAAACCCCTCGCTCAGAGCATCACTTAGGAGAATCCCCCTTCTCTTCCACCCCCATCTCCAGTCGCTCCTCCGCGTCCCACTCCTGGCACCGCGCTCTCCCGCATCCTGGTCCGCTGCCCGGGGAACTAGTGACACACGCGGCCCTGTCCGCAGCCTCCCGGCCGCGCCCCTTTCTCTGGGCACCACCCTCACCCGCCTGTGCCCCGCAAAGCCCCCTGGTGCTTAGAATGGGCTGGTGTGGGGCCTGGTGTGGGGCCTCTCTGACCACAGAGGACCCCACAGGAGGCGGCTGGGCCCACCGAGGCTCCCGGGGTGAATGCCTAAGGGGACCCGCAACTCCCGGGCCCTAACATCCCGGCGCCCCCTCGTCACCGGCTCTCCTGTTCCCGGCAGGCGGGGTCCCCGTGGCCTCGGGGCTGCTGGTGAAGGGCTGTTCGCCTCCCCACGGGCTCTGATGGGCTCTGACGGGCAGGGCAGCAGCCGTCCCTCTGCCCACCCCCTGCGCCCCACCACCCCGGCCTCGAGGGACCCTGATTCGATTTCCTCCAATCGCCAGCATGGCCATCTGCCTGGGGTAATTAAATGGTGTTTGAATTGGATCCAGAAATCCCATCAAAAGCGGCCCACAGGGCCGGGCGGGCGTCTGCGGGAGCTGGTCCAACCGGCAAAGCTGCCCAGGCCTGACCCCGTGCACCTGGGCGCCGTGGGCGCCGTGGGCGCCGTGGGCGCCGTGGGCGGGGAGCGTTCGGTCCCGAGGCCCAGAACTCAGGGCCGGCCCAGTGCCTGGGCCCGGCGCCATGGCCCCCCGTTCCCCCCGGCACACTGAGCCCTGCCCTTGGCCACACAGTAAAGCAGCATCACTTAAGATGCGCAAACACACTGTCAGGTGCCTCAGTGGTTGAGCGTCCACCAAGGAACCAGGAGGTCAGGGTTCGATTCCCTGTCAGGGCACATGCCCAGGTTGTGGGCTCCATCCCCAGTAGGGGGCGTGCAGGAGGCAGCCGGTCCATGATTCTCATCATTGGTGTTTCCATCTCTCTCGCCCTTCCTCTCTGAAATCAATAAAAATATATATATGGCCCTGGCTGGTTTTGCTCAGTGGATAGAGCATCAGCCGGAGGACTGAAGGGTCCCAGGTTCAATTCCAGTCAAGGGCACAGGCCCGGGTTTCGGGCTCAGTCCCCAGTAGGGGGCGTGCAGGAGGCAGCCAATCAATGATTCCCTTTCATCATTTATGTTTCTATCTCTCTCTTCCTCTCCCTTCCTCTCTGAAATCAATAAAATATTTTATACACACGCACACACACACACATATATATATATATTTATGACCCCAGGCCACCGTCTGTGGGGGCTCTGGGCCCAGAGCACCTGCCAGCCCCTCCCCGGCCCTCACAGCGTGGAGCGGGGTTCGGGCTCAGATGGGCTCAGGTGAGCTCAGGCCTGCAGCTCTGAGACAGCTCAGGCCTGGGCCAGCCCGGGGCAGGGGCAGGAGGGCGGGAGGCCTGGCTTGGAGGTGGTGGCCGGCGCCCCCGGGCCCCGGGTGGGTGCTGGCTCGGATCTCTCTCTCTCTTCTCCGGGTAAATGTTGGCTTAGGGAGCCGGGCCTGACAAGCAGCTCATTGTGAGGGCCCAGCTGGCAGCCAAGGGCTGGCTTGTGCGGGGGAGCCCGGGGGCATTCGCGCCCACCCCACCCCCCCTTTCGCTTTAGACATTTTGGGAGGTGCTTTCTGCCAATCCCTCCGCACATGCTCACTGACTCACATCTGGTTGCCATGGCGACGTCGTCATGGCAACGGCTGCTTGGAGGAGGGGGGAAGCAGCCGAGGGATGGAGGTAGCCCCCCTCAAACTGATGCCACTTTTCTTCCTTTTTGCAAGGGAACCCTCCTGGCCCCCCACCGGGATCTGGGCTGTGGACCCCCCTGTGGCTGGTCTGGGGTTCCTGCTACAGGTCCCCGCCTTCCTCAGCGAACTTGGCCTTGCTCGATGCTGCAAGCGGGGGTGGGGGTGATGCCGGGAGAGAAACCAGAGCTGCTTCCCAAGAATGTCCGCCAGTCCCTGCCTCGGGGAGGGGGCGTCTGAGCTGGAGGCGCTCTGGCCCCCCAGGCCTCGGCAAGGCTCTGGTCTCCTCCAGAACGGAGCCCGGGGAGCGGCCAGGCCTGTCCCTCCGTCCCCACCCCGCTCCCTGCTTTGCCGGGGGCTCCCCTGGAGGCAGGAGTGCCTGCTCGTGTCAGCCCGGCCTGGGGGGCGGGGGGCGCTGTCAGGTCCCATTGCTCAGCCTGGGCCCAGTCATGGAAACCCCTCCACCCCCGTCTCGCCTGTCAGGCCGGGCTTACGGGGGGATCCACTGACCTGAGATGCTTCCGACAGACGAGACCACATCGGTGTCAGCAGCTGCGGCTCCAGGTGGTGCCCATGTTATTGCTGTTATTAATTATTATTATTATTATTATTATTATTATTATTTTAAAATAGATTTTTATTGATGTCAGAGAGGAAGGGAGAGGGAGAGAAAGAAACATCCATGATGAGAGAGAATCATGGATCGGCTGCCTCCTGCACGCCCCACACTGGGGATCGAGTCCACGACCCGGGCCTGTGCCCTGACCAGGGATCGAACCCTGACCTCCTGGTTCACAGGTCGACGCTCAACCACCGAGCCCCGCCGGCTGGATTTATTATTGTACTTTTACAGAAGCCGCCTCTGTCCTCTGCCTGGGGGAGCGATGGCAGAGGGGGGACGCGTGCACCTAAACTTCCTCCCTTCTCCTCCAGCTTGGGGTTCTGGGGGTTCTGGTGAGGGGCTGGGGAGTGGAAGTGCAGTGTGGAGACCAGGTGGAGGGCTGACCGGGGCTCCCGCTCCCGGCAGGATCCGGCCGCAGCTGTCCAAGGAGAAGATTGAGGGCTGCCACATCTGCACCTCCGTCACCCCGGGGGAGCCCCAGGTGCTCCTGGGGAAGGACAAGGCCTTCACCTACGACTTTGTCTTCGACCTGGACACCTGGCAGGAGCACGTGTACGCCACCTGCGTGCGCAGGCTCATCGAGGGCTGCTTCGAGGGCTACAATGCCACGGTGCTGGCCTACGGGCAGGTGAGCCCACACGTGCCCACTGCGTGCCCACCACGCACCCACCTCGGCCACGCCAGCCTCACCGTCCGGCGATGGGCGAGAGCTCCGCCTCCAGGCAGCTGGGCCTGTGGAACCCAGAACCAGCGGGGACCAGGAGTGCCTGTCGTCCCAGGGTGCCACAGAGGGGCGGGCTCTCAGCCGGAGGGACCGCCACGGGGTGCGGGCGGGGGAGTTGGGGCGCCGGCTCGCCCCTCCTTGCGTCTTTGCAATGCAGACGGGGGCCGGGAAGACGTACACCATGGGCACCGGCTTCGACACGGCGGCGACGGAGGAGGAGCAGGGCATCATCCCCAGGGCCATCGCGCACCTCTTCGGGGGCATCGCCGAGCGCAAGCGGCGGGCGCAGGAGCAGGGCGTGGCCGGGCCCGAGTTCAAAGTCAGCGCCCAGTTCCTGGAGGTACTGCGGCCTCCCGGGGTGGGCAGGCGGGGGACACGGGGCCGCAAGACCGTGCACCGGAGCTGGGCTCTCCTCCGGGGCAGAGGAACGAGCCGCGGCAGCCACGCAGGCATCTTCAGGGGATGAGCTCCCCGCTGCTGGGAGCATCCAAGCGAGAGTGGAAGGCTGTGGGGTGGGACATGTGAAGGGATTTCCTGCGTCCGATGGGGCTTGAGAACCGTGGCTCTCGCCCCTCCTTCGGCCTCCCCGGCCCCAGGCCCTGTCCGTTCTGGCTGAGGTCCTTCCTGACCCTCTGAGTCTCTGACCCCGGAAGGAAGGGCCTCCGGAAGGCGCCTGCCTCACTCACAGCTCCTGCAAGACCCCAGGTCCAGGGTGAACCGTGAGGGGTTAAATGGTGCCCTGTCTGTCCTGACAAACACACAGACGGACAGACACCGTGGCACCCAGTCCCCCTTCCGTTTCCTCTCCCCCTTCCCGTGGGTATTTCTGTCCTTTAAGGCCACCAACCCCTCAGACGTGTGAGGCCTGCAGCCGCCCCTCCCCCTGCAGGATTCTGCTCCCTTTCCCCTCCCCAGCCCCCGCTCCCGGGCCAGCCCGGGGCAGGGACAGGATGACACTTTCCGTTAGTGATTCCAAAATGCAGGGATGTCCGAGGCAGAGGCCCTCTGAAGTGGGGTGACCGCTCCCGGCCAGACCCCCTCCCGTAAGGGTCTCCCCAGACTCTCCCCACTCGGCTGGGCCATGTTCGCTCCTGCGTGTCGGGCACATAGGCGTGTCCCTGCCCCGCTGTGACCACGAGGCCCCTCAGGGACTGCCCCCACTGGGCTCTGCTTCCCCCCGAATCGGGGACCGCACCCTACCCCCTCTCCCAGGCAGCGACATCACAGGATTCACCCCGATCCTGGTCGTGTCTGTATCTGGACTTAGAACCCGAGTCCCCTTGGCCCTGGTCCCCGGCCTCCTGCCGAAGCCTGGTTCCCGGGGGAGGAGCAGCCACGGGAGGGCCCCGCCGCCCCCACCCCTGTCCAGGTCAAAGGCCGTGGAACTCAGAACCTGAGGGACAGGGTCGGCCGGGAACCTCCCAGGGCCTCAGTTTCCCCATCTGCAGAATGGAGCTGGTCTATAGATGTGAGCCCAGCTGCTGTCTCTTCCCCGCCCCCGTTGCTTAGCTCTACAATGAGGAGATCCTGGACCTCTTCGACGCCACCCGGGACCCCGACGCCCGCCACCGCCGGTCCAACATCAAGATCCATGAGGACGCCAACGGCGGCATCTACACCACGGGCGTCACGTCCCGCCTCATCAGCTCCCAGGAGGAGGTGGGCGTGCCCCGGGGCCAGGGGTCAGGGTCGGGGCTGGCGGGGTGGCCATGGGCGGAGGGGGACCTGACCGCCGCCTCCCTCCCAGCTGATCCAGTGCCTGAGGCAGGGCGCCCTGTCGCGCACCACGGCCAGCACCCAGATGAACGTGCAGAGCTCCCGCTCCCACGCCATCTTCACCATCCACCTGTGCCAGATGCGCGTCTGCGCCCAGCCCGACCCGGTGAGGACCCCGGGCCCTGGGGGGAGGGAGGGGGCGGGGGGGGCAGCTCCGAGGGCGGAGGAGGCAGGAGCCACGCCCGCGCGGGACCCCGAGTCAGCGGCCGCCTCCCGCCTCCTGCAGGTGCACGAGGGGGTGACCGGGCTTCCTGAGGGCGCGGCGCCCGCCCGGGAGTACGAGACCCTCACGGCCAAGTTTCACTTCGTGGACCTGGCGGGCTCGGAGCGGCTGAAGCGGACGGGGGCCACGGGCGAGCGGGCGAAGGAGGGCATCTCCATCAACTGCGGCCTGGTGGGCGCCGGGCGGGCGGCTGGGGCGTCGGGGGGGTCGGGGGGCGGGCGGTCCCCCCTGGGCCCCCTCCAGCGCCGGGTCTGCCTCCGCAGTTGGCCTTGGGCAATGTCATCAGCGCCCTGGGGGACCAGAGCAAGAAGGCGGCACACGTGCCCTACAGGGACTCCAAGCTCACGCGGCTCCTGCAGGACTCGCTGGGGGGCAACAGGTACCCGGCGGGGAGGCGGGGCTTCCTGGGGGACAGGGTGGGAGGGTCTGAGGGTGAAGGCCCCCGGGGACAAGGAGACCCCCTGCTCTGGGCTGAGATCCCCCTGACCTCAGGCCCATAGGGTGGGACTCTTCTGCACCCAGGGAGGGGTCCTCCCTAAAGGAAGTGACAGCCCGGCCGGCGTGGCTCAGGGGTTGAGCGTCGACCTGTGAACCAGGAGGTCAGGGTTTGATTCCCCGGTCAGGGCACAGGCCCGGGTTGTAGGCTCGATCCCCAGTAGGGGGCGTGCAGGAGGCAGCCGGTCCATGATTCTCTCTCATCGTGGATGTTTCTATCTCGCCCTCTCCCTCTCCCTTCCTCTCTGAAATCAATAAAGATACATTTTTTTTTTTTTAATAAAAAGGTGATAGAGCCCAGCCGGGGTAATAGATGGAAAATGGTAAAGAGATGCAGGGCCATCTCTCTGGTGCTGGCCCCTCAGTCTGCCCGCCACCTGCTCTTTGGGGGATCCGGGTCCCCACCACCCAGGTTCTGACCTGTGAAGCCCAGTCCTCAGGCAATGGCGGGGGAGGGTACGGGGGGGCAGGAGCTCTGCTCTGTGATGTGCTTCTGAGGAGCCGGCTGGGCCCTGGGACCCTCACCCCCGCTTCCTGCACCCCCAGCCAGACCATCATGATCGCCTGCGTGAGCCCCTCCGACCGGGACTTCATGGAGACACTCAACACCCTCAAATACGCCAACCGGGCCCGGAACATCAAGAACAAGGTGGTGGTGAACCAGGACAAGACCAGCCAGCAGATCAGCGCGCTGCGGGCCGAGATCGCGCGGCTGCAGATGGAGCTCATGGAGTACAAGGCGGTGAGCGCACGCCCGGCCCGCGGCCTGCGTGGCGCGGATCTCATGACGGACAGACTCACGTCCGCTGTGCTGACCGGCTGAGGCTCCTAGGCCCAGAATGAGAATCAGGACAGTGGGCAGGACCGCACGAGTCGCCCAGTGTGCAGGGTGGGGTCGGGGCAGGCAGAGGAGAGAGTTGGCCCGACTTCCTCAGGTGGTCAGGGAGGGCTTCATGGAGGAGGAGTCCTTTTCCATGGAGTTTGAAGCACGAGTGAGCTGTCGGCAGAAGCAAGTGGAGCAGGCGTTGTGGGATGTGAACGTGTGTCCTGGGGGACGTACCCCATTCCCTGTGACTAAGGTGGAAGTCACCGGTTAGTGGTCCTGGGCCTGGATCCGGCACACAAGTGGGTTTTGGTTGACATATTTGAAGATGTCACAACGCAGGGCACCACGTTGGCTAGAAGGACTCTGTTGGCCCCAATCCCCCCCACTCCCTATTGTCTAACACCCAGATGGACCTCCTCAGTCACACCAGCTGCCCGGGTCCCCTCAGGTTGGACCCTTGGGTCAGAGTCTGGAGACAGGAAGGTGGGCTGTGGAAGGGAAGGTCGAGGTGACCTTGAGGGGACGCCTGGAATGGCCGGTCACAGACTTTGGGCTTTTCTGTCGCTATGGGAACCGACCGTGTATGGCTCCTGAGCATGGGAGACAGGAGCTGTGTTCTAGGGACCCTGGGCCCCCGCTCCCTGGGGCTCTGGCACCTGACTCCCCCCCGCCCCCCCCCCCAGGGCAAGAGGGTGATCGGGGAGGACGGCAGCGAGGGCTACAGCGACCTGTTCCGGGAGAACGCCATGCTGCAGAAGGAGAACGGCGCCCTGCGCCTGCGCGTGAAGGCCATGCAGGACGCCATCGACGCCATCAACAGCCGCGTCACCCATCTCATGAGCCAGGAGGCCAACCTGCTGCTGGCCAAGGCCGGTGAGTGGGTGCCCCAGCCGGCTGGGCGCCCGGGGCGAGGACTCCCTTCCCACCCCCCCACCCCCGCACCCCCCTGGCCAGGAGACGGGCGGGCTGGGCCAGCCCAGGAGCGCACAGATCGGTTCATTCATGCATCCTTTTCCAATCAATTTTAGCTTTTTAAAAATATATATATTTTTATTGATTTCAGAGAGGGAGAGAGAGAAATGTCAATGATGAGAGAGAAGCATGGATCGGCTGCCTCCTGCGCGCCCCGCACTGGGAATCGAGCCCGCAACCCAGGCGTGTGTCCTGACCGGGAACCGAACCCTGACCTCCTGGGTCATAGCTCGACGCTCACCACTGAGCCACACCAGCCGGGCTTGAAGGTGCTTTTGTTACTTATTCCCCCAGGTGACGGCAACGAGGCCATCGGTGCTCTGATCCAGACCTACATCCGGGAGATTGAGGAGCTGCGGTGAGTGAGCCCGGCACCCCTGGGACCCCCGGGGGCCTTGGCCAGGCGAGGGCGCCCCCCTCACCCCTACCCCCCGCCCCCTCCCGCAGGACAAAGCTGCTGGAGAGCGAGGCCATGAACGAGTCCCTGCGTCGCAGCCTCTCCCGGGCCTCGGCGCGCGGCCCCTACTCCCTGGGGGCTTCCCCGGCCGCCCCGGGGCTGGGGGGCAGCCCGGCCAGCGCCATGGAGGACGCCTCGGAGGTGATCCGCAGGGCCAAGCAGGACCTGGAGCGGCTCAAGAAGAAGGAGGTCCGGCAGCGGAGGAAGAGGCGAGTGAGCCCCCGGGTCTCACGGGGTGCCCCCCCAGGGGGTCGCCGTCCGGGGTCACCTGGGCACAGCCACCGATTGCTCTTGTCCGGCCGGGAGAGGGAGGCGGCCAGTCGGGGTGACTGTGGGCGGGGGGACGAGAAGGGCGGCCACACTCTGCAGAGCAGGAACCGGGTCCTGTCCTGTGAGCTCCGGACAAGACCTGCCCCCGCCACCCCCCGCACCCCCGCCACGTGCTCGGCCAGGCCCAGCCCCCTAACCCCGCCTGCCCTTCCCCCCTCCCCCCCCCCCCCCGCAGCCCGGAGAAGGAGGCCTTCAAAAAGAGGGCGAAGCTCCAACAGGAGAACAGCGAGGAGACCGATGAGAATGAGGACAACGAGGTGGAGGAGGTGAGCCCGCCCGCCCGCCCTCCCCGCCCCTCCCCTCCCCACACTCACCCCACTCCCGCCGGGTGGGGCCCCAGCACCTCCTTGTGCACAGCGGGGACAGGGACAGCGCTTGGTCTGCCTCCGGCTCGCGCTGCTGGGTTGCCATGGTGATCGCCATCCCTCGGTCCCCTCCCTCATCCCAGGCTGCTGGGGGGATGGGAAGCTCCCTTCCAGGACGGAGGTGGCACAAGGGGCCCCCGACTAGGGCCTCACCCCCGTTTCCCACCTGCGGGGATGCCTGGACCAGCCTCTGCTTCTGGGTGCCCCTCCCTGAGGCCGGGCCCAGCTTGTGGGGGAGGGACGGCCCGCCCCCCCGCCGCCCCCCCTAATGGCGCCTGGTGCGCAGGAGGAGGAAGATCCGGATGAGAGTGGCTGCGAGGAGGAGGAGGGGCGCGAGGACGAGGACGAGGACTCGGGCAGCGAGGAGAGCCTGGTGGACTCGGACTCGGACCCCGAGGCGAAGGGTGCGTGGCGTGCGCCTGGGCTGGGGGCCCCCTCAGCCCCCTGCTCGCTCCTCGCCCCGGGGCCCCGGCGCCCACCCCGGCGCCCTGCGTCAGGCCCGTCTCTGCCCGCAGAGGTGAACTTCCAGGCGGACCTGGCCGACCTGACGTGCGAGATCGAGATCAAGCAGAAGCTGATCGACGAGCTGGAGAACAGCCAGCGGCGGCTGCAGACGCTCAAGCACCAGTACGAGGAGAAGCTGATTCTGCTGCAGAACAAGATCCGCGACACGCAGCTGGAGCGCGACCGCGTGCTGCAGAACCTCAGTGAGGCCCCGCCCACAGCCCGGCCCCGCCCACCCCCGCCCCGGCTCTGTGGACCCCGCCCCTCCCGGGCCCCACCCACAGCCCCAGCCCTGCAGGCCCCTCCCCTCCTGCTTCAAGGCCCCGCCCCACGCCCTGCCCCATCTCTGCGACCCCGCCTCTCCTGCTCCCTAGGTCCCAACCACAGCCCTAGCTCTGCAGGCCCCTCCCCTCCTGCTTCAAGGCCCCGCCCCACCTCTGCGACCCCGCCTCTCCTGCTCGCCAGGTCCCGCCCACAGCCCCAGCCCTGCAGGCCCCGCCCCTCCTCCTTCAAGGCCCCGCCCCACGCACCGCCCATCTCTGCGACCCCGCCCCTCCTGATCGCTGGGTCCCAACCACAGCCCTGCAGACCCCGCCCCTCCTGCTCCCACGGTCCCAACCACAGCCCTAGCTCCGCAGACCCCGCCCCTCCTGCTCCCAGGGTCCCAACCACAGCCCCAGCTCCGCAGGCCCCGCCCCCTCTTGGTCCTCAAGCCCCGCCTACCGGTGCGGAGAGGGGCGTGGCCTCCCCAAGGCCAGGCTGACCCGTGGGGACCGAGCCTGAGGCCGCCTCTCTCTGGGCCGGCCCGCAGGCACCATGGAGTGCTACACGGAGGAGAAGGCCAACAAGATCAAGGCGGACTACGAGAAGCGGCTGCGGGAGATGCACCGGGACCTGCAGAAGCTGCAGGCCGCCCAGAAGGAGCACGCGCGGCTGCTCAAGAACCAGTCGCGCTACGAGCGGGAGCTGAAGAAGCTGCAGGCCGAGGTGGCGGAGATGAAGAAGGCCAAGGTGGGGCCCGGGCGGCGGGGGGCGGGGTGTCCTGGTCCTGGGCTTGTCCCTAACCCTGACCCCCTCCACCGCCACCCCACCCCCATCTCCGTCCACATCGGGTCCTAGAATAGCGGACCCAGGACGGTGGCTTTGGGGGACGGGGACCGTGAGCAGGGGGGCCAGGGTAGAACATGGCTGGGCTGGTGGGTGGCCCAGGAGGAGAGGCAGCTCAGCCCCTGCGCGGGGGTGGGGGACGGACCTCAGGAGCTCCCCCCCACCCCCCATCCCCGGCCCAGCGTCTTCAGTCCCTGCAGCGAGTGGGCACCTGCTTAGCCCGGTCCCGGTGCCCGCTCTGCCCGGCCAGGTGGCGCTGATGAAGCAGATGCGGGAGGAGCAGCAGCGGCGGCGGCTGGTGGAGACCAAGAGGAACCGGGAGATCGCGCAGCTCAAGAAGGAGCAGCGGCGACAGGAGGTGAGGGCGCCCTCCCCACCCTCCCACCCCCTAGGGTCCGGGGCCCTGCAGGCTTGGGGGGTGGGAGTGGGGCGCTGGAGGGGCGGGGCCGGCAGAGCTGCAGTGGGCAGTGGGCGGGGCCTGGAGCAGAGGGCGGGGCGGTGGGCGGGGCTTCGTTGAGTTTCTGCCCTGCGGTCACTCTCCAGCGGAGTGTCCAGCCCGGCCTTGTTGTTCGGTGGACAGACCGGAACCAGGGAGGGGCAGGAGCTTGCCCGACGTCACCCGCAAGCAGAGCCCCCAGCCCGGGCCTCCTGGCTCCGGGTGGGGACCAGAGGCCGGGGAGTAGCCCCGGCCCTGAGTGGGGACCCCCTTCTCGCACCCGCAGTTTCAGATCCGAGCTCTGGAGTCCCAGAAGCGACAGCAGGAACTGGTGCTGAGGAGGAAGACCCAGGAGGTGAGGGACCTGCCTCCCCGCAGGCGCCCCCTTCGGATTCCGCCCGAGCTGGGAGCCTGGGCCCCGGCTCCCTCCCTCCTTCCCGGGGACACAGGCCCGACCTGGGCGGAGGCCGAGGGCCGGCTGCCGGCTCTGGTCCCTCCTTTAAAAGCAAAACAAAACAAATCTCTTCTGTGTTCATTTCACAACAAACAGGCCCCTGGCTCAGTCCCAAGCCCGGGCCCCCGCGGAGGGGCCCCTAGATGCTCCCTCCCTGCCCCCCCCCCGACCTGGGCATTTTCGGGGCTCCGTGTCCCCCGCTCACTGGGACCCTCCTTCCGTGGCCCCAGGTGTCTGCGCTGAGGCGCCTGGCCAAGCCCATGTCCGAGCGGGTGGCGGGGCGCGTGGTGCCGAAGCCGCCCATGCTGGACTCGGGGGCCGAGGTGTCCGCCAGCACCACCTCGTCCGAGGCCGAGTCGGGGGCCCGCTCCGTGTCCACCATCGTGCGCCAGTGGAACCGGAAGATCAACCACTTCTTGGGGGACCACCCCGCGTCCGCTGTCCACGGCACCCGGCCTGCCAGGTGGGGGGGGGCGGGAGAGGGAGCCCAGGGAAACAGGGCCCCCCACCCCCAGCCCCCCCCCCCCGTGGCTGTCAGCTCTCCGCCGGGGGTGGGGGCCAGGAGAGGCGAGCCCAGGGAAGCACCCCCAGCCCCACCCCCCATGGCGCCCCGTGGCTGTCAGCTCCCGGCGGGGGGGACCCCACCCAACCCGCTGGCCTCTGTCTCCAGGAAGAAGTTCCAGAAGAAGGGGGCCGGCCAGAGCTTCAGCAAGGCCGCGCGGCTCAAGTGGCAGTCGCTGGAGCGCAGGGTCATCGACATCGTCATGCAGAGGATGACCCTCGTCAACCTGGAGGCCGACATGGAGCGGCTCATCAAGGTGGGCGCTGTCCCTCCCAGCACCCCTCCCTCCCGCCTGCACCCCTCCCTCCGCCTGCACCCCTCCCGCCTGCCTGCACCCCTCCCTCCCGCCTGCGCCCCTCCCTCCCACCTGCATCCCTCCCTCCCTCTGCACCCCTCCTTCCCGCCTGCACCCCTCCCTCCCTCTGCACCCCTCCCTCCCGCGGCACCCCTCCTACCTCTGTACCTCTCCCTCCCTCTGCACCCCTCCTACCTTTGCACCCCTCCCTCCTGCCTGCACCCCTCCCTCCCTCTGCACCCCTCCCTACCTCTGCACCCTTCCCTCACGCCTGCACCCCTCCCTCATGCCTGCACCCCTCCCTCCCTCTGCAACCCTCCCTCCCGCTGCAACCCTCTGCCATCTGCTGTCACATTAAAATATATATATATTTTTTACTGAGTTCAGAGAGGAAGGGGGAGTGAGAGAGAGTTAGAAACATCCATGATGAGGGAGAATCATGGATTGGCTGCCTCTTGCACGCCTCCTACTGGGGGTTGAGCCCACAACCCGGGCCTGTGCCCTGACCGTGAATCGAACCTTGACCTCCTGGTTCCTAGGTGGATGCTCAACCACTGAGCCTCACCGGCCGGGCTGTCCGCTGTCACTTTTGACGGCTCAGGCAGGCTCTTCCGACCTTTCTCATTCCCCGTCCCCTGATCCTCATGGCAGCTCTCAAATGCAGAAGTGCTGGGGGTCCCCATGAGGCTACGCGGGGGCCGGGTGGGCAGCTGTGGGCAGGGCTGGACAGCACCCTGAGGCCTTCCCCGACCTCCCCCCCAGAAAAGGGAGGAGCTGTTCCTCCTGCAGGAGGCGCTGCGCAGGAAGCGGGAGCGGCTGCAGGCGGAGAGCCCCGAGGAGAAGGGGCTGCAGGAGCTGGCGGAGGAGATGGAGGCGCTGGCGGCCAACATCGACTACATCAACGACAGCATCTCCGACTGCCAGGCCACCATCGTGCAGCTGGAGGAGACCAAGGTGCGGGGGGCGGCGGGCGGGGGGGCGGGATGCAGGGTGGGGTGCGGGGTGGGGTGCCGCCCTGCTGACCCGGGCCCTCTGCCTCCGGCCCAGGAGGAGCTGGACTCCACGGACACGTCGGTGGTCATCAGCTCCTGCTCCCTGGCCGAAGCCCGCCTCCTGCTGGACAACTTCCTCAAGGCGTCCATCGACAAGGTGGGCCATCGACCAGGTGGGCGGCCGCGCGCCTCCTGGACGGGACCCCCACCCCCTCCCACCTGGCTGCTCGGAGCCACGTCCGTCACTCACAGGCTCAGGCAAGCCGCCGCCTCACGCCCAGCCCCGGTTCCAGCCCCGGTTCCAGCCCAGGGAACGGGCTGACGACAGACGGACCCAGGCTGTGGCTTGTTCGGCGCTTTAACGAGATGACGCCCGCGAGCGGCTTGGCCCGGTGCCTGGCTCGCAGCCGGGCCTCCCTTAAAGGGGGCCCTACGCACCGGCCCAGGCCCGTCCGGAGCAGGGCTGGGCTGGAGTCCGCTGGAGGCGGAGGGCAAGTGTGTGTGCGTGTGCTGGGTGGGGCAGCACGGACGGGCGGGCGGACGGACGGACGGGCGGGCCACGTTCCCCCCAGCAGGGTTTATGCTGCGACAGCAGGGTCCGGGCTGCGGCCTTCGGGGACAGGCACCCCGTGGGGAGCATGCAGTCCGGCTCTGGACGGGGGAGCCTGCCCCCCACCCCACCCCCGACTCCTCACCTGTCCCCTCTTTTTCTTCTTCTTCTTTTAATATGTTTTTATTGATGTCAGAGGAAGGGAGAGAGAGAGACGTCCGTGCTGAGAGAGAAGCCTGGACCGGCTGCCTCCTGCACGCCCCCACTGGGGATGGAGCCCCCAAAAGGCCCCGTTTAACCTAATGATTCATGAAAGACAGTCACACTCTGAGGTCCTGTGTGGAGAAAGTCAGGGGGCACGGGCGGGGGGCACCCCAGGTCTGAGCCCAGCACAGGTGACGTCTGGGAGTTACGGGGGGCCCTCCAGGGTGTCTCCCTGTGTGGGAGCCGGTGGCGTGAGGGCAGGGGCGGGGGTGCCCCTGGTCCCAGGCCGGGGAGGGTCACCCGGGCCCGCTACCCGTCCACAGGGGCTGCAGGTGGCCCAGAAGGAAGCCCAGATCCGGCTGCTGGAGGGGCGGCTGAGGCAGACCGACCTCGCAGGCTCCTCCCAGAACCACCTGCTCCTGGACGCCCTGCGGGAGAAGGCGGAGGCGCACCCCGAGCTGCAGGCCCTCATCTACAACGTGCAGCAAGGTATGCGGGGGCGGGGGGGAGGCAGGGGGGCGGCCCGGGCCCCAGGGCTCCGACCCGGGGACCCTGGCTTCCCCAGAACTCTGCCCAAACCCATCTGACCCCCCGTCTCCGTCACCCCCCCAAGAGAATGGCTACGCCAGCACCGATGAGGAGGTGTCGGAGTTCTCCGAGGGCAGGTGAGTCCCAGCTCAGCGCGGACCTGGGGGCGGGGGAGCCACGGGGTTCGGGGCCCAGCCCGGAGGGGGTCCCCGTGCGCCAGGGTGCACACAGGCTCTTGGGGTCCTGAACTCCCCCTGCTTCTCCCTTAGCTTCTCCCAGTCGTTCACCATGAAAGGTTCCAGCAGCCACGACGACTTCAAGTTCAAGGTGAGCCCCCTCAGGAGGCCTGCGAGGCCCCTCTGCCCTCACCCCAAGCCTGGCCCCGCATTGCTTCCAGTGGGGACGGGCCTAGCCTAGGATTGGAGGGGGGCGGGCACCTGGGGTGCAGGTGTGTAACCCGGGGCAGCCTGC
Source organism: Myotis pilosus (assembly GCA_036010255.1). NCBI lineage: Eukaryota > Metazoa > Chordata > Mammalia > Chiroptera > Vespertilionidae > Myotis > Myotis pilosus. Next base: position 885,133 of record JASKON010000027.1, read on the forward strand.
TCTTTTTGAAGTGGGGGGGTGGTGTGGAGAAATAGGAGGAGCGGCAAGAGCCTGGTGACGTCACCATAACCAAGAGCCCCGCTTCCGGCTTTCAAAACCTCCCTCTGACCCGGCCCAGACCCAAGTCAGCAACTCACCGAACAGATCCCTGGTTGTCGTACACGCAGCTCATCAGCCACCAGCAGGGGCAGCAGTGAGGGCATTTGGGGACCAGGGAGGGTGCAGCCATGGGTAGGCTTGAACCAAGAAAGGGGATTTTTTAAATTGATTTTTAGAGAGAGAGGGAGGGAGAGAGAGAGAGAAACATCCATGATGAGAGGGAATCATGGACCGGCTGCCTCCTGCACGCCCCCCACTGGGGATGGAGCCCGAAACCCGGGCGTGTGCCCTGACCGGGAATCGAACCCTGACCTCCTGGTTCCTAGGTCGACGCTCAGCCACTGAGCCACGCTGGCCAGGCACGAACAGGCTTTCTTAAGAAAGACTTGTGCACAGTTTGGGGCACACGTTTGGGGTACACAGTCCACATAAGGGCAGACAATCCATGTCTGTTGCCTTGCATTTGCCAGAAGAGACGGGCTCAGGGTGGCAGCTGGTGCGTCCACCCCCCGGGTTGCTCTGCCTCCGGCCCGGGCCCCACTGTCCGCCCCACCCCCGGTCACCCCGGTCACCCCAGCGGGCGCTTCCCTTCCAGGGCGAGCCCAAGCTGTCGGCCCAGATAAAGGCGGCGTCGGCCGAGTGCCTGGGACCCCCGCTGGACAGCTCCACCAAGAACATCACCAAGTCCCTGGCCTCGCTGGTGGAGATCACGGAGGACGGGGCGGGCTTCTCCGTGCGCGACCCCTACCCCCGCGACAAGGTCTCGCGCACCATCAGCCTGCCCACCAGAGGCAGCACCTTGTAAGGCTGGCGGCCGGGCGGGTGGGCGGGCAGCGGGGGGTGGGCAGGGGGCCGGCCCGCCGGGCTCTCCCGGACTCACTGGCCTCCCTCCTCCAGCCCCCGGCAGTCCCGAGCCACCGACACGTCCCCTCTGACCCGGAGGAAGTCGTACGACCGCGGGCAGCCCGTCAGGTGAGAGCGGGTCCCGGGCTGGGCACCAGCGTGGCTGCCCGTCGGGGCCTGGGCAGCGTGAGTGGCAGAGGCGTCCACGCTGTGGATCCTCTCGGGCGCGTTCTAGTCCGGGCCAGTCCCCGCCGTCACCCATCCACCCCCAGAGCCCCTCCCCCGCCCCGTCCTGCGTGGGCTCCGGACGCACAACCTCCGTCGGCACCTAGAACCGGGGCCAAGCCCGCAGCTAAAATCGCTGGTGGGTGTGTGCTCCGTGCTGGTGTCTCCATCGTTGCCCAGATGTCCTTCAGCCCTTTTTTTTTATTTTTAATAGATTTTTATTGATTTCAGAGAGGAAGGGAGAGGGAGAGAGAGAGAGAGAAACATCCATGATGAGAAAGAATCAATGACCGGCTGCCTCCCGCACGCCCCACACTGGGGATCGAGCCCACAACCCAGGCCTGTGCCCTGACCGGGAATCGAACCCTGACCTCCTGGTTCCTAGGTCGACGCTGTAACCACTGGGAACCACCAGCCACGACACGTGTGTCTGAGGTCGGACGGAGTCAGAATGGCCCCGACACTGACATGCGCTCTCTGTCCCCGCTTGGCAGGTCCACAGACGTGGGATTCACGCCCCCCTCGTCCCCGCCCACGCGGCCACGCAACGATCGCAACGTCTTCTCGCGCCTGACCAGCAATCAGAACCAGGGCTCCGCGCTGGACAAGTAAGAGCTGGCGCCGGGCGGGCTCTGCGAGGGGAGGGAGCCCACGGACTGGCCGTGGGCGTGGCCGTGGGCATGGGCGTGGGCAGGGCTGGTGCAGCTGGGCAGCCTCCGGACATTCTGTTCCGGCCCCACTCCTGGCATCTCTGTCTTTTCCGTCTTGACCGGGGACCCGTTTGTTCCCTGAGGGAGCTGGGACCTCGGGAGTGAGCTAGCAGGGACGGACGGGGTGCTCAGGCCCCCAGACGACCCCGAATCCTCCGTGGCTGGTGCCTGGATTCTCAGAAGCCCCTTCCTGCAGCCTCGCCAGCCCCCTCCGCTCCCCAAACGCTCAGGCCCCGCACACTGTCCCCTGTCACCTTCCCGTCCGGGTCGGCTCCCCCCATGGTGCGCCCCCTGCTGGTGTGATGGGGTGACAGCCGTCCCATGTGGCACCTGCTTTCACCCTGAGGTTCCCCTGAGCCACAGCTCAGCCGTGAGCACGGCCTGCCCGCCTCACAGGAGCGGGAACAGGGCGCAGGCAGGTCCGCGGGCGTCCGCCCAGGAAGCGCACAGCCGGCCGAGGGCCTGGGGCTGGGACCCAGCTGCCCGTGTCCCTAACAGGGGCTCTGCCCAGGGGCGGGGGGCCTGTCCTCCATGTGCTCCTCTTCACACTCCCTGCCGGCCCCACCCTGGCCCACGCCAACCAGGGTCCCCTCCCTCCCTGGTACCCCCTCCCACCCGCCTTCACAGTCTCTCGCCATCCCCGCCTGTGGGTCATCCAGACCCCAATCCATCCAGGGGTCATCCAGACCTCGGTCTCATCCAGGGGTCATCCAGACCCCAATCCATCCAGGGGTCATCCGGACCCCAATCCATCCAGGGGTCATCCAGACCTCGGTCTCATCCAGGGGTCATCCAGACCCCAATCCATCCAGGGGTCATCCGGACCCCAATCCATCCAGGGGTCATCCAGACCACAGTCCATCCAGGGGTCATCCAGACCTCGGTCTCATCCAGGGGTCATCCAGACCCCAATCCATCCAGGAGTCATCCAGACCTCGGTCCCGTCCGGGGGTCATCCAGACCCCAGTCCATCCAGGAGTCATCCAGACCTCGGTCCCGTCCAGGGGTCATCCAGACCTCGGTCTCATCTGGGGGTCACCCACACTTGGGTCCATCCAGGGGTCATCCAGACCCCAGTCCATCCAGGGGTCATCTAGACCTCAATCCCGTCCGGGGGTCCAGGTCCTGGGGCTCATGTGAGGTGCACAGCCAGTTCCAGGCAGTCTCCTCCCAGGTGGGAGGAGCAGGCAGGTCCCAGCATTGAGGGGGGGCGGGGGCCCCCAGCTTGTGGATGGGGCAGCCAACAGCCCAGGAGCAGTCTCCCCAGAGTGCGTCGTCCTCGGGGGGGGACCCCCATCCTACCCTGTCAGCTGCGGGCCTCCCCAGTGCCCAGGCCAGCCCGCCCCCCTCCCCCGCCCTGCTGTCCCCCGGCGCCTCCTCCCTCTGCCTCTCTCCACTCCCCTCGCCGAGAATAACCGCCCCTGACCTGCTGCTCTGCGTCCTGTGTGTGCCCGCCCCGCCCCCCTAATCCGGCTAACTTTCTGCCCTCCCAGGTCTGATGACAGCGACTCCTCTATGTCCGAGGTCCTGAGGTACACAGACGGCCGCGCCCCCCTCCCAGCCCTCTTGCTTGCTCCTCTCTCTCTCTCTCTCAGTCCCTCCCGCCTGCACCCCTGTCCTCAGCATGCACCCCTCCTCTCCAGGCCCCTTCCTGCCCCTGTTTCCTCCTCTCCTGGCGGCTGCCTGGCCTCTGACTGCCCCCCTGACCGACCGGCTGGAGCTGGGGGCTCGCGCGGGGAGGGGCGCGCGGTCGCTTGTCACGGCCTGTCTTCTGCTCCCGTCACCTGGGGAGGGGTGGGGGGGAGCATGGGGCCTGAGGGGGCGGGACGGGCGGTGTGGATGCCGTGCTCGGAAAGTCCGTGGGTCGCTCCGTCTGCGTTGGTGCCGCACACTTAGACCCCGGCTCTGCCCCCACCCCCATCTGGTATAAGGACCAGGGGTGCCGGGCCGGGGGCGGGGGGGGGCCCTCACAAACAACACCCGACACACAGAGCGCGTCCCAGGCCCCGGGTCCCTGAGCTGAGCTGAGAGCTCTCCCGCCAAGCCCTCCGCTAACCGCCCGCCGTGGCCGCACCCTGGGTGTGGGCCGTCCTGCCATGGCTCCCACCGGGGCCCAGGCATCCCCCACAGGACGCCACCAGCCCCTCGCGAGCAGGGTCAGCCCTTTCACCTGCTGCCCACAGCCCTCCGGTCCTTCCCGGCCACAGCTGGGCCCCGGCGAGGGCGAGAAGCGGGAGCCAGGACACGTGGGAGGCTTGTGCGCGCCCCTGACCGGCACTGGGCCTGTCGGACCCTTGTCTGACCCTCGCCTGACCGCGCCCTCGGGGCTGGGCTGCCTGCGTCCCTGGGCCATGAGCAGCCTGTGGGAGGGACCTGGGTCCTTCCATCCCGCCCTCGGCCACCGCGCCCGTCGGTCGGTCGGTCGGTCGGCTCTGTGTTCTCTTTGGGGAAGAGCGAGGACATGTTTTCAGACCCGCACACAAGCGGGCGGGGGCCTCGCGCCCAGGGGTCCCTTGTTGAGAAATAAAATCTCCATCCCGAGCCTGCAGGGTCTGGAGGAGGGTTCGGGGGGGGGGGGGTGTGCAGGGGAGCCCAGACCATCCCCTCCCCGCAGCCAGGGCTGAGCTCAGGTCCCTGAAGGGGTTGAGCCCTTGGTCAGCGACCCTCACAGGTCCGGCCATGCTGGTCCCGGGGCCGTGGGTGGGGGTGCACCTGTTGGAGTCCCCCTGCGTGGGAGACAGGCCCAGGCGGAGGGAATGCTGGGACAGGGTGCGGGGCGACGATCCGGCCTCCCTGGGTCCCCGGAGGCAGCCTGGGGGAGTCGGGGGCTTGCAGGAGCCCCTCCGGCCCCTGGTCTCCGCCTGCCCAGCTGGCGTTTCGGTTTTAAATCTATTTTCATTGATTCAGAGAGGAAGGGAGAGGGAGAGGGAGGTAGAAACATCCATGATGAGAGAGAATCATGGATCAGCTGCCTCCTGCACGCCCCACACTGGGGATGGAGCCCGCCACCCGGGCCTGTGCCCCGACCGGGAATCGAACCCTGACCTCCTGGGTCATAGATCGAGGCTCAATCCCCGAGCCACGCCGGCCGGTGGGTCTGGGCGCTTTTATGTCTCAGGATGCGGTCAGGCAGATGTGAGTGGGAACTGGCCGAGGGCAGGGCTGCGCCTAGACAGGGGCGAGACTCACGGCCGGGCCACGGAAGGCAGGCCCCCCCTCCCCCTGCCCGCGCACCCTCTTCCCGGCTCAGGCTGCTGGCGGGGCCGGCGGCTCTGGAGCCCCCTCGGTCAGGCCCAGCTCCCTGCTCCACCCTGTCCCCCCTCGGCCGGGCGCGGGGTCCCCGGTTGACTGACGGCGTCCTCTCTCCCTCTGTCCGAAGGGGGATCATCACGCCGGTCGGAGCGGCGAAGGGCGGGCGGACGGCCCCGCTGCAGTGCGTCTCCATGGCCGAGGGCCACACCAAGCCCATCCTCTGCCTGGACGCCACGGACGAGCTGCTCTTCACCGGCTCCAAAGGTGGGTGTCGCCCCGGCCAGTGTGGCTCAGTGGGTAGAGCGCCAGCCTGTGGGCCACAGGGTCCCGGGTTCGATTCCGGTTGAGGGCACAGGCCCGGGTTGCAGGCCCGATCCCCAGTAGGGGGTATGCAGGCAGGAGGCAGCCGATCCATGATTCTCTCTCATCATTAAGGTTTCTCTCTCTCTCTCCCCCCTCCCTTCCTCTCTGAAATCCATAAAAGTGAATTTTTTTAAAAAAATTTCTTTAAAAAAATAAATAAAAGTAGTTCTTAAAAATAATAATAATGATGAGGCCAGCTCTTAGCAGTCAGGACAGCGGGCACGGACGGCATCGGGGGCCTGCTTGAGCAACCGGGCCTGACGCCCGGGCCCCCTTCTCTCTGAGTCGACCCCACCCCTGGGACCTGGCGCCCAGCCCCGGCCTGGATTCCCTGTCCCTGGCGCTGACGCCTGCCCCTCCCCGCTCCCCCCTCCCCCTCCCCAGACCGCAGCTGCAAGATGTGGAACCTGGTCACGGGGCAGGAGATCGCCGCCCTGAAGGGCCACCCCAACAACGTGGTCTCCATCAAGTACTGCAGCCACTCGGGGCTGGTCTTCTCCGTGTCCACCTCCTACATCAAGGTGTGGGACATCCGGGACTCGGCCAAGTGCATCCGTACCCTCACGTAGGTGCTCCTCTCTGGCGGGGGGGGGGGGGTGCTGGCCGCCCAGGGGCCCTACTCAGGACAGCCTGGTCTGAGGGCCTTTCGTCCACCGAGGTGGAGTGGAGCTGAGCTTTGCGTGGGTCTCAGGGAAGCGGCGGCTCCCGTCCGTCAATCAGGGAGGGCTTCCTGGAGGCAGTGGCTTACGGGCCTGCTCGGAGGGAGGTGAGATGGGTCTGCTGGCCGGTGCGGATGGACGGGTTTCATCTCTGACCTCGCCTCCCTCCCTCCCGGGCAGGTCCTCGGGTCAGGTGATCTCGGGGGACGCCTGCGCAGCCACCTCCACACGCGCCCTCACCAGCGCGCAGGGCGAGCACCAGATCAACCAGATCGCGCTCAGCCCCTCGGGCACCATGCTGTACGCCGCCTCAGGCAACGCCGTCCGCATCTGGGAGCTCAGCAGGTCCGAGGGGGCCTGGGGAGATGTCGGGGGGCAGGCTGGGCACGGCTGGGGGAGGGCACACAAGCTCGGGGTGACCCCCCCCCAAGGCCAGCTGGACCTCGGAGACCCCCGGGAATGGGCAGCTCCGGAGGGAGGAGAGGCCCCTGGCCGGGTCCCAGGTCCCCCTGACCCCCCTGCCCCTGCCCCTGCCGGGCCCTCCCTCAGGTTCCAGCCCATCGGCAAGCTGACTGGCCACATCGGGCCCGTGATGTGCCTGACAGTCACCCAGACAGCCAGCCAGCATGACCTGGTGGTCACCGGCTCCAAGGACCACTACGTGAAGGTGCCCGGGCACTGCCATGTCCCCCCCTCCCCCCGCCCCTCCCTCTGCGGCCTCGGGACACTCGTGGGAAGAATGCCCTTCCTGGGATGGTTAAAATATATCCACACTAGAGGCCTGTGCACGGAATTCATGCACTCGGGGCAGGGGGTAGTCTGGGAGCCCTCGGGGGGAAGTTCCATGACGGCTTATGCCCACTCCTTAGTGCTGCCCGGCTTCGGGTTCAGCAGAGCTCCCCCTGTGGGAGTGCACTGACCACCAGGGGGCAGCTCCTGCGTTGAGCATCTGCCCCCTGGTGGTCAGTGCGCATCATAGCGACCGGTCGTCCCGCCATTTGGTCAATTTGCATATTAGCCTTTTATTATATAGGCTATTTTATTGATTTCAGAGGGAGAGGGAGAGAGAAACAGCAATGATGAGAGAGAATCATGGATCAGCTGCCTCCCGCATGCCCCCTACTGGGGATCGAGCCCGCAACCCCGGCCTGTGCCCTTGACTGGAATTGAACCCGGGACCCTTCAGTCCACAGGCCGACGCTCTATCCACTGAGCCAGACCAGCCAGGGCCACAGTGATGTTTATATCTCCCTCTCCCCTGCCTTCTTCTCTGAAATCAATAAAAATGTTTTTAAAAAATAAAGAGAATTTTAGACGGAGGCACCCACCTTGCTCCGTATCAGCTCATGCTGAGCTGGGGGCTCCCCCTGCAGGAACTTAAGTCCGTCCCCCCCACACCCCGCCCCTGGGAAGGGCCCCTCACCTGCAGGGGCAGCTCCCGCACCCCTGGGCTGGGCTGCCTTGGGGTTGCCGGCTCCTGGGCCCCGGGCTGCACCCCAGTGGGCGGCTCTGGGCCAACCCCTCCCCTCCCCCCCCGCAGATGTTCGAGCTGGGGGAGTGTGTGGGGGGCACCATCGGGCCCACCCACAACTTCGAGCCCCCGCACTATGACGGCATCGAGTGCCTGGCCATCCACGGGGACGTGCTGTTCAGCGGCTCCCGGGACAACGGCATCAAGAAGTGGGACCTGGAGCAGCAGGAGCTCATCCAGGTGCGGCCAGAGGACGGGTGGGGCTCCCCCTGCCCCGGCCAGAGCCCCCCACTTCCCTCCCAACCCCCTGCACCTGCCCGCCGCCCCTCTCCTCCCCCAGCCCCGGGCTTGACAGGGAGCCCGGCCCTGTCCCCTCTCCCGGAGGATTGATTTCTATATATTTTTAATTGATGTCAGAGAGGAAGGGAGAGGGAGAGAGAGAAACATCCATGAGGAGAGAGAATCATTGATCGGCTGCCTCCTGCACGCCCCGCACTGGGGATCGAGCCCACACCCCAGGCCTGTGCCCCGACCGGGATTCGAACTGTGACCTTTCTGGGCCTGGAAGTCCCGGCTCAGCTGGGGCCCTGGCTCCTGGGAACCCCGGGGGGAGGGGGTGCCGATGGGGCAGGCGGCTGCCGGGTGCGGGTCCTGTCCCCGCGCCCCCCGCCGCCCTCACTGGACCCCCCTCTCCCCGCCCCAGCAAATCCCCAACGCGCACAAGGACTGGGTGTGCGCCCTGGCCTTCGTGCCCGGCCGGCCCATGCTGCTCAGCGCCTGCCGCGCCGGCCTCATCAAGGTCTGGAACGTGGACAACTTCACGCCCGTTGGCGAGATCAAGGGCCACGACAGCCCCATCAACGCCGCCTGCACCAACAGCAAGCACATTTTCACGGCCTCCAGGTGGGCGGGGTCCCGGCGAGGGCCACGGCTGGGAGGGGGTGCAGGCGGACCCCCAGGGCCCAGGGGCAGGGCAGCAGGCAGGCGCCGGCCCGGCCAGGCCTTGCCCACCATCCCCAGCCCAACCCCACCCCCACCCCCGGCTGCCCTCACACCTGCCCAGGTACCTCCCATCACAGCGCAGCCCACCCGCCCGCCTGACCCAGCTCCGTCCAGTCCAGGGGGCGCCCGGGCCGCGGGGGCACTGCTCACAGAGGCCTCTTCCCTTCCTTCTGGGTCCGAACGTGACCTTGACCCTTCTCTCCCCTTCCCCTCCTGTCTTCTCGCTCCGCCTCTCTCACCTCTCTCCCCCACAGTGACTGCCGGGTAAAGCTGTGGAATTACGTCCCCGGACTCACCCCCTGCCTTCCGCGCCGGGTGCTGGCCATAAAGGGCCGAGCCACCACCCTGCCCTGACCCCGCCTCCTCTCCCCCTCCCCCCTCTCTCCCCCCTCTCCACTTCGATCTGAGCTGCTCTCCACGGTACGAGTCTGTTTTACTCCTCCTGGCTCCTTCCAGGTTCCCCCCTCCAGCCCCCTTCTTCCAGCCCCCTCCTCCTCCAACCCCCTGTCCTCCAACCCCCTTCTCCAGCCCCCTCCCCTCCAGCCTCCCCCTCCTCCTCCAGCCCCCTCCTCCTCCAGCCTCCCCCTCCTGTAACCTCCCCTTCTTCCAGCCCCCTCCTCCTCCAGCCTCCCCCTCCTGTAACCTCCCCTTCTTCCAGCCTCCCCCTCCTCCAGCCTCCCCCCTCCTCCAGTCCCCCCTCCGAGCATGAACAGTGAGTGGGACAGGCCCTGGGCCAGGGGACTAGGCAGTGGACGGCAGTGGGGGCCCGTCCAGGGCCAGACGGAACCCACCAGCAGTGGGAAAAACTCACGATCAGGAAAAGCAGGCCCCTCCCCTGCCCGGCACCCTCCGCCCTGGGCCTCACAGCGCCCGCCCCTGGGCCCGGCCGCGTCTGGGGGTTGGGGGGCACCCGGGCCTGGCCGGCCGGGCCCCATCCGTGCTGACCGGCCGCTTGCTGTCCCCGCAGTGACCTGACGGTGAAGTTCTGGAGCGTGCGACGGTTACCCCGGGGCCCACCCTAGGGCTGAGGCCGGAGGACACCCCACGCCTCGGCCCCCCACAGCCTGGAAGGCGTGGCGGGGACACCGGGGCCGATGGGGCCAACGACCTGGGTGTGGACCGTGGCTGCGGCCCCTCCCTGCTCTCCTTCCCCCCCTTGGCCTCCGGATGATGGACATGACCCCTGTCTCCCCCCACCCCCTGCCTCTTGGGGGGAGAGAGAGGTGAGGGGTCATTTAAGCTGTGACGCCCACGGGCATTCCCCCTCTTGTTTCTCTCCTTGGCCAAGCAGCCCCCCACCCACCCCACCCTACCCGACCCCCATCCAGCCTCTGGACACTGCTCCTGCCTCTGAGCCCAAACCACAGACCTCAGGTAACCACGGAAACAGGGGTGGGCGGCTGGCCCGGCCGCTGAACTTGGCCCTTTGGCGCCGCTCCCGGCCGCCCCGGCGATTCTCGGGGTCCCTCTCTGACGGGGCCCAGGCGGGACCGCTGCAAAGATTCCTCGGGCCAACGGGCAGCCCTCCCTCATTATTTATTTTTATTGACGCCTCCTGGACTTGAAGTTTCTTCCCTGCGGCTGTCCCTCTGCTTTTGGGGGCCGGGGACCCACCCCACCGGCCCTCGGGGCCACCCCGTCTCTTGACTGCAGCTCAGGCTCCCCCCACGCTGCCCCGGGGCCACCCTGGTGACCCGACTCCCGGCCGCCTGGCGCTCCAGTGCCTTCCTCACCCGTCCGGGCCCGGCACCGCGCTGGGCACCCTGACACCAGCCTCCCGTGTCTTCTCACTCGGGGGGTGTCATGCCCACACCCCCAGAAAGGCGGGGTGCCCCACCCCCAGCCCAGGGCCCTGTGGGGCCATGTGGGAAGCAGCTCGGATGCCGCCCCCCCATCCGTGACCCCCTGGTTCCTAGGTCGTCGCTCAACCACTGAGCCACACAGGCCGGGCAGTGAGGCAGTCTTAGCTGTGAACGGAACGCACCTACTGAGGCTTGTCCCCGCCTGTTTCCACCTGTTCCCACCTCTTCCCACATGTCCCCGCCTATTCCCACCTCTTCCCACCTCTTCCCACCTCTTCCTGTTCCCACCTGTCCCGCCTGTTCCCACCTCTTCCCACCTGTTCCCACCTGTCCCTGCCTCTTCCCACCTCTTTCCACCTGTTCCCACCTCTTCCTACCTCTTTCCACCTGTTCCCACCTCTTCCTACCTGTTCCCACCTGTCCTTGCCTGTCCCCACCTCCTCCCACCTGCTCCCACCGGCTCCCACCTGTCCCCGCCAGTTCCCACCTGTTCCCACCTGTCCCCTGCTCTGCTGGGGCCGCCCAGCCGAGAACACCGTCCTGCCGTGATTGGTCAGCTGGACGGGCGCATGAACTCACCCTCGTGCAGACAGACGCACCCTTGCCAACCCGCGGGACCGTCTGCCTTCCGCACTGGAGACCCCTCTCCCGGCCCTTGAGGGGCATCCCCGGCCCTCCAGCCCCCCCACCTCCACAAAGAGCTCCCCCTGTCGGAAGACTCGCATGCATGATGTTCACACAGTGATGAAGAGACTCCCAGAGAGACTGCTGTCCTCGCCGGGCGGGCGGGGGTCGGCCCGGGGCGACCACGCTGTGGCTGCCGGAGTCTTGCATGCGGGTGACCGTCCGGGGGTGACCTGGAGGCCTCACGGTGCTTGGTCCGCTACCTCACCTCACGGCGCCGGCTCTGCCGTTCTGACAACACTTGAAGTCCCTCTGAGCTCCCCCAGCTCCAGCCTCTCCGCCTGCACCCGGGGGAGGCCAGGGGCACAGGTGGGGGCGGGCCCCCCACCTCCTCGCACACGCATCCCGCACGTCGGAAGCACAGATGGGTGTGGTTTGAGCACAATGGTGGCAGCCGTGTACCCGGGCCAACCGCCTTCTTCCTCCTCTGTACCCCCTCCTGCCCCCCCCCAAGGACCTGAGGCCAGGCCGCGTGGGAGTGCCGCAGGCCCGGAAGCAAGCACCCTGTCTGGACCCCGCACCCCAAATCTTTCCATGCTGAGCCCAGTCGGGGTCCCTATGAGTCCAGACCCAGATCTCTTGACCCCTGTGAGTGCTTTTTTTTAAAATTTTCATTTCAGAGAGAGAGAGAGAAACATCCATGATGAGAGAGAACCATGGACCGGCTGCCTCCTACACGCCCCACACTGGGGATGGAGCCCGCAACCCGGGCCTGTGCCCTGACCAGGAATTGACCCCTTGACCTCCTGGTTCATAAGTCGATGCTCAATCACTGAGCCACGCCGGCCGGGCCCTACGAGTGCTTTTGAAGCCACTTGGCAAGTTCCTGGGGGAGGCGGGGGACGGTGTCCCTCCTGCTGCCCGGGGGCCTCCTCGGCCCCGTCCTGGGCCCAGCCCCGTTCGCAGTATTAACCGCTCGGTGTTGGCCTCAGTGGAGTGACTCCCCTTGGCCGCCGGGGTCCCCCAGCCGGCCACTGGCCTTGGCTCCGGAGGCTGCCCAGGCAGGAGGCAGGGGCAGAGGCTGGGACCCCACCCTCACGGCAGCTGCAGCCCAGCGCCTGCCGCCCTCTGGGGCCTGGAGCTGGGGCCTAGGGCTGGGGCCAGACGTGGCCGCACTTTCTCACGCCGCCCGCTTGGCCGGACGCAGGCAGCAGCTGCTGGGATGTGGGGGTGCCCAGCTCCGTCAGAGGCCGCCCCGGGCTCCCTCCCGTGCGGTCTGGGTGGGGTGCGGGCACCACCCCTCCAGCTGCCTGTGCCTTCGAGCGCTGAGCTCCTACCCAGGGGGCGCCCCAAACTGGGGCCTCTGCCCCCCCTTTGCCATCCCCACTTGGGAGCTGGGGGTCATACTCTTAGCTCGGCCAGGCCCCCCAAGCCTCGCCCCCTCTCCTGGCTCCCAGACCCTGAGCTGCCCGTCCTCCCATGGACGAGGAAAGTTCTCTCTTCCGTGACATCTCCGTTCTACCCCCACCCCTGACCCCTCCCCAGCACTCAGATGAGCCCAATCCCACCCGACCACGCCCCAGGCCAGTCCTGGGACCCCTCCCACGTCCTGAGGTCCTTGCACAGGAGTGGAACCTGCCCCACGAGGAAGAGCCAAAGGGTCAGAGAAAACCCCTGCAGCGAACCGGGCCGGCCCGGCCCACCAGCTCTTCTCTAGCCGCCACCCCTGCCCTGCCCAGGCCCCCCGCAGGGTTCCCTGGGCTCGCGCTCCTGCCCGCGTGGCCAGCACAAGGTGTATGTACGTTTTGTACCTCCGCCCGCGACTGTACATAGTGTATGAAAGTTATTTAAGCCTCCCGCCCGCTGTACAGTTCTGTTCCCAGACCGGATGTGTGTGCTCTCGGAAGTTGTCATAATAAAACCCGAATGACCAGGGCTGTGGGGTGTGGTTCCTGGGGCCCTTCTCAGGTGGGGGCCGGGCCCCCCCGGGGAGGGGGCGTTTACGAGCTCGCAATGCCCCTTAATCAACCTCTCTCCGGCCTGAAGCAGGAGCCCCACCCAGAACCCCCAGCTCGGCTTGCACAGCCTCAGCTCCCAGGACGAGGGCAGGCGGACGTTCCCAAGAACCTCTGGCTCTGGCCTCAGCGCCCAGGGCGGAGGAGCGGCTGGGAGAGGCCTGGGCCCAGGGGACCACTGCTAACGGGTGGCCCGCCCACCCGCTGGGCACAGACTCACGTGGAAAGACCAGGAGACCTGCCCCACAGCAGCCCCCCCTTGCTAATCCTCACCTGACGGTATTTTTCATTGATTTTTAGAGAGAGTAAGGGGGGGGCGAAAGAGAGAAACATCGATGTGAGAGACACACGGATTGGTTGCCTGCCACCCAGGTCCGTGCCCTTGACCGGAATCGAACCCGGGACCCTTCGGTCCTTGGGCCGGCGCTCTATCCACTGAGCCACACCAGCCAGGGCAGAAGTTCCTCCTTTTATTGCGAAGGTGGCGCAGGTCAGGCCTCCACCTCCAGCCCAGGGCTCAGGAGCCGCCTGCTCTGGGCCGCCACCCAAGGGCGCGGCGTCCGTCCGTCCATCCGGAGCGGCTCCCTCAGCATCTCCGGCAGCAGAGCCAGGACATCTGGGTTCGGGCCGGCCGGCTCCTGCTGGCTTCCAGGACGTGCAGGGTCTGCGTGGCGAGGCAGCTGACAGAGGGGTCGGGGTCTTCAATCATGGACCTCAGGGCTGGAACAGAGTCCGGGGGCGCCCAGCCGTGCGGCTCAGTGGTCGAACCAGGAGGTCACGGCTCCAACCCAGGTCGCAGGCCCGATCCCCAGTGCGGGGCGTGCAGGAGGCAGGCGACCCATGATTCTCTCTCATCATGGATGTTTTTCTCTCTCTCTCTCTCTCTCTCTCTCTCTCTCTCTCTCTCCCTTTCTTTCTGAAATTGATAAAAATATATTATTTAAAAAAACAAATGAAACGCCGGGTGCTTGGCACAGAGACGCTGAGGGCTGGGCGGGGGGCCAGGCCTTGGGAGCAGAAAGGGGCCCCCCAGGGAGGCGGTGCACAGAAATGGGAGTTGGGGTGCTGGTGGCGTTGCAATACGAGCCTCAGTTCCTCTGGGGGTCATAGGCTCGGGGGCGGGGTCTACAGCTCCATGGGAGTGGGGTCAGTGAGTGCACACGGGGGGGGGGGGGCAGGAGGGCCCTGACCAGCACCCCAAACCTCAGCACCTTGGGGATGAGCCTCGCCCCTGCTCTCCGGGGGTGACTCCAGGAGCCCCCCTGCCACTCACCCGTGCAGGCCTCCTCGATGTCAGCGGCCGGGGCCACCTCGAGGCTCTGGATGACCTGGCCTGCGGGGCACACGGCACCTCAGGGCCCCTCAAGGGTGGGGGAGGGGCCCGGCTGCACCTGCTCGGCCCTTCCCCCGCCCCTCCCTCCTTCTCGCCCCTGGTCCGTCCCCCTCCCCCCCAAACTGGACATGGCCAGCCTCCCGTTCGGACTTTTCCCAGGAGGTTGAAATGACGTCCCTGCTTCTCCGAAGGGCGGGGGGATGGACAGGGGGCCCCTGTGCTCTCACCGGGCTCTGAGCGTCCCACAGAGCACTCCCAGCCCTGACACCCCAACCCTGACACCCCCAGCCCTGACACCCCCAGCCCTGACACCCCCAGCCCTAACACTCACGCCTGGGAGCTCGGCTGGCCCAGCCTCCTGGGACCTGCCTCTCAGGAAGCAGCTTCCCAGAACAGAGGGAGCAGCCGAGACAGTCCTCCCGCCCCCCAGACCCTCCGTCCCGGGCCGGGCTGTCGGGGGGGAAGGGACCCCGGGACAAGGACCCCGTGGCTGGGAGCAGAGGGGCCCCACCTGTGAACCACACGGCAGCCTGGCGGACGGGGGCCTGTGGGCTCCGGAGCAGGGACAGGCTCTGCGTCAGCAGCCACAGGCCGCGGCCGGCCTCCCGCTCCAGCTGGGGGACAGGCTCCGGTCAGGGCCCCGCGTGGCAGGGAGACTACCCGGCCTGGGTCCCCCCCCGGGGGCCGCCGCTCACCAGGGCGCTGAGGATCGTCCACAGGTCCCCGTCGGCGAACACGGCGTGGAGCCGCCACCAGCCCAGGATGGAGGCCGTGCGGCAGAGGGTGAGCCGGCAGACCTGGTGGAGGGGGCCAGAGCGGGAGCGGGGCTGGGAGGGGGGCAGGGAGGGGGGCGGGGAGGGGGGCCAGGAGGGGGCAGAGGGGCGCGCAGAGGGCAAAGGGTTGGGAGAAGGGTGGTGTCTCCAGGCAATTTTCCCACTAGCCGGGGGTTGACTTTTTTAAAAAATAAATATATATTTTTACTGATTTTACAGAGAGGAAGGGAGAGGGAGAGAGAAACATGGATGAGAGAGAGACATCCATCAGCTGCCTCGCGCACGCCCCCTGCTGGGCATCGAGTCTGCGACCCAGGCATGTGCCCTTGACGGGAATCGGGGAATCCAAGCCCCTTCCCGAGCGCTCCCCACTCCCCATCCCGGTGGCATCGGCCTGGCGCTCACCTGGGCCACGCGGGCGTCCCTGTCCGCCAGGTGCACCGCCAGGAGGACCAGCGAGTTGAGCACCTGGTGCTTCAGGGGGGACACGAGGAACGACCTCTTGACCTTGGCTAGGAGCGTCCCGTAGATCTCAAAGGCCTTCAGGCGCAGGGGCTCCGACTCCTGAGCGAGGGGACGTCCTCCGCCTCCGTCCGCTGGCCCGTCACCGGGGATCGGCCCCCGGATCTCACCCCCCTGACCGCATGCCCCCCAGGCCCCTCCCTTCCCCACCGACACTGCCCCCTTCTCCCCCTTATAATCCTTATTCGAGAGGACATGAGCCGCCGGCCAGCGTGGCTCAGGGGTTGAGCATTGACTTATGAACCAGGAGGTCAGGGTTCGGTTCCCGGTCAGGGCACAGGCCGGGCTGCGTGCACATGCCCATGCCCAGTGTGGGGCGTGCAGGAGGCAGCCGGTCCACGGTTCTCTCTCATCACGGATGTTTCTCTCTCTCTCTCCCTTCCTCTCTGAGATCAATAAAAATCTATTTTAGAAGAAAAAGAAAGAGAGGACAAAAGCCCCCACAGAACGGCATCCAGGCCAAGCCAGCAGGGCCTTCCAGGTCACTCCTCCCAACTCCCCCGCCCTTCCCGCACCCCCATTCTCCCAGCCACCTAGAGCTGGGCCATGAGCCGTGGGGTGGGGGTGGGGGGGTCCTACCGCCTCGAAGAAGGGCCCGAGCGTGAAGGCCAGCTGCACCAGGAAGGAGGGGAGCTTCTGCCAGGCGAGGTGCTCCACCAGGCACCTCAGCACCAGGAAGGTCTCGGTGACGACCTCGCCGTTCTCCGAGTGGCAGCAGTTGAGCACGTAGGGCTGCAGGAGGCCCAGCTGCCTGGTCTGTGGAGGGACAGTCCAGGGATTCCCATGCCGGTTCGGCCCCGCCCGTGGGTCAGGGCCGCGGTCACCGGGAGACCAGGCTCTCATCCTGGCACCGACTGGGTGGCGGCCAGAGGGAGCCGCCCGCCGCCTCACCATGTTTCCGTGCAGCGCGAAGGTCTCGGCCACTCGTAGCAGGAGCTTCACCGTGGCCGGCTCCTCGCACTGGAACCAGCTGGCCAGGACGCGGGTGGTGGCGTCGTCCACCGTGGCCACCACGTTCCGGCACCGGAGCAGCTGGCAAAGGAAACGAGAGGGACGGAGACAGTGGGCACGGAAGGGCGGCATGGACTCTAGGGTCCTGGCTGGGCGTGAGGACAGACCTGTGCCGAGGGATGTGGGGGGACCGGCGAGAGGCCGAGCTCAGGGAAGGTCACTCCGTATCCTATCTCTCCGGGGCCCTTGGTTTATTTGACAAGTTTGCCTCGGGCATCTGTGACACCCACCGGAGCTGGAGGGGTGAACGCACTCAGAGATGGTGGGTAGGTAGATAGATGATAGAGAGACAGACATAGATGATCAATTGAGGGATCTATAGTTGATAGAGATAGGTGATGTTGATCATCTCTATATATAAAAGCCTAAGCAACTGACGGACCAACCAGCCAGTGGCTATGACACACAGTGACCACCAGGGGGGCAGACGCTCAATGCAGGAGCTGCTGAGCTGTGGTCACTTGGCAGTGGTGGTTCTCAGGTGACGCACCCGGAACCAGAGAGGAGGGAGCCTGATTCTGGGGTGCATCACCCGAGAACCACCCTTTCGCAATCTGGGACCCCTCGGGGGATGTTGGAGAGCTGGTTTCAGCCCGATCCCCGCAGGCCAGGCCTAGGGACCCCACTGGTGCACCAATCCGTGCACCGGGCCTCTAATGGATAGATATAGGTGATAGACAGATGAGAGATATAGATAGATAGATAGATAGATAGATAGATAGATAGATAGATGATAGATAGATAGATGATAGATAGATAGATAACAGATAGATGGGTAGATATAGATGATAGATATATATAGATGATAGAGATAGATGATAGATAGAGATAACAAAGATTTTTATTTATTTCAGAGAGGGAGAGAGAGAGATATACATGGATGAGTAGCTAAAGATTATAGGTGATAGATAGATAGATAGATAGATAGATAGATAGGGACCTAGAGATACCGATCTGTCTGTGTGTGATCACGTGAGCCTGGGGAAAACTATGGCAGGACGTGGCTTTGGTTGCGTGCCTGCGAGATGCCCGGGAGACGTGGAGAAGGGGCGCAGACCGATGTCACAGGAGGGAGAAGGCTAACTGGGAAATGTTCTTAAAGGGACAACAAAAAAGATCGCAGCACGTGTGACTTTGTGTGTCTATCTGCCTATATCTACACGTGTCCATGCGGTCTCTGAAACGCAATTGAAAAGGACGAAAGCTAACCAGACACGTTCAGACCGGCCGCGCCGGCTTCCGGGCCCCCCCCCACGCCGGGGGGCGCCTGCCTGCGTTCCCACGTGTGGCCCCCGGGGCAGCGGCGCTGTTTCCAGGGGACGCCTCTGATGGGCATCTTTGATTGACAGCTGGAAGACCCACCTCCGTCAGGAGCACGAAGGCCGTGAGGTGGTCCCTGTACTCCTGCTCGCGGAGCATCTGGATAATGAGGCTGAACACCGGGCAGTTGTGCCAACAGTCCCTGGTCGCCATGGCGCTGGGGCGGGGGGTGGGGGTCAGGCCTGGCCACAGGGGCACCCCCAGGAGGGTCCGGGGCCAGGGAGGCAGCCCAGGCTTAGCTGGGGCACCCAGGGGCCACCCACGGGAGGGCCTGAGGCCAGGGACACAGCCCAGGCTTAGCAGGGGCACCCAGGGGCCATCCATGGGTGGGCTGAGGCCAGGGACGCAGCCCAGGCTTAGCTGGGGCACCCAGGGGGCACCCACGGGAGGGCCCGGGGCCAGGGACACAGCCCAGGCTTAGCAGGGGAACCCAGGGGCACCCACGGGAGGGCTGGGGGGAAAAGGCAGCCCAGGCTTAGCAGGGGGCACCTAGGGGGAGCCTGGGCAGGCACACAGGGCCACTCCCGGGAGGCCGGGGCAGGCACACAGGGCCACTCCCGGGAGGCCGGGGCAGGCACGCAGCACGGCTCACCTGGCCAGCACGGCGACCCCCTCGTAGTGCCTCTCGGGGCTGGCGAGCAGCTCCCAGCCCCCCTGGGACTGCACATACGACACGTAGTCCCCGTACCCCGTGCTCCACATCAGGGTCTTCAGGGCCTCGATGGTGGAGCTGGGGCGGGACCGAGAGCAGACAGGGGGCACCCACCCCTCAGCTCCCCTCCCCCGCCTGCCCACTGGAAAACCCCCGAGATCTGCTGGGGGTGGGGCAGCCCTTGGAGACCAGGCTACCGTCTCACACAGGAGGACGAGGCCCCGAGGGGAGGCAGGGAGCCAGCAAGGGGCAGGGCCTGAGGCTAGGGCTGTGGGCTCAGGAGTGGCATCACTGTGCCATCACATGTGGGCACAGAATCTCAGCCTCGGCCCAGTAGCCAGAACGTCTTCTAAGATGTCCACTGAGCCCAGCCGGCGTGGCTCGGTAGTTGAACATCGGCCTGCGGACCGGAAGGTCCCGGGTTCGATTCTGGTCCAGGGCACAGACCTCGGTTGCAGGCTCCTCCCCGGCCCCCGGTCGGGGCGCATGCAGGAGGCAACCCACCGATGTGTTTCTCTCACATCGATATTTCTGTCTTTCCCTCTCTCTTCCCTCTCTCTAAAAATCAATGGAAAAATATCCTCAAGTGAGGATTTAACAAGTAAATTTTAAAAAAAATTAAAAGTCCACTGCGCCCGGCCAGTGTGGCTCAGTGGTTGAGCATCAACCTAGAAACCAGAAGGTCAGGGTTCGATTCCCGGTCAGGGCACAGGCCCGGGTTGTGGGCTCGATCCCCAGTGTGGGGCGTGCAGGAGGCAGCCGATCCATGATTCCCTCTCATCATGGATGTTTCTCTCTCTCTCTCTCTTCCTCTCCCTTCCTCTCCGAAATCAATAAAACATAAAAAAGAAAGTAATTAAAAGCCCACTGAAATGTGTTACAGCAGGGTGTGGGGAACCGCGTGCCCTGGCCGGGGGTGTGACGGGGTTGGGAGGTGGCGGGGGGTAACCTGGATGGGGGTGTTCAGAGGGTGGGCCCTGGGGACCAGAGGTACCTGACCGGGTCCATCCACTTGGTGACATGCTCGTGGCTCCCGGGGGCCTCGGCACCCCCCTCCACCACGAGGAAGGTCGTCTGGATCAGCAGCGCCATGAACAGCGGCGGGAACAGCGTCTGCACCTCCATCCGCCGGGTGGGCTCCAGTAGCAGCTCATGCATGGCCCTGGTGGCCTGGGGTGGGCGGAGGGCGGGCACGTGGGCAACGCTGGCCTCAGCTCTTGGGTCCACCCACAGTGACCATGACGGGCTGGCCCAGAAATCCCAGGCGTGAGAGCCAGAAAACATCGAGGGAAATTCCTAGAATGCTATGATTTTAATTTCTTTTTTCCCCTCCTTTAGAATGCTTTTTTTAAATTATTGATTTCAGAAAGGAAGGGAGAGGGAGAGAGAGAGAGAAAAACATCCATGATGAGCGAGAACCATGGATGGGCTGCCTCCTGCACGACCCCCACTGGGCATGCGCCCTGACCAGGACGGAACTGGAGGCCTCTTGGTTCCTGGGTCAACGCTCACCGCTGAGCCACACGGGCTGTGCAGAACGCCATGATTTTACTAGTAAAGTGCTCCCCCCACTGCCCGTTGCTTATTGTCTCACCGTCCTAGAGAGTTAACAGGGCCTGGGGGTGTCGGTCCTCCCTAAGCCCCCCGGGGAGAAATAGAAGCTACCCTGTGCCCCTAGGAGGCCCGGTGGGCTGCGAAACCCTCCCGCGGATCGCACCCCAGACTCTGCAATGGCCCACCGGACAGAGAGGAGAGAGGAGAAGGCGGCGGCCCAAGGAGCTCAGGACAGCAAGGCCCGGGCAGCGGGCAGCGGACAGCGAGGAGGTCGCCCCGCCCCAGCGCCTGACACAGGGCCCCGCCCAGACACATGGCCCCGCCCAACCACAGGGCCCTGCCCAGACACAGAGCCCCGCCCAGACACATGGCCCCGCCCAACCACAGGGCCCTGCCCAGACACATGGCCCCGCCCAGACACAGAGCCCCGCCCAACCACAGGGCCCTGCCCAGACACAGAGCCCCGCCCAGACACAGAGCCCCGCCCAACCACAGAGCCCCGCCCAGCGATACAGGGCCCCGCCCAGCCACAATGCCCGCCCAACCACAGGGCTCCGCCCAGACACAGGGCCCCGCCCAACCACAGAGCCCCGCCCAACCACAGAGCCCCGCCCAGACACAGGGACCCACCCAACCACAGAGCCCCGCCCAACCACAGGGCCCCGCCCAACCACAGGGCCCCGCCCAACCACAGAGCCCGCCCAGACACAGGGCCCTGCCCATACACAGAGCCCCACCCAATCACAGAGCCCCGCCCAGACAGAGCCCCGCCCAACCACATGCCCCCCAGACACATGGCCCCGCCCAATCACAAGGCCCCACCCAGTCACAGAGCCCCACCCAGCTACAGAGCCCCGCCCAACCACAGAGCCCCGCCCAACCACAGGGCCCCGCCCAACCACAGAGCCCGCCCAGACACAGGGCCCTGCCCATACACAGAGCCCCGCCCAATCACAGAGCCCCGCCCAGACAGAGCCCCGCCCAACCACATGCCCCCCCCAGACACATGGCCCCGCCCAATCACAAGGCCCCACCCAGTCACAGAGCCCCACCCAGATACAGAGCCCCGCCCAGATACAGGGCCCTGCCCAGACACAGAGCCCCGCCCAGACACACGGCCCCGCCCAACCCCAGCGCCCGCCTACTATCAGCGGGGAGATCTGCGTCCTGTCGGCGGCCTCGGGCGCCCTGTGCTTCAGGTGCACCGTCAGCCTCCGCAGCAGGTGCTCCATGATCGCCACGTAGCTCTGGGGAATGGACGCCAGGATCTCCCAGGGTTTGCGGTTCCCCCTGCGGAGGCAGGAGCGCAGCGGCTTGTCACCCTCCAGGGGCCCCGCGGCGCCCCGGCCCAGTGCCCATCAAACTCACAGCCGGCCGAGCAAGACCACCACCCCGATGCGATGCGAGCAGAAGAAAGCGAAGTGGGGACAGGAAACCCTTAGGGGAGCAAATGGCCCGTGTAGCCCAGTGGATAGAGTGTCGGCCTGTGGACCGAAGGGCCCTGGGTTCGATTCTGGTCCAGGGCACCTACCTCGGGTGCAGGCTCCTCCCTGGCCCAGGCCCTGGTCTGGGCGCGTGCAGGAGGCAACTAGTCGATGTGTTTGTCTCACATCGATATTTCTCTCTTTCCCTCTCTCTTCCCCTCTCTCTCTCTAAATTAATGGGAAAACGTCCTCGGGTGAGGACTAGGGACAAAAAGGAGTCGGATCCATTTGAGAAGGGGCGGATCGGAAGCCCGCGGGGCTCGCGCCTGGAGCTGGCCGGGGCCCACCTGTGGGACTGGTCCTGCATCTGGAGCAGCGTCAGGATGACATCGTCGGCGTAGGCCTGGGCCAGCAGCTGCAGGACCTTCCTCATGGTCTCCTGGGCCGTGGCCTCCGTGATTCTGTTCATATTGTGGTAAATGAATTCCACCATTTCCGGGACCTGAGATGGGAGGGCGGGGGTAAACAAAGGTTCCTTCCTGGATGCCCAACCCCTGCTCATCAGGAGACCCATAGCCGGGCACCCCCATAGCCGGGCACCTTCATAGCCGGGCACCCCCATAGATGGGCACCTTCATAGCTGGGCACTCCCATAGCCAGGCACCCCCATTGCCAGGCACCTCCATAGCCGGGCACCCCCATAGCCAGGCACACCCATTGCCAAGCACTCCTGCAGAGGGCAGAGTGCAGATCAACCGAAATTAAAAAATAAATGTTTAAAAATATATTTTTTTTATTTCAGAGAGGAAGGGAAAGGGAGAGAGAGAGAGAGAAACATCAATGATAAGAGAGAATCATGAATTGGCTGCCTCCTGCACGCCCCCTACTGGGGATCCAGCCAAACCGGGCATGTGCCCTGACCAGGGTTGTCGGCTTGATCTCCAGTAGGGGGCGTGCAGGAGGCAGCCTATTGGTGATTCTCTCTCATCATCGATGTTTCTCTCTCTCTCTCCCCCTCTTCCTTCCTCTCTGAAATCAAAAGATTTTTTTAAAAAAAAGACCAGGAAGGAGGAACCCTGACATTGCCCTTGTACCGTCCGGCCCCTCACGGCTGCTACCTTCCCGATTTCCGGCATCGAGGACTTCAAGGTCATTCTCAGGATCTTGGACGCGGCCCGGACGTCGTCCTCCCTGTCGCTGGCCATGGCCTCCATGAACACCATGACGGCATCCATCCTCTCCTCCGGGGTCAGGAATTCCCGGAAGAACTGGAGAAAGAAAAGGCGCTGCGGCCGCTGCCGTGGGGGGGGCCTCCCAGCCCCGGGGTCCCCCAAGGCCTCTGGACACCCAGAGTCCAGCCACCAGGGTGCAGCGGGGGCCGGTCCCTGGCCAAGCACCAGGGGCCTCCAGCGCTGATGCCCCCCGGGTAGGAACAAGGGACCGGACCACGCGACACAGAGGACCACGCAAAAGGCATTTCCGTGTGGAACTTGGAACCCTGTCCATCAGGTGGCCCAGTGGACGTGAGTCTGATGCTCAGAGCGAGGCGACTGGCTGCCTGCAGCAAGGGCCTCGTGTCTGAGGCTGCACGTCCTCCAGGCGCTTCCCCAGGGCAGAGTCCCCAGGCGGCCTGGCCCTGTTGCCGGGGGCCAGGGGACCACCTCTGCCCTCATGGAATTGACCATCATGTAAACAGCTGATCAGGGTGAGTGTCAGCCATGCTAAGAAGGGCCCGGCGGCCGGCGTGGCTCAGTGGTTGAGCATCAACCTAGGAACCAGGAGTCAGGGTTCGATTCCCGGTCAGGGCACAGGCCCGGGTTGCGGGCTCCATCCGCAGTAGTAGGGGGCGTGCAGGAGGCAGTCGATCGATGATTCTCTCTTATCATGGATGTTTCTCTCTCTCTTCCCCTCCCTTCCTCTCTGAGATCAATAAAAATCTATTTAAAAGAGAAAATCCAGGAGTCAGTGCAGAGTCAGACGGGGACACCAGGCTGGCATTTGTATCTTAGAAAGACTTGTCTGACTGCAACGCAGAAAAAGGTGTGGCCTCAAACTCCAATCAACCGAGCGCTGCTAGCCTAGCAGCTAGGGCAGTGATGGCAAGCCTATGACACGCGGGCCAGAGGTGACACGCGAACTCATTTTTTGGTAGATTTTTCTTTGTTAAATGGCATTTAAATATATAAAATAAGAAAAGCAACCAAGTGAATTGCTCAGTTTAAAAGGAATAAAAAAGGTAAAAAAAAAATAAAATAAAATAAATATCAAAAATATAAGTCTTTGTTTTACTATGGTTGCAAATATCAAAATATTTCTATATGTGACACGGCACCAGAGTTAAGTTAGGGCTTTTCAAAATGCCGACACGCCGAGCTCAAAAGGTTCGCCATCACTGGGCTAGGGGGATGGGCCTTCCTTGGGGACATGCCCCTGTGTTTTGGGGGGAGAGGGGTGGGTTATGCCTCTGTGGTCCCGGCCAGCCCTCCTTCTCCCCTGCACCCGCTCCCCATCCGGGCACCCCCCACGCCGTGGGCAGGGAGCGTTACCATGGCGAGGTCCTCGATGTAGACGAGCCACTCCCCACGGAAGTGCTTCTGCAGCTCCCTCAGGATCAGCTCTGTCTTGTGCTTCACGCCTGAACCCAGAGCAGCCGTCAGGGCAGGGCCTCCGCGGGGAGAAGGAGCGCAGCCTGGCCCCTGCCCCTCCCCTCAGATCCGCAGGGTCCACGCCGGACGGACGGACGGATGGACAGACGGACGGACGTGTGACCAACGGCACGGGGAGCGCGCCCAGGGCCAGGCCCAGGGTTGGGGGAAGCTGTGCAGGGGGCCCTCCAAGAACCTTCTGGAATATCTTAACAGCAGACATCACACGAGCAATGGGTTTTGAGTTCCTGCAGTGACAGCTCGCCAGTGCCCGGCCATGGGGACCCGCCCCTCGCTGGGCTGGGCTGGTGGGTCAGTGGGTCCCCCCAGCCGCAGTCACAGGCCCCCCACACCCTCCAGGGGCCCCCCACTTACTTCTGTGCAGCACTAACACCTTGAACAGGTAGTGCAGCCCCTCCGAGGCCCCCATTTTGGCGTCGGGGCTGCGGCTCATGCAGAAGATGCCCAAGGTGGCCATCAGCCTCCCGCTGATGGAGAAGTCCGCCAGGTGCTGCGGGAAGAGGTGGCAGCGGCGGTCCCCCGGGCACCCTCAGAGGCAGCGTCTCCCCACCAGGACCGCCGGCCTCCTCGCCAACCTTCACTCAATCACCTGCCTGTAGGCGGCCCCCGCCCCCCACCCCCACAGGCCGGCTCCACACAGGGAGAGCCCTTCCGCCTCAGCCCCCAGGGAGATGGGGCAGCCGAACCCCTGAAACCGCCCAGCCAGTGTGGCTCAGTGGGTAGAGCGTCAGCCTGCGGACCGAAGGGTCCCGGGTTCGATCCCGGTCAAGGGCACGTGCCTGGGTTGCAGGCTCCTCCCCGGCCCAGGCCCTGGTTGGGGCGCGTGCAGGAGGCAACCAATGGATGTGTTTCTCTCACATCGACGTTTCTCTCTGCGTTTCCCTCTCTCTCCCACTCTCTCTAAACATCAATGGAAAAATATCCTCAGGTGAGGATTAACAAAAAAACCCAAAAAACCACACACACACACACACACACACACACACACACACACACAGAAAAACAAGAAATCCATAAAAAGAAACAAAAAAAACCCAAAACAACCCTGAAACCCATTAGCTGTGGATCTAGGTCTAGGCCAGTGGTCGGCAAACCGCGGCTCGCGAGCCACATGCGGCTCTTTGGCCCCTTGAGTGTGGCTCTTCCACAAAATATCGACTTCTGCGCATGGGCCACAAAGTTTCAATCGCACTGTACGTGTGCGCCCGCACGTGGTATTTTGTGGAATAGCCACACTCAAGGGGCCAAGGAGCCGCATGTGGCTCGCATGTGGTCGGCGGTTTGCCGACCACTGGTCTAGGCCAAGGCCCCCCACCAACGCGCCTGTCTGCCCGTTGGGGCTCACTCAGCTGCGGGCAATGCCCCCAGGCGCAGAGAAGGCACGAGGCGGGGAAATAGCGGTGCCCTGCCCGCCCTCCGGTGCTGCCCTCAGAGCCACAGGCTGAGCCGGCCCCGCCCGGCTCACCACCAGCTCCGGGAAGTTGCAGGTGAAGCGCAGCAGGTGGGAGATGGTGTAGGCCGCCCGGCTCTGCTCCTGCTCCCTCTCCGACATCGTGAGCCACGGCAGGACGATCTGGAGGGAGGAGGGGCCTCAGCACCTTCCGTCCAGGGCCCCTCCCGCCTCGGCCTGAGCCCTCATCCCTGATGACAGAGGCCAAAGAGACACACAGATGGGCCTGGCCGGTGTGGCCCAGTGGATAGAGCGTCGGCCTGCGGACTGAAGGGTCCCAGGTTCGATTCCGGTCAAGGGCACGGACCTTGGTTGCAGGCTCCTCCCCGGCCCGGGCCCTGGTTGGGGCGCGTGCAGAAGGCCACCCATCAAAGTGTGTCTCTCACATCGATGTTTCTCTCTGTCTCTCCCTCTCCCCTCCACTTTGGACGCCCTGGGGTACGCTAGGGACTGGGCCCCGCTGTTTGGGGGTAGGCTCCCCGGCAGAAAAACAGTTCCCCACCCCGGGGCCGGAGAGACCCCCGGCCCGTCCCCTGTCCCTGTCTGATCTCCCGACACTCACCTCCAGCATCCTCTGCAGCATGGCCATGTTGGGGTCCCGGCCGTCCATCACCAGGGCCTGTAGCATGTCATCTAAGGCCTGGACCGTCTGACAAACAGGACACGTGGGGTTTGGGGGACAGACAGCCATGGTGTCCCCGTCAGCTCCTGGGCAACCCTCCACCCCCGGGCCCTCCTCAGGGGCCAAGAAAGTGGGGGCCGGTCCAGCTCGGCCGCCACACTCCAGGCTCCCCGAGCGCCGGCCCTCCCGCAGGCTGGACCGGGCCCCCTCCCCAAAGGACGGCCAAGTAGTGGAAGGCGGGCAGGTCGGGTTCTCCCCTCACACACAGCCCCCGGGACCCTCCCCACAGGGGGTCCTTCCGCTGGATCCAGGGAACTTCTATTCGAAAAACCAGGAGGATTTGGTATTCTATGGTCCGCGAGGCCTAAGAACCCGGGTTTCCTCATTAGACTGGTCTTGAGACGGAGGTTGTGGCCTGGCCAGCATGGCTCAGTGGTTGAGCATCGACCTAGGAACCAGGAGGTCACGGTTCGATTCCCGGTCAGGGCACAGGCCCGGGGTGCGGGCTCGATCCCCAGTGTGGGGCGTGCAGGAGGCGGCCGATCCACGATTCTCTCTAATTGTTGATGTTTCTGCCTCTCCCTCTCCCTTCCTCTCCGAAATCAATAAAAACATATTTTTAAGAAGTCCACGGAAGCAGCCCACACGTATTAGATGAATTTAAGACGCAGCTCAGTGCAGTGGAAAGACCGCCAGCGCTGGGGCCTGCCTGGACGTCGGGGCGCCCCTGGGGGTGGGGGCTCACCTGCAGGTAGAGGCTGGCGCTCTCCTTCCGGTTCTGGCTGGGCACGATGAGCGGCAGCGAGAACACGCAGGAGATGGCCGCGTTCACCAGGTCCAGCTTCTGGTCCAGGTGGAAGGGGGGGTCCACCTGGCTGGGGGGGCAGCGGGAAGGACAGGGGGTTGTGGGGGCGCCCGGGGGCGCCGGGTCCGGGGCCTGGGACCTCACGGAGGGACCTTCTCAGCTGCTGTCTCAGGGGCACAGGGAACGACGGGGACCTGAACCCCAAAGCCCTTCTCGGGGGCTCCCCCTCAGAGCCCTCCCCACACCCACATCCTCCAAGACTCCCAGCAGTGGAACCGGGGGTCCCACCCCCACCCCGGATGCTGGTAGGTGAGGGGGCAGTCATGGGGCCCTGCCACCCACACCCCCAAACCCTTGCCCTTCCTCCCAACCCCGTGTTCTGTGCAGGGGGACCCCGGGGCCGGAGGGGGGTGCAGGGGGAACCTCAGGGCCACGATGGAGAGCATGGCCTGCTGGCGCACGCTGCTGGTCAGGACCTCGCCGCCGCCCTCCTCCAGCATCAGGGTCTGGAAGGACCGGGAAGAGGCAGGGATCCCGTCAGAGAGAGAGAGAGAGAGAGAGAGAGAGAGAGAGAGAGGCGCTGGCCTCAGGCCTGGGACCTGCGCCCTCAGCCCAAGGGGGCCACCTCCCTCCCAGGGGAGCCGGCCGGGCCTCCCTCACCTCGATTTTCTTGGCCAGCAGGGTCTTGGGTATGTAATTGTTCATAGAGCCGCTGGCCTGGGTGCGAACGGCGCTGGCCAGGGTGTCCACAGCCCGTAGGAACGTCATCTTGTCCAACTCGGACTAGGACAGAGCACGCAGCCGTCTGCCCACCTACCCCGCCTGCTCCCGGCCACCCCTGGGAGGCTCACGCCCAGCCCCCCTCAGACCAGCCGGCGTGGGTGCTCACTTGACTCCCCCAGCCGGGCACTCGCCAGGGTCCCAGCCCCTCTGCTGCCCATGGGGCCGGGGCTCAGGGTCTGTGAGGAACAACCGGTCCGGGGTCCTGACCACCCCACACACCCAGGTGGGGAGACGCCTACAGGCTGCACCCAGGTGCTTCCCAGCCAAGGGCTCCTATGCCAAACCCAAGGGAGCCCTGGCCAGGTTGCTCAGTGGTTAGAGCGTTGGCCCGCAGACCGAAGGGTCCCGGGTTCGATTCCCAGTCAAGAGCATGTACCTTCGTTACGAACTTGATCCCCTACCGCAGTCAGGGTGCAAGCGGGAGGCAACTAATAGATGTCTCTCTCTCACATCGATGTTTCTCTCTCCTCCCCGCCCCACCCTGCTCTCTCTCAAAAAAAAAAAAATATCAATGGAAATAACATCCTCAGACCCAGCCGGTGTGGCTCAGGGGTTGAGCGTCGACCTATGAACCAGGAGGTCACGGTTCAATTCCCGGTCAGGGCACAGGCCTGGGTTGTGGGTTCCATCCCCAGTGTGGGGCGTGCAGGAGGCAGCCGGTCCCTGATTCTCTCTCATCATGGATGTTTCTCTCTCTCTCTCCCTCTCCCCCCTTCTTCTCTGAAATCAATAAAAAATATTAAATATACTAATATATATAAATATAAATATAAATATAAATAATATAAATATAAATATATCCCCTTAGGTAAGGATTTTAAAAAATCCAAAAAAAAACACAAAAAACCCAAGAACCCAGGAGGCGGCCTCTGCTTCCTGCTCCCAGCTCAGCTCGCGAAAGGAAACGTCCCCAAAGCCGCCCTCACCATGTCTCCGGGTCGCAGGAACCTCAGGATGGACTGGTAGGCTTCTCTCTCCGACTGGCGCAATCCTGCAAAGGGACGTCACCCGTCACCAGGAGCGCGGGGCTCGGCTGCCCCCTGAGACGCCGGGGAGCAGAGCCCCTCCCCACCCTCTGCCCCGGAGCCCCGGGAACCAGCAGGGACCCTGGGGCTGGGGGAGTGGGGACCCCGGCTCTGAGAAGCCGCTCCTCCAGGCCCGCGGCCCTGCCGGGACCTCAGAAGCTCAGTGGGAAGACCCCGACCCGGGGCCCTGGTTCAGGGGTTTCGGCGCCAGCGGCCAGGGATGGAAGCGTGGGAAAGGGGAGACCTCGGGGTCACCCCCTGTGGCCACAACGCTGCTCCCACAGGGGCATTGACATTCTTGAGTGTGAACGGGCTTAAATCCCTGAATCAGCCCGGCCGGCGTGGCTCCGTGGCTGAGCGTCGACCTAGGAACCAGGAGGTCAGGGTTCAATTCCCAGTCAGGGCACAGGCCCAGGTTGTGGGCTCCATCCCCAGTGTGGGGCGTGCAGGAGGCAGCCGATCCATGATTCTCTCTCATCATGGATGATTCTCTCTCTCTCTCCCTCTCTCTCTCTCTCCCTTCCTCTTTGAAATCAATAAAAAATATATTTTTTAAAGATCAGCCTTGAGACCACCCGCCCCCCCCCCATAATGGGGTGGCACAGCCCCCATCCAGGCAACCCTCCCTGAGCAGGGACCCAGGAGGACGCGAGGCCCAGTCGTGAGGCTGAGAACAGAGCCCGTCCACCCCAAGGGGCGTCGGGAGGGGACGCAGCGAGAGGGCGGAGACGGTGTCAGCTCTGGACCCGAAACAACACGTGGCCCAGGCCACGCCCCGAGGCCCGGCCAAGGGGAGCCCCCAGATCCGCAGCGAAATGTCAAACCGCCAGACGCCGAGCTCAGGCCTTCCTCTCTATGAGCCCGTGGCCTTCAGCAAAGGGGAGCCCCAACTTCCGTTTCCCGGGGGTGCAGGGTGGGGAGACGACATATCTGTCCTGGTCATGAGGATGAGGGGAGCTAAGCCAGGGATGGCGAACCTTTTGAGCTCGGCGTGTCAGCATTTCGAAAAACACTAACTGAACTCTGGTGCCGTGTCACATATAGAAATTCTTTGATCTTTGCAACCACAGTAACACAAAGACTTATACTTTTGATATTTATTTTATAAATTTAAATGCCATTTAACGAAGAAAAATCGACCCAAAAAATGAGTCCGCGTGTCACCTCTGACCTGCGTGTCATAGGTTTGCCATCACTGAGCTAAGCCATCCGTCCGTCCGTCCATCCGTCCGTCCATCCAGGGAACTCTCTCTGGAGGGAGGGCGGGGCGGTGGCCATGGTGAGACCGGGCGGGCCCACGGCTCACCTGTCAGGCTAGGCAGGCAGGGTGTGTATCTCCGGGACATGGTGCCGGCTCTCGGCCTGTCGGGGTCAGGGTTCATCTGTGGACAGTGGCCTGCAGCTTCCGATGGCGACGGGGGCCGGCCGGGCCGGGCAGACGCTCCTTCCCAGGAGGGGCGGCGGGCGCGCTGGACGGGCCAGGACGCGGAGGCAGGCGCTGGGCCCGGGCGAGGAAAGGAGCCGGCTGAGCAGCGCCCGGGCCGGGTCACCCCTCCACCCTCCCCGTCCCTCGCCGTGGAAGATGGGGGACCCTCCGAAGGCCCGAATCGCCCCAGCTCCCCAGGGCCCTCCCTGTGGGGGGACATCTCAGACCCGGAAGTGACCGCCCGTCCTGGCGTCCATGGCCCTGCCCCCAGGAGTCGCACTGAGGCCCCCCCCAACCCCCTGAGTGGAGGCCTGGTCCCCAATTTGCAACCCCAGCTGCCCTAGGAGAGGGGCCCCCAGAGGCCTGAACACGGCCGGGGGACACGGCCTGGGGATGGGGAGCTACTGCTTGACCCGGGTCTCCTCGCCCTGCCCTCGGGGTCCCTAGACGGGCACCCCCTAGGTCAGGGGTGGGGAGCGTTTTCCCACCCATTTGGACATTTATAACATCATTCTCGGCCACACACAAGGGCCCCTTAAACAGGAGCCTGCTCGCCCACCCGCCTGGCTCAGCCGTTGAGGACCCAGGAGCCAAGAGGTTGGGGTTCGATTCCCGGTCGGGGCACACGCCCGGTTGCAGGTCGACGCCCAGCAGGGGGCGTGCAGGAGGCAGCCGGTCCGTGATCCTCTCTCCTCGTGGGTGTTTCTCTCTCTCCCTCTCTCTCTGAAATTAATACAAATATTTTTTAAAAACCATGAACCTGCTGGACTTGGCCCAACACTTAACGGACTGGCCCCCGACGCCGTGGCAGGGCCAGACCGAGGGGTTTCGGGGGCCTTACCCGGCCCGCGGGCCGGACGTTCCCCACCCCCACCCGCCTTAGAAACCCCCGTGTGGGGGTCCCACCAGCTCCCCCAAACCCCCCCCCAATCCTCAGAGCCAGTCGCCGCCTGGCCTGTGGCTGGGGAGCTGCTGGTCACTTTGGGCCTCACCCATGGCCATGGTCTCCAGTCCTCGAACCCCGCGCCTCGTTACCCACAATGCAGCTGGCCTGAGGCGCACGGGCCTCGGATCCCGGGGTCCCCACATCCCCAGAGACCCCGGTGGTGGGCCCCCTCCAGCCCCCCTCCCCTCCCCAGGCCTCAGCCAACCAGGCCCCAAAGCCACAGGGGCCCCTGGTCCCCGGGGCTGAACACAGGTGGGGGGTGAGCCTGGAGCCGCCCCGCCCACACCCATCTGCCCCCCTTGTCTCCCCCCTGGGCTGGGGAGGGCCAGGCGGGGTCCCCACTACCTGACACG
Organism: Myotis pilosus; assembly: GCA_036010255.1. Lineage (NCBI taxonomy): Eukaryota > Metazoa > Chordata > Mammalia > Chiroptera > Vespertilionidae > Myotis > Myotis pilosus. The sequence goes on from JASKON010000027.1 coordinate 916,863, forward strand.
CTGGCTCCTCAGCTCCGGGCACGGCTCCTCCCGGGACAGGCCCCAGGGGGCGCCGTGCGGGGTGCTGGAGCGGCCCCTGCAGGGCGGGAGGAGCCGGAGGCAGCCACACAGCCAGCAGGGACCGCAGCCCGGCCCGCCTGCCTGGGGGCGCCCCTCCCGAGGCTGCCACCTCGCCCCCCGGCCCCCTTCTCTCCCCAGGGACGCGGCCGAGCCCAGCTCCGAGCCGGGGAGCCCTCTGTCCTGCTCCAGGGGAAGCAGGTGGTCCGAGCGGTGCCCCCAATCCCACCCCCACCCCCGTCCGCCCAGCCACCCGCTCCCCAGGACCACCCCGGGGAACGGGCACAGGTTCTCAGCACAAAAGATCCCTTCAGGGCCCGGCCTGGGTGGCTCAGTGGTTGAGCGTCGACCTAGGAACCAGGAGGTCAGGGTTCGATTCCTGGTCGGGGCACAGGCCCGGGTTTCGGGCTCGATCCCCAGTGTGGGGCGAGCGGGAGGCAGCCGATCCATGATCCTCTCTCATCACTGATGTTTCTATCCCTCTCCCCCTCTCCCTTCCTCTCTGAAATCAATAAAAATGTTATTTCTTTTTTTAAATATATTTTATTGATTTTTTTACAGAGAGGAAGGGAGAGAGATAGAAACATCAATGAGAAACATCGACCAGCTGCCTCCTGCACACTCCCCACTGGGGATGTGCCCACAGCCCAGGTACATGCCCCCGACCGGAATCGAACCCGGGACCCCTCAGTCTGCAGGCCGACGGTCTATCCACTGAGCCAAACCGGTTTCGGTTTCAGCAAAATGTCATTTCTTTAAGAAAAAAGCACCCTTTAGCCGGTCAGCTCAGCTGATCACGAAAGAAACCAGACTTTATTGGAGTATTTGGCACTGAAACCCACACGGCTGCCGCCCCACCACCGAGGGCACGGCCGGCATCACACGGGACCCAATAAGTTAACAGCAACGACGCTCAGGTGTGTGCGGGGGGGGGGGGGGCGGGGGGGCGGGGGGGCGCTCGGCCGGCTCCCGGCTCGCAGCCCCCAGGACGCGGGGAGGGAGACGGGGAGGGAGACGGCTGGGCCGGGGAGAGGGGCTCAGAGACCAACGGACAAGAACAGCAGCCACAGTGGGACATCGGACATGCAGGTGCGGCCCCGCCCCATCCTCCGACCGGCCACCTGGGCGCTCTGTCCGGCTGGGCGACCGGGGCCTCTGGGGGTCAGGCATCCATTCCTTGGAGCCCGCGCTGTCTCGGTAGCCGCTGCTGACCGAGTCCAGGGAACGGAGGGGAGGGTCTGTGTGGGCGAAATGGGAACCAGCGCCCTCGCCCCCAACCCGGGGCAGCTCTGAGCCGGGGCTTGGGGCTCCGGCCAGTCCCCTTGAAGCAGCACCCCGACCTGGGCACCATGCCCAGCGACCCCCCGAGGGACTTCGCCCCGCAGCCCCCAGGCCTGCCCACGTCTGGGTGGCTGGGACACTTCCCGGCTTAAGGAGGGCCACTCCCCGGCTGGTGACCAGAGGGCTTGCCCACTGCAAGCAGGTCCGTTCTCGGAGCTGCATCAGGGACCGTGGGGCGCGGGAGGAGCCGGGACCCCACCCCAGCCTGAGGCCACACCACAGGGATGGAGCCTCCCCGACATGTCTGTGCAGTTTGGGGTGTAGGACGACGACGTGACCCCAGGAAGGCGGCCACGGGCAGAGCCGCGCTCCAGGACACGCCGCGGTCCCGATGCCACGTGGAGCCTCGCACTCGGGGCTCAGTCAGAGGTAGGAGGTGCTGGAGCCCGCGGGCCCCAAGAGCAGACAGTGACCGGGGCCCCGCATGGGGCTCGGGGGGGCGGTCAGGAAGGCAGTCCTCGACCCTCACTTGGTGCGTGCGTCACAGGGCACATGGTGGGGGGGCCCCCCAGCCCGGCACCCCACGGCACCCCGAGAGCTGGGAGACGGGGGAGGGGAGATGCCCACAAGCCCCAGGGGCCAGGAGGGCCCGCTGTTCTCCGAGGCCGTCCTCGGAATCACAGGGCCAGCACTGGGGACCCCAGGGGCCCCCGTCTGCCTCTGTCCCGCCTCTTGTCTCGCGTCAGGAGACAGGCCGGGGGGCACCCAGGCGGGAGGCCCAGGTCCAGCCAGCCAGTCGGGCCTCAAGCACGGCCCCGCGACAGGGAGCTGGAGAACGAATGACAACAGAGACCGGGACGTCCAAACACAAAACTGGCGTAAAAATAAAAGAAATGTCTCAGCTCCAGGCATCGACCTGCGATGGGGCGGGAGCTGCGAAGGCACAGGCGGGCTCGGCCCGAGGGGCGGCGGCGGCACAGGGCGCAGGGCACACCTGGGCTACACCTGGCTGATGATCTCCCCGTTCTCAGGCACGAACACTTGCACGGGGGCCCCCTCGGGCGACCTGCGCAGCACGCACACCGTGGGCACCTGCCGGGCGGAAGCAGAGGGGAGGGAGTGAGCAGGCGGGCGGCAGGGTCCTGGCAGCGCACCCGGGCCACCACCCTGTCCTGAGGGTCCTGGTGGCGGCCCAGCCGGTGCGGCTCAGTGGCTAGAGCCTCCGCCTGCGGACCAAAGGGTCCTGGGTTCGATTCCGGCCTGGACCTCGGTTGCGGGCTCCTCCCTGGCCGGGGCGTGTGCAGGAGGCAGCCCATCGATGTGTCTCTCTCACCGCGATGTTTCTCTGTCTCTCCCTCTCTCCCCCACTCTGTCTAAATGTCAATGGGAAAATATCCTTGGGTGAGGATTTTTAAAAAAAGATCCTAGGGCAGCGGCCCCGGCCCACCCAGGAGGCCATCTCTCCTTCGCCCACTCTCCACCCCTGCAGTCCTTGGGGTGTGGTGGGCACTCTGACCTCCTACCTGCCTCTCCCGGGCTCACTTCTCACCACCCGCCCGTCCGACAGGTTGGGATGGGCTGGGCCTGGGCCAGGGCAGGTCCAAGCTCGCAGGAGGGAGACGCGGAGGGTGCGGCCCAGGACGGGGCAGCAGCAGGCAGAGGGGGTGGCGGGGCAGGAGGGCCATCCGTTGGGCCTACGGTGTCGGGGCTGCTGGTGTAGGTCACTCAACTCTTGGACCTGCTGGCCCCGCAGCCTCTCTAGCCGGAGGGCCCAGCAACCCTCACCTGAGTCTCCCCCTCATCTGAGTGCCCCCCTCACCTGCATCCCCTCTCACCTGTGTCCCCCCTCACCTGCGTCCTCCCCTCACCATGTCCCCCCTCACCGGTGTCCCCCCTCACCTGTGTCCGGGGCCCCAGGGCTCGCCCGGGGGGCAGGCTGCGCACGCGGAAGGCCCCCTGGCGGTCCAGCGACTGGGGGCGGGCGCTCCGCAGGCGGACCCGCTCGTGCCAGGACTGCAGCTCCTGGGTCACGGCCGCGCGGCACAGGGCCCGGCCGGCGGGGCTGTCCTTGAGGGAGGGCGCGCGTGCCAGGCGGCCCCGGGGGCGCAGGTGCTGCTGCAGCTGCTGCAGCTGCTGGAGCCGCAGGGCCAGCCCCTCCTCCTCGTGGGCCCCCGGGTCCCGCTCGCCGGGCGGCAGGCAGCCCTCGGCCACCAGCACGTAGCGCCCGGGCGGGAAGGGCCCGGGGGGCAGCAGCAGCGACGGGCGGGGGGCGGCCGGGCCCCAGCCCCCGCGGTGGCCGGGCGTCCCGGGCGGGGACAGAGGCCGCAGCGCGTAGATGTCGGGGCTGCTGCTGCCGGGGGAGGTGGCGTGGGACACGCTGGAGCCGTCGGAGCCGCTGTCCTCGGAGCAGGAGTGGGGGGCCGGGGGCGGCCGCGGGGGGCCGCTCGGGGGCCAGCAGGAGCTGGGCACGGTCACCGTGTAGTGTGTGGGGCGGCGGCGGGGACCTGCCCGGAAGGAGTCCATCCTGTGGGGAGGGGGACAGACATCTGAGTCTGGGGGGGCGGGGAGTAGCGGGTGGAGGGTGAGGGGAGGGAAGAGGCCAGGCTAGGCCGGGTCCTGGCTCAGATCTCCCCAAATAGACGCCATCCGTGCCCGGCCGGCCAGTGTGGCTCAGTGGTTGAGCCTCGACCTAGGAACCAGGAGGTCAGGGTTCGGTTCCCCGTCAGGGCACAGGCCCGGGTTGTGGGCTCCATCCCCAATGGGGGGCGTGCGGGAGGCAGCCGGTCCGTGATTCTCTCTTATCATGGATGCTTCTCTCGCTCTTCCCCCCTCTCCCTTCCTCTCTGACATCAATAAAAATATTTAAAAATAAAATAAAAAGAGGCCTCGCGGACGACTCGCTGTGGCTTCCAGGCCGCGGCACAGCCTCGACGGAAGTCACTGGCCACACGCCCCCCACCCCGGGCCCCGCCGTGGCCGGGCCCCACCACCCCGCATGCTCCCTCCCGCCTGGGGGTCCCGTCCTTCACCTCAGAGACTGCGACTGGCCTCGCCGCCCCTGGGTGTCGGGGGTGGTGGGGGTGGTGGGGGCGCTGGCCCGGCCCTGCCGCGATCCGGGTACACCGCGGACGGGGACCCCGTGGTAGGAGGGGGGCTCCAGCAGCCAGAGGCCGGAGGTGCTGGGCGCGTCCTGCGGCGTGGAGGCCGGGCTGCTGCGAAAAGATCGGAGGCGGGTCAGGGCGGGGACCTCGGGGCTCAGGGGCGGGTGCCCAGGAGCGGGGCCCCCCAAATCCCACCGGCACCCGCTGGGGACCCGGGCTGTCCGCCTGCCCCGCCCCCTCCCGCCCCCTCCAGCCCTCACCTGGACGCCCCGCCCCCTCAAGCCCTGCCCCGCCCCCTCCAGCCCTCACCTGGACGCCCCGCCCCCTCCAGCCCTGCCCCGCCCCCTCCAGCCCTCACCTGGACGCCCCGCCCCCTCCAGCCCAGCCCCGCCCTCACCTGGACACCCCGCCCCCTCCCGCCCCACCCCCGCCAGCACCGCCCCGCCCTCACCTGGACGCCCCGCCCTCACCTCGACGCCCCGCCCCCTCCAGCCCAGCACCGCCCCACCCTCACCTGGACACCCCGCCCCCTCCCGCCCAGCCCCGCCCTCACCTGGACACCCCGCCCCCTCCCGCCCCACCCCCGCCAGCACCGCCCCGCCCTCACCTCGACGCCCCGCCCCCTCCAGCCCAGCACCGCCCCACCCTCACCTGGACACCCCGCCCCCTCCCGCCCTCACCTGGACTCGCTGCCGGGGTCGGGGGTCTTCCCCGGCTTCTCGTAGGGCTGGTCCAGGCTGGTCTCCTTCCAGGGGCCGTTCTGGATGGGCGCGGGGTCCACGGGCGCGGGGTCCACGGCCCCCGGCTCAGGGCCGGCGGGCGGCAGCGCCTCGGGGCTCGGGGGCGCGGACGCGGGGGCAGGCCTGGGCGCCTGGCCTTCCTCTGCAGGAGAAAGGACACGCGTGAAGGCGGCCGCCGGGAACCAGCCCGACAGGAACCTCTCGGGCCGGCCCGGCCCTGCCTCCCACGGCGGCCATCCCCGGGCCGGGCAAGGCCATCGCTCTGGGCCACATGGCTTCGCGCCCTGGCCGGTGTGGCTCAGTGGATAGAGCGTCAGCCTGCGGACCGAAGGGTCCCGGGTTCGATTCCCCGTCAGGGCCCAGGCCCAGGTTGCAGGTTCAGTCCCCACTAGGAGGTGTGTGTGCAGGAGGCAGCCAATCCGTGATTCTCTCTCATCATGGATGTTTCTCTCTCTCTCTCTTCCTCTCCCTTCCTCTCTGAAATCAATAAAAATGTATTTTTTTTAAAAAATGACTTCTCGCCCTAGTTGGTTCGGCTCAGTAGACAGAGTGCTGGCCCGTGGACAGAAGGGTCCTGGGTTCGGTTCCCGGTCAGGGCACATGGCCGGGTTTGTGGGCGCGATCCCCAGTGTGGGGCGTGCAGGAGGCAGCTGATCAATGATTCTCTCTCATCATGGATGTTTCTCTCTCTTCCTCTCTGACATCAATAAAAAAAAAATTTTTTTTTAAATGACTTCTCCTTTGGGATCGAATCCCTCCCTCACACCCCGTTTTACACCTGCCTCCTGCAACCCCCCTTCCCCCTCCCCCTGGGGACGGACTCTCCTTGGCTCACACGGCTCCACATCCAACCTTTGCTCCCGCTGCCGAGTCCGAGTGCACCGCCCCCCCCCTTCACCTGCCTTTCTCGCTCCTGCCATGCCCACGTGCAGTTTCCTTATTGACTTGGGCACGCCCTGGGCAGGCACACACCCTGCTCCCCTGGACCCCAGGATCCTGGGGCGTGGGATCAGGGCTCCTAAGCTAGGACTTGCACTTCCTGCACCCTGCTCCCTGCTCCCTGCTCCCTGGGAGCAGTGACTGTGGCCAGAGGGCTCTTTGGCTCTGACAGATGCACATCGAAATAAAGGCCCAGGCCCGGCTGGTGTGGTTCAGTGGTTGAGCCTTGGCCTGTGAACCAGGTCACGGTTCGATTCCTAGTCGGGGCACGTGCCCGGGTTGTGGGCTCCATCCCCAGTGTGGCGTGTGCAGGAGGCAGTCGATCCATGATACTCTCACATCATTGATCTTTCTCTCTCCCTCTCTCTCTCCCCCTTCCTCCTTGAAATCAATAAAAATATATTTGAAAAGAAAAAGAAAGGTGCAGAACAGAGGCGGAGGCCTGGGGCCAGGCCTGGGGGAAGGGGGGTTGCAGGGGGCAGGTGCAGGGGGCCCCTCCCTTTTCTGTCAAAATGACCAAGCGACCAGATCGGAAAGGGACGGGCATCCCCCTGAGCCGGGGCTGGGGCAGAGCCAGTGGCATCGGTCACAGGACAACCGCCCCCACCTGAAGGCCTCACCCGCCGGCTGGGCCGTAGACCCCGGGTCTCGTCTAACAAGCGTCCCCACACGGCCCCCCTCACCTTCCTCCAGGAGCAGCCCATCGGACAGCGAGCTGTCGTCGGAGACACTGAGTTCTGGGAGAACAGAGGGGAGAGAAGAGATGGGGGTGAGGAACCCAACGCATGTCCATCCACATCCTGGGCAGCCAGGACCGGGACCTGCCCTGCCCCCTGCCCCACCGAGCCCTCCGCTAATGTGAAACACGGCCCTGGGTTGGGAGTCTATTACTTGGAGGTAAGAAAAAAAACCAGATGCCGTAACCAGTTTGCTCAGTGGATAGAGCGTCGGCCTGTGGACTGAAGGGTCCCGGGTCCGATTCCGGTCAAGGGCATGTCCCTTGGTTGCGGGCACATCCCCAGTAGGAGGTGTGCAGGAGGCAGCCGATCCATGATTCTCTCTCCTGGATGTTTCTCTCTCTCTCTCTCCCTCTCCCTTCTTCTCTGAAATCAATAAAAAAAATATATTTTATTTAAAAAAGAAAGAGTCAGGGCTCTCTGGGGCCGGGCTCCCTGGCAGGGGGAGGGACAGGCAAGGAGCCGCCTTGAAGGCCACGCCCCCCTCGGCCGGCCTTGGGCTTTGGCTTGGGGCTCCCGTGGAGGAGACACCCTCCTTTAAAAAAAAAAATTTATTGATTTTTTACAGAGGGGAAGAGGGAGAGTTAGAAACATCGATGAGAAAGAAACACCGACCAGCTGCCTCCTGCACGCCCCCTACTGGGATATGCGCCCACAACCAAGGTACATGCCCTTGACCGGAATCGAACCTGCGACCCCTGAGTCCGCAGGCCGACACTCTATCCACTGAGCCACACCGGTCAGGGCAGGAGACACCCTCTTATTGGATCCTGGCCCCCGCCTCGGCTCTTCTACGAAAACTGCCCGTCTGTGTGTGCACTGGTCCGCCTCCTCCCTGGGCCTCCTGGCGGCTGCAGGTGCCCGGGGAGGTGTCTGCTCACAGCCTTTCTACCCTAAACCAGAGACGACATGGGGTGGGGGGGTGGGGGGCTGGGGCACCGGCCACAACTGGGGACCAGGAAGAGCTTCCGGTTTTACACCAGGTCCCAGGAGGTCCCTGAGGGCCGGGGTGGGAGCCTGGGGAATGGGAGCCGTGGACCATTATCCCAGCCCAGGCGGCCAGGCCTGGAATCCAGTTCTGCCCCAGGGCCCCCACCAGCCCCTCCTCTGGTCCCCTCACCCGGGGGGAGGTCTGGAACCCCTGGGAGGCCTGGGGGAGGGCCCGCCATGGGCAGGCTACTCTTGCTAGGGGTGCTGCGCTGGACCCCACAAGCTGGGTTCGGGTGGAGCTGGGTTTGGGTCGGGAAGCTCAGAGGCACCCGAGGAAGGTGACCCCAGGTGGCCTCACCAACACCACCGATGGCTGGTCCTGGGCCCCGGTCCCCCACCAGGTGGCCACAGCCCCAGGTCCCTGGGGCTCAGGGACACGCCTGGACAAGGGAAGGGGCTGCAGCTCGCCAGGTGGGCAGAGCAGTGTGGACGCGAGTCAGCCCTGAAAACATCGGGTTAGCGGCCCGGGGCAGCCTCCCTCATAGGGCCCGGCAGCGAAGGCCTCTCCCTGCAGCCTGGGGGGCATGGGGTGGACCAGGCACCCGCAGGTGCGGCACCTGGAATTCGCTCCAGGTCAGCCTGGGGGTGCCTCTGTCCTACCGTCTTCCAGGCGATGGGGGGGGTGGGGGGCGGATTGAGACAGATGCGGAAGGAGGGGGACGCTCTCTAAGGAGCTGGGAGTGGCAGAGGGTCAGCACGGGGTGCACACGGGCCCCCACGTCCAGCAGGAGATCATAGAGGCTGCTCCCCGGGACCCGGACGCACCTCGGCCCAGCGACAAGGCGGCGGGGGGCAGGGACCCCCGGTGGCGCCGCTGCTCGCCCAGGCAGCGCTCCAGCGCCCGCAGCTTCTCCTCCTCCCGCAGCGCCGCGTGCTTGCGCTGCCGCCGGGCCTGGCGGCTCAGCTTCTCCTCCCGGCTCAGGCGCCGCGAGGCCTCGGCGATCTGCAGCTGCAGGGCCAGCTCCTGCTCCAGGCTGCTCAGGGGGTCCTGCGGGGGCGGGAGGGAGGGTGAGCTGGGACGCAGGAGGCCTAGGAGGAGGGGCCCTGGAGTCACAGAGATAGCCTCCTCCTCCAGGCAGGCCTCTGAGATTTGCAGCTGCAGGGCCAACTCCTGCTCCAGGCTGCTCAGGGGGTCCTGCAGGGGTGGTGGGGGGGTGGGGAGGTGAGCTAGGACACAGGAGGCCCAAGGTCCCTGGAGTCTCAGAGAACAGCCTACTCCTCCAGGCAGGCCTCCAAGTGCTCCTCCAGGGCCCTCTGCTGCTTGTGCACAGTGGACATCAGGACCCTGGATCCTGGCCCTGGCCTGCCACATGGGGCAGAGGGTGGAGGGCCGGGAGGTGCCCAGGAGCTAAGCTGTCGGCCTGAAAGGCTGGCCCGGGACCCACCCACCAGCAGGTCGAGCCAGACGGGGTGCAAAGCAAAATGGGACACTTTCCCTCCTGACCCCAAAGGGCTGGGCAGGTGAGGGGGGTGTGGAGCCGCAGAATGCCACCACTCACACCCCAGGGCCACGCCCCCGCCTTCCGAGGGCCAGGCGACCTGTCTGAACAGGTGGCCCGGCCCGGCCCCTCCCTGGGCCAGTGGTTCTCTCTTAACTGATCTCCTGCCCACAGAGACCAAACCCAGGCGCTCCCTGGAGCTCCCTGCTGCCCAGCTGGCACCCTCCCCACGCCACCTGGGCCACACCTTCATGGGTGCCTCGTCCACCCAGGGCCCAGCACCCCACGGGCGTGATGGGTGGAGACGGCCCGGTGCCAGCCGCCTCCTCCTCCTCCGGGCGGGAGTGCGGCCCAGGCTCGGGGACCCAGCTTGGGGGACCCAGCAACGGCGCCCAGCCTCCTCACCTCTCCCTGCAGGGCCTGCTCGTCCAGCTTATACGCCGCCCCGACCCTGCGGCGGACCTTGGGGGCCGTCTCCCCGGGTTTGAGGGGGTACTCGGCGGGCAGAACGCCTGTCAGCTCCTGCGGGGGAAGCGAGTTTGAGTCAGGCCCCCCTCCACTCGCCCAGCCCAGCCGGGGGCCGACCCAGAGGAGCCTGTCTCGCCCAGCTCTGCCCCCCGCCCTCCTCAAGCCCTTCTCCCCAAGGTTTCACTGCCTCCCCCCCAACCCCCTTCAAGCCTCACCTCCTCTGAGCTGCCTCTGGCCCCAGCTGCCCCCCTCTGTCTGCTGGGTCCCCCCCCCAGCCATGAGCCCCTCCCCCTCCCCAACCATGAGTGCCTGCACCCCGGATGCCAGGCACCATGCCCCCCTCCCCCGTCTGAGTGCCAACCCTCCCCCTTCCCTCTGCCCCCATCTCCCAAAGCGTGGCTCCAGGGCGGAGCCCCAAGAGGGGGCGTGGGAGGGGGGCTCTCACCGCCTCCCGCAAGCAGAGCCTCCTCAGCTCCTCCAGGCAGGCCTCCAGGCGCTGCTCCAGGGCCCGCTGCTGCCTGCGCACCGCGTGCGTCAGCTCCTTCACCTCCTTCAGCTCCTTCAGCGGGGACACCGGGCTGTCGGGTCCTGCGGGCGGGGGGCACGCACTCAGGGGAGGCCGGTCAGATCATTCTGACCACCCGTGGGGAACCAGGACAAGCACACAGGTGTATGCGTGTGCACAGGCGTACAGACATGCACACACGTGCACAGACATGCACACACGTGCACACATGTACAAGCCTCCTCTCTCTCTCTCTAGGCCCACAGGACACAGGTCCAGGGTGGATTTTTCAACCGGGTGATCACTGGCACCAGCGTTGAAGGGGCCGGTTCCAGGCAGCATCGGACTCCAGACCAAGCCCCTCCAGCCAGAAAAACTGCCCAGCCCGGCCGGCCGGCGTGGCTCAGTGGTCGAGCATCAACCGAGGAACCAGGTCAGGGTTCGAGTCCCGGTCAGGGCACAGGCCCTGGTTGTGGGCTCCCTCCCCAGTGTGGGGCGTGCAGGAGGCAGCCAATCCATGATTCTCTCTCATCATGGATGTTTCTCTCTCCCTCTCCCTTCCTCTCTGACATCAATAATATATTTTTAAAAAGGAGAAAGAAACACCGACCCCAGAGGAGGCCCCCCCTCCGGCACCCCCACCCACCGCCCAGGGCACACCCCCTCCCGCCCGGCAGCCGGGACGCAGACCTCCCGCCCGCTCACCCGACTGCAGGATGACGCCGCTGTCCGTGTCACTGACTTCGTCCCTCGTCTCCATGGCGGGTCCCGGGAGGGGGCGCGCGACGCCGCTGCCCGCCTGGGCCGGGACCTGCAGGCGGCCTGGAGTCCCCCAGCTTGTAAGAGACATCACAGGAAAAGCTCCATGTGAACCCCTGTTTCCAAACCCCTGGTTCCAAACGGAGCTCAGGAATTAGACTCGCGGGCGGGGGCGTGGGGGGAGGAGCGGGTTTCAGGGATAGGTGTGGGGGGTCTCACCACGGGGGGGGCAAGGGGGTGCATGAGAGAAGCTCTGTGGGTCCCCCAGCACACCCAGCCCCTGCTGCCTCCTTCCCAGAGTCCTCTCGGACCCAGGGGACGGGCAGCCGCGGTGGCCACAGAACCACTGACCCGGGTAAGGAAAAGAGCAAAAAGACACAGACGAGAAGAATGAGACTGCTGCCCAGCCAGCGTGGCTCAGTGGTTGAGCGTCGACCTAGGAACCAGGAGGTCAGGGTTCGATTCCCGGTCAGGGCACAGGCCCGGGTTGCGGGCTCCATCCCCAGTGTGGGGCGTGCAGGAGGCAGCCGATCCGTGATTCTCTCTCATCATCGGTGCTTCTCTCTCCCTCTCCCTTCCTCTCTGACATCAATAGAAACATTTTTAAAAAGGAAAAAGGTTGGAATAACACAGGGAGGAGGGAGCAGGAGGCGCGGTGTCCGTGGGGAACTCGGTCCCTGCAGGGCCACCCGTGCTCTGCCCGAGAAGACAGGGGCATGAGGCCCATCCCCCTGCCCCGGGGCGCGGGCCTCCGGCCAAGTGTCCATCAAGGCAGGTGCCGGAGTGTCCCAATGCCCCGGACCAACTCCCGGGCCGCCTGCCATGCCTAGGAGACCCCTCGAGGGGGGCCATCGCCTGCCTCTGCCTCCCTGGGGCCTGGGGTGGTCTGGGTGCTGTCCCAGCTGAGTGTCGGCCCAGCTGGCTCCAGTCAACAGAGCTACACCTGTCTCCTCCTCCTCCTCCTCCTCGAACCCACAGCCCGGTCAGGGCCCAGCTGGGCTGTGGGGGACGGGGTGGGGCGGGGCCAGCCACCTCCACACTGAGTCAGCTGTTGAGCAACAACACTGCCGTCCTTGGGAGTTTCTGTCTGTCTAGAGCTTATCCTGCCTCCCCCCCACCCCCCCAGCAGGGACACGGGGGAGGGGGTACCCTTCCATCAGCCCCCGGCAGGGACATGGGGGGTGGGGGGCTGCCCTCCACCTGCCCCCGGGGGAGAGAGGGAGCACAGAGCGAGACAGAGAGAGGGACGGGGACGTCCCCAGGGCACCTCTCTGCCTGTGGAGGCGGAAGAGCTGGGAGCTTTGGGGGACCCACACACACACCAGGGCTCATCGCAATGCACGGGGAGGGGGGGCGGGGGGCTGCAACCCGGACCCGGTGCCCCGCACTCAGCCCTCAGCTCTCCCAGGCGCGGGAGGCAGGTTCCGAGAGAAAGACTCGTAAGTGAGGTCTTTGCAAACTGTCCCCCAGACAGGCCGTCCGCAAGCTCTGGGGACACTGGAGGGGGTCGCCTCCGCCCCGTGCATCCTCCCAGAGCAGGACAGAGGACAGAGGGGCAGGTGGGCACCCCCCCAGGCCAGGCCCCAGGCAGGGCCGGGAGGTCTCCACAAGCCCGGCCGGGAGGGGAGAGGTGTGGGGAGCCATTCACTCGTCACACCTGCCTGTTAATTATTAACCAGGAAGGAGCTGCCTGGGAAGTTATGCAGCCGGGGGGGGGGGGGGGGGCCTGGCGTGGCCAGTTCAAGGATTTGGGGGGGCCAGGCCTCTCCCCAGTCGCTGGGTCAAGGGGGCGGCACTGGCCTTGGGTGGTCCCGGTCGGATGCTGAGCCCAGGGAGGGCTCCCCAGCCGGGCCAGCGCCCAGGCCCGTATATCGGGGCTCAGATCCGGGTCTGCGCTCTCCTGGGAGAGCCGGCCGGCCTCTCTGGGCCTCCTTTCCCTCCGGGGTGCAGAGGAGCCGGGTCTGACCCCTGCCCCTGGGACCTCGGACAGACCGACAGACCGACAGACGGAGCCCTGGAGCCCCTCCCCCAGCAGGGCCGGTGCCTGGAGCTTCGGGCTGGAGCTTCAGGGGAAGCAGTTCCAGGAACCCCACCTCCTCCCCACACAGGAACGGCCCAGACCCCGGACCCTCAGCCTCTCCCGGCCTAAGAAGCAGTCCGTCCGTCCGTCCGTCCGGCTGCCCAGCTGAGCAAGGCAGAGCCCAGAGGGGGTGTAGAGGGGGGGAGACCCTGGCGCCCCGCAGGCCCAGCCACTGGGGGGCCTCCCCTCTCCCTGTGCCCCTCCTCCTGCGGACACTGAGGCCTCACAACTACAAGGACAGCCCCTCACCGGCGCCCCCGGCGCCCCCAGCGCCCCTGGGCCCGGCCGGCAGCAGGCCGCGGGGGACGGGGACGGGGATGGGGACGGGGACGGCGGTGCTGGCCACTGCCCGGGCCGCTCCCAGGCCCCAAGGACCCGCTCCACCGGGTCCCGCCCTCACCTGCGTCTGCGAGTGAGTCCCGGAGACGGAAACAGCCCTGTCCTGGGTCAGGGGGCCCGGAGGCCTCGCATGTCACCTGGGGTCCCCCCAGCCACGGCGGCCTCCTGCTGCTGCCTCGGACCGGCTCTGGGCTCCTGTGGTCCCCACGCTGGTCCCGCCACAGCTTGGCCACAGCCCGGCCTCCGTGGCCCCTCCTCCTCCGCCCGGGGAGCCAGGGCGCTTGTCAGGACTTGAGTCAGAAGGAGGAGCAGGTGAGCTAGTCCCGCCCGGAACAAGCCTGCCTGGGCCGCTCCTGGGTCTCTGGGAGGAGAGGGGTGCCCCCCTGCACCCCTGCCACCCCCCAGGGAGGGTTCCTCCACCCACAGGGAGGCAGCAGGGACCAACATACTGAGCCGAGAGGGGCCCCTCGCCCTCCTGCCCTGGCCCCGGCTCCTACCTCGGGCGGTCACTGCCCTCCCGTACCCCGGTTTCCCTTTCCGAGGCACACGTGGCCCCCGGAAGCGGGGTGCAGGGCCGCTGTCCACGGGGAGCAGAGCAAGAAGCTCACAGACGAATGAGGCGAGGTCCCCTGCGTCTGGCTCCCCCCAAGACCTCAGGACGGCTCTGGGGGCCCAAGAAGGCCAGGGGGTTCCCGCTTTTTTATTTTATTTTTTCAACCCTCCCCTGAGGATGTGTTTTTATTGATTTTTAGAGAGAGAGGAGGGGAGAGAAACAGGGATCGGCCGCCTCCCATGTGCACCCCAACCACGGATCAAGCCCAAAACCTGGGTACGTGCCCCGACCAGGAAGCGAACCTGAGACCCTCCGGTGCCCGACGACGACGCTCCAACCCGCCCCCCCCCAGACGCCAGGCCAGGGCCGTTCCTGCCCTTCACCCCCGACATCTCCCCGAGGACGGCGGCCCTCGCCTCCCGGAGCACTGAACCCCGATCCTGCCCCCTCCTCCAGGGAGGCCACTGTGACCGCGGGCTCCACACCCACTCCCTGACCAGGAAGGACCCACGACCAAAACGGAAGCTGCTTCCGACATCTCCCACCCCCTGACCCTCCCCCTGACCCTCGAGCGGTCGCTGCTGGAATTCAGGCTATTTCACCGCGGGCAGCGAGGGTTAAAGGCCACCGGTGGAGGATCAAGGCTTCGCTCACCACAGAAACCAAAGGTCCCTCGGACTTCGATGATTCCATTCGGCTTTAAGTGCTCGCTCTAAAAATCCCCTCTCTCTACCCCGCCCCCCAGACCTGGCCTTTCCCCGGATAACCAGCAACGCCCCCACCCCCATTCCCACCCCCACTTCGCCCCTCCCCAGCCCCCGAGGCCGCAGCAAGCAGGACCCGGACCCGAGTCAGGCCGCCGGTCCCCCCTGCGCAGGTATCAGGTGGAGATAAGTCCTGACCTGCGTGAGGTCCAGCGCTTGGGCCTCGTCACTTTCCCATAAAACCAGAGGCTGGGCCAGAGTCCGGCCTCAGAGCTGCCCTCCGGCCCGAGGCAGGCCGGACTTCCCCCGTCACCCTGCCTGCAGGCCGCCAGCTCGGGTCTGGCCCCACTGAACCCCTAAGGACAGCGAGGCGCCAGGGTTTCGGAGTGAGCGAGCGAACACCCCATCTCCCAGCGCCCCATCTCCGGGACGGCGCCGTCCAGTCAGCGGCACACCAGCCAGGACTTCGCCACCGCAGTTCTCGGGGCCTGGTGTGGGTGGACTCTCTGGGTCCCTGCGCCCCAATCTCTGAGTCTCCACTGTGCGCCCCCTCCCTGGGATCCTGGCCCCTCAACATAGCTCTGGGGTGTTTTCGGGGTTTTTTGTTTTATTTTGTTAGTCCTCACCCCAGGATACTTTTCAATTGATTTTTCAGAGAGAGAGAAAGACGGGGAGAAACATCAATGAGAGAAACACATCGGTGGGGTGTCTCTTGCACGCGCCCCGACCAGGGCCGGCCTGGGACTGGGAGGAGCCTGCAACGGAGGTACGTGCCCTTGATGGGAATTGAACCCAGGACCCTCAGTCCACAGGCCGACGCTCTATCCACTGAGCAACACCGGCCAGGGCTCAACATCGCTCTGGGTGGCCCCCCTCCTCCCACCCCTCCCCCAGAGCAGGATGACAGAGTCAGCTGCCTCTACACACACCCGGCTCACCCTCACATTCCTGCACACGTCTCTGCAAACAATGCACGCCCAGGTGTCCCCGGCTGACCAGCCCTGCTCCCCAGGCCGAGGGGCCGACAGGGGACAGCCCCCCCGCCCCAGGCGAGGAGTCCCCCAGGAGCCAGAGGTCGGGAGCCCGCGGCCCTTCCTCCCGGAGGAAAAACAACACCTCCCCACCCCCCACCCCCCGGGGGGCCGCCACATTCTTCCCCAGGCGGAGAGGAGTTAGTTGACTTTGCACATAATTGGCATCCTCCCTCCCCCCACCCCGCCCATCCCCCAGCTCCAGGTGGGAGCCCATGGAAGTCTCTAGAATCAGCAGTATTCCTCTGGTGCATAGCAACACCTGGAGAGAACCCCAAGGCAGCGGTTCTCAACCTGTGGGTCGCAACCACTTTGGGGGTCGAACGACCCTTTCGCAGGGGTCGCCTAAGACCATTTGGAAACACATAGATCATTACATATTGTTTTGGGGATTGATCACTAAGCTTTAACGATGTTCCATGTGTAGCAATGAAAATGCATCCTGCAGATCAGATATTGACATGACGATTCATCACAGTAGCAACATGACAGTGATGGAGTGGCCACGGAAATAATGGTATGGTTGGGGGTCCCCACAACATGAGGAGCAGTATGAAAGGGTCGCGGCGTGAGGAAGGTTGAGAACCGCTGCCCTAAGGGGACCCACACAGCGTACCCACCCCCTGCCATGAACGTGACGCGGATCACCAGTGGGTCGGTGTCTCCCGGCGGCCACCCCCTCCCCGGGGCCGCAGCTCTGCGGCTTCTCACCTTCATGGCCGGGGCCTAAATCTCTGCCAACGGCGGTGACCACCTTTGCATGGCAGTTCGTGAACCTTCTGTACTATCGGTGCCCGTGAATGACCCTGCCTTCGGGGAGTCCCTCCTCTCTGCACCCTCAAATGCACAGGCAAGGGACCCCCAGCCAGCTCAGCGGAAGATGGGGTGTGGAGCCTGGCGGGCAAACCAGCTCCCCCAGACGCCCCGGGCCCCCCACGGATCTGGGTCTGCCCGTCCGTCCTTCCATGCAAAATGCCAAGGGGAGGTGGGCATGCCGGGCGCTGGCGCCGACCTCGGGGGCCGGATGCCTGGTGGATGCCCACCCGGCTCCTGGCCCCGGGCGTGGGCACCCGGGTCAGCAAGAGGTGAGGACTCCCGTCTCCTTGAATCGCATCAGAGCCCTTACAGCGCATCTGCCCCTGGAGAGACCGGGGCGCTGCAGGGCTGTCCCTCCTCCAGGACAGTCCTGCATCGGGGAACACTCGTCCACACCCCCCGGCCGTCCCCTCCCAGGACGAGGTCCGGTCCCTGAGTGTCTGCTGATGCCCAGACCCAAGCCCCTCGGAACCAGGGCCTGTGCGGCTGCCCCGCCGGCCCCGGGAATGAATTAACAGCCCGGGGTCAGCGCCGAGCCCGCCGTGCACGCAGCTGGGGCGCCCCAGGGCCCCGGACCCTGCAGGCCGAGGGCGCGGGGGGCGGCTCCTCCCCGGTGTTCCCGCTCCCCTCGCCTCCCTCCCCCCGGGAAAGGTGTTCGCCTCCAGCCGGCGATGGCGGCGCGGCGGGGACCGGGGACCCCCGCGCCGGCCAGGGAAACGCGCCCTGAAACCAGACCCCGGCTTCTCTGAAAAGCCCCTTTGTCCGTCCGCCCGCTCCCCTCCCCCACGCGCCCTCCGATCCCGGCGCCGGGGACTCGGCTCCTTTTGTCTGGCGGCGTTCGGGGCTTCCCGGAGCCTGGCCGTGGGGACCCGGGGCGCGCGCGGGGAGGGTCCCCGGGGGAAGGTGGAGGCGCTGGGGACGGGCGCGTGGGGGAGGAACGCGGGATCGCCACCCCCGGGAGGGCGCATCCCCCCATCTCCCGTGGGGCCCCCTCCGCGGCGGCCGAGGGCGCGGGGTTCAGGGGCCCATCCCCCGGCCGCGGCCCCCGTTCCCCCCTTACCTGTCCCCCGCAGCTGCGGCGCCGCGCGCCCCGGTCAGGACCCGCCGCCGCCGCAGGACCCGCGCGTCCAGGCCGCCGTGCCGGCCCCCGGCGCCTCCCCCCGGCCCGCCCTCCCCGGAGGTATTCCCTTTAACTTCGGCATTTGCAGCATCCCAAATGCTAAAGATCCCCAGGCAGCTGTCCCCCGGGGCGTACCAAGGCGCGGAGGAGGGGGGACGGCGCGCCCGGGGGGGTCGGGGTCCCCGCCCCGGAGGCGGGCGGGGCCGCGTCTGGGGCGCGGAGGGAGCCTGCGGGGGTGCGCGGCCGGCGCGGACCCCGGTTCCAGGGACCGGGCCGCCCCCCGCCCCCCCCGATTTCGGGCTCCCGAGCGCCGGACCCCCCCGGCGCGGCGTGTTCCCGCGGCCCGGGCGGGAGGAGGCGCCCCTACGTCCGCGCGCGCCGCCCTCGTCCGCGCGCTCCGGCCGGGCCTGGCGGGGCAGCTCCGTGTCCCAGACCCCGGGCGGGAGCGGACCCCGAGGCGGCGGGGGCACCGCGCCCCCCTCCCCGCGGGCCGGCCCCCTCCCCGCGCCCGCGCGCCCCGCGAGCCGCAGCGCCCCCCTGCTCCGCCCGGCCCCGCGCGCTGCGCACTGCGCGCCACGTGCCGCGCCCGCCCATCATCCATTCATTCCTGCACTCCGCTGCTCTGCTCGCATTTGCTCCATAAACCGGTTCAGGTTCATGCCCCGGTGCCCCCCAAACCCGCCCCCCGACATTGATCCAGCAGCAATAGCGCCCGGGAAGGCGGGGCCGGACCGGGCCGGAGGGGGGGCCGAGCCTGGCGCGGGAGGCACCGCCGGCGGATTGGGGAGGTTTGAGCGGGAAGCCGCGCAGCGCAGGAGGCACAAAGGCAGAGGCGCGGCGCGGGTGCTGAGGGCGGCGGGAGGACGCCCGGCCGGTGTGGCTCAGTGGTTGAGGTTCGACCTAGGAACCAGGAGGTCCGGGTTCGTTCCCGGTCAGGGCACAGGCCCCGGTGGTGGGCTCGATCCCCAATAGGGGGCGTGCAGGAGGCAGCCGATCACTGATTCTCTCTCATCATGGATGTTTCTCTCTCTCCCTTCCTCTCTGTAAAAAAATCAATAAAATATATATATAAAAGTCGCCATCAGCCCAGCCAGTGTGGCTCAGTGGTTGAGGGTTGACCTATGGACCAGGAGGTCCGGGTTCGATTCCCGCCAGGGCACAGGCCCGGGTTGTGGGTTCGATCCCCAGTGTGGGGCGTGCAGGAGGCGGCCGGTCCCTGATTCTCTCTCATCGTGGGTGTTTCTCTCTCTCCCTCTCCCTTCCTCTCTGACATCAAATAAAAATGTTTTTTTAAAAAATCGCCATCAGCCCTAACCGGTGTGGCTCAGTGGATAGCGCGTCGGCCTGCGGGCTCAGGGGTCCCGGGTTCGATCCCGGTCGGGGGCATGTACCTGGGTTGCGGGCACATCCCCAGTGGGGGGCGTGCAGGAGGCAGCTGATCGATGTTTCTCTCTCATCGATGTTTCTGACTCTCTATCCCTCTCCCTTCCTCTCTGTAAAAAATCAATAAAATATATTTTTAAAAAAATTTTTTTTAAAAAAAGTCGCCATCACACCCCTGAAGACTGACTGGCTCCGGAGATGACAGGGGCCAGATCACGCTGATGCATGAGCCACGGGGCTGGGGGACTTGGGGAACAGGGAAGCCCTGGCTAGACAGCCGGCCAGGCGGGGTGATGGTGCCTGACTCATGTGGGCGCCGGGCCTGGGGGTGTGAGACGGGGGTGAGTCAAGAGCAGAGCCGCCTGTCGGGGAGCTGAGTGACTGGGAGGAAGCGGGCGGACGTGGGGATCCCCAGGTGTCTGGCCTGAGATTCTGGGGGAACAGGTGCTCCCCTAGGACCCTTGGGGGGGAGGGGGGCCAGGGATGGGGTTCCGGGAGGTGGCCCAGGGGCCTTGGAGGAAACCCTTCTCGCTGGGAGGAGCGGGGGAAGGGGACCAGGGCGGGTCTCCATAGCCCGGCTTCCCTTAGTTATGTGTTTGTTTATTTATTTTAATCTTCACCCGAGGATTTTTTTTAAAATATATATTTTTTCTTTATCTCAGAGAGGAAGGGAGGAGAGAGAGTCATGGATGGGCTGCCTCCTACGGGGGATCGAGCCCACAAGCCGGGCATGTGTCCCCGACCGGAATCGAACCCGGGACCCTTCAGTCCGGAGGCCGATGCTCTATCCACTGAGCCACACCAGCTAGGGCCCAAGGATATTTTTCCACTGATTTTTAGGGAGAGAGTGGAAGAGAGAGGGAGAGACAGAGAGGAACATGGATGTGAGAGAGACACGTGGATGGGTTGCCTCTTGCACGCGACCGGACGAGGGCCGGGCCCGGGAGGAGCCTGCCACCCAGGTCCGTGCCCTCGGCTGGAATCGAACCTGGGACCCTTCTGCCCGCAGACCAACGCTCTATCCACTGAGC
Organism: Myotis pilosus; assembly: GCA_036010255.1. Taxonomy (NCBI): domain Eukaryota; kingdom Metazoa; phylum Chordata; class Mammalia; order Chiroptera; family Vespertilionidae; genus Myotis; species Myotis pilosus. Next base: position 936,936 of record JASKON010000027.1, read on the forward strand.
CACACCGGCCAGGGTTCTAGCCCGGCTTCTGAGAGCTGCCTGTCTGCCTGGCACACACCCTGGAGGGCTCCCCCCAACCCTCCCCTGCCCTGGGCCTGGTGGCTCACCCCCTCAGTCCGGGGCCCAGCCGCGGACCAGGCTCGGGACCAGGCCCGGGACCAGGCTGGCACCGGCCCAGTCGCTCACGCTCCCCTTCCTGCCCCCCCACACCGCCCCCTGCCCTCGTGGGCTGGATTCTCCGGGACCCAGACCCTGCCCTGGCCATGCCCTCGGCGGGCGAGAAGCTGGTGGGAAACCCCATGAGCTCAGCGGGGCCCCTTCCTCTCCTGACCGCATCCTGCAGCCCGCGGAGGGCGGAGGGCGCAGAGAGGGGGAGGGCGCAGGGAGGGGGAGGGCGCAGAGAGGGGGAGGGCGCAGAGAGGGGGGAGGGCGCTGCCAGCCGCCTGGGCCTCTGGGGGCCGGACCCTCTCCCCCTCCCTCCCTCCTTCTCTCCTCCCCCCGCCCCCCACCCCCATCCCTCCATCCTGGGGTCCCATTGGCTCCGGGCCACAGACCCTCCCGCAACCGCCCCTTCCCCTCCCGCCGCGCCGTGGTCGCTGCTGTCCCCGACGCCACCACCAGGGGGCGGCAGTTGGGCGCAGGCCGCCCTTGGGCTGGATTCTGGGGAGAATTCTAACCCTGGCACCGGGTGCATCTAAAATCGCCCCTGCCAAAAGATAATAATTAATGATAATAAATGATAATAATAATAATAAATAAATAAAATCGCCCCTGCCAAAATAATAATTAATAATAATAATAAATATTATTAATAATAATAATTAATTAATGAAATCGCCCCTGACTCCCGGCCGGCGTGGCTCAGTGGTTGGGCATCGACCTATGAACCAGGAGCTCAGGGTTCGAGTCCCACTCAGGGCACAGGCCCGGGTTGGGGGCTCCATCCCCAGTGTGGGGCGTGCAGGAGGCAGCCGGTCCATGGTTCTCTCTCATCACTGATGTTTCAGTCTCCCTCCCCCTTCCTCTCTGACATCAATAAAAATATTTTAAAATAAATAAATAAAATAAAACCGCACCAGTCCACCCCCCAGCTCCCCCCCACCCCAACATGGTGGGGCCTTTCCTCGAGTCACCTGGCATCTGGGCACCGAGTGGCTCAGTACAACCTTAGGGGAGGGATTTGCAACGGCCCAGACGCCTCAGTTTGTCCCTCTGCGAAATGGGCGACAGGACGCGCTCGCTCCGGTAACATGCCTACAACATGCCTTTTAGCGCCCAGCTTTCCTTTCTCAGGCAGCGACTTGTAAAAAGATGTTTTCCCACATTCCTGGTCTTAAAGGAAAACACACAACCTTCTTCTCCTTCCTGACACGATCACCTCCTCCCCCTGGGCCGAGGCTGGGTAAGGGGCCAGAGGGCCGCGTCCTGTGGCTGGGCAGCCCCGGCTTCCAAAGGCCACCAGCGCCCTCGGCCAGCCCGGCCCTCGGAGGATCCCGGCCCCAGAAGCACCTCTGCCTCCCGCCCGCCCGCCCTCAGAGCGAGGGAGGAAGAGGAACGCGGGCTGGGGGGCAGGCGGGCGGGCAAAACTGAGGTCAGAGGCCGTGGGGATGGATTGAGATGGTCCCTAAACCCGCCCGACTCCCAACGACTCCATCCCCACCCCACAAGGCTGCCCATTGAGGCCAATTCCCCTGTATTTGCTACAAATAGCCCTGGCCAGTGTTGCCCAGTGGGTAGAGCGCCGGCCTGTGGACCGAAGGGTCCCGGGTTCGATTCCCGGTCGGGGCACATGCCCGGGATTGTGGGCTTGATGCCCAGTGTGGGGCGTGCAGGAGGCGGCCGGTCCGTGATTCCCTCTCATCATGGATGTTTCTCTCTCTCCCTCTCCCGTCCTCTCTGAAATCAATAAAAAAATATTTTTAAACAAGAAAATGTGGGGGTGGGGGTGGAGAAAAAAGGAAAAAAGACACTTATTGCAAAAAAGAAAGAAAGAAAGGAAATTATTGCAGCTCAGGGGAGGGTCCCGTGTGCGTTCACTCCCGACTGTCCACCCCTCTCTTCATGGTCACAATAATTTCAGCAAACGAGCCCTGAGCAGGCCTGAGCCCCGGGGACCGTGACGGACAGGACTGGTCGCCTGGCTACACCGACGGGGAGAATCTGGAGCTCGGGCCACGGGGGCTGAGCTCTGTGTGTGTGTGGGGGGGTCGTTGGAGGAAGTTTGGGGTGAAGAGCACTGCACAGGGAGGCACCTCAGGACAGTCATTCTCAGAGCAGCGGGGAGGCTCATGAGCCCCCGCCCGTCTGGCACCTGCTGGGGGCCAACCGCAGCTCTGCCCAGACGGCGGCCGTTGCAGGTGCACTTCCCCCTGTGCCACGTCTGCGACCTCCACGGAGCCCTTCGAGGCTGCCCACACCTGCCCACCTCTACCCACCACACCTGCCCCCACCCCTGCCGACCTCTACCCACCACACCTGCCCCATCCATGCCCCCACCCCTACCCACCCCTGCCCACCCCTGCCCACCATCTCTACCCACCACCCCTGCCCGCCACCCCTGCCGACCCTAGGGTCGAGAGAATCCATACAGTCAAGTGTGTGCTGTTCACAAATGTGTGCACACCGGCCGGCCGGTTGGGCTGAATCCACATCTTTGCTTCCGTTCTCTCACCAGCAGGCCCCACCCGGGGGTCCCCCTTCATGCAGCCCCTGTCACGGAGGCTGGGGGCCCGATGGGGGGGGGTGCCGGCCACAAGGCGGGAGGAGAGCAGACCAGTGCCCTCTGAACTCACCAGCACCCAGACCTCGCTCTCTCCCAGGGTGGCGAGGGGCTGAGTCATCCCCGCCCGCTGCCAGCCCTGCCAGGGCCCTGCGCTCCCCAGATCACTCAGCACCGGCCTGGTTCCCACGGGGCGCCCCGAGAAAGAACTCGGGGTCAGGGAGGTGAGGAGGAAGCCAGAATTAGTCAGAGAATCAAACCAGAAGCACACACGCCCGGTGCCAGGGGCTGCCCCGGTGCCCGGTGCCCAGGGGCCGACCTTTCAGAACCCAGCCCGCTCCCGGCTCCTCTCGTCTGGTGTCTGGTGATCACGGGGAGGGGCGGGGGGGGGGCGGCTGGAATGGATGACCCCCCGGACCGTCCTGGGCCGCGTCTGCGACACCACAGCTCACCAGGGCCTCCCAGAACCTGGCTCCTTTGCTCTGTGAGGCCCCAGGCGGCTGGGCAGCCCCCGGACGCGGGCAGCTGGCTGTGCCCAGGACAGACCGGCTCTGGCTCCGGCCGCTTAGCAGCTCCTGGTGAACGGCCCTTGAAAATGAAGTGCTCAGCCCGGCCGGCGTGGCTCAGTGGTGAGTGTCGACCTAGGAACCAGGAGGTCAGGGTTCGATTCCCGCTCAGGGCACAGGCCCAGTTGCGGGCTCCATCCCCAGTGGGGGGCGTGCAGGAGGCGGCCGATCCGCGATTCTCTCTCATCGTGGATGTTTCTCTCTCTCTCCCTCTCCCTTCCTCTCTGACATCAACAAAAAATATCTATTAAAAAAATAAAAAGCTGATAGAACATCGCGAGACTAGAGAAACGGAGGCGGGGGAGGGTGTGACACCTACTCCGTCCAGCACAGCCACCCGGGCATCTGTCCTGTTCCCTCCAGCCTGTCCGTGTGCCTTTTATAAAACGTGCATAAGGCTCCCCCTTCATGTCGTCTCCTATCATTTCACATCGTGACCCAGGCCCGGCGGGAGGGGGGGGGGGGGGGGGGGGGCAGGCACACGGGGGGGGCAGGCACACGGGGAGGGGGGCAGGCACACGGGGAGGGGACAGGCACACGGGGGGCAGGCACACGGGGGGCAGGCACACGGGGAGGGGGGCAGGCACATGGGGGCAGGCACACAGGGAGGGGGCAGGCACACAGGGAGGGGGCAGGCACACGGGGGTAGTGGGGGGCAGGCTAACGGGGGCAGGCACACGAGGGGGCAGGCACACGGGGGGGGACAGGCACACGGGGGTAGTGGGGGGGCAGGCTAACGGGGGGCAGGCACACGGGGGGGGACAGGCACACAGGGGGGGCAGGCGTGGAGTAAAAGAAAGGCCCTTCGATCAGGGACCTGGGCTCTGGCCCCAGACAAGCGCTAATCAGGTCAGTGGAACGATGGTATCAGGTCAGGCAGCACCAAGAGGAAAAACAAACCAGGGACCTTGGGGACCGGAAGGAGCGAAGAGACTTTATCGGCGGGGGCTTCGCCGCACACAGAGCCCAAGATGACAGACTTTATATCCTCCAGGCGCGGGCGTGGGCGTCGAACAGAGTCTGTTGCCTCCTTGAACTTATCATTTCCCCATCTCTCTTTAAGCGACACCTTCACGTCTGCAGGGCACGGGGTTTCAGAGGCCCCTGACCCGGAGGAGGGTGAGGCGTGCGATTCCTGGGGCTGTAGACGGACTAACTTCTTTCTTTCTTTATATTTTATTGATTTTTTACAGAGAGGAAGGGAGAGGGACAGAGAGTTAGAAACATCGATGAGAGAGAAACATCGATTAGCTGCCTCCTGCACATCTCCCACTGGGGATGTGCCCGCAACCAAGGTACATGCCCTTGACCGGAATCGAACCTGCGACACTTCAGTCCGCAGGCCGACGCTCTGTCCACTGAGCCACACCGGTTTCGGCACTTCTTTCTTAAAAAAAATTTTTTTAATTGATTTCAGAGAGGAAGGGAGAGAGAGAGAGAAACATCCATGATGAGAGAGGGTCAGGGACCGGCTGCCTCCTGCACGCCCCCCACTGGGGATGGAGCCCGAAACCCGGGCCTGTGTCCTTGACCAGGAATCGAACCCTGACCTCCTGGTTCATAGGTCGATGCTCAACCTCTGAGCCACAGGGGCTGAGCAAAATCACCATTCCTTGCCTGGGAGAGTCACCGTGAGGCTGGGAGGACCCCCCCCCCACTCTGCCCCTGGGCCTGAGCCCTCGAGCAGGAGAGAGAAGCAGGTTGGTCGGCTCCTGGGGGCCCTCAGGCTGCAGCCTGGCCTCCCTTCGGGAAAATTCCTGAGTTCCTTTCCCCTGAGACCGACTTTCCTTTAGGACAGCGGTTCTCAACCTTCCTCATGCCGCGACCCTTTAATACAGCTCCTCATGTTGTGGGGACCCCCAACCATAACATTATTTCCGTGGCTACTTCATCACTGTGATGTTGCTACTGTTATGAATCGCCATGTCAATATCTGATCTGCAGGATGTATTCTCATTGTTACACATCGAACATCATTAAAGCACAGTGATCAATCCCAAAAACAATATGTAATGATAGACGTGTTTTCCGATGGTCTTAGGCGACCCCTGTGAAAGGGTCATTCGGCCCCCCAAAGGGGTCGCGACCCACAGGTTGAGAACCGCTGCTTTAGGGCCAATCCTCTTACATCAAAAGTCCTGTTAACCCGACAAATACAAGGCCAGCCAGCGTGGAAAGCAACAAAGCATTTATTTGAGATCAAAAGAAGAGCAGATTCCGGAAGCGCCCGTTCAGGCGGAAGCCCAAACAGGGTTGGCATGAGGAGGCCCGGGGCAATGGGGCATTTACGAGAAAGGCGAGGGGGGGGCGCATCCAGAAAAATCACAGCGACCTCAACAATGTTTTCATTTCCAGTCCCAGGGCCTTAGCAACAGCGTTTGCTTTGCAAATAGCTCTCTGAGATACAATGTTGCCACTTGCATCCTTGCAAACAGCACCTTGAGATACAATGTTGCCACTTGCATCCTTGCAAACAGCACCTTGAGATACAATGTTGCCACTTGCATCCTTGCAAACAGCACCTTGAGATACAATGTTGCCACTTGCATCCTTGCAAACAGCACCTTGAGATACAATGTTGCCACTTGTCTTTGCAACCAGCTCTGTAAGATACAATGTTGCCACTTGTCTTTGCAAACAGCTCTGTAAGATACAATGTTGCCACTCGTCTTTGCAAACAGCTCGGTAAGATACAATGTTGCCGGTTTTAACATCCCCAGGTTGGAGGCATAAGGACCACCAGGCAGTTCCCCTGGGAGACCACCTCCCACTTCACTATAAAGTGACTCCATTTACACATGTTTTTTCACAAACACTGAATTTCCAAGCCCCCAAGGCTCCCCTCGCCCCCCCAAACCTCAAAGGCCAGGCGCAGAATGCGGAGAAAGCGGGTAATCCCGCACTCCTGTCCCGGGTGGTCCCAGGACCCACAGGAGCCGCCGGTGCCCACGTGAAACCCACAAAGGGCACGTCCCCTCTTTGAAGCGACACCTGGCTGCCAGGTGCCCTTGCCTCTGTGTCCCCCCCCCGCCCCCGTGACCTTCAAACTGGGAAACAACCGTCTTTTAAAATAATAATAAGAAGAAGAATCAATGCGCCGCCGCCGCTGGCCTGTGGATGGCTCCGCCCAGGTGGATGCGGCTACCGCCCACGGTGGGGGCATCACCCCAAATCCTCAGGGGCCCGAGGCCAACCTCAGGGGCCCCCGTGGCGCGTGGTCTGACCCCCCAGTTCAGCCGCCTCCTGCCACTCATTTCACGGCCGCCGCTCCGGCACAGAGGCGCCCGGCCGGGGTCCGGGGAGCAGAGCGCGGACCGAGAGACCCCCGCCCCTGGCGACGGGTCCCCGGTCCCCGGGTCCCAGGGAAGGGCCAGGTGGCTGCCAGGTGAGTCCCGCGGCCCCGGGAGCGGGGAAACCCATTCCCCCGGGGCGAATACACCGGGCGCCAGACGCGGGGCCGGTTCCCAGGGCTTTGGGGAACTTTGAAAGCGAGAATCTGAAATCGATGGTGACTCATGACGCGGCCCAGTCGCCGGAGATGACACTCAAAGGGCGGCTGGTTCCCACCGGCGGAGGTTTGGGGAGAGGCGCGAGGTCTGGTGCGGTTCGGAGGAGCCGGTGGCTGTCCTCGGGGCCAGAGAAGCTGCAGCTGAAGACGGTGGCTTTGGGGCTCTGCGTTGGAAATTCCGGGGTGCCGCGGGGGAACCCACTCCCCTCTCCTGTGCCTGGCGAGCCTGCGGGTGCCCCCGCTGCTGTCCGCTGGCTTCACGGGATCTCGAAGGGACTGGAGAGCCTGCGCCCAGGCGCCCACTGCGCGGAGGGAGCGCTGGGCGCGCAGCTGGGGAGGGGGCGTCCGGGAAGCGCTGAGGTTTGGAGAAGCCGAAGGCGGCGGAGAAGACCGGGTCCCCCGCTACCCGCAGAGGAGACGCGCCGGGCACCCGGCCGCCTCCCGGGGCCTCCGCGGGGCCGGGGCCGCTGCGCGCGGGGCCAGGTTCCGGCTCTCCGTCCGCGCTCGCCCCCCGCTGTCGGCCGCGCCCCGCCCGTCGGCGCTGGGGTCCCCGGAGCGCGAGGACGCGGAGCTGAGCCCGCGCGCCAGGCGCCAGGCGCGGGCGCGGAAGGAGCGGTCCAGCAGCAGGTAGATGAGCGGGTTGGCGCAGCCGTGGCCGAAGGCGAGGCAGGTGGCGAGGGCCAGGCCCCCGCGCAGCGCCCGCAGCAGCGGGCAGGACAGCGGCAGCGTCTGGAGATGCGCCAGGTGCAGGGCGGCGCGCAGGGCGCCGAAGGGCAGCCAGGAGCCCACGAAGGCGCCCTCGACGGCGCAGATGATGCGCAGCGGGGCGGCGGGGAGGCGGCCGAGGCGCGGGGCCCGGCGCAGGCGGCGCGCCAGGCGGCAGTAGCAGAAGAGGGAGGCGGCCAGCGGCAGCGCGCAGGTCAGCAGCAGCAGCCCCAGCCCGAGCGCCTGCCAGGCGTCGGAGGGCCGCTCGCCGCACTGGCTGCCCGCGCCGTCGGGCCGCGGCTGCAGGTCCCGGGAGACCAGGGCGGGCAGCCCGACCAGCAGCGCCGCGGCCCAGACGCCCCGGCACAGGGAGCGCGCGCACCGCGGGGAGCGCAGCGGCCGCGCCCCGACCGGGCGCACCACGGCCACGTAGCGGTCGGCGGCCAGGCCGGCCAGCAGCAGGGCGCCCGCGCAGCGCGAGGCGGCCACGGCGAAGCTGCTGAGCTTGCAGAGCGCGCGGCCGAAGGGCCAGCGGCCGCCCCCCGCCGCCGCCGCGGCCCAGAGCGGCAGCGTGAGCACCAGGCCCAGGTCGGCGGCCGCCAGGTGCCACGCGAAGGTGTCCGCCAGCCGCCGCGGGCCGCGCCGGGCCAGCAGCCGCAGCACCAGCCCGTTGCCCAGCAGGCCCAGGGCGCAGGCCGCCAGGTAGAGCGCGGGGACCACGGCGCGCGCGTGGGGCAGCTCCCCGGCCGCGCACAGCGCCAGCTCGTCGTCCAGGGCGCCCCACCCGGACCCGGACCCCGAGTACTCCCAGGGCGCCGACGTCGGGCTGGGGCTCCAGGGCGGCGCGGTGGGGGGCATGGCGGGGTCAGGACTGTGCGCACCCGGGACACAGCAGCGCGGGGCGCAGGTGGCGGCAGCAGTTCTGTGGGTGCCCAGCACCTCCCTTCCTGCCTCCCGGGCCCAGGGGATGGGTGGGCAGGAAGGTGGTGGTGGAGGAGGGGAGGAGGGTGTCGGGGTGGGGCAGCTCCCCCACTGCAGATGGTGGCCCCGGGCCAGGAATGGAAACTTCATTGCTGGGAGACCCGCCTGGCCGCCCCGGGGAGCGGCCTGATGTCGGGGTGCAAGAGCGGGGGTGCCCTGGAGCCCCCCAGGCTCCCGGCTGCTGTGTGGGCAGGTGCGGAGACAGAGCCGCGTGAGGCTGGCATGGGGCGTGGGGATGGGGCCTCGTCTGTGCCCATCCACCGTCCTGCAGCCACCCAGGGGCTGGCCGGTCACCAGAGCTCTCAGGTGCATTCGACATGTGGCCGGGCCTCTCTGTGGTCCGGACCTCAGGGGACCGGGTGACATCCAGCTACTCAGTCCGCAAGGACCACCCAGGCCGGCCCTGACTGCTCTCTGCTGAGCCGGCAACAATGTTGCACTTTATCTCCTGAATAGACCTGCTCCTGTGTCCTCACTGCAGACCTCCCTCCCTCTCCCTGAGACGCTGGGGTAAATGTCTGAATGCAGAAGAAAGGAAAGGGGGAAATGTCCATGAGGAGAGAGAATCACTGATCGGCTGCCTCCTGCACGCCCCCCTACCCAGGCCCACAACCCGGGCCTGTGCCCTGACCGGGAATCGAACCGTGACCTCCTGGTTCACAGGTTGATGCCCAACCGCTGAGCCATTTACGATTGAAACCAGGACCCTCCCGAGAGTCTGAGAGGCAGGCGTTGTCCTCATCCACCTGGGCCTCGAGCCAGGACTGCTCTGGGGGCGAAGATGGCAGCCAGGGGTCCCTGTGCCCCACGCGAACCCCCGGGAACTGCGTGTGTCCAAGGGGCCCTCCCCGGGCCTGTTACGGATGGACAAAGGCAGCGAGAGAGGAGGTCGGGCCCACGGGGTGTCTGCTCCTCCTTCCGGGATGCTCCAGCCCCCAGGCTTGGGTTTCCCCTGATGCCCCCCACACCCCAGGGGGGAATCTGAGGGCTGGGAGATGGGGAGACGTTGCCCTGATGTCTGATCCCACAGGTGCTGGGAGTGGCACGCACATCCTGGTGGCCTGGGGGCCGAGCCTCCTTCCCCTGATGGCATCAGGCCGTGCCCGCCTGCCAGGCCAGAGCCCCTGGACGTCACCCCCCTTGGGCACCCTCTGCCCGGAACCCCCAAAGCGCCAGGGATTCTGAAACGGAGACGAACGCCAGGTGAACGAGAAGATGGGCGAGCGGCCGAGCGGGGCCTGGGCGGGGGTGGGGGAAGTGGAAATAGGTTGTTTATTAAAAACACAGAGACTCTTGCTTCCTGGGCTGTGGTCTCGCACCCAAGGGAAGTCGGTGGCCCAGAGCACACGGGGTTTCTCTCTGCGGGGCCTGGGCCCCGGGGCCTTTCGGAACCTGTCTGGCGGCAGGAAGCAGCAGAGGCCGCGCTGGGGCCTCCGCTCTGGGCCTGGCCTCCCCGGGTGGGCGCCCAGCCCGGGTCCAGGGGCCCAGGCCCGCTTCCTCCCTTCCCCACAGGAGGAGGAGCAAATCCATCGAGAGACACACATCCCCGTTCCGTTCGTTCTGAGATGCCTGACCACCTGCTGTCAGGGGTCAACAAAGCCAAAGGGGTGGGTCCTCCTCAGCCTCGGGGCTTCTCTGTCCATCGTGGTGATTGGCAGGAGCGTGAGACAGACACACCCCAGACACAGGCAGCCGAGGCCTGACCGGGACTGCTTTCAGGGTAGGTTTTACTTCCGCTCCTTTGTGGGCTTAGAACTCTCCCCGCCAATTTAAAAAAAATACAGATTTTTATTGATGTCAGAGAGGAAGGGAGAGGGAGAGAGAGAAACATCCATGATGAGACAGAATCATGGATCGGCTGCCTCCTGCACGCCTCACGCTGGGGATGGAGCCCGAAACCGGGGCATGTGCCTTGACCGGAATCGAACCGTGACCTCCTGGTTCCTAGGTCAACCCTCAACCACTGAGCCGCCCAGTCGGGCCTGTTTGGTTTTTACTCTGCTGTGTCAGTCACACGCGGATTAGAAGGCAGAGCCGCATCACCGCACATTTCTTGGGGTTGCTGAATTTTCTAACGCCTTAATTTTCCACATGGAGGTTGTGCCAGTATTATTTTTGCTGTTGTGGAAATGTGTCTGAAATAACTGCCCCTAAGACTGTGGGTTTTTTTTTCTTCTTCTTCGGTGCTGTTTTCACGGTGTAAGTGCCCTGGTGAAGGTCAGAGGCTATGGAACTCCCAGGGCCCGAGAGGGACAGTGATTGGTCACCGTGTGGCTTTGTCTGGGTCCTGGGCGCGGCCCATCTCGCTGGGCATGTCCACCGGTAAAGCCGATTTCCCCACTTTTATGGGTAACGCAAAGGGCCCCTCGCTTTAATTTGCATTTCTTCCAACACAGTGAGCGCGAGTCTCTGCACATTTAGCGGCTCTCGCGTCTCATCGAGCCCTTCCCACGCCTGTCTGGTGTGACCATGTGTTACTGTCCGAGTGTGCGAGCTCATTGTTGAGGCTAAATCAGGGCCCCCTTGGGTTCAGCTATTTCCCAGGCTTGTTTCTCAGCCGTTTTCACTGTCTCTAGGTTTCCACTGCCGCGTAGTCCCGCCTGTTGCTCTCAGCAATTTCCGAGGTTAAAAACGTTCCTTCCTCTTTGCTGATCTAGACGCATTCACTTCTGTTCTTGTTAGAAAACAAGTCAGTTTCTCCATCTACCTAGAGTGCAGTCTTTTTCTTTCCAGGTTTCTCTCGAACTTTCCCAGGGCCATTCAATGCAAAGCACACACTGTCCTGGAAACTGACATCAAATCACACTGACTAGCAACGGCCACGGACAAATACAAAAGTTCAAGCGGTCCTGGGAACCGCCCCTGCTGTGCCCTTGTGTCGTAAACCCACGTCTGCAGGGCCCGTGTCTGCGTCAGAACATTAGCGACCAGTCCAGCTTCTCAGCGGCTTCGTAACCGGCCCGTTTCCACGTCTGCCTGGTGGGCGCTGTGAGGTGCAGCCGCCCTGGGGGCCCTGTCCTGGGCGGGGGGCTGGGTGGGGCCCAGCGATGCTGGCTCCCCGGGCTCTGCAGGGACCCGGGTCTTGGCTGGCATCACAGAGGGCGGCTCAGTGACCCTGTCCGGTTGCTCCCGCCTCCAGGACACACGTTTTCTCTGCACACAGTGGGCGGTCGGCAAGTGGCTTAGGAGGCACACAGTTCACTAGGCCTGGGGTCCCGGGCTGAAGGACAGACGGCTGCCAATTCAGTTGCTGTTGGTTGACAGTGACTGGGGCCCGAGCGTGAGGCAGACCTTGCAAAGCCACCTCCCCTCATGGGGCCACTCTCTCTCTCTCTCTCTCTCTCTCTCAGGGGAAACACTGACCTGGGGTGGGGAGCCACTGTGACCGAGCGGCCACCATGATGGGGTTTCCCGCAGACCACACAGCCCGCGGCAGGTGGTGGCTGTGTCTGTGTGCATCCACAGGCGTGTATCTGCGTGTGCGCGTGTATCTGCGCGTGCGCGTGTATCTGCGCGTGCGCGTGTATCTGCGTGTGCGCGTGTATCTGCGTGTGCGCGTGTATCTGTGTGTGTGAAGGCCTGGCGGGCACCAGGGGAGGGCCCCGCCCTGGGTGCCTGAGGCCGTGAGACGCAGACACTCAGTTCTTTCAGGCCCCGGCAGCCACCGCACAGGAGCTGGGAGGGGCACAGGCACTGGGAGGGGAAGGGAGGGTCTCTAATGTGAGCACAGCCCCCGGTGACTCAGAGTGAAAGCCGGGGCTGCAGCTGTGTGGCCTCGGGGCCTAACCTGCCCCCACCCCCTCGTGGCCCCTGGCGGCAGGAGCCGGTGGTACCAAGGCCCGTGCAGGTGAGCCAGCCCCTCAGCGGCCCAGGGTCGGTGCTAAGGGGTCCCAGACGTCCAGGCCCAGGATCTGCTTGGCAAGGACGCACCCCTCCCGGCTGGGTCGCTCCTCAACCGGGACACCCACGGCTCTCCCGTGGTGACACACACACACACACACACACACACACACTCACACACACACACGGCTGGTGGCTGGCAGGTTGAGACGGGAGAACTACGAGACGAGTTCACCTAAGTCCGGATAGTGTCACAGACAGACCCCACGTTTCACTCAAGACACAGGTCTCAGGGTGCCATGCGTTTATTCGGGCGAGGAGAGCCACGCTGTGCGGGGGCCGTGTGCCTGTGGGCAGGTGGGCGGCGCCAGGAAGTCCCCAGGAAAGGCCGGCCCGGCTCTCAGGGGCCAGAGGACACCATGACAGCCCCCTCACCCCCAGGCCGCGAGGGCAGAAGGCTCCGGAGCGCGGTAGGTGCACCTGAGTGACGGTCGCGGGCGCCTGGCCTCGGTGTGTGTCAGCCAGCGGGTCGTGAGAACCCCCAGGACCGACGAGCCCACGATCTGCATCGAACTCTCAGACGTGATTTTTAAAAACGGCTGCATCATCAAGGAAGCAGATGCTACACGGAGGGCGGCGGGCTGCTGCGGCCACACCACACTACCTTTGGAGGCGGCGCCTGCGGGGCCCACGCACACGGGAGACCAGCGGGCGGCTGTTGGCCGTGACTCTGCCCCCATGGACCTACGTCCAGTTGTTGAAAATTTAATGTCCTGGCGACATGAGGAAGATGCTGCGGAAGCCAGATCTGGTTTAAGAGACCAAATGTAGCCCTGGCCGGCTTGGCTCCGTGGATAGAGCGTCGGCCTGCAGACCAAAGGGTCCTGGGTTCGATTCTTGGTCAGGGCACATGCCCAGGTTGCGGGCTCAATCCCCAGTGTGGGGCCTGCAGGAGGCAGCCGATCCATGATGTTTCTCTCTCCCTCTCCCTTTCTCTCTGAAACCAATAAAAATACGTTTTAAAAAAAAAAGACCAAATTTAGTTATGCACGATGCTCACTAATTCTCTTTTTGATGACTATTTGCCACATTTTAATTCGGTTTATTTGCTCCTTTTTAAGCCAGTCTTAATCTAAACGCCTTTTGGTAACTGTGTCCCCTAACGGGACAGACCGAACGGTAACGTGTGCGTTTCCCCGTTTTAATGCGCATGTTACACACGGCGTGTATCCACTTACAACACGAGAGCCACACGGCCCCTCACATGCAGACAGCAGGTCACGAGTAGTTTGAGCTACACATACATCTTGCACAGATATTGGGAAAAAATCTGTGCATTTTTTACAGTTTTAACAAATATACATAAATATAAGAACATAAATTACAGGACGATATCGACGGCATTGAGAACGTCGGTAACTCAGAGGCGCGGATGCCCGAAGGGCCTGGGACGACGGGATGGGAAAACCCCATCCGACATCCGTCCCCACTGTCTCTCCAAATAAGTATGTGCATCACAGGAGATGCTAGCGACTCTCTAACGGCTCAGTGAGAACCACGTGCACGTGAGCCTCTACCCTCCTGTCTGACCCGCTGACGCTCCCCTAGGCTCCCCAAGGCCCACGGCTGCCGCACCCGCCCGCGCCCGGGTCCCCTGATCGCCCGGTCCCATGATCGCCCGCCTCTTCCTGAGAAGGAGACTCCAAGGAGCCCGGCACAGGCCGTCCGGGGACAGCCCCGCCCCCGGCACGTGTGCGCTCGCTCTGAGCCGCCCTCTCGGATGGGATACAGGAGGAGAAAAACTCAACGTAAGCAAAGTCATGGAAGCTGTTTTAAAATTAAAGTGTAGCCCTTTGTACAGGTGTAAGTTCTAATAGAGTCTGGATGTCAGTTATAAATAAAATGAGGAAAAGAGCCGCTCCCGCCCCAGCTCAGGCGACCGGCCCTCGGGCGGGAGGCAGACAACACTGATTAACCCGCAACGTGCTCTTGGCTGAGCTCCGGGGGCTCCGTGAACCCCGGCAGCTCCCACGCCCCCGCGAGCCGAGGCCGTTAATACTAGTGAGTGAGAAACACAGGCGGCACGCGTACTGCGGCTCCGACGCTCGGACACCGGGAAACACGAGGTCCCGTCAGACCAACACCAGGGCCCCGCGCGTCACAGGAAGGCGTGCGGCCTGCGCGGCCACCTCCCTCCGTGATCCCCACGGGAAACAAAACACAGGGACCTCGGAATAAACCCCACGGAGAGAAAGGCATCAAAATAAACATGAGGACAAGCACATACGTGGAAAGTGTTAAAAAAGCAACAGATAAACCCATATTCTGTACCCTCGCCGTCTTCCCCTTCAGTCCAACAGTGTGAGGCGGGCTCCGTGCCCCTGGCCTGCGCTGGTGCGGCCACACCTTCCACCGGACCCGGCGTCCATCGCCACGGGCACCGCCAGCGAGGAGAACCCGCCCCCGCCCCCGCCCCCGCCCGGTGGAGCGCCAGCCGCCGGCAGCAGCTGCGCCCGGTGCGGCGAACACGCGTGCGCTGGCGATCAGGGAGGCTCCCCTGCAGGAGGCGGTGGCCCCCATGAACGTCCCGGAGCGAACCCCGACCCTACGCCTTTGTGGGCAGCAGCTTCTTGGGCGTCACGGGCCGCTTGCTCTGCCACAGGTGGCTGTGGATGGTGATGGCGTCCACGCTGGCCGACAGCGTCTTCGCGGGAATGTGGCTGAACTGCTTCCTGTCGGAGTTGTACTTGTAAAGGCCCTCGATCATCTTCTTGCTGATGGACTTGGGGCCGATCCCGGTCAGCTTGGCGATGTCCTCTGTCTCCGGACAGTAAGTGTATAGAGACCGGAACTGGCAGCCTGAGTCCCGGAACAGGATCAGGAAGTTGTTGGCATCCGACTTCTCCATTTCCTGCAGAACAAGCCACACACGACACAGTGAGCGCCCGCACGCGACATGGTGAGCGCCCGCACACGCCGCCCAGTAACTGCAGGGCGTTTCTAGTCAAAGCTGATGACGTTTAGTCAAACATAAATTCTTAAAAACCAGAGCACACTCCTGTTACAAGAGCAAGGCGGTGCCACCACCTTAGGCTGAGGCGCTGCTGGCTGCGTGGATGAGGCCACACAGAGTGGCCAGTCCTGTCTCAGGAGCTGCCCCCCCTACCCCCAGCCTGTGTCTCCTCACGGTGCAGCTGCATTTGGAAATGACGTGACCTGCGTTCAGAGCACGATGGAGCGGATCTGGGCAATAAACTGTAATTTCCGACCCTCCCTGGACTGTGCCTGCGATGGAGCCGGGACGCGCCCGTCCTTCCGCTGCGGCCCGCTCGGCGCCCGCTCACCTCGAGGATCCGCTTCTTCTGGCCCTCATTCACCTTGCCCGCCAGGCAGCAGTGCGCCAGCGCGTTCTGGATGATGTGCTTGTTGGACTTGGCGCTGGGCTCCTTGTACAGCTTTGGTCCTGCGGGAGGATTTCAGGACAGTCAGTGACCTCCCCAAGTCGGAGGTGCCATCAGCACTCCCACGGCACCCCGGCCAGACCAAGGGCCCCACACGGGCGCACCTGGCCCTGGGCACCGGGTCGCATGCACGGGGGCGGCGGCAGCTCTAGCTCCTTTGCAGGTCCCACCTGGACGGGCCTGATGCCCACCCGGTGCCTTCCGCTCTCCTGCCAGCGGCCACACCCCTCCCCGCTCTCTCCCTCCCACTCCGTTTCCCACCCCGTAAAGCCTGGGTCCCAGCGGCGCCGACACGGCCCGGGGCTGGGAGGGCCTGGGGGACACGTGCTGGTGCCCGCCTGGCCCGAGGAATGGTTTTAAAGCCGCACAGTCCCACAGACTGATGTCTTCCAGCCCAATCACAGCCCAGGAACGGCCAGAGGATGCGGTTCACTCAGCTCATCCGGTCCAGTCACGCCCTCCCGAGCGGACCTGCAGCCTGAGACTGACCCCCTGAGACTGACCCGGCCCCCACAGGCCCGGCCACAGCCTCTGCAGTGGGACCAGGTGAGCCGGGAGCTCCGCGTGGAGTCCGCCCTCTCGGCCGCGAAGGGCACAGCCGTGCCCACCTGTGTACTCTGTCCCCGAGGCCACCGAGGACGTGGTGGACGCATTCTCCCAGTCCTTCTCTCCATTCCGACTGCCGCAGCGGCTTGGGGACAGGAAGCCCTCCACGGACTCCGACCTGGAAGCAAGGACACACGGCTACATCTCAGACACAAAGGGCGTGGCCAGAGGGACCCGTGAGAGCGCCACCACCACCGCCCAGCGACCGAGAGCGTGCTGGGCCTGCACCCAGGGCCCGGCAGAGCACCTGGGGGCACCACTGAGGGAGTGAAGGGCTCCCTGTGGAGACGCCACTCACACAACAGGATGGCAACACTGAGGCTGGCGGCACCAGGCAGCTGCTCTGCGGGTTGGGAACAAGGTGACGGGGAGTGGGCAGCGGGAGCCCTGTGCCCTCGGCAGCTGCTCTGGGCCGACCCCGAGGGGACACTTTGTATTTGGCAGGAAACAGCTCGAGGCTGGCGCCTTTCGGTTCCGCCACCCGTGGCTTTGCCACGACCCCGTCAGCGATCACTGCCGACGTCTGTAGCTTATAAAAGCGTCTTATCAACGTCACTAGTTCAGGCTCTGTTCGCTGAAAGGTGACCAGACCCGCTGTACACACGTCTGTACCGCTCTATCCTAGTGAGCACAGCCTGTGAGCGCTGGCAGCCAGGACGACTTCATCCTCACACGGAAGCCCTTCCCTCGGACATTCGGACGGACGGACGGACAGACGGGTGGATTACCTGGGCGTCCTCTTGCCGGACTGCACGCTCTCGCTGTCGCCCGTGGTCAGTGACGCCAGGGAGAGGCTGGAGACTGAAAGACACAATGGAGCTGTGATCTGAGTGAGAGCAGCCGCCCTCCCAGCAGCAGGAGGCGGCCGCTCGCTCGCCCTCGCGGCCTGTGGGAAGGGCAGCCGCGCTGTCCCCGTTCTACTCCCTTTCCACACAGCGCTGCCCGCGGGCAGGCCCCGCTCCCTGGAAAGGAGGGGGAGCCTGTTCTCCTGAAAAGCCCAGGCTCGCTGCTGCTGGAGTCTTTCAGGAGGAACGTGCAACGTGAGGTATGAGGTGCTGCTCACGAGAGAAAAGAAAATGAGCCAGCAGCACCCAGGACCGTCTCGTTCCCGGTGAAAACTGACTGATTGTAGCCAAGACGGGCATCACAGGCGCCGGAGAGGCCGTTGTACTATTTTCCCTCTGTTTTGGAGTCACTGGGAATTCCCTAAGACGTTCAATGGTTTTCAGTTGCAACAAAACAAACATCGTTTTAAAAGTGAGCCTGCGTGTTGCATTTGTAAAAAGACACGTCCTCCCAACTCGAAAAGCATGAGCTGGGGTTGCAACCCCGCCTGTCAGAGGAGCCGGGGCTCGGCCCCACACTCGCCCTGCACGACGTGGGCCTGACACCCCAGGCCAGGGCGGGGTCCCTGGACTCACAGGAGGAAAGTGGGCGAGTGATGCGGGGGTCACACCGGGCAGAGCCAACAGGTCAGCATCACACATGTACACGGGACAAACATGCACATGGGATACACAGGACCATACAGATGCACACAGGACACACACAGGACAAACACACATGCACAGGGGACCCAGATGCATGCACGTGGGACTCAGACGCATGCACACAGCAGCCACGCGAGCCACCTAAGCCGTCCTGCTCGCTCCAGCTCCCAGGCAGGGAGGCGGGAGAACTCGGACGGGTCTGGTCTAGCGGAGCACCGTGCAGACAGGTGACCATGACAACAGGCTGGCGTGTCATGGACAGACCTCGCCACACCCAGTTACCTGGAGGGCCCTGGCTGGGGGTTTTGGGGGGCTCCACGTGGTCTCGGTGCATGGACTTGGGGCGCTGCTTCTTCTGCTTGGCGGCGGGCGGCCGGGGCTTGATCAGCGTGTCCATGTCCTCCATGAGCTTCAGCTGCTTGCGCCTCAGGTACTCCTGGCGGATGAACTCCCTGCGCGCCCGCTCGTCCTCCTTCCTCTGACGCTCCTCCTCCGTCTTCCGCCTGAGAGCCAAGTGGTCAGCTCGCACTCGGCGCCTGTCCCTCCTCACCTGTCCCCCCTCACCTGCCCCCCCACGCCGCCCTCACCTGCCCGCCCTCACCTGCCCCCCCACGCTGCCCTCACCTCGTCTCCTCCTTCTTGTGCTCCATCTCTGCCTCCAGCTGCTGCTTGCGGAGCTGCGTCTCCTTCTCCCGCCGCAGCCGCTTCTCCAGCAGCGCCGCCCGCTTCAGCGCCATGTCGTCCTCTGCCTTCTGGTCGTCCTGGAACACGTTTCGTTGAAAACAGGGAGAGGCGTTAGGTGCCAATGTTCTCAACGTCAATTTTTATAACCGAAAATCGGAAATACGAACTCAACCTCATTCCAACCCCACCCGTCCATGGAACGTTCCGGGCGTTTTGAGGGAAGAAATGAATGGAAACGCTACGTTCTTTCAAGGAACAAAGGACAGAGACTTACTTGTTCCTAAACCTGGGAAGTCAGCAAAGACCAACCGACCAGGAAAAGGAAAGGAAGGACTAAGGTGTGCTTTTTTGGATCCAAATAAATAACTCGAGTGGGGAGGTGTCCCCGTGTTGAGAGCGGCATGTAAACGGCTTTAAACACACGCTCCACAGAGAACCACAGGTCACAGCCCTGACAGCAGCTCCCAAGGTCACACCCAAAAGAAAGCGCCGCTCACTTCCAGGTGGGGGCTCTGGATTAGTGGGGGGTCCTGAGGAAGGGCAGGCTCCACACTGGGGATCGAGTCCACAGCCCGGCATGTGCCCTGACCGGGAATCGAACCGTGACCTCCTGGTTCCTAGGTCGACGCTCAACCCCTGAGCCACGCCGGCCAGGCTAACAGCTCACGTGTAAGTGAGGGAGGCAGAGGCGCAAGGTCAGCACCTCCAGATGTGCACCGTGACCGTGTGCACCGTGACCGTGTGCACCAGGACCGTGTGCACCGTGACCGTGTGCACCGTGACCATGTGCACCGTGACCATGTGCACCGTGACCGTGTGCACCGTAACCACGTGCGCTGTGACCGTGTGCACCGTGACCGTGTGTACCAGGACCGTGTGCACCGTGACCGTGCGCACTGTGACCGTGTGCACGAGGACCCACGTGCGTCATGACCGTGAGCACCGTGACGAGAATGTTCTAGAAATCAGTGGACTGCGTGTGCTGCCGTGCCCTGGGGGAGCAAGCCCGTGCTGGGGCTCGGGGCTGGTGGGCTGGGACCAGGGGCTGCTCCTGGAGAAGCACATTCACCGAAGAGCCCCCCCCCAACCCCCCTCCTCCCCCCCGGCCCGGGCGCACCTTGAAGAAGAACCCGCAGCACACTTTCTGCTCGTCGTCGAGCTGCTCTCTGTCGCTTTCTCCGTCCTCTTTCTCCACAGACACGTCGGCCTTCTCTGGGGGCTTCAAGTCCGAGAGGGACACCTCGATGAGGCTGACGTTTTTGGGGGCCGCGGGCGGGAAGGCCGGCCGGGGAGCGGGCTCTGCGGGCCAGCCGGGCGGGTCCACGCTGGGCGTCAGGCACACGGTCTCCGTCACGGGCTGGGCCAGCACCTCGGACACGCTGGACTCCACGGGCTTCCCCGCCTCCCCCGGGGGCCGTGCGGGTGGCTCCGAGGCCTCCAGGGCGTCCGCGCCGTCCTTCCCGGGTCTGGGCTCCCGCAGCTGCGGCTCCCCGTCGTCCCCGAAGCACACGAAGGAGCGCGTCTGGATGGGCACCTGGCTGGGGGAGAACCGCCGCAGCCGCGGGAGGCTGTCCACCGAGCGGGGCGGCGTCAGCGTGCGGTTCAGGGGCGCGATCTTCAGCTCGTTGGGCCGCGGGGTCCGCGGGGTCTTGATGGAGAAGGACGCGCTCTTCCGGTGGATGGGCTGCGGGGACGGGTGGGTGGGCCGCGGGGGCTCGGGGGATGGGCCCGGCCGGGTGGGCCGGGGGTCGCGGGCCGGCCTGTGGGGGGCGGGCTGGGGCGGGGAGATCACCCAGGACTGGCGGTCGCGCATCCGCATCAGCGCCTCCTGCTGCTGCGACAGGCGCTGCATCTCCTGCTGCAGGAAGTGCAGCGAGGCGTTCAGCTTCTCGATGGACCGCGTGTACTCCAGCACCTCGCCCTCAGGCGCCGGCTCCTCGGAGGGGCTCGCCGCCCCCCAGGGCCGCTCAGGGTCCGTGGGCGACGTGGGCCATGGGGCGGGGGCGCCCTCCAGGCCCTCCTTGATGTCCGCCAGGGACTTGCTCCGCTGCCCGCTGGCCCTGGGCAGCTCCTGCTCCGGCGCCCGCTCACTGAACACCTTCTCGTCCTCGGCCCCGGCCGCTTCCTCCCGCAGCGGGGCGCCGCCGTCCCCCCGCTTCTTCACCACCGTGAGGAAGGCCGTCCTGCCCATCTTCTGCCGCTGCCGGGTAAAGGCCGCCTCCACCTTCTTCTTCTGGGCCTCGATGGCGCGCCGCTTCTCCTCCAGCCGCATGTGCAGCTGCAGCACCTCCGAGGCCAGCAGCTGTGTGCTGTCCCGGCCGGGCGGGCCCGCGTCCTCCGGGCTCTGGGCCCAGGCCACCACGTGTGGGATGTTCAGCTCCGAGCCCTCGGGCGTGGTCTTCTGCGAGCTGCTCCCACTGCTCTTGCCGTCCGTGTGGTTCAGCTTCCGGAACTTCTGCTCGGCAAAGCTGGTCATCTTGACGCCGGAGCTGGAGGAGGCGCTGCTGCCGGGCTGGGAGCGGGTGCTCACGGTGCTGGGGCAGGGGCTCGGGGCCTCGCGCGCGCTGCCGGGGCGCAGGTCGTAGTCCTGCAGGAACTTGGGAGCGTCGTCCATGTCGGAGTCCAGGCTGACGGTGTAGTCCCGCAGCGAGGAGTCCTCGTCCACCGTGCCCGGGAGGTCCTCCGACGGCACGTGGATGCCGGTGTCCACCTCGGTGTCGTCGGTCACGGGGCTCAAGGCACCTTTGGTGTCGGTCAGGCGGTCAGGGCTGGGCGGGCGCAGCTGCAGGTTGGTGTTCAGGGGGCTCAGGTCCTGGCTGTGCAGGAAGAAACCGTTGGCCACATGGCCAGGCGGGGGCGCGAGGGGGCGCTGCTCCGTGTCGTGGATGATCTGCAGTGCCTCCTCGATGCTCGGCGTCTCCACCTGGTTGCCCAGTTCGTCCAGGAGGAGCCCGGGCTGCAGGGCTCCGTTGGGGAGCTGGTAGCGGGTGTTCTCGCTGGAGCTGAGCTTGTGCGGGGGGTGGGGCACGTAGGTGGGGAAGCCCCCGTGGGGGTCTGTGCTCAGCTCCTCCTCGATGCTGCCTGCTGCCCCTTCCCCGTTGACGGGCTGGAAGGACAGACTCTTCCTCGTGGTTTTAGACACTCGGTTGTTGTTCAGAGAAAGGCCTTCGTTGCTGACGGAGCGGGGGAGGCCTCGGTTCGGGGCGCCTCTCGGCACCGTGTTTTCTTTATCAAAAGAAATATCGAATGACACTCCGTGCACCGACGATCTAAAAAATTCAAAGAGAAAACCCTTATATCATCCCAGAAAAGAAACAGCTTTATGTAACCGAACGATTATGTACAACCACAGCCTGCCCTCGGCATCTGCGGAGGGTCGCTCCCGGACGCCCCCCGGGGACCACATGGAGGAAGCTCAAGTCCCCCCACAAACGGTAGTGTTTGCGGTGACCCTCACCCTCCTGTGCACTTCCCATCCTCTCCGTCTCCGTAGAGCCTTGAGTCCCCGATGGATGTACAGTGGGGCCTTGACTTACGAGTTTAATTTGTTCCGAGACCGAGCTCGTTAAGGAGCTCGTTAACTCAAATTACTCTATCAACTCAATGCAAAAAATCGGCAGAGAGACAGCTGGTATCTCAAAACACTCGTTAGTCGGGACACTCCTAAGTCAAGGCCCCACTGTAAATGCCGTGACTGCTGTACTGTATCGTTTTGGGAATGATGGTAAGAGTCTATCATGTTCAGCACAGATTCAATCACAGGCCTGACTACACAGGACACATCAACGACAGTGTTACTCCCCTCCCCCTCAATATTTTCAACCCACAGTTGGTTGAATCCACGGGTGTGGTACCCTGCTTCTCCATCACATTGTCCTCAAGGTACGGTGAGGGCCATGGGCGACTTCTACACGAAGCCCCTCGATCCATCACCTGCCCACAGGCACTAAGTAAAGGTATGTTGTGATCTGCCCAACAGCAGAAGAGACAGAGAGAGCTGGCATTTCCTGGTAATGTGGACAGACGGACAGAATTCTCCATTTACCTTTTCTCCTTGGGCCATGTCCCTATGAAGCCATCAACATAAGACATAGATGAAGACCTTCTGATTCCCCCTTCAAATGAAAAAATAAAACAGTCATTGCAATCATGTAAAACATTTAAACTTGCAGCAATGTAACAGATTTCACAAAACTGCATGTGTGCGTTTGTTTACATTTACTCTCAATCATCTCGCAGTTAACCTACTGAAGTGGCATTTCCTCGGCTTTTTCAAATCTATTACCTGAGGCTGAAGAAGGAGGTTGGGGGCGTGAGTGTCTGGAAGGCAAGTGATGAGGGTGCAGGAACGCATCTCCTTCCGCGCTGCAATGCAAACCCGAGACAACGTTACAGCCAGTGTTACAACGTTACAGCCAGTGTTACAACGTTACGGCCAGTGTTACAACGTTACGGCCAATGTTACAACGTTACGGCCAGTGTTACAATGTCACCATGTGCTTCCGCCTTTCTGTAAACTGTACACAGAACGGCTGAGACCCAGACAACACTACCACCCCTGACTCTCCCTCCTAATGGAAAGTAAACAGAGGAAACAATATGGTGCTTAAACCAAAGAACAGCCGTGATTATATAAACTTCTACATATTTTGTATTTTAACCAAAGAACCTGAAATGCTTCCATCTACATCTAAGTGTCCTTGACAGAGAAGATAGGAACATTATTTTCTTTTTACACATAGAAACGAAAAGGTTAAATGAAAGTGCTTGGTTTGAACTATCTGGGTGGAACCTAAATCTGTAAGAACTGCAGGTGTGATGAGCCCGTGGACGCTGGCAGCCCCCGCGGGGCCTCCCAACAGTTGGCATCTCCACCCCGATCTGTTGGGAATGAGCTGGGCGACAGGGTGCAGTGGCTTCTAGAACTCTCTCCAACCCACTCTCTCAGCTCAGTGAAGGAGTCAGCAGTAGGTGCATAGCTCAGGCAGAGAAAGACAGACACCACATGGCTTCACTTACACATGGAATCTCAAAACAAGACAAATGAATAAACAAAACAAAAGCAGACTCCTAGAAACAGAGGCCACGGGGACGCTTGCCAGAAAGGAGGGGACTGGGGGTGGGGTGGGAAACGTGAAGGGGAAGATAGTCAAGCGTATTGTGATTTGTTTACTCGGTGACAAGTGATCGCTAGAAGGGTGGGGTGATCACACTGTAAGGTATAAAGATGCTGAATCACATACTGTACACCTGAGACCAATATGGCCAATATAAGGTTGTAGACCAACCAAACGTAGATACACTAAGACAGGCTTCTAGGGGAAGCTAATTAAAGCCTATTCAGTTCGAAGTCCAGCTGACACGTGAAACTCGAGCGCAATGTCGTGTTAGAACGGGGGAGGCCTACCTCGCCGGGCCCTGGGAGCTGTCCACGGTGCTCGCGCGGGCATCCGGGGCCCGCACTGCAGGCTCCGCTGCGACAAAGATGAAAACCTCAGCATTGCATACGTAGGCAGCACATTCCCAACATATTTCAAGAACCCTAGGCCACAATAACTTTAAGTTTAACCTCAATTTCCCTTATTACTCACAGAGAAGTCGTAGTATATTTAAAGCTATCTTCTTTAAAAAAATCTTTACTGATTTCAGAGAGGGAGAGACAGGAACATTAACGATGAATCATTGATGGGCTGCCTCCTGCACGCCCCCTACTGGGGATCCAGCCCACAACCTGCGCCTGTGCCCTGACTAGGAATCGAACCCTGACCTCCTAGCTCACAGGTCAAGGCTCCACACTGAGCCACACTGGCCGGGCCTTTATTTCTTACAGTTGTTATCAAGTGCAATCACTAGAACATGGTACTATAGTAACCACAACCTATTAGGTTAACACACACACACACACACACACACACACCTCTTTAGGGTCTAATGAGAAATTCGAACGGCAGATTAAAGCCGAGAAGCCATAACGGGAGTGGGTTCTGGTAACAATTTGAAAACCCAGAACCTCACAGGGGACGGAGCTGGGGGTGGGGTGGACGAAGCCAAGAGAAGAAAGCGGCCGGCAGTGAGAGCTCAAAGCCCCGACGTCAGCTCCCTATTCACAGCCGCTTCCTGCACGTTTGTTCCCTCCGACATCAGCCTCACACGGAGCACCCAGGGGCTTTAACAACTGAGGCCTCAGCACTCGTCAAGGTCAGTGCTGACCCCGAAAGGACAGCGGGCTCCCCTGCCAGAGGGGCCGCGAGGGCTACGCTGCTCATCCTGCTCGTGCGCAGGACACTCGCGGGGACCGTACCTCCCTGTGCACGAAGGACGCGGGGCTGGACGAAGGACGGCTTCACCACCTCAAACCACCAGAAGAGCTCGGCCATGAACACCAGGTAGTTGCTCTGGGGAGAGGGAGGGAGGAAACGGTGACTGTGCGCCGTGCTAGGCGTGGCTCAGGCCGCGCTGGAGTCAGCGCACACCTCGAGCCCACACCATGTTCTATGTCGATCTGTCTTAAAGCTGGGAAAGCCGTCGGAGCGCCTGGCAAGGCCACTGTCCTCGTGGAGTTGTACTGCGTGTGGCCACCAGGGGTCAGCAGAGTGCGGGTGGGTGTCCCGTAACCACGGCTCACATTTCTCTCTGAGTTTATGACGGTTCAACAGGAAGGAACGCCTGGGCCACCAAATGCACCTCATCCCAAGCTCTTCTCTCCGTCTCTCACGGTCCCGCGGCTGCTGTGCGGCTCTCACACAACCCACCGACGCACAGTGGGCAAGACCAACGGGGGAGGGCGCGGTGACCCCCTCCAGGGAACCAGGCTGTTTGTTCCCACAGACCTGGCTCCAGCAGCCACACGCGTGTATCGCTGTGCACACATGCGAAAGGCTTTCCAACATGTAATGACATCCTGCCGTGGGTGACGTGTGCTCCTGCTCTTCCACCCAATGCCTGCAGAGCTGTGTGCATCAGTAAAGCACCTCCACTCCTTCCCGCCGACAGCCCAGCTCCGGGAGACGTGCACACGGGTCCCTAGTGGGACGGCCTGTTTCTGCTCTTCACCTCCAGGAACTACCCTCTCACGCTCTGTGCCGGCGAATGGGTTAGAGCCCCCCCAGTCACACGGCCACCAGAGGGGAGCGCGCCTCACCGCACAGGGCTGGCTGCAGTGACGGACAGTGAGGGGAGGCCCCTCGCCGCACAGGGCTGGCTGCAGTGACGGACAGTGAGGGGAGGCCCCTCGCCGCACAGGGCTGGCTGCAGTGACGGACAGTGAGGGGAGGCCCCTCGCCGCACAGGGCTGGCTGCAGTGACGGACAGTGAGGGGAGGCCCCTCGCCGCACAGGGCTGGCTGCAGTGACGGACAGTGAGGGGAGGCCCCTCGCCGCACAGGGCTGGCTGCAGTGACGGACAGTGAGGGGCTGGGACCACGGGCCAAGCCGCTCCTGAGTCGGGACACATTCAAGTCAAGTCAGAGTTGTGGTTCCAACGCTTTAGCAAAGGACACGGGAAGCAATGCCCCTCCCCAACCCCCCGTGGACAGAGATCTCCTCAAGTGAGGCTGATCCCCTGGATCCTGCCCACTCCACGCGATGAGAGGGAATCATGGACCGGCCGCCTGCCGCCTCCTGCAGACCCCGCACTAGGGATGGAGCCTGCAACCCAGGCCTGTGCACTGGCCGGGAATCGAACCCTGACCTCCTGGTTTGTAGGTTGATGCTCAACCACTGAGCCCTGCCGGCCGGGCAGCACTTGGATTTTTCAATAAGCAAGTTCCAGTAAAGGCGCTCATGAGATACATATGGCCGCGATATTCCTAATTTCTACTCTGATAAACACGGCAGGTGCCAGCCTTTGGACATGAGGCTAGCAGATGGACACGGGGCTGAGTTCCAGGTCAGCTTTACCCTGTCAAAGATGCCCGCAGCTCACTGTGGGTTAAAAACATAAAATAAGCAGGAGATTCACAAGCTGATTTTTCCAAAGGTCCCCTGGCTGACAGAAGAGCTCATCTGTGGCCGGCAAGGAGGGGGGGAGGGGAAGGACGCACCTTGATGGAGGCGGCGGCGTAGAGCATGTCCTCCAGCGAGAAGTGGCAGCACTGGGTCAGGTGCTCCTGGCAGAACTCCTGGACCAGCTGCAGGTTGTACAGGCTGTCAGCCAAAGACATGGTTTCTTTCAAACAAATATCTTCAAACAGGAAGAAAGCAAGGTGATGACTTGGGGTTGATTTGGAAACACACATTTCAGACCCCGCTTAGTGACTCAGTGCACACACACACACGCACGTGGCGTCTGCTTCACACACACACTCACACACACACACACACTCACACACTCACTCAGAGACGGGGCAGCCACGGCACAGACTGGGAGCCAGCATGCCTCCCCCACCACCTGGGGTCACCCCGCGCTCACACAGCGCTGGTGGAAGCCGTGCGCTGTCACCACGGCCCGCGTCCCCATGTCGTCCCCCCCACGCCCCCCACCCCCTACCCCCCACGCCCCGCGGCGTCCGGCGCTCACCCTCCAGCCTGACGACGCCGGGGCAGTAGAAGTGGATGAGGGCGGCCAGCGCACAGCCGTCCGCCCCGTCCTTCAGCAGGTTCTCCACCAGCGGGATGCACGGCAGCTGCCGCAGAGTCTGCTCCTTCCGGTACCGCGCCTGCGAGGCAGGAGGTGCAATCAGTGCGGCCAGAGCCAAGGCCGCGGCCTGTGTCCCCGACGCCACGCGACAGAGATGAGACCAGTCGCAGCGTCCTCTCCTCAGCACCCGGCACCTCACCAGTCACACACAGAGCGCCGGGTGAGGCTGGCACAGCCCCCCCGCTGATTCCGGGAGGGACCCTGAGCCTAAACGCTCCGTGAAGAAGCATCGCACCCCGGCCGGCGTGGCTCCGTGGGTGAGCGTCGACCTATGAACCAGGAGGTCAGGGTTCGATTCCCGGTTGGGGCTCAGGGCCGGGTAGCAGGCTCATCCCCAGTGGGGAGCGTGCAGGAGGCAGCTGGTCAATGATTCTCTCACATCATTGATGTTTCTCTCTCTCTCCCCCTCCCTTTCTCTCTGAAATCAATAAAATATATATTTTTAAAAATGACTCAGACTGATGAACAAAAACAGATCCAGAGTCAGATGGCAGGGGAGGTGGGGGGTTGGAGAGCAACCGAAGGATTTGTATGCATGCATGTTAGCGTAACCAAGGGACACAGACACTGGGGTGGTGGGGGCTTGCCCTCGGGGGTGGGAATGGCTGGGGGGGTGTCCACTGGGGAAAAAGGAGACACATGCAAAACTTTAGACAATAAAAAAAAAGGACTCAGAGACTTTGCATGTGATCACCAGCCCGCTGCCCTGAGCACAGTGCTCTGCAGCGCTGGCCGTGCCCTGCGTGGGGGGTCCTCCCACGGAAAGGGCCAGGGAAACCGGGCAGCAGGGCATGTGCTGTCCCCACAGAACACCTGGCGACGGGAAGCATCGCTCGAGGAACTGGGACAGTATCAGGTGTGACACACGGGCTTGTCATCTGAACGTTAAGGTCACACAAATAAAGTGTAACCACCCTGAGACTGGAAAAACCGTCCCAGCTGAGGGCTCACTAACCAGTAGCAGAGCGAGCACAAGGGTTCCTGCTCACCCGGAAAACAGAGGGAACCTGGGTGGGCGCGGGGCGGGGAGAGGGTAGGGGTGAGGGGGCGCATGAGGGTTTACGGGACAGCTCTCTCGGCAACGAGATGCTGAGGAGCCAGTGGTTAAGACAAGCTCTGGAGTCAGAGACCCCGGTTCACATCCTGGTCCTGCCACTTAGGAGCTCTTGTGTCTCAGTTTCCCCATCTGTAAAATGGGGCTGAGGAGGGCCCCTGGGGGGTGGACAAGATGACGGCCTCAGGTGCGCGCACGCTGCTGGGCACTGCGCAGGCGGAGCTCAAGGCTGGCTGGTACCAGCTCCCAGCTCCCTGAGGGCCGCTGAGGCCGCCGAGCCGGGGAGGAGTTTAGCAGCACAGCTCATGGCGGTGCTGGTCACTGCCCTTTCAAGTGGGTCTTTAAAATAATCAAAACTCATTTTCCTTCTGACTCCACCTAAACTGGTCCCCTCTCTACTTTACAATTAGAATATCATTATGACATGTCCCCGTGCTGGGCCGACGCCTCCATCTATGCTGTGTCCCTCCTCAGAGACACACCGCGCCCACGCGCTGCCGTCTGCACCGATTCCTGATGCTGCGCGGTCAGGACCCCTCTCAGCCGGCAGCAGCCTTGGCCGCCGGCCTCTCGCCCGGGAGGCAGGTCCAGGTCCTCACGCTCCCTGCTTGGCCATCAGGGAACGGGGCCTGCTGCCCGGACACCCCGGGAACTGCCGGCTCCCTGGCTCTCCGGGTCCCTGGGACAAGCTGGTTGGGCCCATGGTCTGCACGGGACCGGGCCACCCCCCAGGGCCACGGACACCAGCGGGAGGTGCGCCTGCTGCCCTGCTCTCTGCCAGCAGCCCCTTTGCTCCAGGTGCACACACGCACATGGATGCACAGATGCACGGATACATGCAGGCACACGCAAGCTTGGACACACTCAGGCTGAGACACACAAGCACACGTGTGGACGTGTGCACACACAGAGCTTTGCTGGCTTTAGCGGTAAATGTCTCTGCTCACCACAGTCAGCCAGAGGCGTGGAGTCTGCCAGGCACTGTGAGTGGGCTGACCCCAGCCTTGGTCCTGAGAGACCAGCACTTTGGGTCAACCAGAACTGAGGCAGGAAGTCCGGAGCTGGTAAGGACAGCGGTCACTTGCTATCACAGTGTCCCTACCACTCAGGCTGAAGAGGAGATGATTCTTTCAAAACCATGGCTTTAAATACAAATGGTTCACACATATAATTCATATTCACTCCTACTAACGTTATTAAAACTAATGCTTTTTAAAAACCTGGTTATTGACGGTCTGTGGTTACTGACAAGATAAGCAAAAGGTGCTGCCATGTCAGATGACTTCACAGCTTCCGGCCCAGCCTGGCGGGACTGTCTACCTCCCTATGCCACGGGACCACTGCCGGGCAGTGCCTCTGCGTGACTGAGGGCTGTAGTGACCGCGCCAGCAGGACACAGCAAGGCCACGCTACGGGCACAGTTCTCAGAGCAAACTTACGGGCACCAGTTTCCAAAACCACTTGGAAGGAGACTTCGGAGGAGCAGCGGAAGCAAAGGGAAGGAAAGTCGTCAGGTTAGTGTCAGTGAAGCGACAGTAGGTTTCCCACCGCGGAGGCCCACGGCGACCGCGCCCATAACATCTCTAAATGCCAGTTAATGCTTCAGCTTAAAACCTACAGGTTTATTTAAAAATAAGTGCATGTGGACAGAAGTAGGTTACAACCCGTTCAATAAGCTCGTACAGACAATGACGAGGACAGACCTGCTGACATCAGCACCTCAGTGATAAACACAGGAGGAGGGACGGGGTGAGAACACGACGGCCGTGAGCCCCACGGGAAGCTCACTCGGGTCGGCCCCCCGTGAACGCGCCCCTGGGAGGGGAGACTCCCCGCACTCGTGGACAGAGAGGGAAACCATGGCTCCAGGCATCTGAGTTACGTCTAACATACGGCCGGTCATCTTCACGCAATACTTATTGCTTGGAGAGAAATCGGGGCCACCTCTGAATTTTTTAAAGGCCTAAAACGCCAAGTTTCTCACCGAGTTGATGGCCAGGGACATATTCTAGACTGAGGTGCTGTGTTTCTGGTAAAAGGCATGTTGGCGATAGCTATAACGAAAGACACTAATCAGCACTGACCTCGAAGGCCACACAAGAGAAACTGTAACTACAGAACAGAACCTCAGGGGCAGAATTCTAGGTGAACGTTACCTAATCAGGCGGTCAAGGCCTCACAATTATCTAGTTGAAATAACAGTATGAAAAGGAGCCCAGGTAAGCCTCAGAGTCAAACCAAACGATGCACAGGAGGGGACGCCCTGTGCTGGAACCTGTGTCTGTTCTGTGTGTTTATAAACGTATGGAACACCCCGGGTCAACGAGAACATGACAGGTCCGACACCAGGTGCCCAGAGCGGCTCCAAAGAGCCCGGCTCTGTGGGTGTCAGCACATGCCCTTCACAGAGGAGTTCAGAGATCACACGTGTTTGGGAGACAGATGGGCAGGCTTCTCCAGGGGCCTTCATGTCTGAAGACGGGCTGTGACGTTCTGAGAGGGCCCCGGGGGCGGGGGCGGGGGGGGGCAGCATCTCCCAATGGACTTGCCGGCAGAGCCCTTTTCTCCAGTGTATCTCGGTGCTGCGGGAAGGAATGGGGTTAAAACAAAAGCGGGTTATGGGTCCCACGGCTGAGGAGCTCTGCTCCAGGCGGGGATCGCACGGGCGGAGGACATCGGGCAGCGCGTGCGCTGCTCTCACTGGGGAGAGGGGCTATTCTGAGCCTCCACCTCCAAATAAAGCAATTAGAACGAGGGGATGTCTTTTCTCCAAAAGCCATTCCTTCCCCCAGTTCCAGCCCCTGCAAATCCCTCACCCATATTTCTCTTTAAAAAGTGGCGAATGCTACACTGAGTAGACTCGTATCTGTAATATTCTGAGAAACAAACTCAACATAGTTATTCTTGTAAACTTAAGAACACAAACCTGTGGATTCACAGCTCTCCAAAACCACCAAACGGTCTACTGGCTCATTCCCAAAGGTGCCATGTACTCCAACGGCATGTCTGCAGGCACACGTCCCTGTGACCTAGTGCCCCACTTTTCAAGTCCACCCGCCACCCCCAGGGCCGAGTCAAGTCCACACCCTTGAGAAGGCCCTCCCTGGGGTTCACGCCCACAGCCTCCCAGATGTTCACACCCACAGCTGCCAGGGGTACATATGGAAGTTCATGACAACCAGCTCCCTACTTCCACAGACTTGTTGTGTCTAGTACCTGCCGTGACTAACACAGTGAAGAGGGGAGATTTGGGAATCATTTTAGTCACGGAATTTAGCAGCCCTTAATCCAACCCTTAATGTTTACGGATGAAGATAGGCCAAGAGGTCGAGGGCCTGGGAAGGTCACGCAGCGTCGGGGCAGCGCTGGTCTGACCGGAAGCTCGGACGCATTTGCCACACACTCCACGCAGGCCCTGGGAGAATGGATGCAGGACTTGAGGCCCTGCTGCAAACCCCGGAGATCCTAGAGCAGGGCGCCAATACAATACAGAGGCTCAAGCAGCTTAGACCAAAACACTGTTGGTTATTTATCTGAACTTCAAATTCAACTGGGCCTCCTACTTTAGCGTCAAAAGGAGCATTAGAAGCAGAAAGAGCAATTTGAAAAAAAGGAAACGGAGAAGATCCCAGCAGTAAAGGGTCTGGCTTTCCCTCGACGTGGCGCTCCTCACAAGGCCCCCCTCTAGGACACGGCCTACCCTGCGGTCACAAACACACCGGGGGGGTGGGGTGGCGCACGCTCTAAAGAGGGAGCTTCGCAATGTGAATTCTGGTCCAAACCAGTACAAGTGGCCCCGCGCAGGCCCATGTTTAGAGAAGATGGTGGTAAAGGATCTACTGGAAGGAGGGCGGGCAGGGGGCGGGCAGCGCATCACCGGCACACGGTGGGGCTAACAGTGAGGAGACCGAGTCGCCCGAATGGAAGGAAGGCTCTGAACAGGGCACTGTCTCCCCCCGAGCCCCGCGCCCGAAGGGCTCTGCCGCGATGCGCTCTGCAGGACTGCCCTGCAGCACAGCGGGTCTGCGTGGGCAGCACACAGCTCTGCAGAGCAGGAGACGCCAGGTGCCGCTCGAGAACGTTCCAAGACCGACTCCACGCTGACGTTTCTTCTTCCCCCGAAGCCTCCCCAGGGACAATCGCAGCTCCTGGGCCACGATGGTAAAGGCGGCTTATCACACGGCCTCACAGGGCCGACGACGACGCCCTGACGCTGTCTTCGTGTTGTTTCCTACATCTTACCGAAGTCCAAACCATTACTTTTGCCAAAAGAACCTCAGAGCCTGAGCTCGAGGCACTGACATTTTCCTGAGCACCGTCGTCCACCCCCTTCGCTTTGTGCTCCTGCGTACGTGGTGTTCCCGGCCTAGCTTTCCAGGGCACAGTTACCGTCACCAAAGCCAAGTTCACGACCACAGCTGCGAACATTTCCCACAGTAACAGCACATGTGGGCGCACGGGCCGCACAAGGCCCGTTTTCAATGCGAAACATACCTTTTGACCTCCTGGGGCTTCCACTGTGTGATGCTCCTTCAGTTTCTGCTCTTGCTCCAGAATGTCCTTCAGGTGTTCGTTTACCTTAAACACAGAAGCACCGGCGTGAAGGTCCGTCCCCCGTAGAACAGAAGACCATGCGCCTCACACTCCTGTGGCCAGACCTGTGTGTCCCACGGCACCCCCACTCACAGGAGAACATTCCCTTCCCAACCGGAGGCAGCGCCCGACAGGGGCCGCATCCGCATATGAAGGTGAGCTACTGACTCACTGGATGCTGCCGAACACCCGGGCGGGCGGGGCGGGCAAGCTGGGGACAGGGCACAGGAGCCTCAGCTTTAAGGCTCAGGAGCAGTAACACTTCTGTTTCGTCAACATTTTACACTCTCTCCCAGCCGGCGTGGCTCTGTGGTGGGGCGCTGACCTACAAACCAGGAGGTCACCCGTTCGACTCCCGGTCAGGGCACAGGCCCGGGTCGGGGGCTGATCCCCAATGTGGGGCGTGCAGGAGGTAGCCGATCCATGACTCTCTCTCATCACTGATGTTTCTATCTCTCTCCCTCTCCCTTCCTCTTTGAAAAAACAAAAAAAAGAAGAAAAAGACATTAAAAAAAGGGGGGGGGGGGGTGGGAACTTTTAACCAGATTGCCCAACCTGAGCTTTCGCTTTGACTTGAAACAGAAAGGGTAATGGAGTGTGTGTCTGCTCAGGCGACGTCACCAAGACCACAGACGGCAGCTTGGGAACAGCAGGAACGTGTCCCTCACAGCTGGAGGCTGGAGGCTGGAGGCTGGAGGCCAAGGTCCCGCGGGGGCGGGTACGGTGTCTGGTGAGAGCCAGCGTCTGGCCATTTTCTCCAAGACCTCACATGCCCAAGAGGCAGGGAGCTCTGGGGTCACCTCCCCAGGCCTCACCTCCTGGCACCACACAGATCTGGGGCACACACCCTCCGTCGCAGCAGAGCAGCAGCGTCTGAGTGAGGACCCGCCTTCCTGCCATGGGAGCGTCGCGGCCCCGGGTGTGCACCCACCTTATTTATCCAGTACATGACGGCGTCCTCGATGTCGTAGGGCAGGTCGGTGGCCTGAAAGAAGGCGGAGTACCGCTGGGCGCACGCGATGACCTTCTCCACGCTGACCATCTCCGCCGTGTAGGCCATCATCAGGGTGTCTATCATCGCCAGGTGGGCGCTCTGAAACGGAAGCGGGGACGCGGCTGAGCCACCTGAGTTCTGGCTGACTTTCTGAAACGCGGGTGCCGCCTCCTAAGGAGCAGGCGCAGAAGGGAGGCCACGGGAGGCGGACTCCGAGGAAGCTCACAGGGCACACGCGGGCGGGGCGGATGCAGACAGCGCGTGGTCAGCTCCTGGCGAGGCCCCGGCTTCGGGACACCGTCTTTACCCCGAGGCGGCCCTGTTCCTGTCTGTGATCACGTCGTAACTGCTACTCAGCAATGCGATGTACAGACTTCAGCGTCATCTCCAGCTGCTCCTGGCTCACGCATCACATCCACGCACAACTCTGTAGACCTTCCTCTAAAGCGGCGGCCGCCACCTGGTGGTCTGCGGACCTCTGTCCCGTCTCCCCTCCCGCCTCCGTCGGGCACATTCCAGTCCAGCCCTCCACACGCCTCCCACCTGAACCTCCTGCTCCAGCTCCGCCCCCTGCTCATCCACGCGGGACTCCGTCTCCCCTGTGGCCTCTTGCTGTTGTTTTGTGTTTTCACACACATAGTGGCGTATACTTACCATTACACTCTTGCTACCAGCACACAACTCGCCTCCCAAACTGGAGGCAGCATACAGAAATAAAAGAGCCCCAAGTTACGATAATTTATTTTTAATTTTTTTAAAAAACAATTGTTTTTATTGATTTCAGAGAGGAAGGGAGAGGGAGAGATAGAAACATCAATGATGAGAGAGCAGCATTGATCGGCTGCCTCCTGCACGCCCCCCACTGGGGATCGAGCCCGCCACCCAGGCTTGTGCCCTCGAATGAAACTGAAACCAAGGCCCTTCAAACCACCAGCCGGTGCGCTATCCACTGAGCCACACCGGCCAGGGCCAAATCAGGTCGTGCAGAGTGGAAGGTGGGCGTCCATCCGTCCAGCACCGAGCACTACCCCACACGCTTCCTACAAAGCAGGACAAGAGGCCTGACGCTCATCGCCCGGTCGCTAAACCAACATAGCAGGTTCCTAAGGAGCGTTCTCACTAGGACTCCGACCTGCTCACCGGGATTTTAGAAAAATAGTGACACAATCAATCACACGTTCACAGCGACTGGAGGCCTTTAAATCTAATGGTGACAAAACTGAAGGCACAGGGTTAAAGCACCAGGCAGCCCACGGGGGCCTGCGAAGGGCTGCGGGCAGGGCCAGCCGCGGGCGGAGGTGCGAGCCGAGGCTCAGGCCTGCTCGTCACCGGTACATCCCTGCCGTGTCCCTGCGGCCAGAGAGAGATGCGCCCCCAGCCGTCAGCAGGGGCAGCGCGAGAAACGGCAGCCCTGCGTCAGCGTCTCCACCCACACACCCACACCCACACTCCCCCCACCCACACACATTCTGACTCACACACACACACACACACATACTCTGACACCCATACACTCAGTCACACACACACACACACACTCTGACACACATACACTCACAGACACACACACACTCAAACCCACACACTCTGACACACATACACTCACAGTCACACACACACACACACACACACACACACACACTGCGCTAGGAAACAACGTGGGAAATACAGGTGCTTCACCTGCTTGAGCGATAACGGTTACGTTGCCATCGGTGTGCGTGGGCAGCGCCTCAGCAGACACGGACCCCCAGCCGTGGGGACCTGGGACCGTGCACTCGGCCTGCAGACCGCGGACACGCACAGCGGTGGCAGCACCTGGCAGGGGCCCTCCAGAGGGGACGTCAGACGGGAACTGCTCCCGTGCTGCAAGCTGCTCACAGGTGACACGCCCGCAGAGCAGGCCCCAAACTCAGAGAGCACGGGAACCTGCAGCCACCACGGAGCTGAAACCCTTCCCCACCGTCCTGACAACTCAGCTGCCCCTTGTAAGCAAATGACCCGCTAGCTCTTCCATTACCTCCTCCCTTAAAAGTAATACAATGGGTTTGTAAGAAGAAGAAAAAGGCAGAAAGCAAAGTAGGTCACAACCTCATTTAGTGCCAGACGGTGAACTGATTTGGCCCATCCTGCTTCAAGCTCATAATTTCTTGCTTTTTTCTTTAACTTCGTACATTTCTTCCTCTGTCCTCCTACACACACATCTCCCCTGCCTCCGAGTAAGGCCGTCTCATGGAGGAGTGTGACTTCCTCAAACGTGTGGCCATTTTCCTCCCAACACCATTTCGATGACACCCAGCATTCTGTACACCAAGCTAAAGGGGCAGCAGCCCGGCCGGCTGTAGCTCAGTGGTTGACCTAGGAACCAGGAGGTCACGGTTTGATTCCCGGTCAGAGCACAGGCCCGGGTTGCAGGCTCGATCCCCAGTGTGGGGCGTGCAGGAGGCAGCTGATCTATGATTCTCTCTCAGCATTGATGTTTCTCTCCCCCTCTCCCTTCCTCTGAAATCAATGAAAATATCTATTAAAGGGGACAGCAGACGGCGACCTGAACACGGGCCTTGTCTCAGGGACTGCGAGGCCCTGCCTGCTTGGCCCAGGCCAGCTCAGTGTCCTTCACCACATGTTTCCACGGAAGAACTCACGCTTAGTAACTACACTGACACGTGTGACAGGCAGAGACGCGTCAGTAGGTCACTCAGGCACGCGCCCGGACACCGACACATTCACACGCGAGCCGCCCTCCGGCCCCGGCCCCGCGGAGCTCACCATCTGGATGGGCTTCCTCTGCAGGTCCCGCTCGGTCACCAGCCGCTCCTGGTCGGTGACGTAGAGCCCCTTCTGCGCCAAGGCCTGCACCACGGCGTCGTGGCCCACCAGCGGCTTGGCGGCGTCGCTCTTGAGGATGAGGCTGCCCGCCCGGCAGTACAGCTCGGCCGACAGCAGCAGGTGCACGACGGGCGGCTTGATGTGCTCCTGGTCGTACTGGTCCGTGTAGAACGGCTCTCGGAGCTCCTCTGGCACATTTTCTAGGCAGGAGCAGAGGGAAGCGCTTACAGGGTTTCCGTAAAGAAACACAATGTGCCCAGTAATGACCACTGTGCCATCGACACTAAGATTCCTCCTAAAATGACAGCGGCCATTCCTAAACCGAGCAGACCTGGAGAGCACCTGAAATGGAGAGAATATACTGCAGACACCATTCCGAGTGCGTCCTAAAGGAGACCACAGCGCCAGCAGGGGAAGGCTCTGGTCTAGTGGCTCCAGGGAAAGTCTCCCACACGCACACACAAGTACAGTGAGCCACACGCACATACACACTGAGCTACACACAGACGCACATACACAAGGTGCCAGACGCACACACACGGGGAGCCACACTCACACGCAATACAGTGAGCCACACGCACACAGTGAGCCACACGCATGCGCACATACACAGTGAGCCACACGCATGCGCACACATACACGGCGAGCCGGAAGACTGCACAGGACTTCAGTGACTTCCCTCCCATGTACGCAGTCAACCGGGAGATGCAGGCAGAGCTCACTCCGGGGACTGAGGCCTCACCCGAGAAGCCTCAAACCCCTGCACAGCTCACCTGGGAATCTCCACCTGCCCACGGCCACACCCGTCCTACCCACTGACCCACTCAGCGGGCACAGAGGGCAGCTTACACACCACAGACAGGACACACTGTTTTCTTGCCGTCTCTACTCTGTCGCTGCTCCCCCCTCCCCCCCCAACTGGGCTCCATGCTTTATAGCAAAGCCAGGACGAGCGCCAGGGCTGTCCCCACAGGGACAGGCAGGCATTCGGGCTCGAGGTCACCGGGGCATGCACTCAGTCCCGCCCGCCCTCTCCGGGAGGGTGAGGGTCCTGAACGGGCAGCTCCAACGTCCGGTCAGTGACGCACAGAACGAATCGAGGCCTTTCCATGACAGCTGACGAGGGACCGTGAGTGTCGAAGGAGAGCCACACAGTGAGCGAT
The DNA here is from genome assembly GCA_036010255.1 of Myotis pilosus. Lineage (NCBI taxonomy): Eukaryota > Metazoa > Chordata > Mammalia > Chiroptera > Vespertilionidae > Myotis > Myotis pilosus. The sequence continues at coordinate 974,763 of JASKON010000027.1, forward strand.
GCTCGGGCAGTCCCCTGGGAGTCAGGACTGGCAGCGGGCAATCAGAGCCGCAGCTCACAGCGGTGAGGAAGCGAAGGGAGAGGCTGTGGGCAGGGGGATGCAGCGCGCACACCCGGGTGGAAAGATCCACCGCAGCTGGGGACCATGCAGGACTCTGGAAGGAGGTCAAGAGTAGCTGGAGCAATCTGGGATGTGGGGGAGATCTAAAAATATCCTCCATTTAATAATTGAAAGCACTCTCCTCCCCACAGCTGCATTAACCAGCGGCGAGCCGGCTGCCGGGCAGGGCACACAAGCTGGCTGGGAACCACAGAAGGCGTGTGCGCATGGGGACTCGCCTAACCCAGCACCCCAGGAACTGAGGGACCCCCAAACCAGCACCCCAGGAGCTGAGGGACCCCCTAAAAGACTCCTCATTATCAGGGTCACGAACTTCCCCCTCACCCATCACCCCTGTGCATCCACCCAGTTAGTGGCTGCTTTCCCATCCTGTGCCCACACCTGACCGTTTCCAAGGGCCCGTCTACCAATCCCACTCCCACCCCAGGTACAAGGTGAGCTTCAAGCCTCCCACAGCATAAACACGGCAGAAAGAGACCTTTTCACCCCAAAGAACAGGTTCCTTTACATATATACACTTTTTTTTTTACTGATCTCAGAGAGGAAGGGAGAGGGAGAGAGAGACATCCATGATGAGAGAGAATCACTCATCAGCTGCCTCCTGCACCCCCACCCTGGGGTTGGAGCCCGCAACCTGGCAGGTGCCCTGACTGGGAACTGAACTGTGACCTCCTGGTTCATAGGTCGGTGCTCAACCACTGAGCCACCCGGCCGGGCCCAAACAGATCGCTTTAAAACCAGGTCTTCACGAACTATATGCTTCAGAGGCAACTTGGGAAACAACTCATCTCTACCAACAGTGGAGGCTCCGTTTAAGAACAGTTTGGACTTGTGTCACATTTTGAAACCAATGAACCGAAACGGCACGTTAGGAGATAAACAGGCGTCAGCGATAAGAGGTTTCGCCCTCTCCCCAGCGTGCGGCCCAGATAAGAGGGACTCGGGGAGCGGCGTGTGAAGCTCTCCGAGGCTGCCAGGGGCGCGGGCGGGTGTTCCTTGTGCACCAGCCTCAGCACCACCCCCCGACGGGGTCATCACACTTCCCGGGTCTGAGCGTGGAAGCCGCCATCACCTGAAGGGCCTGAGGGACGGGGACGGGGAGTGCTGCTCAAGGCGATTGCCATCGTTTCCCATGAAGCTGGCAAGCTGCCCGCTGCCTCCATGTGCCAGGGCACGCGAGGTTCCTGAGAGGTGAAGGCTCCCGGCCACTCACCTCGGCCGCATATCACCTCCAAAACCACACCTCAGGCCTCTTCGCCCACATTCCCTGCCATGGAGGTGGCACCAGCCGTGGGAACGATGGGGGCACTGGATTTAAAGAGACGAGTCCTGACGTAGGCTCAGTGGATAGAGCGTCGGCCTGCGGACTGGAGGGTCCCAGGTTCGATTCCAGTCAAGGGCACATGCCCAGGTTGTGGGCCTGATCCCCAGTGTGGGGAGTGCAGGAGGCAGCTGATCCATGATTCTCTCTCATCATTGATGCTTCTCTCCCTCCCTCCCTCTCTGAAATCACTTAAAAAAAAAAAAAAAAGGATGAGTCTTTGTTCACCCACGTCCTTGGTAGGGGGTCTGAGCCCCCAGCTCCACAGATGTGCCTGCGACCCTCCTCGACTCCAGCGCCCTCCCCCTGCCTGGGCCCAACCTGCGCCTTCTGCTGCTACAGCGCCAGCTCTCCCCTCCGCGTGCGCACAGGCCGCCCCTGCAGCCCTGCTCCTCCTTCAACCTTCACGCGGGGCTCTTTCCACTCAGACTCATGAGTGTCACCTCCTCAGGGCACGGCCCTGACCCCCGGGGCCACTCATTCCCTACAGGACAGTCACTCCCTACAACACCGTCTCTGTCCAGTGTCCTGGCGCCACCGCGGCCCCCCGGAAAGTCACCCAGGGCGGCGTCTCCAAAGCAGATGCCAGGGAAGAGTTCGAAGAGTTCGTTCCCTCCTTCCCCATCACATGCGGGCGGGCGAGGTGCTGGGCCGCATTCCTCAGCTCACAGTCCGCCCTCCCCCGTGACACACCTCCGCCCTCTCATCTCTTCACAGGGAGCCTCAACTCCACCCAGGAGCCGGCTTCTCCCTGACAAGGGGTCACACACACGAGGGGGCGTGAGAGACCTGGGGAGGCCGGAAATGGGAGTGTGGGCTCCAGCCCGGGTCTCCTGTCTGACGTAGCCACGGGCTATGTGTGCACCACGTGGGTCTCCTCGCTGCCTGCCCTGGGCGCCGCGCCTCTAAGCTGCTTTCCGAGACCCTGCCCGCCCGAAGGAGGCCGCGCCCCAGAAAGGCTGCCCAGGGCTGGAGTGGGACCGTGCGAGAGGAGCTAAGAATCTGTGTGAGCACGCGCGTGTGTTTAAGAGTGTGAGCATGTGAGCGCACGTGTGTGAGAGTGTATGTGTGAGAGCATGAGAGCGTGTGTGTCCGTGCGCATGTGTAAGAGTGTGAGCATGTGTGTGTGTGTGAGGGCATGTGTATGAGTGTGAGTGTGTGTGTGAGAGCATGAGAGAGCATGTGTGTGTGAGCATGAGAGAGCATGTGTGTGCGTGCACAATGTGTAAGAGTATGAGCATGTGTGTGTGAGAGTGTGTGAGTGTGTATGTGCCAGAGCATGAGAGAGTGTGTGTGCGCGTGCGCATGTGTAAGAGCGTGAGCATGTGTGTGTGACAGCGTGTGTGAGTGTGTCTGTGTGTGTGTGTGCGCGCGCGGGGGGGGGGGAAGGGGAAAAGAGAGAGAATAAAAGACAAGGGGCAGAATGCTAACAATTGGTCACCCTGGGTCCAGGGCACTCAAGGAGTTCCCTGGATTATGTTAGGTTTTGAATTTATTCTGGAAAAAAAGTTGCAAAACCTTGAGATGCCCCAAATCAATCTTTCCCCCCAAACGTGAACATCTTCCAGGGTCTCCATCCAGGAGCCACTAGCTGCCCAGTCGGAACCTCGGGGTCATCACCCAGCCCCGTCCCTCTCTCCACCCTCAAATCACACCCATTACCAAATCCAGTCCCAACCCACCCTTCTCTGGGCAGAGCCCCGCGCCCCAGGCCCCGGCGGTCAGTGCCGGTCACAGGCCAGGCACTTACCCCTACACCTGTCTCCTCTACGCGTCCACCCTCGACCCTGCTCCAGCCAACCACTCTCTCCCACAGCCAGGCCTGCTTATCCCCAGAGCAAGCTGGTCACGTCTACGCCAGCAACAAGCCGGGTTTTCAAAGAGCTCGGACCCCTCTGAGGGTTAAGCCCTCCTGTGACCTGCAGGGAGGCCTGCCCTGCCCCTGCCCAGCTCCTGTGGCCCCACTCCCTCCCCTGCAGAGCTGTCTGCCCCTGCCATTCCGGCCGCTCTGCCCTGAACGCCCTTCTCTCTGTTCCTCACTCTCGGACAAAATACTAGTACGTGCTCAATGAACTAGTCATCCTAGTTTTAAATCCATTGTTCCCTAAGCTGGCCCTTCAAGCAGCTCTGTCCCACTCTTCCTTTCCAGCTGGGTCTCCCACCTCCCCCATCCAGCTGGGTCTCCCACCTCCCCAACCCGCTGGGCACACCACCTCCCCCAACCCGCTGGGCTGAGCTGCATCACTGACCCGGGGCCGGGGTCTCAGTCTCCGGCAGTACACACCAGCTCCTCCACCTGCAGTGCCTGCCCTCCCCCCAGGGCCCAGTGGCCCGCCACCTCCCCTCCTTGGGCGTTCCCGGAGCTCCATGCAGTTACACGGTCACCATATCTCCCTGCTGGAGCTCCAACTGGAGGGGAAAGGCCTGGTTAAACCGCGCCTGTGCTGTAAGACCTCCTCCGGGGGCCTCAGCATCACCCTGTAATTCTCTCTACACCCAACGGCTCTCCCTCGGCTTCCTTCTCCTCGGGCTCCCCCAAAAGCTTTCGAAGGGCTCACTGCCCTAGATCCTGCCTGAAATGATCTCATCTACTTCCAAGTCCAATTACACTTTATACACAGCCTCCTTTCTCCGTCGTACCCCACACCCACACTTGCAGCTAGCGGCATCACAGGCTGCTTGGATTTGGCCAACGCACCAAGTTCAAGGTTTCCTCAAACAAAGGTGGCGTGCCTTCCGCCCGCTGCTCTCTCCCCCTCGGCCAATGGCATCGCGACTCACCCTCCCAGTCACTGACTCTCAAAGGCTCAGGTGTCATCATCCTCCCTAAAACCTCAGGTGGCCGCATGCTCTCACAGACTAGACTGCCTTTAATTCAACCCCCCCCCAGACACCCCAAGTCCAGTCATTCAGAATGCTGGGATCCCCCCTACTACCTAGCGCCTCTTGGGCAGCGGTCAAGAGAGCAGAGTACACTCCGGAAGTGGGTGGCACGGATGAGCTCCTCCCCCCTGGGCCTCGGGCTCCTCCCCCGTGTGACTGGAATGACTAACAGTGTCCAGCTCTTGACCAGCCTCCTGTCATCCTCATGTCCTGGGGTTAAAGTGAGATAAGACATGGAAGTGCCTGACGCCGTAGGTGTAAGTTCTCAGTAGCTGTGAGCAGCCCGGGCGGCGTGCTCAGTGGTTAGCGTCGACCTGTGAACCAGGAGGTCACGGTGGGATTGCTGATCAGGGCACACGCCCGAGTTGCGGGTTGTCTCCAGTAGGGGGCGTGCAGGAGGCAGCTGACCCATGATTCTCGTCATTGATGTTTCTCTCTCTCCCCTTGCCTTCCCCTTCCTCTGTGAGCAGCTGTCCCCTCCGTCCCAACCCACTTCGAGCTCCTGGGAATGGCCTGCTGGCTCCTGCAGCACGTCCCACACCAGCCCCTGCTGTGCGCCCTCCTGAGGGCAGTGCACCCTGGCGCCCTGGCCCGCCATCACCCCCGCGTGAGCACCAGCGAGCTCCTGTGGAGGCCCTGCCCTCCAGCACGTGCTGGGACAAACACACAGCGTCAGGCGTGTTTGTAGAGCAAGTGATGTGATGCTGCACTCAACTGAATGGCCCGGAAGGGAGATACCGCTGGAGAGTTGACATGGTAAAGTGACATGAGGAAGTGCACGCTAAGATCTCCACACGCAAGAATTCGGTGAGGAAGCCAGTCATTTAGACGCTCGTGCCCACCATTTCCTCCGAAGGACTGAGGGAGCGGACATTCAGGGCGACTGGGTGACATCCTGGCCGTCCCGGCTGCCCTCCCGCTCCTGCCCTGCTCACAGTCATCAGGTATCTGTTTACTGGTTACAACGCATCCAAACAAGCTCACTCTTGACTTGATCAAAACCGGGTCCGCATTCTTCCACAAAAGGACCGGCTGACATCCGGACTCTTCAGACCATTTCAGTGAAAAGAGGAGGAGACGATTCAAAGCTCCTGACACAGGACTTCAGAGGAAGTGAGCCTCCTCCTGTCTGCTTTCTAGGTGTGACGGCGCTCATGCTTTACTTATTCATTTATGGCTCAAAAACTTCATTCTATGCCCACAAGTGGCTTCTAGCTATCATTTTAAGTGACTTTTCAACACTGGGTCTAAAATTGGCTACTCTTGACTATGTCCAAAGTTAGACAGTTTATCATGGGAAAAGACAAAATCCATGCCCGAAGAAGACCCTATACCGCATCGCTACAGAAGCGATTTCAGTCATCAGAGCAAAGTCGGGCTGCTTTTCGAATGATTAACTGACTATTAGGTAAAACCTTTGAAACATGAAGTCTGTTAGCATTCCCTGCATAAGTGTCTGCAGCAAATTCAGCAGAGTGACATCAAGAGAAAGAAAACGTTCCCCTTTTCCTGTTCACACCGTATGCATTTATGCTTTGAAAGAGGACCGGCTAAGGAATAAAATGTGCCCGCACAGCAGGGCTGCTAACGCAGTCACCTTTTTTATTTCCTCCCACATCCACTTTTTGTTTCTAAGTCGCTCTGAGGTCCGGAAGCTGGGTTTTCCTGGGTTTTTGGACATTCCAACGGTTGCCCAGGCAAATGTTACCAAGTACCAACAATACCCACTGAGACCATCTGACAGTTAAAGACGGGCCCACTCTTTAAAGGAAAAAGGGAGCTGGTTATGGAGCGCTGGATGCACACTTTACAGCCGCCGATGGGATGACTCCGCAGATGCGGGAAGGGGCAGTGCTCTGAGCGCAGAAAGCCCTGAGCTCGCGGAACCCACCACTGGCCAGATGTGTCAGCTCCCTCATCTGCTAACCGGGAGCAGCCGCAGGGAGGGCTGCTGTGGGAAGAAGCGAAGCCACGTGCTTAGAGGGCTGGGGATCCCGGCATGCCCAGTCCACAGGCATGCCCAGTCCACGGCGTCGCCAAACCCCGGGAGCCGGTCAGATGCCGACTCGACCCCGCCCTCGGGAAAGCGTGACAGGAGCGGGAAGGTCGTGTGCCCTCTCTGTGCGCTGCGTGGGTTTTTTAGAAGGGGGGACCCAGCACCGGCATCACCGAGGGGCCGGGAGCCCCGAACCCCCAATGGGCACCTCGGTGCACAGCCTGGAGCCCAGGGCCCAGCCCAGGAGGGCTGCCGCTCACATGCGATTCCTTTCACTTCCTTTCTTCCGGAAGCGAGTTCACTACATGTCCCCCCTGGGCCCAGGAGCTAGTGGACATGCCTGACAGACTGGCGGACAGACAGACAGGAGGCGGGTTCCAGTCAGGAGCCTCGGCGACCCAGGGCCACCTGCTGACTGACATGTGGGCTCCGAGTGTCCTGGGTTCCGGGACAGAAGGCGCGGCTGCTGCACACAGGTCCTCCCGCACCTTCTCCACGGACTCGGCCTCCATGTCTCCTCCACGTGGGCTCCCGCTCCGTGGGCTGAAACACATCCCCGCTCCTCGCTGCTGGTGTCGAGGTGCCGGAAAATAAAAACACCCCAGCAAAGCTCTGCGCCCCTCCTGGGTGTGACCGGACGCGCGCGGTTCCAGAGGAACCCTGGACCTGCCGGCTCTTTCAAAACGACTTTTTAAAAAGTCACGTCTCGGCCTGATGCCCGCTTTTTAAAACACCTGACATCTTTTCCTCCTTCGGTACCAAAGCCCGAGGATGCAAACGCAAAGAAAGCCGCCACACGCATGTACGTGGAATCGTGCGGAAGGCGACCGCTCCCGCGAAGGGGATTCAGACAATTTTCCTTCCCACGTTAAGGAAAACGGGCAGTGGGGGGAAAACTCAGCTGGGCGCAGCTGGGCGATAGGAGTGAGTTAAATCCTGACCACCTCCTGCCACAGCTCTAAAGGGGGGCGTAAGCCGTCCCCCACCCCACCTCCCCAAACTATCTTTTTTAAAAAAATATATATATATATATTTTAAAAATTGACTCCAGAGAGAAAGGGAGAAGGAAGGAGAGAGAGAGAAACCTCAGTGATGAGAGCGAACCCCGGATCCGCTACCTCCTGCGCGCCCCACACCCGGGATCAGCATGTGCCCTGATGGGGAACCGAACCAAACCCTGACCTCCTGGTTCCCAGGTGGCAACCCCTGCTCCCTTCACACCTGGAGACAAGCGTGTAAACCCTAAGACGCTTTCCCAGCCAATGCATCACATGCCCCAAAGGGACGAACGGGGGCCCCAGAAACCTTACACAACGGCCCCTAAAAGCCGCCGGGCGAGAAAAGGGCGCAGCTTCCGAGGCAAAGCTCCGGTTTTCCCAGCGACCGGGCGCCGCGCGGGCTCCGGCGGGAGCCCCTTCCTGTTCTGCAGAAGCCGGGTCCGCGGAGCGTCAGCAGCCCGGGGCCTGGCAAGCCCTCTCCCGCTTGAAAAACACAAACAAAAAACACCCCACGGCGCCGAGTGCTGCTTTCCCCTCCACGGATGAAGCCAACATCCGTTTTTGGGAGAAAAGGAAAAAGGAAAGAAAGAAAAAAAAAAGGACTATGTCTCCCTGGCAAACACGAAATGGAAACACAGCCCCGGGGCTCAATCTCGGCGGCGCTCGGGGCGCCCGCAACCCCGGCGAGCGGAGGACCAGCCAATCCCGGCGCCTTTCGACCCGGCCGGCCGGGCGGGCGGGCGCCTGACATGCGGGAGGCCGGGCGGCACCTCGTCCCAAGTGTCAAAATCAAGGCAGAGCTACGCCCCCCCAAACCCCCCATCCCCCCACGTCCTCCAGCCACACAGACACCAGCTCAGATCGGCCGGCGGAGCGGGCACAATTATGGGGGTTGCGGCGGGGAGGGGGGTGCATCGCAAGGAGGGGAGCAAACGGCATCGATGAAAACCAGCGGTCGCAACCGGTCCAAATTGCCCCCAAAACAAACCCGTCCGCGATCCAATCCCAGGAGCCCGGCCGGACCCCCCCCCCCGCTCCGCCCCGGCCCCGTCCCCGCCCCGACCCCGGCTCCGGCCCCAACCCGCCGCCAGGGTCCCTCCTGCCTTCCCTCCCGGCGCCCGCGGGCGGGAGGCCGGGCGCGGGGCGCGGGGAGGGGGAAGGGGGGCGCGGGGCGGGGGCGCCGCCGCCTACCTGTCCCGAAGGCCTTGGCCACCAGCCAGGCCAGGTTGCAGGCGATCTTGGCGCGGGCGAAGTCGTAGTGGTCGAAGGGCTTGATGGCGGGGACAATGAACGTCCTCCGCAGCTCGCGCGGCTCCGCGGCGTCCCCCATGGTCGCGGGGTGCTGGGCGCCCGGCGCGGGCGCTCACATGGCGCGCGGACGGCGGGGCGGCTCGGGGTCCGCGCGCGGGGAGCCCCCGCCTCCGGCCGCCGCCGCCGCCGCCGCTGCTGCCGGGCCCGGGACCGGCCGCCGCCCCCGCCGCCCGCCCGCGAGCGCGCGTGAGCGACGCCGCTCCCCTTTGTCTGCGCTCGGCCGCCCGGCGGGGGCGACGGCTGCAGCGCGGGGCGGCCGGGGGCTCAGCGCCGGCGCCGGGGCCCGAGGCCCGCCATGGCGAGGCTGCGCTCCCTCCGTCAGGCCGCGGGCGCAGGGGCGCGGGCGGGGGCGGCCGGCGGCACGACGCTCAGGAAACGTCAAAATCACGGCGGCCGGCCCTCCTCCGCGCCCCCCGCCGCCGCCCCGCGTCCGCCGCCCGGGAGACGCCGCCACCGGCTCTCAGCTCCCGCCTTATCGGTGACGCCCTCAGGGCTTTTCCTCTTCACGCCCGGGTCCTCCGCTCCCCCGCGGCCGCCGCCACCGCCGCCACCGCTGCGGTTTTCCGGCTGCGGCACTGGACCGAGGGAGCAGCTGCGGGCACTGAGCATGCGCCTTGGCGCGGCCCCGCCCCGGACAGGCCCCGCCCCGGACAGGCCCCGCCCCCAGGTCGGCCCCAGCCCGGCTTTCCTTCAGCCGCAGGGATCCTCGCCCCAGGCGCGGCGCACTGAGCATGCGCCCTCGCGCGGCCCCGCCCCGGACAGGCCCTGCCCAGGAAAGGCCCCGCCCTAGGCCCCGCCCCCTGGTCGGCCGCAGCCCGGCTTTCCTTCAGCAGCAAGGATCCCTGCCCCAGGCCCGGCGCACTGAGCATGCGCAGCCCCGCTTTCGCCCCACCCATACCCTCGGCCACGCCCTCGTGCCCGCCCCTGGCTGGCTCCCCTCCAGCCGCAGGCACCTCGGCCCGTGCGCACTGAGCATGCCCAGCCTCGTTCCCGCCCAGTCCACGCCTAGGCCACGCCCCCGGCCACGCCCCCTACCATCTTTCTCCAGCCGCTGGCCTCTCGGCCCCAGGTTCGGCTCATTGAGCATGCGCCGCCCTCTCCAACCCGCATCCCGGGTCCCGCGCGTCTGCTTTGTACTCATCACTCGGACGCTCGCCGGGGCGGACATCCTCCGCGTCCCTGGCGCTGGGCCGCTGCCCCTGCCACTGCTGGCGAGGCAAGGGAAGGAAGGGCGGAGAGAGGCCTGGTAGGAGCTCCCACCTGAGCAGAGAGAACTGGTATTTATGAAAACGCTGGGTGCGTGGCATGCACTTTTGCAGCGAACCCGACGAGCACCATTCTACTTAGTCCTCGGAGGAACCCTCCCGGGTGGGGGCCACGAAACGGCGGAGGGGAGGCGCGTGCATTCACTCGCCGGGGGGGTTTCAGGAGGTTTAAGGATCCTCTCCTTAACCCCGTGCTTGCCACTCACACCTTCCCTGGCAAAGCACACTGACAGCCCGCCAGGGCCTGGCACCTACAGACACACCGTGATGACCTCTTTGTATCAGAGCTGCCCTCCATCTCCCCAAAGGAACCTGCTAGCTCAGAGCTGTGTCCTTGCCCAGTGTGTCCCCTCTGTCCCCCCTGGCTTACTCCTGCTCCCCCCTAAGCGTCTTCATGGTCATCGCCTCCTCCAGGAAGCCCTCCCTGATAGCCCCTGACACCCCCCCCCCCAGCCTGGGCGGTCAGCGGGTGCCTCCCCGACTGCTTCCAGCGTACCCTGTGCTAATGTCTGTCACAGCGTTGGCCACACTATGTGCAGTCATCCATGACTCATCTGTCTTTCCCAGGGATGACAGGGTCTTCTCCCAGCACCTGGGGTGTGCTTAGACCACAGTAGCTGCTCGGTGAATACTTAGGGGAGTAAGGGATGGATATTGTTGTAGTTAGCGCTTTTTTCGTTTACTTAACTCACTGATTCCGCGCTGTATCTCGTTTGAATACAGTATCTGATTTTAATTATGATCAAATCCTGTGTTATCTTTGTTTCGCAAGGGTGAAAACTGAAGCTCAAAAAAAATTTAAATCAGCCGGTAGCACACGACGAGGAAACGGGCAGACCCAGGATTTGAACCCAGGACTGTCCTATTCCAAAGCCCATGCTTTAATGACCAGAGCCCCCCTGGAATTTCTTGCCCTGAAGTTAGAAGCAAGATATAGGAAGCCTGAGGAGAGGGGCTTTGGGCCCTGCTACCTAAAAGGGCAGGCTGGCCCGGCCAGTGTGTCTCAGTGGTTGGTTGAGCGTCCACCTATGAAACAGGAGGTCAGGGTTCGAGTCCCAGTCAGGGCACAGGCCCGGGTTGCAGGTTTGATCCCCGGTGTGGGGCGTGCAGGAGGCAGCCGATCCATGATCCTCTCTCATCATTGATGTTTCTCTCTCTCCCTTCCTCTCTGAAATCAATACAAATATTTTTTTAAAATAAAAGGGTAGGTAGCTCCGCCAGCAAGCTTGCCCCTTTAATCCTGTTTAATCCCTACAAATCCTCACCGTGAACGTAGGAGGCCCTGTAGGTAATCCTTGCTGGGCCAGGAGAAGAATGCAAAGGAGGACAATCCTACGCCGCCGGGTGGCTGAGGTCATGTTTCAATAATTTAATGAACATGAATAGAGTCTGTCCCATAGGCACAGGGGCCCATAAAATTAGCATGCGGGTCACAGCTCAAACAACGGGGTCATAGGATGACGACGTGAACTCGCGCGTCCACGCTGAGAAACCGGTGTTATCCCCATCTTTCCGTTCCAGACGAAGGAAGGACTGAGGGTCGTCCGGACCGAGTTGCACAGCCAGGAGTCCGTGGTTGACTCATCTCTTGAGTCTCGCTTCAGAAGCCGGCCCTGCTCTGCTGGCTCCACGCCTGGGCCACCCTTCCCTGGGTCTGCTCCCCGCCTGGATGACGGAGGCCGACGCGTCCATAGATGAATAACGTGATGGAAGAGAGGTAAGTCCTCTGAGAGGCGAAGTACCGACAGGGCATGCAGGTGTCCCGGGGACCTCCGTGCGATCGACTGTAGCCGAATCCGCCCTAACCGGGTTGGCTCAGTGGATAGAGCATCATCGGCCTGTGGACCCAAGAGTCCCGGGTTCGATTCCAGGCAAGGGCCTGTACCTTGACTGCAGGCCCCTCCCCGGCCTGGGGTCGGGGCGAGTGCAGGAGGCAGCCAATCGATGTGTCTCTCTCCCATCGATGTTTCTCGCTCTCTCTCTGTCTCTTCCACTCTCTCTAAAAATCAATGGAAAAATATCTTTGGGTAAGGATTTAATAATAATAATAATAACAACCACGTAGCCAAATTCACCTGCAACTGAATTCTCAAACCTGTAGCCTGCACAGGTAGAAGGGAGAGAGTGAAACGTTTCCCCGGGTGTTACCATAATCCGAGAGCCGATATAAGGTTTCTTTCTTTTTTTTTTTTCTTCAAAATTTTAATATACATTTTTGTTGATTTCAGAGAGGAAGGTAGAGAGAGAGAGAGACATCAATGATGAGAGAGAATCACTGATTGGCTGCCTCCTGCACGCCCCACACTGGGGATCGAGCCCGCAACCCAGGCATGTGCCCCTGACTGGAATCGAACCCAGGACCCTTCAGTCCACAGGCCAACGCTTTATCCACTGAGCCACACCAGCTAGGGCGATCCAAGGTTTCTGAGGCCAGAAACCATATCCCTCCCCCCCCACCCCCCCCAGCTTCGTGCCGGGGCGTGTGACCTGGCCCAGTCCTCTCTCTCTCTCAGGGTGGGTGCGGGTCAGTGCTCGCGGGATCGGATTGGGGGCCACTGCAACCTCAATATTAACACAATGAGGAAGAGGAGGAGACAAAGGCGGCGGCTGTGGCTTGTCCCCTGATTCCGCGGGGATGCATTTAGCACCGACGGCATCACTCTGGCCCCAATCCGCGATCCTCGAGGCGTGTGTTTTAGGAATGGGGCGGGGAGCGGGGCGGGGGAGAGGTGCCCACACAAAGAGCAGCTTTCTCTTGCAGGGAGGCCGCGAAACCTGGGGTCACCGCAGGAGGCTCTTATTAACAGAGAAACGCCCCGAGGACAAAGAGGGATTCATTTCCAGGGAGACAGACGCCCTAAGAGGGTGTTCTTTGTGGCACCTTCAGAATGATCCCTTTTAAACCCTGGGCATCTCCACAGAACGCCAGTCAGAAAGACATGCCCGCCCCTGCCTCCTTGAGATCGCTGGCTTCGTGGAAAACAAGCCCCACGCCCCAGGGTGGCTCGGGCTGGCCCCGTCCGACCGCACAGCCCTCCCTCTGTGATTCGTCTCTGGGCTTGGAATCTCTGTCCAACGGACAACAGTGTATTCACTTATTCCCCCACACACAGACCTCCTCTCTGTTTTATGGTATTTTCTATATGTTTTTATTGGTTCCAGAGAGGAACAGAGAGGGAGAGAGAAACATCAAGGATGAGAGAGAATCATGGATCGGCCGCCTCCTGCACGCCCCCACACTGGGGATCGAGCCCACAACCCGGGCCTGTGCCCTGACCGGGAATCGAACCCTGACCTCCTGGTTCATAGGGTGGACGCTCCACCGCTGAGCCACGCCGGCCGGGCCTGGCTATCTTACATGTTTCTCTTTCTCCTGGAAAATTCAGTCTCCACCAGACTTCCTTCCTGGAGGGCACCCTCCGTCGCTCTGAGTCATAAATGTGTCCGGTCAGCCGCCAATGTGGATGGACAGCCTGCCTGCTGAGGACACAGTGTTGAAGGAGGCGGCCGAGGAAGCACATTTTTCATGAGAAAACTCGGGGACTTCGGGTCCAGAGGGGCCCAGCTGTCCTTCGTGCCTCCATCTCCATCGGCTGGAAGCCTTGTTGCTGCTCTAGACATCTCGGAAACAAAGAAACACGTAACCATTCGCACTCCCCGAGACCTCGTCTTTCTTTCTTTTTTAAAATTTTTATTTATTGATTTTGAGAGAGAGAGAGAGAGAAACACTGATTTGCTGTTCCACTTATTTATGTATTCACTGGTTGATTCTTTTTTAAAAAATATATTTTATTGATTTTTTTACAGAGAGGAAGGGAGAGAGATAGAGTTAGAAACATCGATCGGAGAGAAATATCAATCAGCCGTCTCCTGCAGATGTGCCCGCAACCAAGGTACATGCCCTTGACCAGAACTGAACCCGGGACCTTTCAGTCCGCAGGCTGACGCTCTATCCACTGAGCACACCGGTTTCGGCCACTGGTTGATTCTTATTTGCGCCCTGACTGGGGATCGAACCCGCAACCCTGGCGTATCGGGACGATGCTCCAACCAACCGAGCTAAGCTATGCGGCCAGGGCAACCTCGTGTGATATTTTAAAATTGACAGCACGTACCCACACACTGTCGCCCACTTTCCATGCGTCACCCTCATAGCTGCTGGCACTTACTACGCATGAACACTTTCTACCTGTATTGACTTACTTCATCCTCACCGCAACCCTGTTCTTACCCTCATGTGGCAAACGGAGAGACCATGGTGGCGAACTCCTTATGTGACTTTGTAACTCCAGGAGGTAGATTAATGAAACTTGGAATCCACCAGGTTAAGGATGACCGAGGGGACCGGCCGATATGGCTCGGTCGTCAATCGTCGACCTATATAAACCTGGAGGTTGCGGTTCGATTCCTGGTCAGGGCACATGCCCGGGTTGTGGGCTCCATCCCCAGTGTGGGGCGTCCAGGAGGCAGCCGATCAGTGATTCTCTCTCATCAAAAATATATTTTAAAAAAAGAATGACCAGCCCTGGCCGGTTTGGCTCAGTGGATAGAGCGTCGGCCTGCGGACTGAAGGGTCCCAGGTTCGATTCCGGTCAAGGGCCCATGCCTGAGTTACGGGCTCGATCCCCAGTGGGGGGCATGCAGAAGGCGGCCGATCCATGATTCTCTCTCATCGTGGATGTTTCTCTCTCTCTCTCCCCTTCTCCCTTCCTCTCTGAAATCAATAGAAATAATATTTTTTTAAAAAGAAAAGAATGACCAGGGTTTGGGGGAGCGGGGGTGGAAGGACGCCTCGCTTGCTGAAGACTGAGCGCAGCCGCCAGCTGGAAACCCACATGCGCTGGGCGGGCCTCTGTCACTTCTGGACACAGTGCGGCTTTTCATCGGGACGGCCCGCGGGATTTTACGAGGATTACTTCACCGTCTTCACAGCGCTCCCAGCGAGCCCCGCGTGGTGTGGTGCCAAGTGGGTGGTGGAGCAGCCCAACCCGGGGAGGCCAGGGAGCTCCCGGAGTCGCCCCGAGTCCGTGTCTAAACCGAAAAGGGAAGCCTGGCACGCGGGTTCCCAAGGGCAGTCACATCTGTTGTCCTGTTTGCGATGGAAACAGTTATTGTCGTTTCAGAGATGCTGGTATTTTCAACTA
The DNA here is from genome assembly GCA_036010255.1 of Myotis pilosus. Taxonomy (NCBI): domain Eukaryota; kingdom Metazoa; phylum Chordata; class Mammalia; order Chiroptera; family Vespertilionidae; genus Myotis; species Myotis pilosus. The sequence goes on from JASKON010000027.1 coordinate 989,801, forward strand.
TGGTTGGTATTTGACTGTCCTGGCCTCTGGGTTAGTTCCCCTCCCGGTTGGTCACCAAAAATAGAAAAATCAGATCTTCCTGTAAACCTCTAGTTGGGACTACGCTGGGGTTTGAGGGCCTCTTTCTAACTAGAGTGTGGATGTGCACGTGGTCGTTCCTTTAAAAAAAAATTACATATATGTATCCCTAGCCGGCTTGGCTCAGTGGATAGAGCGTCAGCCTGTGGACTAAAGGGTCCCAGGTTCGATTCCGGCCAAGGGCACATGCCTGGTTTGTGGGCTAGATCCCCCCAGTAGGGACCGTGCAGGAGGCAGCCAATCAACGATCCTATCTCATCATGGATGTTTCTCTCTCTCCCTTTCTCTCTGAAATCAATAAAAACATATATCTTAAAAAAATAAAAAGTATAAATGCATATATTTTATTGATTTCAGAGAGGAAGGGGGAGAGAGAGAGAAACATCCATGATGAGAGAGAATCATGGATCAGCTGCCTCCTGCACGCCTCACACTGGGGGGTTGAGCCTGCAATCCCAGGCCTGTGCCCTGACCGGGAATCGAACCGTGACCTCCTGGTTTATAGGTTGACCCTCAACCGCTGAGCCACGCCGGCTGGGCATGACTGTCCCTGTTACCATGACGGAGGGACAGCCGGGAAGCCGCCCGACTCCTGCTTTGGGAGGGTCTTTTGGGTTCAGGGCGTTAGGAGGGATTTGAAGATCGGAGTTTGATGAACAGACACAAAACGTGGCTTCCTCCTTCTCCTGCCTGTGTCTTCTCGCCCGCCCGTGCCATCTTCCTCCTCATTTTGGAGATCAGAGGAATGCAACTTCCTGTTTAGCCTCTCGTGCTAATTTGAAGGCTCTGGATAAAACCAGGAAGCGGGAAATTACAGCCTGAGGCCGAGGACTGGAAAAGGGAAAGCCTGTGGCATCCAAATGACACTGTTCAGCCTGTGGCATCCAAATGACACTGTTCCCGGGACTCTGAGAAGCCGGTCTTACCTCCGCCACGTGAAGAACACACCCCTCCCGGGAGGAAAGCCGGCATCGGAAGGGAAAGAAAAGCCATAAGTACTTTCCCACCAGACCCTTTTTTAAAAATATTTTTTATTGATTTTTTACAGAGAGGAAGGGAGAGGGATAGAGTCAGAAACATCGATGAGAGAGAAACATCGATCAGCTGCCCCCTGCACACCCCCTACTGGGGATGTGCCCACAACCAAGGTACATGCCCTTGACCGGAATCGAACCTGGGACCCTTCAGTCTGTGGGCCGACGCTCTATCCACTGAGCCAAACCGGTCAGGGCCCACCAGACCCTTTGTATCAAATGTCTAAACCAGCGGTTCTCAACCTTCCTAATGCCGCGGCCCTTTAATACAGTTCTGCATGTTGTGGTGACCCCAACCATAAAATTATTTTCGTGGCTACTTCATCACTGTGATGTTGCTACTGTTATGAATCACCATGTAAATATCTGATATGCAGGATGTATTTCTATGGTTACAAATTGAACATCATTAAAGCACAGTGATTAATCACAAAAACAATATGTAATTATCTATGTGTTTTCCGATGGTCTCAGGCGACCCCTGTGAAAGGGTCGTTCAACCGCCAAAGGGGTCGCGACCCACGGGTTGAGAACCGCTGGTCTAAACGGAGGGCGTGTCCCTGTGTGGAATCACTGTATGTGACTCAGCAGTGAAACCTCCAAATAGCAGGTGTTACGGTCAGGCCTCATGCGAGCGTGACTCTCCCCCAAACCCCCTCTCGTGCAGGTTTGAGCTCACGCTTAGCGTGTCCATTACGTTCCAGGCGAAGTCCCGTCTCCACACAGGATCCCCGCATTGGAAAGAGCGTCACTCCCTTCACTGGGAATCTTCGAGCGAGGATCAGAGACGGCGTTCAATTTAGAAAACCATTTCCACTCCGCAGGGCGCCGGTTGATGGTTGACCTGGATCAACCCATGATTTTGTGCGTTTTGGATTCTCAACATAAATCCTCTTCTCATCTCCAGTCGCAATTCGATGCCCAAAGACTTTCGTGCCGTTGAAGCCACATTTTACTGATGACTTTTCGGTTTTCCATTTGTCTTTTGTTCAGTTGATGGGGCTCCCATTTTCCTTCCTTTAAAACCTTTCCCATTGCTTGTAAATTATCAGAAATTGTTTGCTGAGCAACGTTTCATCTTTCTGCGAGTTGCTTTTGACTTTGACACGCATCTTCACCCAATAATGCTTGTCATCGTTGGTCTTCAAACTTTTTCACTTGACCTGGACGTTCTTTGTCTTTCACATCGAAATCATCCCTTTTGAAGCGTTTAAACCAGCGTTCCTAAGTGTCTTGAGATGGAGCAGGTTCACCATAAGCTTCCCGAAGGATGCGACCATTTTCAGCAGCACTTTTCTTCAAAATACAGTAATGAATTAAAACTTCCCGTGATTGCTCTTTTTTTGGCACAAAATTCAACTTTTTAAAAAATATATATATATTTTATTGATTTTTTACAGAGAGGAAGGGAGAGGGATAGAGAGCTAGAAACATCGATGAGAGAGAAACATCGATCAGCCGCCTCCTGCACACCTCCTGTTGGGGATGTGCCCGCAACCAAGGTACGTGCCCTTGACCAGAATCGAACCCGGGACCTTTCAGTCCGCAGGCCGACGCTCTATCCACTGAGCCAAACCGGTTTCGGCTCAACATTTTTAAGCGTAAAAATATCTATGATGTTCACACCTTCAGAAAATTTGACATTTGAAGTTTTGAAGCTTGTTGCCAATACATATCAAATCGCATCTATATCAACATACGTGTGACTCCGTCTATTGGGAAAAAAAAAAATCCGCGTTAATAACCGGTCCAGCTGGTAATGGCTTTTGGATCGAAGGTGTTATGGAAACACCCGCTCTCCTCGTGGCATCCTTCCCTCAAACATGTTAAAATAGAAATAAAAAATGAGGGCAGCGTTTAGGGAGGCAGGAAATCAGGCTGCCCGTGAAACGCGGGCTTTGTTCACCGGGGTGTGTGCGTTTTCAGAAATTGGGGGAAAAAACAACCACCACCACCCTTGACCTAAAGCTGTGTGATGAGTACAGCGTTCCAGCCAAGTTATAAATCTCCGTGGAGGGCGGCTGGGGTGGCAGATGTTGCCGCTCGACGGCAGCAACAAGAGAGGCATTCACAGCCCCACGGCCACCTCGAGAGTGTTCCCGTCTGAGCGGAAGGTGGCTGGGGTGGTGAGTGACGTTTATCCAGAAAACCGAGGGGCGTGGGGGGGGGCGTGTTCAGATGTCCCTGGCATCTCCCCGTTCGTGGGACTCGAGTCTGTGTCCTCAGGTCCCAGTTGCATCCACAGAGCCAAGACGCTCCCGGCTCCCCGGGCTGCAGACCCGAATTGGTTCTTATTTAACTTCATATTCTGCCTTTCAATTGTATTTATGTACTTTTTTATTTCCGAGAGGAAGGGAGGGGGAGAGAGAGAGAGAGAGAGAGAAACATCGACGAGGAGAGAGGATCCTGGATCGGCCGCCTCCTGCACGCCAGCTGGGCGGTTCTTTTTTCACTTTATCGCCGTGATGACCCCGGCCACCCTCTCCCTTTTGCACCTTTTCCCTGCTCAGTAGCACCACCCAGCCTCCGAGTTCCAAAAACTGAGTTATTTACTCGTTCGGCGGGTTTGTGGCTGGGAAAATCGTGACGTGCAGGGGGCGCCGTGGGAGCCCGTTCTTAGGTCCCATCTTTGTCCCTAGAGGAGGACTCCCTGCCACTTCCTGTCTCCCACTGTTCTCGACTGTAAAATACAGGAAGTTGTGTGTTTTTTTCCCTTCAAATCGCAGACTCCGTGGGCGTGTCTGTGCTGTCGTCCTGGGAGGGGACTCACTGTAGTCTGGCCGCCTTCCCGTGCCGGCCTCTTCCCTGCCCGCCGCCCCCCAGGGCCCTCTGCGCGTGGGAATCTCCGCTCTCGGTCCCACACGCCCGGCGTGGCCCCCGCACACGGAGCTCCCCACTTTCACCCACGTGCGCGGGTCTCATGCCTGCCCCTGGCCTTGCCCCGTGACGGACCCTTGGGTCATAATCCCATAACAGTGACAAGCTAGGCCACTGTGAAGGTATGTTGCCAAGAAAACAAAAATCTTAAATTTCAACTTGATAGTATAACAAGATACTGTAGGAATTAAGGTGATTGTGTTAAAGTAGATTAGAAAGAGCCTAAAAGATGATATGAAAGTATTTTTAGCCCGGCTGGTGTGGCTCAGTGGTTGAGCATAGACCTATGAACCGGGAGGTCACGGTTGGATTCCCGGTCAGGGCACAGGCCCGGGTTGTGGGCTCCATCCCCAGTGTGGGGCGTGCAGGAGGCGGCCGATCCATGATTCTCTCCCATCATGGATGTTTCTCTCCCTCTCCCTCTCTCTAAAATCAGTAAAATACACATATTTTTAAAAGCAGGGATCTTCTCTTCATGGTAGCGTATGTTAATATGTTGATTAATTACCTCATTGTGGTGGCTGCATCAGTCATACCAATTCCAGACGAGAGGGTTTAAGGAAAGAATTAAAATAACTTTGAAAACCCGCGTCAGCTGTCTGAGTAGTCGGTGGACTTGAGTGAATGAGCTGTTATCATCCCACAAAGACAGCAGCCTCACTGTCCTACCAGGTGTTTGCAGGACGGGCCGCTGGCGCCTGACCGCGGGCTTTACGGTTCCTTCCTCGCAGGCGTTACTGCGTCCCTGACAGGACCGAAGATTTGAGAGCTGGGCGATGAGGTCATTATCAAGACGGCCGCCTGGGGTCCTCCCTGGGGAGGTGGGAGCCTGAGCAGTTTCTCGCTCTGCCTGGCGGCTCGGCTCCCGCCCAGACACGCCCAGCCGGTGGGACTGGCACAGCTCCTGCGCCACTTCTCACCACTTCCAGCGGATCCATGATTCAGAACGAGAGAAGGCCCGGTGTCACAGAGCTAGCCGACGCCTTCGGGGGCCCGGCCGGTGTGGCTCAGCGGTTGAGCATCGACCTATGAACCAGGAGGTCACGGTTCGATTCCCGGTTAGAGGCTCGATCCCAAGTGTGGGGCGTGCAGGAGGCAGCCGATCCGTGATGCTCTCTCATCATTGATGTTTCTCTCTCTCCTGCTCTGAAATCAATAAAATATATTTTTTTAAAATGCAAAGGCTTATGTGCTTGCTATGGAAAGTGGGGGTTGCTGGGGGGGGTCCCTTTGAGAGGCTAGCCTTGGGAAAAAACAATTTCTAAAAGGAACAGTTTCCAGCCGAGCCACGGGGAGGGAGAGAGAGGTGCGGGGAGAAGTGTGGGGCATGGGGAGGGCTCCCGCCTGGACCGTGAGGGCCCGTCCCGTTGTCCACGGCGCCCAGTCACCGGGGGGTTAATGCAGGGTTTTCTGCTCCTGATGAGCACGTCCTCCTAACTGCTGCTCTGAAACTCAAATTATAGCTTTCCAGGAGGTTAAAAAAAAAAGAAAGAGGGCGAGCGAATAAGCTGAGGTCTGCACAGGGATCGTATAACCGCCCTTCTGAAACCACGGCCTCGGCCTGGGGGTTTGGCCTTCCTCACGCCCCGCGTCCTCTCGCGCGCATCCACACGGGGCAGCTGGCACGGAGGGGCCCTGGTCGGCTGGCGATGTGCACGGGATACAGAACGTGTTCCCTGAAATGGTCGTGCCAAGTGTGTCCTTGTAGGTCGAGGACTCACAAAGATTGTGGTGGCGGGCACACTCTCCACCTAGCAGGGAAGACGGTCTGGACCAGCGGTTCTCAACTTGTGGGTCGCGACCCCTTCGGGGGTCGAATGACCCTTTCACAGGGGTCGCCTAAGACCATCGGAAAACACATCTATAATGACATATTGTTTTGGGGATTGATTGCTATGCGTTAATGATGTTCAATGTGTAACAGTGACATTGGGGGTCACCACAACATGAGGAACCGTATGAAAGGGTCGTGGCCTTAGGAAGGTTGAGAACCACTGGTCTAGATGGATGTCAGGAATACGGAAAGTCCGCCCAGCCGCGTGGCTCCGTGGTCGAGCATCCACCTGTGAACCAGGAGGTCGCGGTTCGATTCCCGGTCAGGGCACAGGCCCGGGTTGCAGGCTCCATCCCCAGTGGAGGGCGTGAAGGAGGCAGCAGACCAATGTTTCTCTCTCTATCCCTCTCCCTTCCTCTGTCTAAAAATCAATAAAATGAAAAAGAAATAATGAAATTTTCCCTGGCCGGTTTGGCTCAGTGGATAGAGCCTCAGCCTGTGGACTGAAGGGTCCTGGGTTTGATTCCGGTCAAGGGCACATGCCCGGGTTGCGGGCTCCATCCCCCAGCAGGCAGCCGGCCGGGCGATGTTTGATTTTTCTAGCTGGGAGGAGGTCCTGTGCTTTAAGAGAGGATATGAGCTCCGCGGTTGAGAGTCGACCTAGGAACCAGGAGGTCACGGTTCCATTCCTGGTCAGGGCGCATGCCCGGGCTGCAGGCTCCATCCCCCACAAGGAGGCCTGCAGGAGGCAGCTGACCCATGATTCTCTCTCATGATTGCTCCTCTCTCTCTCATGCTTCTACCTCTCTCTCCCTTCCTCTCTGAAATCAATAAAAATACGCTAAAAACAACAAAACAATGGCCCTCAAATGCTATCCCCCGTGCTCTCGGCCTCCACCGCGATGTCAGCTCCTACAGGTTTTCCAAGCCTCACCTACGGGCGAGAAAGGAGTGGCTGCAGACGAAGAGGTGTGAGCCCAGTTTCCAGGCATCTGAGAAGGACGGGCGTTAGTCTTTCTGTTCGTGTCTCAACAGCTCGCGTTATGACCGCATTTCCTGTTCCGAGGCTGGGCTGAAGGCAGCTCAGAATGGCCATGCAGGACGAGTGTGAATTCCACGGGCGCTGGGCGACTGAGTCACGCCGCACCTTTCCTGCCCCGCCCTGCCCTGCCGAGTCCCGCGGGCTAGGCGTGTGTCACTAACGCCATCTGCCCATCCGCGGTTCCCACCTGAGCTAGCTCCTACAGGTGAGGCTTCCACCGCCCGCCACGCACAGGCCATCATCGCACCGTGTTGGTGGGGAGACAGAGCAGCGGGGGGTTAATTGGACTGTGCTCCGAGGAGCCCTAATTGGGGACCTGAATCTGAGCTTTTTTCAAACAACAAACAGACAAACATGCCCTGGCCGGTCTGGCTCAGTGGATAGAGTGTCAGCCTGTGGACTCAAGGGTCCCAGGTTCGATTCCGTCCAAGGGCATATGCAAGGGGGTTGCAGGCTCGATCCCCAGTAGGGAGGCGTGCAGGAGGCAGCTGATCCATGATTCTCTCTCATCATGGATGATTCTATCCCTCTCTCCCTCTCCGCTCCTCTCTCTAAAATCAATAAAATTATATTAAAAAAATAAAATAGGCAAACACATATTTTTATTGATTACAGAGGGGAAGGGAGAGGGACAGAGCGATCAAAACATCCATGACGAGAGAGAATCATGGATCGGCTGCCTCCAGCATGAGCAGGACCCCCACTGGGGTTCGAGCCCACAACCTGGGGGGAATCGAACCCTGACCTCCTGGTTCATAGGCCAACACTCAGCCACTGGGCCCAGCTATGCCATTGGAGCAATATGCTTGCAGAGCCATCAGTCCCACCCCCCCCTCACATCTCCCCCCATCGCTTCTGCACCCAGAGCGGCTGGGGGCGCGTGGCCCCAGAGCCGGCCCATCAGAGCACCGTCAGCCCGGAGGGACCAAGCACCGAGACTGTTATTTTCTCTCCGGTGTCGCGTGGGTGTGGCCGTGGCAGAAACACGCCACATGAAACAGCCTCGATTTAATTTTAGAGCCATGCTGGCCAGCCCCCAGGGGCAGAAACCGCGTCCAGGCCGCCGGGGGCCTGCGATCCCCCCTATCCCCGCCCCCCCATCCCGTCCCCGCCCCTTCCGTCGTCTTTCAGGACCGGCCGATGCTTTTTCGCCAACCCCGGCCCACGCGATCACGTCAGTTCTTCCAAGAGGATCCCCACGCCCGCCCCTCCCTGCAGAGACAGCCTCCCGGCCCAGATCCGGCTCCGGGCTTTTCCTCCAGCCGGGAGCCGGGAAGGGGCGGGGACAGCGCGTGTAACCCCGCCCCCGGAGCTAACCACGCCCCACCACCCGCTAGGCCCCTCCCACCAGAGCTCCGCCCCCCGCCTTGGCACCGCCTTCCCCGAGGCTCTAGGGCGCGGCCCCGCCCAAAACCCGGAGACGTAGACCGCGCTCCGCACGCCCCTCCCAGCAGCGGTGAAGCCGAGCCTGTGGGCAGGAAGCCCGACCCAGCGCTTGAGGTGCTGCAGGGGACGCGGCGGGCCGGCGGCTCGGGCCTCCGACTCTCTGGATCCCGACGCCAGGGCGTGGCAGTAGGAGGGGCCCGCCCTCCCATCCAGGCAAGCTCTCCGCTCGCCCGGTCTCCTAGCAGCGCCGGGACGCGCAGGCGCTCTGAGTGCGGGCCGCCGGGCCGCGCAGGCGCTCTGGGTGCGGGCCGCCGGGCCGCGCAGGCGCTCTGGGTGCGGGCCGCCGGGCCGCGCAGGCGCTCTGGGTGCGGGCCGCCGGGACGCGCAGGCGCTCTGAGTGCGGGCCGCCGGGACGCGCAGGCGCTCTGAGTGCGGGCCGCCGGGCCGCGCAGGCGCTCTGGGTGCGGGCCGCCGGGCCGCGCAGGCGCTCTGGGTGCGGGCCGCCGGGACGCGCAGGCGCTCTGGGTACAAGGCCGCGGCGCGGGTGAGAGCCGAGTCCGGGCGCTGGGGGCGGGGTGGCGGGGGGGAGAGGGGGAGGGTGGAGGCGGCGGGGGCGGGGGCGGGGGGCGCCGGCGGCGAGGGGGGCCGCCCTTGGACTCTGCATGCCCAGCGTTTAGCGCCCCCGGAAAGCCGCGCTCCACGGGGCCCGAAGCTTGTCACTGCAGACCCCCAGCTGCACTTTTTGTTGGAATCGAGCCGTTCGCCCCAAGAGTTACGTTTGAGAAAAATGTGTAAGAGCCTATTTGATGGTCACTGGCACAGACGCTCCTGGGGACCGCGGGGACAGGGCCGCCGGGAGCCTCCTGTGGAGAGACCCACCCTCGGATGTGCGCGTGTTTACGGGGGACACGCACCTGCCCGGGACCCCGCAGGTCTGTGCTCGGGCGCCCCGGCTCCGCCGCTGGTTCCTTTCCCGCTGCGCTTGGCGGTTTTGACTGTGAAGATTCCCCTTGTGAGGTGCCCCGGTTTGTGAAAATTCAATAGAGTTCACTCCTGAAGGTGTGTGATGTCTGCTGCTTCCGAGCGCAGGTGGACAGGAAGCAGGAGTAGGCTGTGTGCACGGGCTGCGTGTCTCTCCCTGTGTCTGTGTGTGCATGCCTGTCTGTGTTGGTATGTGTGTCCATGTGTCTCTGTGCATGTATAAGTCTCTGTTGGTATGCGTGCATGTCTGTGCATGTGTGTCTGTGCATGTATAAATGTGTGCATGTATGTCTGCTGGTATGTGGTTTCATGCACCTCTGCATGTATGAATGTGTGCATGTGTATCCCTGTGTTGGTGTGTGTGCATGTGTCTCTGTTGGTATGCGTGCATGTCTGTGTATGTCTGTCTGTGCATGTATAAATGTGTGCATGTATGTCTGCTGGTATGTGGTTTCATGCACCCCTGTGCATGTATGAGTATGTGCATGTGTATCCCTGTGTTGGTATGTGTGCATGTGTGACTGTTGGTATGTGTGCATGTGTGTCTGTGCATGCACGAACGCGTACACATGTTTGTGTGTGTGGCTGTGTTTGTATGTGCATTTGTGCGCACGTGTGTCCATGCGTGTGCACGCATGTGGGGGGAAGGATGCTGTCTTTTCATCAGAGAAAGCTGGCGGATGGAAGAAAAGCTCCGTGTGGCTAGTGTCTTGAGACTTTCTCTAATCCTTTGAGGCAAAACCCGGGGGCACCAGGCTGATTCCAGGATGACCGCCTGCTACGCTGTCCTGGGCACGTCATGGCGTTGACAGTCAGCCTCACTGTGTAATTTCCTCCACAGAAGATCGAGGGATGTTTGTCCCGAGGTCTCTCAAAGTCAAGAGGAACGCCCCCGACGGTGGCCACGGCTGCGCGGCCAAGAAAGAGAGACCAGAAGCCGACGTTGTGCGGTGGGAGGAGGGGAGCGGCCCCCCGGCGGACGCTGTCCCCTCAGGAGACGCCGCCGCTGCCCACAGGCCACAGGCGGGGCCCGAGCCGGGCACCCGGGACAGCCTTCCCTCCGAGGAGCCTGTCAAGTCCTTTTCCAAAACGCAGCGCCCGGCGGAGCCCGGGGAGCCCGTGTGCGTCGTCTGCGGCCGTTACGGCGAGTACATCTGCGACGAGACGGACGAAGACGTGTGCAGCTTGGAGTGCAAAGCCAAACATCTCCTGCAGGTGAAGGAACAGGAAGAGAGGTCGGCGCTCAGCAGCCCCCCGGGAGCCGGCTCACAGCCGCAGGCCCTGCTCCTGACGCCCTACGTCTACCAGGAGCACCCCTTCATCGCCAGCCTCGGGGAGGACCAGGTCGAGAACCTCAGGCGCCAGCTGGGCATCTGCGTCCAGGGGCGGGCTGTTGCCAGGCCCATCGTGGACTTCGAGCACTGCGCCTTCCCCGAGACCTTGAACCTCAACCTGACGGCGGCCGGCTACGAGGTGCCCACCCCCATCCAGATGCAGATGACTCCCGTGGGGCTCCTGGGGCGGGACATCCTGGCCAGCGCGGACACGGGCTCGGGGAAGACGGCTGCCTTCCTCCTGCCCGTCATCATGCGCGCTCTGCTGGAGGTGAGTTCACGTTCACCCGGAACACGGGAGGTGTCCACCCACCTCGGCGCTCACCTGGGTTCAAGTTACGAAGTGACCCTGAATCTTTAGCATTGAGACGTGTGTCTGAGAAACGTAACTTGAGGGAATTTTTAAAAATATATATTTTTTTATTGGTTTCAGAGAGGAAGGGAGAGGGAGAAGGAGAGAGAGATAGAAACTTCAATGATGAGAGAGAATTGTTGAACTCTTCCTCTCTGAAATCAATAAAAAAAAATTATATATATTTAAGCTCTCGCCGGTTTGGCTCAGTGGATAGAGCGTCGGCCTATGGACTGAAGGGTCCCGGGTTCGATTCCAGGCCACGTGCCTCAGTTACAGGCTCCTCCCCGGCCTGGGCCCTGGTCGGTGAGTGTGCAGGAGGCAACCAATTGATGTGTTTCTCTCACGTAGATATTTCTCTCTGTCTTTCCCTCTTTCACTCTGAAAATCAATGAAAAAATATCCTCAGATGAGGATTAAAAAAAATTTTATATATATATGTGGCCACCAGAGAGAGATGACACTTTTACCTATAGAACATCCAACAATGACAGCAGATTTCTGCCGATTAGAAGTCATGGAGGCCATGGCATTGTTCACGTGCTGCCAGGGAGGAACAGTCAAACTGGAATTACATACCCAGGGGAGACGTTCTTCAGTAACGATGAGGAAACCAAGACGTTTTCAGAAGGAAAACGAGAGGCACCCGTCACCAGCCTGCCAGTCCTGAAGGAGTGGCTAAAGGAAGTTCTCGGAAAAGAAAGGCCACGGTGAGAGAGAGAATCTGGGACCACCAGTGAGGAACGAAGAGCAGTAAAAAAGAGTAAAATGGGGGTAAACATAATACTTTTCCTCGTGAGTTATCTACATCATGTTGTATGGTGAAAGCAGCAATTCTAGTAAAATCCTATGTAATAACGAGCTAATATGCTAATTAGACCGGACGGCGGTGGAACGACCTTCCGGAACGACCATCCGGAAAGACAGTGGGCGGGGCCGCGAGGCAGCTGGGGCTGCGAGGGCCGAGCTCCTTGCACGCATTTTGTGCATCGGGCCTCTAGTCTACACACACACACACACACACACGCACGCACGCACACACACGCACACACACGCGCGCGCACACACACACGTATGTATTTTTTTAAAGAATTTAGTTCATATCCAAAGGGATAGACTGCTGGTGTCTCTAGGTCTGTTTTCCGTCTCTGCAGGGCACGTGTCCGTCCGCGCTCATCCTCACCCCAACGAGAGAGCTGGCCATTCAGATAGAGAGACAAGCCAAAGAGCTGATGAAGGGCCTGCCGCGCATGAAGACCGTGCTGCTGGTGGGGGGCCTGCCCTTGCCCCCCCAGCTGCACCGGCTGCGGCAGCACGTCAAGGTGAGCGGCCCAGCCGACGGGATGTCCTTGAACGGCCCGGGCGTTTCCTTCCTCGAGAAAGCGTGGCGTGTGACCCTCGGTGGCCTTGGTATTCTCGCCTCGTCGGCGTGGGTGCTTCTGAAGTTGGTTCTGTGTGGGAAAGGGGAGGGGCACGTTCCTGGAGGCGCGCTGCACGCCGTGACTGTTGGACGCTCACACGGGCGGCTCGTTGATCCGCCACATGTGTGCCCTGACCTGGAATCGAACCCGCGGCCTCTTGGTACACGGGTTGATGCCTAACCACTGAGGAACACCGGCCGGGCTCCTCACATGGATTTTTTTATTTGCTTTTCCCCTTTTCCCCAGGTCGTCATAGCAACCCCGGGCCGCCTCCTGGACATCATGAAGCAGAGCTCCGTCCAGCTCCGCGGCGTGAAGATAGCAGTTGTGGATGAAGTGAGTGACCGGGAGCATGCGTCGTGCGGCGCTCTGTAGTTGGTGGGCTCTCTCTTTAAATGTGTTTTCATGGATGTCAGAGAGGAAGGGAGAGGGAGGGAGAGAGAGATGGAAGCATCCACGATGAGAGAGAATCATGGACCGGCTGCCTCCTGCACGCCCCCCACTGGGGATGGAGCCCACAACCCGGGCCTGCGCCCCGACCGGGAATCGAACCCTGACCTCCCGGTTCATAGGTCGGCGCGCAACCACTGAGCCCGCCGGCTGGGCTGGCATCTTTTCTTAAACTCGTCCCGTGCGGACCGCGGCTAAGCTGGGGTGTGGGCGTGAAATCGCACCCGAGGCCTCCGTTTCCAATGGGCAGAAACCAAACGCAGCCACACTGTCGCCCACACCTCCCGCTCTGTTTACCTGTGACTGTGTCCGTGTTGTGCAACATGGTTACACAGTGTCTACTCTCATAGAAACCTGTCTTTTTTCCCAGTGGATCCGTCCTGTTTTGACAGGGTGGCAGCTGTTTCTGGGTCAGGGTTTTTCATTGGTTACCGGAGTCTTTTCTTGGGTGGCCCTGGGTCTTAACGTCAAATCGGGCTCATGTTGAAATGATGTTTCAGCCCGGCCGGCGTGGCTCAGTGGTGAGCGTCGACCTCTGAACCGGGAGGTCACAGTTCGATTCCTGATCAAGGGTACAGGCCTGGGTTGTGGGCTCGATGCCCAGTGTAGGGCGTGCAGGAGGCGGGCGATCTTCGATTCTCTCTCATCACGGATGTTTCTCTCTCTCTCCCTCTCTCCCTTCCTCTCTGACATCAATAAACGATACATGAAATAATAAAAAAAAACGACGCTGCTTCAGGCTGACACCATGTTGAAGATGGGCTTCCAGCAGCAGGTGCTGGACATCCTGGAGCACGTCCCCCACGACAGTCAGACCGTCCTGGTCTCGGCCACGATCCCCGCCAGCATCGAGCAGCTGGCCGGCCGGCTCCTGCGGGACCCCGTGCGGATCACGGCCGGAGAGAAGAACCGGCCCTGCCCCCACGTGCGGCAGATCGTGCTGTGGGTGGAGGAGCCCGCCAAGAAGAAGAAGCTGTTCGAGATCCTGAACGTGAGCAGCCACGCCGGGGAGCCCGTCCCGTGGGCCGTGTCCGCCCGGCCCGTGGGTCTTAAGAGGAGGGTGTCGGGTGTAGCTTTTGGGGCATTTGGCTTAGGTTTCTGCTAACACATTGCTTTGCTTGTCTCAGAATCCTGTAAGAATCTATGAAATTATTTTTTATTTTATTGATTTTTTACAGAGAGGAAGGGAGAGGGACAGAGAGCTAGAAACATCCATGAGAGAGAAACATCGATCAGCTGCCTCCTGCACACCCCGCACTGGGGATGTGCCCACAACCCAGGTACATGCCCTTGACCGGAATCGAACCTGGGACCCTTCAGTCCATAGGCCGACACTCTAGCCACTGAGCCAACTGGTCAGGGCGAATCCATGAAATTTAAAAAAAATATATATTTTTATTGATGTCAGCGAGGAAGGGAGATGGAGAAAGAGAGAGAAGGAAACATCCACGATGAGAGAGAATCACGGGTCGGCTGCCTCCTGCACGCCCCCCACTGGGGGTCACATGTACAACCTGGGCCTGTGCCCTGACCCCCGTCTCCCGGTTCAGAGGTCAACGCTCGACCACTGAGCCACACCAGCCACGCTCATCGCGCTTAACTTTTAAAAGTTATTTGTGCGCAGAAGGGCCGTAGGCTGTTCTGGCTTCTGTGTGTGCATATTTCAAAGAAAAAACACTCATGTCGACAGAGTGTGCCTTGTCCCTCCTTCTCGGTGGGGATGAACCTGCTGGGAACCAGCGGGGACCGGTATTGCAGGAGGACTGCCCATGGCGGGTGTTCCCGAGTAACCTGAACGCTCGTCCCCGTCCCCCCCCCCCCCCCCTCAGGATAAGAAACTCTTCCAGCCGCCCGTGCTGGTGTTTGTGGACTGCAGGCTCGGGGCGGACCTGCTGAGCGAGGCCGTGCAGAAGGTCACGGGCCTGCGGAGCATGTCCATGCATTCGGAGAAGCCGCAGGCGGAGCGGAGGAGCATCCTGGAGGTGCGACACGTGGCCCTGTCTCATTTCCGTCCCGAAACCCATGTTGCCTCATTTTCAAGAGACACTGGAAGAACCAGCCGGTGTTTAATGCAGACCCCTTTATTTAAAAAAAAAATAGATTTTTATTGATTTCAGAGAGGAAGGGAGAATTTATAGATAGAAACATCCATGATGAGAGAGAATCATGGATCGGCTGCCCCCTGCACACCCCCTACTGGGGATGGAGCCCACAACCCGGGCCTGTGCCCTTGATTGGAATCGAACCCGGGACCCTTCAGTCCGCAGGCTGACGCTCCATCCACTGAGCCACACCGGCCAGGGCTGGACCCTTTTTTTTTTTTTTAATGACTAAGAACTCCAGGCAGGCAGTGACCGGAGCCGACTGTCCCTCCTGCCAGCATTTGTGTTTGGGGAGCAGGTCAGCCTGGTCCCCAGGGATCGTCCGCTAAAGAGGTGACTAATTCAGAAGCCACCGTTTCTGTCATCAGGCCAGCGTGGCTGGGGCAGAGCCTAGGTCACCTCTGGGAAAGGTCTGCCTGAGGAAAGGAATAGAAAACACCCCGGGGGGCTGGGGGGGCAGAGGGGGACCCTGGGAGGAACCTGCTGGTAGCCAGCTGGGACCCCACTTCCCCCGGTTCACTAAGTTTCCTTCCCGAAAAGATACTGCAAAAATGTTGCAGAAAGTATCGGGAAAAGGAAAGGATCTCAAGTCTATGAAACCCCAAGAGACACAGTTCTCAGGGGTCGCCAACCTTTCGGACCTCACGGGCCATCAGTGTCCCCCTGACCCTGACCCCAACCCTAAAGCGGTCCGCGGCCCACCGGCTGGCGACGGCTGCCCTGAAAGCGCGTTTTCTCGCTTTCCTGGAAGGGCTTGCTCGACGGAGTCCACGAGGTGGTGGTGAGCACGGGCGTCCTGGGACGAGGGCTGGACCTGGTCAGCGTCCGGCTGGTCGTGAACTTCGACATGCCCTCGAGCATGGACGAGTACGTGCACCAGGTAAGGGGGTTTCCGTGGGACCGCGTGACTTTCCTCGGGCACAGCCCTTGTCGGTGTAACGATGAGTAAGAAAAAAAGGTCCCGTGATGGACAGGAAACTTGATTTTTATTTTTATTTTTTGCTTTTAAGATGTATACGCCTATAAACGAAATCTTGGTTTTAAAGACTCTGTGCCTTACCTAGTAATTAGAAACGATGACCTACCATGTCATTTACATTTTTAATTGTTTTTTTATATTTTTTTATTTCCTTTGTATCCCTTTTTAAAATTGTAATATATTTTTATTAACTTCAGAGAGGGAGAGAGAGACAGAAACATCAGTGATGAGAGAGAACCATGGATCGGCTGCCTCCCGCACGCCCCACACTGGGGATCGAGCCCACAACCCGGGCCTGGGCCCTTGACCGGAACGGGACCTGGGACCCTTCAGTCCACAGGCCGTCGCTCTACCCACTGGGCCACACCGGCCAGGGCTCCTTATATTCTTCTCTTCAGTGAGCAGGCTAAGTGGCTTTTAGAACCAGAAAAAACGGGGGTAGGGAGGCTTTGTGTTACGTGGGGACACCTGGCCGGAATACAAGGAGCCCCACACTGTCTGTTTGTGAGGAATCTTGTCTTTATCTCCTCTTCACGTCCGTGTGGCTCTAGCCTTTCCCTTTTCAGGGGCGTCTCTCCCCTTTGCTGCCAGAGACGCCGCCCGGCAGCTCTCCTTTCGGCCGGACACAGAGCCTCCTCTGAGCCGTTATCTCCCCGGCGCTGCTGGCTTCCTTCTCTGGAGTCACTTACCGGCCCTGCAAGGCGGCCTTTCTCCGGTGCTCGCAGAGGCCCCTGGGGGCCACCTTCCCCCGGGCTGCCCGGGAGGCTGCAGGCCGGGACGGGGTCCTCTGCCTGGTGCTCGGACTCAATGACACGGCAGCACCCCCACCCCCTGCCTCCCCGATTGTCAGAGAGCCGACGATGGCCCAGGAGGCCGTTTTCAAAGAACCGAGGCTCATTTCCTTCCAGACATGGAGTTGTGTTGTGTGGGGATCTTTCTAACATTTTAAAATACGTAAGAGGTGCCAGCAGGTGTGGCTCAGGGGTTGAGCGCCAACCTCTGAACCAGGAGGTCACGGTTCCATTCCCGCTCAGGGCACAGGCCCGGGTTGTGGGCTCCATCCCCAGTGTGGGGCGTGCAGGAGGCAGCTGATCCATGATTCTCTCTCATCATGGATGCTTCTCTCTCTCCCTCTCCCTTCCTTTCTGCGATCAATAAAAATATATTTAAGAAAATGAAATAAAATAGGGAAGAAGCTGCTCTGCGTCCTGAGCAGAGGGTGCCGCTAGAACGCCCGAACCTTTCCTCCGGTCCCAAGGTCAATCCTCTGAGTTCATTACTCACGGAGCAGCGCGCAGTCACACCGCGATGGCCACCCGCCGTCAGGGTGGCTCAGACCGCGCTCATCTGTCTGTCTCCGTCCTTGGAGCACACGTGCACACAGGGACAAGGAACACGAATGACAAGAGATGTACATGCAAAGTAAGCCCTCACCTTGGAGTGGTCACCTGAGTTCACGGTGCAGAAGTGCACATGCACATGCGTGTACATAGGTGTGCACATGTGTGCATATACACATAGGTGTTTGGGCTGTTTCTTTTAAATATATTTTTATTGATTTCAAAGAGGAAGGGAGAGGGAGGGAGGAAGAGAAACATCCATGATGAGAGAGAATCATGGATCGGCTGCCTCCTGCACGCCCCATTCTGGGGATGGAACCCTCAACCCGGGCCTGTGCCCTGACCGGGAATCTCCAAACCCGAGACCCTTCAGTCCACAGGCCGACCCTCTATCCACTGAGCCACACCAGCCAGGGCTGGGCTGTTTCTTAAAAAATATGCCAGTGGCAGCCACTAGAGCGATTTCACACATATAACGAGAGACCAATTCCAGCAGCTGCTCTTCGTCCCGGGCAAGCGTCTTCAACACCCGGGTCCTCCGCTCCTTCCTCGGGGCGTTGGGGTGTCACGGGGACCATCCTGAAACCTCCCTGCCTCCCGCTCCAGGTCGGCCGCGTGGGGAGGCTCGGCCAGAAGGGCACGGCCATCACCTTCATCAACAACAACTCCAAGCGGCTCTTCTGGGACGTGGCCAAGAGGGTGAAGCCCACGGGCTCCCTCCTGCCGCCGCAGCTGCTCAACTCCCCGTACCTGCGCGACCAGCAGCGGCGGGAGCAGCAGGGGGACCGGCAGGCCCCGAACCCGCTGGTCACGGGCGCCAACCTCATGGACATCATCCGGAGGCACGACAAGAGCACCGCGCAGAAGTGACGCGTCGCGCCCCCGGACGCTCCGATCGGGGCCGTTCTGTACATGAGGACGTGCGGTTTGAGGAACCGGGACGAGGACGTGAAATAAAAATGGAAAAAAAATTGGGGGAGGTTTAGACAAATATTTCTTTTTATTTATGTATTTATATTTTTTAAGGGGGAGAAAGGGACATCTATACTACTTTTAACAATAAAATGGAATTAAAAAACAATTCCTGCCTGGTCACAGCAGCTCAGTGGTTGAGCGTTGACCTGTGAACCAGGAGGTCATGTTTCGATTCCCGGTCAGGGCACAGGCCCGGGTTGTGGGCTCCGTCCCCAGTGTGGGGTGCGCAGGAGGCAGCCGATCCATGATTCTCACGCATCACTGATGTTTCTCTCTCACTCCCTCGCCCTTCCTCTCTGGCATCAATCAATAAATTAAGAAAAAGATACCGTCGTCTTTGGCAGGCTGAGCCACATCAGGTTGTGCCGCCGGTGGCACTCACGCCGACACCCCTCTGTCGCCTTTATGCTTCCTGCTGACCGCAGTGGACACGGCGTTTGCTCACAGGGAGGCAGGCCTGGTACGGGAGGTGGCAGGTCATTCAAGGTGACTGTCCTGGCGGCCGCCAGTAAGCCGACTCCGGGGAGATAGGGCCCTTTTGTTGTCCGAGAGGCTCCCCGAGTGTGACCCCGCCGGCCAGGCCGCCGTCCGAAACCGACCAGGGATAATTAGGTGAGCGGTCGTGTCCCGTCCCGCCAGGACCTGCCGTACAGTCACCTGCTATATCGTATGGCATGTGCAGCCTTGTTGCACAGAATGGCCCAGAAGTAGAAGGCAGATGTTTACTATTTAGATATGTTTACAAGGAGCAATTTACAGCTCGGCCGGTGTGGCTCAGTGGCTGAGCTTCGACCCAGGAACCAGGAGGCCACAGTTTGATTCCCGGTCAGGGCACAGGCCCGGGTTGCGGGCTCCATCCCCAGTGAGGGGCGTGCAGGAGGCAGCCGATCCATGATTCTCTCTCATCATGGATGTTTCTCTCTCTCCCTCTCCCTTCCTCTCTGAAATCAATAAAAAATATATTTTAAGTGAAGATAAAAAGGGAGAACTCTGTGACGTCACCCCCCCTCCAGTGTCCTGTGCAGAGTCGGGGAGCACAGGTGGGGAGCACAAGCAGGCACCCCACACTGCCCGCTCCCAGCCCCCCTGCGGGCGGTGCACCCTCCTAATTACCCCGGGCGGGCACCTTGGGCACAATGGGAGCATTGAGTCCCTGGTGTCCTCAGGTGAGAAGGGAGGGTTTCGGATGAGCCTGTGAGGACGCGGAGTATCGGGTGCCACATTCCAGGAATGGGCCGGATGACTACAGATCTGAGCCGTCTAGGGAAACGGGCAGAAACGGGGCTACTGACACGCAGCCTCACAAGCTGGGAGGCCCCGGGTGGGAGCCGAATCTCTAACACGTTTACGTGGAGCCTTCACAGAACCACTGACCATGCGGAGGAGAGAGCCTGGGGCTAGACCACAATGACCACTCTTTGTTTGTTTGTTTTGTTTAAAATATATTTGCGCTAGAGGCCCAGTGCATGAAATTGTGCACGGGTAGGGTCCCTCGGCCTAGCCTGCGATCAGGGCCATCTTCTGACCGCTCACCAGTCCCCAGTCCCGCCCCGCCGCCACCCACCCCGGCTCCCTGTGGTTCCCGTTGGCCATACAGAGCCTGCGGGATGCGGGGAGGGACCGAGAGGTGGTCAGTGCGCCTCATAGTGACTGGTCGATCTGGTCGTTACGCTGTTACGGTCGCTGGGCTTTTATTATATAGGATTCATTTCAGAAAGGAAGATAGAAACATCCATGATGAGAGGGAATCCTGATCGGCTGCCTCCCGCATGCCCCCTACTGGGGATGGAGCCTGCAACCTGGGCATGTGCCCTGACCGGGAATCAAACCGTGACCTCCTGGTGCATAGGTCGATGCTCAACCACTGAGGCGCACCAGCCGGGTGCGATCTCCTGGAGCAGAGAGGTGATAGGTCCTGTTCCCTTCATGATGAGGGTCTCAGGGTTTGCTCAGAACCCCGGCGGACGGTTCCCTCCATCCTCATGAACCCGAGAGCTTCCTTGATGTACAAACAGGTTACCCAGTAGGCCCTGGGGCTGACAATGGTTTTTTGACTCCTACTAATCTTCTCTGGAATGAACCCAGCGTGATTCAAAGAGGAAAGAGCGTCTGGAACAGGTACTAATCCCCGAGCTCTCCTCTTTCTATATTAAAAAGGGATTACGAGGTCCCTGGGACGGCCTCTGTTCAAATGACGGGCAGACTTGCTCAATGGATTAGGTTGCGTCACCGAGTGGTCACGATGGAATTCTTAAAGATTTCATCAGCCGATCAGACCTCAACGTGCAGGCGCCCATACTCCCAAGGCTCCTGGCCCGACACGTGTTCGAATTTAGAAAGAAAACACAAGATCTGCCCAATTTAAAACGGCCTTTGTGCTTAACTCTTGCAGGAATTTGAAGAGTCCCAAAGACAACAGCAGTAAAAAATGCAACGCAACACGAACTCCTACAAAGCAGGACGATACAGCCCACGTTTTAACCATTTAAAAACGATGACATTGAGTAATTTATAATAAATCTCTGTCCCCAGGGACTGTTAACTGGCCCGGGTGAAGGTTTTCCTGTGACCCTTAACCTAATCTAAACGGCTTCCAATGGGCTTGCATCACTTCTTTAAAAAAAAATTTATTTTTTTTATTGATTTCAGACAGGAAGGGAGAGGGAGAGAGAAGCATCAATGATGAGGGAGAATCACGGATCGCTGCCTCCTGCACGCTCCCCCTCCTTCCCACCGGGGATGGAGCCCACACCCAGGGCAGGTGCCTCAACCAGGAATTGAACTGTGACCTCTTGGTTCATAGGTCGATGTTCAACCACTCAGCCAGGCCTCCTCTGACCTCTTTCCATGTGTTTTCTTTCAGTTTGTCTCCCTCTGGTGGTTTTTTTAAGAAGACCTGCGTTTATTTTCAGAATAACTGGATTATTTGGGGCAGTGAAGAGGGAAGAGGAATATTTTGATGGAGGGAGGTGCTAGGAAGGAGGAAGCTGAGGCCTGAATGCAAGTGTGGGGCCCCTGTTTCTCCGAAGCCAGAGCTAGGGAGGGGCTCGACCAAAGGGGAGTGGGCAGCTGGTGGTGAATGAGATCGGAAACTACGGGGAAATTATCCGTAGGATTCCTAGCCGACGGCAGATGCAGTTAGTTTCTGAGTTTGTTCATTTATGGAGTCCCGTCTCATGCAACATGCTCCCACTTTCATACACATCGGCTACTGCAGCTCTCACAAATACTTGGCAGTTGCCTGTATGGTGTACAGTGAAAACATGTGTCAATTATATTGATAGACAGTAACCAGTCACATTTTAAAAACCATTTCCAAAGTATTCTCTAACTTGAATTTTCCAGCAAGCATTGATGTTTTATCTCATATTACAAGCACAGAAACCAAGCCTGAGAGGTAAAGTGATTTTAGTGATACATAGGTTTTTGTTTTGTTTAAATATTTTTATTGATGTCAGAGAGGAAGGAGAGGGAGAGAGAGATAGAAACATCAATGATGAGAGAGGATCATGGATCGGCCGCCTCCTGCACTTCCCACACTGGGGATGGAGCCCACAACCCCCGAATCGAACCGTGACCTCCTGGCTCATAGGTCCACGCTCAAGCCACTGAGCCACACCGCCCGGGCCCCCCAAGCCGGGTGTGATCGGTCCTTCAAGGAACTCCTACGCGGAGGAGTCCAGTTCATGCAGGTTTGGAAACGCGGGCATCGTGCACAGCTGCTGTCCCGGCAGCGGGGCCCGAATGCGATGCGGGCACAGAGCTCTGAGCTGCCCGCTGCTCGGGTCCACAGCCCGCGTGGGAGCACCTGGCGTTCCCTCCTCGCGGGGCTGGGAGACCGGTTCCAGTTGCGGGTTTTCAGAATTAAGCGAAACAAACTCCAGGTAAAACATTCAGTCGGTTCCGATCGCCGCGCTCTGCCTCCGGAACCCTAGAAAAGCGCAGCGATGACCAATGGGGACAATCAGCCACTTGCCGGTGGGCGGGCTCCGCGCTTACCCTGAAGGTGGGCGAGTGTCACTGCCCCAGGGCCCAGCGCGCCGATTCCCCGAGCCCCAGCCACCGGCGCTTCCGGGAGGGGCGGGAGGAAGCCAAGGCGTGGCGCCGACGCGACGTCCAGCAGCCAATCAGGAGGCGGGGCCGACCTGACGTCAGCGCGCAAATCGTAGTGCGGCGCCCAGCAGCCAATCCGAATGCCACACCCTGCAGCCAATTAGAAGGCGGCGCCGACGCGGCCGCAGCCGCTTATCAGAACGCGACGCCCAGCAGCCAATCAGAACGCGGCTTCCAGTAGCCAATCAGGAGGCGGAGCGCCCATTCAAATTGTGGGCACCGGGAAAGCGGGCGGTGAGTGTCGCGGGCACCGTATCGGGCTTTCTCGGCGGTGGGGGGCGTGCGAGGTGGGGGTGCCGTGTGTGGGGTGCGGCCCTGGGGGGGTGCGGTGGTAGGGGTGCGGGCGGTGGTCTCGGCTCCGGGCCTCCACGGAGGAAGGGAGGGAGGACGGACGGACGGACGGACGGACCCGGCGGCCTGACCTCAGGCTCCGGTCCAGTCTCACCGCAGTGACCAGCGACGCCCAGAACCGCGGGGACGCTGGGCAGGGCGGTGACTGCTTTCCCGGGGGTCCGTCCCGTCGGATGGAGAACTCGCCCCAACGGCCCGCCCGTGGGTGCGAGCAGCGGACTGTCCATCGGCGGCGGACTTGCCCGCCTTCCGTGTGTCTGCATAGGAGGAAGGGCGTGTCCTTGGACTGGGAAGCTTGCCCGGAGATGCTCATGCCCAGGGAGGTGGTGTTTACTTAGAACTTCCAAAAGACGCCCTTAAAAATGGACTTCTGGCATTTTTGTTCTTTAAAAATTATATATATATATATATATATTAGAGGCCCGATGCTCGAAATTCCCCTGGCTGATGGCCCGGCTTCCTCCCGAAGGTCAAGGTCGTCTGGAAGGACGTCCGGTCTAATTAGCATATTATGCATGCATATATATATATAGATTTCAGAGAGGAAGGGAGGGGGAGAGAGAGACAGAGAGAAACATCAATGATGAGAGAATCGTTGATTGGTTGCCTCCCCTACTGGGGATTAAGACTGCAGCCTGCCTCTTCCTCTTTGAACCCGGCTGGAACGTCCTGTGTATTGAGAATTTCCAGCCTGTAGGCCATGGTTTTGTTTTTCATATTTGTTGATCGGGAGTCTTGTTCGGATTTTGACCGATTCAGCCTGGGTGGCTTGAAATCATTCTGTCCATATCCTGCTAGGCATCCCTGTTTATAACATTTCCTCAACACGTATTACGAAAATGCTTCTCCGTCTTTGACTTAGGTGCTAGGGTTTCCTTTCACCCCCCTCCCTGCTCCCCAAACTGGGGGATACTTTAAAAAAACCCAACACTTTGCCGACCTGCACTTTTCACATCTTTTAAGTCCCTTGGCACCTTTGACCTGATGTAAGGGTGATGTGTCTATTCCTTCTGGACTAAGGAACTAAGAATAGGTGTTTTGTCTTTGGAATCCGTAGCATTGGCATAAGGGGACGTAAATAACGTGTGAGATAATGACCGTCAGCTCTACCAGGGGATTTGTCTGAGCTGCTTGGAAACAGTTCTGAGCTGGACGTCGCCATTTATTCTAATGTGTTCTAATGTCCTGGAAGGTCCTCATGTCTTCGAAGCCTCTTTGTGGTCTGTGCAATCTAATTTTTTTTTTTTTTTGTAACTTAACAGATGCTTTTGGAAACGGATCGGCTGGACGTCAAAGGAGCATCCAGAGAAGAGCTTGGAGTCTTCAACGACATCCTTTTAAGAGTAACTCGCTGCCCCAATGTCAGTCTACACAGCACACCGAGGGCACAGCAGCGGCCTCCCCGGCACTCCTGCTTCCCAGAGGAGCTCATCACCGGATGGCCTCGGCCTGGGGAGCAGCCGGAAGCAGCTGTCCAGCTCGGACGTGTCCGAGCGTGAAAACGACGACCCGTTCCTGAGGTCCGCAAGGAAACTCAGAGACATAAACAGCACCTACGTGATCTCCGCCTGTAAGACACCTGGAGATACGCCCCTGACCCCGAACCCTGCAGGTAGACTGACCCTTCAGAGGAGAGTTACAAGAAACAAAGAGTCATCGTTGCTGGGGAGTGAGGTTGGAGAGTCATCTGAAAGAAAGACAGAAACTCGTCTTAAGTTACAGCGTTGCATCCGAGCAGGTTCTGTGGACAAGCGGACACCAGCTGAAGCAGATTCCGTGGACAGGCGGACACCAGCTGGAGCAGATTCCGTGGACAGGCGGACACCAGCTGGAGCAGATTCCGTGGACAGGCGGACACCAGCTGGAGCAGATTCCGTGGACAGGCGGACACCAGCTGGAGCAGATTCCGTGGACAGGCGGACACCAGCTAGAGCAGATTCAACGACACAGAGCGTGAGAGGGGCTGCAGCAAGTGGTGGTGCTTCACAGGACACCGGTAGGACGGTAAGGATTGTCAATAATGAGAAACACTCCCCCGTTGCATCATCCGCACCCTCACCTGAAGACAGCGACACTGGACTGGTGGCCGATGAAAAAGGCAGAGGAACGTTTTCTGCCCTCAGGGGAGCAAATGACAGCGTGACGCGTGAGTACTTCCGTCATAGCACGCCCATCCGTCCCCAGAAAGAGGCTGAGGAGGCTCGACCAGGACGCCTGGCCACGAAACCCTTTCAGAGCCCGTTGGATGTCAGAGCGTCGGGAACAGGAAGCGGGCACCACAGAAATCTCGGGAAGGATGTTGCGAAAAACAGAACTGAGTCTGAAAGCTTAGGAAAAGAGGCGCCTACGAAACGCACTGCCGGGCACACGGGGACCCCACGGTGCGGCACGCCTCAGCCTCAGAGCGCGGCCATGTCCACCCTGAGACCCAGGACGCCCAGCTCCCAAGGTCACCAGAAGCCAAAACGCTCTCTTTTCGCAAATGAAAGGGAAGGTTCACACGAGCGTACGCTCCCTCCCACGGAGGGGGCTGCGGCCCAGAGGGCCTCCACAGAGAGGGACCCCTTAAAAGCGGAGAGCAGTCAGGTGACGGTGGCCGTCCGCGTGAGGCCCTTCAGCAAGAGGTAGGTCACACCTTTTCATGCCTGCTGCTCTGCATTTTCTTTCCTTTTTTTTCTTCTTTTTTTTAATGTTTTTATTGCTTTCAGAGACAGGAAGGGAGAGGGAGAGAGAGAGAAACATCAGTGATGAGAGAGAATCACTGATCAGCTTCCCCCTGCACGCCCCACACTGGGGATGGAGCCCGCAACCCGGGCCTGTGCCCTGACCGGGAACTGAACCCCGACCTCCTGGTTCACAGGTCGATGTTCAACCACTGGGCCTCGCTGGCCGGGCTGCTCTGTATTTTCCACATAAAACTGAAACCTCATCCCCCCCCACCCCCAGGAGTGTTATGTTCACCTAGTTTTGAGGTCTTCATCCTCAGAATATCGGCGGCAACTTGACCTTCTTTGTGCTCCTTCTCGAAGAGAGAAGGACGAGGACGCGGCCCAGGTGGTCTTCCTGGACGGGGAGGAGATCGCCGTGCGACACCCGGACCTGAGACAGGCGTACAGTTTCCTCTACGACGTCTCCTTCTGGTCCTTCGACGAGTGCCACCCGCGCTACGCCAGCCAGGCCGCCGTGTACCAGACGCTGGCGGCCCCGCTCCTGGCCCGCGCCTTGGAGGGCTACAACGCCTGCCTCTTCGCTTACGGGCAGACGGGCTCCGGGAAGTCGTACACGTGAGTGTGGCCGCAGACATGGCTCTGGGCGGGGGTGTGTATGCGTGTGTCTTTCGTGAGAAGCGGCCTGGCTTGATTGACGGCACACGGTTCTGAGACCACAGGGATCCGGGCTCAGGTCTGCTCGATTTACACGCGAGTCCCACACCCTTGGTCCAGCTGCCTGACCTCTCGGCTCCGGTTTATGCCCAGGAGTCACTGACCTTGGCGAGAGTCATTGGCCCCGTTTTACTGTAAAGTGAGCACGTCAAACGCAAAGGCTAGCGCAGGCCGGATAACAAGGTCGAAGTGTCTGTGGGCCGCAAAAAACCAAAAGCTTCCATTTTCATAGAAACGTGGGCTTATATCAATAGAGACATGCTGAATACAAAAGGCTGAAATAAATGAGTCGTCGTTAACATTAAATAATAGAACATTTTAATAGAAATTAATATTTTTGCTTGAACATTCACTTACCAGACACTGAAGAACTGCACAGATGAATAAGCGTCACGCAGATAAATCTGTTTTTCTCGTTCTCCGAAAGGAACTATTTTCTGTTGTGCACACCACACAAGTCAGTCCAAGCCTCTCGGCTTCTGGGGCCTCCTGGTTGCCTCCCTTCACCCCTCACGTGACCCCTCCAGCGTGTTCACCCAGCTTCACCCCCTTATTTCCGTGCCCATTTGGGGTGATCACGTGGCCCCGCCCCCCAACAGTTTTAAAGACCTGCATGGTGTTACTTCCCCTCTTCACGCAGGATGATGGGATTCGGTGAAGAGCCAGGAATCATCCCAAGATTCTGCGAAGACCTATTTGCTCAAGTGGCCAGACACCAAACCCAGGAGGTAGTGCCGGGGCCTGCAGGCCTTCGTGTTGGGCTAGAAGAGAGCCCAAGCGGGTGGACATCGGAGGGAGTCGGGGCCACCGAGGAAGCCCCCAGGGGGAGATGGGCCCTGACTTCCCTCGGCGCCGGGGTGGGCGAGGGCCCAGGGGTGGGCGAGGGCGGGGCTCCGGCCTGGTGTCGGTTCTTCCTGGTGGCAGCGGAGGAGGAGGAGGAGGAGGAGGAGGGTGGAGGAGGCGCGTCTGCTGTGTCCCCCGGAGGGAGCCGGCACCGCTGTGCGGGTCTCTGCACTCAGCCGGCGGCGCACCGACCCCGCAGGACACAGGCCCGGGCTTAGGGGGTGAAGCAGCTGATGTGTGAGCTTGGAGTTCAACTCCCAGGCCCTGTGGGTCAGAGAGCGGATGGAGAAACGCACCATTAAGTGCTAATACATGAAACTAACCCAGAATGAGGAGGGGCTGCTGTGAGAACCGCAGGAGGGGGCGGTGGGAGGCCGGTCTTCTCAGAGGGACAGCTGGGCTGGTGAAGGACACGGTCATTACTGGTGGGAGGGGGTGGGGCACCCAGGCGGAGGGCAGCGGGGGCGGGGATTGGAAAGCGAGGATGCAGGAGCAATGGGGTCTGTAGGCTGTTTGCTCTGCTTGGAGCCGGAGCCGGAGCTGGAGGGGGGAGGGTGGAGGGTGGAGGGGGCAGGGTGGAGGGTGGAGGGTGGAGGGTGGAGGGTGGAGGGTGGAGGGTGACGGGTGACAGGAGGCCCCCGTCGGATACAGGTCGCAGACCGGGCGAGGGCCTTCGGAGGTAAGTTGCGGGCTGAGCTTCTCTCCTTCCAGGTCAGGTATCACCTGGAAATGAGCTTCTTTGAAGTTTATAACGAAAAAATCCACGACCTGCTGGTGGGCAGAGGCAACGGCAGGCAGGGGAAGCAGGCGGTGAGTGAGAGCGTCCGTCGCTCGTGCCTCGTGTCCGTGTTTACGAATTCCTGTGGCCCCACGAGTCCCCAGGTGACACCTCGGGCTCACATGCTTACCCAGTGTTGCTGTATGATAGCAGGTGCGTGGGAGCTGCAGTTGGACTGTACTGTTATTTAGTAAATCAGCTGAGCGTAATTGCCAGTGGAAATTAAATGAGTTGTTAAATTGAACCTCTTTATTTTAAGCAAGTATCGTGTAAAAGGTACTTGTTCCAGGATATAGTTGGACCACTTAAACACTCAATCCCAACACGTCTATAAAGCTAAAAGGCAGTAGAAGCTCACAAAAAGTTGTATTGTTATTATAGCACCGTTCTTCACTGGGTTATTTGGCAAACTGACGTCCTATGGATAATATTTCCTGTGAAGTAGGACATTTCACAAATACATAAGCTTTTAAGAAAATGCTGTTAGAATTTTAAAGTTTTTAATTTTTTTATTATTTATTTATTAGAATATATTTTTATTGATTTCAGAGAGGAAGGGCGTGGGGGGTGGGGGTGGAGAGAGAGAGAGAGAGAGAGAAACATCAATGATGAGAGGGATTCATTGATTGGTTGCCTCCTGCACACCCCCTACTGGGGATTGAACCATGATCTCTGGGTTCATAGGTCGACGCTCAACCACTGAGCCACAGCAGCCGGCTTAAGGCGGGTTTTAATGCCTCATAGGTAGTTTCCGTGGGAACCTTGATGTTTATTCCTGGGTCAAGTGAAGGCAGATGTCTTGACCTTAAACTCAGAGTGTGGGGAAAGCCGCTGAGAGCTGCCTTGGCACGGACCCCCTGCCGTGCGCTGACCACCGCTCTCGCTTGCTCCACAGCTGAGGGTCCGGGAGCACCCCGTCTCCGGGCCGTATGTCGAAGCTCTGGCCGTGTAAGTACCGTGTCCACTGCGCGTTCTCCTGTGTGTCTGTACCTTTCCCAGCGCCCGTGGGGCCTGGCGCAGACCATGAATTACACCGAGTGGGCAATACTTGGTGTTCTCCCTCTGTCCCCTCTCCGCTGCGGTTTGTATCTGCTCCTTAAGCCGCCAGGGGAGGAGGTGTAAGATGAGTTCATGGTAAGAGCTCCAGTTTTTTAAAATATTTTTTTATTGGTTTCAAAGAGGAAGGAAGAGAGAGCGAGAGAGAGAAAAATCAGTGATGAGAGAGGATCACGGATCCGATGCCTCCTGACACTGGGGATCCAGCCCACAGCCCGGGCCTGTGCCCTGACCGGGAGGGAGACTGGGAATGTTGTCATGGAAACTGGGAACATTGTCACGTGGAGGCCCTCAGGGCTTCCCTCCTTACTGTGCGAGAACAAGAGCGTAACCGATTCTGTCTTTTCCCTTCCCGCCAGGAACGCCGTGGGTTCTTACTCCGACATCCAGGTAAGAGGGGCTGTCCCTCACCTTCTGCCCCCTGGAGAGCGTGACCGTGGCCATGAGCCTATGAGAATATCCCCCTTGGATGCTGGTCGCAGGAGGGGACGGTTGACCTTGTTCACTTATCACGAGCAGATTTCGCTTCTTGAACTTTATTCAAGAGAATTTCTCTTCTGAACTAAAACTAAATCCCGCCAGCGTAGAGTTATAGCAGCTCCCTTTCAAAGTTACTATTTCCCGACTCAGATATCGGGGTCGACACAACCGGACAGCGGGCATACAGATGACTGCACGTAGACACTGATGAGTGGCTTCATTTTACGAACTGACGAGCGTGGGGTCACGGGGGGTGCCGGCGACCTCGCCCCCGGGGCCCCTCCCACAGCCTGGCCTCTCTCCCCGCAGGGCTGGCTGCAGCTGGGGAGCAAGCAGCGGGCCACGGCGGCCACCGGCATGAACGACAAGAGCTCCCGGTCGCACTCGGTGCTCACGCTGCTGCTGACCCGCACCCAGGTGGGACCCGCGTCGCGCCTCGCGCGCCTCCTACCTTTCCTTTCAGTCAAAGGTAAAAGGACATCCGTGGACATACCTGACCCCGTTGGGTTTGAGGAAGTATACTCAGCGACTGAGTCAGGTTTGGTGCAGATGGCTATACGTTTTTCTCACCGTTTTAAAAACCGATAATATCTATTATTCATTTACCGTGACATCGCGGGCGTCCTATCAACATGTGATGTGTTCTCAGTGACGCGTGGGGATTACCGTACGGTATTTGGAAAATCCTATCAGAAAGTAAAAGATTTCTTATAACTCAGCTGTAGGGCCCGTGGCTCCCGTAAAACCGCTCTAAACATTTCGGTGAACGTGTTTCAATTGTGTGGCCATTCCGCCTGAACAAGTTTACAAGCTCTGCAGCCAGTTCATGCGACTACCACGCTTTGTGAAATGTTTTTCGTGGCTGCCCGACGTTCCCTTGACTTCACTTCCTCCGGCCTTTACTGCCGGGCGTTTGTGTTGCTTTTAGTCCAAGAGTTGTTGTTTGTTTGTTTTTCCGAGAGAGAGAGAGAGAGAGAGAGAGACATAAACTTGTTGTTCAGAGAGAGAGAGAGAGAGAGAGAGAGAGAGATAAACTTGTTGTTCAGAGAGAGAGAGAGAGAGAGAGAGACATAAACTTGTTGTTCAGAGAGAGAGAGAGAGAGAGAGAGATAAACTTGTTCAGAGAGAGAGAGAGAGAGAGACATAAACTTGTTGTTCAGAGAGAGAGAGAGAGAGAGAGAGACATAAACTTGTTGTTCAGAGAGAGAGAGAGAGAGAGAGAGAGAGACATAAACTTGTTCCCCCGCTGATGCATTCATTCATTGGTTGATTCTTGTTTGTGCTCCGACCGGGGATGGAGCCCGCAGCCCTGGTGTCTGGGGGGCTCTAACGGCCTGGGCTGCCCGGCCAGGGCTCCTGCTGCTGCTTTAAGCCCGTTGCTACTTCCCCGCTGGGATGAGCACCTTCACGCGTTGTTAAGCTGCCCACCTGCGTATGGTAAACGCTGTGGCTTTCTGTCCCTTTCGAGTCGCTTCTTTCCTTTTGGCACAATCCGGGCACCGCTCAGCGCGTTCTCAGATGTCAGTGACCCACGATCGCAGGTCCAAGGAGGGTCCCTCGGCTTCAGGAACAGGCGGGCGGCCGTGTCCTCACAGCTCCCCTCCCGCAGGCTCCCCTCGGGCGAGTCCCAGGGGACTGACGCCGCGTCACTTGAACCCCCTTTTGCCACAGACGGAGCTGGTGGACGGGGAGGAGCACGACCACACGGTGACCAGCCGCATCAGCCTGGTGGACCTGGCGGGCAGCGAGCGCCAGGGGCCGGCGGGCACCAGCGGGCAGCAGCTGAGGGTGAGGGGCCTCCCTGGGGGAGGGGCTTGCTCCTGGGGGAGGGGCTTGTTCCCTGGGGGAGGGGCTTGCTCCTGGGGGAGGGGCTTCTCCCTGGGGGCGGGGCTTGCTCCCGAGTGTATGTTTAGGAGGTGACCAGGGACGGGTGCTCCACAGCAACCAGAAGCCTGCCCCCTGCAGCTGACAGCCTGCACTGCTGGGGCGTCCGGAGGCCCCCTGTGTGGTTGTGGTCACTTCCCAGGGACGCTAGGAGGCTGGGAGTCGCGAGGCAGCTGGGAGGGTGTGGAAGGGAGCGTGGCGTGGACCTGCTCCGAGCAGCGATCTGACCTTCCCGCGGTCTCTCTCCCCACAGGAGGGCGTGAGCATCAACAAGTCCCTGCTGACCCTGGGCAAGGTCATCTCCGCGCTGGCGGAGCACGGGGGCGGCCGGAGAGCGTTTATTCCCTACCGGGAGTCGGTCCTGACCTGGCAAGTGTCTTTCGAACTTTATTTTCTACATTATTTTCAAAAATAGATTTTTATTGATGTCAGAGAGGAAGGGAGAGGGAGAGAGAGAAACATCCACGATGAGAGAGGATCATGGACCGGCTGCCTCCTGCACGCCCCTTACTGGGGAGGGAGCCTGCAACCCGGGCCTGTGCCCGGTCCGGGAATCGAACCGGGGACCCTTCCGTCCGCTCTTCTCCGCTGAGCCAGGGCCCCTCGGCGTTTTCAGCGTCTGCAGAGCTCCTCCCCGCTCTATGGGTCGTGGTGGCCCCAGGAATGGGTGACTGCGCGGTGGAGGGTCTTCCCCACAGTGGCCCGCTGTGCGCTCGGGGAGATGGTGGGGGAGATGGGGAGATGGGGAGATGGCTGCTGGGGGCTGCGGGCCGGGGCGGAGGCTGACCCTGTCCCCCTACCCCGCCCACCCCCGCAGGCTGCTGAAGGAAAGCCTGGGCGGCAACTCCAAGACGGCCATGATCGCCACGGTGAGCCCGGCGGCCAGCAGCCTGGAGGAGACGCTGAGCACCCTGCGCTACGCCCGCCAGGCGCGCAGCATCGTCAACCGGGCCCGGGTGAACGAGGACGCCAGCGCCCAGCTCATCCGCGGTGAGCACCCCGCCCCGCCCCTGCGCGCGGGCTCCGCTGGGGCAGCAGGTCCTCCCGGATGACAGTTCAGGCGACGGACGGATGGATGGACGGACGGACGGGCGGGCGTGTGCGACTTAAGGATGATTTCCGGGGCCTGTTCATAGTGACCTTGGCCGGCACCTGCGGTGGTGGAGGGCAGCGAGGGACCCGGGAGGGAGCGTGAGCGGTGAGGGCCGCCTACCGGCCTCAGTGCCCGTGCCATGGCCCCCTCCCAGCCCGGTGGCAGCAGCAGGAGGGGCAGGTGCCCGGTGGCCTCACAGGGCGAGCTGCTGTCTCGGTCCATCCTCTCACCCGGGCCCTTT
This sequence comes from Myotis pilosus, assembly GCA_036010255.1. Lineage (NCBI taxonomy): Eukaryota > Metazoa > Chordata > Mammalia > Chiroptera > Vespertilionidae > Myotis > Myotis pilosus. The sequence goes on from JASKON010000027.1 coordinate 1,022,148, forward strand.
CTCGTGAAAGTCAGTGTGTGCTTCCCGCTTGCAAACCTTTGCTCTGCGCCGGCAGGTCCCGCGTCCGTCTGTCCCATGGGAGCCGTAGCCCCCTCCCCGGTGTCCCGCTTGGGCACCATGCCCTCCTCCCCGGGCGGGCAGGCTCCTGGACACGGAGCGCTCCGGGCAGGGCGGGGGAGGCAGGCGCGGAGGCGCCGCAGGGGCAGTGGGAATTGCAGGGCCACGCTGGCCGCGGAGATGATTCTGCATCAGTCGTGCGTCTTCTTATCAATATTTAGAATTGAAAGCAGAAATCGAGAAGCTGAAAGCTGCCCAAAGAAGCCGTCAGAACATCGACCCGGAGCGGTACCGGCTCTGTCGGCAGGAAATCACGTCCTTGCGAATAAAGCTGCACGAGCAGGAGCGCGCGATGGTGGAGATGCAGAGGTGGGGGGCCCAGGGCCGGGCGGGACGTCCCCACGGGCTGCAGGACCAGAGGCTGGAGGGGGACGGGGTCAGATGGGTGGGCGGGGCCTGGGCGGTGCAGCCTCCCCCTTCCTGTCCCCCGCCCCCCAGGTGTGCAGCTGCCCACCCCCAGGACGTCTCCTTTAATTCCAAGCGGTTTCATAATCTTTGTTGATTGTTAATCATATATATGTGTATGTATTTTTAACTACGAATTCTGTTTGTTTTTGGAAAGAGCGTGGAAAGAAAAATTTGAACAGGCTGAACAAAGAAAACATCACGAAATGAAGGAGTTACAGGTATGAGCTCAGCGTCCTGACTGGTGTCGGCGGCAGAGAAGGGTGCCAGCGAAACGCAGATTAAACCTGTCGATGACGCGCTGGCCCTGTAGGAAGCAGGGCCCAGAGAGGGTTAGTGTAAAGCCGTGTGGAGGCCAGGGTGGCGCTTGGAATGTGAGGGGCATCGGGCCGTCGCTGGGCCGTCCCACGGAGAAATTAACGACCTTAACTGAGAGCGTTGGGTGGAGAGAAGCCTTTCACCTGGACCACCCGTCTCAAGCGCATCTCACAGTCACGCTGTGACCACGGTCTCTCCTCCCTCCGGCCTCAGAAAGCAGGAATCACCTTCCAAGTGGACGACCGCCTGCCGAACCTGGTCAACCTGAGCGAGGACCCGCAGCTGTCGGAGACGCTGCTGTACGTGATCCGGGAGGGCACCACCGCGGTCGGGAAGCGCGGCCCTGCCTCCCGCCCCGACATCCAGCTGTCCGGGGCACTGGTGGCCGACGAGCACTGGTAGGTCAGCCTTCTTCGAATCAGGGGCCCCTGGCCGTTGTCTGAGGGTGACCGATCCACTCACGGGAGGCACGCGTGTGCCCTGAATCCTTGGCGTGATCCTCCAGGGCATCTTTTACCAAGAGGAGCGAGACGAGTGCTCCTTGATCATACAGACTCGACCCCACTGTGGGGTGGCGTCTCCCCCCTTTTCTATCCTGTTAGTCCAAAGACGACTTACACTCTGGGTTTGTTTCCCGTTCTCTGAATGAAAGGTGCTTTTAAAAATATGTATTTGTATTGATTTCATAGAGGAAGGGAGAGGGAAAGAGAGAGAGAGAAACATCAGTGATGAGAGAGAATCATGGACCGGCTGCCTCCTGCACGCCCCTCACTGGGACTTGAGCCTGCAGCCGGGCCTGTGCCCTGACCGGGAATCGAACTGTGACCTCCTGGTTCATAGGTCGACGCTCAACCACTGAGCCACGCCGGCCGGGTCAGCCAGGGGCTTTTATCTCCCTGCTCCCCCCACTCTCACGCCAGGAAAACGTTCCTTATCTGTCCCATTATCAACACTCTCTCACAAACCCGGAACGTTAGGAAAGCAGAACACAAGAACACTGTCCATCTGTTCCACTTAGAGGGACACCACCATCAATATTTTACTGTGCTTTTCACTGGATTTTTCTCTGTTTTCTTTGGGGGGAGGGGGCACCTTTTCAAAAGCAGTTGTGATCAAAACACTCACAATCACGTCTTCCTCCCTGCAGAGGGTGCGCTTGCTGGGGGGCCAGGCTTTTCCACCGAAACCCACAGTCCGCTTGGGGCAAGTTTGTTATTGTTATTGTCACGCGTTGATCTGGACCTTCACCCCAAAGGAGTGACCCCCACAGGATGGCTTGTCCCGTGTCCCCTCCCTCTACGCCGTCCTCTGCCCGGAGCGGTAACTGTGTCTCCATCCCCACAGCACCATCAGCCACGTCGACGGGACCGTGAGCATCGCTCCCGTCGGGGAGGCCAGGACCTACGTGAACGGCAAGCACGTGTTGGGGCCCACGGTGCTGCACCACGTAAGCGGGCGCCGTCAGGCGGGCGAAGGCTCTGGGCTCCGGGCGGGCCGTTCGTGTATCTGCGTTTCAGTCTGAAAACGCCCTCTCCTGTGTGGTCATTAACCGCCTCCTTTCGTCTCGGCAAAGACAAGAGCCGTGCGGCTGTGGGGGGACCGGGCAAGCTGCCCACTGTCCTCATTGTGTGTCCCCAGGCCAGACGGCTGGCGCCCTGGCCCTGCCCTGTGCCCTCTGTCCTCTGCCCTCTGCCCGGTGACTTTGAAAAGCTGGTGAACGGGCTGGCTGTGCATTGCCCAGGCCCGGACACCCGAGAGAGCACCGTGGTGATTCCGGGGAACAGGCCTGCAGGCGCCCCATGACGCAGGCTCACCTCCTGTGTCCCTCAGTGTCAGGGGAAGGGATTCATGTGCAAGTCTTTTTTTTAAATATATTTTGATTGACTTCAGAAAGGAAGGGAGAGAGAGAGAGAGAGAGAGAGAGATCAGTGATGAGAGAGAATCATGGATTGGCTGCCTCCTGCACGCACCCTATTGGGGACAGAGCCTGCAACCCAGGCATGTGCCCTGACCGGGAATCCAACCCTGGCCTCCTGGGTCTAGGTGATACTCCACCACTGAGCCACACTGGCCGGGCTTTTCGTGTGTGTGTGTGTGTGTGTGTGTGTGTGTGTGTCCAGCCCTCAACACAGTGTCTGCAGGGAGAGGCTCCCCGAGCGCCCCCATTGAGTCTGGGCTCCAGGCTCCTCATTCCTGACCTCGGCAGCCACGTGACTCGGGGGTGGTTGTGACACATCCGGGAAGTGACACGTGCAGAATGTCCCATGCCGTTCTCGGGGTAGAGAGTGCCGGATGGACGCCGGTTGCTCTGACCCGTGTTTCTCGTTAATCACACCGACCGTCCTGGGCCGCTGAGCAGTGGTCGGTGCCGGGCGCCTGTGCGGTCCGGGCGCCCCTGCAGCGGTCGTTGTGTGTGCCACAGGGCGACCGCGTGGTGCTCGGGGGAGACCATTACTTCAGGTTTAACCACCCGGCGGAGGTCCGGAGCGGGAAGAGGTCGCCCGGGGGAAGCGCCCCGGCCGGCGAGGGCCCGAAGGACTTTGAGTTCGCCAAGAACGAGTGGCTGGCGGCCCAGCGATCACAGTGAGTGTCGTGGGTCTGAAGCAGTGAGTTTCAGGGGGCGGGGGGAGCTGCGGTGGGAGGGCTCCTGGGAGGGGAGTTTCGAGACTGAAGGTTTTGTTTAATGGGAAACATTTGAGCACGATTCAGAGCTGCTGTGGTTATGGTCCTCTGACCACGGCGCCGTGCACCTGAGACGATACAGGATAGGCTGCATGTAAAGTGCAATGGGAGAAAACCTGCCCTGGCCAGTGTGGCTCCGTGGGTAGAGCCTCGGCCTGCAGACTGGAGGGTCCCGGTTCGATTTCCGGTCGAGGGCACAGGCCCGGGTTGCACCGTGGGTTTCGGTCCTTCGCAGGCTGGAGGCGGAGATCCAGGAGGCGCAGCTGAGGGCGAAGCAGGAGATGCTGCAGGGCATCCAGGTGGCCAAGGAGGTGGCGGAGCAGGAGCTGTCCTCGCAGAGAGCCGCCTTCGAGGGCAGGATCGAGGCCCTGCAGGCCGAGCTGGTACGGGCGGGCGGCCTCCTCCCCTCGCGTCCTTTCCTGGACGGCCCCCTGAGCGACAGGTGGCTGTGGACAGGTGGCTGCCGGCCAGACCAGGGGCCTCTCTGGGCGAGTGTTGGCTCTGGCCCGCCCCTTGCTGGGCGCTCTCAGGAGGCCTCCCTGTCCACCTGCTGATCTGAACTCTGATGTTGGAAGCACCCAGTGACGCCCTCCAGAGGGGCTGGGTCATCGATGGGGAGGCCACGGGGTCCTCCAGCCGCATGAGCCTGGCTCCCGGCGCCATCTGTGCGCCCATGTCCCCGGGGCCCCGCGTGGAGGGTTGACCAGGGATGTCTGTTCGTGGTCAGACCTGTCCGGCCTGTGAGGCAGGGGCTCTCCGGGCCAGCTCTTCTCCCTGCGTGTCCGTCTCTCCTGCTCCGGTGGAAGGCGGACCCTGGGTGCTCCGGGCGCTTGGGGAAGGGCTGGCATGTTGGCCCTGGTTACCTATTTATATTCATTTATTGTTGGTCTTTAAAGAAAGAAGAGTCCCAGCGGAAGAGGCTGCAGGAGATGAATAACCAGCAGGCACATCTCCGCATCGAGGAGCTGGAGCGGGCGAAGCAGCGGCTGGAGCAGGAGGTGCAGGCCAACCGGAGGCGCCTGCAGCTGGAGAGGCTGGCGGCCCAGCAGGTGACTCTCCCGGCCGCGCGGGGCTGTGGGTGGAGAAGTGGGGCTGTCGGGGGAGAAGCGGGGCTGTCAGGGGAGAAGCCGGGCTGTCGGGGGAGAAGCCGGGCTGTGGGTGGAGAAGCCGGGCTTAATGTCCCAGCGTCACTCTCAGGGTTTTATTTCTCTTTTCCACGATTGCGGTGGGGGTGGCGCTGGGAGCAAACACCCCAGTGGCCCCAAGTGTGGACACGGTGGTGATGTGGTCACTCTTAGGGGTCAGCTCGAGGACACTGAGGGCCCAAACTTGAGGGTTTTAGGAGGAAAAGGCTGATGGTGTCCAGTGAGGTTTTCAAAGGCTTTGACCGTGGGCTGCTGTGAGCGCTGTTTTGTGTGGTTTTTTTGTTTTTAACTCCTGTCAGTGGAGAAAGAAAGATTAACCTATGTAATTAAAGCCCTAATGACGTTTTTGGGGGAAGGCGTTCCTTAAAGACGTTTCGTAAGTTCCCAGCAGCCTCCTGTGCTGACTGGAACGCCCTGCGAGCTGAGCCGAAATGGCAGTGTGTGCCGCGGCTCACCCCTCCGTGTTCTCTCTCCCACATGCACACGCGTGGCCCCGCGGTGCACGGCCCAGGCTCTGGACGACCACAGCGTCCGCCACACGAGGATCCTGGAGGCCCTGGAAGCCGAGAAGCAAAAAATCGCTCAAGAGGTGCAGGCGCTGCAGCAGAACCGGGGCGGCAAGGACAGGGCTCCCCCGGGTGAGTGTGCGACGGGGTCAGCGCTTCTCGGCCCCCTGTGCCCAGAGATGTGCACGCAGCACGGGCCGGAGGAGAGCTACTCAGACGCCACCCTCACCCGGGCTAAAGCATTAAGCAAATGACTTTCCCAGCCCTGTCCTCCCCCGGGGCGATTGCTAGAGTGTGCATGCATGTGTGTGTGTGTGTGCGTGTGTCTGTGCGCATGCCTGCGTGTGTGTGCGCATGTGTGTGCGTGTCTGTGCGTGTCTGTGCACATGCCTGTGTGTGTGCGCGCATGTGCGTGTGCACTGACTCCCCGTGTGCTCGCTTCCAGTCCCGACGAGCTGTGTGTGTGTGTGTGTGCGTGTGCGTGTGCGTGTGCACTGACTCCCTGTGTGCTCGCTTCCAGTCCCGACCAGCTGGGGGTCCCTGAAGCTCTCCCTCATGATCCAGGAGGCCAACGCCCTAAGCGGCCGCTCTCAGAGGCAGTACGTGTTTGGCAGGTGAGGCCTTGGTGGTTGGGTTGGAAAGCAGCTCTGGGTTTGCAGAGTTCACCTCCGTGTCCCGTCAGAAACGGTGACAGTGTTTTAGTTCCTCCGAGGTAGCACCCCCTGCCCATGGTGGTCACCGCCACAGCATGCTGAGCCCTGAGGGTCTCCTCCAGGCCCCGTGCTGGGGGAGGGGCCTCTGGTCCAGAAGCTCCCGTGGGAGTGACGGGCACCTGTGTCTTAAGATGGCCTTTCCCTCTGGTGTGTTTCAGACACGAGGTGCCCGACAGAGGGGGTGGCCCTGGCCCCCGGGTCCGGGTGCGGAACCTGCGGCTGGGCGTGTCCACCCTCTGGAGCCTGGAGAAGTTTGAGTCCAAGCTGGCAGCCCTGAAGGAGCTCGAGGAGGTTCACGTGCTATGACTCTCTCTCTACACTGTTTTAAAATATGTTTCTATTGATGTCAGAGAGGAAGGGGGAGAGAGAGAGAGAGAGAGAGAGAGAAAGAGAGAGAGAGAGAGAGAGAGAGAGAGAAACATCCATGATGAGAGAGAATCGTGGGCCGGCTGCCTCCTGCACGTCCCCCACTAGGGATGGAGCCCGCAACCTGGGCACGTGCCCTTGACCAGGAATCCAACCGGGACCTCCTGGTTCATAGGTCAGCGCTCAACCACTGAGCCACGCCGGCCGGGCCCTACTTGTTTTCGATATCTTACTTTCTGTCTTCTGTCTTCTAAAATCATACCCCAAATAGGAGTCTTTTTAATCACACTTTGATGCTCACAGTTTGCAACCAGAAATATTGCCCCTCACCTGTTTTACCAGTTTGTTTTCATTTGTGTTTAATAACTGGTGAGTCGGAGGGTTGGACTGTTTCCTTGTGGGAAAAGTGTGTGGTCAACCTGGGAAATCAGGACACGGAGCAAAGGAAAGCCAGCGAGAGGGAAAGCCGTCGCGGACGAGGCGGAGGTCAGCGCATGCGGGCGCCGGGTCTGGGAAGGGGAACCCGGGATTCGAGGTGCGGGCCGCATCTCAACAAAGACCACAGGGCCTTTAAGGTCGTGTCGCACGGGCAGCCGTGCCGGTAAGTGTGGTCATTCTCCAGGAAGAGAAGCCTTTCTAGTAAAAAAAATAAAAGTTATGAAAGCTGAGTAACCGGCAACACACCTGAAGGTCAGTCAACAAGACAAAAAATGAAGGGGGGGCGGGGGGGCAGGCGCGAAAAGGTGCGGATCCCAGTCGTTTCACGAGGAAGTGCTTTCCAACCTCCAGACCTTCCAGACAGACAATCCCGTGAACGGTCCCAGAGCATCGAGAAAGACAGGTGTCCCGGCTGCCTTCCGACGATAGAACAATTGATTAAAATCAAACGAAAACCACAAAACCCGAAAAGATGACTCAGAGGAGAACCACAAGCCAATCTCAGTGCAATCACACTATGAAAACCCCGGATGCAATACTAATGAGGCAAACCCACACACAAACTCTCAGAGCCCTCGCCCCGGGGCCAGGCGGGGTCAGGTCCGGACCGCGGATAAAACCGCCGCCGCCGGGAGGAGTCAGCCTGCGGACTGAGGGTCCCGGGTTGGGTTCCGGCCAAGGGCACATGCCTGGGTTGCGGGCTCAATTGCCAGTGGGAGGTGTGCAGGAGGCAGCCGATCAAATGATTCTCTCTCATCATCGATGTTTCTCTCTCTCTCTCTCCCTCTCCCTCCCTCTCTGAAATCAATAGAAATACAGATTAAACAAATCATAATAAAAAGTGAAATAAAGTGCAGCCACGTATTTACGTTCATATCAAGCAGAAACCGTCTGTTTTATTTCTCCCAGAGTAACTGCCAGTGCGAGGACCTCTTCTGTGACCCCGAGGACGAGTGGGAGCCCGACCTCACGGACGCGCCCGCCGCCTCGTTCTCCAGGAGGAGGTAGGCCTCGCTGCGCGGCCGCTTGCTCCGGGGGCACGGCCGGATTGCCTCCTTATTTTTCATTTTATTCATGTTATTTCTGGTTCAGTCCTCGCCCGAGGATATTTTTCCCATCGATTTTTAGAGAGAGTTGGAGGGAGGAGGAGAGACACGCAGAGAGAGAAGCATCGATGTGAGAGAGACGCATTGATGGGTTGCCTCCCACACGAGCCCTGACCGGGGCCGGGGAACCCGCACGTACGGGCAGGTACGTGCCCTTGACGGGAACCGAACCCGAGACCCTGCAGTCCGCGGGCCGGCACTCTGTCCACTGAGCCACACCGGCCGGGCCGCAGGTCCTTGTTTTCAGAGAAATCTGTAGCCTGATGAGTGTCCATGATTCACGCGCGGCTCCCGCTGACCAGCAGGTTAATGAGGGAATCGAGGGAGGTTTCAGTTGTTGCTGAAAAATCAGCACCTCGCTCCCCGTGTCCTGAGGCTTGGAGGGCGGCTGTTCCCCCGGCGGAGACGGTGGAGACGCTCCTGAGAGCGTCTGTGATTTAGGAGGGGCGTTCGGAGGGAGGGAGCGGCTCTCGGGCCGAGACCTTGGAGCGAGGCTCAGCCTTGTGGGATGTTTATGGCCGAGCCGCAGGCGCCGGCCGCCCCAGTGACAAGCGACGGGCTCTGACAGCTTCTTAATTGCTCGGCCGCCCGACGGCCCCGGCCGAGTGAAATAAAGCGCGGCCGCCTGTAAATCCCGCCGCGCCCGTGACAGTCACACGCGGGGCTTGCCGGGCGCTGAGTGACAGTCTCAGGAAGGGAGACGACAGGCGTTTTCTGATTCGAGTTCGGACATTGATCGCCCAGATGGAGGCGAAGGGCCGGCTTCCTGGTCTGGCTCCGTGTGCTCACGCCCCCTCCCTCGCGCCTGAGTGCGGGCGCCGTGCCCCCCCCCCCCCCAGCAACGGCTCTGCCTGTCTTCCCGCCCCGTGCCCGTGGGTGCGCAGGGCCCGCGGGGGAGGGGACGTGGGGAACGGGCTATGTCAGGGCCAGTGCCTTTGTTAACCCCCTTCCCCACGAGCAGTGTTTTCTCCGTGCGGGCAGAGCCGCCGGAGTTCTGGTGGGAAAAGACGTCGAAGAGGCCGCGGGTGGGGGTCGGGGTCACAGCTTGAACTGTTGTGTTGCTCCCCGGGGGCTGCCATTGGCATTAGAAGGTGACGGGCGAGTGGCCGGGAGGAGGTGGGTCTTTCCCAGAGCAGTCAGGACAGCGGGGCAGCTGGACAGCCAGGCCCTCACCCCAGGGAGAGGCCGCGGGTCCGCTGGCTGAGGGGCAGGGGCAGCAGGAGACACGGCGGGCAGCCACAGCCACTCCCTCCACCTGAGCCGCCGCTGCCCTGGGGGCCTGAGCTTTCCACCCAGAGCTCGGTCCCCAGACCAGTTCCCCGCTTACAACCCTCCCCTGTTGAGTGACGGTGGCCAGCCGTCCCGGCCTCTGCCTCGCTGCCCACGTGTTGTTCCCACCCACAGGGTGTCCCCACATCGGCACAGCTTCCCCCCCCACCCCCCACGCCTCCCTCGGTGCAGCCGCCTCCCCGCTCGCTCCACTTTGGGGCCGGGCCCTCCGCCTCCGTGGCCGCCTGCGCCCGAGCTCCCGCAGATCTGGGCTCCCAAACACTCTCTGCTGTCGTCACTCGCCCCGTCTCTCTCTCCCTGGCCACACCCAGTGGCTGAGCCCAGAGCCCGTGCTCGCGTGCTCCTCTGCACGCGTGGGCTTGTCCTGGTCACTCCGTGACCTTGTGCCCGGACGCGCCTGGGACGGGGAACCCTCACGCGGAGCCCAGGGCTTGGCCCGGATGGAACCTGCGTGAACGATGCTGCTCGCGGGCGGGTCACCGACCTCCTCTCGCCCGTCCGTCCGCAGGAGCAGGAGTTTGGTGAAGAACCGCAGGGTCTCCGGCTACTTGCACGACATCCAGGCCCACACGGCTCCGGGTCCGCCCTCCTCCTGCTCCTCAGGTGTGTGGTCAGCCGTCGTCCCGTGTGACCCGGGGCCGGGGTGAGGGACGCGCTCGGGCGCGCAGCCGTGGACCTGTGGTGCCGGGGCCAGGCTGAGGGCTGTCTTCCGTCGGCACAGGCTCGGGGGAGAAGCCCGGCTCCCTGGGCAGCTCCGCGGCGTCCTCCCTCCCCGGGATCTGCAGGGAGCTGATCGGCTCCTCCCTGGCTGTCCTCGGGCGGAGCGGCGAGGCGGAGACGGTGGCGGACGGCCTGGTGGACAGCCTCCTGCGGGTGCACGGGGGGCTGCAGGCCATCTCCCAGGCCCACGCCGCCCAGGACGAGGACAGCCCCGACGACCGTAAGCAGCCCCCCGCCCCCCCAGCGGTTCTTTCCTGTGTGGGCGCTTCCCTCTGAACGGCTGTCGTCACAGCCGCACGTGCTCCCGGCAGTGAAGGTGCGGGTGGCGTGGTGTCGGCGTCTCTCCTGGGAGAGGCCTTCCCACCATCTTCCTTCCTCTCAGTGTTCTCTGCGGACCGCGCGGCCCAGGCGCGGGCGGTGCAGGTGGCCTGCGCCTTCGGGCAGCTCGCGGTGCTGGCCCCGCTCTGGCCGGGGGACGCCCCACCCAGGCCCCACGCAGCACGGCTGGGAGAGGAGCTGCGGCAGGAGGTGGAGAAGCTGGGCGGCTACTTGCAGATGTTCCTGCAGGTCAGTCCGCGTGCCGATGGCGGAGAGGGAGGCGTTCGCTTAGTGTTTGCGACCTTTCCCGTGGGCAGGGCCGGGGCCGAGCTGGGGACCAGGCCCTGCGGGTGGACTCGGGCCTGAGCGTGGAGAGGGTGCGGCTGAGGCTGGTCTGCGGCAGAAACAAGAGAGAGAGAGAGAGAGAGAGAGAGAGAAAGAGAAAGAGAGAAAGAGAAAGGGAGAGAAAGGGAGAGAGAAGGAGAGGAGAGAGACGCCGATGGGCTCCCGGGTTTTAGAGGCAGCCGAGCGGCAGTAAGAGACCAAACCCCAATCCTCAGTTGCCCTTAGGGAAGCCGGCCGGGCGACCGTCGGGGTGGAAAAGTTTAAGGGCAAAGACCCTCCGTCTCGTCCTCTCTCATCACCCGTGTGCGACCCCAGAGGCTGCGGTGTCCTAGTCCCTGTCTGGGGGGCAGGGCCTCCGTGTCCTAGTCCCTGTCCCGGGGGGCGGGGCCACCTGTCTCTTGCTCTGAGACGGAGGCGCTGCTGTTTCGGGGGGTAGGGGGCAGAGCGTGTTTCCCTCCCCGTCTGGTCTGTCCTTTCTTCGCCTGCCGCTCCTGCACCTCGTGCATCTGACAAACGGGCCCCTGTCGCTGGGCAGGGCTGCTCCTCAGACATCCCCTCGATGGTGGCGGACGCACAGAGGAGGGCCACGCAGGCCGTCCGACAGGCTGTGGCGTGTGCGGGGCAGCTGGCGGTGCTGAGCGGGGGCAGGCCGCGTCTCCTGGACCCCGGGGCTTACGGGGGCGCCGACGTGCAGGTGAGGGGCACGCTGGGGAGGGGCGCGTGGGGGAGGGGCGCCAGCTCCCGGAGGCCGCACCGGGCAGGAGAGGGTCCCGGCCCAGCATGGCCGAGCTGACGGCTCTCACGGCAGAACGGCCTGTGCTGAGTCGTGTGGGAGGAGAGCTCGGGGGGTTTCCGTCTACGCTGGTGCCTGTGCCACCCGCAGGCTGAGTCCTCCCTGCACCTCTCGGTCCTTTCGTTGGGGACAGCGGTTACCGTGAGGGCCGTGCAGCCCGTCAGCGGGGAGGGACTCTGGTTCTAGGGCGTCTGTGTCTGCTGGCCCAGGCCCCCGGCTGTGGACACAGAATCGGGGTCCCTCTGGCTGTGGACACAGTATTGAGGCCCCTCTGGCTGTGGACACAGTATTGGGGTCCCTCTGGCTGTGGGCACACAGTATCGGGGTCCTTCTGGCTGTGGACACAGAATCGGGGTCCCTCTGGCTGTGGACACAGTATCGGGGTCCCTCTGGCTGTGGACACAGTATCGAGGCCCCTCTGGCTGTGGACACAGTATCGGGGTCCCTCTGGCTGTGGACACAGAATCGGGGTCCCTCTGGCTGTGGACACAGAATCGGGGTCCCTCTGCTCAGACAACATTGTGTCCCCAGCTGGTGTCTGACGCCCAGTGACCAACCTGCCCGTTTGCTCCCCGATGGGCTGCTAGTTGGGGTCCAGCTTCAGTTGAGTGGAATGAACTCGGAATGTTCTCCTGCAATAGCAGCAGATATGACAATAATTAATTACTTTTAAAAAATCTAAAACCTGGGTTTCCAGTTAACGCCTCAGCGCTTTTCCAGGAGGACCTCGTGGACGCCCTGTGGGATGGAGTCGGCGCGGGGGTGAGGCTGCTGGTCGACTCCGGACTCGAGCGGGCGGAGGAGCTGCGGCGCGAGCTCTCAGGGCAGCACCCCCAGAGCGAGGTAACGGGATGAGAGGTTCTGGGGTCCCAGACGGTGGCTCAAGTTGGTTTTTAAAAAATATATTGTTATTGACGTCAGAGAGGAAGGGAGAGGGAGAGAGAGAGGAACATCCATGATGAGAGAGAATCATGGACCGGCTGCCTCCTGCACGCCCTCCACTGGGGATGGAGCCCGCACCCGGGCCTGTGCCCTGACCGGGAATCGAACCCTGACCTGGTTCATAGGTCGATGCTCACCACTGAGCCACACCGGCCGGGCCACATTGACGTGTGTGTGTGTGTGTGTGTGTGTGTGTGTGTGTGTGTGTGTGACTCCATGAATTAGGTGGTTACACACCCATGTGTTTGAATGTGTTGGACTGTGTTCTGTTGAAAGGCTGCTGGGAGCACGCGTCCCTGTGGCCTCTGGTCAGTGCTGGTCTGGTCGGGGCGGAATCCCGCGGGCGGACCCTCGGCCGGTGGAGCGGCAGCGACACCTGCTGGTCACTTTCTGGCTCCTCTTCCCTTTGATTCAGTCTCTGCTTTTCCACTTACGAGCGCAAGCGGCCCCGTGTGGGTGCATCTATCACTGCCCTGAGCGAGGCGTTTGCCGGGGTCACCTGGATTATCTCACACGAGACACAGAAGCAACGAGGACTCGTGCGACTTCCCGAAATCTGCCTCCTCTCCCTCGGCCCTGACTTCAGGGCCTGACCCGTGCCGTCTCGGGGGGTACCCCAGGGGGCTGGGGCGGCCCGGGGCCTGTGTTCACCCCTGGGGTCCCTCTCAGCACTTGCTGACCGTCCCCCGGTGCTCTGACCCCAGCTCTGACCTGCCGTGCGATGGCACCTGGGGCTCAGGGTGTGAGCTCGGCATTCTGAGCCCCCACTTAGCGAGGTGGGGTCCCCGGGCTGGTCCTGTCCAGCGCCCGAGCCGGGTGGCCTGTTCCGAGCCCAGCACGTCACCTCCGCGGGTTTCGTGGGTGATGGTTTCTGCACCGGTTTCCTTGCTGAGGTCACGACGGGGAACGGAGGGTTCGGGAGATGGAAGGTCTGGTCCCGACTGAGTTCCAGAGACGCGTCTGTCCTGGGATCTTGTCCTAACGCTTGTCAGACTGTCTCCGCCTCCCGCTGTCTTGCTGGAGCCGGTCAGGGGGCCGGGGCTCCCGCTGCTCCCGCCGCTCCCGCCGCTGAACTGTCGTCCCGGGAACAGGGCTGGTCTCCGACCTCCTGGCCGGACCGCCTCTCCCGCCCGGTCCCGGGGGTCCTCGGGGTCCTGCTTCTGGAGAATCGCGTGTGTAACAGCCTGACCTCTCCCTCCAGGCGGCCCAGCAGCTGCGTGCGAAGGCCGAGGCGCTGATCGGGTGCCTGGAGACCATCTTCACCGAGTGGAGAACCGTAAGCCAGGCTCCGGGCGTCTCTGTGTCACTGTCGTGTGTGTTGTCCCCTTGGTTCCCGTCGGTCACGCCGATTTCAGTCCTGACCCTTCGCCGGGTGGCCCCACGCTGGCGCGTTGCCCGGTGTGACTGTCGGCTCCGTGGCGGGTGAGCGGGGCCTGGACAGGGGCCCGCAGTCACGAACTCTGTGTCCGGGCGCCCTGGGCTCAGCTTTGCTTGGAGAGTCGCTACAGGCTGTAAACCTGTGTTTCCCGATCCGTGTGCGCGGAGGCGAAGGCACAGGGGGGCCGGCAAAGTATGTTACTCCCGTGTCAGGCGTGAGCAGAAATATATAAACTGGGCATGTTCACCCACAGGTGAATGGAGAGTATAAAGCAGGCGTACGTATAACCAGTGTGAAAAGAGAGACGTGTTTGTGTCTTGACATTTTTTATTTAAATAAAACAAAATTAAACTCTTAACAATCTTATACTTTACCTTTTGTGACGATGGGTGGCGGTGGTTCTGTTGTTTTATTCCGTTTTCCTGTAACAGGGCGATGGGACTTGGGTTTAAAATGAGATGAGAATTCTTCCTGCTCTGGGAACGGCACCTGTTCTCGCCGGGGTGGTCTTGCTGGGGGAGGAGGGCAGGAGACGGGGCTCGTCCTGCTCTCACCAACACGGCCTTCACTCCCACAGAAAAGCTCCCGCCCGCCAGCGCAGGGAGAGCCTTCTGGAGGCGGAGCCCTGAGGGAGATGGCTGATCGCGCCCCGGAAATGCTGGATTTAACGCGCTGCTTGGAGCAGACCATTGGAGCGGTCGTTTCTGCCCTGAGAGGTATGTGCTCCGACGGGAGGATCTCGTAGTTAAAGGGGCTGCGGCACCCCTTCACTCGTCTAACTTACTAACCACACCTCCCGACATTATTAATCACCGACAAGGGAACCCTGTGACTGATCCCCACTTAACATAGAAGTGCTTCCGCCTGGAAAGCTCAGTCCTTACAAACACCCCACCTGCCCTGGGCGGCTGGTGTGCTCAGTGGATAGAGCGTCGGCCTGCAGACTGAAGGGTCCCGGGTTCGATTCCGGTCAAGGGCACGTGCCTGTGTTGTGGGCTCCATCCCCAGTAGAGGGCATGCAGGAGGCAGCTGATCCATGATTTTCTCTCATCATGGGTGTTTGTCTCTCCCTCTCCCTTCCTCTCTGACATCAATAAAAACATATATAAGAAAAAACAAACAAACTCACCTGCTTCTTGAGCAGTCGAGCTGATCATGTCGACCGGTTAGAATGGTCATGACGGGGCCACACGACCGACAGACGCCCGGGGAGGAGGGAAGGGCTAGTGACTCTCTCCTCTCCTGCCCAGGACGCCGCGGCGACGGGGGCGCCCTCAGGACCTGCGTGGAGAGGGTCTGCATCTTGGCCGGGGACGGCGGCGCCGACAGCTGTGCCCAGAGCCGCGGGGACCTGACATCCGCGGCCAAGTCCCTCCTCCTCTGCTTCGAGGCCGAAGACAGACCCGACTTGGAACCCTGGGACGCGTGTCCTCAAAACAGCAGAGAGGGCCGCTGGCTGCCCGGGGCGAGCGGGACCGGCCCCGCCGCGGGGAGAGGCGTCCCCAAGCGCGTCTATGCGCTGCCCTCCCGGCCCCCGCGGAGCTCAGGGGAGCGCGCGCCCAGCGGGACCCAGTGGGTGTGAAGGTGAAGGCCGCGGAGAGGGCAGGGGCGGGCCGTTTGCTCACGCGGGAGGAGGTAGGAAGCAAGACATCGGCGTGAAAATCTCCCAGAAACCCACGCCTGTTGCTGGCCCTCGCTGGGCTGGACGGGCAGGCCCGACAGGCGCTGATGGACACGCTGGGACGTGGTGAACAGCTGAGCCGAGAAGCATCCTCGCCGCCTCGAGCTCTCCCTGAGTCTCAGACGCTGGTACCTGCCTGCTGGCCCGTGAGCCTGTTCGAGACGGCGATGCTTCTGACGCACGGAGACCCGAGCGGCCCGCTGCCTTCTCTCCACGAGGTCGGTGGGAAGTTGCCGGCGCGTTTTTACCGGCGGCAGAGCCTGGGCTCCTCGGTCCCTGCTCTCCTCCGAGGGCGGGCGTGCTGCCTGCTCAAGGGCATCCTCCGGTGTCTGTCCAGATCGCAGCCGGCGACGCAGTGACCGCTCACAGCGGGTCAGCTTCCTGTACCTGTCCCAGCGCGGGGCCAAGTGACTCCTTCCAGCCCCGCGGGCCGAGCGCAGAACCAGCCCAGCTCCCGGGGGTCCTGCTGGTTTGCACGGGATCTGGTGGAGATGGAGGGTCCGTGTGCCTTTTCCCAGTTTACAAAACACACACTGTGTCCACCATCAGGTGACAGGCTGTTCCCCCGGGCTCTCCTGTAAGGGACCCCGTCTGACCTCTCACGTGGGCGGTCGCACAGGCCGCCTGGGACCCGTGGTGACACTGAGCGGCGTCGGGGGCATCCCGACAGCCTATCCTCTCCCACCGCTTCCCGGGTGGGTTCCCGTGCTGGCTGGTGGCCCTCGGGAACGGGCCTCGCCCCTGAGTGCGTCCCGTTCCCTTGTCGGGGCAGCTGGTGGGCGCGCGGGCCACGCCGTCACTACGTGGAGGCCTCGTGTGGCTCTCCGGGGGCTTTGAGGTGGTGCCCGGCAGCAAATCTGCTCTCTTTCTCATATTTAACTCTTGGCGTGTGGGCTGCGCCCTCTGTGACGCCCTGTGTGTGTGTGTTCATAGGCAGCGCCCTGCTGGGTGCCCCTCGGGCTCTGTCCCCGTGAGGACTTTTCCGGAAGCTTCTAGAGCATCGGTGGCGTGGTTTTTAACTTCACGTTTAGGATTTAACCGTTACCTTCTGCTGCCGCACGACTTCAGTGGCCAGAAGCCACTTGGGGTCTTTTGTAAATTGCTGTGTCTTTACGTATTTATACTCTAAATAAATTGCTACGCAGTGTGTGAACGCACCGTGGGAAAGGTTCTTGCTGCTGGAATCATGTGCCCAATAAACGTTACAGAGAGAACTCTTACCACATCCCGTCGGCTGCAGACCGTCTCTTGGCGTAAGGTTTTTATGCTTTGTTTTGTTTTATTCGCTTTATTCCTGACTCAAATTTGCTATATAGCGCCCGGCCGGTGTGGCTCAGTGGTTGAGCATCGACCTCTGAACCAGGAGGTCATAGTTTGATTCCTGGTCAGGGCACAGGCCTGGGTTGCGGGCTCGATCCCCAGTGGGGGGCGTGCAGGAGGCAGCTGATCCACGATCCTCTCTTATCCTTGATGTCTCTCCCCCTCCCTCTCCCTTCCTCTCTGAAATCAATAACAATATATTTAAAAACAATCAAACAAAAACTCCAGGCTGCAGTGCATTTGGCCTTTGTGACCTTTAACCCCGAGGCTTTAGGCCCAGAGGGGCCGCCCCTGCACTTTAAGGTCCTGGGGGACACGGGGGCTGTGAGAACGTGCTGTCTGTCATTCATCAGCACTATCCCCTTAATGGCCCCACTGACAGGCCCCCCTGCAATGGAGAGGGTCAGGGGGGCCCCTCCACACCCGTGAGCAGGTGCAGCAGGCCGGGGGCAGGTGAGCAGCTCCTCACGGGGCTGGGAGGCCGCTGCAGCCACCAGGCGGATCACAGAGCGGCACGCACAGCACGGACCCTCCTCCGTTCACCGGGAGTAGCAGAGTAACAGCCAGCAAACAGGGTACTTTGGTGTCAACCCTTTAGTTTTGCCGAAATGCCTGCTAGCCTGTTGCCTGTCTTAGTTCAGGGATGGGGAACCTCTGGCCCAAGGGCCGTGGGAGGTCCGAGAAACCACCCGGTCCCGGCAGGAAAAGGCTCCCCACAGGACAAAGGGCGCTTCAGCGAATAGCGGTGCCACACGCCGCTGGGCACGCCCGACGGAGCCACACGCGGGTGCTTTTGGGTCCCCTCCACGGGTTTGGACGCGTGGAGCCGGTGAGTCGAGGCGGCCACGGTGCCAGGTTGATGTGAAGGAGGATGCGGCGAGTTCGCTCTTTTTCTGATGAGAACAGCTCAGGCCTGCCCAGGGGGCTGCGGGCGAGGCAGGTGCATCGCGGGGGGCGGGTGGCACGGGGGCGCCCAGCCTGTCTCTCGGGGCGTTCCGTTGATTCTCAGGCCGGGATCCCGCTCTCAGTCACGTGTCTCGACCTTGGATGTAACGTCCGGGTCAGTGGGCCCGATACCGGGAAGGCAGGCCCGCCTCCGTGCTCCCCGCGTGTCCGGAGGTCCTCCTCCTCCCAGGCGGCTGTTGTTGCCGCTGAACGCTGAGGGAGCGGTGCCCGATCTCTGCGGACGGTGTTAGGGCTGGAGTTCCTCAGCCCATACGATTGAATCTGGTCCCCGCTGCGCCGCCCCCCTGCCTCCCTTCTCGGCTGCCTGCCCGGCGGTCTCCCCCCGCCCGGGGAGGAAGGCCCCTGAAGGTGCCCGGCTGACAGGGGACGATGGGGAGCGGGTCATCGCTCTCCCTGGTGATCGGTACTGGACATCACGGACGACGCACTTCCTTGTCAGAGCAATTAGAAGCGGGGGGGGGGGGGACCGGTCAACGCCTCGAACCCACTGGGAAGGGCGTGGGCCACTCCAGAGGCAGAAGCCCAGGCACAGGCATGTTAACGGTGTCCGAGTGGCTTAACTGGAAATAGATTGTCCGCACCCCAGGGACGGGTCATGTGGCGCCGGCCCCTGCATTGCCTCGCTGATCCGTGTGTGTGTGTGTGTGTGATCCGTGTGTGTGTGATCCGTGTATGTGTGTGATCCGTGTGTGTGATCCATGTGAGTGTGTGATCCATGTGAGTGTGTGTGATCCGCGTGTGTGATCTCTGTGTGTGATCCGTGTGTGTATGTGTAATCCGTGTGTGTGATCCATGTGAGTGTGTGTGATCCGTGTGTGTATGTGTGATCCGTGTGTGTGATCCATGTGAGTGTGTGACCCACGTGTATGTGTGATCCGTGTGTGTATGTGTGATCCATGTATGTGTGCGATCCGTGTGTGATCCGTGTGTATGTGTGATCCGTGTGTGTATGTGTGATCCGTGTATGTGTGTGATCCGTGTGTGTGTAATCCGTGTGTGTGTGTAATCCGTGTGCGTAATCTGTGTGTGATCTGTGTGTGTGTGTGTGTGTGTGTGTGTAGAGCTGCATCCCATAAACACAGGTGCAGCTGCCATTGTGTTCTGTGACCCCCAGCGACCCCTCTTCTGCGGCTGGCGTGTCACCTGGAGTCACTATCATCCGTGGGAACCCTGGCGAAGGGACGGTCACAGGTTTGCCAGGTCAAACCTAGAATTTGAGGGACAAAGGGGACCTCCCTTCCGCTGTAATGCGCACGTCGGCCACTGGAGGGCAGCGTCTCACAGGAATCCGGCCAGAGTGGCTTCCCCGCCCCTGGCTCAAGTCCCAAGTTCACAAGGAACCAAAGCAGCGGTTCTCAACCTCCTGGCCCTTTAGATGCAGTTCCTCATGTTGTGGGGACCCCCAACCATACAATCATTTCCGTGGCGACTTCATCACTGTCATGTGGCTGCTGTGATGAATCGTCATGGAAATATCTGATCTGCAGGATGGTCTGAGGCGACCCCTGTGAGAGGGTCGTCCGACCGCCAAAGGGGTCGCGACCCACAGGTTGAGAACCGCTGCGAACTCTCTGGAAACGTTCTCTGGTGACATTTTACATCCATTTCCCCGCGGGGGTGGGGGCGGGCGCCGCAGGAACAATGCAGTTACTGATGATGTATTCCATGATGCGTGTGCACCCACGCAACTCGGGGTTCTGAGTCATCGGGCCCTTGGAGTGGCTTCCTGGCTCCCCCGTGCACACGGGTCCCGTTGGAGGCTGCGGATGTAAAAATCTCATTTTTCTCCTGGTTTGTGTGTGTGTGGGGGGGTGCGGTGCGGGGGACGGGACATTCATATGGAGGCGTCCTGAGTCATGGAGAGCCAGCGGGGAATTTCTGGTGTTTCTCAGAAGCCTGTCCGGCCTGGCCTGGAAGCCGGGTCCTGCTTTGTTTGTTGTTTAGTTTAATCCGTGTCTAAATGGCTTTTCCAGGGAACTAAGGGTCGAGTGGGAATTCCTTAGACCAGGACGCTGCTGCCGTATAAGAAAACATCACTGTCCGGCCGGCGGGGCTCAGCGACTGAGCGTCAACCTAGGAACCAGGAGGTCAGGGTTCCATTCCCGGTCGGGGCACAGGCCCGGGTTGCAGGCTCATGAGAAACGCCAGAAATTCAACCTGGTTCCTAGGTCGACGCTCAACCGCTGAGCCACACCGGCCGGACGCCTTCTCCACGCCCTCGGTAGGTTTCAGAAAACTCACCGGAGGGAATGCCTGTGCCCTGACCGGGAATCGAACCCAGGACCCTTCAGTTCACAGGCTGACGCTCTATCCACTGAGCCAAGCCAGCCAGGGCCCGACTGCGGGCGTCTTAATGCGTGGTCTCCAAGTCGGGGGTGGGGTGGGGGGACGCACAGCGGGTGTTTAGCAGCTGTTTCGCAGATATGAGCAAAACTGGGGCATGGAAACATTTTCCGAGAAACGCTTGTCAGTTGAGTTATTAAAAACGGACTTTACTGCCCCCGGCTGGGTATCCCAGTGGTTAGGGGATCGTCTCACTACACTGAGGTTGTGGGTTTGATCCCTGGTCAGGGCACAGGCAAGAAGCAACCAATGAATGCGTGAGTACGTGGAACAACACGTCCATGTTTCTCTCTCCAATCAATCAATCAATCAATCAATAAGAATAGGGCTTGACTAAAGGCACTCACGCCTCCAGGCTCCTCACAGGGAACCAGCCCGTCACTTTTCCGAGAGACGTTGTAAAATCCACACACGCCCCCCCTCCCCCACCCCCTTCCTTCAAACAGCATCCCAGAAATGTATTGCCCCTGGGAGAAAGTTAATTTCCAAAATGTACATTTTTCATCTCCCCCGCATCCATTCACTGTTTCCCTCTGGCTTTCAAGGTAAAAACGCAGATTCCCGGCCCCCCTCCTGCTTTCGTCTTTAACCTCCCCTGTTTGTTGATGTTGCCATCGCCCGGGAGCCAGGCGCTGTCTCCGAACGCCGCGCGTCACACGAAAGCAAACACAGCCCCGGCCCATTACGAGAGGCTGAGATCAGGTAACCAGGGCCATGATTCCATGCCCCCCTGCCCCCCGAAAACATGACCCCACCACCCAGCCTGCTCTGGAGTGACAGGCCCCACAATTACATACGGCAACAAGGTTCAGGGTGGGCGCCATGGGATTGTTTCAATGTTCCCTGTCCGCCCACTTGCATTTTACCTGCGATTTAATATATGTTAATTATATATATTAACATACACTGAGCGGCCAGATTACGATGACCGCCCCATCAATACAATGAAGTGAATTAGTTATGCAAGTAATAATAATAATAATGGCCCTGACCGGTTTGGCTCAGTGGATAGAGCGTCAGCCTGCGGACTGAAGGGTCCCGGGTTCGATTCCGGTCAAGGGCATGTACCTGGGTTGCGGGCACATCCCCAGTAGGAGGTGTGCAGGAGGCAGCTGATCGATGTTTCTCTCTCATCGATGTTTCTAACTCTCTATCCCTTTCCCTTCCTCTCTGTAGAAAATCAATTAAATATATATATATATATTTTTAAATAATAAAACCTTGAGAGTATTTGCTTAGGAAGTTTTCAATATCTAGTATTTTTGGAAGTGTCCATGAAGTACTGATGGGATGACCATCATCATCTGGCCACTCAGTGTATATTAAAATGCCTATTTTATTATTGTTTTAAAATATATTTGTATTGACCTCAGAGAGAGGAGAGGAGGAGAGAGAGAGAGAGAGAAACATCCATGATGAGAGAGAGTCATGGACCGGCTGCCTCCTGCACGCCCCCTACTGGGGATCGAGCCCGCAACCCGCACCTGTGCCCTGACCAGGAATCGAGCCCGGGACCCTCCAGTCCGCAGGCCGACGCTCTATCCACTGAGCCACACCAGCCAGGGCCTCCCTCATCACTGATGTTTCGACCTCTCCCTCCCTCTTCTCCCTTCCTGTCTGAAATCAATTTAAAAACATTTTCTTTAAAAGGGCGCAGCAGAGATGTTTAGCAAAAGCGACAGATGCCCGCCCGTGGGGACGCGGGCTTCGCGCAGAGGTCGCCACGGAGAGGCCCATGCGCGCTTCCCCCCTAAACCCCACGGGGCTGTGTTTTTTTGGGGGGGGGTCTCCCCGAGCAAACCTCCCCCCTCGGATCACTCCCTTCAGCCCCGGCCGCTCTGATGGGCTCCAACAAGTGTTTAGAGCGAAGTGTGGACGCACGTGACTCTGTTTCTCGTCTGCGCGCCCGGCTCGCTCGGCCGGTGGCGGGGCGGGCGCCTGACAGCTCGGGGCGCACGGTGCGCGCGGGGCGGCCGCTGACGCAGACCAGAGCCGCAGGGTTGTTATTCTTTGTAATTACCTTCATTACGGGAGAGCGGGTGTCAATCAACCGTGCGCTTTAAACATGCCAGTAATTTGCCAGGAAAAAAAAATTAAAAAAACCAAAAACGCATGTCTGTTTCCCAGCCGCGCACGACGGGGCCCGGGCATGGCGTGTGCGCCCCGGCGGGCCGGGCGCTGTATTGGAAACAGGCGGCGGCAATTTTCCGAAGGGATCGCCGGCCCTGCTGGCGCCCCATGACTTTCCACGCGAGCAGAGAGAGGAGGATGCCGGTCTGGAGGGAGTTTAATAGAGAGCTCGTGTGCGCTTTTTAAAGATTATTATTTCTATTTCTTTATTGATGTCAGAGAGGAAGGGAGAGGGAGAGAGAGAAACATCCATGATGAGAGGGAATCATGGATCGGCTGCCTCCTGCACGCCCCACACTGGGGATGGAACCCACAACCCGGGCCTGTGCCCTTGGTGGGAATCGAACCCGGGACCCTTCAGTCCGCAGGCCGATGCTCTATCCACTGAGCCAAACCAGCCAGGGCCAGACATGGCTTTTAAAGATGTACTTTCCATTGATTTCAAAGAGGAAGGGAGAGAGAGAGAGAGAGAGAGAGAGAGAGAGAGAGAGAGAGAGAGGAACATTGATGACGGAATAATCATGGATCGGCTGCCTCCTGCACACCCCCTATTGGGGATGGAGCCCACAACCCGGGCCTGTGCCCTGACCGGAATGGAACCCTGACCTCCTGGTTCACAGGTCGATGCTCAACCCCTGAGCCCGGCCGGCCGGGCCGCAGACACGGCGTCTTAGATGGATTTCTGCAGCGAACCTGCCCAGCCAGGTTGGTGTTTAACAGCCCTGCTTCCTGGGAGGCGGAGTTGGAAGCGCAGGTGCTCCGGCGCCTCCGGGCTGCAGGTGATTTCATCGGAGGTCATGGGGTCACGACGACCTCCCCGGACAGTGTCCTGAACACGATGGTCATGGGCAGGACTCGCCTGGAGAGCTGACCACTGTGACCGAGCCCGTCTCTCTGGCCTAAGAGACACCCGCCCGGTTATCAGTCCCTCCCCCCACCCGTGTGCATGCAGCCACGGGGGCGGGGGGTTAAAAATGACAGGAAAGGCCATGGAATCAGCCTCAGGTCCGAGGCCCCTGGCTTTGCCAGCCCGTGTGCGGGAGGAATTCCTTTTCCAATAGCAGATGCCTTCACCAGGGGGCGATCGGGGACAGGGAGAGACGCAGAGGCGGGGTTCCTGGTCTGTGGGGGTCCCAGGTGAGCTGGGGCTGACAGCTCGTCCTCAATATAAGAGCCCCATGGGTCCCCACAACCAGGACATCCCCAACCCTTCCCCCCAAAGTCTCCCCTCCACTGCCCCCCTCAGCCGGTGCCTGGCCGCCCCCAACCTGGGGCTTCTGGCTCCCCCCCCACATGCTCCCCAAGTCCTTGTCCCCTGTCACCTTCTCCAGGTGCCGGCTTTGAGGTGCTTTCAAAAACTACAGCCCCGCCCGGCCGGCCGGCGTGGCTCAGTGGTCGAGGGCCGACCTATGAACCAGGAGGTCCCGGTTCGACTCCCGGTCGGGGCCCATGCCTGGCAGCCGATCAATGATTCTCTGTCGTCACTGATGTTTCTCTCGCTCCCTCTCCCTTCCTCTCTGAAATCCATAAAAATATATTGTAAAAATAAGACTAAAATACAACTTTTTTTGTTGTTGTTAATCCTCATGGGAGGATATTTTTTCCACTGATTTTTTTAGGGAGGGTGGAAGGGGTGGGGAGAGAGGGGAAGGGGAGAGAGAGAGAGAGAGAGAGAGACAGACAGACAGACATCAATCAGTTGCCTCCTGTATGTGCCCCCCTGGGGCCAGGGATTGAATCTACAGCCCAGGTACTCGCCTTTGACCAGGAATCGAACCCAAGACCCTCTGCAGGCTGACGCGCTAATCACTGAGCTACACCAGCCAGGGCAGAAAATACAGTTCTTTTTAAATTTTTTTTTATTGATGTATTGATGTCAGAGAGGAAGGGAGAGGGCGGGAGAGAAACACCAATGATGAGAGAGAATCGTGGACCGGCTGCCTCCTGCACGCCCCACACTGCAGATCGAGCCTGCAACCCGGGCCTGTGCCCTGACCGGGACTCGAACCCTGACCTCCTGGTTCCTGGGTCGACATGTCGATGCTCCACCCCTGAGCCGGGCCGGCTCGGCTCTTCATGGTATTTCACCAAAGTGGCGGCATCCCATCCGATCGTCACACCTGCTTGAACGTCAGGGGGCAGCTTGATTGTTAGAAATAGTTTCCAAGGACTACGAGACCGGCATTGACAGAGCCTGCGATGGGGTGGAAACGCTTCAATAAAACCCCGTGGAGCCATCGCTCCCCTGACCTCCCTTCGCAGCCACGCTTCTGACATCTTATCGGAACCAAGGGGCTGGGGACTGGGCCGAGCGAGTGTGCACGGCCTGATTGACCTCAGTGGTGTCGTGTCGAGGGGAGAGGGGAAATGGCCGATTGAGCCCCAGAGGTACCCCACCCCTCACACACACACACACACACACACACACACACACACTCTCTCTCTCTCCCCGTTCAGGTGCCGCGTGCGCTCACCGCGGCCGGGACATCTGTGCGTGCGGTTCCCCTCGGGTGACTCTCAATTGGATTTCCGCGTGTGGAGCAGGCTCTCGGCCACGGCCGGGGTCTGTGAAGCGTCGCGGCGGGGCCCACGGGAAGGAGAAAGGAGGAGGCTCAGGGCTGTAGCCATCACTCGCCTGCCTCTGGGAGGGATGCTCTCCCGGCCGCTGGTCCCGGCTCCGGCTCCAGGGAAGGCGGCCTCTTTGTCTCCAGGCGCCTGGGAGACAGCTCAGGGCGGCCTCCTCCAGCGGCCGGCGGGCGGCGCTGGGCTCATGGGCCGAGGGACCGGGTGTCGGTCTGAAACTCGGGGTCCTTCCTGCAGGAAACCCGGAGTCTACGTGTGGATTCTCTCCTCCGTCCACTCGGAGTCGCTGGGTGTTATTTTATTAGAATAGATTTTTATTGATGTCAGAGAGGAAGAGAGAGAGAGAGAGAGAGAGAGAGAGAGAGAGAGAGAGAGAGAGAGAGAAACATCCATGATGAGAGAGAGTCATGGACCGACTGCCTCCTGCACACCCCACACTGGGGATCGAGCCCACAACCCGGGCCTGTGCCCTGACCGGGAATCGAACCCTGACCTCCTGGTTCCTAGGTCGACGCTCAACCACTGAGCCACTGGAATTCTCTCTCTTTTGGTCCCTTGTATGGATCGATTGCCAGGCGGAGAATAGATATTGGATGTCGAACCCCAGGAGAACGTAAAGGGCTGGGCGGGGAGGGGGAAGTACCATTTCATACCTTGTGTTCAAAACAAACAAGTTTCCAGAATTAAAAAATCATGCTAGCCCTGGCTAGTTTGGCTCAGTGGATAGAGCGCCGGCCTGCGGACCGAAGGGTCCCGGGTTCGATTCAGGTCAAGGGCACGTACCTGGGTTGCGGGCTCCCGGCCCTGGTCGGGGGCATGTGGGAGGCAACCAATCGATGTGTCTCTCTCACATCGGTGTTTCTCTCTGTCTCTCCCTCTCCCTTCCTCTCTCTCTAAAAATCAATGGGAAAAATATCCTCGGGAAAGGACCAAAAAAGAATAATAATAATATATATTTTTAAAATGCTGATTTATCTCTGCGCATCCCCAAATGTGTCTTGCACATACATCTCGGGGAAGGTGGTGGGGTTCGGAGGCTGCCAACCCAGGGCGGGTGTACTGATAGGCGTGTAATGATATACAATTTATTTCGGGATGGGCGGGGGGAGGAGGTACAACTTAATGGCTCATGAATAGCAAATTCATTATCTTTTTAATACTCCGGTTATATGGACGCCATATACCATCTTTACGGGGCCACGGCGAGCATCTCCATCCTCCACTCCACTCGGAAAACAAATATTCCCAAACCTCGGCCCCCCGGAATGACTCGCCGAGTCCAGCGCCTCCATAAATATCATTGGATTGGAACACGGTCGGTTGGGCCGCGGACCGTCGCACGTTGGATGCCACCTGTTGCCCTGGATTTTAAAGGGCTGACACATTAATTTATCGCAAAGGCCAGCGACCGGGGGACAACACTGTATTTTCACGGGGGGCGGGGAGGGGGGTCAGGGGGGCGCCTCAGGCAGGCCTACCCCCGGCCGGAGAGCGTGCGAGGCCATAAAACAGCCGCTCGGCTTGTTAAGTATTCATTTCTCATTTGCATCCGTGATTAAACGATGTGCCAGGGGCCGATTGCTCATCGTAAAACGACACGCGGTGCCATCGGGCTCTCGGAGGACGGACCCCGCGCTGTATAATTTAGTGTCACGTTAAGGGTGGGCGTGGGCGCGCGCGTGTTTGTCAGTAATGATGCTTAATTATTCCGCGGGGACGTCTGCGGCCTCGGTACCGGGCTCAATAATTCATGCCAGCCTTCGGGTCACGCAGAGAAGTGGCAGGCAGGGGGCCCTGGCCCTGATTCGTGGTGATTCGGGGACCTGGTCCTTCCGCAAACGCTGTCATTCATTGCCCAAAACCATGGCAACGCGGGGCGCCGACTCAGAGGGGCTTATTATTAGTAGTGTTTTTTAAATATGTTTCTTTTTAATTTTTTTGGAAATATATTTTATTGATTTTTTTACAGAGAAGAAGGGAGAAGGATAGAGAGTTAGAAACATTGATGAGAGAGAAACATCAACCAGCTGCCTCCTGCACACCCCCTGTTGGGGATGTGCCCGCAACCAAGGTCCATGCCCTTGACCGGAATCGAACCCGGGACCCTTCAGTCCGCAGGCCGACGCTCTATCCACTGAGCCACACCGGTCAGGGCTTACATGTGTTTTTATTGATTTCGGAGAGGAAGGGAGAGAGGGAGAGAGAGATAGACACATCCATGATGAGAGAGAATCATGGACCGGCTGCCTCCTGCACGCCCCACACTGGGGATGGAGCCCCCAACCCGGGCCTGTGCCCTGACCGGGAACCCAACCCTGACCTCCTGGCTTATTTTTCAGGCGTGTCCCTGACTGTCACGACCGCCTTCGCCTGGGGTTTGGGAACTTGAGGTTGACCTTGTCCGAGATCCCCGCCCTTTGGAGAGAGGGTCCAGGGACGGAGACTTTCCCAGGCTCCACCAGGCACCTCTGTGCAAACCTCCCTGGCCTGGGCATCCATTTGCATTTGAAAACCGAGGAAGTGCAGGCGTGGGGAGCGGGCAGGCAGGGGAGGGAGGGAGGGGGGTGGTGATTTGTATGGCAGGAGCCCGGAGATGCCCAATGACCCATGTGAAAACAGTTCATTAAAACGTGGACGTGCTCGGCCGCCTAATGCAAAGACCTTTATTGCCGCCTTAGAAGCCCGGTGGCTTCAGGTGGGCAGCGGATCGAGGCGGGGCCATCACTCAGGCCGGCGCCCCCCCCCGCACCCGCCCCCCCCGCGACTGGCCCGGGAGGGAGACCCCGAAATGCCTCCTTCCTCACTGCTCGGCCCCGGACCCTCGGGGCTCCCAGTGAATCTGGGCCTGGCTCCCTGTCACTCCTTCTAGAGCAGAGGCAGCACCCCTCGTGCGTTTGTAGGCGATTTGCACTCTGTGGGGACAGACTGCGGAATGAATGAATGATTGTCAGAGGCCGGGGGGGGGGGGTGTGCTTTTGTTTTCCTTATTGACTTTTGAATACATTTTTATTGATTTCAGACAGGAAGGGAGAGGTGGAGAGAGAGAAACACGGAGTATTGTTTGTAGTAAATTTCATCCGTGCCTGTGTGACCCCTGTCTTCTGTCTGGAAGTTAAACTTTTGTGGCATCAAAAATAGCCCATCTGGCCCGGCCGGCGTGGCTCAGGGGCTGAGCGTCGACCTGTGAACCGGGAGGTCAGGGTTCGATTCCCGGTTGGGGCACAGGCCCGGGATGCGGCCTCCATCCCCAGTGGGCGGCGTGCAGGAGGCAGCCGATCCGTGATTCTCTCTCGTCATGGATGTCTCTCTCTCTCTCCCTCTCCCTTCCTCTCTGACATCAATAAGAATATATATGATAGAACCAAGTTTCCACAGATGTGCTCGGCTACGGTCTGTGTACGTGTACGTGTGACTGTGCCGTGTGATATGTGGGAATAAGGCGGGGTTCGGAGGGCACACGGCTTCCTGGCTCCTGGGAGGAGCAAAGAGATCTCGGATATGTTCGATGAAGCTTCCTCGTCTGTTGGAGAGAGAGAGAGAGAGAGAGAGAGAGGGAGAGAGAGAGGAGGAGGGAGGGGAGCGAGAGGGGGGTCTCCCTAACCAGGAGGGACCCCCCGAAGCCCCTCCGATGTAATTGCCCGAACATGACGGCCGGGCCTGCGGCGTCTCAACTTGATGTGCGTAATTGATACCCAAACACGGTTACGGGACGCGGCCCGGCCCGGCCACAGCACCGTGTGTGTGTGTGTGTGTGTGTGTGTGTGTGTGTGTGTGTGTGTGTGTCGAGTGTTGATGAAAGTGGTTTTTCTTTTCTTTCTTTTGGTACAAAAGGGTCAGAGACATTAACAAGTTGAAAGAGAGTGTGGGCTCTGTTCTCGCCCCCTGACCCCTGTGCCACCCCCTCCCCTAATCGGCTGCACATGTTCCCTGTTTGCGTCCAACTTCGGGCTGTGAGCGCTGGGCGCCCGGAGAGGGACCGGGAGGCCCAGGGCTCGGGGTCCAGATCCGACCAGGCGGGCGGGCGGGCGGGCGGGGGGCCGGTGGGAGGGAGGTTTAGCAGACCCTCCAGCGCGCCCAGCCCGGCCGCGGGTGTTACACCGTCTGGCCCTGGTGGGGCGGAGGGCGGCGAGGGCGGCTCTGAGAAGGATTCGAGCGGACGTCTAAATGATAATTACCGGGTAATTGTGTTTGGGTTAGAATCCGCGCTGCTATTTTTATGGCTGACATGAGAGGTAATGTGCTTCTCAGGGCCCTGCGGCCGCCGGGGGCGGGAGGCAGGTGTCAGGCGGCGTTGGTGGGGCCGGGATGGAGGGCGGCCGTGCGGCTGCCCAAATGCTGCACAGACTCTGGCTTCTCTTTCTTTTCTTTTTTTTTTAGCCCAAACCTCAGGAGCATGTTTTCCCAGAAGCGAAAGGACGGTGGACTTGGATCTGACGGCTTTCAAAGTCCTCTTCTTGCCCTGGCTGGTGTGGCTCAGTGGATAGAGCGTCGGCCTGCGGACTGAAAGGTCCCGAGTTCGATTCCCTTCCCGGTCGGGGCACAGGCCCGGGTTGGGGACTCGATCCCAGTGTGGGGCGTGCAGGAGGCAGCCGGTCCATGATCCTCTCTCATCATGGATGTTTCTCTCTCTCCCTCTCCCTTCCTCTCTGAAATCAATAAAAATATATTTTAAAAAAATTGAAAAAGTCCCTTTCTTTTCATTTGTGCAAAACCACCTGTGGTATCTTTCAAAGATCTTCCCTGTGCATTTATTAAAATGTATTGTTATTTATTTCGGAGATGAAGGCGGGGAGAGAGAGAGAAAGAGAAGCATCGATGATGAGAGAGAATCACGGACCCGCTGCCACCTGCACGCCCCACACTGGGGATGGAGCCTGCCACCCGGGCCTGTGCCCTGACCGGGAATCGAACCCTGACCTCCTGGTTCCTGGGTCGACGTTCACCACTCAGCCAGGCTGACCAGGCTTTGCTGTGCCTTTAACATCAATGAGCCATCGATGTTGTGGCCCCTCGCTGTCCGTCTCCCCTCCTGTCCACTTCCTGTCCCGCCTCCTCCTTTCTCTTCTGGCATTTATTTTTGCTTAATGGTAATTCTGGGGACCTGCACAAGAAGTTACGTTTATTTATGAGGGCTTCCGAGTTGTCCCGTGTTTCTTAACTCTCTCTCTCTTTCTCTCTCTCGGCCACACACAGATTTAAAACAATAAAAGCACTCCTCCAAGGAATTGAAACAGGAAAAGTCAGTAGTTTTCCACGTCGCCCGTTTTCCCAGAACAAAAAGATGGCCCCTCTCTTCCAAACCCCACCTTTGCCCACGTTCCGCGCAGGTTCACGGCGCCCACGCGTTCCCCAAACCACGGCGCCCACCGGAGCCACGAGCGATCGGAGGGAACCTTCGCGAAGTTAGAAACCCGTTTGTGTCGCTCCCCCCACCCCCCCGCCCCCCCAACTTCCTCCGATGACTAGCCCATGTCTATTCTCCATGAAATTGATGTCAAAAAAGTATTATATATTTTCCGGGGGAAATAGAAGGCTGCCCTCCGCTCTCCGGTGAGGCCATCTTTCCCTTTAATCATACTTTTCATTTCAGGGCATTGAAATTTCCGTTACCAAGGACAACACCATAAATAAAAAGTGTTTGCCCGTTGTTGTGTGTGTGTGTCTTTTTTTTTTTTCCTTCTTCTTCTTCTTCACCTGCCCGCTCTGCAACTTGGTGCATTAAGCATGAGCCGGGCTGAGCGTGAGGTGGCCCCGCATGTGAGAAAATTTATAATCATTTATTACGTGCGGCCGGAGCCGGGCGGAGGGGGTGGAGGGGGGGAGGGAATGAAAGCATGAAGGCATATACATCCATAAACGGAAGCCGGGCGCTTAAATGAAAAGCAAAGTGAATTTCTGTGTCTTGTCATAAAGTAATGAGAGGCGAGAGGTTTTATTCATGGCAAAGGCAAGATGCATGTACTCTGCGCCCCGCGCCGGCAGTCAGCGCCCCCCTGATGGATGGCCGGCGGCTTGCCGGGGAATATCTGCGCTCTACATAATAGTATAGTTAGGGGCAGCGAGGCACGGTCCAGAAGGTTCCATAAAGGTTTATCGCTGGCGGTGTTACCGTAATTTAATCACACGGCGGCTAATGGAGTGCCTGGACGCCGTGGGCGGCTTTTTTATCTGCCATCTGTTAGTCGCTGACAGGGTCCATCATCCCCGCATCAGCCACACTTCGCAGCGGGGGGGGGGGGGGTGTGCGGCAGGAACCCCAAAAGTTCCAGAAGGGGCGGACGGTGGCCGTTCCCACGACCACGGCCCCCAGAATGAGCCACCCGTCGGATGACTGTTGTGATCGATGGAAGGAACGCCAGGCCGGCCCCCCGTCGGCCGCCAGCCGGCCGGAGGGGACGGGACGACGTTGTATGTACGTCGCGAGTACAATTAGCACGACCGACACCCAAGTGAGGCCTGGAGCCAGGTCCAGCCAAGACGAGGAGTGATTTCCGAAGAATCCGCAGGTACGCCGTACGTAGCCAGGGGTTTTTTGGTTGGTTTGTTTTAAATATGTATTTCTTATTGATGTCAGAGAGGAAGGGAGAGGGAGAGAGAGATAGAAACATCCATGATGAGAGAGAATCATGGATCGGCTGCCTCCTGCATGCCCCACACTGGGGATGGAGCCTGCAACCCGGGTCTGTGCCCTGATGGGGAATCCAACCCTGACCTCCTGGCTCCTAGGTCGACGCTCAACCCCTGAGCCACACTGGCTGGGCGAGCTCAAGGTTTTCTCTAAATGTTCTGTGATGTATCCAGGACCGTTAGCATCACAGGAAGCTTAGATCCATGCCCTCTTGGTAGAATTTTCTAGAAAACGTTTCTAACACTTGAGCACGACTCAGGGCTGCTGTTTTACCTTCTGTTTATACGTTTCCCCCTCTGGATGGACAGGTGGGTGGACAGATGGAGACAGAGGGCCACAGCCAGCAGGCCCGCAAACGGAGCCACGTGAATACAGCGGACGCAAGCACGGCTGGTTAAGACGTGTGAAAAAGGAAGGCGCTGACCCCCGGGAGCGGGGTGACCTGTGCGCACAGTAGACGGGGGTGGGGGGCAAATCGGAACCCGACCTTGGACACGTCTCCTGACCTTGGTCAATGAGCCTCAGTGGTTCGACCTGCAAAATGGGAGCAAGGCCCGGTGCCCGCCCTGCTCATCCCTCTGGATTCTCGTAAGGATCCAACAAGACACCGTGTGCAAAGGCCTCTGGGGATGGAGAGCAACACGGCCCCTCAGTGTGTTGGGCACGGAAGATAGCGTGGGCACAACAGCCACGTGAAAAAAGGCATCTGGCCCGGCCGGCGTGGCTCAGTGATTGAGCGTCGACCTACAAACCAGGAGGTCAGAGTTCGATTCCCGGTCAGGGCACAGGCCCCGGGGTGCGGGCTCGGTCCCCAGTGTGGGGCGTGCAGGAGGCGGCCGATGCATGATTCTCTCTCCTCATGGATGTTTCTCTCTCCTCTCCCTCCCTCTCTCTGAAATCAATAAAACTTATTTAAAAGGAAGAAAAAAGAGAGATTGTCCTTTTGCTCATGTTTATTGAGCACCTACTATAGTCAGGCACAGGGGAGGCGGGGGGGACCTTATTGCATTAGGAGAATTGCAACAGAGCGCGGATTTGCGGCCGGTTAAATGTTAACACGAAGCCGAGGCCCAGTCACCAGCCCTGGAACCTTTGCCCCCGAGACCACACGTCCCTCCACCTTCAGCATGACGGACCCGGTTCTCCGAATGTTTTAATTTGGGGGGACGCACAGGTGCCGGAGTTCCCGGCAGACCCCCAGCTCACCTCGGGCTGTGCTTTGGGGCCCAGGGCGGAGCCCCTGAGTTCCTACTGGGGCAGTGGAACGTCTGGACTTAAAATGGCCCCGACTGCAGCATACAGCCTCAGAGGAGCGGCTCATGGGAAGGAACCAGACTCAGCGCAGAACAGAAATGTCCACACAGGCGGGGGCCTCGCTGACTTACTCCCGTGGTGGCTACTGTGCTCCTGGTGCCTGGAATGCCGCCCCCTCTGCCCCCGTCGGTCCAAGTCCCGCTAATTCCTCAAGGTCCCTCCCCCATGAAATCTTCCCGTTGGCCCCTGGAGGTCCCCCCCACGATGTCTTACTGATAACCCCCCAAAATGCTGCTCACGTCACAGTCATTTCCATGTCATTGTCTGTTATATTTTACATTAAATAAATTTTTAAAAATTGGTTTCAGAGAGAAAAGAGAGAGAAAGAAACATCCATGAGGAGAGAGAATCATGGATCGACCGCCTCCTGCACACCCCGCACTGGGGATCAAGCCCACAACCCGGGCCTGTGCCCTGACCGGGAATCGAACCCTGACCTTCTGGTTCACAGGTCGACGCTCAACCCCTGAGCCACGCTGGCCGGGCTAATGTTGCAACTCTTATAGCACAGGCCTGTAACATGGTCAGCCCTCTACATGGCATTCCGTCTGTCTGTCCTATCTGGCCAATCAGCTGGAAAAAGAAAAGCTAGCTCTGGCCGGTTTTGCTCAGGGATGAGACCCATGTCCTTGAAGGGTTGTGGGTCCGATTCCAGTCAAGGGCACAGGCCCGGGTTGCGGGCTCCATCCCCAGTGTGGGGCGTGCAGGAGGCAGCCGATCCATGATTCCCCCTCATCATGGATGTTTCTCACTCTCTCTCCCTCTCCCTTCCTCTCTGACATCAATAAAAATATATTTAAAAAAAAAATCCTTGGGTGAGGATGAACAACAAAGCACTAGATGACAGTTTTTTAAAATATATATTTTATTGTTGACAGTATTACAGAGCTCTCCCGTTTCCCCCTCCCTGTCCCCCCTCCTCCCCGCCTCCTCCCCCCAGTTCTCACTCCCCTATCACCGTGCCCACGGGTTATGCATATAAGTATGTGAGTTCTTTGGTTGTTAGAGGACCGTTTTTGTTGCCAAAACTCTTTAAATTCTGTCCTAAGTCCTTCCTCACGCACTGGCCCCCCTACAGCCGTTGGCTACGGCCAGAGCGTGGATAGAGAGGGAACTGATTTCATCTTCCAAGGAGGACAGCTCGGCCTCCCTAAGGTTAGAGACCGGGGTTTGCTGCCGGTCCTTTAAACCTCCGGGTTTGTTTCCTTTTACATGACAAACGCTCCCAGCGAGGCAGGTGTCTGCTCAGACTCTAACTAGCTCCTTCGCCTTTCTTATCTGTTCGCAAAGTGGAAGCAGAAGTGCAGGCCCATCAGTCCCCTGCCTGAGGCCACAGAACTAGTTTGTGGTGGAGCTGGAGTTCTGCCTGGAGGTGAGGAGACTCAGGGACAGCCCTGCCTGTGCCTGTGTGTGCCGGTGCGTGTGCCTGTGTGTGTGCCTGTGTGTGTGCGTGTGCATGTGTGTGCTGTACCTGTGCGTGTGCCTGTGCGTGTGCATGTGTGTGTGCCGGTGCGTGTGCCTGTGTGTGCGTGTGCCTGTGTGTGTGCGTGTGCATGTGTGTGCTGTACCTGTGCGTGTGCGTGTGTGTGCTGTACCTGTGCGTGTGCATGTGTGTGTGCCGGTGCGTGTGCCTGTGTGTGTGCCTGTGTGTGTGCGTGTGCATGTGTGTGCTGTACCTGTGCGTGTGCCTGTGCGTGTGCCTGTGTGTGTGCGTGTGCATGTGTGTGCTGTACCTGTGCGTGTGCGTGCAGAAATGCAGGTTCCTGGGGCCTCTGACTCACAACCAGACCCAGAAGAGGTGAGATGACGCTTTAAATTTTTTTAAAAATTTATTTCAGAAAGGGAGAGGGACCCCTAACCGGTGTGGCTCAGTGGGTAGAGCGTCGGCCTGCGGACTGAAAGGTCCCAGGTTTGATTCCGGTCAAGGGCATGTACCTGGGTTGCGGACACATCCCCATTAGAGGGTGTGCAGGAGGCAGCTGATCGATGCTTCTCTCATCGATGTTTCTAACTCTCTATCCCTCTCCCTTCCTTTCTGTAAAAAAAAAAAAAGTAAATAAAATATATTTAAAAAAAGAAAGGGAGAGGGAGAGGGGGATAGAAGCATCCATGATGAGAGAGAATCATGGGTCAGCTGCCTCCTGCATGCCCCCCACTGGGGACTGAGCCCGAACCTGGGCATGTGCCCCGACCCGGAATCGAACCCGGGACCCTTCAGTCCGCAGGCCGACGCTCTATCCACCGAGCCGCACCAGCCAGGGCTGTAGTCTTCATATTCAGATCATAGGACTGAAGGGAAACCCCTCCCGTCTTATCCCCAAGTCACATCGAGGTTCCGTGTGTCCATCTGACACGTAGTCCTGGCCTCCTGCAGGTTCTGTTTCCTGTCTCCATGGCAACCTGCGACAGGGGCCGCCTCTCCCCCCTCTCGCGTGGATCCTGCCGGGAATCGGTTGCCGCTGTCTCACCTGAGTCTGACTCACCTGCTGTCCCTCCCAGCCTTCCCACCAGGAAACCAGTGACCGCTTCCCTGTGTATCTTTCTACACCTTTTTCCTCCTTTTTTTCTTTTTAAAATATTTTTATTGATTTCAGAGAAGAAGGGAGAGACAGAGAGATAGCAACGATGAGAGAGAATCATGGATCAGCTGCCTCCTGCACGCCCCCCTACTGGGGACGGAGCCCGCAACCTGGGCATGCGGCCTGCCCAGGAATTGAACCCTGACCTCCAGGTTCAGAGGTCGATGCTCAACCACTGAGCCACGCCGGCCGCCTGCAGGGCAGGAGCGTGGTTTAAAAATAAAGAAGTGCACACAGCCGTTCCGGAAACGGCGCTCACGACAAGGCTACTGGAGGACGCGGTCCCCTAGCAGTCTTTGGGGGGCGAGAAGGTGCGTCTCCCAGCGACCAGCTGGAGGATTTGTGGGGAGGGGACCATACAAGAGACACAACGGGGCCCTAGCCGGTGTGGCTCAGTGGGTAGAGCCTCGGCCTGCGGACTGAAGGGTCCCGGGTTCGATTCCGGCCAAGGGCGTGTGGTGGCAGGCTCCTCCCCGGCCCAGGCCCTGGTCGGGGTGCGTGCAGGAGGCAGCCCATCGATGTGTCTCTCTCACATCGATGTTTCTCTGTCTCTCCCTCTCTTTTCCGCTCCCTCTAAAAATCAATGGAAAAATATCCTCAGGTGAGGATTAAAAGAAGAAGAAGAGAAAAAAGACCCAGCCAGGCACCCAGCCATCGACCGTCCCCCGCCCGTGTACCTGTGTGGCCCTCGCAGGACGGAAGAGAACTAGGGTGACTGGACACGGATGGAGACCCCGACCCCAGGAGCTCACCCAAGCGCAATGCCCCTCCTCAAGCCTGGCCTTCCCGAGACCTCCCCAGCCGCGTGATCTGGAAGCCGGCGCGTTAAGAGTCAAGAGGTGTCCGTCTGAGGCGTCGGCGTCGGAAGGAACATTCTCTCAGGAACCAGGCCGCTCACCTGGGCACCCTGAGCCCTCAGCATCCCCATTCTCAGCCTAAAGCCAACCCTCTTCCGCCCGCCTCCCTCCCCGAGGCCCAGACAGGATGAGGTACATGCCAGCGCTCTCGGGGGGCCAGGCCCGTGAGTATATCCATCAGCTTCATTGATACCATTCTGATTCCCGAGTAGGTCACGTCCCGGTCCCGGTCCCATTCCGGGTCCCGGTCCCGTCCCAGGCACCGTCTTGTCCTTTGTCTCGCCAGGGAAGGACGCATCACCACCTAACAGAAGATGGCTCTTGTGGCAGCGAGTAGCGCGCTATGAAAGACGAGGACAGTCGATGTCCAGGTAACCGACTAGGTGTCCGTCAGCCTTTGAGACGGTGGGTGGACACTGTGGGTAGACTTCTAGCTCAGTGAGAACTTTCAGGGATAAGTTTCTATTTTTTTAAAAAATATATTTTGTATTGATTTTAGAGAGGAAGGGCGAGGGAGAGAAACATCCATGATGAGAGAGAATCACGGATCGGCTGCCTCCTGCCCGCCCCACCCCGGGGATGGAGCCCGCAAACCCAGGCACGTGCCCCGACTGGGAATCGAACCGCGACCTCCTGGTTCACAGGCGGAGTGAGATTTATTTTACATGTACAGGTAACCCTTTTCTAACGCTTAGAACTAATACACAGAAAACTTGGGGCACTTCTTATACATAGGGTACAGTAACAAAAAAATGTAGGCAGTTTGACGACAGCCGATGTTATGAAATGCTATCTGCACTTAAATTGGTGTTTTAAGTATTATTTAAAAACGATCCCTCCTTATTACCCTGCGTTTACTCTCTTAGCTGTTTTACACTTTCGTATTTTTTTAAAAAAAAATTGTTTTTTTTTTTTAACTCATTAAAGACAGTTACAAATCTGTTCCAATTGCCGGAGATGAAAACAGCGCTTAGAAACACTGACGCTTCCAGATCTTTCTGTGATCACTTTGATGACCTTTTCCGAGTTTAAAATTTTCTCATTCCCGGTCTCTCTCTTGTCAGAGACCGGCAGGCTGGTTTTTCTAACTAACATGCCGGGTACCCGGGGTTGGCATTTTAATTTTCTAATTCGAAGGAACCGAATAGCACCCCCCCTCCCCCCGCCTTCCCTCCCCGCTCCCTGCCCCCCACACCACCACGCTTAAGCAGGTGGGCTGGCCCGTTATCTTATAACTCAGTGGTTCTCAACCTTCCTAATACCTCGACCCTTTCATACAGCTCCTCGTGTTGTGACCCAACCATAACATTATTTTCGTGGCCACTTCATCACTGTCATGTTGCTACTGTTATGCATCGTCATGTAAATATCTGATAGGCAGGATGTGTTTTCATTGTGACACACTGAACATCATTAAAGCATCGTGATGAATCCCCAAAAACAGTATGTAATGATAGCCGTGTTTTCCGATGGTCTTAGGCGACCCCCGTGAAAGGGTCGTTCGACCCCCAGAGGGGCCGCGACCCCACAGGTTGAGAACCGCGGTTATAAATGCTCAAGGCGCCGCCGCTAATGCTGAAAAATAGAAAACTAAATCGACCTTGATGGACTGTGTCTTCTTTTGTCTGTTCCCCGGAAAGTGTATCTCAGGTGCTGCTGTGGCAGAAATGATTAGCGTTAACGGCTTCCCTCCTCCGTGGCGGTTTACGGGGTCTGTCCATCTTCCTGATCGATGGAGTGTACAACCCCGAGGTGAGTCCGCTCCGCGGAGCTCAAGGCTGACACGGTGAATGAGAGAAATGACAGGTTTCTTATCTTGATCACGGAGGAGCCAAGTTGGCTTTTCACACCGGCGTCCCCCTGCCCTTCACGGATGGCCTGGCCTGTCCGCATCCCAGCTCCCCATTAAACACTGACACCCGGGATAAAGCCGCGGCCTCATTCCTCAGGGGTACCCACTCATATTTTACCGTGGCCTGAAGTTTGTGAATTTCCCGTCTTCCTCTTAACGCTGAACTCTCTACTGGGTAGCATTTGAGTTCCACCCACTCTGGTGGCAGAAGGCCGGTGGGTAGCTGCGGGGAGTTAGAAACATACAAATACATATACATATAATATAATATATTTTATTGATTTTTTTACAGAGAGGAAGGGAGAGGGATAGAGAGTCAGAAACACCGATGGGAGAGAAACATCGATCAGCTGCCTCCTGCACACCCCCTACTGGGGATGTGCCCGCAACCCAGGTACATGCCCTTGACCGGAATCGAACCCGGGGCCCTTCAGTCTGCAGGCCGACGCTCTATCCACTGAGCCACACCAGCCAGGGCCTGGGGATATTTCTTGTCTCAAAATGCTCCTTAAATACCGCCTTTCACCGAACAGGTTTGGCTCAGTGGATAGAGCGTCGGCCTGCGGACTCAAGGGTCCCAGGTTCGATTCCGGTCAAGGGCATGTACCTTGGTTGCGGGCACATCCCCACTGGGGGGGCGTGCAGGAGGCAGCTGGTCGATCTCTCTCATCGATGTTTCTAACTCTCTATCCTTCTCCCTTCTTCTCTGTAAAAAAATCAATAAAATATATTTAAAAAAAATAAAAAATAAAAAAAATACCGCCTTTCAAGCCCCTGAGTGGACTCAAGAGAAGGCCCAGGAGGACTCGTGAGTCATCTCTATGGTTTCAATGGTGGCATTTCTTGGGGAATGTCACCTGTTATGGAACCACGAGAATTTATTTAGCTGGGAATTCTGCAACGGCCACGGGCCTGCGATGTAAGAAAACATCTACGCAAATACATGCCTGTCACCGTTCTAGCTTTTGCAAATGCCGTGCGTTGGGCAAGTCAGGGGATGCGATCTTTGCATCCTTCCCGGGACCGGGGGGCCTGGTGTGCAGGGGGCACCGATGTTGGGTTTCTGTCGATGGAGCTTGGATTTCAAGGTGTCACTTTTTGCACGCTTTGCACGCGTTTCTCGGGGTGCTGCTCTCCTGGGGAAGGCAGAGCGGATCCTGGCGGAGATCTCGGAAGGGCCTGGAGGTCGGTTTCGCGCGAGTCACCCCGGGGGCCAGGGGACCAGGTGGGTGGCTGGGCCGGGGCATCAGGCCGACCCAGCACGAGTGGGATCTGCCGCCGCCGCCGCCGATGCGCCGCACGTGGGCGTGTTTACGGGCCGCCGCACCCGGGCCGCCCGGCTGCCTTTCCTGCACCTGCAGGCAGGTTGGCAGCGAGACAACTTTTCTTCTTTTTTCGTTTTGCACCGGGACCGCTCCTGCGGTTTCCCAGGAGGCTTTTCCTGCAAATGCGCAGCTCGCGCCACGAGGGCACCCACCATGTGACTTCCGAAATGTGGCGCCTCCGGGCTCGAGCGGCTTCCAGGAGGGGCCCACGGTGCCCCGAGGGCGGCACTGGAGGGCCCGCGTTTGCATCCGGTCCCCGGATCGCATCCTGCGAAGGGGAGCGCGCCCCCCGCCCCCCCACCCGCCGCGCAGGCCTCAGTTTCCCCCGCGGCCCCGCCCGCCGGACATCCCGCCCCCTAGCGGGTGGGGGGTCCACCTCGCGAGCGCCTTTCCGCACCGGCCTGTCCTTCACCGCCGCCCACCAATCAGGCCGCGCCGGCCGCGGAGGCCTCTGGTTGGAGGGTCCCGTCGGCCCCGCCCCCCGCAGCCCCCCGAGCCGCCCCGGCGTCCAACCGCCCCGGTGATTGACAGGCGGGCCGCCCACCAATCAGGCCGCGCCGGCCGCGGAGGCCTCTGGTTGGAGGGTCCCGTCGGCCCCGCCCCCCGCAGCCCCCCGAGCCGCCCCGGCGTCCAACCGCCCCGGTGATTGACAGGCGGGCCGCCCACCAATCAGGCCGCGCCGGCCGCGGAGGCCTCTGGTTGGAGGGTCCCGTCGGCCCCGCCCCCCCGCAGCCCCCCGAGCCGCCCCGGCGTCCAACCGCCCCGGTGATTGACAGGCGGGCCGGGCGGAAGCTGCGGCGCCTGCGCAGTGTCGGGCGCAGCGCTCCCCTCGGGCCGGGCCGGCCGCTCCCAGCAGACCCCGCGCCGCGCCTGCGCAGTGCGGGGGAGGCTTTTAATTCCATTGTGGAGAGGACGGCGTTATTTTTATTAACCGGAGGCGGCGGCGGCGGCGCGGCGGCGGCGGCGGCGGGACCGTAAGTGCGGGCGGGGGCGGCGCGGGGCGGGCGGGGCCGGGAGGGCGGGGGCCCGGGCGGGGCGGCGGCGGCGGCGGGGCGGCGGGGCCGGGGCCGGGGCCGGGGCTGGGGCTCGGGGGGTCCGCGGCCCGGCCCCACCGCCTCTCCGTCCCCCTCCCTCCGCAGCCAGGCCTCGTCCGGGGCATGAGAGTCGGCGGCGGGTTCCTGAGCGGCGGCTCCGGCGGCTCCGGCGGCGGCGGCAGGCGGGCGGAGATGGAGCCCAGCTTCCCGCAGGGCCTGGTCATGTTCAACCACCGGCTGCCCCCGGTCGCCAGCTTCGCCCGCCCGGCCGGCCCGGCCGCCCCTCCCCCGCAGTGCGTGCTCGCCCCCCCCGCGGCCCCGGCCGAGCCGCCCCCGCCGCCGGCCCCGGACATGACTTTCAAGAAGGAGCCGGCGGCGGCGGCCTCGGGCGCGGCCTTCCCGGCGCCGCGGACCCCGTGGGGCTTCCTGCAGCCGCTGGTCAGCATCAAGCAGGAGAAGCCGGCCGAGCCCGACGAGCCGCCGCAGCACCACCCGTTCGGGGGGCTGTTCGCGGGCGCCGAGGAGCGGGGCGCCGGCCCGGGCCTGGGCGAGGGGGGCGGCCACGGCGTCATCCAGGACCTGAGCGCCCTGCACCCGCCGCCGCCGGCCCCGCACCCCCGCGATGGCCTGCTCGGCGGCGGCGGCGAGGAGCCCAAGCCGGACGCGCACGTCAAGAAGGCGAAGAGGCCAAAGCCAGAATCTCAGGGAACCAAAGCCAAGAGGAAGCCCGGCGGTAGCGGCGGCGGCGGCGCCCCGGCCCGGCCCCCAGCGGCCGCCGCGGGCCCCGGCGGGGAGGGCGCGGGG
The DNA here is from genome assembly GCA_036010255.1 of Myotis pilosus. NCBI lineage: Eukaryota > Metazoa > Chordata > Mammalia > Chiroptera > Vespertilionidae > Myotis > Myotis pilosus. The sequence goes on from JASKON010000027.1 coordinate 1,063,146, forward strand.
CTGTCGCCCGGCCAGAAGCCCCACGTGTGCGACCACTGCAGCGCGGCCTTCCGCAGCTCCTACCACCTGCGCCGGCACGTGCTCATCCACACGGGCGAGCGGCCCTTCCAGTGCGGCCAGTGCCACATGGGCTTCATCCAGAAGTACCTCCTGCAGCGGCACGAGAAGATCCACAGCCGCGAGAAGCCCTTCGGCTGCGACCAGTGCAGCATGAAGTTCATCCAGAAGTACCACATGGAGCGGCACAAGCGCACGCACAGCGGCGAGAAGCCCTACAAGTGCGACACCTGCCAGCAGTTCTTCTCGCGGACCGACCGGCTGCTCAAGCACCGGCGCACCTGCGGCGAAGCCATGGCCCGGGGGGCCCCGGGCGCCGAGCCCCCCGGCGCCTCCGCGGCCAACCCGGGCGCCCTGGGCAGCCTGGCCGCCCTGTCTCAGGGAAGCGGCGGCGGCAGCAGCAGCGGCGGCAGCGGCGGCAGCAGCTCGTCCAGGAGGAAGTCCAAGGCCAAGAGCGGGGCCGCCGCCGCCGCTGCCCCCACCAGCGCCGAGGGCAAGGAGCAGAAGGCGGGCAAGGCGGGCGAGTCGCCGCTGGCCAACAGCCTCAGCCTGCAGACCTACTCCGTGGAGATGCCCGCCCTGTCGCCCGGCGGGGGCATGATGGGCGGCGGCGGCGGCGGCGGCATGGACGAGCTCCAGAAAAGGGTGCCAAAACTCATCTTCAAGAAAGGAAGCAGGAAGAACACCGACAAAAGCTACCTGAACTTCGTGTCGCCGCTGCCGGACCTGGTGGGACAGAAGTCCTTGTCCGGGAAGCCGGGCGGCCCCCTGGGCATCGCGGCCAGCGCCGGCACGGAGACCCTCGGGCTCCTCCAGAGCGCCGGCGGCAAGCAGGGCCCGCTGAACAGCAACTACGACGATGCCATGCAGTTCTCCAAGAAGAGGAGATACCTGCCCACCGCCACCAGCAACAGTGCCTTCTCGATCAACGTGGGCCACATGGTCTCCCAGCCCTCCGTCATCCAGGCCGCCGGGGTCAGCGTCCTGGACAGCGAGGCCCCGCTGTCGCTGATCGACTCCTCCGCGCTGAACGCGGACGTCAAGTCCTGCCACGACAAGTCCGGCATCCCTGACGAGGTCCTGCAGAGCATCTTGGACCAGTACTCCAGCAAGTCGGAGAGCCAGAAGGAGGACCCGTTCAGCATCGCCGAGCCGCGCGTGGACTTGCACGCCTCAGGGGAGCACCCGGAGCTGGTGCAGGAGGGGAGCCTGAGCCCCGGCCCCCAGACCCCCTCCAGCGACAAGGCCATGGTGTTGCAGGAGTACTCCAAATACCTCCAGCAGGCCTTCGAGAAGTCCACCAACGCGGGCTTCGCGCTCGGACACGGTTTCCAGTTCGTCAGCCTGTCCTCACCTCTCCACAACCACACGCTGTTCCCGGAAAAGCAGATTTACACTACGCCTCCCCTGGAGTGTGGTTTCGGCCAGTCTGTTACCTCAGTGTTGCCATCTTCGTTGCCAAAGCCTCCTTTTGGGATGTTGTTCGGATCGCAGCCGGGTCTGTACCTGTCTGCTCTGGATGCCACCCACCAGCAGCTGACCCCTTCCCAGGAGCTGGACGATCTGATCGACTCTCAGAAGAACCTAGAGACTTCCTCGGCCTTCCAGTCCTCATCTCAGAAACTGCCGAGCCAGAAGGAGCCGCAGAAAAACTTGGAGTCCTCCACCAGCTTTCAGATGCCCTCTCAGGAGTTAGCGAGCCAGATGGACCCCCCGAAGGACATCGAGCCTCGAGCCACGTACCAGATCGAGAACTTTGCACAGGCGTTTGGTTCTCAGTTCAAGTCGGGCAGCAGGGTGCCAATGACCTTTGTCAGTAACTCGAACGGCGAAGTGGACCACAGAGTCAGGACTTCGGTGTCAGATTTCTCAGGGTACACAAACATGATGTCCGATGTAAGTGAGCCATGTAGTACGCGAGTCAAGACGCCCACCAGCCAGAGCTACAGGTAAGCCCCCAGGTGACAGGCTGGCGGTCGAAGGATGCGGTTTCTGTTTCGTTCTGAGAACACTGCCATTGGGATGTTTGTACACGATCCTCTTAAGAATAATGTAATGCCCTTTCAATGCAACTTTTCATATTTAGTTTGTTTTGTTAGTGTGATTTTAGCTGTTTCTATTATGATTTTTAATCGAAATCAATAGATTAAAAATAGTTTGACATTCAAAGTGACAATGTTTAGCAATCAAATTTACATGTATAGATCGTCAGGGAATAGCCCAAAAGTTTTAAATGCAAAAAAATGAAAAAAGAAAAAAGAATGAAAAAAAAAAAGAAAAAAAACGATGTAAAAAAAACAAAACAAAAAAACTTTGTTGCTAGGATTAAGGTTATTCGAATTGCTTTACTCTCAGGAAAGTGTAACAAGGCATGGGAACTCTGTACGCTGTCACTGTAACGGGATATCCAGTTTACAGGTGGTATGGAGTACGTGTCACCATTTCAGTAAGGGATCGAAACATTTCAAATTGCTGTCTCCACCTGGCTGAGGCGAAGTTCCGAGGTGTGGGCGACCCGTGTCCTGTGGCGGCTTCTTACGGTGCCCCGAGCTTCCCGACCGCGTCCACCCCAGCCGGGCAGGACGATTCTGGGACCTTTGATCAAAGCCTGGGGTGATAGCTTTAACGAAAGAAGAAGTAACCTTTAAAATGCCCCCTCTCCTTGCCCCACCTGTGACCAGGCTGCGGCTCCACGAGGCGGCGGCCAGCTGACGTCTGGCCAGTGTGGAAGCGGAGTGGGGTACCAGTGTTGGGATGGCATAGTGTGAAACGGGGGGCGTTGTTGTTCTGCGCGGCTGAGAGGCACGGTCCTCTTGTCTGTACCCGTCACCCACGCTTCTGGGTGTTTTTTTTTGTTTTTTTGTCTGAACCTCCGCTCTTTCTAAGAGTCCTGGGCCTTGGCCTGACAGTTTCAACTTTAGAAGGAGTTACATTCCAATGAGCATCTTACATGCCTCTGGCATCCAAATCCTAAACAATAAGATGAACGCCTGCCACTCCCCACCTCGAACAACAAAAGAACCCCACCTAGGTTTTCACGTGTCATCACGCCCCACGCACTCGGAGCTGGAGAGGTGACGAAGGTGTGTTATTCCAGCTGGTGCCATAGCTCAGGGGAGTGGGGAGGAGGGCGGGCCTGCCTTCCGTAGTGACCTCAGAGCCTCTTGGTGGAGCCGCAGCCTGTCGCACGGTGCACAGGGGCGCCCGTCAGTATTGTGCAGGGGCCGGCGCGGTCACCCAGCCAGCTCCCAGCCCCGATTGCCATTCGCAGCTGCTGGCCACAGTGGCTGTGCTCGAACCACTTTTTAGCCATTGTATTTCCTCCTGATGGTATTTTTAATGGACTTGGGTGTTTGCGCTGATGAGTTTTATGTACTTTTGGGGATGTCTCAGTCTTACGTCCTCCGCTGACGTCAGGAAAGTACCAGTTTGTTTGCAGTCTGATTGTGTAACCAGCCTCGCGGCTTCCATGTGTGATACAGTCATTAATTCTGTGCGAGTGTAAAACACTTCTGTTATGAAAGCAGTGTTTGGGAAATAAGGAATTATTAAAATGGTTACAGAATACTAGTTAATTTCCTCCCCACACTTTTCCTCCCTGACGTGTTGCTTTTGCCAGCTGAAGGCTCACCTCCGTGTCACTGCAGGATTCTTAGACAATGTGTTTAACCCTCTTACATACACTTGGTTCTAAAGTCTGTATTTCTTATTTGGGGAACACGGTTAAGTTCTGCGGGGGGCAGAGTACGAGCTGAGAGGAGGGCGGAGAGGCCCTTCCCACTGGATCTGAAGATGGATGGTTCCCCGTGTTTTGTTTTATACAGGTTTTGGATTTCTCTAACTTTTATTGTGTGTACTGAAACTGCGTATGTATCATTCTGATTGCTCTAGTTTACTACCAATAAAAGACTTGTTAATCACAAAATGGCAAAAGCGGTAGCCTGTGTTTCCTGCCCCGTCACCGCGTCCGGATTTGTCTTTGCGCTGCGTTTCCGAAAACATTCATGCCCGAGGTGGGACCTGCGGGCCGGGGACTGGTTCTTTTCTGTCACCCCAAGTATTTCAGGTTTCTAGGCTCCTTTGGAAATTGGTTGGCTGTGTGCCTGTGTTTGAGGTTCACTCTATGGAAGCGGAGAAATTGAACATGTGAGTTGGGACATGGTGTCTTGAAATGGGGGTAGCCATCCTAAATACGGTTCCAGAGAGTTTATGCGGCTTCGTGTTAAGTCAGGTTCCAGGATCTTGGGCCCAGGCACAACCTTTTTGCCTCAAAAAGGCTGTAATAAAATAAGCGTGACAACAAATAAACGGTCCTGAGCATCTTCAGCAGGAAAACAGTCTTGTTAAGTCACAGTTTAGCAGTGTTTGGAAAGGTGGAATTTACGGCTCTTGGAAGGGGAGAGCCAGGTAAACACGGAAGACGCAGAGGCGGTATTTACAGCTTAGTAAGCACGTTAACTGAAGGTGGAGGAGAGGACGTTGTAGGGGGCTCTGCACAACCACGAGAGACGTGTGCTTTGAAACCTAGTGGCTACGAATGTCAAGAGTGAACATGTATGATGCTGTTATAGGGGACGATCGGGTATTTATATTGAGCCTAACCGTGGGTTTCTCTGTAGAGGGATGTCTGTGCGTGGGTTGGGCCTGTGGGACCAGGGCAAACTGGCGTTTCCTCTGCCTGGGCGACTCGAGCGAGTGGGCCCCGCAGTGTCCCTGGTTCCGCGTGAACCCAGCTGTGGTTTCTCCACGCAGGCGATCGATCGCCGCTGTTCTCGACGGCCCGCAGTTGATCGTTTCGCCACCCACTTGCCCCCACTTTCCCTCGTGCGGCCTGCCTGTGTCTGGGGGTAACCACTGAGAGTTGGGGTTTTCACCTGAGATGTCGGGGTGTGAAGTAGGAGGCTCGCTTGTGTGTCTCTGTTGTGCGTGCATTTGGGGCAAGGACGCCGTCCCCTCGCAGCGCCCGGCCGGTAATGGGTGAAGTCGGTCAGTAACCAGAACAGAAAAATGGGACCAATCCCTGCATTTAGAGTTTTTAAAACCTTGGGTGGTACCGTCTTCCTCAGATGGGGTTTTCTGTATCGCGCCCGGTGTCCGGCGGGCATTGCCAGTGGTCACAGGGAGGCCCGAGCGGCCGGCAGAATGACCTCTTGGGCACATGACACAGCCCTTCGCCCCCAAGTTCACGGGCTCTCTCGGAACTGCGGCCCGCCCTCCGGAAAGTGCCCCCGAGCTCCCAGGTGGTGCTCAGCGCAGATGCCACTGGAGACTCGTCCTGCTGGCCTGGTGCTTACCGTCTCTGCCTCACGGGCACAGCTCACCTTTCAGATCCTCGTGGGCGCCGTGCGCGGCCCGCCTGGCAGGTGAGGCCGTGCGACACGTCCGCGAACGTTAACGTTTGCTCGGGGCCCTTCCTGGGAGCAGGCGAGAGCCGTGTCCGCCCGCCGCTGCTTCCCGACTCGGGGGGGGGGGGGGGGGAGGGTGTGTGGGTTCCCTGTGTCTCCCAGCTTCCTCCGTGGACAGCAGCACCTAGAGCAGCGGCTGGGAACCCTGTTCTAACCTTGATCGAAAACCATAACAACATCCCTCGTGAGATGATGGTTTTAGAGGAGAGCACCACCACGAAGGGGGCATTGCGCTGTCTTTTGTGTTTGTTTTTTTAAAGAATTTTCTTAAAATACCTTTTTATTGATTTCAGAGAAGGAGGGAGAAACATCCATGAGGAGAGAGAATCATGGATCGGCTGCCTCCTGCATGCCCCCCGCTGGGGATCGAGCTCACAACCCGGGCCTGTGCTCTTGACTGGGATCGAACCTGGGACCCTTCAGTCCGCGGGCCGACGCTCTATCCACTGAGCCACACGGGTAGGGTGGGGGCGATCACTTCCAAAATGATTTCTGCTCTCTTTGTCCCCGTTTGGCTCTTTTTAAAAAGCACGTGCTGTAGCTGAGTGTGTCCCTTCAGGTTCTGTGTAAGTCGGACACCCGGGCTCGCTCCGGGGAGAGCTGATGGCGCTCTTGTGGTCACTGACTCTGGGCTGAGAACTGGCTCCCAAACCAGTTCTCTGTGCACGACCCCGACCCCTAAAACACCCGTAGCCCGTGAGCCCGGTTGGGGGGCTCTGCCCGAGAAGGCTGCCTGGATGTGGGCGTTGTGTTGTGCAGATAAGTTAGGGCGTCCGCGCCTGGATGAGAGCGTCAGCTCAGATTCGAGGGCGCTTAAGGCGTCTCTGTCGCCGTCAGTCATTGCGGAGCCTTCGCGGAGCCCCGTGCTGCTCGGGTGACCAAGCCGCAGGGCTCTCGCACCCTGGTCCGCTGCGAGCGGGGAGGAGCTCTGATTCTCGGCCATTCTCCTCTGAGAGTAAGTCCCAGGGAGATGGGCACCTGCAGGCCCCACCCCGTGTTTCCCGTCCTCAGGGGATGTGTCCCCAGCTCCTGGGCCACAGGCCCCCCGGCTCCTCCCCTGTGCAGGCCGCAGCCCACACCTTCCACGGGACGGAGTCTCGCTGGGCTCTTGGTGACCTGCAGGCTGTGCTTGGCGTGTGACCTGCGGGCTGTGCTTGGTATGTAACCTGCGGGCTGTGTGTGGCGTGTGACCTGCGGGCTGTGTGTGGCGTGTAACCTGCGGGCTGTGGTTGGTGGAGCCTGAGAGCGGCTGGCGAGGCCCAAACGCCGCTGCCGATGAGCCTGGAGACGCCGCCCGGGCGGGTGTCGGACCCGGGCCTCTGGGGAAAGGCCGACCAAGAGCAGGCCGACGCGGACCTTCCACGCCGAAGGGGAAACGTGTCCCCGCGGAAGAGCCGGCGTGTGGGGAGGGTGTGGGTCTCCTAGGGCGGAGGTGAGGAGGACGAGGTTGGAAGGAGAACGAGGCCGTAGAATCCGCCCCGGGAGCCCCGGGAGCCCCGGGAGCCCCGGGAGCCGCAGGGCAGGCCGGCCTCGTCTGGGACTTTGGTTCGGCGTGAACCTTGGTCCCGTTGGGGACAGTCGGTCAATAACTCCGCAGGCGGCGCGGCGAGCTGCTGCCTGCATCCCCGTCCCGTCTCGGTGTTTGTGCATCAGCTCGCGGGGCGGCTCCCGGGGGGGCGGCCGGGGGCGGTGGGGGGGAGTGTGATCGTGAAACGTTGGAAACCCCCGCATTTTTCTCCCGTGATTGATTCACTCATTCTGTAGTTTTGCTTTGCACAGTGCTGTTGGGTCTGCACCGGCGGCGGGCTCAGTTCAGCCCGCTCTGCAGGAGGGTCCGGCCGGTCCGCGGTGGCTGTCAGGGTGAGCAGCAGGGCCGCCCTGAGTGTGGGGAGAGGCGCGGCCTTCCTCCGTGAGCCTGGAGGGGGCTGGTCCCGACCCATTTCTAAGGAGCGGCTGGGTTGCAACACGGGGTGACCAGACCAGCAGCGTGACCCCCTGTGCCGGTTGCACATACGCAGGCCCTTCCCGCCAGGAAGCCAGTGCAAGCGATTACCGTCGCGAGTTCCTCCTTCGCGGGGTCACCGAGGCCTCCGTGCACAGGCGGCCCTGCCCTCGGCCAGGTTGGCGGCGGGATTGCCAAACCCAGCCCTCCCTGAGCGGCAGCGTCTTACCCCTCGGCCCCAGCAGCAGCTGTGCTTAGAGGTGAGAAAGCCGGCTGAGCCCGGCCGGTGTGGCTCAGTGGATAGAGCGTCGGCCCGCGGAGCGAAGGGCCCCGGCTTTGATTCTGGTCCGGGGCGCGTGCAGGAGGCAACCCAGCGATGTGTTTCTCTCACATCAGTGTTTCTCTCTGGTCTCCCTCTTTCTTCCTCCACTCTCTCTCTCTCTGAAAATCAGTGGGAAAATATCCTCGGGGGAGGATTAACAATAAAAACCAAAACAATAAAAGAGCAGACGAGGCAAGGCCTGGAGTCCCCCTCCTGCCAGGGTTCGGGTGAAGGGACGGAGATCCTCGCGAAGTGCTTGTGTCTCACACGCTGGGCGTGGCAGCCTCACTCGTTCGTCAGCACAGCCCAGGAAACAGGTCCACGCTGCGTCCATGCGTCGAGGCAGCTTAAGAAATCCATCTTGGGCCCCGGCCGGTGTGGCTCAGTGGATGGCACGTCGGCCTGCGGACTGAAGGGTCCCGGGTTCGATTCCCGGTCGGGGCACAGGCCTGGGTTGTGGGCTCGATCCCCAGTGTGGGGCGTGTAGGAGGCAGTCGATCCATGATTCTCTCTCATCATGGAGGTTTCTATCTCTCTCCCTCCCCCTTCCTCTCTGACATCAATTAAAATATATGTATTTTTAAAAAAGCAATTATGTTGTACTGTTTTCCACTTTTTTAAAAAAAAATATTTTTATTGATTTCAGAGAAGAAGAGAGAGGGAGAGAGAGAAACATCCATGATGAGAGAGAATCACGGATCGGCTGCCTCCTGTACGCCCCACACCGGGGATCGAGCCCGCAACCCGGGCATGTGCCCTGGCCGGGAATCGAACCTGGGACCCTTCAGTCCTCAGGCCAATGCTCTATGCACTGAGCCAAACCTGCTAGGGCCCGTTTTCTGCTTTTATAAGCGACCATCTTCCACCTGAACATCGTAGAGCAGGGGTCCTCAAACCACGGCCCGTGGGCCACATGCAAATACAAATACTGTATTTGTTCCCGTTTTGTTTTTTTACTTCAAAATAAGATCTGTGCAGTGTGCATAGGAATCTGTTCATAGTTTTTTTTAAACTATAGTCCGGCCCTCCCACGGCCTGAGGGACAGGGAACCGCCCCCCCCCCCGTTTAAAAAGTTTGAGGACCCCTGGTCTGGAGGCTCATGTAAGTCGCTGCGGAGTCTTAGCCCCCGGGCTCGGAGGCTGTGCCGCAGAGGTTGCGATGTTTACCTGTTTCCTTTTTACGAGCCCACGAGTTCCAGACGTGTCCACGCCCAGTCGGGTCCGGGGTAACTGGGCGTGCATTTTTTTTCTCTTTTTTTACGAGTGTTTACATCCGTAATTTAGCCCCTCTCTCAAAGGTTTAGTTTAGAACAGGGGTCCTCAAACTTTTTAAACAGGGGGCCAGTTCACTGTCCCTTAGACCGTTGGGGGGCCGGACTATAGTTTAAAAAAAAAAACTATGAACAAATTCCTATGCACACTGCACATATCTTATTTTGAAGTAAAAAAACAAAATGGGAACAAATACAGTATTTGTATTTGCATGTGGCCCGCGGGCCGTCGTTGGAGGACCCCTGGTTTAGAAAACCAGCCAGAGCAACCTCCCGAAACCGTTGCTCTCTTATCTTTATAAATGGCCTCATTTCTGATTTTTTATTTATTTTTTTCAGTCCGGAGAAGACTGAGTTAGGACCAGACTTTGCATAGTTTGTTCAGGACGTATTTGGCTGTGAAACCGCCCTGTGAGTGTAAGAGACCGAGTCTGGTGAGGGTTGTGACAGGTCTGTCCTGAGAGGGAAGGAAGGAGGCGTTAGGAAAGAGCACGCGGTGTGTGTGGGGGGGGGGGGTAAGGGGGGGCGGGTAAGGGGGGTGTCAGCAGTTCACTGCGGAGCCAGGCCCCGCTCACCGCGGCCGGCCGTGGGGTTCAAGGACAGGAGAGACTTGAATCGGGGACAGTGGGAGACTGGGAATCTTGGTGACCTTGGGGGGTCCCCTGCAGGTGGCCGCTGGCCTATCTCTGGGGTGGACCGTGAAGGCAAAATTAAAACGCGGCTTGGGGAGGTTCCTCGGGAAGACGGGCGGAGCGGATAGAAAATCAGTTTTCCGTTCCGTTCGCTCTGACTTGGTTCACCCTGAGCTGGCTGCTTGGCCGGGAGAGAGGAGGGGTCCCGGCAAGGGGTGGGATGGTGGCTCTGCTGATAACGCCGGGACCCGGGGCCCACAGAGAGGAGAAGAGACCGCGTTTAGGAAGAGGTGGGAGAAAAGGACTCTTAGGTTTTCTCTCCCGAGACCCGAGATCTTGAGTGACCGTAACTCCCTGTGGGTGGGCGGCTTCATTTGGGAAAAACAATACCGTCCGACTGATTTTAATACGTGGTAAGAGGGCGTTTTCATCCTTAGCTGAATACCAAGTCCCACAGAAAGAGTTATAACGGAAAACGTCTTGTCTGTCTTTGCTTTTGAGTCCCGTTCACCTCTGTGTGTGATTGGAATCTCGCGCGGCGTGCGAGTAGAATCCTGTAGGGCTGGGTGTACGATGACGCATTCATTTCGAGGCTCCCCCGGCATCGATGACGGAACGGGTTCTTTTTTTTTTTTTTTTTTTTTTTTTATTTTTATTTTTTTTATTTATATTTTTATTATTATTTTTTAATTTTATTTTTTATTACAAAGGGTATTACATATGTGTCCATTTTTCCCCCCCCGCCCAAGACAGTCCCCTAGCCTCCCTATCCCCCAGTGTCTTATGTCCATTGGTTATGCTTATATGCATGCATACAAGTCCTTTGGTTGATCTCTTACCCCCCTACCTCCCGCCCCCGAACCCTCCCCGGCCTTCCCGTTGCAGTTTGACACTCTGTTTGAGGCAGCTCTGCCTCTGTATCTATTATTGTTCAAAAGATTATAATGGTCTCAATTATCCATGAATAAGTGAGATCATGTGGTATTTTTCCTTCATTGACTGGCTTATTTCACTTAGCATAATGCTCTCCAGTTCCATCCATGCCGTTGCAAATGGTAAGAGTTCCTTCCTTTTTAGAGCAGCATGGAACGGGTTCTTTTGATTCCCAAACACGGAGCGAAGGCCGGTGCTCTGCCCGGAGCCCGTGGGCATCGTGGCCGCGAAGGGAGGCCGGAAGCTCGCCGTCTCTGTAGGGCCGCCTGTCACCGTCCAGCCAGCGGTTTTGTTTAGACGCCGTGGATGGGGACTTATTTAGCTGACCCGTCTGACTTATTCTCACGACGCCCTCCCTCCCCCCGCACGGACCTGCTTTGTGCTAGAATATTCAGGGCACAAATGAGTGGGGCTGAATAGATAGATACACAAGAGTTACGTTTCCCGATGAAATACCCGCCAGAGCAGGTGGGGGGCGGCGGGGAGGGCACCGCCCAGCAGCAAAGAAGACGGATGGGTTTGAGCTGAGGGTGGTGACGAGGCGGGGGCAGGTCTCGGCAAACCGCAGTCCGGACCCGCCTGGGCTCGGGCTCCGAAAAAGCGCGGCCTGGAAGGTGGGGTCCCCGGAGCAGAGGCTGGTTTGGGGGTTCTCTGTCCCTATGGGGGGCAGGGCCCATGCAGGTGCTCCCCCAGCTGCCAGAGCGGCCATCGTGGCTTCAGGCAGGAGGCTGTCCCGGGCTGGACGGCAGTCGCTGCTTTTCACCTGCTAAAATGACAACATGGTTTTTTTTTTAATGACAAAATATATATATTTTTCATCGATTTCAGAGAGGAAGGGAGAGGGAGAGAGAGAGAAACATCCATGATGAGAGAGGGTCATGGATCAGCTGCCTCCTGCACGCCCTCTACTGGGGATGGAGCCTGCAACCCGGGCCTCTGCCCCGACCGGGAATCGAACCCCATCTCCTGGTTCCTAGGTCGACGCTCAGCCCCTGAGCCACGCCGGCCGGGCAGGAAAGCAGATTTTATAACCGAGGAAGGAGGTTGTTTTCTATCTCAGCTATTTTTATCGTTTCCATGGGAAAGATGACGAGAATGGAAATTTAGTCTAAACGTTACCTCCTTCCTCATTCTGTTCCCCGAAACGCGCAACTTCTCTCGTCCCGTGGAGCATTCTTCGCTTAATAAACATCAGTAAGTCGATGAAAGGAAGTGGGGTTTACTCCTTCACTCACTCACGCACTCACCCATTCATTCATTCGCTCACTCATTCACCTACTCATTCACTCATTAATTCATTAATTCACTCATTCATTGCTTCACTCATGCATTTACTCATTTATTTATTCAGTTCACTCATTCATTCACTCGTTCATTCACTCACTCATTCATTAACACATTCACTCACCCACCCTCCCACTCACCCTCCCACTCACCCACCCACTCACCCACCCACCCATTCACTCACTCACCCACTCACCCACCCATTCACTCACTCACTCACCCACTCACCCACCCATTCACTCACTCAGCCACTCACCCACCTACCCACACACTCACCCACCCACTCACTCCCACCCACTCACCCACTCACTCCCACCCACTCACCCACTCACCCACCCACTCACCCACCCACCCACTCACCCACCCACCCACTCACTCCCACCCACTCACCCACCCACCCACTCACTCACCCACCCACTCACCCACTCACTCCCACCCACTCACCCACCCATTCACTCACTCACCCACCCACTCACCCACCCATTCACTCACTCAATCACTCACCCACTCACCCACCCATTCACTCACTCACTCACTCACGCACACATTCACTCACTCACTCACCCACACCTTCACTCACCCATTCACCCACCCATTCACTCACCCACCCACTCACTCACGCACACATTCACTCACTCACTCCCCATGTTTGCTGGGTCCGGGCCCACAGCAGTGACAAGATGAGCCGGTCGCCTCTGCTCTGGGCGGCTCCCTCTCTGCACCTGTGCCTCCTCCCTCTGACTCCACTCCCGCAGGCCGCCAGCGCCGCCACCTGACTGAGTGTCCACCCGGCAGTGGCCTCCGTGGGGTGGGCGTGGGTCTGCGTTCCGGGCTGCTGACCCTCACACTCCGGCGTTGTTACTGTCAGCGGTTTTTATTCTCCGGGATGTGGGCAATTTAACTTTTATTAAGGTAATTCCGGCGCGTCAGGCACTGAGCTGGGCGTCCGCGCACGTCTCCCTGGCTCGTCCCTGACCGATGGCGCCGTCACGGCGTCGCTGGAGTGGGGCCGCGGCTGCGAGCGCGCGAGATCCATCATCCCGCGTTCTTGCTTAAGTGGCCATTTCGGCGGCCAGGAGCCCGTTTCCCGCTGAGAGCCGCCGAGCGTCTCCTTGACCCAAGGTCTCGACAATCTTTGAGCAACGTCGGGGTGACGGTCGGGAGCGGGCGTGATGGATACGGCGAGCCCGTGGAGTGGAGTCTTCCCCGGAGGAATGATTCGCACGGGCGCCCCCGGGGCAGCGTGTCCGTAATGAACACGGCCGGGTCCCTGTCTGGTTATTTACCGACGCGCGGGGTTCAGGAGGCATCGCTCAGCCGGCCGGGCTCCCCCGGGCGGGTTTCTGAGCTCCGGGCCCTGGATCTGAGGACAGAGACACAGATCTCTAGGATGCGGGCGGCGACGTTTCACAAACGCCCTGAGTGACAGACAAAGGCTGTCTCCTCTGCTGTGTGAACGTCAGTGGCCGGGACCTGCGTGACCCGGGGCCCGTGCAGCCGGGGCGGGCCCGTTCCCCCTCCGTGTGGGGCGATGCCCGCAGCCCCAGCCCTTTCCCCCCTTTGGGGGGCGCTGGGTGTGTCCAGGGCAGGGCCGCTCCCCAGGGCCACTGGGCGCAGGACCCTGGGATGGAGAGATAGACGCTCACTCACACGGAGGCGTCACAGCCGCGGACTCGCCGGCCTTTGGGTCTTGATCCAAAGTCCAGCCCAGAAAGGGAGCCGGGGTGGCTGCGGGGGGTGGGCCCCGGTTTCCACAAGCCTGTCCCCTCGGGAGGCGGTGCCTGCAGGACTCTCCCCAGGCAGAGCCATCGGACCGGATCCCCGGCTGGGGGGAACCGGGGTGACCGTGGAGGGGTCACAGGGTGGCGGCAGGACTGATGTGGATGATCCGCTGACCCGACCGCCAGATGTTGGGCGAGCACCCTGGCCCCAGGTTTTAAAGGACACACGTTTGAAACGAGCTGTTGATGTGTTTTGTTTTTTTAAAAAATATTTTTATTGATGTCAGAGAGGAAGGGAAGGGGAGAGAGACAGAAACATCCGTGATGAGAGAGAATCATGGACCGGCTGCCTCCTGCATGTCCTACACTGGGGATGGAGCCCGCACCCTGGGCATGTGCCCCGACTGGGACTCAAACCCTGACCTCCTGGTTCATGGGTTGACGCTCAACCACTGAGCCACGCTGGCCGACCGGGCAAAGAGCTGAGATACTTGTGATTCTCCCCCCCATTTCCCTGTGTCCCCCCATTTGTGACACGGCAGCCACGGGGTGGGGCTCCGGTGCCGAGGGCGGGTGTGTCGGCCCCCCCACCCCCCGAGTGTCCCTGTGAGAACAAGCAGCCCGAGGCCGGTTCTGTGACCTAGGACACAGGTTCCATCGCCTCACAGGGGTTTTGACCTTTCTCTTTGCTTTTTGCTCTTCAAAGCTGAATCCTCGGCCCCTGGCCAGGGCTCACCTGCCGGACGGTTAGTTAATGATTACTCTGGGCAGAGAGAGGCCCTGGGCACACACTGCACGCCCGCACCTCACACCGCGCACCCGCACCTCATACCACTCGCCCGCTTCTCTCGCCATCGCTTTGGATCCGTGGGGCCGAGCTGCAGGGAGAGCTGTCCCGCCCCCGGGGACGGCCTGGGCCAGCCCCAGCCTGGCTGCCGGTTCCCGGAGACGCCCGTCCACGCGTGGTCCCTGCGGCCCAGGGCTCGCGGTCACGGGCCAGCTGAGCGAGGCTCCCGTTTTAGCTTGCGCTCCGCCGTCTGTGAGCAGGTGCCTGGGTTTTCTGAGAGAAGTCGCTTTGAAAACTGATTTGCAATTCATAACCATGGCCAGCAGCCCCAGCGTCCCGGGCCGCCTGCGGAAACCCTCTGTGCCCGCCCGGCCGGGTTGGAGACACCCAGTCCACAGCCAGTGCGCAGGCCTAGTCCCCGCGCCCGTGCCTCCAGCGAATCCCGGACCCGGTCCCCCCTCGGACCAGGACGGTTGTTGGAAGAAGGAGACCCAGGGTCCCTCCAGTCTTCCAGGTCCTCTCTCCGGCCGATGACTCCAACTGCACATTCATTTCTTGTAGCTAAAGATGCCCCCCCCCCGCCCCCCACCTCTCCCCAGGCCCCTGTTTATGGTCTGTGATGCGCGTAATTAGAACTAATAGTGAAACCCTGTTAACCACCCACGGCTTGAATTTCCTCAGGCCGTGCTGCTCCTCATTCAGATGTAAAACCAGGACTTAAGCCCCGGCCTGCACCCTGTCCTGTCCGGCAGGTGAGAGGAAGCTGGGCCCGCTGGCCACTGTTTTTTTTTAATATATTTTATTGATTTTTTTTTACAGAGAGGAAGGGAGAGGGAGAGAGTCAGAAACATCGATGAGAGAGAAACATCGATCAGCCGCCTCCTGCACAACCCCATTGGTGATGTGCCCTCAACCAAGGTACATGCCCTTGACCGGAATCGAACCTGGGACCCTTCAGTCCGCGGGCTGACGCTCTATCCACTGAGCCAAACCGGCCAGGGCAGGCCACTGTTTTGTTGGCTAAGAATTTCAGCATCAAAGATCCCAGGTCCACAGCAGTGTCTTCTGGCAGCAGGGCCTGCAGTGCTTTATTTGCTATTAAGACATATATATATACACACACACACACAGATACACACACATATATACACACATACACATACACACACATACACACATACACACATACACACATATATACACACATATATATACACATATACACACAGATATATATATACACACACACACACACACATATACACACACACATACACACACATACACACACATACACACACACAGATACACAGATACACACAGATACACACACACACACACACACACATATATACACACACACAAATATATACACACAGATAGATACATACACACATATACACACACACAAACACACACGTACACACAGAAATACACACACACAAACACACATACACACATATACACACAGAGATACATACACACACACATACACACACAGATACACACACACACACAGATATATATATATATTTTATTTCAGAGAGGAAGGGAGAGAGAGAGCGAGAGAGAAACATCCATGATGAGAGAGAATCACGGATCGGCTGCCTCCTGCACGCCCCCACTGGGGATCAAGCCCACAACCCGGGCATGTGCCCTGACCTGTAATCGAACCCTGACCTCCTGGTTCAGAGGCCAGCGCTCACCACTGAGCCAGGCCGGCCGGGCTCATGTACCATTTTGAAGAGCAGTTCTTCTCACTGTCCCCCGGGAAGGCCGAGCCGGAGGGAGATGTAGCCGGGCAGCAGCCGCCTGGCCACCGGGGTGCCTGTCCGGGCGGCTGCCCTCGGGAGGTTAAGGTCGCGCCAGCGGGCGCCCTGGGCTTCCCCTCTCCCTGGTCGGGCCCGCGGGCTGGGCTGGGTGCGGGTCAGCGCAGAGGGAGAGAAGCCAGTCCTCCCCTCTCCCCAGGCAAGGGCTGGGCCTGGCCGAGGCCCCAGGGAGCCACCGTCCACCTTTCCTCCACGCTGTGAACGAGACAGACAGGCCCTGCCCATCGTGGGGAGCCAGACCGTCAGTGAGGGAACAGACATGATTTCTCAGCTGGAGGCAAGTGCGAGAGAGAGAGAGAGAGAGAGAGAGAGAGAGAGAGAGAGGGAGGGAGGGAGAGGGAGGGGTGGGCTCTGGCGTTCAGGTCCAGTGAGGTTCCCTCAGCCCCTCCCGTCGGAAGGCCTTGGAGCTGTGAAGGGAGCCCTGAGCTGGGTTCCCGGGAAGCCACAGTGCGAGCAAAGGCCTTGGGGCAGCGGCTGGCCATCAGCTCCCCTGCAGAGGCGGCTGGAGCGCTGAACCCGGAAGAGAACGGGACCCAAGGGCCCGGAGGGGCGGGCAGGCTGGCGGGCAGGCGGGTCCCCATCAAGGTGAGGACCGTCTCTGGCCTTTGTTTGGAGAGAGAGGAGTTTGGAGCCGAGAAGCGGCAACACCTGACGTCCAGGGAGTTTCCTGCGTGATGTTGAGTCAGGAGAGGGGCCGGGCCGAGGGGGAGGAGGTGGCCCTGAGCTGTGCTGTCCCCCCGCCACCTCCTCCCTCGGGTCCCCGGACCACGCACAGCAGGGTGGCCGGTGGCTCCAAGGTGGCCGGTGGCTCCACGGTGGCGATCAGCCTGTGCACCCAGGGGCCGCTGGTTCGGTTCCCGGTCGGGGCGCTGGGACCTGGGACCTGTACGCCCCCCGGACATTGGATCAACGTGGGCTATTGATCCAGGAGAGATTCCGGAGGCAGCCTGGCCTGCTCCCCCGCTCCCCCATCCCCCTCGCTCCGGCAGAGAGAGAATGAAGAACAATGCCAGGTGAATTTTTAACAGCTCGGCTGGCCTGGCCTGGGCTCTGCCTTTAGCTAGAACAACCGCCTTGTTTGCAGGAGCTCCCAGCCTCCTCCCTTGAGCTCCCAGGGTCGCAGGAGGAGCCCCTGCCTCACCTGCCCTTTGACCTGGCTGAGAGCACAAAGGGAGGTGCTGAGATGCACACGGGCGGTCCCGGGTTCGAGTCCAGGGCACAGGGAGTCCGTGCCGACATGGAGCTCCGGGCACAGGCTCTGTGAGCTCCCAGCCGGTGTGTTCGCTGTGGGGGGTCGGAGCCCCCGGGGCAGGTAAGGAAACAAAAACAAGCCCAGCTGGCTGGGGTGGCTCAGTGGTGAGCGTCAACCTAGGAACCAGGAGGTCAGGGTTCGATTCCCGGTCAGGGCACAGGCGGGGGTGCGGGCTCGATCCCCAGTGGGGGGCGTGCAGGAGGCAGCTGCTCCATGATCCTCTCTGATCATGGATGTTTCTATCTCCCTCTCCCTTCTTCTCTGAAATGGAAAAAAATATGTATTTTAAAAAGGAAAACAAAGGGTTTTACCCGAGGTTTGCTCAGTGCCCCTTGAATACGAGAATTGTTTCTTGTTTTCATCTCCCCTCTCCCCCCCTGGTGCTGCCTGCACAGATAATCCTCACAACACATCTATTCATCCCACGGGGAGTGTTCAGGGGGACTTCACGCTGGCCGGCGGGCGGAGTGAGGGCGGGATGGCCACCCACTCCCTCTCAGCTCTCGTTACAAAGCAGAGGTTAGGGATGGAGTCGCTGACAGGTGTTCTCAACTTCCCTTTTTTCAAAAAAAATTAATTTTATTATTGATTTCAGAGAGGAAGGAAGAGGGAGAGAGAGAAACATCAATGATGAGAGAGCATCATGGATCGGCCGCCTCCTGCACGCCCCCCACTGGGGATGGAGCTCACAACCGGGGCCTGTGCCCTGACCGGGAATTGAACCCTGACCTCCTGGTTCCAAGGTCGACGCTCACCAATGAGCCACACCAGCCCAGCAGATACTCGAAACTCCTAAGGCCTCGCAGGCCCACGGTTGTTTCTGACCATGGCTCCCTCCCAAGGCGAGAGCGTTGGCTCAGCCGTCCAAGGCCTCAGGGAGGCCCGGTCCATTTCCGCCAGGGTCAGCGGAAGGCAGTTTCAGGAACTGGGCAGCCCCGGCTCCCGGCTTCTGAGCTCCGGTTCCCCCTGCCCGCCAGTCACCCCGACAGGCCCCCGCGCGGCCTTGGGGTCCCTCTCCGGAGCTCGGCTCAGCCCGCCGCCCTGCTCGGGGGCCGCGACCCCTCGGGGACAGGGAGGGCAGGGACGTGCGGACACGAGCGTGTCCACTCTTCTGCGAGGCGAGAGCGAATCCTCTTCCCCTCCGAGCAGGAGTTCGGTTTCTAAAGGGGGTTCGATGTCGGCATTTTTAACGTTCGAAACGGGGTGACCGTGGGCATCGCTCTGCTCGTTCACCTGTGTCATTGGCCTAGCGGACCTGTTAACACAGCGCCTCGTTGGGGCGGCCAGCGGGGGTCAGAGATGAGGCCCCGCGGGCTGTCGTCGGGATGACAAGGTGAGACCCTGGGAGGCTGGGCAGGAGCCCCAGGACCTCGCCTTCAACCTCAGGGTCCCGCCGGCCCTGGATCTGGCCGCAGCCCCCACCCCCTCTCGGACCCCACCCCTCCCTCCTGCCTGCCCCTCCCCTGGGACAGACCTTCCCTTTCTCCAGCCCACGTCCGGGCCGGGCTCCGCGGTCCCCTGGGCACCTTTCAAAGTCCAGACCAGCGGTTCTCAACCTGTGGGCCGCGATCCCTTTGGGGGTTGAACGACCCTTCCACAGGGGTCGCCTAAGACCGTCGGAAAACACATCTATAATGACATATTGTTTTTGGGATTCATCACTGTGCTTTAATGATGTTCCATGTGTAACAATGAGATTGGGGGTCACCACACCATGAGGAGCCGTATTAAAGGGCCGCGGCATCAGGAAGGTTGAGAACCACTGGGCTAGACTCTCGGAGCACACCTGTCCCCCCCCCCCGCCTCCCCCCTCCCCCGGCACCCCCACCGTCCCCTGCCCAGCGCAGCCCCTGCC
The DNA here is from genome assembly GCA_036010255.1 of Myotis pilosus. NCBI lineage: Eukaryota > Metazoa > Chordata > Mammalia > Chiroptera > Vespertilionidae > Myotis > Myotis pilosus. The sequence continues at coordinate 1,082,436 of JASKON010000027.1, forward strand.
AGGACACCCCCCTCCTCTGTGCTGCGCGGAACCCCTCCCTCCCTCCCTCCGCCGGCAGCTTCTGCAGCCACATCCTCTGCGCAGCCGTTCAAAGGGCCCAGGCCCCCCCCTCCCGCCGCCCCCCGCCCGGCAGCAGCTGCGCCCACGGGCGAACACGCCTCTGACTCAAAGCTGAGCTGTGACGCTCAGACAGCCCAGAGTGTGCTCCTGGGGACGGGACAGAAGGTCCAGGAGGTCCCGGCTCCCCGCTGGGAGCATCCTGTCTGCCTTCACCCCCCATGACCCACCCCCCGTGCTCCTGGCTGCACCCCTCTTTGCAAAGACCCCCTCCCACCCCTACCCCTAGTGGTTTCCATCACTTGTCAGGTTTGGGAGCCACCAGCACCCCCCCCTCCCCCAGCAAAGCACACAGGGGAGCCCTCCAGGCCTTAGCTTTGCCATGAAAATAATAATAAAGTCGTTGACCTGCTTCCCGTAAACAAGGTTTTGGCCGTCGCTGGGCCTGTTTATCCCGACCCGACCGGGAGAAAACACACGCCGGCCGCCCTCGCGCCGCAGGGGAGAGAAAAGAAGGTGCGAACTGCAGCCTCCTCGCCTCCCAGCCCCACGGGGACTTCCCTGCCTCCCGCTGGGCCATTGAGATGCAGGCCCTTCAGCCGCTGGATCTGGTTCTCTCCGGGCCTCCGCAGAGATGCTCTGAGCTTCGCTGACCCTGGAGCAGCCGTGCCCTCCCCGCCTGAGGTCTCCCCGCCCGAGGTCCCCCCCCCCCAGGTCCCCCCGAGGGAATGTGCTGAGTCACCGGCTGTGCAGGTCCGAGTTCTGCAGGAGAAGCCGAGCAGAGACGGACCCGGAGCCGGAGCCGCCGAGTTGCTACTTGAACATCAGCCGGGAGGCGGCCAGGCTCGTCACAGACCAGACACCCGGTAACCGTGACCTGCGGGTTGGTGGGGGGGGGTCCCAGAGGCGGCTCCTCATAGGCCGTGGCCCTGCGTCAGGTTAGTGAGTGCTTCTGGGGGGCGTTTTATTAACTTTCCTTCTTTAAAAAAAATTCTTTATTGACTTCAGAGAGGAAGGGAGAGGGAGAGAAACATCTGAGATGAGAGAGGATCACGGACCGGCTGCCTCCTGCAGGCCCCGCACTGGGGAGGGAGCCCGCAACCCGGGCCTGCGCCCTGACCAGGAACCGAACCCTGACCTCCCGGTTCACAGGTCGGCGCTCAGCCACGGAGCCACACGGGCCGGGCTGAGGTTTTGTTAACCTTCCTGTTATCGGAAGTGGAAGGGGAACAGAGACGCGGAGGCCGTGGTCGGGGAGGCGGGAGGCCGTGGGCCCGCGTCACAGTGTCGAAGGTTTGCCTGTTTCAGATTCTCGCACGTGTTCGCTTCTGAAGAAGGAGTAGCCGCGGGCGGACGGACGAATGGATGGACGGACGGACGGGACGGGGCAGTTGTCGCTGTCACTGTTCGCAGGAAGTCTCCTCCCAGGGAAAAGCCGTTTCTGGGGGCTCCCCAAGGGCAGGGGGTTACAGGGAGAGGCAGTCAGCCTGCGTGTCGGAAGCTGGAGTGCCCTCGAAGGGGATGTGCCCTCTGCAGCCGGCACCTGGGGCCTCAGCTGGGCACCCCCCTCCCCCCCCGCCCCCGGAGGAAGTGGGCGATGACTGAGGGCCTTTCTCAAGGTGGAAGTGCCCCGTCGAAGCCGAGGCTGAGGCCGTTGCCCTGCGCTTCCTCCCGGGGATGGCACGTCCCGGACCAGCCCCCCGCCCCCGGGGGAGCCAGCCCCCCTCCCCCCAGACCAGCCCCCCGCCCCCCGGGGGAGCCAGCCCCCCACCTGCAGCTTCCCGGTACCTGGGCTCCCTGCCTCCCTCACTCCTCACCATCTCCCAGAAAGGACCAGCTTCCCTGTTCAGTGCCTTAAAGCGACTCCCCTGGAACCTTGGGGTGAAGCCGTCCCCACAGACGCCCACGTCTGGGCAGTGTTGTGACTCCGGTGCCTCTCCTCCACACCCCCCCCCCCCCCCGTTTCAGCCCCGGGGGGTGCACCTCTGAGCTCCCAAGTGCAGCTCCTCCCGGGCTAGTGATGCTAAGGATGGAGGGAGGCCCTCGCAGGGGACTGTTGCTGTCTCTCTGGACAGTTCAGGGGGAGGGGGAAGGGGAGGGGCGGAGCGGGGGGGGGGAGGGGGGGGAGGAGGGCACGGCTGGCTGCCTCCCAGGGGCCCCTGGGACTCGAGACTCCCCCTCCACTCACTCCTCTGCCCCAGCGGCTCCCTGACCGGCACCCACAGAGGAAGCACGGAGCCTGTGACAAACCTGCCCTTTCTCTCTCCAGGGACATGGCCCAGTGACCGGCGGCCAGAGACCACACAGCCCTCACCCTGTCGGCAGGCAGCCCTGGCCAAACACAGCCACTTGGATCAGTACCTTTTGAAATGGGATGAGACAGCGGTTTGTGGGGGGGGGCCCAGCTCCCCGCCCAGGTGGGTGCTCCCGCCCCCAGGGGGTGAAGGGAGGTGCCTTGTGGGGAGGCAGGCAGGTAGGTCGAAGGGCCCGGGGCTTACGGCCTGGAGGCCCGGAATGAGGGATTGGATCCTCCTGAAGTTCCCACGGTGCCTTGCCCTCCCAGGCCAGCCCAGGGCGGAGGAGACACCAAGCAAGGTGAGTTTGTGTTTTTGTTTTTTTCTAATATGTTTTTATTGATTTCAGGGAGGAAGGGAGAGGGAAGAGAGACCCTTCGGTCCGCGGGCCGACACTGTCCACTGAGCCACACCAGCCAGGGTGCAGGGTGAGTTTTGATCCCCTGTCCGTGACGCCAGCCCAGCAGCAGGAACGGTGACTGTTATTAGCAGGAGAAATCGTATCTTCTTTATTTTTAAATATGTTTTTATTGATGTCGGAGAGGAAGGGAGAGGGAGAGAGAGAAACATCCATGATGAGAGAGAATCACGGATCGGCTGCCTCCTGCACGCCCCACACTGGGGATCGAGCCCGCAGCCCGGGCCTGTGCCCTGACCGGGAATCGAACCCTGAACCTCCTGGTTTGACGCTCTACCACTGAGCCACACCGGCCGGGCCGTATCATGCTTCTCATCTCTGTTCCCTAATGTCCCACAAGGGACTAGATGCCCCCTTCGCTTGGACATGGACAACACCGAGGCTCAGGGGATGGAGCCGGCCTGGGTGACCGGCGAGCAGGAGGCCCCGAGGATGGATGCTCCCAGGGGCCTGGCTGGACCTGAGGCTGGTCCCCTGCGCCCGGCTGCCCGGCCTGGACCCTCACGGCATCGCCTCAGCCCGGCCCTGGGCCTGGTGCCTCCTCCCCGCGACCGTCCCTTTGTTTCGCCTGCGGGGCCTGCAGTGTGTGTCCCGCATTGTCCCGGCTCATTCATATGCGGCCACCGAGGTCCGAGCCTTTGTGTGTGTGACATCAGCGCCTAGGCGGCCGGAGGGCCGGGGGCCGGGGCTGCCTTCTGTTCACCCGCGGACTGGGCTCCCCTGTTGGCCCCCACGGAGCACTTTTCGGAAAGGTGGTTTGGTGTTTTTTTATTTATATGTTAATCTTAACCAGAGGATGTTTTCCCACTGATTTTTAGGGAGAGGGGAAGAGAGAGGGAGAGACAGAGAGAAACATCGATGTGAGAGAAACACATTGATGGGCTGCCTCCTGCACACGCCCCGACCAGGGCCCAGGCCGGGAAGGAGCCTGCAACCGAGGTACGTGCCCTTGACCGGAATCGAACCTGGGACCCTTCGGTCCGCAGGCTGACGGCCTGTCCACTGAGCCACCCTGGCCAGGGCAGGAATATTTTTTTGAATTGGTTGAGGCGTTAACCGTAAGCCATTAAAGATCTCCAACCACTGAACCTCACCGGCCTAGCATCAGTCTCATTTTTAAAAAAATATATATTTTTATTGATTTCAGAGAGGAAGGGAGAGGGAGAGAGAGTTAGAAACATCCATGATGAGAGAGAATCATGGATCGGCTGCCTCCCGCACGCCCCCCACTGGGGATTGAGCCTGCAGCCGGGGCCTGTGCCCTGACCGGGAATCGAACCGTGACCTCCTGGTTCCTAGGTGGATGCTCAACCACTGAGCCCCGCCGGCCGGGCTCCTGGGCGTTATTTGCAGGGTCCCGCCGGCCCCCGGTGAGGGGCTGTGCGTTGTCGACAGATGACGACGTTCGGACGGGCCAGGGGTCCCTTACACAAAACTCCTGGGAAGGCAGGGCCCCGCCCGAGGCCCCCCCCCAAGTCCCTTCCTCCTTCGCACGACCACCCTTCTAGAGGGTCACGCAGCTTTAATCCCAGCGGACTTGTCTGCTGGCATTAAACTGTCCAGCCGGTATTTATATCCGCGCCCGCCCCGCAGGGTCACTTGACCCCGGCCGCCGTGTACAAGTAGTTAATGACAGCGCCCGGGCCGCCCGCCCCGTGAGTGATCGCCGAGCGCGCCCGGCCTGTCACGGTTTATGGAGGGAGGCCGTCTGTCCGCCGGCCGCCTTGCCCTCAGCAGGTAATTTGAAATGGGATGAGACAGCGCCGACCGGCAGATGGATGGGGGAGTCCGGCCCGTTCTTCCCTTTGACCCTTGACAAGTTGACACTGCCAAGATTGTGACTTTAAAAAATGATGGGGTGCAAACGCGCTTAGGGGGGTGATTTACCGGGGCCGGGGCCAGGGCAGGGCCTGGAGCGAGGCTGGGAGGCAGGGTGGGGGGCTGTCAGAGTCCAGTGTGCAGGGGTGCGGTCCCTGTCTTTCAGGAATGATCCTACCGGGAGGGGGGAAGAGGGAGGGGAAGAGGGGGGCGGGGGAGAGAGAGGGGGTTTGCTAACAGCCCCCGTCAGGCAGCGTCTGTCCTGGTGAGGGATGGGAGGCCCGGTCCCAAGGTGAAGGGAGGCAGAGCTGATGACACACTTACTAAAAGGTACTGATCCGAGTGGCTGTGTTTGGCCTAAAACCACAGCCTGTGTGTGAGGATAAGAAGTTGAGTTCGTGAAAGATTTAAGAAAGGAAGGAAGGGAGGGAGGGAGGGAGGGGAAAGAAGAAATTGAGTTTGCATTTGTACGTTTCCTTTTTTTAAAAAAATATTTTTTATTGATTTCAGAGAGGAAGAGAGAGAGATGGAAATATCAATGGTGACAGAGAATCATGGATCGGCTGCCTCCTGCACGCCCCCCACTGGGGATGGAGCCCACAACCCGGGCCTGTGCCCTGACCGGGAATCGAACCCTGACCTCCTGGTTCATAGGTTGATGCCCAACCATGGAGCCACGCCGGCCGGGCTCACCTTCTTCCTGGTGTTCTTGGATTTTTGGTAAACCCGGTCGGTCACCCACAGGAGGAAACTGTGATGAGAAGGGTGATAGGTTTGAATTGAGACCAGAAGGGGAAACCCCGCGTCGGTGAGAACACGTGTGTGTGGGTGTTTTTTTTTTCTGTTTCTTTAGAATCACGTGTAGATTTTCACACCACATGTTATAGGTCAGAGTTCAACAAGTATTTCCCATATTATCTTTTTAAAAAATATATATTTTTATTGCTTTCAGAGAGAAAGGCAGAGGGAGAGAGAGAGTTAGAAACAGCAAGGATGGGAGAGAATCACGGACCGGCTGCCTCCTGCACGCCCCACCCTGGGGATGGAGCCCGCAACCCAGCCTGTGCCCTGACCGGGATTTGAACCTGGTTCATGGATCGATGCTCAACCATTGAGCCACGCTGGGCGGCTGGGCTCCCATAGTGTCTTCACTCCGCTCTTCCGATGGGTCCTCCCACGTGAAGCTTTGTCAGAATAGAGGCTCCCACGCAGCATTGAAACGTCCCCGACGGCACTAACGACAGCCGGAAGGTTCTTTCCAACAAAGCGGCGATCCCCGTCCACAGTGACCCCTAGGTCCCCCGAGAAGGGATGGTGGCCGGTAGGAGTTCTGACTTAGCAGCACTCAGAAGGGCCTCAGAGGGCCCACGTGCCCCACGCGCCCCACACGCCTGCTGGACACGCAGCCTCGGCCGGTCCCCTCAGCATTTGCTTGTGTATGTGTGTGCATGTATGTGCACGTGTATTTGTGTGTGCACATGTATATGCGCGCGCGCACTTGTGCATGTATGTGCATGCGTGTACGTGTGTGTGTGTGTTTTCCTCTGTTCTAACCACTTGGTTTGAAAGACGCTTTGGAGGTGGCTCCCGAGACGCGTGACGAGCCCCCGCGGGCCTCCCTGCCGGCTGTTTACTGCATCTGGGAGCCATCTCTTCATTGAGCTCCGCACGCAGGACGCGGCGGGATGTTTCTTTATGGGGCCGTCGGTTCCATCGCTGGGGCCGTTTAATAAGCCCGGCGGGCGGGCGGGCGGGCGGCTGACCCCGGCGCCCCGTGCGGGGCGACGCCGTGCGAGATTGCTTTGTGACATAAAGCTGTCGGTAACATCAACAAAATAAAAAACGATCGTCTTCCAATACTGGCGGCGGCCGCCCGCGACAGCGCTGAAATACGGGCTCAAATGGAAAGGAGATTAGTTTTGGGCCTTAAGTCATGGGCTGACAAGACATAGGAGAGGAGAACCTATCTTTGAACTTTTTAAAAGTTTTTTAATGAAAATATTTATCATGGGGCAAGGTTCCCCCCTCTCCTCTCTCTCTCTCTCTCTCATTCTCCCTCCTTCCCTCCCTCCCTCTCTTTCCATCCCATCTGGGCGGCACTAACCTTAAAACAATCCCCTTTATGGGGGGAGAATACAGATACTGGGCTATCTTTGTATTAAATACCACGGAGGTGACTCGGGCGGTGTGAACGGGCCCAGCACATGTGTGTGTGTGTGTGTGTGTGTGTGTGTGTGTACGCGTGCTGAAGGGGCTGGGGAATGGGTGGTTAACAGGCTCCATGCTTCTCACGTATGTAAAGCGTGTGCGTGCGGGGACCGGCCGGCGGCCCGCGCTGGGTCCCTCACTCGCCCTCTGCCTGCGTGGTTGGTAGCCAGAGGGAGGAGCCCATGCCTCTGGGAGCCGCCGATCGCTTGGGGCCGAGAGGAATGAGGAATGTGGACGGGGAGGGCCCCCTGGGGCGCTGCGGTTGCATATTAACCGGATGGGCTCCTGACTCACCGCGGCCCGGACCGTCAGCAGAGGTGCCGGCCGGCTGGGCAGTGACCGGGCCTCCAGGAATCCACAAACATCCTGTGTCGTCCGGCCCGGCCGAGCAGGAACTCGGGCCCAGGCGTAGCTCACTCTCCTGCTTCCCACCCGGAGTGCCTGTGGCCCAGGGCGGGGCCGGCAGGGCTCACCTCCCTCCCAGGAACTTCTTGTCACCTTCTTCCCCTTAGAGCAGGGACGCCCGGTCCTGGCCCCGGGCTGGGGCTGCCCTGCCGGAGGCCCCGGGCCCCAGATCAGGGCCTGGCTGGTGGCATCGAGCCTGTAACTCCAGCTTCTTAAAAAGAAAAAAAAAAAAGAAAGAAAAACCTAAAATGGACTTTCCCCCCTAATCGCTGTGAGTCAGACGGCTGCCTCGGCCCAGCCGTGGCCAGACAGACACCCAGGGACACTGATTTTAGGCACGAAAAGGCCAGTCCCGTCGACTGGAACCTTAAACTTCCCAGAGTCAGACGTTGGAAAGGTGGGGATTATATTGGCTACAAGTTCTGGGGGAAAAAAGGAAGTTTTTATAAGGTTTCCAGCAACCTTTTCTGAGTTATTTTAAATACGTTTTTATTGATTTCAGAGAGAAAGGGAGAGAGAGAGAAACTTCAATGGTGAGAGAGTCATGGATCGGCTGCCTCCTGCACGCCCCCTGCAGGGGGTCCAGCCCGCAACCCAGGCCTGTGCTCTTGGCCGGAATCGAACCCGGGACCCTTCAGTCCGCAGGCTGACATCCTATCCACTGAGCCACACCGGCCAGGGCAGGAAAAGGACTTTTTTTTTTTTTTTTTTTTTTAATGTTTCTGTTGGTTTTAGAGAGAGCGGCAGGAGAGCGAGTGAAACATCGATCCATTGACTGAGCCCTGGCCGGGACTCGAACCTTGACCTCTCGTTTTTTATTTAGGTCGATGATCTACCACTGAGCCGCACGGGCCGGCCCCCAAGCGGCGTCTGGCACGCACGTGTGCGTTTTGTTCCGTGTGCAGCAACGCTTCACGTGTACGAACAAGCGCATCTCGGCTCGTCCCTCGGGACACGGCCGTGACTAAAGAGCGGCCGGCCGCGCGCGGAGTGTAATTGCTTCGACAATGTCGCCGCGCGCGCGGATGGACGGGCTGGCCCGAGCCGCCATTAATTCCTGGAGTAATGACCCCGGGGAATGCAGCTCTCCTAATGGAGAGGGCGCTCAGGCATCACACCCGAGGCCCCCGTCCTGCGCGTTTGTAATCACACGCCGCGGCCGCCTGTCCTGGCCGGTGTTTATTCCGCCGATAAAACGTCGGAGCGGGGAAGCCACGCAGGGCGGGCCTCCTCCGTGGCCACCGGGCCTCCTGGTCCAGCCGTCGGGGGTTCTGTTCAAATGCTGTGAGCTGGGCCCTGGCCGGTGTGGCTCAGTGGATAGAGTGTCGATCTGCAGACTGAAGGGTCCTGGGTTTGATTCCCCGTCAGGGCACAGGCCCGGGTTTCGGGCTCGATCCCCAGTGTGGGGCGTGCAGGAGGCAGCCGATCCATGGTTCACTCCCATCATGGATGTTCTTGTCTCTCTCCTTCTCGCTTCCTCTCTGAAATCAATAAAAATATATTTTTAAAAAATGCTGTGAGCTGGGGAGGCCCCCCCCCCTCCCGAGACAAGGAGGAGTTGTCTTTCAAGGTAGAATCCGGCCTGTTGAGGGAATACGTGCTCTGTGAGGGTTATCAGAGCCCCTGAAACTCACACGCGAGGAGGAGAGAGGCAGACGGGGGACCCTCAACCTGGGCGGCCGGGGGACCAGGCTGTCAGGCCGGCGGTGACAGCGGCTCCCTCCTGCATCCACGGCAGGTCCCCGGGGACCCACGGAGGAAGCCTGTGCCATCCCAGGCGTAACCGGGCTGACACCAGGCCACACGGACAGCTGCAGGGCCCGGCGCTGACGGACGGGGCCAATCGATAGCTCTTTAGGTGTCTGCCAATCACTCCATTAGGGAGGAGGACGGGACGGATTAGTTCCAGCAGCTCCTCGGAGGCTGGGAGGACGGAGTGGGGGGCCGCCAGCCCCTGTCCTGTGGGAGGGGGAGCCCTCAGATCCCGGCAGCCTAGCCTGCGGGAATGTGGGCAGAGACCAACAGGCCACGTGCACCAGACGCGCCATCCGCCCCAACTCAGACGCCAACAGAGGCGGCAGTGCATAAGGCAGCGTTCCCCCCAGAGCCTTTCCCGTGGGTTCACTTTCTTTGGGGGAAAAAAAATTATGATGTCAGAGAGGAAGGGAGAGAGAGACAGAAACATCCATGGTGAGAGAGACTCATGGACCGGCTGCCTCCTGCACGCCCCCTGCTGGGGATCGAGCCCGCAACCCAGGCCTGTGCCCTGACCGGGAATCGAACCCTGACCTACTGGGTCATAGGTCGACACCCGCCGGGCAGGAGAAGTGGTTATTTAGACCCTGACCAGCAGGAGGGCTGTCCTGGCCTCTCCTGGGGTGTATTTCCTTGGGAGGCCAACAGGTGGCAGCCTAGACACCTGCCTGGAGCCGCCCTGGCTCTTGACCCCAGAGTTCTTCCAGGGGACTGTGGGGATCTGAGGCCGTGGGACCCCACAGTCCCCCCGCTTGGGCTTGCGTAGCTGCGGATGTGTGTGTCCCCTCAAACCCCCGCATGGCGTCCCGGAGGAGGGCGGCGAAGCTGAGAGAGCAGTTCCAAGGCCCCACCCATGGAAAGACGACATTTGCTAAATGCACTTAAAAAATATGTATACTTTTGTTGTTGATGTCAGAGAGGAACGGAGAGAGACGCATCAATGATGAGAGAATCATGGACCGGCTGCCTCCTGCACGCCCCACACCGGGGATCCAGCCCGCAACCCGGACCTGTGCCCCGACCGGGAATCGAACCCTGACCTCCTGGTTCGTAGGTTGACGCTCACCACTGGGCCACGCCGGCCGGGCTAAATGCACTTTTTTTTGTTTGTTTGTTTAGGGCAGCGGTTCTCAACCTTCCTCACGCCGCGACCCTTTCATACAGCTCCTCGTGTTGTGGGGACCCCCAACCATAACATTATTTTCGTGGCTACTTCGTCACTGTCATGTTGCTACTGTTATGCATCGTCGTGTAAATATCTGATCTGCAGGATGGATTTTCATTGTTACAAATGGAACATCATTAAAGCACAGTGATGAATCACAAAAACAGTATGTAATGATCTATGTGTTTTCTGATGGTCTTGGGCGACCCCTGCGAAAGGGTCGTTCAATCCCCAAAGGGGTCACGACCCACAGGTTGGTGACCCACAGGTTGAGAACCGCTGGCTTAGGGAGCTGAGCACCATCCCCCCAGAGCACAGAGTGTGGCCACCGGCTGCATCGAAAGCGCTTCCTGCTCTGAAGTCCAGCCCACTTTGCGTTGCGACCGGGTGTTACTGTTTAAATTCTATGTGAGCCTCTGAGAGGCTACTGAGGGGGAACAGAAAAACACTTCAGTTTCTTGGAACCGAACCCCCAAAAGGCCTCTGGTTCTTCCACTCCTTGGGGGACTGAACGCGGCAGAAAAGGGGAAGTCGTCCCACTCGCCTCCGTTCAGAGTTTCCATCTCGACGGTAAAGTATCACTTTCGTTTTCTGGGAAACGATGAGCAGGTAGGTCTTTGCCTACAGATTCTTAACCGGAGGCACCGGGGAGCCTTGCCCACCTGAATCCTGTCGCCATGGCGACGACAAGCATCTAACGGGGCGGCCCTGGGTCTTCAGATTACGGTGGAATTTCTCAGGACTCACTTTTTAATTTTTATTGATGTCAGAGAGGAAGAGAGAGGGAGAGAGAAACATCAACGATGAGAGAGAATCATGGACCGGCCACCTCCTGCACGCCCCACACTGGGGATCGAGCCCGCAACCCGGGCCTGTGCCCTGACCGGGAATCGAACCCTGACCTCCTGGTTCCTAGGTCGATGCCCAACCACCGGGCCACACCGGCCGGGCTGCTGCAGAATTGTGATTGGTTTGTGTGCCGTGAGCTGAAGGAGATTGGAAATCGCTGCCTCGGGTCCGAGTCGACCCCGTGAGCAGCTGGGTTGGCCACGGCTTGAACTGCCCAGCCCGTGGGGCCGCCCCGCCCGGCGCTCAGGCTGACGGCCGGCCCATCCCGCAGTGGCCGGGCGCCGGCCCCGGAACGCAGCGCGGTGATGGCTCTCATTACAGTTAATGAGCGGTTAGGATTTCCATTAGGGGATTTTTTTAAGGGTTTATAACCTGGTAATAACAATAATTTGTTTTAGCTCCAAACTGCAGTAGCAGGTGAGCAGCCCAGCCAGGCTCGCTCTGGTTGGTGTCACGGGCGGGGGCCGGGGGCTGTGGGCTCTGCTCGTGTGTGTGCGTGTGTGCAGGTGCGTTTGTGTGTGTGCGTGTGTGCGCGTGCGTTTGCGGGTGTGCTCGTGTGCGCGTGTGCATTTGTGGGTGTGTATATGTGTGTGTGCGTGTGCACGTTTGTGTGTGTGTCCGTGCGCGTGTGCATTTGTGGGTGTGCATGTGTGTGTGCGTGCGTGTGCACGTTTGTGTCTGTGTGTGCGCGTGTGCATTTGTGGGTGTGCGTGTGTGTGTGTGCACGTTTGTGTGTGTGTGTGCGCGTGTGCATTTGTGGGTGTGTATATGTGTGTGTGCGTGTGCACGTTTGTGTGTGTGTGCGCGCGTGTGCATTTGTGGGTGTGCGTGTGTGTGTGCACACGTTTGTGTGTGTGTGCGCGTGTGCATTTGTGGGTGTGCATGTGTGTGTGCGTGTGCACGTTTGTGTGTGTGTGTCTGCGCGCGTGTGCATTTGTGGGTGTGCATGTGTGTGTGCGTGTGCACGTTTGTGTGTGTGTGTGTGCGCGCGTGTGCAGCACGCAGAGGACACACTCAGGAACCCGACACCCTTCCCCATCCTTCTTTCTTTTACAATCAAACTGGGCCAGAAGTTCCCACGTGATGGGGGCGGGGCCACATGAACAGCTGGAAGTGCGCACGTGACAGGGGGCGGGGCCACATGAACAGCTGGAAGTGTGCACGTGACAGGGGCGGGGCCACATGAACAGCCGGAAGTGCGCACGTGATGGGGGCGGGGCCACATGAACAGCCAGAAGTTCCCACGTGATGGGGGCGGGGCCACATGAACAGCCAGAAGTTCCCACGTGATGGGGGCGGGGCCACATGAACAGCCGGAAGTGCGCACGTGACGGGGGCGGGGCCACATGAACAGCCAGAAGTTCCCACGTGATGGGGGCGGGGCCACATGAACAGCCGGAAGTGCGCACGTGACAGGGGGCGGGGCCACATGAACAGCCGGAAGTGCGCACGTGACAGGGTCGGGGCCGCATGAACAGCCGGAAGTGCGCACGTGACAGGGTCGGGGCCGCATGAACAGCCGGAAGTGCGCACGTGACAGGGGCGGGGCCACGTGCTCACGGGAGAGCGGCACGTGGGAGAAATAATAAAAGTTCAAGTTCGTGTCTCGCTGCGGCGGCTCCTGGCCCGGCACCTGCTGGGCCCACTGTTCCCGCGACCCGCGCGGCGACGCCGTGGGCAGGAATAGGAGCCGCTCGGGGAGGCCTCGTCCCGTGGGGAGCGGAGGCGGGGCCGCGGGGCGGGAGGCGCCGTCATGATGGATGGGCGCTCCCGGAACCTGCTCCCAGACACCTTCAGATCCTCCCAGCCCCCTCCAGGGGCGGCTCCCAGCCCCGGGCCGGCGGGGCGGAGGTCACGCCGGTTAATAGATGTCGCCTCGTCCTGCCACGTCGCCCCGAAATGGGCGGCCGGGGTCAGGCGGGGGGCGCCCGAGGACTTGCAGCGCGAACACAGGATTTCCCGAAACCGCTCGGGGCTCCTCGCACCTGCCCCCCCCAGGCAGGGGGTCCCTGGGGCTCTGAGCTGCTTTCCGCTGGGAGGAGGGGGGTGTCTGCAGGGCACACCCCGACAGCCTCCCCGGGAAGTGGGGTGTCCAGTGGCCTGGGGGTGGGGGGCGCACACCCGGGACAGGTGGCGTTGGCTTTTCCGCTTCCATCTCCTCCCCGTTCATCTACCTGCTTCTCATTGTTTTAGGAAATGGGCTTTTGTCGATTCTGAAACCGGAACTTTCTGGGGTGAAAAGGACAGGTTTTAGGAAATTTTGGGAGCTGAGGGGACCGTGGAGGAGGCACGGGGCTGCAGAGCAGCAGGAGGTGTGTTTCCAAAGGAGGGGCAGCTGGAAGATGCAACAGGTGCATTTCCATGGAACGGGGGGCTGGGAACAGGGGAGGTCTATATTCACAAAGTAAAGGGAAGGAACCCCGCATCCAGGAGGAGGAGGAGAGAGCCCAGAGGGAACAGGAAAACAGTAAGGGGGGGGACCTCACGTGTCCCCTGTGAGGTTGGACCGTGGAGCCCAGGGGTTGCTATAGTAACCATCCAAGGGAACAGTGACAGATCAAGGGGGACATCAAGGCACCAGGACCTGCAGCCTTTATCGGCCGCAGGGAAAAGGGACTCAGTGGGCCCCTTTCCGCTCCCCACATGGAGTCTGCACCTGTCCTTCAGTAAATCTCCCCCTTTGCTCGACCACCTTCTGTCCCTGGGTTCATTCTTCGACTCCGGCGGACAGAGAATCCGGGTTCCAGCACCAAAATTCATATCAATTTCAGAGAGGAAGGGGGAGGGGGAGAGAGAGAAACCCCAATGATGAGAGAGAACCATGGATCGGCGGCCTCCTGCACACCCCCTACTGGGGATGGAGCCCACAACCCGGGCCTGTGCCCTGACCGGGAATCGAACCCGGGACCCTTCAGTCTGCAGGCCTGTGCTCTATTCACTAGGCCACACCGGCTGGGGCCTCGCTCATCATTGATGTTTCTATCCCTTTCTTTCCCTCTCCCTTCCTCTCTGCAATCAATGAAAAGATATTTAAAAACAAACAAACACACAAAAAACCAAACTTGGCCCGAGGTGGAGGGTCTCGCCAGCAAACTTCCTTGGTTGCCTGAATACCAGAGGCTCGCGGGCTTCTGTCCGCTGCAGGCTGGTGTTCCCGCCGCGGTGGTCTCGGGGCCGAGCCGCGCTGGCCCCCGGGGTTTTCGGGTGACCCTGGGGACGCGGACTGTCGCCCGGGCTGCGGTGAGCAATACCGGACACCGGTCACTGCCAGTGATCCATCAGCTCGGACGCTGCGCGAGCCCAGAGGTGACAAGGGAAGAACATCCCTTTCTCTTCCCCCGACAGGGACCATAACTCCTGGGCCTCGGGGGACAGATTGCCAAAGCCAATCGCCAAGCGCCGTGAAGCAGGGAGCGGGGAGGGCGGGGGATGGAAAATTAAAGGGGGGCGGGGGGCGGGGGGCGGTGGCAAGTCTGCGTCAGGCGCCGGCGAGCCCGCAGGAGCCGGCACGCGTCGGTTCTTTCATGGCCTCGGGGTGGGCGCGGGGTCTTGCCCGGGTCGGGGCGGGCTGCTTAATTATGTAAAGCCGGTCATTAAAACCCCGCGCCTGCCCTCCGTGCGGGTCTGTATGCTTTCTGATACTTTGTACCCGGGCATCTTTGAAGTCTTGTTGACAATGTATCTTGATGGACAATGTACCTTCAAAACATGGCTACAGAGACAGACAGATGCCGGGCCCACCAGACAGCGTGACGCGCTTAATCTGACATCTGTATCTCTTCCCGTGAGCGTGTGCACTCGTGGCCCCGGGACACGCGTGTGTCAGGTGTTTGCGGGTCACAGGCAGTCATTTGCAATAGTTAAGAATTTCCTTTTTCTTTTTAAAAATATGTTTTTATTGATGCCTTTAGAGAGAGAGAGGGATAGAGAGATAGAGCCACCGGCCGCCGCCCGCACGCCCCACACTGGGGGTCAAGTCCGCAACCCGGGCAGGTGCCCTTGACCGGGAATCGAACCCGTGACCTCCTGGGGTCCTGGGTCAGCCCTCAACCGCTGAGCCACACGCCGGCTGGGCCGGAATGTCCATTTTCAGGCAACCTTCCGGACGACCAAAATGCGGGGACTGGAGTCTGTGAATGACAGCCAGCGACACACAGGTATTTGTGGGGGTCTGCGGTGTTCCCGGGCCCCCCCACAGGTTGGGCCCCCCACGAACCCACGCGTTCCAGGGGCGCGGGCTGTGGATTCCACGTGCAGCACAGGGAGCCATTTCCCAGGGAGACGTCTTTGAACCTGGCCGGCCGCAGCGGCCGCGCACCTGCCGGGTCCTGGCCGGGGGCCTGGCGTTTAGTTAAATCTCCTGCGGGCTCCGTTCCCGGGAGGTGACAGCCGTGCTCACTCGAGCTCCGCGAGGACAGTCCATTTCTCAGGTGGCGACAGGAGATCTTGTTAGAGGGGCGGCCGGGCGCGGGGGTCGGGAGGAGGGAAGTGAATTCATTCTGCTTCGGGCACTTTGTCAAGCGCCAGGGGCTCCCCATTGAGAGCCAGCCACCCGTGCCCGCACGCGGCCCTGGAGGTCACCGGGCCGCTATCCATCACCCGCCCGGCAGCCTCCCGCCACCCACGCGGGACGAAATGAGGAGCCAGCCTGGGCACGGGGTGGGGGTGGGGGTGGGGGTGTGTGAGGCCGAATACGCCCCCCCGCCACGTGTTGCTGGGCCCGGTGCGATGCGCTGGGGTATCGATCCCCCCGGATCAAGTCGTTAAAACGCGAGGCTTTTGTTTATTGGAACGAGGCAATTAAATGGTCCGGTTACGCCCGCCTCCCCTCTCCTGATGGAGAGCCATTGATTTCTCGCCACAGCTTTATAAGCGACAATATTTCTGATTCGTCTTGACAAACCTCCTTGGAGTGTTAATTAAAACGGGGCCAGAGGAGCAGGTGCGGGAGATCATTAAGAGGCCCGTGTTCTGCAGCCTCTGCATAATTAACGGGGCGCAGGGGGGCCCCCACTTCTTCATCAGCAGAATTAGCGTCTTCCCGGCTCAGCAGGGCAGGCGGGCGGGCCCTGGGCCCCGGGCCGCGTCTCCGCACGGGACACGCTCCGTCTGGCGGAGTCGCCGGCTCCCTCCCGTCCCGGCCGCCGCGGGTCGCGATGGACTTTCCGCGTTTTGCCTTCCTGGTGGCTGTGCCCGCGGGGTGGCTGTTCCTGTGTCTGGGGCAGCAGATCTTTAAACCCGTGTTTGTACGGAAGCTGGAGCCAGCCGCCGCAGATGAACACGGGGAAAAAGGCGCGCAGTCAGGGGCCCTGAGACGCGCGTAGACGGGTCGCCCGTCCCGGCCCCTGAGGCCGGAGCAGCTGCTTGAACACGTGCCCGTTTTCACTAGTTTGGGATTTTCAAAAGGACGAGTGAGCTCATCCGTGCGTAATGTACAGGTGCCGATCGCGCGGGTCTGACTGGACCTGTCGGACTTCGAAATGATACTTTTTGGTTTTAAATCTCATCTTCTCTTCGTAGAATGTCCCCTGCTGTCAAAGTCTCTTTCCACGTGTCTTTCCTTCGATGAACAATCAAGATTTAGCCCAGCCGGCTCGGCTCGGTGGTTGAGCGTCAACCTATGAACCAGGGGGTCACGGTTGGATTCCCGTGGAGGCTCGATCCCCAGTTTGTGGGTTCGATCCCCAGGCTGTGGGCTCGATCCCCAGTTTGTGGGTTCGATCCCCAGTTTGTGGGCTCGATCCCCAGCGAGGGGCGTGCAGGAGGCCTGGCCCTGGGTCAGCGCCTTGTTTGCCTGCAGAGCCCGCGTTCCCTGGGGCCCGGGGCTCCCTCCCGCCTCCGTCGGAAGACTCCCGCCCGCCCTGGGGAACTCTGGCACCGTGTTCCTAACCTTTCAAACAGTAAAAGCAAAACTCGCCTTTGATTTTTAAAAAAACAACCCCCGGAGGCCTCTGGCACGCAGCCACGGAGGATGCAGGCGGCCGGCCGGGCGCTGGCAGAATGTTCCAGCACACACTGGAACGTTCCCAGGAGGTCCCCAGGGTGGGCCCGGGCCCTTCGCTGGGAGGTAACAGGGATCAACTGTCCCCCGGCGGCGGGCGGCCTGGAGCCGAACACAATGGGGCCCCCAGAGGGTCCGAACAGAGCGCGGGCGGGCGCGGCCATGAAACGCGTTTACATCAGCTTCCAGGATCTCCCGCCGCCGAGTTTGTACGGTGTCGCCGCGGAGGCACTTGGCTCTGTCCGGGCCAAAGACCTGCCCTTTTTTTATTTTCTTAAATATTTTATTGATTTCAGAGAGGAAGGGAGAGGGAGCGAGAGAAACATCAGTGATGAGAGAGAATCAGGTACCGGCCGCCTCCTGCACGCCCCACACTGGGGATCAAGTGCAACCCGGGCCTGTGCCCTGACCGGGAATCGAACCCTGACCTCCTGGTTCCTAGGTCGACGCTCACCACTGAGCCCCACTAATTAGCGCCAACAACATATTTTTTTTTGCCCTGGCCAGTTTGGCTCAGTGGGGACTGAAGGGTCCCGGGTTCGATTCTGGTCACGGGCACGTGCCCGGGTTACAGGCTCGATCCCCACTAGGGGGCGTCCCGGAGGCAGCCGATCCGTGATGCTCTCTCATCATTGCTGTTTCTCTCTCTCCCTCTCCCTTCCTCTCTGAAATCAAGGAAAATATATTAAGAACGTATCGCCCCTAAAAAGTTCATCGAGGGCAGATACCTGTGTGTTCGCGACGAAGCACCTGAGCCCACAGTCCGCCCGCCGCTGTGTCCAGCGGGCAGCGCCAGGCCCCTCTGCTCATCGGGCCGTTTGATCGGCCGCCGGGCGCGTGGCATTGCTCGCAGATGCCTCGGGGGTGATCGGCTGGGATTTTGAAAAATAGGGGGGTGGTGCGGATGTGACGACAAAATCTGCAGAACGGGAGCGTCAGCGCCCGCCCAGGGTCAAGCCCGTGCCCACGGTCAAGGGGCCGGCCCGCCCTCCCACCGCCCGTCCATCTGTCCGTCCGTCTGTCCACAGGCGCGCGGCTGCTTTCCTGTTTATGCCTCTGCAGAGCCCCGCTTCCTGCGAGCCCAGGTTTTCCGCACGCCCCGGGGGTGCCTTCCTTATCGCTCCGTAAGCCGCTGGAATTCCGCTAATTCCTGTTGCACTCGGCGCGAGCGGGACCCTGTCATTAGCCGGGAAGATAATGGCAACTTAGTATCCCTGTCGGTGGCAACATAGTATCCCTGTCGGTGGCAACATAGTGTCCCTGTCGGTGGCAACATAGTGTCCCTGTCGGTGGCAACATAGTGTCCCTGTCGGTGGCAACATAGTATCCCTGTCGGTGGCAACATAGTGTCCCTGTCGGTGGCAACATAGTATCCCTGTCGGCAACATAGTGTCCTTGTCACCAGGTGACCTTTGCCAAACAATCCTGGTCCAGGCGCTGGGGACCGGGGCCAACGCCGCGGCGACCCCCTGTGCGGCCTGGGGGGGGGGGTAGGTGTGGTGGTTAACCTGCACCTCGCAGCCCTGAACACCTGTCCAGGCCCCTCATCAGCAGGAAACGGGCTCCCCGTGGAGACACCCCTGGAAGCGTCCCCCAGACGCCAAATGCCCGGCAGTTCCGCTCGCGTCACCCTCGGGTGTCCGCGTCTCGCCGCCCTTTGCCACCCAGACCCTCCGTCCTCCATCCCTTCTCCCGGCCGGCCTGGCTCGGTGGTTGTGCGTGGACCCAGGAACCAGGAGGTCAGGGTTCGATTCCTGGTCAAGGGCACAGGCCTGGGGTAGCGGGCTCCATCCCCAGCAGGGGGTGTGCAGGAGGCGGCCGATCCATGGCTCTCTCTCATCATGGATGTTTCTCTCTCTCTCTCCCTCTCCCTTCGTCTTTCTCTAAAAATCAATAAAAAATATATTTAAGAAAATAAAATAAGAGAATTCTGAGCCGAGGAAATACAGATCTGCAAGCTGGGCTTCGGTTAGCTGGGTGGGGGAGGCATTTATTTCCGGGGCCCCTGGTGTCCTGTTAAATACAACACCGTCCCTTCAGAGGCCGGTCTCCCTGGGGCCCCCTGTCTGTGGGAGATGGGGTGGCGTGGCGGCGAGCTTTTAAAAACGATTCCGAGTCAGCCCTGGCCGGTTTGGCTCAGGGGATAGAGCATCGGCCTGGGGACTGACAGGCCCCGAGTTGGATTCCGGTCAAATTCAAATTTAGATGGAGAGCCCGCGTGTGGACTACGCCGTGGGGAATTCCTCGCCGGAGGTGTCTGTCTCATCCCCCAAACTCGGCTGACCTTCTTTCTTTCTTTTTTTAAAAAAAGAATAAATATATTTTTATTGATCTCAGAGAGGGAGAGAGAGAAACATCCATGATGAGAGAGAGTCATGGATCGGCTGCCTCCTGCACGCCCCCTAGTGGGGATCGAGCCCGCAACCCGGGCCTGTGCCCTGACCGGGACTCGAACCCGGGACCTCCTGGTTCCTAGGTCGATGTTCACCCACTGAGCCACGCCGGCCGGGCTTACACATCCTAATGGTACCAAGGTGTCCCCGTTACCTACAGCCCCGAATTTATATGGAGAATACCGCACGCTATTGCCTACCTAGGATCCCCCCCTTTTTTTTGAAATTTCCTTAGAAAAAAATGTTCCGGAATTGCCTCAGTTCTGTGTTTACGGCGAGTGGATGAGAGCGCGGTGAGCATTCGGCATGTGGGCAGGCACCGTGCAATCAGCGTGTTTATAAACACGGCATGTGAAGCCGGGCCGGCCTGCTGGTGGGCACGGAATGCATAAATGCTGTGTCCCCCGCGGGCCGGGCCGGGCTCCGTGACGCCCGGAGCACACGTTGTCTCCCTCCCCCGGGAGCGTCCGGGCCGGCCTCGCTCTCCCCGTGGGAACCAGGCTGCAGCCCGGGAAGAACAGTGCTCCCTGCGGAGGTCCGGCCGGCAGACAGGGCCCCCAGCACGGCCTCCCGCCCGGGGGAGCGTCACGCTAACGGGGTTTGACGTCCCCGCTGCCTGCCAGGCCGGTGTTGGCTCTCGTCCGGAGAAGATCGTCGCTTCTAATAACTTCTGCCCGGACGCGGGAGGACGAAGCTTTGCAGATCATCACCCTTTATCTTCTTTCGATGGCTCGTTCTAAAGACGGTTGTAAGAGTTATTGGGTTCACCACCCACAGTTTTGACAGACGTAAAAAAATATATATATTTTTTTATTGATTTCAGAGAGGACTGGAGAGCGAGAGTGAGAGCGAGAGAAACATCCATGAGAGAAAGGATCACGGATCGGCTGCCTCCTGCACGCCCCACATTGGGGATCGAGCCTGCAACCCGGGCCTGTGCCCTTGACCTCCTGGTTCATAGGTGGACGCTCTCAAGAACGGTCAGTTCCCCTAATCCCGTGGTCATTAAACTGCGGCTCGAGAGCCACATGCGGTTCTTTGGTCCCTTGAGTGTGGCTCTTCCACAAAATACCACAAAATACCACGTGCGGGCGCGCACGTACAGGGCGATTGAAACTTCGTGGCCCGTGCGCAGAAGTCGGTATTTCGTGGAAGAGCCGCGCTCAAGGGGCCAAAGAGCCGCATGTGGCTCTCGAGCCGCAGTTTGCCAACCACTGATTCTCTCTGTTAGGGCCTAATCTGTCTGATACTGTTCTCCCTCTGGACGGCCCTGAGTGTAATAGAGTTGCTCAGTCCTCAAATGTTTATTTAGACCTACTATGTGCCACTCACGGAGCGGGGGGTGTGGGGGCAGTGGCGTATGTCCCAATGCCCAGGGAGCAGGCATTCACATTATATTGTGAAAAGCAAGGGATGCTTTAAAAAAAATGTTTTTATTGATTTTTTTTTTTTTTAGAGAGGAAGGGAGAGATCAGGGTTCGAATCCCAGTCAGGGCATAGGCCCAGGTTGCGGGCTCGATCCCCAGGGGGGGGCGTGCAGGAGGCAGCCGATCCATGGTTCTCTCTCATCATGGATGTTTCTCTCTCTCTCCCTCTCCCTTCCACTCTCCCCCTCTCTCTCAAATCAATAAACACATATTCTTGAAAAACCAAAATACAGCAACAAACCCAGCTGTTCCATTCCCAGAACCTGTCACTTATACGATATTGGATATTGATTTTTTTTTTTTAATGGCGGCTCCACCGTCCACTTCCACCATCTTTCTTAACTTCAGATGTTTCAGGCCCGTTTTCCTGGCGTCGCATTGCAGGGGGCCCCTGTCCTCGCCTTCCCTTTCCCTTCTGATCCCAAAGCGCCGGCTCTTTAAGACGTTCCCGACCACGTGTGCTGCGGATTTACGCTTTCTTGCTCGACGGCGCACACGCGGCCGAAGCAACCCGGCCGGCTGGCAGCAATGCAACATGACGGAGCGTCGCCCGCAAACTCACGGGATCCCTGACAGCGTGTTCCCCCCGGGCGTGGCTAGACGTGTCCGTGTTAAATCCACGTGAGTCCGTTGGCCTTGGGACTTTCTCAGTTGCTAGGAGAACTTGCTGCAGGACATCGCCACCCGCCTGGTTGGTGAAACTGAGGATCTAGGTAGACCAGTGGTTCTCAACCTGTGGGTCGCGACCCCTTTGGGGGCCGAACGACCCTTTCCCAGGGGTCGCCTCAGACCATCCTGCAGATCAGATATTTACATGACGATTCATCACAGTAGCCACATGACAGTGATGAAGTAGCCACGAAAATAATGTTATGGTTGGGTCACAGCATGAGGAGCTGTATTGAAAGGGCCAGAAGGTTGAGAACCACTGAGTGAGATGGAAGGTTTTCCAGGAGGCAGCAGAGAACAGGGGGCTGGGGTGTTGGGGGGAGGGGGGCGCGGGGGGAGGAACGAGGCAGGCCGAAACACTGCCAGGGCACAGCGCTGTAATTTAGGGTGCCGGTAAATTCCTAGGAAGTCGGGCAACCGCTAGTTAATGGACAGGGACTAATTATAGCCCCGGCGCGGTGAGTCCCATCCTGCGGATATGCCATGTAATTCCCCCGAGAGAAGCCGTAACATGTCGTGAACACCGTCCCGTATTCGCCTAGAGACCCCAGCTCCCGAAGGCCTTTCTCACAAAGGGGGCGAGTGGAGAGCCGGCCTGGAGCCGGCGGAGCTGTCCACGTTGCGCTGGTCTCAGGCGGCTTTCACTTATTCATTTATTTATTTCTCTGTACGTGGAGCCTCATGGCTGAACAACTCCGAGCCCCAATTCTCTACTCAGTGACGTTTCTGCATTTATAACGGCCACCTTTACTATCGATGACAGTGAGAATTACAAAAACCAACGCTTACCGAGCCCTTATTTTTTAGAATATACTTTTTATTCATTTCGGAGAGGGAGAGCTAGAGCGAGAGAAGCATCCATGATGAGAGAGGATCACTGATCGGCTGCCTCCCGCACACCCCACACTGGGGATGGAGCCCGCAACCCGGGCCTGTGCCCTGACCGGGAGTCGAACCCTGACCACCTGGTTCGTAGGTCGACGCTCACCCATGGAGCCACGCCGGCCGACCGGGCCACAGGTCCACCCTTTAAACCACGTGTCCTGGGTGTGTAACATCGTATCAGCTTCAGGGACACGACGTGGCGATTCGATGTAGGAACACGTACCCTGTGACATCACCTCCCCGAACAGGCTGGTCACCGTGCACCCCGCACCGACGCGCCTTTGAAATTCAGAGACAACATCCAACGTCGCCGGGAAGGTCACACAGCACAGGGAGGAACGGAAAGGAAGGCGGCTCTAGGCTCAGCCTCTGGGCGTCTGGGCGTTTCCCTCTGGGGTGGGGCGTGGGGTGTGGGGTGTGGGGCGTGGGGGGTTCTTGTACCCAAACGACCATTTTCTAATTTCAAATTCCCTCCAGGATGGAGCCCCGGGTTCCGAGAGGAGAGTTGCCTTCGGTTTCTGGTTTGCTCTTTTTTTTTTAAAAAAAAAATCTATTTTCATGGCTTTCAGAGAGGAAGGGGGAGGGAGAGAGAGAGGAACATCAGCGATGAGAGAGAATGTTTTCGGGGGGGAGGGGGGTCCCCGGCTCGGGCCTCAGCCCCAGGTAGAGGGAGCGGGGGCTGTATTTGCAGCCACTGAGCCGGCGCCTTTATAAACAGCTTATCTTGGTCACAAAGGCGCTGCGGCCTCCGGAAGGAAGGGGGGGGCGCTGGGGAGTGTGGCAGCCGGACCACACTTTCTTCCGCCCGGGGCAGGGGTGTTCGGCCTCAGACAAGGGTCACGTGGCTCCGTGGCCCCCCCCCCCCATGCCCAGGTTTCGGGAGGACGGAGCCGGTGCGGTTGGACAGGGGACAAGGGTGGGAGCGAGTCCCATGTGCGTGAACCGAAAACGCGACCTCCTGGCCGGACGGGAGGCGGTCTCTGTGCGGCTCTTGGTGAGCCTCTGAGTCAGCGGAGACGGGGCGGGCGGGCGGCGAGCCCGGGGACCCGTCCACGTACAGAAACCACCGCCATTCAAACCTGTAAAGAGTTTCTGTGGGTTGATTTGAGCCAAACCGGCATCGCCAGGACAGCGCTCCGGAGAACGGGGTTGTTCACCTCGTTTTAGACTTTACGGCCAGAGGAGGGGAGCCCGGCCAGGGTGGCCCAGTGGATAGAGCACCGGGCTGCGGACTAAAGGGTCCCGGGTTCGATTCCCGGTCAGGGCACAGGCTCGGGTTGAGGACTCCATCCCCAGGGTGGGGCGTGCAGGAGGCAGCCGGTCCATGATTCCCTCTTGTCATGGATGTTTCTCTCTCTCTCTGCCTTCCTCTCTGACATCAATTACAAAGCACACACACACACACACACACGGCTGGATCCAATGGGCTGAGGTGGTTAGAAGGTCAGGGGTCAGCTCCTTGGTTGCAATGCCGTGGTCCCTGTGTGTGTGTGTGTGTGTGTGCACGCGCGTGTGTCTGTGTGTGTGTGTGTGTGCGTGCACGCACGTGAGTCTGTGTGTATGTGTGTGCACGCACGTGTGTCTGTGTGTGTGTGTGTGCACGCACGTGTGTGTGTGTGTGCGTGTGTGTGTGCAGCCCATTCCCAAGTGTGGGAACCCTCGTTAGACAGATGGGATTCTCCATGAGGGTCTGGACTAGAGTCATTATTGATACAGTTATTGCTGCCACTGGTACAGTCATATCATGCTCCCTCTCCCTCTCTCTCTCCCTTTCTCTCTCCCCCCCCTTTTTTTTTTTTTTTTGCGGATTCTCCTTGTGCTTCAAATAGCAGAGAGTTGAGAGTTGGATTTGAATCCCTCTGACGTATTGGGGGAACCTTCATCGTGCACACACACATGTATACACATGCACACACGCGCACACACGTACACACACTCACAAATGCACACACACACACGCACATGCACACACACACGCGCTCATGTGACCGCAGGGCAGGGCTGCAGGCGGCCCAGGCCTCAGGCACCTGAAGCCCACGCACCCGTCCGTCTCCTGAAGGGCCCTTCTGCCCGGGTCCGGGCCGGCCCCGCGGGAAGTTGTCTAGAAAACGCCGGAAGCAGCGCAGGAGGGATGCGGCCTCGCTCGGCCCTGGGCACCTCACAGGATCCCGCGTTCAGCGCGAGGCCGCGTCCCCTGCGGTCCGGGGTTCGGGTGAGTTACCTGAGGACGCACGTCGGGGCGGGGCGCCCGGGCCGCCGTGGGAAGGCCACCCCCCACCCCCCATGGAACCGTCTGGCCGCCCCGGGGACCTGCGGCCCCGCCTTCCCCGCGCACACACGCTCACTGTGGAGACCCCCGCACCGCACGGGCCCAGGGGCGTCTCACAAACACAGGCCCGATCTTGATCGTGTGGCTGTGGCGACGGCTGGGGGCCATCCGTCAGGGGAGCCCTGGCACCCCGACGACGGATGGGGGTCGTCGATCATCCCCGGGCCGCGGCCCCGGTGATATATGGGCGTCCCCCGTCGGCCCGGCGCCGGCCGCCTCCTGATGGATTCCCCCACCACTGCCGACCGGGGGGACCCACACACAGGGACCTGTGTGTCCAGGACGGGCAGCGGCCGCGGTCTCGGCCCCCAAACACAGCTGAGCTCCTCAGAGCTGGTCACCCACAGACGCTGTTTCAACAGCCGCGCACGCCAGCCCGTGGAATCGCAGGCGACAGGCGTCGCCCATGTCCCGTGCCCGCGGCCACTTGCACCCACGGGGGGTCCCCCAGCACCAGACCGTGCCCGCAGCCACTGCAGGGACCCCCTTGGAAGAAGGAGAAAAGGAGAAGCGTTTGGCCGGCCCCCCGAGTTCAGGGTTAACGCGGGAACAGATGGCACCCACGGTGGCCGGGCCCCTTCCCTGGGCTGCGTGTTGGGGCCGCCGTGGTCACCCAGATTGGGAACCACCTCTGTTCTCGCGGAGCGAGACGTGTAAGTTATCCCCGAAAGGAAGGGCCAGAAGGGGGGCGTTGGAGGCTGACGGAGGGGGCTCGGCCGGCAGGACCAGCCCACCCAGGGCTGTTGGCTCTGCCCGCCTCGGCCGCCGTGCCAGGCACAGGGGTGGCCTTTACTTGTTGTTGCTGCTCATCCTCACGTGAGGATGTTTTTCTGTTGATTTTCAGAGAGAGTAGAAGGGCCCGAGCCGGTTTGGCTCAGTGGTTAGAGCGCCGACTCGTAGACTGAAGGGTCCCGGGTTCGATTCCGGTCAAGGGCACGTGCCTCGGTTGCAGGCTCGATCCCTGGCCCTGGTCTGGGCGGGGGGCGGTGCAGGAGGGAACCAACGATGTCTCTCTCTCTCTCTCTCTCTCTCTCTCTCTCTGTTTAGAAAATCGACAGAGAAAATATCAACTGGTGAGGATTAGAGCGAGTGGAAGGGAGGGGGAGAGACAGAGAGAAACATCGATGTGAGGGAGACAGAGCCTGCAACCCAGCTCCTGGCCACCAAGCCGGGCACACGGTGTGACCCTGTCGGGAGACGCCAGGGATGGAGCCTGCAACCCGAGTACATGCCCGTGGCTGGAGTCGAACCCAGGACCCTCCAGTCCTGGGCTGAGCTCTCTCTCCACCGGCCGGCCCAGCAGTGTTTTCCTTCCGGGTCCCCGTGTCCCTCGCCTGGCACCTGCCTCCGAGCTGACTGAGACCAGAAGGTCCGTCCAACTGTGACGCCCGTAGCCTGGGCCCCGGTCCTGACAGGCAGACGCGGTCGGGAGCCGTTCCATCTTTCTATCCATCTATGATCCATCTATGTATGTATCCATCTATGTATCTATCTATATACCCATTATCTTCCTTTTTTAAAAATATGTTTTTATTGATTTCAGAGAGGAAGGGGGAGAGAAAGAGAAACATCAATGATGAGAATCATCGATCGGCTGCCTCCTGCACGCCCCCCACTGGGGATCGAGCCCACCACCCGGGCACGTGCCCTGATCGGGAGTCGAACCCTGACCTCCTGGTTCATGGGTCAACGCTCCACCACTGAGCCACACCAGCCGGGCTCACCTTTTCTTTTTTTAATTTATTTTTCACAAGTTTCTACCGTATTATGATTACGGCTCTGGGCGCTGAGGAATAAGACTTCTTCGTCCTTGTCATTTAGAGACATCTGGGTCTTCTTGTCTTCAACTCTGTGTTTAAAAAAATGAAAGCCGTGATAACCTGTCGGCTATAAAATTACCAATACAGCCCCTGACCAGGTAGCTGAGTTGTTGGAGCATCGTCCTGATCGAGATACCACAGCTGTGGGTTCGATCCCTGGTCGGGGCGCATGCAAGAAGCAACCAATGAATGCACGAATGAGCGGAACAACCAAGCGCTGTGTCTCCTCTTTCTCAAATCGATCAATAAACTTTTTTTAAAAGATTATCGATATGATTTTCTGATTAATGAAAAAGACAAGGCTTTGAAAAAACCGAGTGAACAAAACAAAAATAAATGGCCATTCCCTATTTAAGCTACATGCTTTCAGGCCATCCACGTGAGGGAGCAAAAAATAAAAATTAAAAATAAAGGAAGCTTCAAATATAGAAGAGGTGGGGGCGGGTATTTTAAATCCGTAATGAGTGGAAAAGCCGGCCGCACGTGGCCTCCGACTGCTCCCTCTTCAGCCAAATGCTCAGTTCGGCTGGGGACCCGGGGGCGGCCCGGAGCCGCCGGGTTTGTTTTCCGAGAGTCGCTCATTTTATTTCCCCTCCCTTTTCAATGCCAGGTTCCGTTCGGGGGGTTATTGGAACGCGGAACACTGTGTCCTGCTACTTGGAAGTTCTTGGCTTCTGAGTGGGCGGAGGGGGGCGGAGGATCCGGGGAAACCCTCCCGATTTAGGGCCCTTTCTGTCCAAGTTCAGTGAGAAGAAACCGCGTCTGCGTCGGCCGGACTGTACCCTCGGTTTCTGCGAAAGGGCCGCTTGGAAGCCGCTGATTCGATTAAACGCTAATGGAAATGCCCTTGCTTTCCGCAGTTGACTTTTTGTGTGAAAAATAATGGCAAATTGGGGTCTTTTATTTTAGTTTTTAAAAAAATATGTATTTTTATTGATGTCAGAGAGGAAGGGAGAAGGAGAGAGAGAAACATCAATGCTGAGAGAGAACCATGGATCGGCTGCCTCCCGCACGCCCCACACTGGGGATGGAGCTGCAACCCGGGCCTGTGCCCTGACCGGGAATCGAACCGTGACCTCCCGGTTCATAGGTCGACGCTCAACCACTGAGCCACACCGGCCGGGCTGATGCACATTTCTTGTCTCTGGGCCTCAGTTTCCTTCTCTGTAAAATGGGTGGAGACGAGCCCGGCTGGCGTCGTGGCTCAGGAGCTGAGCTGGGAAGAAGGTGCACATTTCAGGCCCCGAATCAGCGAGAGGGGGCGCCCCGTCCGGCCTTCCCCTCACCCCGCGGCCTGGGACTAGAGCGACCTCTCTGCCAGGGCCTCGCGGGCCTCGCCCACACCCTCCCTCCCTCGGTCCGGCTGCCGCCCCCCTCCCCCTCCCCGCAGGCACTTGGCTTCCAGTCACCCCGAACAGTTGGCCATTACGAGGGATTTATGGGCGATCGGGGCTGTCTGTGCCCCGCACGGCTCTCCTCTGGGGCGGCTCTCCCTCCGTGACCTCTTCCTTAAGTGGATTTTAAGTGGAAACTCGCATGTCACCCACCACGGCCTCCCCCCCCTTCCCCGGGTCCCCGGAGAGCCTGTATGTGCAGCTGTATCAAATGGAGACGGTACATTATATTCTCCAGTAGAAATGGCTTCTTCACCATGCAGACTAGAGTGTTAGTGAAAGCTTTTAAAACATTTTTATTTTCATTTTTTGCTGCAAAAAGCTTTATTGTTTCATTTGGGCCAATGCCTGGGCGAGGGCTCCGGGGCGGTTACAAGAGTGGCCAGTGGCCCCGGCCGGTGTGGCTCAGTGGATAGAGCGTCGGCCTGCGGACTGAAGGGCCCCAGGTTCGATTCCCGGTCGAGGGCACCTGCCCGGGTTGCGGGCTCGATCCCCAGTGGGGGGCCTGCAGGAGGCAGCTGATCCAAGATTCTCTCTCATCACTGGTGTTTCTCTCCCTTCCTCTCTGACATCAATAAAAACATGTTTTTTGTTTTTTTTTAAAAGAATGGCTTGTAATTTTGGGGAAGAGGCCAGGCACCAGGGGGAGGCAGCCCCCCCGCCCCCCGCAAAGGTCTCTGGGCCCCACAGGCTCCTGGTTGTGCCCAGGGGGAGCCTTTCGAAGAGACGCTCGCCCAGCCCAGCCTGGGGCCCCTGCGGAGGTGAGGCAGGTGTGGCCCATCTTCCTGATGAGATTCACCTGCAGGAGGCCACGGGGAGGCGGGTCTGTGTGGGCGGAACCCGGGGCTGCAGCTACCAAAGGGCCTGGGTCAGGCTCCTCTCCTCTCCAAGGTCAGGCTCCTCTCCAAGGTCAGGCCAGGGCGGCTTCCCTGGCCCTGAGTTTCGCCTGCTCATCCCGGGAGGCCTCAGGGCGCTGGTTGGCGTCTCTAAGATGCCCAGGCCCTCGGGCTTCCTCTCTGCCCACTCTCGGGAGAGGTGGCCAGCCCCGCCCTCCACAGCCGCACGGTCACGGTCGACACAGAAGCCCAGCGAGAGGTAGGTGGGGGGCCGGCGGGGCAGGTGGGGGGGCGGGGACCTGACGAACTGGGGCGCACTGAGTGAGGGCAGAGAGGAAGCCGGGGTGCTGGCCGGTCTTGGAGGTGGGGACCGGAGGAGACGCAGGAGGGCGGCCGGAGGCGGGGGCAGGGCCGTCCCCGGGTCTGTCCCGTCCAAACGCTGTCGGAGCAGGAGACACACCGGGAGGCCCAGGGCCCTGCCGGAAACGCGTTTTAAAACTGTTACGGACGAGCTGGCAACCGTCTCAGAGTCTCTCAGACGGGAGGTCACAATCGGAGTTCGGGGGCGATGCTGAAAGGAGCGAAACGCCGTCGCTCTGCCAACTGGAGGCGTGTCCGTCACCTGGTGGGGGTCTTGTTAAAACACAGGTGCTGCCTGGCCGGCGTGGCTCAGCGGTTAGCACGGCGGACCGAGGACTGAAGGGTCCCGGGTTCGATTCCGGTCAAGGGCGTGCACCTGGGTTGAGGGCTTGATCCCCCATTAGGGGTGCATGCGGGAGGCCGCCGGTCGATGTCTCTCTCTCTCTCTCATGTTGATGTTTCTCTCTCTGTCTCTTCCCATCCCTCCCACTCTCTCTCTTTCAAAAAAAAAAAAGTCGCCCGGCCGGTGTGGCTCAGTGGTTGAGCGTCGACCAGGAGGTCAGGGTTCGATTCCCGGTCAGGGCACAGGCCCAGGTTGCAGGCTCGATCCCCAGTGTGGGGCGTGCAGGAGGCGGCCGGTCCACGATTCTCTCTCATCATGGATGTTTCTCTCTCTCCCTCTCCCTTCCTCTCTGACATCAATACAAATATTAAAAAAAAAGCCAGTGGAAAAATGGCCTCTGGTGAGGATTATCCGCCACAAAGTGGGCCTTCGGTTTGCCTGTTGCCCCCAGTGACCCTGGATTGTGTGCAGACAGGTACCCACACGGGGTCCCGGGTCCGCACTGGCTGCCTGAGCCGGGCCCTCCCGGGTCCCTCGCGGCCGCTGGAGGCGTCGCTGAGCGCCCGGCTGCAGTGGGGCCGCTTCCTGCCGCTGGGAAAACAGGACGCGGGCATCCCCGGGCGTAAATCAGCGCTGGTGGAAAGCCCCTGGTCCCCCCACACCCCCCATCGGAGCGGTCCCCGCTGCGAGAGAAAGGCAGGAAGCTCCGAGGATACGTCCTTTGGGAGCTGAAACCCCTGCGCGCCCAGATAAACCCCCGCTACCCGCCCCAACACCCAGGCCTTATTTGGCCACCGTTGTGCACAGAATGAGGGAGTCCGGTGCCACCTTCATGTTGGGGGGGGGGAGTGCCCTCCTGGTGTGACCTGGTCTTACAGGTCTTTTGTGTTTTCTGTGTAACAACGCCCCCTTCCCACCACCCCCCTTCCCACCGCCCCCTTCTCACCGCCCCCCTTCTCCCCTTTTTAAAAAATCCTTCCCTGTTTGGGGCTGCTGCCCTGGGGCCTTCCCTGATCGTCTCCCCCTGGAGGGGCCCCTGTCCAGCCTCCTAGGCCTCCGTAAGCAGCATCCCCACCTATTTATGTATAATTTTTTGTTTTGGAAACGTGTTATTTTTATAGGCGAGTAATTTTAAACGTTAGGAGAGGACCGCTAGGCCACCATCTAAATTGGCTAATGCTGGCCCGGCCGGCGTGGCTCAGGGGCTGAGCGTCGACATATGAACCAGGAGGTCAGGGTTCGATTCCCGGTCAGGGCACAGGCCCGGGTGGCGGGCTCGATCCCCAGTGTGGGGCGCACAGGAGGCAGCCGATCCGTGATTCTCTCTCATCCTTGATGGCTCCCTCACCCTCTCCCTCTCCCTTCCTCTCTGGAATCACTGAAATCAGATTAAATAAAGAAACAAACAGGCGAGGTTTCCTATTGGTTCTCAGCCTGTCTGCACACAAACCCATCCTCACAGCCCGATACCAGCCCCTGCGTGATGATGGACCCTCCGCTCAGCATAGAGCCGGTGCCCACGGGGGAGAAGGGCCCACGGGGGAGAAGGGCCGGGGCGTTTATTTCGGGGGGCTGGGCTGTGCAGCTCCTGCCGGATGCTGGGGAACACCGGCCTTTGTTATTCCAGGGGGGTGTCGGGCCCACTCGGCCGCACAGCCTGTGACCCGTGTCGGGCGGGGGGAGGGGGGCCTCTCCCCGGTTCTCACACAAACACACGTCAGTGACGGCTTCAGAGCAAACGTCAAACTCAGTTAGAGGGACGGACCGCGGCACCGTGGCTGCGAGGAGCGGATGTAACGATCAGACCCTGAGCTGAGCTGGGTCCCGTCTGGCGGCCTCGCGCTGACGGCTTAGCGACCGGGGGCGTGTTGTTCTGGGCGACGGTGGCGGGCAGGCCCCCCTCTCACAGGGACCTCGCTGGCTGCCGGCCGGGCTTCTAGGAGCTCCCTCTCCACCAGGGTTTTAACATTGGGCCAGCTGGTGCGGCTTAGGGGCTGAGCGTCGACCTAGGTACCAGGAGGTCAGGGTTAGATTCCCGGTCAGGGCACAGGCCTGGGTGGCGGGCTTGATCCCCAGTGTGGGGCGTGCAGGAGGGGGCTGATCCATGATTCTCCCTCATCATGGATGTTTCTGTCTCTCTCTCGCTCTCCCTTCCTCTCTGAAATCAATAAAAACAAACTTTAAGGAAAAAAAAACCATCTATTTTTTTGCAATGTTCAAGACCCTCCAAATAACTACCCTCCCCCCGCCCCTCACCCCCAATCTCCTAATCTCCCGCGGGTCTCCTGGTTCTGGGACGGAACCCTTTCATTCACTGTGGACACGCCTCTGCACGGGGCTTCCAGCCGACTTGGCTTTTAACTTTTTAAAATCGATTTCAGGGAGGAAGGGAGAGGAGGGAGAGAGAGAGAGAGAAACACCAATGATGAGAGAGAATCATGGATCGGCTGCCTCCTGCACACCCCACACTGGGGATCGAGCCCGTGACCTGGGCCTGTGCCCTTGACCGGGAATCGAACCCGGGACCCTTCAGGGCACAGACTGACACTCTATCCACTGAGCTAGCTGCCTTGGCTTTGACCCGAGAGCCATGCTGCTGTCGGCCTAGCTCGCACTCTGGATGGGGGCTCGGGCCAGCTCCCCCCTGAGCCAGGAAGGGAACACAGGTGGCCGAGACCCCACTCGGAGCCGTGGACATGCAGCTTAGCCACCGAGCACCCCTCAAGTGGACGAGCATGCGAGGAGACTCACATCAATCTACACTAATAAAAGAGAAAGATGTAAATTGACCGTACCTTTGCGACCTCAACCAGCCAACCAGGAGTGAGTATGCAAATTAACCCAACAAAGATGGTGGGTTAATTTGCATATCAGGCACCGAGCAGCCAGGGACGGGGCGGGACGCTTGTGTTGTTGCCATGGCGACGATGCAGGCGTTCCACACCGCCCCAGCCACTCTGGGCCTCTGGGCAGCCTGGGAAGGCGGAAAGGCGGCTCCAACAGGAGCCAAGGCGGTGCCGGCACCAGGGGAAGGAAGGCCCATTCTCGCAAGAATCTTTGTGCGTCGGGCCTCTAGTAATAACAGAACCCTCTTCGCGCCCACGCACACCACCACGCGTGTCTCTGGTCTGCGGCTCACAACGGCGGGAGCGGGCGGGCAGGCCGGGACCCCCACCCTGTTCTGTCCGCTCGCACATGCAGGGGAGGTCCAGGCCGCGAAAGAAACCACAGAAACCCCGGTGGAGATTTACAGACATTTAATCAAGTGAATGGTTCTCAGTCCGTCACGACCCTTCTCCTCCCGGAGGCCCGTGCCTCCAACTTGACGACATGCGACAGTACAGACGGATGTGTCTGGTTTCTCCCCGCCTGGGCTCTACCGTATACAGAGGGGCAACGAAGGAACAATAAATTAGCATCATCATCGTCTACAGTTGAGAAACGAGGATATACAATATAAATAAACCTATTCCAAAGCCGGACACATTTATAGGGGGGAGGGAGGGGAGAAATTGAGGGACTAGGAGATACTTTTATTTTCATTATCATCTTCTCTTTACAGTTTCTACAAGTGATTGTGCCGCCGATCATCTCAAAAAAATAAAATTAAGCCACGTCTCAGTGCGATCCCCGATCTCTGATTTTAGTGTCTCACGACATCGACAGTAATTGAGGGCGGGGTGTCCGGAGGAATGACCGATCAGAAAACAATGACATCGAGGGAAGTACTGCTTGAGCTACCCGCGGTCTTTATCACGGTTCCCGGCCCCGCCCGCCCCGCCCCGCCCCGCCCCCCCAACACAGGACCTAAAGAATGTAAACACTATATGTTCTTGGACGTCTCACGCAGTAATACTTTATTGTAGAGGTGACTCGCATCCGCACGGCGAACCTCTCAGAGTTGCGAGATAAGGCAAGACGATGGGACCCATGGCAATTGTGTGCTGGTAACACTGATGGCGATGTCGGGGGCGATTGCTGGGCATGTCCCCGCCCCCCGTCTCTCCCCCCGCCCCCCAATATTTGTTCTGCAAACTTTGGCCCGTGACTCGGAGGGTCAGCCACCCCTCTCTTCGTCTCCCTTTCGGGGACGATCTCAATCCCTCGAACAGCTTTCCAGCCACATGTAAAAAAAAAAAAATCACGTCTCCATTTGGGGTTCGGTCCGGTTATCGGCTCGTCCAGCCTTTCCCACGTGCGTAGCTTTCGCTGCCCCTGTCTGCCTTCAACGTCTCCCGACCCGACGAGGAGGCGCCCCTAGCTGGACGGTGGCAAGTTTAATTTTCAAATGGGCCGCAAGCGTGGAAGCTCACGCAGACGGACGTGTGCGGACAGGCCTTTGGGCCAGAATTTTTTTTTTTTACATGAAACCCGACCGTTGCCGAGGCCGCGGTGCAGCACCAGTAGCCGCCACGGGGTCCAGGTGCCCTCGGCTTTGACACTTCGTAGCCACTTCCCTTCCTGGCCATTCGTGCGCCGATCGGTGCGGGAGAGAGAGAGCGGATACTGCCTGCTCTTTCTTTCTTTTCTCCTTTTTTGTAACATTGTGAACGCAAGACCAGACAAGCCAGAACGCGCAGGGCATGGCCGGCCGACCCGTTCACGGACGGTCCTCACGTGCTGTGGGCAGGTCTCAGACACGGACGTCTGAGCGTTGTCAGGGTTCGGGGAGCGGCCAGCGGGCGTGGCTGGGTCCTTAGCATAGATTCCTCGATGGATGGACGGATGGACGGATGGATCGCAGGACAGAAGGTGCTGGGTTCTTGCCGGGGAGGGGAGGGACCGTCCCAGGTGCAGCCCATGGGCTTTGGGGGGCTGTCTCAGGTGGGCGGGGCCAGGTGGGATGCTGTGGCCTCCGACCCCCGCCCAGTGCGCCCAGTGCCCGACGCCGGGCAGCCCCTCCACACTTCACCGTGGAGATCAGTGTGAATATACCAGAATCGTTCGGTCTGAGGTCGTTCTGCCGTGGGGCCGGCGTCCGACGGGGAGTCCCGCCCTCGACTCTCAGGCCGCAGAGCTCCGGGTTCACAGTCCCAACACGAGGACCCCAATGCCGCCTTCAGCTGCCGTCCGGCCCGGGACGAGGGTGCCTTCTCCTGGACGCGGTCCCTTCCCCCCGAAGGCTCTCCTGGGGGTGACGTGAAGCGGCTCTCCCTCCTGGTTCCTGTCCGCGCTCCCCTCCCCACACCCGTTGCACTCCGTCCGGAAAGCGGGGGCCCCCGGCCGCGCCCCCGGCGGCGCTCAGGCCCGCTTGGCGTGCAGCATTTCGATGAGCAGGTTGTTGTAGGGCACGTCGCCGTTGAGGTGCTTGTAGTACAGGTACTCCTCGGCCTGCAGGCTGAGCGCCCGGATCTCCGGCAGCCGCAGCAGCAGCTGGCCGAACTTCTCCGCCTGCTGCGGGTAGTGGCACACCGTGTAGTCCAGCAGCGCCGCGTGCACCTGCTCCTGCACCCCCTCCACCAGCTGCACGTTCTCCAGGCTTTTCACATCTGGATGCAGAGGGGGGGAGAGAGAGAGAAGGACACGGTCAGTGGCGATTCCGTTCTGGTTTTGTGTGTTAATCCTCACGTGAGGGTATTTTTCTTTTCATTTTTTATAGAGAGAGGGAGGGAGGGAGGGGGAGAGCGAGAGCGAGAGCGAGAGAGAGAGAGAGAGAGAGAGAGAGAGAGAGAGAGGAATATCGATGTGAGAGAAAGACATAAATGGGCTGCCTCCTGTGTGCTCCCCGACTGGGGTGGGGGGATCCAACCTGCAACCTAGATACGTACCCTTGACTGGGAATCGAACCCGTGACCCTTCAATGCGCGGGCCAGCGCTCTAACCACTGAGCACACCGGCCAGGGCTCAGCGCCCGGCGGCGTTCCCCTCCTCACGGTGCGCCCCTGCTCTCCGTGGCCCGTGTCCCACGAGCCCTGCACACCCAGCTTCCTGGGCGGGGGATGGGAAAGGGCCCGGGGAGAGCGTCTGGTCGAAATCCCGCCCACATCGCCGCCCGTTAGGCACCGCCGGCCCCCAGCAAGGTCACCTCTGTCCCCATCGGACACCAGGACGAGGGGGGTCATTATACCGCCGGCAAATGAGTCCCCAGTGGTGGGGCCGCTCCGAACCCCGCGACCCGCCCGACCCTGAATCTCGGCATTAATTCCCGACCCCAGGTCAGGTCGGCGGCCGGGTCTGATGGAGTTCATCCCAATCAGAAGTGACAGGGCCCTTGTCCGGGTGACATTTTCTAAATGACTCTGAAGGCCCCGCCTGCCTGCCCGCCTGTCCGTCCGTCCGCCTGCCCGCCTGCCCGCGCTAATGGACCATCTGGTAACTCCAGCGACCGCCAGGAGCCCGCGTGGCCGGGACGCCCGGAACCTGGGGCTCCGTGGCTGATGATCAGATAGAGGCCGGCCGGGGCCCTTCCGCCTGATGGTGGGGCCTGAGGTCCAAGACTTGTCCAGGCTTTTCGTCCTGGGTCCCTCAGAGAGAGAGGCGGGGGCGCTGGCTGCCTGCTTGGCCTCCCTCCTGGGGGCCCCCCTGGTTTCTTTCTTTCTTGTTTGTGATTCATGACTTTAAATCTCTATTGTGGAAAGCGTTACCTAGGCCCTCCGTTTGCCCCCTTTAACCTCTCCCAGCCCGTTCCCGCCACCCTCACCCCCCAGGCCCTCGCCACCCCATTGTCTGTGTCCATGGGTGATGCCCAGATGCACACAAGTTCATTGGTTCATCGCTGCCCACCCCTCCCCCTCCCTCCCTCCCCTCCCTCCCCTCCCTCCCTCCCCTCCCTCCCTCCCTCCCTCCCCTCTGAGGTGCCACAGCCTGTTCTGCTCCCTTGTCTCTCCTCCGTCCGCTGTTCCAAGACAGGGGTGGGGAAGCTTCGTGTCTCTCTGCCCCGGGCCATTGGGATCTTGATGACATCATTCGCCGGCCACCCACAATCACCCACTTAAACACGAGCCTGCTCCGTTGGGTCAGGCGTTTCACGAACTCGCCCCGGATGCGGTGGCAGGGCCAGGCCAGATGATGTCGGGGCCTTATCCCATTCGGCCCTCGGGCTGGAGGTTCCCCACCCGCCAGGCACCTGCGGCCCAAGGGGCCTTTATAAATATTGATTGACGGGGAGACAGAGTCAAGAGAAAGACAGACGGGCCCTCGCGGGTGTGGCTCAGCGGACAGAGCATCGGCCCGCGGACAGAGGGGTCCCGGGTTCGATTCCGGTCAAGGGCACACGCCCGGGTTGCGGGCTCCCTCCACCCCCAGTAGGGGGGGCGTGCTCCCCTGAAATGTGGATGACGCTCACACGGCAACACACCTCACACACACGCGCTCACCAGCCCGGCGCTACCCACTGGGGGCTTCGGTCTGCACGCAGGCGTCCTCCTCCACGCCCTCTCCCCGCGGCCTTTCAATTCTGATGACTGGCCAAGCCTCCAAGTAGCCGCCTCTCATCTGTTCCCCCGGATGCACTCGGGGACTAATTACCGGCTCTTCCTCGAAGCCGCCTCACGCTGAGCTCACAGGGGGTTCGCGGGGGGGGGGGGGCCCTCCGCCCTCCTCGCCAGGCCCCCCCCTCAGGTCTCCCCGCATACATTACGGCCCCGCTCCCGGGCGCAGGGGGCGTCGGGCTGGGTCTGAGGATGCAGACAGACGCTGGTTGCCGCCGCCCCGGCACCTGCCACGCTGTACGGCCGGTGAACCCTCCCACTCAGCGCGCCTTTCGGTGGCGGGTCCTTTGCTGAGCAAGGGGTGGGGGCGGGGGAGGGGGAGGCCCCGTGGGGTGCCCTGCTTCTGCTGAGAAGGTAAATATTTTTGTTAATTTTCTACACGTGCAGGGAGGGGGGGCTGGGGAGAGGGGGGAGAGGGGCAGGGAGGGGAATAAAATCTCATCTGGCCCTTTAAAAGATCTGAACGTGCCCTGGCAGGTGTGGCTCAGTGGATAGAGTGTCGGCCTGCAGACTGAAGGGTCCCAGGTTCGATTCCGGTCAAGGGCACAGGCCGGGGTTGTGGGCTCGATCCCCAGTGGGGGGCGTGCAGGAGGCAGCCGATCCATGATTCTCTCTCATCATGGATGTTCCTATCTCCCTCTCCCTCTCCTTTCCTCTCTGAAATCAATAAAAACATGTTAAAAAAATAAAAGATCGGAAAGCGGGGACCCCCTCTCCCGGAGGTCTTGGGGGCGGTGGGGACGGCCACCGTGTGTGGGCTCAGCTTGTCCTTAGGGAACAGGGGGCTGCGAGGAGCCGGAAACAGCGTCAGGAAGCTGCTCATAAGGAAACACAGCGCTGGCCGGGAGCTGGTGTGAGCGTGTGCGTGTGGCACGTGTTACTTGTGGACACAAATAGAAACGCGAGTCAGTGCTTTGTAAGCAACAAGCCTCCCGTCGGGCGCAGGTCTGCGACTGCCACGCACATAAAGACCACGCACGCTCAGGTCCACGTTTCCCACAGAGTCCCGCCCAACAGTTACCTTCTCATGATTCATGCTTCATGCAGAGGCAATAACTGTATCGACCCATTCACTCACTCATGCATGCATTTACTCACTCATTCATGCATTTACTCACTCACACATTCATTCATTCACTCATCCATTCATGCGTTCATTCATTCACTTATCCATTCATGCATTCATGCACTCACCACTCATCCATTCATGTGTTTAATCACACATCCATTCATGAGTTCATTCATTCATTCATTCATGCATGTGTTCATTCATACATTCATTCTCATCCAGTGTGTGTTCATTCACTCATCCATTCACATGCGTTCATTCATTCACACACTCATTCACTCATGCATTCATTCACGTGTTCACTCACTCATTCATACACTCACTCATGCATTCATGCAGGCAGTCCTGGGCCAGGTGTTGCAGGTACAAGAGCAGAAGGAGGAGCATCGGCCACGGGTCTTGGTCGAGTCCAGGTTGAGCTTAAGGAGCACACGGTGCGTCCGAGACCTGCAAGGAAACGGCTGGAAACCCAGGTCCAGACATCAGCAG
Organism: Myotis pilosus; assembly: GCA_036010255.1. Taxonomy (NCBI): domain Eukaryota; kingdom Metazoa; phylum Chordata; class Mammalia; order Chiroptera; family Vespertilionidae; genus Myotis; species Myotis pilosus. The sequence goes on from JASKON010000027.1 coordinate 1,120,850, forward strand.
CGGCCCAGCAGGGGCGGCCGCTCAGACCCGGTCCCAGGCCACACGCAGACGATGGTGGGAGCTCCAGGGAGTGGCCGGACGGTGGGGACGTGCGGGGAGAAGAGGAGGTACAGCTACCCGCTTGGGGACGGTCCGAGGCAGCTCCCCTGTGCAGGCGCTCCGCGGGCACGCATGTTTTACCAACCTCTACCCACCAGAGGACCGAGAAACCGCCCGGAAACGCACCAAGAATCCAAGGCTGGGGACCGGTGGAGTCTTTTTGAACCGGAAAACAGACAGTAAAGGGGCCCGGGACTGGGTGCTTCCCTGGTTCCCCCCTAAGCGTCCACGACAGCGGGTGGCGGAGGCGTCGCGCGGTGTCTGCTGAGGCGGGCGGCATTCGCGTGCCCGGGAGACGCCGAATCGCGGCCGCCTGGCCGGCTGGACGTGGGGGTCTCAGCCCCGATGTCACGATAAAAGCCACCCGTCCCCAGAACACACACGTCCCCCGGGCACCAGGCGGCCCGCCCTCGGAGGAAGGGGCGTCCGCCGCCCCCGTGGCCACATCCACGCGGGTCCCGGTCCTGCGTGGGCATCGATCGCCATGCGGACCCTCGCGTGGCCTGGTCTTGGCCAAGTTTGCGTCTTCTCTGGCCGGAGCGATGAGGGTCAGCCGTGCAGGCGGCGCCTGGACCGGGCTGTGAATAAAGCCACGTTAGCATATGAAAGAGAATTAAACAGGCAGACCCACGTGGGGATACATTAAGCCAAATGTTCAGTCCGGCTGCCGGGCGGCCGGCGGGAGAGGCCTGCTTTGCCTCGGGATAAATCGGCGGCCCGGCCAGTCGGAAGGCGAAAACCGCCGCAGGTGTGATGAAATTTACAAGAGAGGCCGCCGGCCCCGGACGGCTCTGGTTAAAAATGTTAGCTCAGAGGCATTCTTAGCGTCTTTGGCAGGAGCCTGTGTTTGCATTTAATTACTGGGTTTCCAGCTTGTATGAACCTGGATCAGATATTAGCCGGCCGATTAGAATATGACGGTGTGACTGGCCCCGCATGAAGGCCAGCATTTGCCGAAGCTGCTGGGTTCAAGCAGGAGCCCATGGAAATGTCTTTCTGCGGCCTCTTGGCCGTCTCAGAGCTTAGGAAGTGCAGTGGTCAGTTCATCAGAAAGAAACATCTCAAAAAAAAGAATATTACAGCGTGTGTGTGTGAGTGTGAGAGTGCGTGTGTGAGAATGTATGTGTGTGTGCGTGTGTGTGAGTGTATATATGTGTGTGTGCGTGTGTATGTGTGTGTTTGCCGGTGAGTGTGTGTGTGTATGTGTGAGTATATATGTGTGTGTGTGAGAGTGCAAGAATGTATGTGAGTCTGTATATGTGTGTGCGAGTGTGTGTATGTGTGTGTGACTGTGTGTGTGTGCATGTGTGTGTGTAAGTGCGTGTGTGTGTGAGTGGGTATGTGTGTGTGGCGGAGCACCCAGGACTGCGTGCGGGGCGCCACGGGCCCGCAGCTTTCCTGCTGCCTTCCTCTAAGAGAACAGAAAGGTGACGTGTGAGTATCAAGGCGTGTTTAGCAGACGCGGTCCGAGAATCGCACGGTTGAGCTGAAGCAGGTCTCTGTGATATCCTCTTTGCCCGGGAGAGGGGCACCCCAGGCCCCGGCACCCGCACGATCGATGCTGCCTCGTCGTTGAGCATCTGGGGGAAACCCCGTCCTCTAGCCATCCCGGTCGTCCGGGGCCACCAAGCAGGGGCAGCGCCCGGAGCAGCTGCCTGTCAGCTCCGTCCCCACGGGCGGCTGCCTTCATCTCGTTTTTCGAACCCTGACCTCCTGGTTCACAGGTCGACGCCCAGCCACGGAGCCCCCCTGGCCGGGCTCCCAACCCCTTTTAACGGTGCCTCCCTGTGCCCGCCTCAGGACCTTAGGGAGAGCGTGGGGCTGAGGTCACCGACACTCCATTTCCTTACGCCCACGTGGGCTCGGCTTTCGGTGGCCCGCGGGCCAGCTCCCAGTTAGCGCGGCGCGTTGAACGTCGCACGTTCTGCGCCCACCTGTGCTCAGAAGCAGCATCACAGCCATGTGCCTAGTCGGTTCCACAGAGCCCCGGGTTTCTTCCGTTTGTGGGGTTGGCATAAAACGGCCCTTTCAGAGCTACACAGCGCCCGGCCGGTGTGGCTCAGGGGTTGCGCGTCGACCCATGAACTGAAACGTCGCCTGTTCGATTCCCAGTCAGGGCACAGGCTGGGGTGGTGGGCTCGATCCCCAGTGTGGGGCGTGCAGGAGGCGGCCGATCTGTGATTCCCTCTCATCATGGATGTTTCTCTCTCACCCCCTCTCCCTTCCTCTCTCTCTAAAAATCGATAAATATATATAAAGATTATAAGTACATTTCCCCGTACTTGTTAGTCCATCGTTTCCCTTAGCTCCGTGGTTCTCAACCTGGGCTGCCCATTAGAATCACCTGGGAATCTCTTTAAAATCCTGATTTCTGGGCCTCGTCCTCCGGAAATTCTGTGTCTTTGTGATGGGGTGAGGCCGCCACATGAGTAACAGAGAAACAGAATTTCCGGGGGACGAGGCCCAGAAATCAGGATTTTAAAGAGATTCCCGGGTGATTCTAATGGGCAGCCCAGGTTGAGAACCGCTGCCCTAGCATCTTCCAGTTCTGCTCCGTAAGACCAGAGGTTGGCAGGAAGGGGGGGAATCGCAGAGCTGACTGACGCTGACTCCGAGCTGTTCGGATTGTGAAAAGGGAAAGGTCTTTGGAGTCAAGAAACTCGGGGAAGGAATCCGATCGCCGGACAGGATCATTACAGCCAGACGCGGACCGGCGGCGTTTGCATAACTGAAATTAATAATTCATCCCACGCCCAGGGATAGGTTTTTTTTTATGCGAAAGACAGAAAATCCATAGTCCCAATTTGTTTGGTATTTTTTTTTTTTAACCACGTGGCAGAGAAAACGAACAGGCCAGGTTTGTTGAGAAGAAACATGTTGCAAAGAAAGCTGTCCCTTCTCGGGTACCTTTCCGCGGGGGTCCTGGTGGTCCCGGAACCCCTCCCGTCGGGCCGGATCTGCTTCACAAAACGCGACGCTCTGTTCCAAGCCCCCGTGGGCAGGGGCCTGAGGATGGGGGGACCCGTACCGTCCACGCCCAGGTGTGAATTCCGCACGGGGCCAGGCCTCTGCTGTGGGAGACGGCACCGTGGCCGACGCCCGGTTATTCGGGGACGTAGGGTCCGAGCGTTCGCACAGCTGGGAAACGGCGGGTGATTTTAAACCTGTGGACCCAGGAGGAAGCTGGTCTCCCTTCCAGCCCCCCCCCCCCCCCGCTTAAATACATTTTTATTGATTTGGGGGGAAGGGAGAGGGAGAGAGAGACAGACAGACATCAATGATGAGCAAGAACCATGGATTGGCTGCCGCCTGCACCCCCCCTACCTGGGCATGTGCCCTCCTGGTTCATAGGTCAGGGCTCAACCACTGAGCCACACCGGCCGGGCTGTGTTGGATTTTCTACGGTCTCTCCCTCCCTCTCTCTTCACTCCCTCCCCCCCTCCCGTCTGTCTGCTCACTCTCCCGCTCTCTCAGCTCCGGCATATCACCCACTCTTTTGGGAACCTATTTTTAAAGCACACGGAGCCCCTCCCTCAGGTGCGGATGCCTGACCAGCGGCCTCCCTGGCGGGGAGCCAGGTGGTGCTGGTGGCAAGTTCGCTGTCATCTGGATTTCCCCGTCACGTTCACGGGACGTGCGGGGCTCGGGGAGGCGGGGGAAGGCGGCGTGGAAAGCCCCTCTCCCGGGTGTGATATCCTGCCCCCGGCTGGGCGGCCGGAGCTGGGCCAGGCCAGGCACTTGTTGCTTTAAAACGCACCTCTGTCTTCTGTGCTTGGAAAGGGAATTAGACTTCGCGCCTCCCTATGTCCCGGCGCCGAACCCCAAGGTTGAGACGTGGGCACCCGGAGACCCTTCTTGGGGTTCCCGGGGCCTTGGCTCGGGTGCGTGCTGCGCCCTCCGCCCTGGCACCGTTCGCTTTCAGGCGGTGGCCTCCCCGAGTGAACATTAACGGGCACCACGCCCCGCCCGGTGGCCGCGAGGGGCCAGGTGCAGAAGCGAACGGTCCGTGGGCCACGTCTGTTTTCCTTCTGCAAAGGGGACGGCGCCCCCCCAGTCCGAGGAGGCCCCCGGCTCTCCCCTCCCCCGTTTCCGATGGAGCCGCGTGTTTTACCTTCCCCATGGCCGATGGGGTTGGTGCCACCGTTCGTGATCTCGTCCTGAGAAACCTGGCCCTCGTGCCCGCATCGCCGGTGACCAGGCTCGTGTGCGTAACGCTCCCGCCTTGTGCGCGCGGGGCTCCCCACGGGCGGGCGGGCGTCTCAGGGAAGAAAGCCGCTATTGATTTTCCTGTAGCTGCTTGTAACCATTAGAGTTGCTACATCAATGGACAAGGAAAGCGCAATGTTTCACGGGAGGCAGGAAATCGGAGGCTCCTGACGCCGGGCGGTAAATTACGGCGCCATCGGAGGAACGGAGGGGGTGGGGGTCCCCTCAGAGCCGATCCTGGCTTCGCCCGATGCGTCCTAACAGAAGGGCGCTCGGGTGGCGAGAAAACGTGTCACCCTCTGAAGGGGGTGGGGCGCCATCAGCAGTTCCCTCCCCCTCCCCTTTCTTTTCCAAAAAATATATTTGTTATTGATCTCAGAGAGGAAGGGAGAGGGAGGGAGAGAGATAGAAACATCCATGATGAGAGAGAATCATGGATCGGCTGCCTCCTGCAGGCCCCCTCCTGGAGATGGAGCCTGCAACCGGGGCCTGTGCCCTTGACCCGGCAGGAATCGAACCCGGGACCCTTCAGTCCTGAGCCCAACCAGCGAGGGCTCCTCGTTGATGTTTCCATCTCCCTCTCCCTCTCCCTTGCTCCCTGGGGTCAATAGAAATATACTTTAAAAAAACCCCACAAAAAGAACGTCCCCTTCGCAATGTTTATTACGGCCGGCGAACGGTGGGCCCGTTAAATAATCAAGTGCAGTGGGGTCAGCGGACACGGTGACCCGGCCGCTGGGTGCGTGGAGATGTTTTGATCCCGGCGGCCTGGCTTCGGGGAGATAAGAACCTGCGTTCGCAGCTACTTCTTGGGAAGAGGAAGTGCCTTGAAGTTATAATTAGAAGCGATACTGTTACAGTATCCCGGCCCGTGGATGTGGGTCCGGCTGGACGAGGGCCAGCGCGTGTGGTGAGGCCATTTGTCCCGTAGCCCCCGGGGGTGGGGGGGGGGCGGCGAGCACAACAATACCCTTTTGTAAAAAAAAAAAAAAAGTTTCTTTTTTTTCTGGAAAGAAATTGCTAATCACTTGAACTCTATCCTGACTTTGAGTATCGGGGATACACGGACGATTTCAGGATGAAACTTGGTATTTCGGTGTCCGGAAAAGGACTTAAAAACCTCACAGGAATTCGCCTTTTCAGCTCCATTTCCTACCGTCGTGCTCAACTCAGTCCAGTCCCTGTAGTTTGTAGCTATTTGGGGAGGGGAGAATCTGCTAATATTATTATTATATTCAGGATCCCTCCTCCCCCCAAAAAAGTAGATACAGACAGGAAGGGGGAGGGAGAGAGAGAGAGGCATCCATGATGAGAGAGAATCATGGATCGGCTGCCTCCTGCAGGCCCCACACTGGGGATGGAGCCCGCAACCCGGGCCTGTGCCCTGAGCGGGAATCGAACCCCGACCTCCTGGTTCATCGGTCCAGCTCCACCACTGAGCCACACCGGCCGGGTGGGTCACAGTAGTTTTAAAGACCTGTAATGTGATGCTAACGGGAAAAATCTGGGTCTTCCCAGGAAGTCTCCCATACATGGTAGTAAGATGAATAGAAGAACTGTGTTCTCTTAGGACCAACAAGCAGGGAGAGAGAGAGGCCTACTTCAGAGAGGCTGTGCCTGGGACGCACGCAGGGCGCCCCCCTTCCCCCCCAGACGAGGCCCAGTTGGCCGATCAATGGGAGGTCAGCTTGTCACTCAGGTCACCCCGACCTGCACGGAGCTCGCTGTGCCCCGGGGCAGCCGGCGAGCCCAGGTGTGTGTGAGAGACCGTGTGTGGCCGCGGGCGACAGGCCTCCCGCCACCAGGGGGACATTTGCAGATTCCGTTCGAGAGGACGGCCCAGCAACAGCTGGATCTCATTTTGCAAATAACGCAGCGACGCCGGGAACCCCCATCCGGGCTGCTTTCCTCTGCGGGGGGACCCCAAACGCTTCAGCTCGGACCCCGACTCTGCAGCCCCCTCGCCGGTCGTCTCATCCAGACACGACAGGGGGTTGGACCTGGGGACGGGGCGGGTCCCTGTCTCAGGGACAAGCGTGGCATTCGCCGTGTTTTCGGTGCTGAGGCCAGAGCGTCTGGGAAAACCCAGGTAGCTCAGGGGTTGGGGACTGGGGACAGGGCCCCCCACGGAGGCTCCCACAGGTGATCCCACGCCCAGCTCCCCGACTCCTGCCCCCCACTCCCCCCCCAGTGCGGTATTTAGCGAAATGACAACACGAAGAGCAACACCCGAAAATCAACAACTACCGCTATTTCTCAGGCGGGAGCTACCCCGAAACGGGCCCGAAACGCCGCGATCCGGCTCTGAGGCTCCTGCCGGCGGGGACCGGCCGTAAATCACGTATTGATTACGTCCCGGCTCAGGACCCCGCGTGAGTGATCGCGGGGCCTTGCGAAACTGCTTCGCTCACGGAAAGCAGCAGCAGAAAAAACCCCGCACAACACCCATTACCGCGTTTAATTAAGACGAGCACCAGCTTTATGTGCCATTATCCGCGCTGCGCTCTCCGCGCCGTAAATATCGAGCGGCCGCGTGGCCCGCATCCTAATCAGCGCTCCCACCGGCGGCCCGGGCCTCGCCTCGCCTCGGAGGGGAGGTACCTGCCGGCCGGCGCCCTGTGAAGGCGTGCGGGGCCCGCTGACAAGCGGCCAGCGAGGGGCTTCCCTGAATTAGAATGTCACGCGTGCGGAGGCGACGACAGAGGGGGGTGCGAATTGTAAGAAGAACGGGGTGGGGGGACCCCTGTTGCTTATGTGACTTCATGGGGAGCTGGGAACCAACACGCCTGGGGAAAGGGGCAGGTGGACATCTGCCCCAGACGACTTCAAGGGCCAGTGGTGTGTGTGCGTGTGCAAGTGCGTGTGTGCATGCATGTGCATGTGATGTGCGTGTGCATGTGATCTGGTGTGTGCACATGTGTGCACATGTGATGTGTCCGTGTGTGCATGTGCATGTGATGTGTGCATGTGTGCATGTGAGTGTGTGTGCGCGAGCATGTGTGAGCCCACAACCCAGGCAAGTGCCCTTGACCGGAATCGAACCCGGGACCCTTCGGTCTGCAGGCAGACGCTCTATCCACTGAGCCACACCAGCCAGGGCCATCTCTACTTCTTCCAACATCACGCCGTGAGTCAACGCGTCCTTCTCTCCACCGGAGCGAGAGAGCTCTACCACCAGATGCCGGAAGGCCCCTCACCCGCCCGCCCCCACATGTTGCGTTTCATCACCATGAGACACACGCGTCCCCAGGTGACCCTGGGAGGTGCCAGCAAGCGGGCCTACACTTGCCGGGGTCCCCTCACCTCCCCAAGGCTGTTCCGGGGCGAGAGACGGGGGCTCACGTGGCTGGGACATTCCTATGGATGGCGGTTAGTCCCGAAAGCGCCGGGGATCGGGCCCGGCTCCGCCCAGCCTGGGAGCACGGCCTCCCTGGAGTCCCGTCGTCGCCCTGCGTTTTCGGCCCCGTTCCTTCCCGCGATATTGATCCCCTTTTTCCTCCCTCACGAGGGAAAAAACAACACCATACAGGCGTTCCCTCCCCGGGAAGCGCCGACTCCATGTGAACGACTCCTGGCTCCATTGCTTCAGACGCCCGCCTGATGAGCAACAGTTGTGCGGGGCCGTCGGGAGGCGTTTGCAGACCCAGGGCCCGGCACATCTGGCTCGTGCTCCGCGCTGTGTTATTTCATTTCTGAGGATGCGAGCGTGCGGCCCGCGGAGAGCGGGAGACTAAAGGCAAAACACATGTTGGTCGATCTGATTCCTGCACTTTTTCCTTTTTCCTTCTCATCGGAGGGACGTGGCCTCGCTCGGCCGCCGCCTGCCAATACGTAATAAGTGGACTCGGCGAGAAGTTTATTTAAGTTTGTTTTATGAGGCCAAACCAATGCAGAAACCAAGGGCAGGACAGGCAGAACAATCCGCTGCTTTGAAGTCGATAAAAATCCATCTCCTTAATCCCCTTTTTATTGCAAACCGTGCGGACTGCTCTCGGCGGCTCTCGGGGAACCTTGGTTTCGCTAATCTGTCTTGTTAGTTATCTTTCTTCTGCAAAGCTCCCCGGACGCAGCCCCTTTCCCCCCGGACAGCCAGCAACTTCTCCCCTCGCAGAGCGGTGCCTGGGTACCGGCACCTCCTGGGGAACCCCCAGGGAGGCTTAAGACACACCTTGCCGGGCAGGGGTGGCTCAGCAGGTGAGCATCGACCCAGGGACCAGGAGGTCACGGTTCGATTCCCGGTCAAGGGCACAGGCCCGGGTTGCGGGCTCGATCCCCAGTAGGGGGCATGCAGGAGGCAGCCGATCCACGATTCTCTCGCATCGTGGATGTTTCTCTCTCCCTCTCCCTTCCTCTCTGACATCAATAGAAATATAGATTTTAAAAAAGAAACAGGCTCTTAATTATCATGATTCATGTTTCACAAGAATAAACACAGCCCAGGTAGCGAGCGGAAAGAAAAGACTCGCAGAAACGACCCACGGCAGAGAGACGGCTAAACTCTGACACCCTCCGTCCAGCCTAAATGGTCTCCACTGAACGTCATGGGATGCTACCGCCTCGTCATGGACACGCAGGAAGAAAACGCAGGATTTCAGACTCACACCGCCTCTCCCGCACCCAGCCTGTCCCAGAACCATGCGGACACACAGACACGTTCACATGGGGGGAAGGGCGTGGCCTCGGTGAACGGAAACCACGCGTGGCCGGGAGGACCCACGGGGCCGGGCACCGAGCCGGGCACCGTGCCCAGGAGGAGGAGTGTCCTTACCTAAACTGAAGAGCACCAGGAACTTCAGACACACGAACTCCCGCTGGTCGAACTGCAGGGAGCGCAGCTTGGCCACGAGGTCCTGGGCGTGGCTCATGAGGCTGCCCAGCGTGGCCCCGGCCTGCGTGGCGATGATGGAGTAATCCACCTGCAACACAGAAGCCCGGGGTGGCGGTCAGGCCCGGCCAGGCGCCCGCCGCCCAAGACCGTCATGCCCGGTGGGAGGACCTGGTGGCCGGCCCAGGGCAGCGGCCGCAGATGCCTGCCAGGACGACGGAACGGACCGTGATTGTTCTGATAAATTGAAGTGCGTCGATGGCTTTATAGGGAACGGGTGTTGACGGAATGTTAGATAGTTACTGTCCACTCTCTAGACAAGGCGTCCCCCCCAAAATGTAGACACGAGGGGAACCTTGGTAACGCTGATAACGCACTTAATTTTGAAAATGAATAGTCAATCAACACTGATTTTAGAATCATTCAAATTGTGTGTGTGTATATATGTATATATGTATATATATGTGTGTATATATATATATAATATATACCTTTTTTATTGTGAAATTGCATTGTCACCTAAGATGAAGATTTTTTAAAAAATACATTTTTAAAAATTGATTTCAGAGAGAGAGAGAGAAACATCAATGATGAGAGAGAACCACTGGTCGGCTGCCTCCTACCCGCCCCCACACTGGGGATGGAGCCCACAAGCTGGGCCTGTGCCCTTGACTAGACTCGAACCCAGGACCCTTCTGGCCACAGGCTGACGCTCTAACCACTGAGCAACACCAGCCAGGGCTCTGAGCTTATTGATAAGAATAATAATTTCTCGGTTGAGGCAACAAAACAGAAAAAGGCCGATTTCCTTTTCCATTAAAAAAAAAATGGTGCAGCGATGCCCCGATCCTGGATTTTTCACGGGGACGGGGGAAGTTCCATGAGGATAATGAGATGTCGGTGGCTGAGGGGGACCCGTTGAGCCCGATGGGGAGGTCCGGTGGGGCCCTGGCGCCCCGTCCTGTTTGACGGGCGGCTCTGGGCACACGGGTTCCCGCAGGCGCGTTAATATTGCAGCAGCAGAAGCAGCCCTGCCTGGGAGGCCGCGTGCTCCGCCCGTCGCCCGGCCGCGTGTATGAAATTTTTATATTTATCGACATTTCATTACCATAATTGACTGCGCTTGCTTCTGCGGGAGACGGACATGGGGCTGCCTCCCGGGCAGGGGAGCGGGTCCCCGGAGTGGAATTTGCAATTGAAAACAAGGCAGGATGGATTTTTTTTTATTGTGTAAATATGATGAGTTGGATTTTCAGCTTCCGCCGGAGAACGCTGGGTGTCCGGGCACCTCCTTGGAGAGCGAGAAAAGGGGACGCGTCCGTGGGACCACGACCCCCCCGCCCAAAGGTGTCAATCAGGTGGCGGGGAGTCAACTGCGCGTGAAAAGGCCGCAGGGAGCGGGGGGTGTGTCCCGCAGGATGGCCGTGGCGGTGGTGAGGTGGCCGCTGTCCCCTACATCTGCCCATCAGGGGTCCTAGGAGCGGCCTTGGTTTCTGCCTCTGATGAACCAGGACACATACCGCGGGGCCCCGGCGACTGCCCGCCCAGCACACTGTCCGCCACGTGGCTCAGTGGTTGAGCGTCAACCTAGGAACCAGGAGGTCACGGTTCGATTCCTGGTCGGGGCACATGCCCAGGTTGTGGGCTCGATCCCCAGTGGGGGGTGTGCAGGAGGCAGCCGGTCAGTGATTCTCTCTCATCCTTGATGTTTCTATCTCTCTCCCTCTCCTCTCTTTAAGGATCAATGGAAAAAAGAATATTTCTAAGATAGGGCTCATTCCATTCTGATCTGTGTGTCGTTATTCTAACAGGTGTGCAGTGAGTTCCAACACTAGACGGTCACCCTGGCCGGTGTGGCTCAGTGGATAGAGCGTCAGCCTGTGGACTGAAGGGTCCCGGGTTCAATTCTCTGTCAAGGGCACAGGCCCGGGTTGCAGGCTCGATCCCCAGTGGGGGCCGTGCAGGAGGCAGCCGATGCATGATTCTCTCTCATCATGGATGTTTCTGCCTCTCTCTCCCTCTCCCTTCCTCTCTGAAATCAATAATAAAAATATATATTTTTTTCAAAAAGTGGGGGAAAGAAAGAGCTAGCAGCATCGGGCCGGGGGGCCAGGTGTGGGGAAGCGACCCGCCCCCCCCCAGGGGGTCCCCTCCTTCCGCGTGTGATGCCGAAACGCCAGGCAGCCTGGCCCGATCCCCAGGCCCAGAGCGACCACCACCTGCCCCTCGATGCTTCTCCCGGGCCCCGAGCCTCCGCGAGACGAGACGCAGGGCCGCTGCTCTTTAGCTGGTAATTACGTCTGCCCAGGGCAGCACTTAAGGGAAAATGAAATGTGAAGGAAGGACCGTTACCAAGGGGCCGGCCTGGGAGCGCCCGGAGGAAGCCAGGCACACACCGTTTCATTTCTGAGCCTCCGAAGGAAATGAAATCACATTAATTTGTGGGCCGAGTCTTGTTCTTCTAATGCAGCTCCCGGCCGGGCAGGGAAGGCAGGGAAGGGAGGGGAGGGCGGGAGGGAGGGCGGGAAGGAGGGAGGGAGGGGCGGGCGGCCAAGCCAGGGACTGGGCTCTGGAAATGGGTCCGTTCGCTGCAAAGACGGGGGTCCCGGGGTGGACACGCTAAATGAAAGAATGTGAGCGCCTGGGAAGTCGGACCCATGGAGACGCGATTCCCTCAGGGGAGGGAGGCCCGGGACGCGGGGACGGGGAGCTGCTCGAAAGGGGACCGATTCGCACAAACTCTAAAAGGGGGCCGGCCCCTGGTTTGATTGGGGGGGGGGATGCGGTTTATTTAAGGACACAGGCAGTGGGCGGGAGGCGGCTGTTCACTGCAGGTCCGAGCTGCTGTAATTTCACATGAACATTTACGCCTGCAGAAGAAAATATTTCTAAGATGGGGTTCCTTCCATTCCGATCGGGGTGCATTCTAACGGTGTGCAGCGAGTTCCAACACTAGAAGGTCGCCCTGGCCGGTGCGGCTCAGTGGGTGGAGCGTAGGCCTGCGGACTACAAGGTTCCGGGTTCGATTCCGGCCAAGGGCACCCACTTGGGTTGCAAGGCCGATCCCCGGCCCTGGTTGAGGCAACCAATCGATGCGTCTCTCTCCCGTCGATGTCTCTCTCTCTGTGTCTCTCCCCCTCCCTTCCACTCTCTCTAAAAATCAACGGAAAAATATCCCCGGGTGAGGATTAGCAAAACAAACACACAAACAAAACGCCATTTACGGCCGGACGCTGAGGGTCCTGGGTGCTGGCAGGGCCTGGCTGGGGCAGAGCTGTCCACTGACCAGGGTGATGCCCGAGTAGGAACAGTGCCGTCCACTCACCAGGACACGGAGCCCCCGGCCTTTATTTCTTTTAAAAAATATATTTTTTTATTGATTTCAGAGAGGAAGGGAGAGGGAGGTAGAAACATCCATGATGAGAGAGAATCGTGGACCAGCTGCCTCCTGCACGCCCCCCACTGGGATGGAGCCCACAACCCGGGCCTGTGCCCTGACCGGGAATCGAACCCTGACCTCCTGGTTCCTAGGTCGACGCTCAACCCCTGAGCCCCGCCGGCCGGACCGATGGCAAATTCTGACTCAGTGGTTGGACCCCTCTGAGCCCAGCAGACCGGCCTCGGCCGGGTGTCCATGACCCCTGCCCGCAAGGACGGACAGGTCCCCGGTGACCATCCGCCGGGGACACGGTGCGGCTGCGAGATTTCCTCCCTCTCCCGCTGCCGTCCGCCCCGCGACCGCCCTGCCGTTGTGAACGTGGACGGAGACGCCGGCCGGGCGCCGCTCACCTGCTGCCCAGTGACCAGGGCGATGCAGCCGTCCTTGCCGTGGACCACCTGCCGGAAGAGGTGGTCCAGGATGAGCAGCTCGCTCCAGCAGTTCTGCAGCAGCTTCATCTGGTCGTCCACCTGCGGAGACAGGAAGCCGCCTGTGAGTCACCGCTCCCGGGTTCCTGCGTCGTCATCACAAAAAAGAATTAAAAAAAAAAATGATTGATGTCAGAGTGGGAGCGAGGCCCTCGCCGGTGTGGCTCAGTGGGTAGAGCGTCGGCCTGCGGACCGAAGGGTCCCGGGTTCGATTCCAGTCAAGGACACACGCCTGGGTTGCGGGCTCGGTCCAACGTGCAGGAGGCAGCTGATCTATGATTCCCTCTCATCATTGATGTTTCTCTCTCTCTCTCCCTCTCCCTTCTTCTCTGAAATCAATAAAAATATATTTTAAAAAAATCAGACATCCCTAGCTGGTTTGGCTCAGTGGATAGAGCATTGGCCTGTGGACCAAAGGGTCCTGGGTTCGATTCCCAGTCAGGGCACATGCCCGGGTTGCGGGCTCGATCCCCAGTGTGGGGCGTGCAGGAGGCAGCCGATCCATGGTTCCCTCTCATCATTAATGCTTCTATCTCTCTCTTCCTCCCCCTTCCTCTCTGAAATCAATTAAAAAATCATATTAAAAAAAACCAGACAGAGTTCTAAAAGAAACAACCACAAAAACAGGAAGAGACAGAGAAACATCCATGATGAGAGAGAATCACGGACCGGCTGCCTCCTGCACGCCCCCCACTGGGGAGGGAGCCCACAGTCCAGGCCTGTGCCCTGACCAGGGATCGAACCCCGACCTCCTGGTTCGGCTGGTTTTGTGTATTTTTGCACATAAGGGCACTCACTACAGGCAGGCAGTCTAGGTCCACGGCCGCCAGAGTGGGACAGTCTCCCCTGACAGGCGTTCTTTTCATCTGGACAAATGCCCCTTCGTCCAGAGAGAAGTCCTCGAGCTGGAGATTTACGATCAATGAGCTGCTAGGAGGAGGCCCTCCATTAGCCCGTCCCCCCAGCGCTAATCGAGCTCTGAGAGTGGGCCTGTGGGGCCGGCGGGCGCCTGGGCCTGTCCTCCGTGGGCCCCGTCGGAATGACCCCAAATAGCCCGCGGGGCTTACGCATCTCGACGCCAACTCAGGGAACCGAGGCACCGCCAAGCTGCCCGGCCGAGGGTTTAGACCAGCGGTTCTCAACCTTCTGGCCCTTTAAACACAGCTCCTCCTGTGGTGACCCAACCATACAATTATTTCCGTGGCGACTTCATCACTGTCATGTTGCTCCTGCGATGAATCGTCATGGAAATATCTGATCTGCAGGATGGTCTGAGGCGACCCCTGCGAAAGGGTCATTCGACCGCCAAAGGGGCCGCGACCCCCAGGTTGAGAACCGCTGGTTTATAGAAACGACAGTTCATGTGAAGGTCCAGCGACTTTCGGCGATGGGGGTGCCGCCATGGTTTGCTGTCGGTTTAAGAATATGTTTTTGTTGGTTTTTGCTTTAGAGGATGGGAGCCACTGAGCCATACCAGCTGGGGCTGAAGATGGTTTGTCTTTGGGTGGAGGGGCAGGAGGAGAAAACCCAACTAGACTTTGGAGTGAATTTCGCGGGTGCTGGTCCCGTCCACCCGTGTTGAGGGGGGCCGCTTGGGAAGGGGGGGCCCGTGGTGTGGAACTGCTCCGTCTCCCCGACCGTCTCCCCAGAACTAGCCCCCCAACCCCCGCAGCCCTGTGTTATCAGCGGCAGTAAAGGCGAGAGCTGATCTCAACAGCCTCCTCGTCCCCGGGAAACTGTTCATCCCGACGGCGAGGACGGCGGACGCCCAGCCAAGGCACACAGCCTGGCACTGTGTGTGGGCGTAGCCCCGCCACCCGAGGGTTAATCATTAGAGGGTTAATCTGGTCAGGACGGGGTGGGGGTGGGAGGGGGTGTGGGGAGACGAATGTGTGGGTCTGTCTTGAGCCCACAGTCGCCCCCTCCCCGTCACTTTCCGCCATCCAGCGCCAATCTGGGGTTCGCTCGTGCCGGGGGCATTGAAAGTGGCCATGGAGCCCGGCCGGTGTGGCTCAGTGGTTGAGCGTTGACCTATGAACCAGGAGGTCACGGTTCGATTCCGGTCAGGGCACATGCCCGGGTTGCGGGCTCGATACTCAGTGAGGGGCGTGCAGGAGGCAGCCGATCCGTGATTCTCATCATCCATGTTCCTCTCTCCTCCTCCCTCTCCCTTCCTCTCTGACATCAAAACAAATACATATTTTTAAAAAAATCAGTGGCTTTGAGTTGGGCGGTGGTGGAATATTTCCAGGGTGGGGCCAACGTTGGTTGATGGCAGTTTGCCTGGGAAATAACTAATAAATAACTAATAAATAACTAATAACTAATAAATAACACGGCAGGAATCCCAGGTACAGCTGTAAGCCTACGTCTGCCCCCCCCTCCTCTATTAGCTAAACCATGGCCGCTCACGTCTTTACATTTTAAATGATGAGAAATGTGGTGGAAGCATCAAATGAGAATTGCCGAGAGGAGTATTTGAATTACAAATGAGAGTGTGTCACTTCAGAGGAGGCAGCTTTGGCATGAACGCCTCCGGACGAAATTCACGGCTTTAGGTTTCCGAAATGCAGTAAGTCGACTGCCATCCAAGTCCCTTCTCACTCCGCCCAGCCCTCCCTCTAGGTCAGCCGTGGGCAAACTACAGCCCGCGGGCCGGATCCGGCCGTTTGAAATGAATAAAACTAAAAAAAAAAAAGACCGTACCCTTTTATGTAACGATGTTTACTTTGAATTTACATTAGTTCACACAAACACTCCATCCATGCTTTTGTGCCGGCCTCCGGTCCAGTTTAAGAACCCATTGTGGCCCTCGAGTCAAAAAGTTTGCCCACCCCTGGTCTAGGTAAACCTATAGGTAAACCCGTGAAAGTTGCTTATGTGGCGACGAAAATACCATTTGATGTTGTCGATGGCCGGATACCAAGTGACCACTAGAAACCTGAGTTCTAAAAAAAAACCCCCCCAAAAAACCTGGTAGAAAAATGGTGACTTTTCCCCCCTTGAAATGAAAAAAAAAAATCAATGTTATTTAAAAAACAAAACGGAACAGAATTCCACGATCCCAAACCTTCTAGACTGCAAAGCTCAGCGGCACGTGTACGGCCCGAGTTTCGTTTCTTGGGTCAGAGCGGGTCTCCTAATTTCAGGGGGAAAAAAAAACCCCCCAAAAACCCAGAGCACATTTCCGGCAGCTTGCCTACCTGTTAGCACCCGATTAATGAACAGAAAAGCTTTGTGGGCGCACAGCCCGTGTTCTGGGGGCTTCCGCCCGCAGGCTGACCGCGAATTGCGGGAGCTGCGCCCACACGCATCCCTCACGCAGTCGCCACGGGTGCCGCCTGGACGCGCCGGCGTGGGAATTCTCTCTCCCTCACGCAACGCGCCGCCGCCGCGGGTCTGAGACGCTCTGATGTGAAATCAGACGATCTCAACACAGTCTTACAACTCCTTCCGAAGAACGGGTCGGCTTTTCCGTGTGTACGAGACACAGCAAGGGCCTGTGGGGGGTTGTTGTTGTTGTTTTTTGTTTGTTTTTTTCAGTTGAATTCCTATTTTTGCAGCTCATGGCTATTTTTATTTTATTATTATTTTTTAGATAAATATTTATATACACATATATATGTATCTATGTGTGTGTGTATATATATATATATTGATTTCAGAGAGGAAGAGAAGAAGAGATAGAAACACTAACGGTGAGAGAGAATCATGGACCGGCCGCCTCCTGCACGCCCCCCACTGGGGATCGAGCCCACAACCCGGGCCTGTGCCCCTGACCAGGAATCGCACCCGGGACCCTTCAGTCCACAGGCCGACGCTCTATCCACGGAGCCACACCAGCCAGGGCGTCACTTGCTGTGTTTTCACAGTGACAAAGGGGAAACACATCACTAACTGATACGAAGTATCCTGGTGGGAAACATCTCGTAACAACAACAGAAAACGGTCATTGTTTTGTCCTCAGGGGGGACTTGCCTGCGTAGCAAACCCGGCCCTCGCGTCTCGCACGCACCCACGTCCCTCCTTTACGAAGCGCGTCTCCCACACACGCGCCTGCTCTCAGCCTTGTCCCCGTAGCCAGGGCTTTTCCAAGACCAACGATGACAGACGTCCTCCCACAGACGGGCTTTGGGGGGGCGGGGCTGGGGGAGCTGTCGCCTGTCACCCGGTGCCGTTCCTTCCCGGGGGGCGGGGGGCCCTCTCCGCTCTCTCTGGCATTTAGGCCGAAAGAAAGCTCTGGGACAGAGTCCGTGTCCTCTGAGAAACCAGAAATCAATGCCACCCGCCACCTGCCGGGAACCGGGGGCCACTCCCTCGGCCACCCCGCTCCCCCCCACCCCCACCCCGTGACCTCCAGCTCGTCAAGATTTAATTAAGGGCATAATTAAGTCAGCGGCACGGAACGCTAACGAGCGTGTTTCTGTAATGCGGGTAATTACACGCTCACATACATGAGCCCTTAGCAGGCCGGTCGGGGATGACAGAGCGGGGAGCGTGCCTGGCAGGCGGAGGCCTGGGGGCCAGAGGCACAGAGCGGACCCAGGCGGAATGAGCTCGGGCTGGGAGTTTACGGGGCCTCACGCTGCCAGCATTTGTTATTCTAATTCTGCAACAATAAGCGGACCCGGTAGGACGGAGGCCCCGTGGTGGCTCCCGGGGCTTTGAAGCGTCCCTGCCTCCGGGCCGGCCTTCTGTCCGGCTGCCCAGGAGCCGCCCAGCCCAGCCTTGGGCTGCAGGGGCCCGGCCGGCCCCGCGGAGGTGGCCCTAGGAGCTGGCCGGGGCCTGGACAGATGTGAGGGCCGGGCTCCTCCACGCTCACAATGAGCCTCTCTGCTGCCAGCAGAGCCTTTGATGGGGGCCCGGCTGTGTGAGGCGGGGACACAGCCCGCACCCCGGGGGAGGGTCAGCCTGCACCCCCGGGGGGAGGGTCGGGACGACTGACGCGAAGTCGGTACCGTTTCCAACAGGAAAGCGAGGCATCTGGGCTCCAGGCAGCCAGAGGACGCCAACAGCCACAGGGATTCGTTCCGAGATCGGGACCCAGCTGTGCGGGGTGGGGCCCGCCCTGTGCCGGGTGGGGCCCGCCCTGTGCCCGGTGGGGGTGTGTGTGGGTGTGTGAGCTCTGGTCCCCCCCCACGGGGAGCTGGGTGGGTGGGCGGCCTTTGCATCCATCTGTCACTGCGGTCCCTCAGCGCTCCGAGCGAGTCTGAGGCTTCAAGAAAGGCGTGCGCCCGGCCTGGACAGTGTTGCTCAGTGGTGAGCGTTGACCTAGGAACCAGGAGGTCACGGGTCGATACCCCGGCAGGGCACCTGCCCAGGTTGCAGGCTCGATCCCCAGTGGGGGGCGTGCAGGAGGCAGCCGGTCCGTGATCCTCTCTCGTCACGGATGTTTCTCTCTCCCTCCCTCTTCAAAACCAATATTTTTTTTTTAAAGTTTAAGACAAACAAAAATTTGGTGCCTGTTGGCGGCCAGGCAGGTTCAGGCTGGACTTCCCAGGGACTCCAGCGCGTCTGGGCCGAGCCTGGGGCGTGTCCGTGGGGAGCATCCGCCGTGGACCGAGCCACTCGGAACCACACGTGGGGACGCGGAGGAACCGGAGAGAAAGGTCCCCTTTCCTTAGATGGAGTCCAGAGCGACCGTTTTCCTCCGTCCGGTTTTACCGTAAACTTTACAAACCAGCCCTGCCTCTCGGTCACTGCTGGTGCCCGCTCTGGGGAATGAGCAGGTCGCGGTTTCGTGGCCGCAGGCCCCCGCCGAGTTCCTGGTGAATGTCAGGCGCCTACGGCGGGGCCGTCCTCGAGGTGCCAGGGTTTGAGCGGGTTCTACCAGCTCCGCGGGCCTCGCAGGCAGGGGCCCGGGGACCCTGCGGCCTTGATGGCACACGGCGAGGCAGAGGCCGCAGGGGGTTAATTCCAGGGCCCGGAGCCGTTGATCCAGCGACCGGTCGGATTCACGTGTAACGTGCGAGCCATCGGGCGGAGCCTGTGGGAGCATCGCCCGGTGATGCCGGCAAATCCCTCTTTGGTTTCTCTGCAAACGCATCTTTTCCCAACGGCCTCTCCTCTCCCCACCCCCCTCCCCGTGCCCACCCCACCCCAAAGCCATTCGTTAAACACTCAGGGGGGATGAGCCAAGCAGGAAGTCAACACTATCTGCCCCGTCTACCTTCCACGTCAGCAACACGTGCATGTTTTGTTGTTGAAACTGCATTTTTGTTGATTTCAGAGGAAGGGAGAGGGAGAGAGAGAGAGAGAGAAACATCAACGATGAGAGAGAATCACGGATCGGCCGCCTCCTGCACACCCCCGACTGGGGATGGAGCCCACAACCCTGGCCTGTGCCCTGACCGGGAACTGAACCCTGACCTCCTGGTTCCTACGTTGACACTCAACCCCTGAGCCACGCCGGCCGGGCCACGTAAGCAACGTTTGAAACCCAAGGCCACTGCCTCCCTTCACCCCCCTTCTTTGGGGCGAGGCTGTCCTTCTCTAGTGCCTCTCACCCCCCCCTTGGTTCTGGGTTCAAGAGGAACGGCTGAAATAGCAGCGGCTGCCCCAGCCGGTGTGGCTCATTGGCTAGCGCACCGGCCTGCGGACCAGACGGTCCCGGGTTCGATTCCGGTCCAGGGCACGTCCCTCAGTTGCAGGCTCCTCCCCGGCCCGGGCCCTGGACGAGGCCCGTGCAGGAGGCAACACAACCCATTGATCACTGTGCTTCTCGCACATCGATGCTTCTCTCTGTCTCGCCCTCTCTCTGAAAGATCTCTGGAAAAATATCCATGAGGGAGGATTAAAATAATAATAATAATAATAATAATAATACAACAGCCGCCGCCCAGCCCGCCTCCACCCCCCTCCCCGCAGGCAGCCGGGCAGCCCGTCCATTCCTCGCGGCCGGTCAGCCAGCCAGGCAGCCGGCCGGCCGGCGGGAAAAGACCGGAGCTCAGCACAATTTTTATGTCCAGGAGCCGGGCCCGCGGCCCCGCCGCCCGCCCGCCCGCAGCCATTGTGGACGGAGGGTCATCGATCAGCGGGCAGACGCGGGAGCTGGGGAGCGTCGCTCCTCAAATGAAATAATATATCTTTGAAAGCCAATGCCCGTTTCGGGCCCGCGGCCCATACATCACGCCCGCGCGGCTGGCGGAATGGCTCCAGGGCCATTAACCTTCCACCTGTTCCCCTCGTCCTTCAGGATGGGGCCCTGCCCTTGGTTCCCGGCCCCGGCCCCCTGTTCATCTCCCGCCGCGTGGAAATGTAAAGCAGGCGGCCCCGGACATAACTCAGAGGCAATGGACCAGGGGCGGCTGACAAATGCCTGCCCCTGGCACGGTGACTTATGCCGGCAGTTTGTCACCCGGCAGCCAGGTGACCTCGGTGACACGGCGGAGGAGAGCAGCGCCGGGGATCAAAGGCGGATTCGGGGGGCTCCGGGCGGCCGGCCCCCCGGGATGGACAGCGACCAGGACAGGGCCAGGCCGGGGCCTCCTCGTTGAAACCCCCGCTGACCAGCTCTGAGGGCCGCCCCGCCGTGGCTCCGGGGCCGTGGGGCCGAGTTTCCGCCTCCTTGGGCTGCGGATGCCGGGACCGAGGACCCCCGTCGGCGCTAACCGCGGGCAGAGGCACCGGCCGGATCGGAACCACGCGAGAGGGAGCCCGGGATGGGCCGGTCCGAGGACCGAGACTGACAGCGAGGAAGGGAAAGAGGAAGTGCTATTCCAGTGTGTTGATCCACGTGCTGGGGGCGGGGGGAGGGGGACGCGGGTGGTTAGGGCTTTCGGGGACTTGGCACCATTCAGGGAGACGCACGGCCGGGGTGAGCTATGTGTTATGCGCAAAAGGGGAAAAAAAAAGTGATGGTCACGCAGGGGATCGAATTGAGATCGTGCGCGTGGAGTGCACAGCCCACAGCGTCCTTTCCGAGGAGGCGAGAACTTAGGAGCAGGCGGGCTCACCTGTGCGTGGCTTCACCACACACACACACACACACACACACACACACACACACACACACGCAGGTGGGTGCTGGCAGACACGACCAGCCTGCGTGTCCAGGCGTGTGACCGGAGGGCACCACTGGTTGTCTGTGTTACATAAAGGCCGCCTTTGCCCGGGCAGCCCGTGCCTTCCAGGGTCCTGCGTTGGGTCCAGGACACGAGTGAGGAAGGCCCGTCCGGAACAGCGGTCCCGGGCCCCTTCGCTCTCGGATGAGGGGCGTTTAATTTTGGGGTCCTTCCCAAATTAGACACAACCGCCGCCGCCAGCGGTGGTTCACGGAGGGACAGGTGCAAGCGCACCTTAGCCGACTCACTTCCTGTTCCCAAGGCGGGGTGTGGGGGAGACCCTCTCTGGCCAGGACGTCGGCACCCCTGTTCCCCTGTTGTGCACACACAGTGTCTCTTTCCAGTGCGCACCGGCCTTTCGTTGGCTAACTCGTGTGTTTTCATCCTCCCAGTAAAGTCTACTTTCTACCACGTGGGGATGTTAGGAAACTTAAAAAAATATCGTGAGCCCGGCCGGTGTGGCTCAGTGGTTGAGCATTGAACCAGGAGGTCAGGGTTCGGTTCCCGGTCAGGGCACAGGCCTGGGTTGCGGGCTCCATCCCCAGTGGGGGGCGTGCAGGAGGCAGCCGATCCGTGAGTCTCTCTCATCATGGATGTCTCTCTCCCTCTCCTTTCCTCTCTAAAATGAATAAAAATATATTTAAAAAAACCCCAAAACCGCGGATGTGTTGAAAAGAAGGCGTGTTCAAACAATGGTGTCAGGCCTCTGTGGTTATGAATCCGCATTCAGACACGGGACCAACGCGGGTTTTTATAAAATGGGCCCTGGGGTGAGGGCCAGGCGCCTGGGACCCGTGTCAGGTGATCTTCCTGGAAAGGACGGTCTAACCCAGGGGTCCTCAACCTTTTTAAACAGGGGGCCGGGTCCCTGTCCCTCAGACCGTTGGAGGGCCGGACTATAGTTTAAAAAAAAAAAAACTATGAACAAATGCCTATGCACACTGCACATATCTTATTTTAAAGTAAAAAAACAAAACGGGAACAAATATAATATCTGTATTTGCATGTGGCCCGCGGGCCATAGTTTGAGGACCCCTGGTCCATACGCAGGCGTCCCGGGGACAAGACGGGTGGGAGGTTTGGGCAGCTTGGCCGTCCCCCTCTCCAGCTTCCCCAGAGACACGCGTGTCACGGGCCCAGGAGTCCGGGGCCTCGCAGGGGAAGTGTCAGTGAGCGGTCCCCCCTTTCCTGGAGTCACGGAAATGTCAAACGGGGTCGCCCCGCGCCTCCCGCGACCAACACATCGCCTACTCACGCGACCCACAAAATACAATGAAAAGGATAACTGGGCCCTTAACAACACCGCCCAGCGGGGCACCTCAGCCTTCGCCTTGGCTCCTCCACGACCACAAAGACATTTCGTGTTTCCAGCCGACCACGGGCAAGACTCCCTCCTTGAAGAAGCAGACGCTGGGCCCCCTGTCCTCCCCAAATGGCAAAGACAGCTCTCCTCTGAGTACGCCCCCCTAACGTCCTCGGATGGAAAACCAATAAAAGGTGGGCAGCCTGCAGCCAAAAGAATAAAAAGCAAAAAAAAAAAAAGCTCGCCGCAGCATTCCTGGGCATGAATCACCGCCCGCATTCCTCTCCATCCGCAAACAATTTCGTCGGGGGAAGTTGCCACACGGTATCGACAGTGACAACAAATGGCTTTGTCCGGGGACATCTGTTTCCGACTCCCACACTGATAGCGGCGCGCACAGGGCCGCAGCGGCGGGCGGGCGGCGGGCCGGGAAGTCACTGGCCGGGTAGTCACCGGCCGGTTGATGATGGGAACCGGGGGGACCTGGCCGCCCTGCCGGGAAGGGAAGCCGGTCCCGGGTCTTTAGAGATGTCGGGACCGGGGTTGTGTGGGCACATGCAGCCTCATGGAAGGCGACGGCGGAAGAAAAGGCAGCGGCAAAAAAAATACAAATAAAATAGAAAAAATGAAGGTGTTTCGTCTCTTCTGCCCTGGGGAGGAGGGCGCCGCCGGCCCGCCCTCCGCGGAGAACGGCTTTGTGTTTTCCAGCGGGGACGGCCTGGCGTTATGGGTTCCCATGGGCAGGACGGAGACATTCTTCACCAGCAGAGCTTTTACATCCACGCGTGTCCATTTCTTTCTAAATTCAAACTCCCAGCCTCCCCTCTTCCGCAGCCCCGGGCCGCTCAGACTCCCAGACCCTGGCCCCAGGGTCCCCCCTCGGCCTGGAGAGATGCTGGCAGGAAAGCCAGGGGCAGGGGGCGGGCGGGGAGGGGGGCCTCCCCAGGACAGGGCCCCGCCGGGCCTCTCGCCTCAGCCCTTGACCCTGGGCTGTCAATCAGGAGCAGGTCAAGGTCACGGGGCGGCCTGCTGCCCCCGGGGGCACCTTTCCTGTGTGGGCAACGGTGGAAGCGAGAGGCGCTCAGGATGGGCATCCTACGTCGAGGCCCCCACCCCCGATCACCCGCCCACGCTACGTGGACCTGCGTGATTTTGTGGCTAAAAATGCCGTCACTTATATGAACGGGAATGCCGGGTTTGGGGTGGGGGCGTGGGGGGGATACAGTCACCGTTGAGTTGCCTGTATATATATATTTTTTGTTTTAAGGGAGACGACATGTAGGGGGAGAAAGCAAGTCAGGCATTGGATTACAGGGTTGTTAAGATTAGGTGCTTTCTTGTTTTTTAAAAAAATATTTTCATTGATTTCTAAGAGGAAGGGAGAAGGAGAGAGAGATAGAAACATCCACGAGGAGAGAGAATCATGGATCGGCTGCCTCCCGCACGCTCCCCACTGGGGATCGAGCCTGCAACCCGGGCCTGTGCCCCGACCGGGAATCGAACCTGGGACCCTTCAGTCCACAGGCCGACACTCTCTCCACTGAGCCACACTGGCCAGGGCTGTTTTGTTTTGTTAACCCTCACCCTCCCCAACCAGGCACGTACTCCAAACAGGGCCCGGGATCGAGCCTGCAACCGAGGTCCATGCCCTCCCTTGCCCGGAATCGAACCCGGGACCCTTGGGTCCGGGGGCTGACGCTCTATCCGCTGAGCCAGACCGGCTAGGGCTGTATTTTTTATTTTTTTTAATGTTTCTAAAGGACACGGGGACCCGGCGTCTAATGTATTGTTCGCCTTGTCCGACACTGCGCGCAGGAGGCACTCAGAAATGCCGTGAGTAAATCACGAAATGAAATAATCGCAGAGCTGTCGGCCCCAACAGGAGAGAGAATAAAATTCTAGCGGAGAGAGACCGTTCCAGCCCGGACGGGGCCCGGAGCGAGACCTCTTTTACCAGAATTCACAGGTGGTGGGCGAAGAAAAGTCCGGATGTTTTTAAAAAGGTGCTCTTTCCACTAAATGCCCCAGCTTCCCCACCTCCTATCCTGAAAAGTCACCCCGCCCCCTTTCCTACTCATGGGAAAATAGACCCGGATTTGGGGAGCTATTACTTTTTCCCCTCCACTTGATTCGGCTCCACGCTGGTTAGAAACACAACCACGCGAAAGGACTTGAGATGACGTTCCTCTGGCTTTATAACTACGGGTTGACAACCCTCCCCACACGCTCGCACTCCCTAATTGTTATAAAAAAAAAGAAAAGAAAAAAATGCACACAGGGACCGTCGGAAATCAGAGGCCGTGTGACAGTCACGCAGCCGGACCCCTTTGCTGTAAAAATGAGAGAGAACAGAAGCGTGTCCCGTGTCCCGTAGGACGACAGCGCAGACGGGGTCCCACACGGATGTGCACGCATGTTGCATGGTTACAAAACCAGTGATTATGATTAACACGCAGTTCCTTTTCGAGGTTACGTGACCCATCAGCTGTTCAAGTGTGTCTACCGCAGCGGTTCTCAACCTGGGGGTCGCGGCCCCTTTGGCGGTCGAACGACCCTTTCACAGGGGTCGCCTCAGACCATCCTGCAGATCAGATATTTCCATGACGATTCATCACAGTAGCCACATGACAGCGATGAAGTCGCCACGAAAATAATTTTGTGGTTGGGGGGTCACCACATGAGGAACTGTATTTAAAGGGCCAGAAGGTTGAGAACCGCTGGTCTACAGTTTTTGGGGGGGGCCCCTTCTGTTGCCCATCTGCTGTGCCGCTGACTCACTTTTACTAGGTCACTGGCTCCTCGTGCGACGAGCGAGCCCTGGCATCGCCGCCCCTTTAATCCGAGGCCTCTTTTAAGACGGAGTTGACTCCAGCCCTGGCTGGTGTGGCCCAGTGGGTAGAGCGTCGGCCCGGGGACTGAAGGGTCTCGAGTTCGATCCCCCGTCCGGGCACATGATGGGGCTGCGGGCTCGATCCCCAGTGTGGGACGTGCAGGAGGCCGCCGATCCATCACTCTCTCTCATCACGGATGTTTCTCTCTCTCTCTCCCCATCTCTTCCTCTCTGAGATCAATAAAAAAATATAGTAAGAAAAGAAAAAAAAAGACGGAGTTGATTCCAATGGCATAGATCTCCCTGGCCCCGTACCCCCTCCTTGGACCGAGGAGCCCTGCCCTGGGTTCTTATGTGGGTGTCGTCTCTACGATACCTTCTTCATACATTGTAACGACGCGTGCTGCCCCCCAACAGGAATTTTTATTTACTTGGTGTCCCTTCCGCGTAGCAGTGTGCAGGGGGGGGAAGATGGGAGCTCCCCGTTCCTGGCACACCGCACCCCTCCGTCAGCAAAGCGGGTGCAGGCATCTATCCGAGGCTCTGCCCCGCGTCGTGAGCTCCCTGGTGGCCCAGGCGAAAAGGGGGCCCTGCCGGTGTCGGTCCGGGGCATGCGCTCGGCACCACACCCCCTTCTTCTGCCTCCGGCCGCCTTCGCTGGTCCTTTGCCAGTGCAACCTGCTCACAACCAAATAAGCTCACAGAAGCGCCAGCAATCAGGGCCGCCTTCCGGGAGGAAGTGCAGATAAAATCCCTCCTCACACCTCCTGCCCCCGCCCCCCGCCTGCCCGCCCGCCCGGGGGAAGCAGGGGCCTGCCCGTGTGACAAACATGCCAGGAAACGCGTTTCCTCGGCAAAGACCCAGCACATGGCCGCGTCCTGGCCAAGGCCCATTAACCCCCGAAGCCCGAGCTTGCGGGAAACTGTTTCCTACCCAGCCAGCGGCGTGCCCGGCTCCGGGGGGCGCTTCCCCTTCTATTTCTGGATCCTTCTTTTGTTCCCTGAGCTAAGAATAGCGTCGGGCCTGGAGGGGGGGGGTGTTATTTATAGACGACCCCCCCCCCCATGACTCTGCCAACACGTTAGTCATTTAGAGTTCCTGTGTGTTTTTTTGTCGCCTTACCTTTTTGGTAATGAAAAGCGTTCCCCTCAGAATTTATTTAGTAACAAATTACCCGTAAATAGCATTTCTTTTAATATATGAAGAAAAGCCTATATTTAGACCCCATAACATATCTGATTCCCTTTTCCCATGAACTAAGAACAGATTTCAATGGGGGGGGGGCCGGGTAGGGGCGGAGGGGGGTATATAACTCTGTGTGTTTTTTTGTTTTGTTTTGTATTTTTTTTCCCCTAAATATTACATGAGACACTGTCTGACCTTTAGCTGTTCTGCTGAAAAAGAGCCTCATTTCTGGGGCAGGTCATGGTATTCTCCAACCTCTCAGATTTATTTTGTCTTTTGATCCGGAGGCAAAATCGCTGGTAGAACCAACCCAGGAGGAACGAATCAACGGACTCCCAGTTAAAAAGACACCGGATTGCTATGGGATGTGGTCAGAAAAAGTAACATTTAAACACGACTCCTCGCCCTGGCTGGTGTGGCTCCGCGATAGAGCGTCGGCCTGCGGACTGCAGGGTCCCGGGTTCGATTCCCGGTCAGGGCACAGGCCCGGGTGGCGGGCTCCATCCCCAGTAGGGGGACCTGCAGGAGGCGGCCGATCCGTGATTCTCTCTCATCGTGGATGTTTCTATCTTTCTTTCCCTCTCCCTTCCTCTCTGACATCAATAAAAAAACCCCACATATATATATTAGGGTGTCCCAAAATTCACACAAGAATTGCAAATCTTGCATGAATTTTGGGACACCCTATATATTTAAAAAGTATCCACGTTTTAGCCCTTCGGGACGATGTGCTACGTAGCAGTACCGGCTGGGCCTGGGGCCCGAGGTGCCGAGTGACACAGGTGGGCCTGGCTCCTGGGGCCCCACCGGCCCCAGCCCTGCTCCCCCTCACGGCCGCCACTTCCGCCAGAACGGAGATCATTAGGTCCCTTTCATCTAAACGTCTGTGGAGACAAATCGCCGTGAATTAGCGTGTTCCCTCTCAAAGCCCTCTTGTCACAGATGGGCATTTGCTTCTTCTGCTCGAAACCTATCAAACCGGGAGCCGGGGGAAGTGGAAGCCACGATGGAGACATTACTGTCCGGCCCTGCCCTCATCGGGGACGCTTCCCCGGCTCCGGGCCGCTCGCTCCGAGCCCACGGGACACTGCGTTCTGCGTCCTCGCCGCGCGTTTCTCCCCACGGTTCTGTTTTCATCCCGTCCACGCTGAACACACGCCACTCGCCTCAGAACCGACTGGAACACATTCCATCTGTGCAGCCGACTGCCCTCAGCTGTGGGCGGCCTGCTGAGATATTGGGGTTCCCCCCCCGCCTCCCGCTGGGCCATGGGGTGTGGCTCTGGGCCGTGGAAAAGCCACAACTGGGAGAGCGGGGGAAGCCCTGGTTTCTGGGGGTGTTTCCTCTCCGAGGAGCTCCCGTTGGTGTAAAACGGGCAAAAGGAAAACCCACGGCTTTGCACCCCCTCTTGCCCGGCGCTGCCTGCAGGGGATACGCCTCGAGGCCCAGGGCGCGGGGTCAGCTTCTGCCGTCAGGGACCAGGGACTGGGGTGACAAGGGGACTGGCAAGGAGGGCTTTTTCCAGGAAGAGATAAGAGATAAGAGCCGCAGTCCCCTCAGTTTCTGGGTCGGTTTTGTTGGGTTGCAGCGCCTGGAGGCAGGTGGGAGCGGTGGGAGGCGAGGCCCCCGGGGGAGGGGGAGGTTTACGCATCATCGCAGATAAAACACTCATTATTAGCAGCATCATCGATTCGGGTCCGCGTGACACAGGCGCGCTCAGCTAGGAGTTTGTAGATAAATCCCCGGATTTGTCTTCTAATCCGAACGCCGCCCACGGCTCTGCGTCGATCACGGGGAGAGAGACGCCTGAGAGAGCACAGCCCGGACTCCCCGAGTCCCCCTCGGAGACTGAGCGGGACCGTTCTTAAAGGGGCAACAGGACAGCTGAGGGGCTGGGGGCGGAGGGGAGAGGACGTATTTAAAATAGGTAGCAATTTTTTAAGGTGTGTTTGATGTGAGAGAGAGGAAGGGAGAGGGAGCGCGAGAGAGAAACATCAATGATAAGAGAATCACGCCCCCTACTGGGGAGGGAGTCCGCCACCAGGGCCTGTGCCCTGACCAGGAATCGAACCCAGGACCCTTTGGTCCGCAGGCCGACGCTCTATCCACTGAGCCACACCGGCTGGGCTGGCTGTGTTGTCTTGAATAAAACCAGGCGTCAGAGTCCGTGGTTCCCTCAGGGGCATCTCAGGACGAGCACTGGCACCTGGGCCGGTCTGTCCGGGGGCTCTGTGGGGACTCGCCGGCCGGACTAAAGGGGAACCGGGGTCCCCTTGCCAGCACAAGGCTCTTGGGGCTCACGCCAAACCCCGTGTTGCCTTCCCATCTCTTTATGTCACTGACATTTTTCTTTAAAGCCAATCCCGTTGGGTCTCTATGCACATCCATCCCGAGTGCATCCGCCCCCCCGTGCCGCCTCCACGGCCACGCCCTGGTCTCAGCCACCCCGACCTCTCTCCTGGCCGGGACCCACCGACTAGGAGGGGTGAGGGGTGTGTCCCCGGTGGCAGAGAGTCATCCACAAAACCGTAGGGTTCACCCCAGTGTGGGGCGTGCAGGGGGCAGCCGGTCACTGATCCTCTCTCATCATTGAGGTTTCTCCCTCTCTCCCTCTCCCTTCCTCTCTGCAATCAATACCAATAGATTTAGAAATAAAAATACGCTTAGAAACGCGAACGAGAGCCTGTACCGATGGAGACGGGGAGGCAGAAGTGGCAGGGAGCGGAGAAAGCCAAGAGAAGGAGACAGAGGGTCAGAGTGTCTCCAGGCCCCTGGCCGCTGCGGCTCTGAGAGCGCAGAGGAGCCGCGGGAATTAGGTTGGGAGCGTCAGGCGGTGAAGACAGCCAGCCCGGCCCGAGCCCACGGGGTGCCCTGCGCGTGTGGCTCTGAGTGTGGGCGGCGGCCTCGGGTCAGAGACCAACGTCTTTCACGCCAAGAGCGGCCGAGGCGCCCGGTGTCGGGGCCGCCATCCTGCAAATGGACGTGAGCCCCCCGAGACCTGCAAGATCGACTTCCCGAGAGGAAGGCGAGCACGTCGGGGCCGAGCCCTCCCTCTCGCCCCCTGGGACAGAGAAGCCCCGTTTGACAAGTCCCGGGGTCAGAGGGCAAAGTCCTTCACAAATGTGGTGAGCGAGGGGGTCACGCGTGAGTCATGTTTCTGGGTGGTTTGTTTTTTTTACCCGTGACTTGACGCTGTCTGACAGGGGCAGACTTTCCATATGATCTGGGGCCAATCTGCGGGCCCTGGTTCTTCTCAGATCCAGGCAGCCGCTGCCTGTCGTGACAGCTGAGGGGCCCATTCAGGGCTGGGCAGCAGGAGATGGGGCGGGGCCTGGGAAGAGAGGGCGGGGCCTGGGGAGATGTGGGGGGTCTCGCCATGTGTTCCTCATTCTGTGCCCCTCCAATGACAGCCTAAGGCTGACCGACCCTGCGACGGCCTCTCCCTATGGGGGTGGGGGTGGGGGGAGCACAGGGCTGACCCCCTTCACGTGGGAACTGAGCTGTCCTGTGTGGCCCCCACAATGTCCTCCTCTGACTAAGAAAGGAACCCACATGTCCTTGGGCCAATTTAAAATAAACCGCGCTCACCCTTCCCGCGAGGCTCAGGGGCTGAGCATCGACCTAGGAACCAGGAGGTCTCGGGTTCGATTCCCCGTCGGGGCACAGGCCCGGGTTGCGGGCTCCATCCCCAGTGGGGGGCGGGCAGGAGGCAGCCGGTCCATGATTCGCTCTCATCATGGATGTTTCTCTCCCCCTCTCCCTCTCTCTCCCTCTCTGAAATCAATACACATATTTTTTTAAAAAATACAGTGGAACCTCGTTTCTCGAACAATTCACTTCTCCACCTGATGGATCCACCGAGTGTCTCTCAGGTTTCAAAGGAGAGAAGGCGCGAATCCGAGCCAGTTGCACACACAGTTAAAGACGCAGTGACTGTGCTGTGGAGGTTTTCCTGTGGTTGGTTTTGTTTTGTTGTTTCTTTTTGCGGCTGCTTATAATTATTGTAAAATTCCATTTTTTTTTTTTACTGTGTTCTGCCTTTCCCTATTTTGTTACATTTTCCTTGACATTTCAGCTCTGTGTTTTTAAAGTGTTTACTTCCAGATTAGACGGTGGGACAGACGGGCGCTGCACGGAAGAAAGGTTAAAACGGGGGATCAGGTGGGGGTCTGGCCCGTCAATGGACATGATTTCTGATGGGAAGAAAAACGGTTCGGTTTTCAAACAGCCTTCCAGGGCGAATTCAGGTCGAGAAGCGAGGTCCCACTGTATAGCCAACGCTGCTCGGAAAGCTTCTATAAAGGACCAGGGAAAAGGGGGGGTTCCTTGCCCCCCCCGGCCCCCGCCCCCCACTCCCCCCCAACCCCTGACTTTGAGAGCCAGGCTGGGAGCCTGGCTGAATTCCTCGGGCACCACCTCCGCGCCTCAGACCTGCTTTCTACAGAAACGCGGGCCCGCGTCTCAGACAGGATTAATCTCCTGGTTTTCATTTTGATTCCTCCACGTATCAGAACCGCTCACCCAGGGGAAGTTCTCCTCGCTCGGTTCCCAGAACCCTCCCAGGACCCCCGGACTCATTAGGAGATCAAATGGAAGCGGCAGGTTCATTAGTCGGGGGGTGAGGGTGTGGGGGTGTCTTGGAGGCCTGGCCAGGAGGAGGCGGCGGCCTCTTACAGGAGCTGGACTGGGGGGCGGGGGGCAGGGAGTCGTCAAATCAATTTAGTGGGTCAGAGCCAGACATTTTTTTTTTAAAAAATGTGAAATAAATCAGACTCTAGCACAGCGGTTCTCAGCCTTCCTCACGCCACGACCCTTTCATACGGCTCCTCCTCATGTTGTGGGGACCCCCAACCATACCATTATTTCCGTGGCTACGTCATCACTGTCATGTTGCTACTGTTATGCATCGTCATGTAAATATCTGATCTGCAGGATGGATTTTCATTGTGACAAATTGAACATCATGAAAGCACAGTGATCAATCCCCAAAACAATATGTCATTATCTATGTGTTTTCCGATGGTCTTAGGCGACCCTGTGAAAGGGTCGTGCGACCCCCAAAGGAGTCGCAACCCACAGGTTGAGAACCGCTGCTCTAGCAGAATGTAATAGCAAGTGTCCAAGCGCATAACAGGGAGGAGAAGGTCATGTACCGGGAAACTGGCTGAGAGAGAGAGAGAGAGAGAGGGAGAGAGAGAGAGAGAGCCGTCCCGGGTTCCCCAAGTTCTGGTGCAAAATCCCGTCCCCCCCGCAGGTCCCAGTAAAACCGCCCCTAAAGGCCCGGCCGCGGAGAAGGACCCCAGCCTCGAAGGCCGCGCTCTGCTTTCTGACAAAGTCGCTCTATAAACAAAAGGAAAAGGAATTCCTCCGAGCGGGAAAGCCACCCCCTCGCTCTATATTTAACTCTAAGCTGTTCCGAATTCTCCGTTTCCTCCTCCGAAAAAAGGCCCCCGTGGGGTCCCTTCTTTCAAGGAGAGCCAACGGGAACAAGGTGAAGGTCACCTTCCTTGTCTGCCCCCCTTTCCCCCTCCCCCTGCCCCCCCGTCCCCCTGCCCCCTCCCCCTCCCCCTGTCCCCCTCCCCCGTAGGAGTCTCCAGGGGTTTGGCTTTACCTTGGCCTTTTATTTATTTATTTATTACTCATTTATTTTAATTTTATGTCTTTATTGCTTTCAGAGAGGAAGGGAGAGGGAGAGGGGGAGAGAGAAACATCCACGATGAGAGAGAACCGGGGATCGGCTGCCCCCTGCCCGCCCCCCAGTGAGGATGGAGCCCGCCCCCCGGGCCTGTGCCCTTGACCGGATTCGAACCCGGCAGCCTCAGCCTTTCCAAATCCCACGGAAGACGGGTCCAGGCACCCACAAGGGCACCGATGATGAATGAGGCCTGACTACGTCCTCCCCAGAGGTGTTTGCGTTTTAGCCAAAGATTAACCCGCGTGCCCTATAACAGAATCCCGGAGGATCCGGCCACGGGGAGGCGGAGAGAGAGCTTCGGAGAGGGAGAGCGTGCTCCCAGCTTTCCCACGGCCCCCACCTGTGGCTCCGTGTCCGTGTCCTTCCCCACATCCCCCTTTTAAACAGAAAATCCAGAGGCACGCTTTCTAACCCTGCGGATTTGTGAAATACAGTTTCAGCATCTTTATCTTTTTTTTTTTTTTAAATATATAGTTATTTATGAAACTGTCTTCTCAGACCATCCGTGAGAGGAAATACTTCGTCTTACTGAACTCCGCATTCGTCTTACGCCCCTCTCCCCGCCTGGGAGCCCCTCTCCCTGCCTGGCAGCCCCTCTCCCTGCCAGGCAGCCCCCTCTCCCTGCCTGGCAGCCCCCTCTCCCTGCCGGACAGCCCCTCTCCCTGCCTGGCATCCCCTCTCCCCGCTGGACACCCCCTCTCCCTGCCTGGCAGCCCCCTCTCCCCGCCGGACAGCCCCTCTCCCTGCCTGGCACCCCCTCTCCCCGCTGGACACCCCCTCTCCCTGCCTGGCATCCCCTCTCCCCGCTGGACACCCCTCTCCCTGCCTGGCATCCCCTCTCCCCGCTGGACACCCCCTCTCCCTGCCTGGCAGCCCCCTCTCCCCGCCGGACAGCCCCTCTCCCTGCCTGGCACCCCCTCTCCCCGCCGGACAGCCCCTCTCCCTGCCTGGCACCCCCTCTCCCCGCCGGACAGCCGGGCTGTGCTCAGGAGCAGGCGTAGCGAGTGTTGGTTACATAGTCACACTCCCCGCAGCACGTGCAACATTGTTCCTCAGCGTCCGGCTGGGGACAGGGGCCGCGGGCATGGCTTTTCCTGGAGGCGAGCGTATTTCTGTGGCTCGGCTGGCGTGGCTCCGTGGCCGAGCGTCAACCTAGGCACCAGGAGGGCAGGGTTTGACCCTGGGTCCACACTCGCGATTCTACAGATGAAAAAACCGCATCTTCCAGAGAGACCGACGCCCCTGCCCAGGCCCACGGGCATCGAGCGGCGAAGATGCAATTCAAATCCAGGCCCATTCCCTGGCCTCTCTCTGCATCTGAGAGTCATTTCCCTTCTCACCGTCAGAGGCCTCGCCCGTCCTCCTAAAGGTGTAACCGTGAGGCCACCAGGCGGGTGCTGTTGGCAAGGAAAACACCCCCTGAGGCCCGATGGGCGAACACCCAGGTGCGAGCACCCCGGCCTGAGGGCGCTAACTGTGCCCTGTGCCCCTCCACGCCCCACCTCCAGCCGCCTCTAAACTAGCGAGAGAGGCCTGGAGGGTGGAGAGCTGGGGGCACGAGGGTCTCAACCATCAACCACACAGGCTGGCGTGTTTGGATCCGCTCAGGCAACCCCGGTTTCTTTCTTTGTTTCGTTTTGTTAACCCGCCCCCCAGGATACGTTCCCACTGATTTGTAGACAGAGTGGAAGGGACGGGGAGAGACAGAGAGAGAGAGAGAGAGAGAGAGAGAGAGAGAGAGAGAGAGAGAGAGACATCTGTGTGCGAGAGACACGTCGACGGGTTGCCCCCCCTGCACGCACCCCACACCCAGGGCCAGGCACCGAGCCTGCAACCGAGGTCCGTGCCCTGGACCGGAATCGAACCCGGGACCCCTGAGTCCGTGGGCCGACGCTCTATCCACTGAGCCACACCGGCCAGGGCCAGACGACGTCTGTTTCCAAAGTCCAGAGCGGCGTGGGGCTGACGTGGAAACACTGTTTCCCGCCGTGTGGCCCTCAGGGCCCCTTGTCCTTCTACAGGGACCATTTCTAACAGAAGAAACCCTTCCGCGGGAAGGCTGCTTTCTGCGGTCCCCTTGTGGGTGACCTGCCCCCCCCCCCCCAGCAGGCGCGCCCCCGCCCAGGCCGGCGAAAGGAAGGCGATGTTTGTGTCACAGACACACTCGGCCGGCACAGCCAGGACGCGCTTTTGTGTTGCAAAACCCGAGAAGGAAGCCGAGTGGGGCTGGGTGGCCGGGGCCCACAGAACGCTCCCCTGTGAGCCCCGGCTTCAGCCGCAGGAAATAAAATAATTACGTCGTTACACCGAGATCCTTAGGCAAACAGGCCCCGTGTTTACAATGTAGCAATCCATTAGCCTCAGCGCAGACATAGGCTGGGAGGCCCGGAGCCCCAGCCAAGTAGACGGGCCCTTGCGGCTGCCCCCCCAAACCCCCCCTCCCCCCCTGCAAACACAGCGAACCTCCCCGTGGGGTTTGCTCCAAAAGCAAAGTCCTCACCAGCCCCAAGTCCAGGTAAACAGGCCATAAATACCGACTGGGTCGGTCCTTCCAGCCCGAGCGGCATCTGCATTCTTTAGAGTCTAAACACGCGATGTTGGCTCCCCGCACCCTCCCCTCCCCACCCCCAATGTGGAACTGGTCCTCTTGTAAGAGGGCTTGACTTGGGCAATTCTCTTTTGAAAAGCTGACCAGGCACCGTTTGAGTCGACCGCACGCGTCCAGCCACAAACCCTCCGAGTTAGAGAGGATCCTGAATAAAGACAAACCCCTGTTTCCTATGCTTGGCCCTAAACCCGCGGCGAAGAGAAGCCCCATAAAGTCACAGAAGCCCCCCCGCCCACCAGCTCCGTGCCCCGTGCAGAGCAGGCGGCAATAAGACAGAACCGGACAGAACAACCACGCGTGCCGGGCAGCAGGGCTGCGCCCATACAGGGAGGGCCGGGGCTCCGGGAAGGAGCGGTCAGCCCGGACGGACGGACGGATGGACGGACATACCTTAAGCTCCCGGAAGAAGACGCTGCTCCGGGCCCACTCCACGATGGAGAAGAGCGTCTGGTCTGCCATCTTGCACATGAGCCCGAAGGTGCTCAGCTTCTCGTGCTTGCCCCGGTTGGCCTGCTCCTGCTGCAGGTAGGCCATGATCTTGGCCTGGACCTGCGGCTCGTCCGGCTCGCACTTGAGCAGTTCCAGGATCAGGTGCGGGACGCTGGCCGGGGAGCTGGTCTGGTAGCCGTCCATGTAGGGGTAGCCCATGAGGGACTCGGGCGAGCTGGTGTAGGGGTCGGGGTACTCGGACTTGATGGCCCGGCTGGGGAAGGGGCCGTAGGGCTGGTAGGCTTGCAGGCTGCTGCCGTGGGGCGGGGGCATGGCCATGCTGATGGGGGAGGTGACGAAGGGGCTCCGGTCGTAGTCCGTGGGCGGCAGGGCGGCGTGGCTCAGGGGGAGGCCCTTGGAGGCCGAGTGCATGTTCTGGATGGCGGAGGTGATGCTCAGCTCGGGGGGCATCGCCTGGATCACCTGGGACATGGCCTCCAGCTTCAGTCCGTTCGCCCGGATGAGGGCCTTCTTCTGCTGCTTCAGGGCACGGTCCCGCTTGTACATGGGCCCGAACTTATTCCTCCCTCCGCGCATTCGGTCGGCCCTGACCGCTGGGGGAGAGGAAGACGGGGTGTGAGTGAAGACGGAAGTGATCAGGCCCCCGGCATCGTCCCAACAGGTCAAGGTTGTGGGCTTGTCACCTCGCAGGCAGCTGCTGCCTTGTGGGGCACAGACAAGAATCAACCAAATGAGCCCCGGCCGGTGTGGCTCAGTGGGTAGAGCGCCGGCCTGCGGACTGAAGGGTCCCGGGTTCGATTCCGGTCCAGGGCACGTGCCTGGGTTGCAGGCTTGGTCCCTGGTGTGGGGCCCGCAGGAGGCAGCCGATCCATGATTCCCGTTCATCATTGATGCTTCTCTCTTCTCTCTCTCTCCCTCCTCCTTCCTCTCTATAATCAAGGAAAATATATTTACAAAAGACAAAAGAATCCACCCACCAATGCGTAAATAAGTGGAACTACAAATCAATGTTTCTCTCTCTTTCTCTTCCTCTCTCAAAACCAACCCATAAATAAAAGAATTAAAAAAAAAATAAAGATGTAAGCTATTAGCACCCCCTAGATGGACCACTATTTAGAAATCTGGGCAATGGACCAGAAGTAGTATGTGCGTTTCTGTTCTTACATTAGTCCTCACCTATTTCCCCAAAAAGCCCTGTCCGCATTATTCATGAATTGTTTCCTCCACGTGTGTTTTTCATCAAAAAAAAAAAAAAAATCTCTCCCTTCGGTGGACGGGGGGAGGTTTCCTAATTGTTGCCACACACACACAGGACACTGTGTCCCTCCAAAGAGTGTCCGTGTTTCTACGAAGAGGATCGGCGTCTCTTGTGCCGGTTACATTGTTGCTCTCTTTACAGAATTCCAAGCTGCCGGTGGCAACAAAGTATCCAACGACCCACTTCTAGATTAAACTGTTTGCTTTTAGAGCATCGTCCTCCTCCTACGCTACGCTGGCCCAAGTTGCTGCAAAAATGGTTGGGGACGTCCTTTCCTTAGGAAAAAAAAAAAAATGATTTCCACCCGGACTCGATGAACGTGCCTCAGATCGCCACGGGCCATTGTTTTTTAGTTTTAGCAAAACTGTGCCGAATGGAAGCCGATTCGTTTCAGACGCTGTCCAGACAGCCTCCCTCCCCCGGTCCCGGCTGCTGGGTGGAGTCCTGGGCCAGGTCGTCCTCATCAAATAAGTGAGCCGTTCTCCCCAGGCCTGCCGTGGCCAATGGCGATCAGGCAGGAGCCAGCCACCCTGACAGCCTGGGACATGTGGCCGTGGCCGGAGGTTACGTTTTTTGAGCTTTTCATCCTCGGATTAGTCCAGCATTAAAAATGTATGGCGAACGCTGGGTGTCCAGACCACAACACGAGACAACAGAGGTTTTCATGGGGGTGAGAATTGGCTGAATCGTCAGCGGTTCCGTCGCCCTGGTCGGAAGGGACGGCGGGCAGCCGAGTGACTTACAGCGAAGAAAACAAACGCTCCCAGGGAAAGAAATGCAACCTTTTTCTTTTGTTAAGAAAAACAGCCGGCCGGCTTGGCTCAGGGGTGGAGCGTCGACCTCTGAACCAGGAGGTCACGGTTCGATTCCTGGTCAGGGCACGTGCCCGGGTTGCGGGCTCACTCCCCAGTGGGGGGCGTGCAGGAGGCAGCCGGTAGAGGGATGTTTCATTCTCACGTGGATGCTTCTCTCTCTCTCCCCCCTCCCTCTAAAAATATATTTTAAAAAAACATTTTTTTAAAAGAAAAGCACAAAAACACTAGTGCTTTGCACATGTTGGTGATACGGACGGCTCGTTGCTACTTCACCTGTGAACGGCAGCAGGCGACAGTCTGAAGACCAGGGACATGCCACCGCGTCCGTGAATTACACGTCATGAGTAGCGGCCACAGGTTAACCCTGCCGCCTGCCAATGTGCGCACAGTCAGCCCGTCTCCGTGCTCTCTCTCTCGGCGTAAAGTTTAACACGGCTTTGAAGAAAGCAGGCTGCTGTCTCCTGTCCGTGAGCTCGTTATTTTTCATGCTTCTCAACTTTTAAAAAAAATTTCATCTTGCAGGCTCCTCATTCTCTTAATTTAAAAAATATATATTTTATTGATTTTTTACAGAGAGGAAGGGAGAGGCATAGAGAGAAACATCGAAGAGAGAGAAACATCGATCAGCTGCCTTCCTGCACACCCCCTACTGGGGATGTGCCCGCAACCCAGGTACATGCCCTTGACCGGAATCGAACCCGGGACCCTTGAGTCCGCACGCCGACGCTCTATCCACTGAGCAAACCGGCCAGAGCCATTCTCTTAATTTTAAAAAGTGCTTTCCCACACTATCCCAAATGACACCCTCCCAGAGAAAGCTCTTTTGACACATAAAAGGTTTAATCCCTGCTCGGGAATCATGTAATCGATTGTTACACTTACGACAAGCAAGCCTATTAAAAAAAAATTCGATTCTGGCCGCCGTAGCTCAGTGGTTGAGCGTTGACCTATGAACCAGGAGGTCAGGGTTCGATTCCCGGTCAGGGCACAGGCCCACGTTGCCGGCTCGATCCCCAGTGTGGGGCGTGCAGGCGGCAGCCGATCCCTGATTCTCTCTCATCATGGATGTTTCTCCCTCTCCCTCTCCCTTCCTCTCTGAAATCAATAAAAACATATTTAGAAAAGAAAAGACTCCAATCAAACTTTGACGGGGGCGTTCTGATTTGAAAACTTTAAAAAAAAAAGGATTTTTTTTCCACCTTAATTTTATTGGTTCTCAGCGGAATGGCTTGAGTCTCGCTTTCACCTACCCTGGTTTTATTTTAAGGGTCAAATGCAGCTGCTCCCCAAACTGACAAGAAAAAAATGGTGAGGAGGCACGAGGCCCACAACTCTGATATGAACACTTTTTTCTTGGTGGACTTGACAAGGGCGGTAACGAAACACACGCTGTTTGTTCGTAAAGCGGACGAATCGTAAAGTCTGACACCCCCGTCCGCGGCGTTAAAAGACCCCGAAGATAACGTTCCTCTGGTGGAAGCAGAACGTAGCGATACCCGCGAGGCCCCGGGAGCGTTCACCGGCGGCCGCGAGGCCAGGGGCCTTACCTTCTAGCTTCATCCCCACGCTCAGGCATTTCTGGAACCGACAGTAGGGACAGCGCTTCCTCTGGGTTTTGTCAATCTGACAGCTCTGGTTCTCTATACACGTGTACCTCTTGTTGTTCTGGACCGTCCGCTTAAAAAACCCCTGGAAGACGGAGGCCACAGGGAGACACGTTATACAGCCACCGCCCACCCGTCTCTCCCGTGGCTCCTCGGGCAGGGACTCCGCAGCCCATCCTCTCGCTGTGCCACGGGAGCCCTTCTGAGGGTCTGCGGTTTTGTTTGCCCGTTTCACGAGGCGCGCCTTCCCCACCAGGCCCAGGAGACCCCGCCGGCCCCAGGGTCCTATTCCTGAAGCATGACAGCCAGTCTGGGGGGAGACTGGGCTCCATACCCACCATTGCATCTCAACGTTTCAGAGAAAAACACCTCCTCTAGAGACCTGTGCTTCTCACCTCCCCCACACCCCACACCCCACCATCTTCAAGTCCAGAGAGAGAGGGTCTTAGGGCGTCTGATAGAATTTCAGGGACAAACTACTGCAAAAAAAAAAAAAAAAAAAAAAAAAAGCCAGTGGAAAACATGACTAGCAGAAGGTCTCAGATCTCCTGCGAATGTCAACATGAGGTCGTTAACAGCAAAAGGATTTGAAGAGTAAAAAATGGGGGGAACGTTCCTAATTCCCCTGGAATGCGTTCCAGTATGAGAACTCTAGTTTTTAAAAAAAAAAAAAAAAGAAAGAAAGAAAGGAAAAAAAAAAAAAGTGAAACTAATGGGAAAGCACACAGAGCAGAGACCCCAGGTTCCACACAAGAGTGTGTGTTTCCCTGGGGTTTCCCTCAAAAAGTGAATCCAGCGGTGAAGTGCGGTGGCTTGATAACATAGCACCAGTGCGGCCAGGTGGCTTTGGTCTCTCTGTTTATCCTCCGGGCCATAAAGTGAAACAATTTTTACTTTGTGACGGAGAAGCCAGGGTTTTGTGTTTTGTGTTTTTTTTTCCTGGCAGGGGTTGAAGTCATTGTACCCAGCTTTCTGCTTTAAAAAAAATAAAATAAAATGAAGAGAAGTTGGAAAACAGCGCCTACCATCACACTGACTGGGAATATTTAGAAACGGCCCGCGACAAGCCCTCACCGCTCCCTGATATTAGCCACAGCGTGATGCATGGGGCCCTCGCCTGCCTCCCATTCGAATGGGGCCCGATATTTATGAAAACAACTCTATCGGGAGCGAGAAGACGTGGCCTGTTTTGTTCCTCACGATATAAATTCCCAGGAATCCCCAAAATTATTTCGGGAGTAAATCAAGCTGGGGATGTAGACTTTTATGACGGTGGGTAATGAATGCCTGGCCCTGCAGGGCGGTATGTGTGTGGGGGGGTGGGGTGGGGGGGGGGACTCGCAAGTGGCAAGGTATTTGGGAGCCTCTTTGTCAACGGCTCCTCCGGAGAACAGCGGTGCCTTAAATATAGATAAGTCACGCGGAATCAATATTTGGGGGCTGCTAGAGATAGAAGGCTTCCTCCCGCGACATCATAAACTATCTGAAAGCCATGAGACTGGCAAAGTTTTCTAAACACCATCCATTTCTTTGCCCTTTGAATTAAAGGAGACACGTATTTCTAAGAATCCTCTCCCTAGGACCGTCTCTCTCTCTCTCTCTCTCTCTCTCTCTCTCTCTCTCTCTTGTTTTTTTTAAATTGAGTCTTAAAATAAACATAAAAATAAAAAAGGGCAGCCTGGCTCCAGGTCGCCTGAAGAAGTCACCCCGGGGGTGGGTTTGGGCTCAGAGGGGGTCCCCGTTTCTCATCTCAGGTGACCGCGGGCGCACGCGCTCACCTTGCAGCTCTCACAGGTGAGCAGCCCGTAGTGGTAGCCGGACACCTTGTCTCCGCAGACGGGGCACAGCTCCTCCAGGTCCTCATCGTAGGAGTAATTCACCATCTTAAACTGAGACACTGGGAGAGAAGAGGCAGAAAGAGACACACACGCAACCGGTGAGCTCCCCAGGCCACCTTCCATCCCCGCAGGGAACGGCGCCCCGGGTGGGTGGGGACGGGCGGGCAAAGTCCACCAGGAAAGAGACAAAATAAAAAAAATACTTGGGTTCTGCTCAGGACTTCCTTAGAGAACTCCAGCGAGAAAGCCAGGCATCTTTTAAAAAATTATGCATATATATATTTATATGTTTTTTAAAATTTTAAACAGAGCTCCCAAGTCTTCTGTGAAACACACAGGCACCGACCCCCGGTGCACACAAGCCGGCCAAGCCACCGATCCCACGGGGAGCGGGCGCCGCCAGCAGAAACCACTTCGGATTTCTTTGAAACTCCTTTCAAAGTCCCCAACCGGCCACCTTTGCCCGGGGGCCAGAGGCAAGCACACCCCACACCCCCGCCCCTCTCTCTCTCTCTCTGGGAGGAAGTTTGCAGCCAGCACCTCCCGGGTGGGGCGGCCACCGGGACCAGGCCCTTGGCCCAGACACTCCAGCCCCAACCCCGGATCTGAGCAGCCCCCTGCCCCAGGGCTCCCCAAGGCTCCCCAGGGCTCCCCCAGGCTCCCCCAGGCTCCGGGCTGGGCGAGGAAGCAAAAGAGATCTCTCTCTGTCTCTCTCGATCCCAATACTTTGTTTCATCTCCGCACTTTTGCAAACCCGCCCGCCTGTGAAAGTGAAAAAGGAAAAAAAAACCCCAAAACGGGGAAGACGCCCGGGAGGAAACCAAGTAACAAAAGAGGAAAAGAGACCCAGGACAGGTCGGCGACGTCGCCAAGTCCTGTAAGAACTTCGCAGGTTTCCCCATCCTCGCCCCGAGATCGCCCCGGTTGAAGTTCCACCCCAATCGGGCCGCCGGGCGGGGATGGGCGCCCGCCTTCCCGGGACGCGGCCCCGCCGAGCGAGCGAGCGAGCGAGCGTCCCGCGTGGAGCGAGGTCCGTGTGCGGAAGGGCAATGGCCCGAGGGGTCCCAGATGGTACCTGGTCCGGTCCCTTCCCGGGACTCCACGTCCACGCGGCGGGGGACACGGACGGGTCGCGCAGCCCCGGCCACCGCGCGCGCGCGCCCGGGCAGCGGCCTGTGCACCCCCGGGGCGCACTCGCCTCTCCTTTCGCGGGTTGCTCAACCTCCGCCGCCGCCACCGGCACGCAAACACCCGCTCCGTTTGTTTTAAGTTAATCAGTGGCGTTTGCGGGGGGCGGGGAGGAGGGGGGTGGGGAGCCGGGGAGCGAGCAGAAGTTCCCTGATTTGTTTACCCAAAAGGAAGGAGGAGCAGGCGCCCCGCGTCCCAGAGAACGGGCCGCTCTGTCACCAGCGGCTTCCCGGCCGGGGACTTGCTCTGGGGGTGTGTGTTTTTTCTCTCTCTCCCTTTTAAGTAAAGTTCTTTTCAAAATTCCCGTAAGGAGTCTGCGTGCCCAGGAAAGGGCCTCGGGGAGGGGGTGTCCCTGCGGCGCTGGGGCCGAACCCCGAGGCAGGCAGAGTTTGGGAGCGGACTTGGGGGGAAGGGCCGCGCCTTGGTTTTGAGGGCCTGGGGGTTTGGGGAGGCTGGAGGCCTGTGGCCTCGTCTCTCCTGCAGCTCGTGCCCAGCTCGAGGCGTGTTTTGGGGACGGGAGGAGACGGTGCTGTCCCCAGTCTGTCCTTTCTAGCTCCCCGACCGCCCACAAAGTGAACTCCGACTTCGCGCCTCCGGGGCACAGGGAGGCCCCGGGGTCCCGGGGACCCGGGGATCCTGCACCGAGGAGGCCGGGGCGGGAGCGGGGACCCCCTTAGGAAACGCAAACGTGGAGGCCGCGCCGAGGGAGCCGCCGCTGTGTCCGAGCCGCGGGGCCGCCCGTGGGCGTCTCGGGTGCGGCCCCCGCCGGGCACTCGGGGAAGGGAGTCCGTCGGGGCCTCGGAGTCCCCATCGTGAACGAGCGGAGGCCACGGCGGGGCCTCGGACGCCCGTGGAAAAGGTCCCCTCGAGTTGAGCGCGAGCGCGGCGCTGGCTGGGGACCCGGCAGCCGGTTCTCCCCGCGGGTCGGACTGTGGCGCATTCCCGGCCGAGACCAGAGATCGAACGTGGTACTGGGGCTCCCCGTCCCCAAAGTTCCTCTCGGACGGAGCGGCGCGTCCCCCGGCTGCTTCGGAGGAGCGCGGGGCTGAGCGCGCGTCCGGCGGCGCTTCCGGAGCCTGGGGCGCCGGGGCAGCGAACTTTCTACCGAGGGCGCCCCTCTCCAACTTCACGGAGAAAACCGGACAGCGGGGTTTCCCTCCCGTCTCTCCGCAGCCCCTTCCCCGCCTCCCGGGCCGCGGGCTCCGGCGTCTCCGCGGGTCCCCCGGGGACGCACCAGGCCGGGACCCGGAGCAGGAACTTCCCTTTGGGCCCCGCGGGCGCCCAGAGGCTCCCGTCTCGCGGCAGCTGGCGGCGGAGGGTCCCCAGGCCGCCTTCGCCGCGCCCCCACCTCCCCACCCGGCAGGGACCCCAGAAACCAGCAGGAAAGGCCTCTTTGGGCCACACGTGTCCCCCTGCAGCCCACCCATCAGCCGATCTCAGAGACCTCGGCCCCGGGGAGCCCGCAGAGCTCCCTGGAGGGTCGGAGACACCCGGGTCGCGGGGCGGTCCCCACCCCCAGGCCCGCTGCCCGCCTCGCCGCCACCCCGTCCGCCCCCCGCGCAGCCGGGCACCGTCAGGCCCCGAGGCCGAGCGCGGCGCCAACCCGCGCCGAACTC
Organism: Myotis pilosus; assembly: GCA_036010255.1. Lineage (NCBI taxonomy): Eukaryota > Metazoa > Chordata > Mammalia > Chiroptera > Vespertilionidae > Myotis > Myotis pilosus. The sequence goes on from JASKON010000027.1 coordinate 1,164,301, forward strand.
CGCTCCGGGTCGCGCCCGGCCCTTCCCGCCCGCTCAGCCCCGGCGGCAGGAAGCGCGCTGGGTCGCCGGCCCGCACATCCGCGCGCGGGAAGGGCCGGGGATGGAGGGGCGCCGCGGCTCTTCCTCGCATTGTTCCCTCCGCGCCCGGGGCCGCGGCAACTTCTCCCCGGCTCTGCGCGGCCGGGGCGGCCTGGGGACTTGGGGGTCGCGGCGAAGGCCCGGCCCGCGGGAGGTACTGTTTCTGTTGGCGCCCGGGAGCCCACGCAGGACCCCCAGTGCCCCGCTCCGGGCTGCGGCGAGGGCCGAAGCTATGCGGTCTCCCTCCCCCCGACCCGAACCCCAACCCCCCCCCAGCCCCGGGGCAGGACCCGCGCAGAGCACGGGGCTGCGGCTGCGGTGGCTCCTGCAGCTCTGCCCGCTCTTCTCCACGTGCCCAGTTCCCGGGGCGCGCACCTGGGCCTGGGGGCGCCCATCTGCATTCCAACCCCCAAGACAAGCCTCGCGGGGTCCCCCTGCTCCTTCCTCGGGGCCTGTCCTGCGCACAGTGTTCTCCACCTGAGCGCGCGGGTTCCTCCCCACCGTCCCGGGGACTGGGAACCGGCTCGGCTTCCGATGGGACCCTCCTTCCCACCCGCCGCCGCCGTCAGCCCGCAGCCGGCGCTCGGTGGCCGGAGAGCGCGAAGCTTCTCTCTTCTCCGGGAGGACCGAGCGGCCCGGGGGGCACCGCTTGGCCAGCGGCCGCCTCGCCCGGGTCCGGAGCCGTAAACTTTGGCGGCTGGGGAGCGGCCTGACGCCCGCGCGCGCCCGGGACCGGTCACCCCCGGCGCGGGGAGCCGGGGCGCCGTGGCCGCAGGAGCCCGCTTACCTTGCATGGCGTCCGGCATCTGCCCCTGGTCCCCATGCGACCGCGCCAGTCCCAGCGCCTCCGTCTCCACTTTGGGCAGCATGACCGGGCGGCCGCGCGCGGGGCTCGGCGCTGGGCGAGCGGCTGGCAGCCCCGCACCCGGGCGCCACCGCGCAGAGCCGGGTCCGGGGGGCAGCGGGCGGGAGCGTCTGGAGGGGGGGCCGCTCGCCTCCGCCGCCTCCGGGGCTGCGAGTCCGGACCCCGGCGCCCCGGCTCCCCGCCGCCCGCAGCCGCCCCCGAGCCGCGAGGAGGAGGCAGAGGCGGGAGAGGCGGGGAGACGGCGGCCGGGCGCGCGCGGGCTCGGCTCCGCGAGGGCGGAGGCGGCGGAGGCGGCGGCGAGGGCGCAGCGGCCCGGGGCGCGGATCCCGACCAGCCGAGCTCGGGGCGCCAGCGGCCGGGGACCGGGGCCTCCGCGGCGGCGGGGCGGCGATCGCAGCGGTGGGACGGCTCGGCGACTCCGTGCGCCTCGGGCTCCGGCGCGGCGGGGACTCCGGCGCTCGCCTCTCCGCTCCCCTCCGCCCCTCTCCGCCCTGCCCCTCCGGCTCCCGGGCGCGAGCGGTCACAAGTGCGGAGCGTGAAGTTGCAGCCCCGCTCGCCGGCCTCCTGCCCGCCTCCCGCGGGTCCCGGGGCCGCCCCGGGGCGGACGGTGCCGGAGGGGCAAGGGGACCAGCGGACCCGCGAGGTGAGTGGGGCCGGGGCTGGGCCGGCTGGGCTGAGGGCTGATGACAGCGACCGGGGACGCGGGTTCCGGACTCGGATCGGACCCCAGGCGCCAGCCAATGAGGAGGCGGCGCACACGCCCGGGTCCCCGCGCCCGCCCCCGCCTCTGCCCCCCGCGCCTCGCCCCCTCCCCGCCCGCCCGCGCCCTGGCCTGGGGCGGGGGACGCGGAGGCTTCAGGGTCTTACGCGGGCGAGCGGCGACCTCTGCCTGAGCGCGGCGGCGGCTGGAGCTGGGGCGGCGGCGTCCGCGAGCCCGGGGCAGGCGGCCGGGGAGAGGGGGTGGGAGGGGCGGGGGGTGGCGGGTGCGCCCCGGCGTGTGCAGCCGGCGAGGGGCTGAGCCGGGCGGAGCCTACACGCCCATTGCCAGCACCTGGGGGAAGGGGTGGAAGTCAGTTACCCACCCTTTTGGAAGCGGGGTGTGCCGGCCCCGCTCCCCGAGCCCCCGGCGCGCCCAGGCCCGGTCGGGGACGGCCGCCTCGCCGAGAGTTCACTCACTCGCGGGGAATTGGAGGAGCAGCTGCGCGCCTCTCCCCTCCTTCCAGTCCCTCCGTCGCTTAAAGACGCCCCGCTCCCCTCCCCAACCCCAGACGATCTTGGCGACGGGCGTCCTAAGTTTCGGGGAACTGGGTGCGTTCCAGGCGGAGCGCACTCCTCGGGCTGGATTTGACTTTTTCTTTAATTTTCTTAAAGTATTTTTTAAAAAAAATTGATTTCAGAGGAGGATGGGAGAGAGAGAGAGAGATGGAAGCATCTATGATGAGAGAGGATCAGGGATCGGCCGCCTCCTGCGCGCCCCACACTGGGGATGGAGCCCGCACCCCGGGCCTGGGCCCTGACCGGGAATCGAACCCTGACCTGCTGGTTCATGGGTCAACGCTGGACGCTCAACCCCTGAGCCTCGCGGGCCAGGCGGGACTTTCCTTGTTGGTTCTGGTGTCTCTGGTGGGACCGGCGCATGAGGCCAGGAGGCCCCGCGCTTGCTACAAAGTTGCAAAGACCCATCCCTTAGGCCGTCTCTCGGGCCACGGGCCCAGCCGCTTGTTACAAGTTTTCAGATCTCACCCCAAGGAGTTGGAAGGTATTTTCCTCCCGTTTCCGACTCCGGGTGAGATGCCTGGATGGTGTCTGCACGGAGGCGAGGCCGGTCGTCACCAGAGTCCAGGCAACAGGGGGCGGATTTGAGTTTCAAAAGCCCTGAATGGATTCTAAGCGAATGGCCATAGAGACCATCCATTCAAAGGGCTCCCCACCTGCCTGGGGGGGGGGGGGAATGGGGGAGCTGAGGTCTACGCTACTCACTGCTCTGCACCATCTACTTTGATAGGAACGGGGTGCTCACCCCTACCCCACCCGGCCACCCGGATGCGTGGCTCTCTGCACTGACTTGTCCCTAAGCCATGGAGATCTCAGGTTTCATAGAAACATGTAATCTGGGTGGTGGAGGGGGGCTGGCCGCTGGTTTGCAAGGGGAATGGGCTGGAGTTGCCAACCTTCGGGACCATGAAGACGCTCAGATGTCCCTGGGGGTCTCGGGTGACCCTGGAGCCCACTGTCAGCAGCAGTAGGGAATGAAACACGTGCCTAACCCCGCCAGGTGTGGCTCAGGGGTTGAACTTTGACCTATGAACCTGAAGGTCGCAGGGTGGTGGGCCGGGTCCCCAGTAGGGGGCGTGCAGGAGGAGGCAGCCGATCAAGGATTCTCTCTCATCTTGGATGTTTCTCTCCCTCCCTCCCTCTCACTTCCTCTCTGAAATCGAAATATGTTAAAAAGACAAAGACGCCGGGGCAAGACGGCGCAGGCGGGGCGCGGGGAGAAACTTGCTGTTCTGAGAACCGCAGCCTCCACCCCCTGCCGCCCCCCTCTCCCCCCAGGACCCCCAAATGGTGCGTCTCCCACTGGGTTGCTTCGCAGAGAAGAGGCGAGGGCGCACGCACCTTCTCCCAGTCCCGGGGCGCGAGCGGAGGAGGGCGCCCCCAGGAGTCCCTCTCTCTGCCCACCCTCGTCCTGACTGCTCACGCCTGTCCCTGGACCTCCCCACCCTGGCCCCCCGCCCCCGCCTGGCCTGGGAGGCGTCCGGCGTCTCCAGGAGCCCCCTCCCCAGGACAGCCGGTCACCTGCGGGGGCGGGGGTCCCGGGGCGAAGGCCACCGTGGAGCGGGGAGGCCGCCGAACCGAGAACCGGGCCTGTGGGGTCTGCGGGCCGAGGCTGGCGCGTTGGGGACTGACCCACAGACGCACCGTCTCGTTTGGAAAGACCAACGCCGGGGGGGGGGGGGGGGGGGGGGGCGGGCAGAACCCCATCCCCTGCCGGGCCCCCGCCCACCGGATCGGGAACTGTCACCGCTTCTGCGGCTCCTCCCTGCGCGCCCCCGGGCCTGGGGCGAACTCCCCTCCCTGCCTGCCCCCCATCCCCGCGCCCCCCGCATCCTTCCCGACGTGACGGGCCTCCGGGGCGCATCCTTGCGGGTCCCGCTGCCCGCGAGCGCTGATTGACGGTTGCAATTACAACGGCTGATGACTCGGGGAGGCCCCGCAGCCTTGAGGAGCGGGGAGGCGCGGTCCCCGCAGGTTCCTCCCGCGCAGCTCAGCGCTGCGGGCCGCGTGCCCCGTGCACCCGCGCGCGCGGGCTGCAGCCCCGGGGTCAGGCACCCCCCGCCCGGTGCCTCTCACCTCCGCGGGGACCACCCCTGACCTCCTCCCGTCCGCAGCGCCCCGAGCAACCTGCCCTTGACCCCAGATCCACGCGGCCGGCTGCACAGGGACCCCACGCAGGGCCCTGGGTCTGACCAGCGCAGGCCCCGGAGGCCCGAGTGGGGGACGCACTGCCCCCCTCCCACGCGCCTGGGGGCGGGGCTGGGGTGGGGGAAGCCTGGCAAGGTCCCCCCTCCCCCCTCGCAAATCTGCATCCTTGGCAACCGTGTCTCAGGCCTCCTGCAGCCCGCCTTTGGGTGTTTTGGAGAAACCAGAAGAAGGAATTCCTTTCCTCCCGGCGCGGGCCTGCTTCTCAGCCCCAGAGGGAGCTTTCTTCTCCAGAAAAACCTCTAGAAAGAGGCCGCCTACCAGCCCCGGGGCCTCGGGCCACCGTGACCCCGAAACGTCCCCTGGAAAAGCCTGGGCCTCGCTCGGAAAGTGAAGTTCAGCCGGAACCGAGCCCGCCCCCCGCCCCCCCACCCCCCCATCCCCGCCCCCGAGCCGCGCCCCCAGGCTCCGCGCCCCGAATCCCGAACTGGGTTTTAAGTAAAGACAGTTCCGTTTCGGCTCACACCTGGAAACATTGTATCAGCTGAGGCTTTGAAGGGATGGAGGTGGGTGGTGAGAACGGCCTTGTTTAGAAACAATGTATCTCTTCCTGCTCTCAGGGCACCAGGGGCTGTGGTGGTACCTGGGGCCGGGGCAGGGTCTGGGGTGGGGCAGAAAGGGAGGTGACCCCACCATCCAGGCTCCAGGAACCCCTCCCCCAGGCCGCCTCCCACTCCTGCCCGGAGGGCAGGCTGAGGTTTGGGAGTTTGGCCCAAGTTGCGGCCTTCGGCAGCTCTCTTTCTGACTCTCTTTCAAGGTTCGCTGCCGCCCTGGCCCGTTTAGTTCAGTGGATAGAGCGTCGGCCCGCAGACTGCAGACTGAAGGGTCCCGGGTTCGGTCCAGGGCAAGGTCACAAGCCGGGCTTGCGGGCTCACCCCCTAGTGAGGGGCGTGCAGGAGGCAGCTGATCCATGATCTTCCCTCATTGATGTTTCTCTCTCGCCCTCTCCCTCCTCCTCTCTGACATCAGAGAAAACTTATAAAGGATAACTTCATCCAGACTCCACCCCCCGCCCCCAGGGTGTCCCACCCGCCCGGCCCCACCCTGGAGCCGCCTGAGGTCCGCCCAGATCTAAGTCTCCCTTCCCATCCTCCTTAAGCCCCACAGGCCGCTCCCACCCACTGGTTTATTCCTCTTTCCTTCTTATCAGCCAGGGCGGAGCCCCTCCCTCCCCCCCGGGATCCAGCCTGGGTTTCTGGGTTCCGGAACCACAGTCCCGGCTTCTGTGTCCAGTTCACTCTCCGGACAAGCGGAGGGGCCCCGGGTAACCCTCTGGACCTCGCGGGCGCTATTTTCACCAGGAAAAGGGGGTTCACAAGTCAACTGCGGAGTTGGGCCAGACGGAGCCAGGAAGGCAGCTGTGGGTACAGGCCGGGCCAGCTCTCCTTTGCTTCTTTCCACCTCCCCCCCTTATCGTCCCCCAAACTCATCTCTCTGTAAGGAAACTGACCGGAAGGAAATCAGTCACCAAAGATGCCAAGGTCCTTGCTGAGGTGAGTGTTCCCATGCAGTCCTCACGGACCAATGACGTCACCCGCTGCTGGAACTGTGGGTCAATGACGTCACCCGCAGCTGAAACTGGACCAATTGCGTCAGCCGCAGCTGAAACTGTGGACCAATGACATCATCCGCAGCTGAAACTGTGGACCAATGGCGTCAGCCGCAGCTGAAACTGTGGACCAATGACGTCAGCCGCAGCTGAAACTGTGGACCAATGACATCATCCGCAGCTGAAACTGTGGACCAATGACGGAACTGCTCCTCAAACTGCTCTGTATCCAGATTATTTAAAGATGGAAAGTTCAGTGTTTCTTCTTATCAATCACACAAAAACACACCTAACAGCTTCCTGAAAGTCTAAGTAAAGACGCAGCCTCCAGGAATGTGTCCGGTCACCTTCACCTTCAGCCCAGGCTGACTCATGCTCCCGGAGCGCATCTCACCTCTTCTGGGGGGGGCGCTCCCCAACCACAGTGCCCGCCCCCCAATCTCCTGAAGCTCCCTGAAGCTAACCGGATTTGTCGGAGAGGTTTTCTGTTGTCCTTAATCCTCACCTGAGGGTACTTTTCCCATTGAATTTTAGAGCGCGTGGAAGGGAGGGGGCGAGGCCGAGAGAAACATGGACGTGAGAGAGACACCCCGCTCGCGCCCCGACCAGGACCAGGGATCGAGCCTGCAACTTGGGCATGTGCTCTTGGCTGAATTTGAACCCAGAACCCTGCAGCCCGCAGGCCCATGCTCTATCCACTGAGCCAAACGAGCCAGGGCTCAGAGAGGCTTTTGTTCCAAGAAGGTGAAGGGTGAGGACATGCAACCCAAAGAAGTGGCTTCATGCTGAGGTTGGCTCTGGGTTGGGGGAGCATCCCCGGCCATGTTGGGGGGCGGGGGCCTTGGGCTCCAGGTTGGAGCCTTCCCAGGCCCTTCTCCGGCTCAGCTCAAGTTCAGCGCGGAACCCAAGGTCACCCTAGACTTGGAGTCTGGGCGGAGGGGGCAAGAGAGAAAGCATCGCCAAGCCAGTTCCCCCTTCCTGCACAAACCTCTCCCGGCTTCTCAGGAGCAGAGACAGAAAAGCCCTTTAACCCCCGACTGGTCCCAACTGTGGGTGGAACCGTGGGGATGGGGTCAGCCCCCGGGACTCAGCTGTTCCGTCTGATGGCTCCACCCGGTTCCATCTTCCTCAGGCGGCCCTTTGGGTAAGATGCCGCCTACAGGGGCGTCGCACGGCCACCCGTGGGGCTGCGACACCAGGGAATGGGGGGTGGGGGGGAGTGTGCCTGGGCCGGATGGGCTGGTGGCTGCGCACAAGATCAGACAGAGGCCTCCTTGACCCCAAAAACTGCCTGGAATTTTGTCCCCACCCCGGGCCCCGGGCTCCGGCGCAGGGAGGCGCCTGGGCAGGTGGAAGGTGGGGGGGCGGCTGGCTGCGCGCCTCCCTCGGTACTTTTCACGGAGGCTCAGTCCCCAGCCGTCCCTCCCGGTAGGCGGACGTCCCGCGGGGTCCCAGCCCACGGGCAGGGGTTCCAGGCTCTCCGGACCGACCCCCACAGCCCCGCGCGGCCCGCGGGAGCAGAGGGCAATGCACGCGCGCCTGCTCCCACTCCGGGCCGCGTCTAATCCACGCGAGCTCCGAGCGCCGCGCGCGCGTCCCCGTGCGCCCTGGCCCGTGCGCGCCCTCGCCGCGCGCCCCCGACGCCCAGTCCGCGCTGCGCCCCTGGCGGCTGCCGGCTGGAGGGACGCGACCCCGGCAAAAAAAAAAAAAAACACCCCAAAACACAACCCCCCCCAAAACCGCGTCGGAATCATTTCGCGCCCCCGTCCTCCTGGCTCCGCAGGGCCGTCCACCCCCGTGCGCCCCGCGTGCCAGTCCCGGTGCCCTTTCTCCCAGGGCAGGGCGCCTTTTGCTCGGGAACCATTTCCTCAATTGCTCCACTTTAGGGTGTAGCGAGCCCATAAAAGAAGCAATCACTGCAGGCAGCGGGGCCAGCTGGTCACCTCGCCAGCCGGGGCCAGAGCCCGGCGGAGGCCCAGCCTTGAGGTTCCTCCTCGCCCCCCCACGGGATCGGGGACTCCGCGCTCAGGACGGGCCCTGGCGTCCGCGGGGACACCCCCCAACCGCCCAGCCTCCCCCCGAGAAAGCCCAGCAAAGGGCTGCGGGAAAGGCTGGGACCTCACCAACCCGGGACAGGAAGGCAGACAGACTCCCACGAAACCGGTCATGACAGACTCCGGACCCACCTCCCCGGGTCCTTTCCCCCCTTTTCTTTCAGGATGAATTGGCTGCATTCTTGCTTTGACATCAAGTTCGTGACTCTCTCTCTTTAAGTGAAAATGAGCTTTCTGCACTGACTCCTAGTTAGAAACACAAGGCAGCCCCCTTTCCCTTCTCATCCGTAACTAAGGGTAATAGGATTTTTTTTTGCATGACTTTTATTGGCCAGAAAAACATTTTTTTTTTTTTTTATAGTGTGGGCAATGAATGAGAGGCCCCACCGTGCTGGGGCCCGAAACCGCACAGGCATTTGAGAGCTCCCGGGTCAAGTGCGGTGTGTGATCGGGGTCGGATCACGCCATATGGTTACTTTGTTTCGAGTTGTTCCCATTTCACCTTGTTATTTCGGATGAAAAAAAATGAAATGATCAGAAACGGTTAGGGGTGACATGGACACATTTCCTCCCCGGCTGGTTTGAGGCTAATAGAATGATCTCCAAAAAAAAAACACCAGTGAATATAAAAAAAAAATAATATTTGAAATATCCACTTGGTCTTTTTTGAACTTCGGGGAAGATAAATGGGTGGTAGGTACACGGGCTGATGTGCCCTGGATGAAGACAGCAGGAAAAGCAGTGACTTATCACACTAACTACATCCGTGACAGTAAGTGACATGCGTTCCTCTGAGAGCGGAACCCTACACGGGTGACAGACAGAGCGAGGCCTACTCACCCACAGGCACACGTCCATGCTTCAGGGAGTCTTGCGAGTCCCCAGGGTCCGAGCTGGAAGACATCCTCAGGGAAATGACAGGCGGCCCTGGGGCTTACAGCAGAAACCATTGAGCAGCAGAAAAGACACAGCGTGTCCCACGGTGTAGCCTTGGGGGGAGGACGCGGCGGGCCACGGCGACCCGGAGTGAAAGTGATGAAAAAATTAAAAAAAAAAAATCAAATAAAAAAAAAATCCCAGCATTCAGAAGGTCCGGAGCCAGCCTTCCCCTGGACTCTGTACTTTATCCATCATTCGTGACCTGCTGTAAACCAGGAGCCAGTTTCAGGACGGGGTCTAATCCGAAGCAGGGGGACTTCTCATTGGCTCCGAGCGGCCACCTGACTCTGTGCCGGCTGATAAGAGGACCCTGTTATAAAGTGACAGGGAAAGAGATAAGAACTCCTGGCAGATAATGGCCGGGCAATGATTAACCCGGGAGCTGAGCGGTGCTATGCGGGACCCCGAGGGGAGGCCCAGGAGACCCCCGTGGGTAAAACTCCCCACCCACCGGCTTCCACCCGCTCACTCAGCGAGGCTTCTGATGCTGGCCCTGGATGGCATCACCTCTGTGCGTGGGGGTGGCGGGGGAGGTGTGGGGGTAGCTCTCTGACCCCGGCAGATGCGTTGCAGACGATAATGCCGCAGATATGCATGCCCGCGGTGAGACCTGGAGATATGATTGACACTTGGGCGCTGGGAGGCGGCCCGGGCTTGCAGGTGTCAGTCCTGAGCGTAGTGTATTCTTTAAGCTCAGTTTCCTCAGGCCCACAGAGTCCAGGGATGAACCTGAACTTGTTCCTCTCCTGCTCGGGGGAGGGAAAGGGCCGCCGAGCGCTTTGCCCCCCGTTGAGGGACCCTTCTCTGCCGAGGTTCATGCTGGACGAGCGACTCAGGCTCCGTAATGGCCAAGCGAGGTCGGGCTGCCGTCCACGGGGCTCCCGTTCCGAGGTGAGCTGCATGCCTAGCACGGGAGCCCAGGCTCTTACGGCTTTTCATCCCGTGACACAAATGTCAAGGTTGTTTAAAAATGGGCCTCCCTGGCCCGGCGGGCGTGGCTCAGGGGCTGAGCGCGGACCTAGGAACCAGGAGGACAGGGTTTGATTCCCGGTCAGGGCACAGGCCCGGGTTGTGGGCTCCATCCCCAGTGGGGGGCGTGCAGGAGGCAGCCGATCCATGAGTCTCTCTCATCATGGATGTTTCTCTCTCTCTTCCTCTCTGACATCAATAAAAAAAAATATATTTTAAGATAAAGTGTGAAATCTGAAATCAGAAAGTTATCGGCTCCTGTCCAGGCTCGGCCCCCACTCAGGACAAAGTCATACTTGGCTTCTTTACGCCTTAACTTCTTTGTAATAAAAATGACAAAAATTATGAATTCCAATAGTGCTTTTTAAAAAATATATATATTTTATTGATTTTTTACAGAGAGGAAGGGAGAGGGACAGAGAGTTAGAAACATCGATGAGAGAGAAACATCGACCAGCTGCCTCCTGCACACTCCCCACTGGGGATGTGCCTGCAACCCAGGTCCATGCCCTTGACCGGAATCAAACCTGGGACCCTTCAGTCCGCAGGCCGACGCTCTATCCACGGAGCCAAACTGGTTAGGGCCAGTGTTTTTTTTTTGTTTGTTTGTTTCTAATTTTTGGAAAGAAATGAGAAAATAGAGCGAGTGTGCCCCGTGTCCCGACTGGAAGTGTTTACTACACACATAGACGCCACTGAAAGCCCGCGTGGCCGTGCGCCGTGGGTCTGAGGGACACCCCCTCGCGGGATTTTGAAGACACCCCGAGTCTCCTTTCCTATATTTTGTCTCCATCACCGATACCGCCTGGCTCCCCACGGCAGGTCTCGGATGAGACAGCGGTTCGCACCGACCCTCCTCCTCTTTGTAGATGAGTAAAAAACGACGCATGTCATGCTTTGTTCCGACGACGCGGGGTTATGGTACAGAACGTGCCAAAGCCGCCCAGGGCTGACGGGGAGAGTCACGGGGTGCCTGGTCACCCCCCACCCCAGCCCCCTGCCCCCCAGAACCTGTGAGGAACGCGAGCGGCTGCGGGTCCCTCGCTCGCTGGCCCATTAATGAGTGACTCTGGCCTTTTGAAGCTTATCTGCCCGGCTCCTGGACGTAGATACCCGGCGCTTGTGAGAAATGAACATATTTTTGTGAAAGGGGCTGAGGGGCCGTCCACGTGACTCAGGGAACAGGTGCTCGGAACCCAGCGGGCGGGCGGCCGGCAGTAAGGAATGCGCGTTCCCTCCGAGCTGGGGAGAGACACACACACACCAGCCCAGCCTCCCCTTCGAGTCATCGTTTTCCTCCATCAGACAGTCTGACCGCGGCCTCGGGGCGAAGGTGGGCCGCTTCCAGGCCCCCCGCCATCTGTTTTAAACACCGCCATGAAAAACAGGACACATGTACACACACACACACATACACGCACATGCACACACATACACGCATGCACACATGCACACTCACACGCACACACACATGCACGAAGACACAACAAGAACCAGAGCAGTAGTTATCGACCCTGGGGGCCAGCTAGAATCATCTGGGGGGAATCTGAAACGACACGCACACCTCATCATCCTGCACTTTGCTGTATCGTGAGAATAAACCCATAGAATAAAAGCCTAAATGACCATTAAGGTGGAACGAGCAGAATGACCAGTCGCTATGACGCGCACTGACCACCGGGGGACAGACGCTCAACGCAGGAGCTGCCCCCTGGCGGTCAGTGCGCTCCCACAGGGCGCAGGCCGGGCTGAGGGACTCCCCTCCCCCGGTGCTCGAATTTCCTGCACCAGGCCTCTAGTACCGTGGTCGGCAAACCGCGGCTCGCGAGCCACACGCGGCTCTTCGGCCCCTCGAGTGTGGCTCTTCCACAAAATACCACGTGCGGGCGCGCACGGACAGTGCGAAGTTGACTTAACACTTTAAGTTTATGAAGTTAATTTTAGGGAACATTGTGGAGAGAAAGAAGATGTAGTGTCGAGGATGGAGAAAGGCATGTGGAGATGGTTTGGACATAGAGAGAGGATGAACGGAAGGAGACGGACGAAACAGGTGTACAAGACGAGTGTGGATGGGAGAGCTGGAAGGGGTCGACCTCAGCGAACGTACCTCCATCAGATGGAGGACGTTTTTAGCAAAGGCCGGCTTAGGAGGACCCTCGTTAAGTTAATAACAAGGTACCAACCTATAGAGTTCAAGTTTAAAAAATTTGGCTCTCAAAAGAAATTTCAATCGTCGTACTGTTGATACCTGGCCCTGTGGATGATGAGTTTGCCGACCACGGCCCCCGGTGCAGCCGCTGCCACCGCAGAGCGCGCCTATGGCGACCCACGCCTACGGGGGCCGTGTGGGCACGGCTGCGGCAGTCTTCGCTAGCTGGCTTCAGACAGGACTCGTCAATGATTGACAGGTTAGCCAGTGACTCCAGTCATCCCTGCCAACCCCCCACAGGCCTTTGGCAGCGTCGCCTGAGCCCGCGGGGCGCGAGGATGCTAAAGTTCGGTTAATGAGTGACAGTCGCTGTCAACTTCCTGAAGACGTGCGTCCAAGCCACCGTGGCGGTCTGGTGACCCCGGGTTTCTCTGGTGGGCACGGCGCCGGGGCGTGCACCAGAGCGGCCCCCTGAGTAGGCGCAGCATTGGGGTGGGTGAAGAACAGGCGCCCGATGACTCACCGTGGAGCGGGGTGATCGTACGGGGTCCTGGGCAGTTTGCAGAAAACATATAAAGACGGAGCCAATCGCTTCCTGCCAACCAACCCATCGCTTCCCGGGGCATCCTCGCTTGGACCCTCACCTAACGGGCGTTGGTCAGTGAGTGTACGCAGGACCCGGGCTCGTTGGCACTTTAATCAAAGCGAAATCAGCCCTGGCCGGTGTGGCTCGGTGGATAGAGCGTCGGCCTGTGGACTGAAGGGTCCTGGGTTCGATTCCTGGTCAAGGGCACAGGCCCGGGTTGTGGGCTCGACCCCCAGTGGGGGGCGTGCAGGAGGCAGCCGATCCATGACTCTCTCTCATCATGGACGTTTCTCTCTCCCTCTCCCTTCCTCTCTGAAATCAATAAAAATATATTTTAAAAAAACCACCACAAAATAAAATCAGTTTCTTCAACACCCCCCCGCCCCCCAGCCCCCGAAGTAGGTAAGGTGTTGGAATGGCGCGTTCGGGCGAGGCGTGACGAGCCAAACTTCCGTCTCTTTCTCTGGAATCCCTGTGAGAACGGGGCCACCTGGCCGGGGAGATAAGTCGCTCTGACACCGGACTGGCCGGGTAGCGGTGACTCACCGTTTGCCGCTCTAATCATTAAACAGCCTCGGTCGATGTTTTGGCGATGCCAATGGCCAGGTCCCAGCTCCTCCACCTTCCACCTGCCTGGGGTCCTTTTATTTTCATCGAAGGCCTTATTTTTTGTTTCTTTTGTATATCCTCACCCAAGGATATGTTTTTCCATTGGTTTTTAGAGAGCGTGGAAGGGACGGGGCGAGGAGAGAGAGAGAGAGAGAGAGAGAGAGAGGGAGGCATCGATGTGAGAGAGACACATCGCCTGGTTGCCCTCCGCAGCTGAGCGTGCGAGAGCGAAGAGGGGACTCCCGGATGTGACCACAGTGATTGCCCCAGAGGGAGCCCGTCCTGGGCAGTTGAGACTGGGAATCTGTGCCTCATTGTCTCTACTTTTTTATTTATTTTTAAAATATATTTTTTATAGATTTCAGAGAGGAAGGGAGAGAGAGAACCACCAATGATGAGAGAGAATCATGGACCGGCTGCCTCCTGCACGCCCCCTGCTGGGAATCGAGCCCACAACCGGGGCCTGTGCCCTTGACTGGAATCGAACCCGGGACCCTTCAGTCTGCAGGCGGATGCTCTATCCACTGAGCCACACCGGCCAGGGCTCGGCGTCTCCAGCTTTAACTCGGGGCAGGGTTTGGGGCTCATGGCCCCGCGAGCGCTGTCGGCCAGCTTTCCTTTTTCTTTCCTTTTTCTTTTAAAATCAATCAGGCGCATTGTTTGCTCCTCCGGGCCTGACAGACGTGTTGTAATACGGCCCCGAGCGGCGCCCGCCTCTCTATGTACCTTCTGTCTAAAGGCCCGTTCGAGCCGTGACCCGCATTCATGGGACCACAAACACCGGGTTTAACCATTAACTCTCGTGCCACCTTGAAACGGATGCTTTCCTAAGGCGAGGGTGACAGGGGTTCCCACTGGGTGCTGGGAGGGGGCAGAGAGAGAAGGCTTCGGGCGGACGGAGCTTGTGAAGGGGCCGAGAATTGGTGGCCGGGACGCCCCGGGCTGGACCCAGCGGAGAATGCGCCTTGACCCGGCCACGTCAGAGAACAGTTTCGCTGACATCCCACTGTCCCTGCAGAACATGGGCTCCGTAAGGCGGGCCTGGCTGCGAATAACTTTAAATTGTGGCCATGTCTTGTGTCCGTTGGATCACAATTGGATACAACGTATCGTGTCCATTGGATCACAATTGGATACAATGTATCAGGTCCATCGGATCACAATTGGATACAATGTATCATGTCCATTGGAAAACACAATTGGATACAATGTATCGCGCCCATTGAATTGCAATCGGATACAATGTATCGTGTCCGTTGAAACACAATTGGATACAATGTATCATGTCCATTGGAAAACACAATTGGATACAATGTATTGTGTCCATTGACTTGCAATTGGATACAATGTCTTGTGTCCAATCTGTGCTAATACTTAGGGTCCATTAAGGCGCCATTTGATGTTAGGTAGCTATTTTCACCGCCGCCTTCCTGGTGGGCCTTGGGGAAGTTACAGACTGAAACAAGACACACTGTGCTTTTTTTTAAAAAAAAAATAGATATTTTTATTGATGTCAGAGAGGAAGGGAGAGGGAGAGAGAGAGAGAAACATCCATGATGAGAGAGAATCAGGGACCGGCTGCCTCCTGCACGCCCCCTACTGGGGATGGAACCTGCCACCCGGGCTTGTGCCCTGACCGGGAATTGAACCCTGACCTCCTGTTTGCTAGACCAACGCTCAACCACTGAGCCACGCCGGCTGGGCAGCCCCTGATTTCCGACGAAGTGTCTTACCTCCCGTTTCCCGTCCGGTTATCTAGTTATCCCCCCAGCCTTTAAAAAACAGGTTTCCCTTTTCCTTGGGTTAACTTGTTTTTCTCACACCCCCTTCCGAGACTGTTCCAATCAGCAATGAGCTGTGATCCGGCCGTTTTGCGAGGTCACGGGGTGGGGGGCGGGGAGGGGGGCGGTGAGTGGTGGCCAGGAATGTGCCCCATCTCCGGAGAGCCCCGGGTTTACAAGGAAACCTGGCCACCACGCTCAGTGTCGCAGGCCATTGAGGCGGGGGTTTGGGGGGGACGCCCACACAGAGCCGGTCCTTACTGGGAAGCTGTAAATCTTATCTCAGTAAATAACATAAAACTGGCTAATGATCACCGGCCATATTTTCTTTGCTTCTAAGGGATGGGCTTAAAAAGAGAAACAAGAAAAAGGGGTGTGTGTGCGGGGGGCGGGGGGCGCGATGTCTTACAACAACATAAAGCAGCTTTTAGGCAGAAAGTAGTCGTAGGTCCCCCAAGGCGGACTATGCCCAGGACGCAGACACGCCTTCCCGGAGGGGGCGGGGGCGCAGGCCTGCAGCGTTATCGCTGTTTCCACACGCAGAGAACTCCGTGAGGATCTTGCTGAGAACATATGTGTTTGTACAGAAATGTCCTTTTTTAAAAAAATTTTTTTATTGATTTCACAGAGGAAGGGAGAGAGAGAGAAACATCCATGATGAGAGAGAATCAGGGACCGGCTGCCTCCTGCACGCCCCCCACTGGGGATCCAGCCCACAACCCGGGCCTGTGCCCTGACCGGGAATCGAACCCTGACCTCCTGGGTCCTAGGTCGACACTCACCACTGAGCCACCCCGGCCCGGCTTTTCTGTATGTAATTTTGTTCCATCTCCGCCCTCTCCCTGTTTGAGCCAACGGGGGCACTCCATCTGGGGGCAGTTCAGAGATTTGGAATGAAACCTAGGAGGTGGCAGAGGGCTGACCCTGTTTATTTTGTCTCTCCGTTCGGCATCCCCCCAATTCCCTCCTCTCGTATTTCTTATAAACATTTGGACGTCCGGTGGAGTTTCCCCCAAATGTCTTCCATCTGGAGACGGCACAAACTCACCAGCCATCTCATCTACCTTCCAAATCCCGGCCTGAGAAACGGCAACCGCTCCTAGCCGAGGAGGGTCCCACGGGCTGTTCCGAAAGCACCCCCAACACACAGACATCGAGCGTGGAAACCGATACGCAGGAGCCACAGGGAGGAGCGAGTGTTTCTGTCGTCGGCCGTCCACGGTTCCTTTGTGGTTGACAAGGTCTCCGTCTGGCAGAGAGCAGGCCGATCGCCCCGGGTTAAACACCGGGGGAACCCCGCCTGCCGTGAGCCCCACCTTGTCATTCAGAGCACGGGGGACGCTGAGGGGCAGCGCGGACGGGACCGGACGACGGGGAAGCCGCCGAGTGGAGTCTGGAACCGCATTCTCGGCCCGACTCTTTCCTGGGGAGCCCATGGGGAACGGCACCGGCACCCCCAGTTCTCCGGCGCTGCGTTCATTCGGAACCCCTCACTGTGGGGAGGGCAGAGGCCCAGCGCCCACGGTCAGCAGAGGGGAGGGCGTTTGCAGCCAGATGTTCACACGAAGGAGCTAGGACGAGTCACGGTCTCTTGGAATGGATATTTGAGGTCAACGTGGATTTTTTTCTTTTTTTTTTTTACTGAGTTCAGAGAGGAAGGGAGAGGGAGAAGGAGAGAGAAACATCCATGATGAGAGAGGGTCATGGATCGGCTGCCTCCTGCACGCCCCACACTGGGGATGGAGCCCGCAACCTGGGCCTGTGCCCTGACGGGGAATCGAACCCTGACCGCCTGGTTCATGGGTTGATGCTCAACCACTGAGCCACACCGGCTGGGGCTACTTTTTTTGCATCTGATTCTCCAGATAATTGTCGCAACCCTTGCATTTGACCTGCTTAAAGGGGATTTAACCCATGGAAATGGAGCGACGGTACAAATGATGGTCAGACTGGAGGCTCTGGGACCCTGCCCCCTCCCTCCCTCCGGGGTCAAACCTTGGTCCGGAAGAGAGTCTACGTTTCCTGAGCCCCATCCTGGGCCCTGGCCCTGCTGTGGGGAACTGGACAGGCCGGGAGCTGCTGCAGGTGGGAGAGGAACGCACACAGAGAGGATGGTGTCAGGGCGGCTGTGCGGCTGCCTCAGGGGGGAGGGGGTGCAGGAGGTGGAGGGGGTGGAGGGGGTAGAGGGGGTGGAGGGCGTGGAGGGGGTGGAGGGCGTGGAGGGCGGTGGAACCGCGTCACCAGTGGAGGTGAGAGCTTCCCGGCTCCGGTGAGAAGCCGGCAGCTAAGTAAACACGGGGCCGGGGTGGGGGCCGGGGTGCTGGCAGCGGGAACACCAGGTACCAAGCCCGAGGGTTGGCTGTAGAAGCTGCCGGTTTCCTCCGGCTCCTGACCCTCCCGTGTGTTCACAGGACCGGTGGGGCCGGGGCCCTAGTCAGTGAACAAGCCTTCGCCTCCCCTGCCACCATCTGCCCCTGTGTCAGTCTCGTCGGAGACACTGGGCTGGGGGGGCTCTCAGGGGCCGGGCAGCCCCAAAGGTCGCCTCCCGGTCTCCCCGAGGGTGGGAATGTCACCCCAGGCGCCGCCCCCTCTGGCATTTCCTCCCTGAGGGCGGCCTCCTCGGGGGCCACGTCCACCTGTGAGCTCTCCGCGGGTGGCACGTCCGGGGCCGCCTCCTGGGTAGCATCTGATGGCCTCACGGAGCAGAAGGACACGGTGACGGAGGCAGGGACGGCATCTATCCCCCGGTGACGAGTGGGCCCCGCGGTTTGGACGGGCCCTCGGAAACTTGTTGACGGCCTGTTATTACGGATCATCTACACGACGCACATGGAAAAACTACGCGAGGCTGGGAGGAGGGGGGTCGCCGGGGGCCCTGCCGCGTCCCCAGGACGCCTTCCCGTCCCTAACGACTGCCAGATGCAGCCCCATGTTTTTCCTCGGTGTCGATGGATTTGACGCCGCAGTTTCAGGGACACGATGACACGCCTGGGAAGCTCCCTCCGTCCGTCCGTCCGTCTGTCCGGCTCCTCGTGCGGGATGATGCTCAGACGGACGCAAAGAGAGCCCTGGTCTGGCCCGACCGGGTGGCTCAGTGGTCGGTTTTTGTTGATGTCAGAGAGGAAGGGAGGAGAGAGAGAGAGAGAGAGAGAGAGAAGCATCGATGATGGTAGAGACTCAGGGACCGGCTGCCTCCTGCAGGCCCCCCACTGGGGATGGAGCCCACAACCCGGGCCTGTGCTCCGACCAGGAATCGAACCCTGGTCTGTGACCTCCTGGTTCCGAGGTCGATGCTCAACTCCTGAGCCTCGCCGGCCGGCCCATGGCTCCTCCTGAGAGAGACACTCCTTCGGGGCAGACATCCCGGTGCCCAGGGAGGGGCATCACTCCCGGGCAGGTCTCCCCCCCCCCCCCCTCCACTGGAAGCAGAGCCGTAGGGGCCTCTTTGCTGCCGGCCCCGGGGTGGCCGCTCCGCTCTGCCCTGTGAGGACACACACCTCCTCGCTCTTGGACCAGAGGAAGGGAGGTGGGGGGAGGCCTGTGGCTTTGTGGACGTTGGGAGAGAGTCCGCACGTGGTGACGGAGGAGCCACTGGTGTTCCCAGCGTGCACCTCTGCCAGGGACTCGCCCTGACCTGACCCAGGAGCCCAGGCCTGGGGAACCAGTAAGTGGCTCGTTAACCACAGACCAGTGGGGAGATGCTTCCGTGTTAGCCGCCCCTCCCCCTTCCCCCTCCTCCCCCTCCCCCTCCTCCTCCTCCTCAGAGCCATCCTGAGTCATCTTTTTATTTCATTTTCCCCCTAAAACCACAGACCCATAACACCAACACGTTTTCCATCCAACCTCCATTGCACTTGGCTCGTGTCCTTCGGCGTTCGGAGCCCAAATGCTTTTGTGTCGTTCTCCGCGCTCAGCGCCGGCATCTGCCGTGTCAAGGTCAGGGACGATGTGGCCCAAGTTTAGAAACATCGTTGCAGAGGCCCCGTGTGTGTGTGTGTGTGTGTGTGTGTGTGTGTGTGTGTGGAGAGGGGGGTCACTTAGAAGCCCTGGCCCCGACCGGCATCAGCGGGGCCTCCACGGAAGGTGGGAAGAGGAACCAGCCTGTCCGGGTAACCTCTTATTATTATCTTTTAAAATCTATTGTTTATTGATTTCAGAGAGGAAGGGAGAGGGGGAGATAGAAACATCCGTGATGAGAGAGAATCATGGACCGGCTGCCTCCTGCACGCCCCCTACTGGGGATCGAACCCACAACCCTGGCCTGTGCCCTGAGCGGGAATGGAACTGGGGACCTCCTGGTTCACGGGCCGCCGCTCAACCACCGAGCCACGCCGGTCACGCCGTTCTAGTGACTTTTAAAACCCGGCGTTTATGGCGGATACAGCCTCAGGAACTGTGCTCCCTGCTAGAAAGACACCAAAGGGCTGGAGGTGGAGGCCAGGAGCTAACGTAGGACGGCAGGGGAG
This sequence comes from Myotis pilosus, assembly GCA_036010255.1. NCBI lineage: Eukaryota > Metazoa > Chordata > Mammalia > Chiroptera > Vespertilionidae > Myotis > Myotis pilosus. The sequence continues at coordinate 1,183,826 of JASKON010000027.1, forward strand.
GCGGAGGGCGGGATGGAGTGCCTCACGGGAGTCAGGGAGGGCTTCTCGGAGGAGGTGACCTTTCAAATGGGTTTTGGCGAAACAGAAACAGACGCGTAGGTACAGGGCTCAGGCTGATGGTGGCCAGAGGGAAGGGGGTTTGGGGGGGCGCCGGGGGAAGAAGGGGACGGGGTTAAGGAGTACCAACGGGCAGTTACAGAGCAGTCACCGGGATGGACAGCACAGCACAGGGAATGCAGTCAAGATATTGTCATGACGATGCGTGGTGCCTGTGAACTGGAAAATCAGGGGGAACGCTTGCGAAGGACATGACGGTTGCCCGGCCGGCGGGGCTCAGCAGTAGAGCATCGACCTAGGAACCAGGAGGTCAGGGTTCGATTCCCGGTCGGGGCACAGGCCTGGATTGAGAGCTCCATCCCCAGTGGGGGGCGTGCAGGAGGCGGCCGATCCATGATTCTCTCTCATCATGGATGTTTCTCTCTCTCTCTCCCTCTCCCTTCCTCTCTGACATCAATAAACATATATTTAAAAGGAAAGGATATGATTGTCTACCCACGAACACAAAATAATATTGAACGCGGACTGTAATAACAAATTTTTAAAAAGGAAAAAAAGACGCTCCGCTTTGGTGAAACAAGAACGGGAAGTGGGTTTTGACCGAGGAGGCGAGAAAAGGCACGAATGCGGAGCCGGACGAAGGGCTCTAAAGGGAGGACTGCACAGGCCAGAACGTTTAAAAATAGCCCCTCGTTGACGGACTTCCACAAAACAGCGATAACGCGATTGATTCCGTAAGAGACTGATATGATGCAGATGAGCTGGGAACACTCAATAGATCCATTTTTAAATTATGGGGTTTTTTTTTTTGGCTTTTACTGAAGGTCAGCGTCACAGCAAGACGTGGACATCGATGCCGGGAGCTCCCCGGGGGCACCCTGCCCGCCTCCCTCGTTACTACCCAGCAGCCGCTTTCACTCCGCACCTTGACTGTGTCCGAGATGAGGCGTGAAACACTCTACACCACTAAAATGCAATGGCTTTTTAAAAATAATCCATTTTTATTGATTTCGGAGAGGAAGGGAAAGAGAGAGAGAGAGAGAGACAGAAACATCCGTGATGAGAGAGAATCATGGACCGGGCTGCCTCCTGCACGCCCCCCACTGGGGACAGTGCCCTTGACCGGAATCGAACCCGGGACCCTGCAGTCTGCAGGCCGGACGCTCTACCCACTGAGCCACACCAGCCAGGGCAGTCCGGGCACCTTTTTAAAATCTTTTCATCCTTCCTGGGAGCTAACCAACAGGCTCACTGTCCATTCCCAGCGAGTCCCAGCAGGCAGATGGCAACTTCCAAGAGTTAAACAGCAGGAAAGATGGCTTTTTATTTTGACCCCGAGAGTCAAATCATTCTGCCCCCCCTACAACCACCCGCCCCCCCGCCCCCGAAATAGGCCAAATAGGCCCGGCGTTTACATTCCTGGGAGCCGCCTGGTCCCACAAGTGCCCCCCGGTGACGTAGGCGAGATACCCCGAATCCCAAATATTGTGAGTTTTCCCCCCCGGAGGCTGGTCTTATCGCCAATACACGGCCTCCCTTCGGCCCCGTGCCTTTGGTCAGGCCTGAGCCCCGTGTCCTGCCCAGAGGCAAACAATGATGGGCCAGCTCCTCTAAACAGCCCAGTTTCGGGGGGAAAAATAAATAAATTGGCGCCGCGAAAAATTGCGAACGAGACCCACGGCCTTCAGCTTGCCAGCGAGGCCCCTGCAGCCTCTGGGGCCCCCCCGCACCCCTCTCCACTCCCCTCACCCCCCCGCACCCCTGCCCCCTCCCCCCACTTCCGTGGTGCTAGGAGGACATGCCTCCTCCCAGCCACGCCCAAGGATCGGTGGGGAGAGCATCGTCCCCCCAAATCTTTTCCTAAACACCGAGCAGGTCTAAGGGGAACGTGACCTCTTCCAACTTGGTTTGTGCTTCTGGGATTCTAGAACCATCCGTGTCAGCCCAGGTGGGGTTTCATCTGAATCCGAGGCCCTGCCAATCGCGGGGTCTCACGCCACCCCGAAAGCTGCCCTCTGCGTGAGCAATGGGGGAGGTGATGGGGGTGATGGGGGGCAGGGCTATTTTATTTTAAAAATAATTCTTTATTGTTGAAAGCATTACATACGGCCCCAGCCGGTGTGGCTCAGTGGATAGAGCGTCGGCCTGCGGACTGAAGGGTCCCGGGTTTGATCCTGGTCAGGGCACATGCCTGGGTTGCAGGCTCGGTCCCCAGTGTGGGGCGTGCAGGAGGCAGACGATCCATGATTCTCTCTCATCGTTGAGGTTTCTCTCTCTCTCTCCCTCTCCCTTCCTCTCTGACATCAATACAAATATATATATATAAAATAAAGTATGACATATGTCCCTCCCCCCACTGACCCCCTCCAGCCTGCCTCCCCTCCCCCCCCGGCCCCACCCCCACCACAGGCCTTCACCACCCTGTTGTCTGTGTCCACGGGTCACGCCTATCTGCACCCAAGGCCCTTGGTTGATTACCTCCCTCCCCCGCCACCCTCCCGCCCTCTGTTCCATGCGTCCACGTCTCTAGATCCACTCTGCTCATCAATTTATTCTGCTACTTAGATCCCACCTGTGAGTGAGATCGCGGGATACTTGTCTTTCTCTGACTGGCTTATATATGTATATATTTTAAATATACTGTTATTGATGTCAAAGAGGAAGGGAGAAGGGGAGAGAGAGACAGAAACATCCATGATGAGAGAGAATCATGGATCGGCTGCCTCCTGCACGCCCCCCACTGGGGATCGAGCCCACAACCCGGGCCCATGTGCCCTTGACCGGGAATCGAACCCGGGACCCTTCAGTCCGCAGGCCGGTGCTCTATCCCCTGAGCCACACCGGCTGGGGCTGAATGTCTTTGCAGGCGCCGCCCCGTCAGGGTCATCTGCCCCGAAGTGCAGGCAGCGTTAGGGTGTCGGAATCTTCTCGCCCCTGCAATCGCTGAGCTTATCTAATGAAAATACGATGCCTTCTGCCAAGAACAGAGTAAGCTGCTATCTCCTCGTTGGAGGACGGACTGCACGGGGCGGGGGGCGGGGGGGAGGGCATTGTGGGGGTTCAGTCACCCTTGGGCTGACCTCCATGGTGTCTGTGGCTTCTCCTCCGAGGGGCTTTCCCAGAACCGGGGTCCCTCGCCTTGGCGGCCCGCACCTCGTTAGGAGTATGTGTGTCTGTGTTGTTGGGTCTGAAACAGATGAAACAAGAATGGTTTTCTTCTTGCCCGGCCGGTGTGGCTCAGTGGTTGAGCGTCGACCTAGGAACCAGGAGGTCAGGGTTCGATTCCCGCTCAGGGCACAGGCCCGGGTTGTGGGCTCCATCCCCAGTGGAGGGGCGGGCAGGAGGCAGCCCATCCTTGATTCTCTCCCATCATGGATGCTTCTCTCTCTCTCTCTCCCTCTCCCTTCCTCTCTGAGATCAATAAAAATATATTTTAAAAAAGGAATGATTCTTACTGCCTTAAAATGATGCGTTCACAGGCGTAGAAGACTTTGAGAAACATATCACAGAAAAACACCCGTGCACAAAAGGGGTCCTTTTAGGGCAGGGATGTCTTACAGAAGGAAGCTTGGCTTTGCTGAATTACTTCCCTAGATTTTTCTCTCCTTCTTTCACGCAGGGAAGTCTCCCGGCGGCCTCTCTACTCAGATAACTACTTGCTTGAAAGCCTGCCCAGAAGGGAGTGTTTCGGCTTTTTTTTTTTAACCAACAGGGTTGTCAGGTGGTAAAACGCAGACTGTCCGGTTGCCCTGAAATTTCACATCAGCCACACATACTTCATCCGCGTCGTGTGTCCCCAAGGTTGCCCGGGCACACTGATACTAACCAACCCCTGGTGGTGACCCGCCCGACGTCTCACACGTAAGCCGGTGTCCTGTATTTTTTTTACTGACTCCATCTGGCCCCCGGACCCGGGTAGGCGAACATCTTCAAGTCTTTACTCAACGTTTTATGACACAATGGCCCGCGGTCCCTTGCGTAACATTCCTCTTTGTGGCGGCCAAGGTGACCATGTCAGAGGACACGCGGGGAAGTCCCTGGTGGGAGGAAGCGCCGACCGACCGGGCCACCTGGTTGGGGCAAAATCACCATTTTTTTTCTTTTCTTTCTTTTTTTTTATGACAGTAAAACTGGATCAAGGAAAGGGAAGTTTGAGTCGAAAACACATCGCTCGAGCGCCACTTCTCAGAGCTGGACACTTATACCAGGTGGGCCGGTGACTAATGCGGATTTTTTTTTCACTAGACGGAGTCACACGTGTGTTGATAGAGATGCGGCTTGATGTGTGTGCTATTGTGCTGTCTTGACAACAGGCTTCAAAACTTCCTACGTCACATTTGCTGAAGGCATGAACGTCATAGATATTTTTACGCTTAAAAGTGTCGAATTTCGTGCCAAAAAAAGAGAGAGAGCATTTGCGGGAAGTTTTAATTCATTACTTTGAAGAGACGTGCTAGCGATGGACGTGGCTTTTAATAAAGCGTTTTTGATGTTTCTCTTGAAATTACCATGTTTTTGCTATAGCCGGTGTGGCTCAGTGGATAGAGCGTCAGCCTGCAGACTGAAGGGTCCCAGGTTCGATTCCGGTCAAGGGCATGTACCTTAGTTGTGGGCACATCCCCAGTGGGAGATGTGCAGGAGGCAGCTGATCGATGGTTCTCTCTCATCGATGTTTCTAGCTCTCTATCTCTCTCCCTTCCTCTCTGTAAAAAATCAATAATATATATATATATGTAAAAAGAAATTGCCATGTTTTCTTTGATGACGAAATCTGCATTACTAACTGGTCAGCAATGAATCCGCATTACTAACTGGTCAGCAATGAATCCGCATTACTAACTGGTCAGCAATGAATCCGCATTACTAACTGGTCAGCAATGAATCCTCATTACTAACTGGTCAGCAATGAATCCTCATTACTAACTGGTTCATAGTTCAACCCACATCATTAACCGGTGACCGGTTAGTAACGCGGACTTGTTGCTGACTGGCTGAAATAATTCCTAGTAAAACTCATTCCATCTTCCAAAAAAAACACCCTTGATGTTTCAATTGAACCTGTTGTGATGGGCGGAATAATGCCTCCCCCTCCCCCAATATACTTATATCCAAACGCCAGGAAACCGTGATTATGCTGTGAGGACACGGACCAATGAAGGTAACGTAACGGGTGGAGTTAAAGTGCTTGGAGCTGGATAGGGAGATAAGGAGACGAACCTGGGTCGACCAGGTGGACCCAATGCAACCTGCAGACCTCTGAGTGTGGAGGGCAGACGCCGAGGGTCAGGGCAATCTCGATGCGTTGTGCGGAACGGGGCGGGGCCTAGAGAGGCTGAAAAAAGGGCAAGAAAACAGATTTTTCCCCTAGAACCTGTAGGAAAGAAGGCAGCAGGCCTGCCGCATCCTGGAAAGATCAGGAAACTTTTATTCTTCTCTCCTGGAATCTCCACCAGAGGACGCGGACCCGCTGCCCGACGGATAAGGTAGGAAAACAGGATTTTCCCCGGACCCCAGAGAGACCCCTTGGGACCTCCAGAACCGTGAGTCACCAAGTTTATATTTCTTTCCACTCGCTGGTGTGCGTGCGTTTCCATGTTGCCACGAGGGAAATGTTACCAACGTTGGTTATGTTTAAATTCAGGGGTTAGATTTTTTTTGGGGGGGTTTGGGGGGTCATTCATACTTTCACCGGTAAACAAACCCTTTAACATCTTGGGCGTCTGCTCATTTCCCCTGTAGCCACTGGTGCGGTTTCTGTTGGCTTTGCTTTTGAAAGACGAGTGGCTTTCGGAGAACGGTTACATGGGGGGGCGTTCCCTGACACCCCGAGTGTGTGGAATGCCTTGTCTCCCTGCTGCCCTCAGATCCGATGGGCATTTGGTCGGGTAGAGAGCTCCCTATTGAAACAAGTTTATGGCGTTTTTTTTTTTTTTAAATATATAATTTTGAGTGCATTGCTTCGTCTTGCTCCGGCCTGAGGCATCGGTGGTCCGTTGTCTACCTCCTTTTAAATACAGGCCCAGCACACGCCTACGGAAAGGAGTATAAGGTATTCGTGTGTCGTACAAGGCGTGATTTTGAAGTGGAGTGCCGGCCGGGGGAGCGGTCCGGGCGCCCGTGTCCCGTATTAAAATCAGCTCCTCAGAAGAGCATCTCAGCAGCAAGGGACAGGGTTGCTGCCAAGGGTGGTTTCAAAGGGACCGCGGAGCCCCCCGCGAGGGGCGCAAACTTATTTGGTTCGCCCACTGCTCCTTCCCTTTGTTGTCAGCGGCCCCTTCTCCGGGGGCCTGGCTCAGGCAGATGGCCTCAGCCCGCATCCTGGCTGCGGTCTCTGGGTCTCTGTTGCTAAGCAACCGAAAGCATCCCGGCCGCATCCTTTCTCCCTCCACTGGAGAGATCGCGGGCCGCCTGCTTCAACGGGCAGCTTCCTCCTTTCCGCCGCGTTGAATATCCATCAAGTGCCCGCCCGGCCCCGCGTCTCTTCCTGTTACAAGTGGGCTTTCCTCCTGGCTTCCTGCTCACACCAGCCGCTCAGGGCAGGAGGCGGCGAGGCAGGCGCAGCCAGTCTGCAGCTGCGGGCCCCCCGGGAGGAGGAGGAAACCGGGCGGGCCATTGTGAGGGGCTGGGAGCCGAGGGTTCTGGATGGGGGGCAGGTGTGCGGCCGCCGCTCCCAGCAGAGACCCGAGTGAGGGAAAGCGCACGTGCAGCCCATGGACACGCACATGCCTCCTCTCCTCCCTGGGCCTGAGAAAGGGGGCGACACGCGGAGTGAGGTTCACAGTTCTTACCCAATAAGCAGCCCGTGGAGGCCGTGGGCCGTGGACACGCTCATGTGCGCGTTGAAGACGGAGGTTTGGAATTTAAGGAGGGAAATAAAACACACCCCAATTCAAAAGATGGGAGATGGGTCACGTGGATAGGCTATGCTCATAGGTGTATATACGTCAATACGTATGCTTAGATGTATATATATGTGTGTGTGTGTGTGCATATAGATGTATGCATGTGTATGTACATATATGCACGCATATCTGTGTATGTATATATGTGTGTGCATATAGATGTATGCATGTGTACATACATATATGCACATGTACCTGTATATGTGTATAGAGAGAGATGCATGAGTATATACATATATGCACGCGTATCTGTGTATGTATATATGTGTGTATGTGAATATAGATATAGGGTGTCCCAAAATTCCCGCAAGAAGTAATTTTGATAGAAAGCACAGGTTTATAATTAAAAATTGTAAATTTCTTATTGATCCATAAAGTACACAGTCTAGGGTTATGTATGGAATAGCACATCGGGTAAACGGCCTCCACGGCTTTGCTGGCACAGACGCAAAGCCGCGGTCTTCATTGGTCTTCCTGGTCCCTGCTCCTGGGCCATCATTGGTCCTTGGTGATGCTGATCCAATGGACGGGATTGACATCCAAGGGCCACACATATGAGAATCTGATCCAATAAACCCAGTAAAGTTAGGCTTTTATTTTTGTTGTTGTTAATGCTCACGCAGAATTCAAATCCTGCGTGAATTTTGGGACGCCCTGTATATGCATGTGTATCTATGTATGTGTGTGTGTGTGTGTGTGTCCTAGTATATTTACGGGGGAAGTGGATATTAAAAGTGATTACCACCCCACAAAACCATGCTAGCTCACGCCCTCCACAGGTCTGTCAAATGCAACCTTACATTTCATTTTCGCCTTACGCGTGATTGTCAATAAAGCAGGTAAAATGACTCTTTTTACGAGGTGTTTACATTGAGCGTTAAAGGGTCGGGACACTATACGTATCACCAGATCTCGGGGTTTATAAGGAAATTTGTCGCCGAGCGCGTCTCCCCTGACTCATAGTTTTCCCAAGAAGCACGAACGGTAGATTCACGCGACAGGAAACGGGTTCTGCGTGGAGGGCCCAGGGACTCTCCGTCCCCCGGCGTCACCCCTAGAAAAGGTTTCGTCACGGCATTCAGACCACGAGTGGGGCCAGTGGGAGGCCCCGGGCAGCCTCACCCCCCGGCCCTGCAGGGAGCGGCCAGGAGCCGGCACCGTGGACTGGGGGGCGGGAGCCTTGGGGGCTCGACCTTTCAGCACCGGTGACCTGACATTCATATCAGAGACCCCCACCCCCCATTTAAATACTAAGTTCTGCTCTTTCTCTTCATCCTAGACGAGCAGGGAGAGCGGCTCATGTAGACATTTGAGAAACATCCTGAGGGTCCCCCCCAGGAGTGATGGGGGTGTTTCCTTCCCCTCGGTTCCCCTTTTCTGGATTCGGACCGTCCTGCCCACGGTCCCACCCACGGTCCCCAGCTCTCTGTTCCCCACTTATGAGTGATTGCCACGTGCTCAGTATTTCAAATTCTTTTTAAAAAAATATATATTTTTATTGATCTCAGAGAAGAAGGGAGAGGGAGAGAGAGATAGAAACATGCAATGATGAGAGAGGATCATGGATCGGCTGCCCCCTGCACGCCCCCCACTGGGGATGGAGCCCCCAACCTGGGCATGTGCCCTTGACTGGAACTGAACCTGGGGCCCTTCAGTCCACAGGCCGGTGCTCTATCCACCGAGCCACACCGGCCCAGGCTGGGTTAGGACATTCTGAGAACACTCAGTCGCTGCTGAGATACCGTATCTCGGAGTCCTCGTGCTGTCAGCATCTCTCATTAGCGCAGTCTTCTGTTCTGCAGAGCCACAGCCAGCCACACAGATAAGCCAGCTTATCAGACCCCTCCCCCGAGTGGAGGGTGAGTGAGGCTCTCTGTCAGCAACGGGCACAGGAGCCGGCCCGGTGGTCAACACCGTCCCTCTCTGAGAAAAGTATTCTTCGTCTCCTTTTCCTTCCCGAACTCCTATTCATCCTGCAAGACCCCATTCAAATATCCCTCCCCACGAGTACTGCTGCCCCGAGCCGGCTTCCTACCCCTCTTACCGAGCAGGCCCCTGTCCCAGATGCCTGCTCTCTTCTTTGCAAAAACCCTGCCTGTGTGTCGGCCCCTGGGAGGGACACATATCAAACCCACCCCCTCAACCCATGCTGTCTGAGGGAAGACCACAAAGGAGCTCTCTTGTCCCAACCTTGAGGCGAGCGGACCTGTTGGCTGGGGCCAGATATCGCCTCGGGGGAGAGGCCGTGTGCCCACGTGCAGAGTCCTGGCGGCCACTGGCCGGCCTGGGGGCGTTGGAGGAGGAACCCCGTCCACATCCCCGGCTGGGAAGGAAGGAAGGAAGGAGGCAGGCCCCCCATTGTTAGGATCCTCGTTATCTCCGCCACAGGACGCTTCCCGCCTCGCACGCCTGTGCCGGGCCCTGACTCGGCGTTTCTGGGATTCACATTCACCGCAGCGGAATGTCTTCCTTGGGGACACGTGTGTGTGTGTGTGTGTGTGTGTGTGTGTGTGTGTGTGGGATGGGGACCGTCACCAGCTCCTGCGCTTTGTGCTGACGGGGCCCTCACTGTGGGGAGCCCCAATCCTCAGCTAGAAACCCCGGCATTCCACTGGGGCAGGAAGTCAAACCCAGAGCCCGCAGCTCATTCCTGGAAAATCTGCGATAGGCAGGAAGTTGCCTGAAGGTTAAAAAATATATATATTTTATTGATTTCTGTGAAGGGGGGGGAGAGAGAGAGAGAGAGAGAGAGAGAGAGAGAGAGAGAGAGAAACATCATGACGAGAGAGAATCATGGATCGGCTGCCTCCTGCACGCCCCCCACTAAGGATCGAGCCCCCAACCCGGGCCTGGGCCCTGACGGGGAATCGAACCCTGACCTCCCGGTTCCTGGGTCCACGCTCCACCCCTGAGCCACGCCGGCCGGGCTGGCTCTCTCATTTGACCACCAATCCACATCCGCTAGGCTCCATCGCTGGTGACCGGAGCGGGCTGCTGCCTCCGGTACAAGGTCAGTACCCACGTGAGTGCCCCCGATGGGCCCTCCAGGAGAACCGACATCTGGGTTACAGTCGGGAGCACGGACTTCCCGGCCCCTCCGGTGTGTGTGTGTGATGGAAACGATCAGGAAGGAATAAGGCACGAGCCACCTGGTCCCTGACAACGCACCGGCCAGGGGTCCCCCCGGACGGGCCCGCGCTCGGGGCGAGCAGGTGATGACGGCCGGACGACGCGTTTCCCGGTGGATGAAAGGGGCTGAGAGCCCTTCCTCTCGCCTCCAGGGCGCTGTTGACAGACACGCCTGACGGGTGCTTGTTCTGCGGAGAATGACGGGGCCCAGCGTGTGTGTGCGCGGAGGTGGAGGGGGACCATGGGGGGCGGGGGGGCGGCTGAGCGAGACCCGCTCTCTGCACCCTCGTTCCCAGGCTCATCTGGTTGTGGGGAAGGAAGAGACCAGACGGTCCCTGGACTGTGCCCTGGGCCCCACACACTCAGCGTTCAAGAGACGAGGACGTGGGCCTGTCTGAGGAAGGGAGGACGCTTAACACCAAAGTTGCAGCCCGGCTGGTGTGGCTCAGTGGTTGAGCATCGACCTATGAACCAGGAGGTCAGGGTTCGATTCCCGGTCAGGGCACAGGCCCGGGTTGCGGGCTCCATCCCCAGTGGGGGGCGTGCAGGAGGCAGCCGATCCATGATCCTCTCTCATCCCTGATATTTCTCTCTCTCTCTCCCTCCCTCTCTGAAATCCATAAAAAAAAATTTTTAAAAAGTTAATCAAGAGCAGCCTCTTTTGTTAGCCTAGTGACCCACATTTATTTTATTTAATTTTTTCCATCGCCATCTATCTCCTCTATGCCCTCTTCTGCCTCCGTCCACCCCTCCCCCAACCATCACCACTCTGTGCCCACCTCCATGAGTCCTCTCTCTCTCTCTCTCTCTCTCTCTCTCTCTCTCTCTCTCTCTCTCTCTCTCTTTCGTCTCTATTTTGCTGGGTTGTTCCGTTTGCTCGTTCAGCAAGAATAGCCTTTTGTAAACGTGCCGCATGCGACACAATGTACTTGACACACCGTGCTGCGGAGCGGAGCCCACGTGTCTGCGAATGGCCTTGCTCATCGCTGGTGTTCAGCGCGCGTTTGTCGAATGAATAAATACACACGCAGGAGGGGCGGGGGCGGGGGGCCCCCTCAATGCCACCCGATTATAATGACAAACCTTCGGCGACGCGCGCGTGATACGCGGAGACAAAATACATTTCCCGGTAATGAGCCGCTCGCGCTAAATGGGAAGGCAGTCGGCAAAACTATTGTGCAATTTCTTTGCGTTCGGAGGCCTGGGTCTTGCGAAGATGTTTTTTTTTTAATTGAAATCTTAATAGCAGGAAGAATTGCGCGCATTTTGTATTTCTCTCTCTCTCTCTCTCTCTCTCTCCGTGAACAAAATTCTGTAGTTTATTCTTATTCAAGAATAATGAACCGCGGCACATCAATACTACGTTCAGTTCTCCAATCGATAGCCAGGATGATTTTTTTGGGGAAAAAAAAATCTAATTAGTCTCAGGGCAGGGTCCCCTGGTGATGCAGGGGGAGCCCTGGTGGCCCAGGGATCGACGGGGAGGGAGCCCTTTCGGGGGGTGGGGCCTCCTCTGAGTCGGTGTGAGTGCGAGAGCTGATCGTGGGAACCGAGGGGGCTGCAGAGACAGCCCCCCCCCGCGTCAGCCCCACCTCGTTTCCATCTGGGGAGCAACTCGGTTCACGTGGGGAGCTGGTTTCCTACACGCGGGACGTTGTGGCCCAAATGGACAAGAACGATCGAGGAGCGCCCTGGCCGGTGTGGCCCAGTGGGTAGAGCGTCGGCCTGTGGACCTAAGGGTCCCAGGTTCGATTCTGGTCAAGGGCATACACCTCGGTTGCTGGCTCCTCCCTGGCCCGGGCCCTGGTCAGGGCATGTGCAGGAGGCAACCCATCGAGGTGTCTCTCTCACATCGATGCCTCTCTCTGTCTCTCCCTCTCTCTTTTCCACTCTCTCTCTAAAAATCAGTGGGAAATTACCCTCCGGGGAGGATTAAAACAGATAAATCAATAAAAAGATATTGAAGTGACATCAGCTGCTGAGTTGTGTTGTGGCTCTGGGACGTCCACCCGCCCTCCCACCCCCACCCCCACCCCCAACCCCATCCATGGGAGCCGCGCTGGTCCTGGCCATTCGGGGTCCTGCCCCTGGGTGCTGTGGGGTGACCCATGTCCAACCGCCAAGCCAAATCCTGCTGCGAGGCCCTGACGGGGAGCCCCCGCCCCAGGCCTCACACCCTCGGCTCAGGACCCCACCTTGCTGGGCCCCTGATTTTTACGAAGCCAACCTGAGTCGAGTTTTGCTTTGCTTTTTTTTTTAAAAAACACACGAATCTAAAAAATTATAATTGATTTTTAAAAAAATAATATTTTTATTGATCTCAGAGAGGAAGGAAGAGAGAGATAGAAACATCCATGGTGAGAGAGAACCATGGATCGGCTGCCTCCTGCGTGCCCCACACCGGGGATGGAGCCCGCAACCCGGGCCTGTGCCCCAACCAGGAATCGAAGTGTGACCTCCTGGTTCACAGGTCGACGCTCCACCACTGAGCCACACCGGCCGGGCCGGATAGAGATTTATTAACTAGAATAACCCAGTGAGCACACGTCTCACCTCTTTAATTCCGGGAGCTCGGATGCCTCTGAGGAGGGTCCCACCGCGCACGGCCCCTGAGTTGGGGCTCAGGGGTGACTCCGTGGCGCCTCTGGGAGCTCAGTGAGGCCGGGGCTGGGGGTTCTCTGCCGGCACCTCCTGCCCCGGCCGCGTAGTCGATGCTAAACGATGACAAAAGAAACGTACGGGCTGATGGGGTGCATGAGTGATCTGGTCGGACGCTGCCCATAGAAACCCAAGTACACTTTGAACACATAAGGGAGCTCCGTCCGGAACCGGTCAAGATTGTGTTTCCAAACTGTTAGCCGCCCGTTAAAAGCAGGCAAATCCCCGCAGATTTGGGGCCTCATCAAAGCCGCCCATTATTCCCTCCGCGGGGCCCGGAGCGGGCGGCCTGTTGTTTTGTCTACGCGGGGACGATCGCTACGGATTCTCTTCTGGGTCTCCCTGAAGTGACCGGCCCCTCCCCGGTACACGTCCGATCGCTTCAATATATTGATTGGGAAAAACTGGCTGCTTTATATCGCTTTTATCTTCTCGCTGCTGCGCGTTGTCCGAACAGTTATATTTATACGGAGGACGTCTTTGTGAAAGTTTTGAGTAGTGCTATTCTCGTGGGTGGGGGGTGGGAGAGGAATTTCTTAGCCCTCCAGGAATCGATGCAAAAGAAACTCAACGCTAGCACCACGGGTCATTGAATAAAATACTGCGTATGGATCGATGTCTTGACCCTGGGGGCGGTGGGGGGGGGGCGCGGGGGGAGAAATCTTTATATTGCAAGTTAAAAATATTCTAAGCATGAGACTATTGGGGGGAGGAAAAAAATCTCAAAAGGGTCTACATTCGGAAAATCCACATAGATGGTTCTCCTGGCCTGGTCTTCCTTTACTAAGATGGTACATTTTTGTGAATAAAAAATGGACAATGATTAAGCTTTTGCAAGAAGATTACGTCCCGTAAGCTCAAGGAGAACGGCCCAATTTGGGGTTGGAAAGCGTGGCTTTACGCTGAGATACTCCTAATCATTTTTTTTTTTTTAAAGTGAAATTCCTTGAGATAGATTTCAAAGGACATGCTCACGCAAAGAGGAACGATAGGAAACTTAAAGCAGCAGAAATTCAATGACGGTGTGAGGTTCATTCCACCGGCGTGAAGACCCACGTCCTGTAGACGCGCTGGGGTTTTCATCAAGTTGACAGTAGCATGGAATGGCTGCCGTCCAGAAACTGAACACACACACACACACACACACACACACACACACACGAGGTAAAGAAATAAAAGTGAGTCGCTGGTCCATCCTGCCCCAAGCAAACAGGAGAAACTGCCGTGCGGTGTTGTGGTTTGACTATTGTCCTTTATTTTTATTTTAAAATATATTTTATTGATTTTTTACAGAGAGGAAGGGAGAGGGACAGAGAGTTAGAAACATCGATGAGAGAGAAACATCGATCAGCTGCCTCCTGCACCCCCCCTACTGGGGATGTGCCCGCAACCCAGGTACATGCCCTTGACCGGAATCGAACCCGGGACCCTTCAGTCCGCAGGCCGACGCTCTAGCCACTGAGCCACACCGGTCAGGGCTAGTGTTGTCCTTTAAATAGCGCGTCGGACAGTGAGGCTGTGGGGTCCATGAACGCGCCTCCTGCTGCCCAGACTGGTGTCCGGGGAAACCCAGCAGGTGTCCTGGGGTGCGGCCGGTCTGCCGGGGTCCCCGGCCGGGTGGGGGCAGAGGCCACGGGCCCAGTGCTGAGGGATGGGTCTCAGCTCACCGCCGACGGGACCGGAAACTTCGGGGTGGCCTCTTTGATGGAGTCCCAGGGGCGGAGGGGGCGGGGGACCCCTCCCTCGACCCAGGTGGTGTTGCTAGGGCAACGAGGCTGCGGTGAAATCCAACCCAAGTTTAAGGGAACCTCTGAGTCCTTTTAGATGTGACGGGGGGGGGGGGGAGGGGGGCCCTGATGCTCGGGGAGACGGATGAGGGTCAGCCCTGCCTCCTCCGCACCCGCCTCACGGCCCACCCACCGCTCTGCTCTGGGTGCGGACCGGGACGAGGGGAGGAGAAGTTATAATTGGTTTTTTTTTTTTAAAATGTGTTTTTATTGCTTTTTTTAGAGAGAGAGGAAGGGAGAGAGAGAGATAGAGGGAGAGACAGAAACATCCATGATGAGAGAGAATCACGGACCGGCTGCCTCCTGCACGCCCCACACTGGGGATCGAGCCCACAACCCGGGCCTGTGCCCTGACCGGGACTCGAACCCTGACCTCCTGGTTCCTAGGTCGACGCTCAACCACGGAGCCACGCCGGCCGGGCTCTGCCACTTGCTTTAGACTTTGGAGAAGCGAGTTCGTCGCCAGCGACTCGGTGTCTTATCTGCAGGGGGCAGGCGGGCCCGTGGGAACGTCTCTTGTCACAAGGGGAGAGGAATCCATCCAGCCCTGGCCAGTGTGGCTCAGTGGGTAGAGCGCCGGCCTGTGGACCAAGGGGTCCCGGGTTCGATTCCAGTCAAGGGCACGGACCTCGGGTTGTGGGGGCCCGGGAGGTCCTAATCCGGGCACGTGCAGGAGGCGACCCATCGATGCGTGTCTCTCACATGGGTCCTTCTTTCTGTCTCTCCCTCTCGCTCTCCCACTCTCTCTAAAAATCCATGGGAAAATGTCCTCGGGGGGAGGATTAAACAAAACAAAAGAAATCCACCCACATGATATTATGTCTGAGGACGTGGGTCAGCGTCAACCCGAGGCCCTGAACTGTACTAACCTGACGGTGACAACGTGCTCGCCGTGTGAGGTCAAGGTCGGGCCAAGGTCAAACCCCCCCCCCCTCCCTTTAGTGAAATGAAGTCTGAAGCTGCCAGGTTTTCCGCTCAGAGTCTCCGGCGGCGACGAATTCCTGGCGAGCTGGAAAACAATTTCATACAAGCCCCCCTCCTTTAGTCCTTTTCTTTTCTTTTTCAAATGGGAGCAGGGAGCCGATTATAATATAATCGGTCTTCCTAGAACATTGCCTTGTAAAGACTTCCTGCAAATGTCCTCGGGCTGTTTGAATAACACCAGCAATCCGCAGGTAATTAAAGCCGCTCTGTGAGGCGCAATAAACCTCCATTGTTGGCCCGCAGAGCCTCAGGTTGCAATTGTGAAGATTCCCTTTGGGCCCCTGAGCTGCTGTGCCACATCTCGGAGGAGGCCGCAAGTCCGAGGGGAAAAAGACAAGGACGAGATAATGACGGGGACACAATGCCTGCTGCTGCCCCTGGACAGTACGCACTGTGACCCGGAGCCTGGGGTGGGGGTGGGGGGACGCTGGGCAGGGGTTAGAGCGCAGAAGTGAATGCATAATCTTTAAGAAAGAAAAAGAAAAGAAATGAAACGCTTAGATGAAGCGGACTCAATGCCGGGGGAGGGGGTGGGGGAGGGGAAGAGGAGACCCCACAGCTGGGGTGTGACCTGGGGGGGCGTGGCCTGGGGTGTGTGTGACCTGGGGGGGGGTGCGTGCAGTGACACGGCACACACTTCCAGGCTCCAAGGCCTCGCCCGCCACGCCCAGGCTGCCCCTGGCGAGGGGCCTGGGAGAGGCCGTGGCTGTCCACCCTGAAGGGCAGCCTGTCCCTGGCGGCAGTATCTCAGTGGGCATCAGGCCGATTCCGAGAGGAAGGGAGACGGAGAGAGAGAGAAACATCAGTGATGAGAGAGAATCACGGACCGGCCGCCTCCTGCACACCCCACACTGGGGATGGAGCCCGCAACCCGGGCCTGGGCCCTGACCGGGAATTGAACCCTGACCTCCTGGTTCCTCGGTCGATGCTGAACCACGGAGCCACGCGGGCCGGGCTCACGCACGCCTAACGGCTCTGACCTCTCCTTGCTCGCTCGGCCCTGCCTGACCTGCACGCACACGTTCCGTTGAAAGGACTCTATTATGTTATTGTGCGTTTGTGGGCGAGCTATTGGCTTGCTGGCTTATTCCCTTTCCCCCGCGGGAAATGCCGTCGGTATTGGTGGCTTTTTGGGCGTCAATTTTCGATGCGTGGTTGGGGGTGGGGGTGGGGGACTGAGGCTGGGCTGTGGGCGCCTAACTGCTGACCCTGCACCCAAGAGGAACCGTGCGCTCAGGAAATGCATGATTTATAAGGGCTGGCTTCGCCCCCGCCCCCCCTTCTTGGGGAAAAAAGGTCTTAATAATTCAAAGAACTTTCTAATGATTTTGAAAGTGCATGGGAAGCACTTGACGGATCCGATCAATCGGCTTTTGTGTTGCGGGGCGCGCCCTCCCCTCCGCACGGAGGTTCCGCAGATGTGCGGGCGGGCGCGGGACCGGGGGGCGTCCTCAGCCCTTTCCCCGGCCGCCTCCTTCCAGGCGGAGAGACCAGCCAGCTGCTCCCCAAACCTGCCGGGACCCCAGGTGCCCGGGATGCGTGTGGGCCGGCACCCGGTTCCCGCTGGTGGTGAACTCCCAGATGTTCGCATCACCCGGGCACCCCGCTCCTCCTGCCGGTGCAGGTGGGCGAGGCCCTGGGAGACGGAGGGAGTCGGCCTCAGGACAGCCTCTCGATGGGCACCAGCGGCCCGGATGTGGATTCTGGCGGTGGCTCTGGCAGCGGAGACCCCGGTCCCCAGCTCCACGGCTGGCCCGCTCGCGTGGAGAGCGTGATGTTCTGGCCGCGCCCTTGGGTGGTGCCTGCCCCCCGGCTCCGCCCGGTCTTTGGGGTCCGAGGCGGGTGACCCCCCCTTGCTTCTCACCCAGCGCCGCCTGCACCTCACGGTTTCCCGGGACGGGTGACACGCAGCCCACGTGGTGTTGGATTCCACGGCGAAACCGGGAAGAGAAGAAAGCCAGCATCAGGGATCGTCTCAGCCGCGACCGACAGAGGCGTCCTGGGCTCACAGAGTGGAAACGTCCCATTGCATGAGCGGCGGGCACCCAGGCCCCGTGAACCCTGACACCCAGCGAGCGCCGTCGCCGATAAGTGGCACTTTATGGCGAGTGTAAAAGTTAATATTCCGCCGGGCCCGGCCCCAAGGCCGAGGTGCAGCCGCACCATCGACTTCTTCACCCACAGACATGCCGTCGGCTCGTAGTTACTGGGGAGAGAGGGAGAGACGGCACACAGGGAGCCACACGGGTCCATGCAGGGGCCTGGGGGGGGGGGGGACTAGTTCCCAGGCACCCTCATCTCGTGGTGTGTTAGAGCCTCTCTCTCTCTCTCTCTCTCTCTCTCTCTCTCTCTCTCTCTCTCTCTCTCTCGGCGTTGGCAGCCTCCTGCTCTCTTGGTTCCTGTTTTCACTTTTGTCGGCGTTTGACCTTGCCGAAGCCGAGGCTGCAGCCGCTCCTTATCTGGTGGCGAGAGCCCCATAAACCCAGCCGCGCTCCCAGCCTCGGGGGTGGCCCCCGGCTGACCTCGGGCCGCGCTTCAGGGGGACCCGCAGAGCCCTCACGTGGGCGCCCTCCCCCGCCCCCCGGCTCTTTGCCTAGCACACACTTCTCCATGGTGGTGGGCATCCGTGACCCGGGGCGGCCAGCAGCCCCCACCCGCCCGGGGAGCCAGAAAGGGGGGTAGCTATAGGCTGAGTAATGAAGGGTAGATGGAGAGTGAAAGGAAAAGGACTCCTTTAAAAAAAAAAAAAAGATCCATTTTTTTTTTTGCTTTTTAAAAAAATAATTTTTTTATTGATTTCAGAGAGGAAGGGAGAGGGAGAGAGAGAAACATCCATGATGAGTGAGAATCATGGATCGGCTGCCTCCTGCACGCCCCACACTGGGGATGGAGCCCGCAACCCAGGCCTGTGCCCTGACCGGGGATCGAACCCTGACCTCCTGGTTCCTAGGTCGATGCTCAGCCACTGAGCCACACCAGCCGGACTTGACTTTGCTTTGAATGAAACGTGTCCCTCTGCCGGCTCCCTGCCTGGTTTGGGACGAAGAGCGAGTTCTAACCCCCCAGAACGGTAAATGCTGCCTCTGCAGAGGTGGGCTTGTTGGTGAAACGGAGTTTACTGCTGCTCCCTGAGTCATTTCTCTCTGGATTTGAAGCATCATATAGTTTTAGAATTTTTATTCAAAGCTTGTATTAGCCCGGCTGGCGTGGCTCAGGGGTTGAGCATCAACCTAGGAACCAGGAGGTCAGGGTTCGATTCCCGGTCAGGGCACAGGCCCGGGTTGCGGGCTCGATCCCCAGTGTGGGGCGTGCAGGAGGCAGCCGGTCCATGATTCTCTCTCATCATTGATGTTTCTCTCTCTCTCTCTCTCTCTCTCTCTCTCTCTCTCTCTCTCTCTCCCTCTCTCTCTCTGCCTTCCTCTCTGAGCAATAAAAACATCTTTCTCAACAATAAAATAAAAGCAAATATACATGGAATGTATCCCCATTAAAAAAAAAACAGTCCTTATCAAAAACAAATATTCAGATAGAATAATCTGAGGACGTATTCAAACAGGATTGAATAACCGTCTGCATCCCTTCCACCCGCATTATCTCATGTATTCCTCTCGCCGGCCCTGAGTCAGGGGGAGGGGGAGGGGGCGTCCGGCCCTACAGACGCACGGATCTCGGCCTCAGAGGAATTCGTGTTTGTCCTTGGCCCCAAGGACTTGGGTCCAGACAACGTACCCACTGTCTGTTCTTTCCCCTGAATACGCGGGGTGCGCTCGCTGAGGACGTCACCGGAGCCCTGGCCGGTGTGCTCAGTGGTTAGAGCGTCAGCCAGCAGACTGCAGGGTCCTGGGTTCTGTCCCGGTCAAGGGCATGTGTCCAGGTTGCGGGCTCGATCCCCGGCCCCTTCCTGTCAGGGTGCATGCGGGAGGCAGCCCGTCGACGCGTCTCTCCTGCGTGGCCTCCCCCCTGGTGTGGCCTTCCTCCTCCCCTCCTCTCCTCGCCTCTGGGGGGAGAAAGCTTCGATGCCTGTCAGTGGTTTAACGTGAATGGTGCGCTCATATTTTATTCAGTAAATATTAATGGCGGGGCCTGGCGGAGGACGCGGGCTGTTTTAGACCTTTCCTGGAAAGGGGGTGGCCATCACCCCCCCAAACCTAATCCCCGAGAGCTGACCTGTCAATATTCATTAGGCCTCCGGTGGGTTCTCGTCCCGCTGCCCAGCTCGCCCTCGGAGTGCCCGCCCGGCTCAGTGGCTTCAGCTCAGTGAGTCCCGAGCATGGACGTCCCCCCCCCCCCCCGTCCGCCACGGAGGGTCCCCGCCCCCGAGACGTCAGTCCGTGGGAGCGCTCTCTCTCTCTCTCTCTCTCTCTCTCTCTCTCTCTCTCTCTCTCCCTCTCTCTTGGCACAAGACATGCGCGAACTCCTCCGTCAGGAACTCTCCTCCTCGGACACCGTCGGGCCCGGCAGCTTCTTCCCGTCGAGGTTGGATGTGTGAGCGTTGATTCTCTGGAATGAAGACGGGGTTGGGGAACCTTGGGGTGCCCGGAGGGTGGGGACCAGGGGCCCCGTCTGCTCCCCACTTCTCAGCCTCCTTCCTCTGCCTCTGGGGCCATCAAAAAACACCATTGATGAAAAATGAAACAAACAAAAGATAAATAAAATAACCCCCACAACAAAAATCAGTAAATGCCCTGGCCGGCGTGGCTCAGTGGATAGAGCGTTGGCCTGTGGACTGGAGGGTCCCAGGTTCGATTCCGGCCAAGGGCACGGACCCGGGCTTCGGGCTCGATCACCCCCCAGTAGGGGGCGTGCAGGAGGCAGCCGATCCATGATTCTCATCACTGATGTTTCTCTCTCTTCTCTCTCTCTCTCTCTCTCTCTCTCTCTCTCTCTCTCTCTCTCTCTCTCTCCCTCTCTCTCCCTCTCCCTCTCCCTTCCTCTCTGACATCAATAAAAACATTTAAAAACAGAGGGATTTGTGCAATTCCATGCGGCTTCCTTCCCTGCCGCCCGTTCTGGGAACAGAGACCCGTGACCGCGTTCCAGGAGAGCCAAGAACCCCACCTGCCCCGGCCTCTCCCGCCCTCACCTGCCGCCCCCTGTCCGGCCACCTAATGTCAGGCCGGGCAGGGAGGCCTGTCCATCGGAAGGAGAGCAATGACAAAGCAGGGCCCACTACGTTCTAAAGGACTCAATTTTCTCTTTTCTTTAAGATGAGGACGAGAGAGGCAGACTCCATTAGAGTCCCCACGGCAGCTCCGCTATTAGTCGCTATAGAAACGCGGGAAGCAGGTAGCGAGGGGGGGTGGGACGCAGAGGGACCGAGAGAGCGACAGGCTGAGCAGGAGGGGAGAGGCCCACACACCGGGGCCGGGGAGCCGGCGAGGAGGCTGGCCGCCGTCGGTGCCCGTCTGTCTGTCTGTCTGTCTGTCCGGACGCTGCCTCTTTGCCGCCTGGCTTCTCGGGGCCTCGGGCACCGATCGAATGGGGCGTCCAGACGGAACGAATACGACCGCCAGGGCAGCAGGTGATGCAGAGCGGGGGCGCGGATACCCACCTCGGACACGGACACGCGGGACGCACCGGGCGGCGTCTGGTTCCCGGGAAAGAAGCCCTGTCCCCCCGGGGGCTTGGGGACGGAGGGTGGACCCCAAGCACCTTCGGTTCCCCTGACGGTGTGGTCAGCACCGTCTTGTGACCCTGACCCCTCCCCTGGCCGCAGCACAAGTGTCTGAGGTGGGGGCTCAGGGGGACACGTGGACATGACACGGGACAGAGCGCGTTCCCCGGGCTCCGACCTGCGGGGTGGGCAGTGGGCATGTCTCTGAGCCCATGTAAAAGTCCCAGGAATAGCCCGGCCGGTGTGGCTCAGTGGTTGAGCATCGACCTATGAACCAGGAGGTCAGGGTTCGACTCCCCATCAGGGCACAGGCTCAGGTTGCGGGCTCGATCCCCAGTGTGGGGCGTGCAGGAGGCGGCCAATCCATGGTTCTCTCATCATGGATGTTTCTCTCTCTCTCTCTCTCTCTCTCTCTCCCCCTCGCCCTTCCTCTCTGACATCAATAGAACTATTTTTTACAAAAGAGTGGGCTTTTGAGCCACACGGCGTGGGGTTGATCCTGGTCCCTTGGGGTCTGGGCTGGGCCCTTAGGGAGCAGGGGCGCCTCTGAGGGTCCGGGCTCCGCTCTCCTGGGCTCGGTGGGGCTCCCCGGGGAAGGCTCAGCCGTGGGGGGCTCTCCTTACCTCTCCAGGCCTCCACCAGGCGCCCCGGGGCTCTGCCAGGCTCTGAGGAGCGGGGCTCCCACCTCTGGGACGTGGCTCCGCCCTCGGGGCTCGGCCGGGCTCTGTGGGGCCAGTCCAGCTGCTTGGCGCTTCTTGGGGCTCCTCAGGGCTCGGTCGGGCGCTTGACTCCCTACAGAACGGCCAGAGGGAAAGGATGGAGAGGCCGGCCCCGGCTGCAGGCCTCACTCCTCAGGGAACAGCAATAGTCAGAGAGGAGCGCTAGGAGGACGCGGATGAGGAAAAGCTATTCATGCAAAAGGGCGCTTTCTCTCTCTCTCTCTTTTTGAACCATTTTCCTGATGAACGGGCAAGACAAGCTAATGCATCCCTAAGTGCTCACTTCCCTCCCAAAAGACTTTGATCCTGGATCCTGCCTGGAGGCACTTGCCTTCCAGAGAGAGAGAGAGAGAGAGAGAGAGTGTGAGAGAGAGAGAGAGAGAGAGAGAGGGACCTCCTTTTAACCGTTCCCCTCCTGGGAGGGCTACGGCTGAACCCTGGAGCACGGACCGTTCAGAAAATGCCCCAAAGGAAGGGCCCTTTAACCCCGTGTTCTGCGTCTACAACTCAGAGGCGCCTCTCCCAGCCCCTCCCCCCACCTCTCCCGTCATTGCAACAACCACGGACAGACCTCCCACCTCCCCCTGGAGGGGCACCTGCTGCTCTGATGAAGTCTAAGCAGGGATTCAGTCAGCGTGGCTCGGTGGTTGAGCGTCGACCTAGGAACCAGGAGGTCAGGGTTTGAGTCCCCGGTCAGGGCACAGGCCCGGGGTGCGGGGTCGATCCCCAGTGAGGGGCGTGCAGGAGGCAGCCGATCCATGATCCTCTCTCATCATTAACGTCCCCCCACTCTCTCTTCCTTCCTCTCTTTGAAATCAATAAAAACATTTTTTTAAAAAAATGATCAATCAGTATCTAAAGGGTGTCCCAAAATTCACGCAAGAAGTAATTTGGATAGAAAACACAGGTTTATAATTAAAAATTGTAAATTTTTTGTTGATCCATAAAGTACAAAGTATAGGGCTATGGATGGAATAGCACATCAGGTCAATGGCCTCCACGGCTTTGCTGGCACATCCGCAAAGCCACGGTCTTCATTGGTCTTCACTGTCCCTGCTCCTGGGCCACCATTGGTCCTTGGTGATGCTGATCAAATGGAAGGGATTGAAATCAAAGGGCCACAGATATGAGAATCTGATCCAATAAACCCAGTAAAGTTAGGCTTTTATTTTTGTTGTTGTTGTGGTTAATGCTCACGCAGAATTCAATTCTTGCGTGAATTTTGGGACACCCTTTATATTTAAAAAACTAAAAGAATAATAAAGTGCCCCCTAGGCCGAGGCATTCTTGGCTGGCGGGAGGGGCGGCGGGAGGCTCGCGCCCGGACAGGCAGCCTCAGGTGGCCGCCGGCAGCCAGGCTGGGCCCGGACGAGGAAAAGGGCGGGCAGTAGAGTCGTGCCCAGTGGACAATGGCTGGCGGATACATCTTGACCCAGAACTTATTAAAAACCCCGCGGCCTGTTTAATTCGAGTTCGCCGTGCCCTTTGGGATTTCAATCTCCGCGTTTCGTGCCGGGAGAACAGCAGGCTTTATGCGGAACATGGGGGGGAGTCTCCCGCCTGGACAAGGCCCTGACATGCGGGTTCCTCGTGTATTGATGACAAATTCCTGTTCTGACTCTTCCACATGCGGGGGGTGGGGGGTTTGCGGGACGGGAGGGGGGCCCCCATCTGCTCTGATTGAGGAGATCTGAGCACCATGGGGCCTTCCCGGCATGAGTCTCGGGGTGGTGCCCGGGTGCTGGGGACGGGCCGCTCACCTCTGCCCAGCCGGGCGGGGCTGCACCCCAAAGAGGCCCCCTGAGCCCATCCCAGGACACACCTGCACACACGCAGCAAGAGAGGACGGCCTGGTGCACGCGACCTCGGGGAAGCATTCGTCTCGTCGTTGCCAACGGCCCTCTGTGTTCTGTGTCGCCCATGAAACAGCCCCCCGAAGAGGTAGAAGTCCCCCCTCCTTCCTTCATGGTGGACGTGTGGAGAGGGGGGGGGCTGTCTGGGGAACAAAGCGATATCTTTTCTGGGGGTGGGAACCCCCATCAAACTCCTCCCCAGGTCAAGGTCCCCTCGCTGTCATCCCGCCTCCTGCTCTCTGGGCGGAGGGCCCGTGGGGGCCCGGGGAGGGGCGCTGGGGTGGGGTGCGCTCTGGGCACGGCTGCTTCCAGGTGGAAGGGTTCACGGAAGCTGCGAACGACAGACGGACACGTAGGTTTTCCTCTGTGAAAGTGCAGGAGGGATATAATGATGGAGAAAGGGAGGCGCCTGTTTGTGCTGGTTTAGCATCACAGCAGCCCAGCCGGGCAGGCGAGGCTCAGGGGCTGAGCGCCAACCCAGGAACCAGGACGTCTGAGGTTCGATTCCCGGTCGGAGCACAGGCCCGGGTTGCGGGCTCGATCCCCAGTGTGGGGCGTGCGGGAGGCAGCCGATCCATGACTCTCTCTCATCATTGATGTTTCTATCTCTCCCTCTCCCTTCCTCTCTGAAATCGATAAAAATATATTTTAAAAAAAGATGACAGTAGCCCCAAAAGTCTGCGACCAATCGCAGGGGGTTGGGGTGGAGGCCCGTCTGGGGCCCCCATGGGATCGCCTCATGGCCGTTTCCACGCGTGCCAGGAACCCGTTCGCCAGCCGCGTGGACGTGAGATGTTCGAGGGACTCGCCCTGCGCCTCTCGGCGTCCTGTCCGCCTCATTAATTCTGCGCAGAATGTCAAAGGCGGCTCAGCTACCCCTTCCAATTAGTAACCGATGGTTTTCTCCGGTGATGGCGCCGAATGCTATTACCACGGCCCCCCCGATGGCCGCATGCGATTCTAAAACCAGGTCCCCGATCGGAGAGAGACGGGCTGCGGTCTGAGGGTCTCCGTGGGCCCCGACGCAGTTAGCATTCTGCGCCTCGGCCTGCCTCGGAGCTCTGGGTCCCTGCGTCCGCGTTCTGTTCTCCTGGCTCAGCCGCAGGCCTTGGGCAAACGCCGGCTCCCTTGTCTGTGATTCGTGCAGAACCAGCAGTCGTCCGGCTAACTGTGTGTGAACCTTCTCCTCCCCGCCCCCAAGTGGCGTCTAGGGTAACGTTGGGGGGTCGGGGGTTTGGAATGGCCCTCACCCCAGCAGGACGTGCTCCGAGGGCTCCGTGCCCAGCAGGGTCTGCACGCACGCGGAGTCACAGGCCCCGAGCGATCCATCACGGGCAGAGGAAACCAACAAGGGAATAAATCTTAGCAGGAAGGACGAGGAGGAGGAAGAGGGAGAAGGGAGGAGAGGGTCCCATCCGGAGGGTCATGGATGAGATGCTTCTCTCTCTCTCTCTCTCTCTCTCTCTCTCTCTCTCTCTCTCTTTCTCTCTCATCAATAATTTTTTTTAAAGCCCTCTCAAGCCAAATGATCCTGATGAAGCAGTTAGCATTTTAATTCCACGATCTATTGCAGTGGTTCTCAACCTTCCTCATGCCGCGACCCTTTCATACAGTTCCTCATGTTGTGGTGACCCCCAACCATACAATTATTTTCGTTTCTACTTCATCACTGTCATGTTGCTACTGTTAGGAGTCGTCATGTAAATATCTGATAGGCAGGAAGTATTTTCATTGTGACAAATTGAACATAATAAAAGCATAGTGATGAATCCCCAAAACAATATGTAATTATCTATGTGTTTTGCAATGGTCTTAGGCGACCCCTGCGAAAGGGTCGTTCGACCCCCAAAGGGGCCGTGACCCACAGGTTGAGAACCGCTGCCCTAGAGGGAGATGTTTTCTCAGGGAGTTGGGGCTGCTTGGGGCCTCCCCGGGATCAGAGTCCTTCTGGGATTTTGTTTTTCCACTTACTACACACACACACACACACACACACACACACACACACACACAGACACAGACACACACACACACACACACAGACACACACAGACACACACACACCCACACACACACACACACACACACAGACACAGACACACACACACACACACACACACACACACAGACACACACACACACAGACACACACACACACACAGACACACACACACACACACACAGACACACACACACACACACACACACACAGACACACACACAGACACACACACACACACACAGACACACACACACAGACACACACACACACACACACACAGACACACACACACCGACAGACAGACAGAGAGACAGACACACACACACACACACACACACCTACAAACAGACAGACACACACACACACACACACACAGACACAGACAGACACACACACACCGACAGACAGACAGACAGACACACACACACCGACAGACAGACAGACACACACACACACACACACCTACAAACAGACAGACACACACACACACACACAGACACAGACAGACACACACACACCGACAGACAGACACACACACACACACACACAGACACAGACAGACACACACACACCGACAGACAGACACACACACACACAGACACACACACACACCTACAAACAGACACACACACACAGACACAGACAGACACACACACAGACACAGACACACACACACCGATAGACAGACAGAGAGACAGACACACACACACACACACACACACCTACAAACAGACAGACACACACACACACACACAGACACAGACAGACACACACACACCGATAGACAGACAGAGAGACAGACACACACCGACAGACAGACACACACACACACCTACAAACAGACAGACACACACACACACACACAGACACAGACAGACACACACACACCGACAGACAGACAGACAGACACACACACACCGACAGACAGACAGACAGACACACACACACCGACAGACAGACAGACACACACACACACACACCTACAAACAGACAGACACACACACACACACACAGACACAGACAGACACACACACACCGACAGACAGACAGACAGACACACACACACACACAGACACAGACAGACACACACACACACACACCTACAAACAGACAGACACACACACACACACAGACACAGACAGACACACACACACCGACAGACAGACAGAGAGACACACACACACACACACACACACACACACAGACAGACAGACACACACACACACACACCGACAGACAGACACACACACACCGACAGACACACACACACACACACACACACACACACACAGACACAGACAGACACACACACAGACACAGACACACACACACCGACAGACAGACAGAGAGACAGACACACACACACACACACACACACACCTACAAACAGACAGACACACACACACACACAGACACAGACAGACACACACACACCGACAGACAGACAGACAGACACACACACACACACACAGACAGACAGACAGACAGACACACACCGACAGACAGACAGACAGACACACACACACACACACAGACACAGACACACACAGACACACACACAGAGACACACAGACACAGACAGACACACACACAGACACACACAGAGACACACAGACACACACAGAGACACACAGACACACACAGACACACACACAGACACACACACAGACACACAGAGACACACAGACACACACACAGAGACACACAGACACACACAGACACACACGACACACACACATGAAAAATGACGCGCCCCAAAGAGACAAACGAATGAGTCACTCCTCAGCCCAGGCCTTTGGTCTCGGGGCGGCGGCGGCCTCCGCCTGTCCCGGGCAGTCCGGGCCCCTCTTATTTATTTGTCTCGATGTTCCGAGATGATAGAGTTGGTCGCTCCGCTGTCTCTATTATTTCCCGTGGCCTGTGTCCTGGAGCCCCTCGATCATCCGCCGCGGCAGGTGGAAGGCGGAAGGGGAGCCCTGTCGGTGACACGGGGTTTTCTAAAAAAAGCCGGAGGGGAAAGGCTCTCCCCCAAGAATCAAATCGCTTTCAAAGAGCCGGCGGCCGGCCGAGGAGACGGCAAACTCCTGTGCTGGTTTTATTTTTGACTTTTTGTTGGCAGCGGCATTCTGGCCATTCTGCCCGGAGGACAGACGCGGCGCTTGTATTTGCCTCAGGAACAGGGAGTTCAGGTTGCGCAGGGAATGTGACACCGGAGAGATGAATGACGCGGCCGCCCGGCGGGCGCTGAGAGCCCGGCCCCGGGCACGTTCGCCGGGTCGCCACCGAGACCTCTGGTGAGTTCAAGTCCATCGTTTCCTGGTGGAGGGTGGGACACATCCATCAGTGCAAATTTCTTTTTTTTTGCACATCCCGCCCCCTCCCCCCAGCTCTTAGGAATGAATACGTGACAACTTCTGAAAGGGACGCATTTCCAAAGTGCAGCTCTAGCCGCGTTCTGGGCGACGGTTGAAGGCTCGGTGGGTGCAAAGATATGTACACACACACACACACACACACACACACACACACACGTGCATATTTTTAAACTTGTTACAGTGCGATCATCGGACAGGCCCAGGGCAGTGGTCGGCAAACCGCGGCTCGGGAGCCACATGCGGCTCTTCGGCCCCTCGGGTGTGGCCACGAAGTTTCAGTCGCAGTGTCCGTGCGCGCCCGCACGTGGTGTTTTGTGGAAGAGCCACACTCAAGGGGCCGCAGTTTGCCGACCACTGGCCCAGGGCACCCCGGTTGATGCTGTAACGGTAACGTCTGGTTAATGTCTAAATCTCCGGTGTTAGTTTACGTGGGACAATCCATTGTACTGCAGGATGGGAAGGTAACGGATATTGGCAAGTCAACTGGACTCAGTTTTTTTAATTCAAAAAGAGGACTTTCATCTACGTAGGCAAAGTGGACGGGCACATTCGACCCACTGAACTATTTTGGAAAAGAGTTGAGCCCGGCCGGCGTGGCTCAGGGGTTGAGCGTCGACCTATGAACCAGAAGGTCAGGGTTCGATTCCTGGTCAAGGGCATGTGCCTTGGTTGTAGCCTCGATCCCCAGTGGGGAGTGAGCAGGTAGCTGATCGATGTTTCTCTCTCATCGATGTTTCTCTCTATCCCTCTCCCTTCCTCTCTGTAAAAAATCAATAAAATATATTAAAAAAATAAAACTAGAATCAGTGGGAAGAAATACCCTCGGGGGAGGATTAACAGCCACAACATCTCGCCAGGGTTCCCAGAGCCATTGTACCGTCTCATCCTGGACGCAGGCCCCGCACCCAGAAGGAGTTTGATCCACGAAGGGCCCACGTCTACCTGTGGTTGCGAAGGTGCCCGTGTGCCCGACAGGCTGTTGGGAGGTCCCCGGACGCTCAGGTGTCGCTGCCGTCTGCCACCTTCATGCTGAGTTTCAGACGCGTCCAGGTCTCCTCAGGGAGGGACAGTTACCCAGTCACCCCCCCACACGATGGCAGAGGGGTGGGGCCGTGTCTCCCGTTAAAGCGACAACCTTCAACGTGTTACAACCGACGATTAAAAAATATGTTTATCGATGTCAGAGAGGAAGAGAGAGAGAGAGAGAGAGAGAGAGAGAGAGGGAGAGGGAAACATCCATGAGGAGAGAGAATCACGGATCGGCTGCCTCCTGCACGCCCCACACTGGGGATCGAGCCCGCCACCTGGACATGTGCCCTGACCGGGAATCGAACCCTGACCTCCTGGGTCATAGGTCGATGCTCAACCCCTGAGCCAGGCCGGCCAGGCCCAATGCCCTCATTCAGCTATTTGATCAGAAACCAACCGTCTTCTCTCCGTCCTAGAGGACGTGGAGGAACTGGCGCCCCATTCGCTGCCTGTCCCTTGGGAGGTGTGACCCTCCTGACCTTCATATGACCTTACCGACCTTCATGTGACCTTCCCGACCTTCCCTTTACGGACCCGCGTGTCTCAGGGGGTATTATTCATCTGGAGGGCTCCGGAGAGACAGGGCGATGTGCATGTGAAAACTCTAATTCCTTTTCTGTTTAATTGCATGTTTATCGATCTCTTTTTTCCCTTCCACGTGCTTTCTAAAGCCAGGAATTGGCAGTATCCATGACCTTTGCACGCTCACGTAATCCCAGTCGGTGAACCGATGCGTTGTGGAAAGAAAAGTCCTGTTGGGGTCACAGCGTCCTCCCAGTGCACCCCACGTCCCACCACCGATAAGACCCAACACGGCCGGGCCCCTGTGGCTCAGGGGCTGAGCATCGACCTTGAACCAGGAGGTCACGGCTCGATTCCCCATCAGGGCACACGCCCAGGAGGGGGCGGCGTGCGGAAGGCAGCTGGTCCGTGCTTCTCTCTCCTCGTTGATGCTTCTCTCCCTGGCTCCCTCCCCCTTCCTCTCTGAAATCAGTAAATGCACATACGTATAGATTCACACATCCATTCGCGGCACCGCGCCCATCACGGTCTTACGAAAGCGATCGCAAAGTTAGAAGGAGAGCAGCCCTGAGAGAAAGAAAATTCACGTAGATGAGCCAGACCTGCTTCCAGTTCCCGAGGATCCTGTTCAAGGCGGAACGCCCGGGAAGGTGGCCGTGAAATACGGAGCTCCAGCCCCGATCAGAAAGGCGATCTGAGGCGGAGAGTGATGCGAGGACGGGGTACCCTTGGGGGGACGGCTCCAGCGATGTGAGAAAGATTCATGGAGTCTATCTCTCGCCGGAGGCGGCGTCAGGTGGGAGATTTACGCCTCCGGGGGCTGGGACGTGCGTGGTCCCCGCCATCTATTTGCCGGGGGGCCGACTCTCTCATCATTCCTACGGCTGGGCCGCGCTGCCCGCTGACCTCCCCTCTCCTCGCCGCACATCTCTCACGACGGACGGACGGATGGACCGACGGGCGCGCTGATGTACGGCCCGGAGCCCAGGTGGGGCCGGGGCCATGGGAGAGGCCACAGTGATTCATTCTAACGACGTCCACGTCGGACTCATGGAGAAGTCAGGGCGGCCAGGGCCCGGGGAGGGCCGTGGCTCTCCTGGCTACCTCTCCCCTTTCCCCAGACGCTGACCCCCCTGAACGGTGGGCACCCGGGAGCCGTAATCAATAGCCTGGAAAGCGGTGAGGTCAGCACTGTCAGGTGCAGATCTTCTCTGCCTTCACGCGGAGCGGAGACGAGACAGGTGCGTGAGCCATGGAGGTGAACCTGACCTTCGCGGACGGACTGATGGAAGGCCCCGGGCGGAGGAGGAGAGAGAAGAAAAAAAACGCAGGGAAGATGGGGCTGGAGCTGGGGCCTCAGCCACAACCCTGGTTGGTGCTCTGGGGGCTCGCCCGGGTGCTGCTCTGCTGTGACGTTAAACGCAGAAAAATCCCAGCTCCCGGGAAGCAGGCGATGGCTCGGGGCGACTCGGGAATAAACCACCTCGAAGTGAAAGGAGACATGTAATTCGAGGGCGCGGACCGAGGACGCAGCTCTCCACATCCCTGCACATTCCAGTTAGTTCCATCGATTCACGCACGGTCCACCCGAAATTATTGTTTTTAGAACATATATATCAGAGAGGAAGGGAGAGGGAGAGAGAAACAGCAGTGATGAGAGAGAATCGCGGGCCGGCTGCCTCCTGCACGCCCCACGCTGGGGATCGGGCCCCCCTGCCCGCAGCTCCAGCCCCAGGCCCCTCCCCTCTGGCCGGCTGTGGCTTATTGGGGTTGATCTGTCTTTGAGCATGGTCTCCGGTTACGATTTGGGGGTGCTCGGGGATGGTCAAATGACAGTGCCAGGCGGCAGGGTGTTCGTTCCCTGGACGAGGGGCCGTGCTGGACACTGGATGGACATCCCCCCGGATGCTCCCCGTGGCCCTAGGCAGGGGGCTGTCTCTCCAACCACTTCACAGGCGGCGACTCTGAGGCTCAGAGAGGCCAAGCAACTGGCCTGAGCTCACACAGCCCCGGAGGCAGAGCAGAGACGGCCACTCCGCCCCGTTTGACCGGGAACCTGATGAAGACACACAACCCAGACCCGCTGTTCCACGGGCAGCCGCCCCGGATTGCAAGGACCAGGGGCTTGCAGTGTTTGGGGGGGAACTGAGCAGGGGAGTTTAGGGGCGTGGGAACTAGAGGTCCCTTCACGCCCTGGGTGGGGGAGGGGGAGGGGGAGGGGGAAGGGGAGGGTAGCGCCAAGTTTCAAATGTTGACGAAGCCGAGAATTCAAGGAGAGAGGCCGAGCCCTTCTGCATGGGCTGAGGCTGCGAAGGAGGAAACATTGAGCCTTGGCTGGCTGTGGCCGCCCCCGGAAGAGGGAAAGAATACGCCGCATACCTCGGAGAGATGAATTTCCCCCGGAAAAAATAGAAAACAAAGGAAGGGCCTCTGATTACATTGAAATGCTTCCTTGCCAGCACTGGGGGGGGATTCTGGCATCCTCTGCCCAGGGAAGCTCTCGCGTCCGCATGGGGGGCGGTGGGGGGGGAAGGGGAAAGGTGGCTGGGTGGGGAGGGGGTGGCAGGGGGAGGGAGGGGGCCATCAGGGCCCAGGTGCAGCCGTGTGAGGGAGGGATGACCTTCCCGGCGACCCCGGAGAAGATGAATCGAATGACAGCGACCGGGTGCGTGGGTTTTATTTCTGCCGTGGAGTCGAAATGGGTTGTGGGGGCGGGCGGGCCCGGGGGGGGGGGGCTCCCCGGCAGGGGGAGGGGGGGCAGAATATTGAGGAAGTGGGAGAGAGGATACAGGTGGACAGGTTTCCGATGGGAACAGCATCCTTGAGGCTGCGTGCCTCTGGGTTGACCATTTCTGGGGCCCCAGTGGCCTCTGAGTAGATTTTCCTTTGTCTAAAGGCAGTGGTTCTCAACCTTCCTGATGCCGCGACCCTTTCATACAGGTCCTCATGTTGTGGTGACCCCCCATTTCATTGTTACACAAATTGAACATCATTAAAGCATTGCAATCAATCCCCAAAACAATATGTCATGATAGATGTGTTTTCTGATGGTCTTAGGCGGCCCCTGTGAAAGGGTCGTCCGACCCCCAAAAAGGGTTGCGACCCACAGGTTGAGAACCGCTGGTCTGAGAGAAAGCGAATTCTTTTTCGCGCCCAGGGGGGACCGGAAGGCAGGGGGACAGTACCTTGGGAAAAAGCCATAAAATATTTGCACGATGACAGCGTGCCTCACTTTGGAGGAGAATAAACAGGGTGACCCCCCCCCCCCCAATTTGGCGACGGACCGATCATCTAAGTGTTAAGAGAAATAGCTACCCGACATCATTGACGACATAGACGCTGCGGACGGTATTTGCTCCGCGAAAAGATGTTTTTCTCACGCGCACGTTGTATCTTTTCGGACGGTTACCAGTGTGACTTGGCGTTTCCTGGGCGTGTGAGTCGAAGCAGCTGGCCGGTGCGGACGCGTCGGTCCCCAACTCTTCGCTCCATCCCCTCAAAGCGTTCGTTCATTTATAGGTAATTAACATGGAGATGATGCGGGGGCCCCATCTTTTATTTAGGCGTCTGCTCCTCGGCCTATTTAATTCCGCTCAGGTAGCGCCTCCCGTCCACGTCTCCTCCGCGGCCCTTTGAATAAAGCATGTTAATATTTTCCCCAGAGTTCCCCCGGCAGAACTTGGCAGGAAGCAAGCTCATATTTCTCAAGGTCTCGCAAACACGGTTCTAATTATGAAAACGTGTCTTAAGTCTCCTAAAAAAAAAAAAAGAAAGAAAAGAAAAGAAAGCAGAGGTACTGTGGAAAAATGCACACACACACACACACACACACACACACACACACGCAGCCCTAGCCGGTGTGGCTCAGCGGATAGAGCGTCGGCCTGCGGACTGAAGGGTCCCGGGTTCGATTCCGGCCAAGGGCACACGCCGGGGTTTCTCGATCGAGCCCGCCATCTGGCTCAGGGGTTGAGCCTTGACCCATGAACCAGGAGGTCAGGGTTCGATTCCTGGTCAGGGCACAGGCCCGGGTGGCAGGCTTAATCCCCAGAGGGGGGCGTGCAGGAGGCAGCTGATCCGTGATCCTCTCTCATCATTGATGTTTCTATTTCTCTCTCTCCCTCTCCCCTCCTCTCTGAAATCAATAAAAATATATTAAACACACACACACACACACACACACACACACACATACACACACACGCAGCCCTAGCCGGTGTGGCTCAGTGGATAGAGTGTCGGCCTGCGGACTAAAGGATCCCGGGTTCGATTCCGGCCAAGGGCACACGCCGGGGTTTCTCGATCGAGCCCGCCATCTGGCTCAGGGATTGAGCCTTGACCCATGAACCAGGAGATCAGGGTTCGATTCCTGGTCAGGGCACAGGCCCGGGTGGCAGGCTCCATCCCCAGTGTGGGGCGTGCAGGAGGCAGCCGATCCATGACTCTCTCTCATCACGGATGTTTCTCTCTCTCTCTCCCTCTCCCTTCCTCTCTGAAAATTCATTAAAAACCTAAAAAGAAGAAGAAGAACCCTTAAGGACCTTTTCTATCCTCACTCACCCTTTCCCCGGGGAGAGGACCCCAGGACCCCAGGTGTGGAAGGGACAGCTGATTGGAAACAATATCTCTTTGGGCGGCAGCCCCCCACGATGTCTTTCTTGTCTCGAGTCAATGTCCCCAGGAATATTCTATTTCCAAGAAAATCAGCGTTTCCGGGGAGGGAGGGAGGGAGGGAGGGAGGCGGTGCTTGGAAATACCCTGCATGGGGCACCCATGAGACCTACCCCCCGGCTTCTGCCTGCCCGTTCGCCCACGTGGCCCGGCGCTCACCAGCGCCCCCGCCTGGCCCAGACGCGCAATGACACTCAGAAACGCCTGCATCTCCCGGCGCCCGGAGGCCTCGCTGGAGCCCCAGGACGGTTCTCCCGGCACCGGCACCGGCACCGGCACCCACCGGGCTGCAGCCCGCCCTGCGATGCGCGCCAGGTGCCCGCGGTGCGCCCTCCTCGTGGTGACGCGGGGGCAGGTGAGCGCGTGGCGTCCTGTTGCCCAGGTGACCGCCGGGCGCCGGTGGGAACGGCAACACTGACCCCTAGTGGCCGGACGCCGGAGCCGCAGCCTCAGCCCGGCTCCCCTGCGGGGCCCGCGTCCTCCTGGGGGGAAAACTCATGAATTCACTGCAATCGGGGCCGGAGGTGGCACACGGGGACCTGCTGTGAAGGGAAGATGCTGCCTTCGTGGCGTCTGAAAGGATGCGCAGGAGCACAGAGCGAAGGTTTAGCCCCTTGGAGAGCATTGCCATGGATTATTATTATTATTTTTAAAAAAATATATATATTTTATTGATTTTTTACAGAGAGGAAGGGAGAGGGATAGAGAGTTAGAAACATCGACGAGAGAGAAACATCGATCAGCTGCCTCCTGCACGCCCCCCACTGGGGATCTGCCCGCAACCCAGGTCCATGCCCTTGACCGGAATCGAACCCGGGACCCTTCAGTCTGCAGGCCGACGCTCTATCCACTGAGCCACACCGGTCAGGGCTGATTATTATTTTCTAAACATATTTTTATTGGTTTTAGAGAAGGAGGGAGAGAGAGGGATATTTTCCCATCAGTTTGTAGAGAGAGTGGAAGGGAGGGGGAGAGAGAGGCAGAGAGAGAGAGAGAGACACATGGATGGGTTGCCTCCCACACACGCCTGGACAGAGGCCAGGGATCCAGCCTGTAACCGAGGTCCGTGCCCTTGACCGGGATCGAACCCGCGACCCTTCAGTCCGCAGGCCGACGCTCCATCCACTGAGCCACACCGGCCAGGGGCGTATTCCTTTCTCTCTCTCTCTCTTTTTTTTTTTGGCCTGAAGTAATTCCTACCACATTTCCTTCCCTCTTTGATGCTAACCTCCCTTCTTACTGCAAATTAAAAACTTCAGTGTAAGCCCAAGGAGCAGGGGAATTGACTGTTTAAGCCCAAAGACGTTTTGTGCGGCCGCGGAATCCGCCTGCCGGACGAAGGGATGAGGGTAAGTGAAATCCGAGTCAGCGTGGAGGGGAGAGAGCTGTGCGTGCAGTTCCGTCTTTGAAGAAAGGGGTCGTCCCAGGGTTCGTCAAGCCACGCTTGGCAGGGGCGGAGGGGAGAGAACATCACCCCCCTCCCCCCCCCCAAATAGATTTATACCGAGGGCAGCCCTTTAAAAAAACGCCTTGGGTATCGATGGTGCTTAATCTCAGCCCCGAGTGGCCGGGCGCTCCCTGAGGGCGGCAGCCGCCGTGAGAAGCCCTTGACCATCTTTCCCATCTCGGGGGATTCGGCCACAAAGTCCATTAGAGGCCAGAGACACGGGGGTCAAGTCAATTGTCCGCGCTGTCCGAGGGCGGCCATCACTTATGGCCACTCAGCTGTCACGGCGGAGGGAGGGGAGAGGAGGGGAGGGGAAGAGCTGGGCTGCTGGGACCCCATCTCATCCGTCTTTCAGGGGGTCAGCGGTGCCCACACGTTGCTCGAGGGGCAGGGTGCACCCCGAGACGCCCAGTTCAGGCGGATTTTAGGGCCGTCCCTGCAGGTCACAGGATTCTGCTCATTCTGGTTTTTTTGGGGGGTGGGGGGTGAGGTGAGAGCCTTCTCGCTCGTGGCCATGAGGCGGCCCCGTGCTCCTGGACCCCTCTGAGTGACTTCCTGGGTTCGATGAGACGCGAGCGAGGTGGCCGGGGTGTTTCCTAGTGGGGTCTCGGGCTCCAAGTGGCTGAGTGGCTGATCTCCCCGCTGCCCCCCCTACCTCCTCCGCCGCCCCCTCCCCAGATGCTGCTCACGTTCAGCTCCGTGGAGAGGAGAAGAGATTTGCACGTTTGTCGCCAACACCTGAGGCATCAGGTTCACGCCTGTCCTGGGGGAGAGAGGCCGAGCAGGTGGGGTCCTGGCGGAAAATGCTGGTGCCGTCTGTGTTTAAGCCCAACGTCTCGGGGCTCCAGGAGTCAGTTCCTCACGTGCTGGGTTTACACTGAAGGCAGAACGCTCCCGTGTGGAGGGCGATGGGATTAAAATATGTCCAACGGGGCCTGATGGTGGGTGCCCGCCCGGGACACATGTATTTCTGAGGCTTCGTGCTCGAGGAGGGTGACTCGACCCCACGGCACAGCCCAGCCCCGCCCTCCTGGGGCATCGCTGCTTCTTCCTCTTCTTCTTCTTTTAAAAAAATGTATTTCTATTGATGTCAGAGAGGAAGGGAGAGGGAGAGAGAGAGAAACATCCATGATGACAGAGAATCATGGATCGGCTGCCTCCTGCACGCCCCCCACTGGGGTTCGAGCCCGCAAGCCGGGCCTGTGCCCCGACCAGGAATGGAACCCATGACCCTTCAGTCCCTGGGCCGATGCTCTATCCACTGAGCCACACCAGCCAGGGACAATGATGAATTTTTGTTTTTAAAATTTTGTTTTATTAAGAAAAAATTTTTTTTAAAAAAACAAAATTATCTGCCTCGATCGCCCCATTCGCAAATTCACTGGTAAATATCAAATTAGTAGAATTAGCTCAGAGGGTGGGAGGGGGGGACGTGTAAATTCATCTCAGCGCTCGCATCAGAAAACCGTGCCCCTTCGGACGGAAAGGAATTCCCGGAAAGTTGCATCTGGTCTGAGGCGCTGGGAGCCAGATTCCTGCCCGAAGCCATTTGCGGGGAGACACCCGCCGGCCGGACGGGCCGCGGGGAAACGCACGGCGACCTCAGCGCGGCTTTGAGCAGAGACGGCGGTGGCGGACGGGGGCTCTGCTCGGCGACTTGCTGGGCGAGGCGTGCACGTCGATGCGTGTTTCAGGAAACCCCGGATAAAGGTTGCTGAGGGCCAACGTGTCTGTTACGAGTTAGGTCCCGGCTTACACAGGATCAGAAGGAGGGTTGAGTCCCTTCTGGAGAATTTTAAACAAACAATTAGACATCTTTCTCAGATGGTTCAGAAGAGCGAGAGCATGAAACGCGTGTGTGTGCGTGTGCGTGCGTGTGTGCGTGCGTGTGTGTGCGTGTGTGTGCGCGTGTAACTTCTCACAAGCTCCGTATGTTCATTCTTGGGGTGTTTCCAATGCGACGCTTTTAGGAAACTGCAGCTAGAAAGGCAGAGGGCTGATCCTAAAACTCAGATGCCCCGCGATCGCCCAGTGAGGGGGACTCGAGGGCGAGAGGCGCTGCTGGGGGGTTGTAGCTCAGGCACCGCGGGGGACATGCCTGGACATCGGCTTGGTTTCCCGGGTGAATGTGAAATGATTTCTAAGGAGTCAGGGCTCAGTGATGAGGTGAACGGGCTGGGCTGGTGTGGCTCAGTGGCTGAGCGCCGATCTATGAATCGGGAGGTGACAGTTCGATTCCTGGGTTGGGGGCTCCATCCCCAGTGTGGGGCGTGCAGGAGGCAGCCGATCCATGATTCCCTCTCATCATGGATGTTTCTCTCTCCCTCTCCCTTCCTCTCGGAAATCAATACAAAAATATATTAATAATATAAATAAACAAAAGAGCCCGCCCCCCTCTTCACGCTGTTAATTAGCCTCTAGATCAGAGCCAGGGTCGTAGTGTTAATATCGGGGTTGTCCTTCCACAATGCATAGCTCGGCCATTTGGCTGTTCGGTTACCTCCTGGAGAATGTCTGTGTTCACTTGCTAATCCCTGCCTGCTCCGTGCGAATTTCAACTCAGTTCAAGTTCACAGCCATTCAGGTGACAAAAGAAAAGCAAGTACTATTCCTCCCCCGCCCCCCCATTGAGTCTTAGAGAGAGAGAAAGGAAGGAGTGGGAGAGACAGAGAGAGAGAAACATCGATGTGAGAGAGACACATCGCTGGGTTGCTTCCCGCACGCGTCCGGCCAGGGATGGAGCCCACAATCCAGGCACGTGCCCTTGACCGGAATTGAACCCGGGACCCTTCAGTCCGCAGGCGGACGCTCTAGCCTCGGAGCCGATCTGGCCAGGGCGAGCATGTGGTATTTTTGACGCGTGCCTCCGCGCCCATAAGGTGTGTGTGGACAGCTGGACAGACGCGGCCTGGCCCGTCCGTGTTCCGAAGCGTGAAACGATCCATCGGGGGTTGTGGTCAGCGTCGTTTAAGCCGCCGTGGAGGTTAACGCATCTGACTCTCCCAGAGGAGGGTCCCTTGCCTCCTCCTGGGAAGGGCTGTGCTGGCTTTGAGGGGTGCATTTCTCTGTGTGTGTGGGGGGAGAGGATGGGGGAACATGAGACCGTAAGGCCCTGGATAACTCCCTCCTGCACCCACGGGACCGACACGCTGTGGGTGCACGGACCTCCGCCCTAGAGCTTTGTGGTAACAGATGACATCAGCCTGGCTGACCTCGTCCGAAGGAGCGTGGTGTCTCGGGGGCCTCGGGCCGGCCAGGCCACAGGTGGCCGATGCGGTCGGCACTCAGCAGCTAGCCGCAGGAATGCATTATCTGCCCGCAGCTGTCACTCAGGGGCCGTGCCAGCAGGTCACTTCCCAGCAAATGGCCGATGACCTCAGCGCCCCCCGAAGACGCCCCGGTGGGCCGACG
The DNA here is from genome assembly GCA_036010255.1 of Myotis pilosus. Lineage (NCBI taxonomy): Eukaryota > Metazoa > Chordata > Mammalia > Chiroptera > Vespertilionidae > Myotis > Myotis pilosus. Next base: position 1,222,986 of record JASKON010000027.1, read on the forward strand.
CGTCAGAACCGACGTCGGGCGCAGACCAATTTGCGGAAATGGGGCCAGGCCCGCAGGGGGATGAGGCCGGCCTCCTGCGTGTCCATCGCGTCTTATTCATTATTTAGGCGGGACGCGGGCTTGTCGCTAGAAGCAGATGTTGACAGACCAGGAAGCGCACGTGTTTGAATTCCCTTTCCCCCCCGCGGGCTGTGGTGTCCCCTTAGGAGCGAGGAAGATAAGGTGAGGCCTGACTGTCCGAGAGGCTTTTGTGTTCTCGTCACGTCCGTTGTCCCTGGCACCTCTGGTCAAACTCAGCGCTACGGGTTCCGGACATGCCAACCCCACTGGACTAGTATTTTTATTGCTTTCAGAGAGGAAGGGAGAGGGAGAGAGAGAGAAACATCGACCAGCTGCCTCCTGCACACCCCCCACTGGGGATGTGCCCGCAACCCAGGTACATGCCCTTGACCGGAATCAAACCTGGGACCCTTGAGTCCGCAGGCCAACGCTCTATCCACTGAGCCACACCGGTGAGGGCGAGGAATTATTTTTTTTAAGCACATAAAGTTGTATTGCGGAGGGAAAGGTTTAGACTCTTGTAAAACCCTCTCACAAGCGAAGCCGTGTCTTAAGCGAAAACAAAACAAATTCAAGCATTTTCATAAAATCCGTAAGTGTAATTGGTTTGCAAGCCCTGCAGTAAATTACATGCTTCCCCGTGACGTTAGTTTGCATATTCAATACATAGCAAACGCGGTCTCCGGAAGATGCGTATCCGTGGCATTTTTTTTTTTTAATCACACTTAACATTTTTGATTCTTTTCGAGAAATTGAAGGAGGAAGGTTTGTCGTTAATGTGGGATGGTTTTGTTTCCGCAATCAATGCCAAATGCAGAACCAGACCAAACGCAGGTATTTGACGTGGCCTTTTGTAATCTTAAGTAATATTTTATTTTATGTAATACTAGAGGTCGGGTGCATGGATGCGCGCACCGGTGGGGTCCCTCGGCCTGGCCTGCGGGGATCGGGCCGAAACCGGCCGTCCGACATCCCCCAGGGGGGTCCCCGAGTGCCAGAGGGCGCTCTGCAAAGTTGCTGTCGCTCTGCCGCTCCTGCGTTGAGCGTCTGCCCCCTGGTGGTCAGTGCGTGTCATAGCTACCGGCCGGTGGCTCAGGCTTTTATATATACAGTTAAGGGCATAGGAGGAGGAACGCTGGGATTCGGAGTCTTGTTTGTCTTCATACATTTGCTATAAAGAGTCGATTCTTCTGTCCTGACTGGGTAGCTCACTCAGCTGGTCAGAGCTTCGTCCTGATATGCCAAGGGGGCTGGTTCGACGCCAGGCCAGGGCACATACGAGAAACAACCAAGTGAATGCACCCATCAGTGGAGCAACAAATTGATCGCTCCCTCTCTCTCAAATCAATGCAAAAACAAATCTATTCTTGCCCAGCTGGCGTGGCTCCGTGGCTGAGCATCGACCTATGAACCAGGAGGTCACGGTTTGATTCCTGGTCAGGGCACATGCCCGGGTTGCAGGCTCGATCCCTAGTAGGGGGCATGCAGGAGGCAGTTGATCAATGATTCTCTCTCATCATTGATGCTTCTATCTCTTTCTCCCTCTCCCGTCCTCTCTGAAATCAATAGAAATATATTTAAAATGTCTATTCTTCTTCTATGGCTCTATTTCTCCCAATTGTGAGGTTCAAGGGAGGAGGCTGGGGGGATGCTAAGGTGTATTGTGGGGACCTGCTGCCTGGAGTCGCCTGGGAGTTTGTTAGAAATGCAGGATCTCTGCTCTGGTCCTGGGCCCACAGAACCGGAACCGGCATTTGACTACCTCCGACCCTAGGTAATTCATATGCTCAAAGAGTTTCTTTTTCTCTTTGTTTTTCAATCCTCACCCGTGGATATTTTCCCCTTGATTTTTAGGGAGAATGGGAGAGAGAGGGAAAGACAGAGGGAAATATCGATGTGAGAGAAACACATCAATGGGTTGCCTCCTGCACGCGCCCCATCCAGGGGCCAGGCCGGGGAGGAGCCTGCAACTGTGGTACGCGCCCTTGACCAGAATCGAACCCGGGACCCTTCGGTCCACAGGCTGATGCTCTATCCACTGAGCCACACCGGCCAGGGCTGAAAGAGTCCCTTAACCTTCTGCGAGGTCGTGGACACCAGGGTTTCCACGTCCTGTCGGATGTTGGGCCCAGCCTGGCCTTCCTGCCCGCCCGGGCTCACGGAGGAAACCCCACGGAGGGCGGGGAGGCCGCGAGGAGGAGGTGGCACGTCCAGGCGGACGACTCGCTTCCTCGCCAACGGTCTTCGCTACGGAAGACAGTGAGTGCAGCGTGCCCCGGGCCCTCTCCGAGGCGGGGACGCGCAGGTCTCGTCTGCACGGCTCTGCTTCTCATTACCGTCTGACGGGAGGAGTGACCCCATCGCCCGGCTGATGTGCCAGAACCTTCTCGGGCCCCACCTGGCGCGCCCACGGCCCCCCTCCGGCCCTGACATCCGCAGAGAGCGGATTGACGGAGCTGGCTCGCTCGCCGGCGTCCAGGCCAACACAAGCATCGTCCGACAGCCTTTGTGCTGGAACGAGACGAGAGCGCACTAAGCTGCCCGCTGTGAAGGCTTAGCGAAGCCACGTCTAATTAGGCACCAGCAGGCTCTCCGAACAAAGAGAGGGAGTGAAAAATCAACACGGTTTTGGGGTGAAAAGGCCATCGTTCGCACGGCCGCACGGGAACCGTCACGAGCTCCAGCAACACAGGATCCCCCCCCCCCCCGGCCCCCCGCCTCCCAGCGGCTGATGGATATGGAAGGTGACAGGGGAGGGGGGGCCGGGGCTTGCTTCCATGGACGGGTGGGGTCCATGGAGGAGCCTCTGTCCTGTGAGGAGACAGCGCGACGCATCGGCTGCCGTGGCTGGAAGCTCAGAAGGCCCTGAGGAGCCTCGGGCCTGAGGGCCGCCGTCGAGTGTCTGACGGGCGTGTGGCGGGTGAAAGGTGGCTGCCTCGGGCCCTGGACACGCGTGGACTGGCGGGAAGTGGGTGCGGAGGGGCGCGGTCCCTGGAGGGGTGGGGTCGGTGGAGACAGAGGACGGCCCGGCCCGCTGGGACGACGGACACGAGCAGAACCACAACGGACGCGTCGGAAAGTCTTTCTTTTTAATTATTTTGTTTGTTGTTGTTGTTAATCCTCACGCCGATCCATGTTCCCGTTGGTTTATGTTTTAATAATATATTTTATTGGTTTTTTTACAGAGAGGAAGGGAGAGGGACAGAGAGTTAGAAACATCGATGAGAGAGAAACATCCATCAGCTGCCTCCTGCACGCCCCCTACTGGGGATGTGCCCGCAACCCAGGTACATGCCCTTGGCTGGAATCGAACCCGGGACCCTTCAGTCCGCAGGCCGACGCTCTATCCACTGAACCACAGCGGTCAGGGCATGCCCGTTGGTTTGTAGAGAGCGTGGAAGGGAGAGGGGGCCACACAGAGACGCATCGAAGTGAGAGAGACACATGGATGGGCTGCCTCCCGCACGAGCCCCGGCCAGGGATGGAGCCTGTAACCGACGGACGTGCCCTTGACCGGAATCGAACCCGGGACCCTTCGGCCCGCGGGCTGATGCTCTATCCACGGAGCCCAAGAAAACTATATATTTTTAAAAAAATGGACTTCATTCTTATGGACAAAGTCCTGCGGGCACAACAGGAAGCCGGGACCCAGCCGGCCAGCCCACGGTCCTCTCCTGCTCAGACGGACGTGGCTCATCCCAGCGCGGCTTAACCTCCCGCCAGAGAAGGCGAGGGCGCAGGGACCGGCCCGGATCCCGCACGGCTGGCTATCGTGCCCGTGTCTACCCCATTTCACAGTTTGCCACGTAAAAGTCACAGTCACATTCGAAATATTTTTTTAATAGAAAGAAACGGGCCATTCTGAGCAGCCCTATTTTTTCCTCGATCTGTCAAGAATCGCCACATGGCGTCCCCACCGATACTTTTACTTAAAAAAAATAAAATCCCATTGGCACTGCGGGGAGCTCAGCGAGGAGCGATCGTGGGGGACGGGCATCGTGTGCAGGGTGCGAGCGTGTTTCCAATTTGAAGCTAGGCCCCCCCCCCCCCGAGTGGCAGGGTGGACGCGGCCAGGGGCCTCCGCTCTGCTGACAGCTGCGGGCAGAGAGCGCGACGTCTCATGGAGTCCCCTACGCCCGCCAAGAAACATACTCGGAGAACAATTAATAGAATTGCAAATCCAAGGCAATTGGCTAATTTTGCTGTCCAGGCACATTTCTCAACGTCCTCTGTAGGGGAAATTATATATATATATATTTTAAAGAAACGGGCATGGCTCACGCGACGATGAGAACGTAGGCGGAAAAGCAGTTGCTGGGAAAATACTTGTCGCTGGATCAGCTTCCTCCTTTGGGATATGATCGCGGAGTTTTATTCATGTTAACGCTTAGCCCCGTGGTCGGCAAACTGCGGCTCGCGAGCCACATGCGGCTCTCTGGCCCCTTGAGTGTGGCTCTTCCTAAGCCTGAGGAGGACCCTAATTAAGTGAATAACAATGCACCTACCTATAGAGTTTCAGTTTAAAAAATTTGGCTCTCAGAGGAAATTTCAATCATTGTACTGTGGGTATTTGGCTCTGTTGACAAATGAGTTTGCCGACCACTGGCTTAGGCCGTGGCAGAAACCTCAGAAAGATCTCAACGCACTCGTATTCTGACTCAAATCTCAGGAAAGACAACCATATCTATAATAATAAAAGGGTAATATGCTAATTAGACCCGATGTCATTCTGGATGTCCTCCTGGACGAAGCTGGGGGTGGGGTGGGGAGGGAAGCCGGTGCCGGCAGCCGGGGGAAGGAAGGCCTACTCTTGCATGCATTTCATGCATCGGGCCTCTAATATATATATATAAACTTTATCTCGCCCTGGCTGGTGTGGCCCAGTGGATAGAGCGTCAGCCTGCAGACTGAAGGGTCCCAGGTTCGATTCCAGTCAAGGCCACAGGCCCGGGTTGCGGGCTCGATCCCCAGTGGGGGGCGTGCAGGAGGCAGCCGATCCATGATCCTCTCTCAACCACGGAGCCACGTGGCCGGGCTTTAGGTACAGTGTTTATTGACATGCATTTGAGAATGAGGAGCCACGCAGAGCACCGTGCACGCGTGTAACCCCACGTGCAAGTCAAGTGGAGAGAGACGGCTCGCTCCCCGGGGAGGGGCCCTTCTCCCGTTGGTGACGTCACTTAGTGTCTGTCCCCTGGCGCTGCTCATTCCGCCAGGTGAGGGAGAGCAAAGTGGGGATTGCACACCCGCCCGAGCCCCCAGAACCTTGCCCCTGCCCCTGACCCACGGCCGCCACCGCTCCCGGCCCCGGGGGCGTCTCACGTCCTAGATTCCCCGTCCGTCTGTCATCTGTGATCCCTGGTCTCCGAGGCTCTGGCTGACGTTGGGAACTGATGGTGTCACCATTTTCCTATCTGACCTGGAGCCGGGCCCCCCAGGGTGAAAGCCTCCAGTCCCCGGGCCATGTCGGGGCTCCCTGCTCCTGTACCCCATCCTCTGCCCCGACGACAGCCCCTTCTGCTAGGGAACCGCCCGGCTGTGCCCCTACAGGGAAGCTTTGCCCCAGGAGACCCCCTCCATTTCTGCTCTGAGGGGGGGTTGCCTGTGATGAGAGAGAGAGAGAGAGAGAGAGAGAGAGAGAGAGAGAGAGAGAGAGCCCAGTTGCTCTCGGGGCTCCGTGGGCTTACGCTGCCAGAAGCAATTTGCTGTATTTACGCAGCGACTTTCCGTACCTGTCAGCCCCTAAAGCCGCTGCCCTTGCCTGCTCCGTCCAACAATAACACCAACCAACATCTGTTTCGTTCTTGAGAGCGGATGCCAAGCCCCTCGCGTGCGAGGCCTCGTTTAACGTCAGCCGGGCTGGACGGCCCCGGGAACACGTCTAAACAATGAGAATGTTTCGGGATTAGAGGGGGGAGTCCGCTCTCCCCGGGTCTCCCCGACTCGATCACAAACATCTGGACGAGGCCTCGCCCCTGGAGGAGTGAGGAGGGGGCCGGGTGCCCCCCAACTTGCTTAGTGTTCTCCCCCTGACCCGGCCCTGGTCGCCCTTCTCCCGCGGCCGCCGGGGCTGCGCGGGCCTGTCCGGGGACCCTCTTCCCCTTGTCATCAAGTCGGTCGGTCGGGCCGTGTGTGTGTTTTCGCTCCGTAAGCTCTTCTGGGCGCGGGGCTGAGGGCCGTGAGCTCGCTCAGTATTTGCATCTCGGACGGGAAACCCCTGAGGTCATGTCTGAACCCGGGGGCAAGGCTGGGCACCGAGGATGTCAGATGCAGCGACAGGTGCGATTTCGAAACAGAGTCCCCCCTCCCTCCATCCCAGCAGGCAGATGTCGTCAGGGCCGCACACGTGGGGCAGGCTCTCCCAGAATCGATAAAATATCAATACGGATAAAATACTGATAAAATGTCAATATTGATAAAGTATTGGCAAAATACCAATATTGATAAAGTATTGATAAAATACCAATATTGATAAAGTATTGACAAAATACCAATATTGATACAGCATTGATAAAATATCAATATGGGGTTAGGCTCACACAAAGGCGTATTTTCTTTATTTTTGTTGATTTCAGAGAGGAAGGGAGAGGGAGAGATAGAAACATCAATGATGAGAGAGAATCATGGATCACCTGCCTCCTGCACGCCCCCTGCTGGGGATGGAGCCCACACCCCGGGCACGTGGCCTGACCTGAGTCGAACCGGCGACCTTCTGGTTCCTGGTCGATGCTGAACCTCTCGGCCACGCCGGCCGGGCCGGACTTCTTCCTGGGCAGGGAGAGCTCAGGGATGTGCCATGCATCCCCCACCCCCCTCCCTGGGGGAGTCTCCTGGGAGCTGGGGCTGAGACACCCGGGCCCCCAGATCCCGCCTTTGAACTGGTCTCTCTGCGTCTGAAAAAGGTTCCTTAGACACAGTCACACCTCACTCCCCTGAACAGCTTCTGCTCTAAAGGAAGTGGCCGCTCTGGCCGGTGCGGCTCAGTGGATAGAGTGTCGGCCTGCAGACCGAAGGTTCCCGGTTCGATTCCGGTCAAGGGCACAGACCTCAGTGGCAGGCTCCTCCTCAGCCAGGGTCCTGGTCAGAGTGCGTGCAGGAGGCCACCCAATGATGTGTCTCTCACATCGACGTGTCTGTCTTTCCCTCTCCCTTCCGCTCTCTCTAAAAATCAGTGGGAAAATATCCTCGGGGGAGGATTTAAAGTAAAAAGAGGGGGCAGGGCGGAAAGTAAAGACAGAAAATGCCAGCCGGGCAGATAAGACGCAGGGGTAGGACGCGGCGTGTGACTCCCCTGGCGGGTAGAGCGCGGGCTCCGTGCTCCGCAGATCCCGGGTGCAGCAGCCTGCGGGAGAATGGAGGCTGATGACGGCTCCTTCTCCTTTGCCGCAGGAACAATCACCAATCAGGGAGAATGGGCCCTAAACGTACCCCGTCAGCACCCTCGCCTCCCCCCGCCTGCGCGGCCCGTTGTGCATGATGATAATCGCGCTGCCTTCTGGCTCCTCTCTGCCTCGCGTCTCGGTCGGTGCCGCCCGCGTTTTCCGTTTTCCGTGGCGTCATCACATTCCACGCCCGGGATCCGGGATCATCGCCCGAGCGGCTCCTTGGTGAGCGCCGGGCCCTCAGCCCCGAGCGCGCCTTCGTCCTGGAAGGGACGCTGTCGGTTGTCCACGGGGCTCCCCTCTCTCTCCCTCTCTTTCTTTTACTTTTATTTTTTTAAAATATATTTTTATTGATTTCAGAGAGAAAGGGAGAGAGAGAGAGAAACAACATCAATGATGAGAATCAGGGATCGGCGGCCTCCTGCACGCCCCACACTGGGGGTCGAGCCTGCAACCCGGGCCTGTGCCCTGACTGGGAATCGAACTCGTGACCTCCTGGTTCCTAGGTCAATGCTCAACCACTGAGCCACGCCAGCTGGGCTTTCTTTTCTTTCTTTTTTAAAATTTGTGTTGATTTCAGAGAGGAAGGAGAGAGAGAGAGAAACATCCATGATGAGAGAGCATCATGGACCGGCCGCCTCCTGCACGCCCCACACTGGGGATCGAGCCCGCGACCCGGGCCTGTGTCCTGACCGGGAATCGAACCCTGACCTCCTGGTTCCGGGGTGGATGCCACGCCGGCCGGGCGGCATGAATAGTTTTTAAAGACAACAAGCCAGCAAACGCATCGACATCAGCAGTTTTTTTCTTTCTTTCTATTTAGTCAGCAGAGAGCGTCTCCCAGTGTTCGAAGGACTGATTTTTGCCCCTTTCTCCCTTTTCTCCTCTTAAAACCTCAGGCCGGAGACCAGCAGAGGGCGCCGCAACCCGGCACATGCCAGAAGCCCAGATGGGAAGACACAGGGAACGGGGAGTGAGGTTTGGAGACAGGGAAACTACAGACATGCAGTTTGGGGTTTTTTTGTTGGTTTTTTTTTTTTTGGAAGTCAAAACTGTTTATTGTTCAAGTGGCTGGAGCCCTCCCCATCTCCCCGATGTGAGCCACCATCCTAGCATCCCCCATCAGTCATCGCAGAGGCGTGAAAACCGCGATTTAACAACACTTTCTTCCCTCGTGATGCATTATTCTTATCTGATCCAACATGTGCCCGCGTGGAAGTCCTTCGGGGTGGGGAGAGCTGGTTAGGAAGTCGACGTGGGCGTGGCTGAGGGAGGACTCGCGTTTTGACTTGACCTCTTGTTCTGATCGTGTGCGCGCGCACGCGTGTGTGTGTGTGCGTGTGTGTGCGCGCGCGTGTGTGTGTATTCAAAATTTTAAAAAGCATTCCAGCAGGCGATCACTATCCCTGCCGTAGGCGTGTGAGGTGTTTGTGAACGGCAGCTATCGATCGGCCTCATGACTTCTTCCCGATGTTAAAAAACACGACGCGATACAGGTTTTGAACGTGGGTTTCTCGCAAGATGGAAACCGGCAGAAACACTCCAGAACGGGTGTCGGTTTATTGACTGCCCGACAGAGGGGGTTTGGCCTGGGGAACAGCAGTCAAAGCTGACCCTGACGTGGTCCGACAGGATGTGCAGGGTCCTGAGGTGTCGGTCCCCGGAGAGGGCTCCTCAGCGTCTAACTCAGAGCCCGCGTGTGAAGAGACCCTGCCAACGTAATACCAGCACTTTTCCTTTTTAAAAAAATAATGATATTTCTTTTTTATAAGTATTTTTATTGCTGTCCGAGAGGAAGGGAAAAGGAGAGATAGAAATATCAGGGATAAGAGAGAATCATGGATCGGCTGCCTCCTGCACGCCGCCCACTGGGGATGGAGCCCCCAGCCCGGGCCTGTGCCCTGAGCGGGAATCGAACCCTGACCTCCTGGTTCACAGGTCGACGCTCAACCCCTGAGCCACACCGGCCGGGCCAGCACTTTTCAGCTGGGCGAAGTCTTCCGGGATTTTACTCACCAATCCCAGGAACATCCTGGACTGGACACATCCCACGTCATTTGGGGAGCCCACACCGTAGGATGGACAGCTGGCGTCTTAATAGATTTTTTTCGCAGCCGGAAAATTCTCCGTCTGACCTCTGCGAGGCGTCCCAGGCCGCCCTGCTCGGCCACCAGGGACATTCATGCCCGTGTCTCCCCCGAGGTCTCCTAGGGCCCCGCTCTAGACCAAACGTCTTTTCAAAGACGCGTCGAAGGGCTCAAGGTCAAGCTGTTTGACACTTTCGCCCTCGGGGGTGTCTGTGGGGCGGTCAGTTGTCCGTCACAGACGGCCGCTCCCTCCTCCACGGGGACGAGCCTCGCGGCTCTCGATCCCCGGCCTCCGTGTCCCGTCCCTTGAGGATTTCATGAGCAAAACTGCAACCAGGGCCCCATTTTTCTTGGCTTTTGTGCTTTCTAGTAAAAGTGTCACCGGAGGCGGCAGTTCCCGCCCTTCGCCTCTGGGTGGCAGTAGCGCTCCCCGCCCGGGCTCTGCCCCGTGTTGGTTTCCTGCCCAAAGGGAAGGCCAGTTCTGCTCCGTCCGCACCCCCCTATCGCCATCTGTCTCCGCACACACACACGCATGCACGGCCTTAAAATGTACAGAGGTCAGTGTGGACATCTCGGAAAGAAGGGCAAGCAAGACATCTGCTTAATGTTAAAGCCGATGGCACAGCCCGGCCGGCCGGCTGGTGTGGCTCAGTGGTGGAGCCTCGACCTAGGAACCAGGAGGTCAGGCTCATTCCCGGTCAAGGTCACAGGCCTGGGTTGCAGGCTCCGTCCCCAGCAGGGGGCGTGCAGGAGGCGGCCGATGCGTGATTCGCTCTCATCACTGACGTGTCTCTCTGTCTCACTTCCTCTCCCTTCCTCTCTGAAATCAATTGAAAAAACCAACCACAACATGTAACAGGACTCCGTGGCTGATTAAAAATGGATGGGAAAAATATAAAAAGTAATAAAAGGTATAAAAAAATAGAAATAAAAGCATCGCTTCCCTGCAGAGCCCTTCGTCATTTCTGTGTGAACTGAGGACAACACACAATCTTAGACGCACCCTCCAGGCCCCGCCCGCCACCCGCCGTGACCTCGGTGACCTTGGTGTGCTCCGACCGACCGCAGTGGCTCAGCCTCAGGCCTGTGACGGTGCCTGGTCCCTCCCCCCGCCCCCTCCCGCCCCCTGGCCTGAAATACCCTTTTCTCTCGTCTCTCCACCCCCACCACCCTAGTCTGTCTTCCCTGTGGGTGTCGTCTTACCCAGTGGCGTGTGGGGCTATTTCGGTCGGCCTTCCTGCTGTTTCCATCAGACACGGTCTCTCCCCCACTGGAGAGAGAGAGGGGCTTGCGGGGGATTATTATTATTCTTGCGGTTCATTCAATTCTCCGCCTCCATAAGCAACAAGGAGCTTCTTAGAGTCCTGGGGAACAGGCCGGGTGAAAAATGGCACGTCTCATGCAACCTACGGGCTAGATGGCAAGGGGGAGTTTTAAGTACGTACACAGACTTATATGTTTATGTTACGTGTAAAAATGTATAGAGCCCGGCCGGCGTGGCTCAGGGGCTGAGCGTCTACCCAGGAACCAGGGGGTCGGGGTTCGATTCCTGGTCGGGGCACAGGCCCGGGTTGCGGGCTCCATCCCTAGTCGGGGGCGTGCGGGAGGCAGCCTATCCGTGATTCTCTCTCCTCCTGGATGTTTCTATCTCTCTCCCTATCTCTTCCTCTCTGACACCCATAAAAATATATTGTAAAAAAATAGCAAACTTCGTGTCGCCTATGGGCTAGATGGCGAGGAGGGGATTTTGAATGTCTAGACCTGTGATGGGAACCTTCTGAGCTCGGCGTGTCAGCATTTTGAAAAGCCCTAACTTCACTCTGGTGCCGTGTCACATATAGAAATGTTTTGATATTTGCAACCATAGTAAAACAAAGACTTATATTTCTGATATTTATCTGATATATTCAAATGCCATTTAACAAAGAAAAATCAACCAAAAAAAAAATGAGTTCGCGTGTCACCTCTGACCCGCGTGCCATAGGCTTGCCATCACTGGGCTACACCTATTTCTCCGTTTCTCTTCTATTTAGACACACGTGTGTATTGTTCTCCGCGAGGTCAGGGGAGTGAAACGGGCCTTTCTCCACACACGGCTCACGCGTGTCTCATCCGGCAGTTTTCTTGGCAAAGAGCCGGAGGCCGTGATATTAATTCATCAGCACCGCCCGGCCCTTCGGAGCGGATTTCTGGAACGGCCTCGCTCTCTCTCGCTCTCTCTCGCTCTCTGCGACCGGCACAGAGATTCTCCCCGTGAGGAGCTCACAGCATCTCCCCTTCGCATGCACCCGCCTTCGGAGGAACGATTTTCCTCATCCCTGTCCTTGTCCCTGTCCGAGAACTGGAACCCGTGAGGATTCCTTTGTTGTCCCCCCCTGCTCCCCCCCCCCAATTGATGTGCTCAGATCTGAGGAGCTGTTCAGAGGGGACTCATCCTGGCACGTGTCATGGGCGCTGTCAATCAATCAGGGAGGCAGCTGTCAATCAGGGAGGCAGCTGTCAATCAGGGTGGCATCTGTCAATCAGGGCAGCAGCTGTCAATCAGGGAGGCAGCTGTCAATCAGGGAGGCATCTGTCAATCAGGGAGGCATTTGTCAATCAGGGTGGCAGCTGTCAATCAGGGTGGCATCCAGGCAGTGGGCTTGGCTCTGGGCTGGGCTGTTGGCTGAGGCTGGTGCACAGGGGGGACCCCAGGGGGGCATCCTTCTGACTCACGGGGGGTGGGGTGGGTGGGGTAGGGGGAGCGTTGCAATGGGAAGCGCGTATTGTGCTGTTCGACGGAGGAAGGAAGGGATCCGGACAAAACAAGGGAAGGAAGGATTTGTTATTTCTCTCCACCGGCCGCCACCCCGGCCCCCGGGGCCAAGGATGTAACGTTATAAGACCCAGGCCTATGAGTTTTGTGGGTTTTTTTTTTTCTGTTTTGTTTTGCTTCATTCTCTCACCTTTGTCACCCAGTCCCCTCCATCCCCACCCGCCCGCCCCCTCGGACAGCAGTCAGTCTGTCTTCTGCGCCTCTGAGTGTGTTTCTACTGTGGTTGCTGGGTAACCAGAGGGGAGGGGTGGGGTGGGGGCAGGTAGGAGAGGGTGAAGGGGCCACTGAATGGTGACCGGAGGAATCCGATGTATTTGGGGCCGGAAGGAGGTTTTACCAGAGGGTACCCTGGTTGGGGACCGCTCGGTCGTATCCTGTCACTCCAAACAGGTTTTGCTCCCAACAATGGCCTGTCCCCTGACACTAACAGACATTCAAAAAAAAAAAAAATATATATATATATATGTTTATTGATTTCAGACAGGAAGGGTGAGGTAGAGAGAGAGAGAAACATCCATGATGAGAGAAAATCGCAGACTGGCTGCCTCCTGCACACCCCCCACTGGGGATGGAGCCCACAACCCGGACCTGTGCCCCGACCGGGAATCGAACCGGGACCTTCTGGTTCCTAGGTCGGCGCTCAGCCCCTGAGCCACGCCGGCCGGGCTCATGTGCTGTCCTCTGGCACGCTGAGTAAGGACGGTGTCGAACACAAGCAGAGGTAACGGGCGGGGTGGGGGGAGGAAGGCATAATCTACCATCAGTCACCTCAGCGTGACCGTTTGCCACGATGCCTAATGAGCATCGTTCTACAATTACCCGGCCACAGCCTTGAAAGTGAGTCACCAAGAACTGAATATTTATAAGTGAGCTGACCTCAAAAGGAAAAAAAAAATTTTTTTTTCCCAACGTCTCCAGTAGTAAGGTCACTTAAGGAGACCGTGGAGAGCGTCCAGGCAACGTCTTGGCAGCGGGTGTCAGCTCTTATTTCCACCGGCTCGGTACCAAGTGCCTGCCATCTGGCCGCCGGGGATTAACTGCTTGTGGGCGAGGCCGTCCGGCCATTTAGTCCTAAACGGTTGCACCTGGGGAGGCGGGAGGTGGAGGGCGAGCGGGTCTGACCACCGGCAACTGGAGGGCATGAGGCTGCTGGTTCCTCCCCATCTCAGACCCCGGTCTGCTCCCTCCAGCGGTTCCCCCACGACTGCCCCGAAGATGCCATTGTGTACCAGCACCTGGGGTGGTGGCCAGAACGTTCCCAACGGCCCCAGCTGATCTCGGCCGGTGACGGCCCCTCTCCATTCTTGGGAGGCATGTCTGACTGTTTCAACAGAACATGGGGGGGGGGTACCTGTGATATCGATTTTAACCCCGTCCCAGAGGTCAATTTCAAGAAAGAAGGCTTTACGCAGCCCCGTGCTTGGTTTAGTTTTTAATCCTCCCCCGAGGATATTTGTCTATTGGTTTTTAGAGAGAGTGGGAGAGAGAGGGAGAGGCAGAGAGGAACATCGATGTGAGAGAAACACATCGATGGGTTGCCTCCTGCATGCGCCCCGTCCAGGGCCCAGGCCAAGGAGGAGCCTGCAACCGAGAGGTCTGTGCCCTTGACCGGAATCGAACCCGGGACCCTGCCGTCCGCAGGCCGACGCTCTATCCACGGAGCCACACCGGCCAGGGGCCATAAAATGCGTCTTTGAGGTCTATGTCTTATCATCGTATTGAAGATTGTGTTTTGAAGGCGCGGGTGTTCCCTGGGCTGGAACGAATGGATTCGCACGGTTGATGTGTTGACGAGTGGAATGTCTGTTTTGTGGATTCATGTGGTTTTTGGAAGTTTATGGAACAGGTTAATACTGAGGCGGCGTTTTATAACGGGAGCCGGACTTTTGATTTCTTGCCTACGCAGTGCGGTAGCTACTGGGAACATTGCTTCAACGATTAGTGGTTTCTTGCACGGGTCGCTTAAGGTCAGGGAGCCACGGCGACAATGGTTCCAGGCAAGAATAGCATCGTCCACGGCTTTGTAGGCTCATGTGCTTTTCTTTAAAAAAAAAAAAAATTTGTTTTTATTGATTTCAGAGAGGAAGGGAGAGGGAGGGAGAGAGAGAGAGAGAGAGAAACATCAACGATGAGAGAGGATCATTGATTGATCGGCTGCCTCCTGCACGCCCCCCTACTGGGGATCGAGCCCGCAACCCGGGCCTGTGCCCTGACTGGGAATCGAACCCTGACCTCCTGGTTCCTAGGTTGATGCTCGACCACTGAGCCACGCCGGCTAAATCCCTGCTTAGACTTCAGGTCTGTCCTGGTCAGGGAGGTACCACGGGCGTAACGGGGTCCTCTCTTTGGCATCGGAGCCCTTGGCTATTTTAAGGTCTTTGATATTTTATTCCTTGTGGGTTTGTTGGACACAGAAGACACTTTCCACCGCGAAGAAGGCATTTTTATTGAGGAAGTTGTCGCCAAAAATAAGAGCTCATGTTCCAGTCAGTAAGCGTTGACCAAAGCTATAAATACACAAGGCCCAATTATGCGAGGAAAAGGACTTACCCAGTGTTATAAACGGCGGATTCGCTTCTTATCTTGAATTATTTATTTATTTACTTTTTGGCCTTTATGCTGTGTTTTGTCTTAAAAAACACAATCATTTTGAGATGATGAAATACATTTTAAACATCTTATTTCCGTCACCACAGTCATTGAATTTTAATACACGTTAAATATCTACAGATTCAATGCATCTGAAATAAGTAAAAAATAAAAAAAAATCAATATTTAAGGCCGCTTCCGTTCCTTAGTTTTCGATGGTCAAGCGCACAGGTCTCAAATTCTGCCCAACGTAGAAGTGCGTTTCCAGTTCCCCCCTTTGCCCTTCACAGGAACATAGTTCCATGTTCTCATTTGAGGGTGCCGGCCCGGGCACTGGGCAGAGAGACCAGTGACAGAGACAAAGGGGAGGGAAGAAGAGAGCGTCGAGCTTTCCCTGCTCACACCCGGAGGACTTCCAGCTCAGGCCACTGCCTCCTTAGATATCTTCGTCAAGTTTCCTCTCCCTGAAACCACCCCCAGCCGCGTACTCCCCTAAACTGTGGTCCCAGGACCAGAGTTCATGCCGAGAGCACAGCGGCGAAATGCCGGCAGCCCACTCTGAGGCGTCAGACCGTCGGTCTCTCAAGACATTCCCACCAGCGTGTTCCTAGTATTGTCACTTGTTGGGTCTCCGCATCCCCCATGGACTCAAATGAGGCTGCCCTGCAGGTCAGGACCCTCTCCAGATCTTATTTATGTATTTTAATGTCTTTTGATTGAGGTCAGAGAGGAAGGGAGAGGGAGAGAGAGAGAGAGAGAGAGAGAGAGAGAGAGAGATAGAGAGACACATCCATGATGAGACGGAATCGTCAATGGGCTGCCTCCTGCACGGCCCCTACTGGGGATTGACCATGTGCCCTGACCGGGAATCGAACCGTGACCTCTTGGTTCATAGGTCGATGTTCAACCGTGGAGCCACGCCGGCCGGGCCGGCTGCTATGTCTTTGTAAATAAACACAGTATCTGGTCAAACTGATCATCCTTGACGAGAGTTTGGCTTGTCAAGGCCAAGTCTACAGCGCCCCCTCCCACAATGCAACAGGACGGTTGCTCTTTGCGCCTTCGCTCTGAGCCTGTCATGGCTCCACGTTTGTAATGACCTCGCCTGGTGATGAAGCAGCCTACGAACGGACGGCGTCTCCCCTCGCCCGGACCTGTATAGCTGTGTCTTTTTTTTTTTTTTTGGCCACGAGGGCAAGTTGTTATATTTATCGCCATCAGACTACATTCTATTAGGTTCGACTGGCCCATCCATCTACCCCGGTGACCGCAAATCTGTCTCGTGTCTAACGCACCCTGTTCCGTCGATAATGGGTTTTTGGAGATTTAAAAGAGAGAGACCCCAAGCACAGTTTATTACCCTCTCGCCCATCTCAGACGGACATTCATTTTTACCAAAGTCTGCTCATTCTTTTTTTGGGAGGAAAAGTGATTTTATCTGACAGCGAAGTTAGAAGCCAAAGATGAAGGAAGAAACCCAGTCATTATTCCCTGTGTCATCTCTTATCAGCGACAAACAGTAGGTAGGACTTTTTTTTTTTAAATCAGCATACTTTTTATTTATTATTTTTTTCAGCATACTTTAAAAAAAATTTTTTTTTCAGAGAAGTTTATCAATAACTACAGTCTTTTCCCGTTTACTTGTTTATTTTGGTCGCCGTTATTCCCAGCTGATATGTGATTCACGAGGGCTCAGATGTTCAGAGGGACAAGAGTTTCGAAATGTCCTCATTTCCCCCCCAAAAAAGAGTCATCCTGCTATTTCCGAGTCTCCACAACCTAACATGTGTTTATCAGATTTGCGTACTGCACCCAGAAAACAGCCCTCACTTTCTCTGTTCTCGCTGTGCGGTGGATAATGAAGTTATGTTTGTCCTATTCCGTCCTTCTTTGGTTTTGTTTTTGCCCAATCTCATCCATCTCAGGCGAAACACATCCCCCTTAGGCCCCTGGGTTTCAGCTGCAGGCTCGTCATTTCTTTAATTGGGTCTCTAGCACATCTCGCCTCGAACTGATGATTCCTGGTCAAGGGCACAGGCCTGGGTTGTGGGCTCGGTCCCCAGTGGGGGGCGTGCAGGAGGCAGCCGATCCATGGTTCTCTCTCATCACTGATGTTTCTCTCTCTCCCCCCTTCTCCCTTCCTCTCCAAAATCAATAAAAATATATTTTAAAAAATACTCTAAAATGAGGTGGTGGTGACGGCCGCAAAAGCTCTGGGAACACACGACGGCCCATCGAATGGCAGGCTTTCCGTGGGCACATTGTGTCCTATTTGAATTCTAGCTCGACAAAGCTGGTAAAGACGCGAAACACTAATTCGATTGGGAGGGGTTTCCAGTAAATAACGCGGCCGACCTACACGGAATGCTGACAAGTCGCGGCTGCCTGGGGAGAGCAGCGATGGAGAGTTCGGGTTCGGTGCGTGGCCCCGAGAAGGGAATCGTGCCTTCAGGTTTATGGCAGGTTCACATCGGCCGGAGCCTGGAAATGTCAACGAGGGGCTGCGCTCCGTTTTCAAATAAAATCTACTCGCTGGTCTTACTCCAGAAGTGCCTCGCCCGTCAGTGGAAAACACACACACACACACACACACACACACACACACACACACAAAAGCCCCCCCCAAAACCTAAAATACACCCTGTGCTCAGTCCCAGCATGCTTTGTGCTGACCCCGGGGTGCACGTGCAGAGAGAGGATGGAGGACCGTGGCCGGGCGCTCGGGGTGACGGCCGTGGAGGCGTCTGGCTCGCGTCCCTCCCACAGCGGATCCCGGGATCCCGTGGGGTTATACACGAGGGCACTGCTTCCTCAAGTTGCCTGTTGAGCCATGTCATCATTCCAGCTGCATTTGTTTATTTCTAAGGAGAGAGAGAAGCATCCGTGATGAGAGAGAATCATGGATCGGCCGCCTCCGGCACGCCCCCCACTGGGGATGGAGCCCCACCCCGGGCCTGTGCCCTGATGGGAATCGAACCGTGACCTCCTGGTTCCTAGGTCGATGCTCAGCTACCACTGAGCCACACCAGCCGGGCTGTGGCTGTATTTATTTAATACTCACTCGGTGCCGGGGTTTGTACGTGATGTGCAGGAGGGCAGCACCAAACAGGTGGCTTCGTTTTACAGGCGAGAGAATTGAGTCTGGGAGAGTTTGAGTTCCTTTTTCAAAGTCACATATTTAAGAAGTGATGGCACCAGCCCGGCCGGCGTGGCTCAGTGGTTGAGCGTCGACCTAGGAGCCAGGAAGTCAGGGTTCGATTCCCGGTCAGGGCACAGGCCCGGGTTGCGGGCTCCATCCCCAGTGGGGGGCGTGCAGGAGGCAGCCGGTCCATGATTCTCTCTCTTCATGGATGTTTCTCTCTCTCTCCCTCCCTCTCCCTTTCTCTCTCTGAAATCAATAAAAGTATATTTTTTTTAAGAAAGGGAAAAAAATAACAAAAAAATATGTCTCCACGGCCGGGTCCCCGCCACGTCCCCCCGCAGCCGGCGACGGCGTGTCAGCAACCCCAGCGCCCAGCCGTCCCCAGCGGAGGAAAAAAATAGCCCAGATCCAGGCCGGGAGGGCACCCGAGGACAGCGAGGCTTTTTCTGGCTTATTTTTCTTGGATCCGCGTGGAGTTTTGTAAACCGAGCTCCGCTTAGATTTTGAGGGGAAAGAGAAAAAAAAAAATCTAACTGACATAATTCACTGAGTCAACCGCCCACAAAAGGGGCCGGAGCACCCAGGCCCCACGGAGCCGCCGAACCGCGGCTAAGTAGGCGACTTTAAAAATACCCCGGGGACGGGAACACAGACGCTCATCTGTCCTTTACTGCTGACACCGACACAGCAGCCGAAGCTCCTCTTCTCGCGGACGCCGCGTCTAAAAATACCAAACACGCGATGGTGTTTGCTTTGCTTTTCTCTTTCTCTCCCTCTTCCTCTCCGACGTACCCCGAAAGGCTCTCTAGCGAATGTACCCTGATTTAAAAGGTGAGGTGACCCGTGAAACATTTTATAAAATAAAATTTCAGGCCACAGCTCCGTTTCCTGGCTCAGCACGGCTGCGGTATCATCTCTCCCTCTTGTTAACATTTAAATATATTTTTATTGATTCCAGAGAGGAAAGGAGAGAGAGAGAGAGAGAGAGAGAGAGAGAGAGAGAGAGAGAGAGAGAGAGAGAGGAACATCCATGATGAGAGAGCATCATGGATCGGCTGCCTCCTGCACGCCCCGCACTGGGGATGGAGCCTGCAACCCGGGCCTGTGCCCCGACCGGGAATCGAACCCTGACCTCCTGGTTCCTAGATTGACCCTCCACCAGTGAGCCACACCGGCCGAGCAAGAACAATTTTTCTAGGAGAGAGGACTTGGCAGAAGCAGACAGGAAGAGGTTGCAAATCCTAAGGGGGACTTCAGAAGAGGGGGGACTGTTTGGACTATAACAGTTCAGGATGTGGTTCTAAAAATAAAGGCCCAAACTAGGGAGATAAAAGCCAGGGGAATCACAGAGTCAAAAATAAACAGCCCCACAGGGATCCTGTCTCCCCCCCCCACCCCGCCCCCCAGGCCCTCACGCCTCCTACCCACCACCCCGGGGGCTGGGGGGTGGAGGAGAGGAGGGAGGTGAGGAAACCTAGCAACTCTATCGAGGGTTCCTGGTCTCCGTGAAGTTGTATAAAGTCATTTTTTTTCCCTACTACATTTTAAAAATTGCTCCAGGTTCTTAACCTTTCCTATCTGGTTGCTGTTATTTATGTTCACCCATCTTAGGGCGGCGCCAATTAATCACCGAGAGACGCTAAGCCAGGGGAGGGGGGCGGGGAGTGATGGGGGTCCAGGGGCTGCAGCGTGAAATACTGCGTGAGCGGTGCTGGCTGACCCCGGCCCGGTGCACGGAGAGGGACGCCAAGGAGCTGATGCTGATCGCCGTTATAATCAAACACAGAGCGTTTTTCCAAGGCTCCCCGGGGGGTGCCCGTGACCCCCACGGGGTTCAGGTCGGGCGGGAACAGGTGACGTTTGGATGTTACTCCCCGAGTGAGATTCCCCGAGCCCGCATCACAAGAAGGCACAGGGTTCTGCAAACGTGGAAAATGTGCGCTGACAGGACAGATCCAAGAATCAATGACCTCATCATCTTTCTTTCTCTCTTTCTTTCTCTCTTTCTTTCTTTCTTTCTTTCTTTCTTTCTTCCTTCCTTCCTTCCTTCCTTCCTTCCTTCCTTCCTTCCTTTCTTTCTTTCTTCCTTCCTTCCTTCCTTCCTTCCTTCCTTCCTTCCTTCCTTCCTTCCTTCCTTCCTTCCTTTCTCTCTCCTCTCTCTCTCTCTCTCTCTCTCTTTCTTTCTTTCTTTCTGTCTCTCTCTCTTTCTTTCTTTCTTCCTTCCTTCCTTCCTTCCTTCCTTCCTTCCTTCCTTCCTTCCTTCCTTCCTTCCTTTCTTTCTTTCTCTCTCTCTCTCTTTCTTTCTTTCTTTCTTTCTTTCTTTCTTTCTTTCTTTCTTTCTTTCTTCTTTCTTCCTTCTCTCCTCTCTCTCTCTCTCTCTCTCTCTCTCTCTCTCTCTCTCTCTCTCTCTCCAGACGGACACAAGGCGACGGACAGGTTGCCGTGGAATTATACACGTAGGACCTCCGTGGTTTTATCCACCAAAGTCACCCCCATAAATTCAATTTAAAAAACAAGAACCCAGAACTAAGAAGACACTGCGAAGAATTTAAGGAGAGGAAACACTCTATTATTTCATTAACGGATTCATTTTATGGCCCCGTATTGACGAAGGCAAAGAAAATTCCTTTATAAAAGTTAACTCTTGCCCAGCCCGTGTGGCTCAGGGGTTGAGCGTCGACCAGGAGGTCAGGGTTCGATTCCCGGTCAAGGGCACAGGCCCCGGGTTCTGGGCTGGATCCCCAGTGGGGGGCGTGAAGGTGGCCGCCGATCCACGATTCTCTCTCATCATGGATGTTTCTATTGCTCTCTCCCTCTCCCTTCGTCTCTGTAAAAAATCAATAAAATATGTTAAAAGACCTGCCTCATTGCATTCGAGTTCTCTCGCGTTCGGCGCTCCCGGGCCCGCACCCGTCTCCGTCTCTCTTCCTCTGTTACCTTGAACGTGAGGATGGGACCCCCGAGGCCGCCCTGTCCTCGAGGCCTAACCTGGGGCAAGTTCTTTCAGGGCCTCTGCACCCACAGCTGTCACACGGGGTCTGTGGATCTGCCCGCGTCACCCTGTCCTGGGGGGGAGGTCGCGGGTATGAGTTGCCGGCCACGTGGTGAGAACTTCATGAGCGTTCGCTGCCGTGTCTTGGAGGGATTTTCGAACGCGTCTTTCTTACTGCGTAAAAGAGGGCCTGCGTGCGGCGGGAGGCAGCCCAGCTCGGAGTTCTGAAGAGGGGCTCACACGCCTGGGGAAGTACTTTTGCTTTTAGCTTGTTACCATTTTTAAAAAATATATATATTTTATTGATTTTTTTTTTTTTACAGAGAGGAAGGGAGAGGGATAGAGAGTTAGAAACATCGATGAGCGAGAAACATCGATCAGCTGCCTCCTGCACACCCCCTACTGGGGATGGAGCCCACAACCAAGGTACATGCCCTTGACCAGAATCGAACCCGGGACCTTTCAGTCTGCAGGCCGACGCTCTTCCACTGAGCCAAACCGGTTAGGGCTTGTTACCATTTTTAAAAAAATATATATTTTTATTGATTTCAGAGAGGAGAGAGAGAAACATCGGTGACGAGAGGGAATCATGGATTGACTGCCTCCTGCACGCCCGCACTGGCTGGGAGTGTTTGCTTATTTCCATAGGGTTACTTACACACAGAGGCTCAGCTGGCGATGGGGACAGCAGGGGCGGGCAGGGGCCCCACTGTCTCCCCGTCCACAGAAGGAGCGCGTCTCTCCTCATCCAGGTCGTCCGGAGCTCACTCCTTGGGGGTTTTGAAAGACTCCAAACCAAGCGATCGCGTTTTTCTATTTAAGCAACGCGCCCGCACCTTTGACGTTTGCGTCTGGAGTTGGTGGCGGACAGCGTATCTCCTGCAACGCTCGAGGTGCCTCTCGGAGATGCCCACTGGGTGCTGAGCGCGTCTCTTGCAAGGGTAGGCAGAGGTTCCAAATGAGGCCGCTGTTGATGCTCAGTCCAGGGCGGGGGGCAGGGGGGGCCGTTCAGAGACAAGGTAGAAGCTTGGGGGGGTGTGGAGGGGGGGAGAGAGGGAACAGGGCCTGCTCGAGATCCCCTAAATACACAGTGTTACCCCAAACGGAGAACGCCTCGGCAATTACCACCCCGGCTCCGGGAGAGGCATGTAATTCCTCTGCGGCTAAGTATAGCTCCGCGCAAGTCAGATTACAGCAGCAGCGCCTTCTGCAAACATGCAATTTTCCGGCCGCATCCGTGGGCTTAGGGTCCCCCTTTTTAAAGTCAGTCTCTCTCTCTCTCTCTCTCTCTCTCTCTCTCTCTCTCTCTCTCTCTCTCTCTCGTTTCTTCTCCCATTAAACATTTGACATCAAAAGGGTAGACTCCAAATTAATGATTAGGAAGGAGGAGAAAATTGCATCGAGCCAAGACTAGGGAAACATAAGGGGTTTTACATTCTATGTGGCCCGGGCGGAGCCCAAGTCCTGGCTGAAGTTACACACACACACACACACATGCACACACGCACATGCACACACACACACATACGCACATGCACATGCACGCACATGCACACGCACAGGCGGACGGCTCCTTGGTTGTCAGCGGGCTTTTATACCAAACAACATCTTGACGAATTAAGAGCCAACGAATGAGAACCACATGGGTAAATTCCCTTTGAAATTACACCCGGATTAAAAAGTTTAAGAGAAATAGCTCTTGGCAGAGGAGGTTTTGTTGTTTTTTTGGTTTTTTTGCTGGAATGAACACGTTTGGGGAAAAATCATCTGCAGGGTCTGCTTGAGCCCACATCTCCGAGCTCCAAAGCGTCCCACCCCTGGGGCCGAGGAGAGTGAGGCCGGACCCTCCGGAAGGTGCAGGAGAAGGCCTCGTGCTGCGAGGAAGTCAGAGAGAGCGTCTCCTTGACCATTTGGGGGGAGGGGTGCTGTTCGCATCGGGGTTCATCTCGGGGTTCAGGCCGCCCTCCCCCCACCAGCCTGTTTCTCTGCATCCCTGACCTCGTCTCTCCACCAGTTTCCCATGATTTCTCTCTGAAGGATCCTTCGGGCATTTTTTCCAGCCCCTCCCATGAGACCCTACGATGACACGCTTACCGTACGTCTTATGTGTTGCATATGTATTTGCTTCATAATGAAACAGTGGAATTTATTTTGTACCCCTCCCTCCCCTGAACCAAATTTTGCCCCCTTGGGGGCAATAGTTACCCCCCTTTGAGGATAGCTATCCAGAGCCGAGGCCAGGAATGCAGCTAAACATTGTAGGGTGAACGAACAGAACAGCCTCCCCCACCCGATCTGGCCACAAACATGCATCCAGTCAGGGATGCAAAAGCCCCGTAAGGGCCAGATTGTTTGAACCCAAATCTTAGACGCGTCTCTCGCTCCCCGGGTGACGTACAGTGTGAACATATATATATATTTTTATTGATTTCAGAGAAGAGGGGGAAGGGAGACAGGGAGAGAAACATCCACGATGAGAGAGAATCATGGATCGGCTGCCTCCTGCACGCCCCACTTACTGGGGATGGAGCCCGCACCCTGGGCCTGTGGGGAATCAAAACAGTGACCTCTTGGTTCCTAGGTCGACGCTCAACCCCTGAGCCACGCCGGCCGGGCGAACCTGGGGCCCACTTTAGGGCAATAGCTCTTCGAAGCCCCACACAGGTTTGATAGGGTGTGAGCGACCCCAGGGAGCAGCATGGGACCCTAACCCATGTGCACTAGAGACCTAACCATCTAGAACAGCGGTTCTCAACCTTCCTGATGCCGCGACCCTTTAATGCAGTTCCTCATGTTGTGGTGACCCCCAATTTCATTGTGACAAATGGAACATCATTAAAGCATAGTGATTAATCACAGAACAATATGTCATTATAGATGTGTTTTCCGATGGTCTTAGGCGACCCCTGCGAAAGGGTCGTTCGACCCCCAAAGGGGTCGCGACCCACAGGCTGAGAACCGCTGGTCTGGACGGTGTGAGGGGGAAGCCCCTTTGTGATTCTATCTAAAGTTCACCTCCCAGAGCAGGGGAAACGGGTAAATGACATATTGCTTAAGATCACGACCGCTGCCCGTTTATTTATTCATTTTTAATTTACCTTTATTCTTCAAAGTATGACGGATGTCCCCATTTTCCCCCATCGAACCTCTCCACCCCACTCCCTTCCCCCCTCCCCAGGCCTTCCCCCCAGGACTGCCTGCCCAGGGGCTATGCACATATGCAAATGAGCTTGTTGGTTGATTTCCCTCTGAAATAGGTCAGTCTGTTGCCTGCTTCCCTGTCTCTGGATTTTGTTTTTTTTCTTTTCTTGGATATATTTTGTTCATCAGGTTCCACATAGAATCGAGGTCATGTGATCTTGGTTTGTCTCTGATGGGCTTATTCCGCTCAGCGTAATGCCCTCTGGGTCCCTCCACGCGGCCTTGAGAGGAAACGGAAGGAGATACGGCCCAGACAGGACCCAGCTCAGAGGATGTCTAACGCGTCAGTTTCACAATATGCCCGGCTTTCCACGAAAGCTCTCACGTGGGCCGATCCCGCTCATCTAAGGGGAGGGTGCCCCGTTGCCTTGCTGCTGACACGCTGCTGCCTTATCCCTAGGTTAAACGTGAGGAAGATGACATTCCAAGCGAGGAAAACTTGAGCGGGGAGGGGGGCTGCCCAGCCAGGAATGCTACACGGACAGGCCTTCCCCTTGTCCCTCAGACGGCGGGACGCGCAGTGAGATTTCAGACACGCCAGACAAGTCGCCCGCTTAGCTTCTCAAGACCCAGGGTCGAGTGCAGAGTCTGACAGCATGGGGTCTGCTCAGACACGCGTGTGCAACGGCTCAGTTCCCGTTGGCGTGGGCGGAGGAGAACTCTATCTACCCGCGTGTGGAATGTAGGCGGAAGGCCCACGGTGCAAGAGGCCGTGCCTTCTAACGCGTATGTGTCCACAAATCTGCTTGGAATACATATCGTGTGCCGGGCATGGCGCCAGCAGGGAGTGTTTCTTAAAGACTTTAATATGTGGTGCCCGGCCGGCATGACTCAGCCGTTGAGCGTCGATCCGTATGAACCAGGAGGTCACGGTTTAGTTCCCGGTCAGGGCACGTGCCCAGGTTGTGGGCTCCATCCCAGTTGGGGTTGTGCAAGAGACAGCAGATCAATGATTCTCTCATCTTTGACGTCTCTCTCTCTCCCTCTCTCCCCCTCTCTCTTCTCTGGAATCAATAAAAATCATATATATATAAAAGGCTAATATGCTAAGTGTCCCCTTGGGCGTTTGACCAGGAGAATGGGAGTTTGATCTCTTGCTATGATGTGCCTGACCACAAGGGGGCGGCGTGGAACACGGCGGGCGACCAGGGGCGGCTGCAGGGCGCTGAGGGAGCGAGGAAAGGAGGAGGCTGGGAGGCGGGGAGAAGGGGAGACGGGGAACCTGATAGTCCCTGATCGCCGGCCAGGCCTAGGGACCCTCCCCGTGCACGGATTTCGTGCAGTGGGCCTCTAGTATATTTTATAGATAAAAAGAAGACCGCACTCGAACTTCTCTGTTTCCAAGGTGTTCTTGGATGCTCCGAGTTTGCCTCAAGAGAGAGAGGCCAGATTGCCTTCGCAGAAAATCCCAAGCATGTCCAAGTGCATTAGGCCGTGGATGCTAACAGTGAGCAGGCGTGAGCGTTCTTGCAAGAAACGACAGGGCTGTTCAGGGCCGTGCTGACGGGCGGGGGCCAGGCATGGCTCTGGAGAGCGTCGCTTGTCAGAGGTAACACCTTTGGACACCCTGGCCGGCCCGAGCTGGAAGTTGCGTGCGGATCGCAAATTGGGAGTCTCGCCGTGGCTACTACAGCCGCTCAGCCCGCTCCCATCTGAGCTGAACTTGGAACGAAAGTGGCAGCGAACTGGCACCCGCGATCCGTTCCTTTTCCTGCGAAGATTTCCGACTCTTTGATGACAAAGCTGGGTGCTGGGGCACGTGACCAGGGTGCCTGGAACCGGAATGCAGAGCCTTGAAGGTGAAAGACACCCAAGGTGCCCAGCTGGTGTGGCTCAGTGGTGGAGCGTCGACCTAGGAACCAGGAGGTCACGGTTCGATTCCCGGTCAGGGCACAGGCCCGGGTTGTGGGCTCGATCCCCAGTGTGGGGCGTGCAGGAGGCAGCCGGTCCATGATTCTCTCTCAGCATGGATGTTTCTCTCTCTCTCCCTCTCTCTTTCTCACCCTCTAAAAAAAATCAATAAAAATAAATTTTTATTGATTTCAGAGAGGAAGGGAGAGAGAGAGAGACATCCATGATGAGAGAGAATCACTGATTGGCTGCCTCCTGCATGCCCCCTACTGGGGATCGAGCCTGCAAGCCAGGCATGTGCCCCGATTGCGAGTTGAACCAGCGACCTTTGGTACCCAACCACTGAGCCACACCGGTTGGGCTCAGAGGCGTTTTAGGAACTACAGTGGA
This sequence comes from Myotis pilosus, assembly GCA_036010255.1. Taxonomy (NCBI): domain Eukaryota; kingdom Metazoa; phylum Chordata; class Mammalia; order Chiroptera; family Vespertilionidae; genus Myotis; species Myotis pilosus. The sequence goes on from JASKON010000027.1 coordinate 1,249,495, forward strand.
TGTGATGATCACCCCATTTTTCAGATGAGGAAGCTGAGGTTCAGAGCTGAGAATGCCGCCCCCAATCCCTTCCCCCCTCCCGGAGGTGTTACGGCTTCGGCTCCTCCGCTCCCTGCTGACACCCCACCATCCTGCTCCCCCTCAGGACCATGTTTTACAGCCGAGGCTCATAACCACGACCAGATGGCGCTGGCAAGTCCCCCCGGTCCCGCCCCCCCGCCCAATCCCGAGGGTGAGTGATGGCTAATGGACTGTCAGCATCGGCCGCGATGGGCTTCGGGCTCCCGTGATCCCTGGTAAACCAGGGCGTCCATCACGTCCGATTAGCGCTGCGCGAGGACATGTCTGCATCTCGCATCTGCACCGCCGTCTCACATGCTCATCAGGAAGCACAGACAGGCGTGCGCCCTTGGAAATCTGCAGGTTAGAGACGGGACTAAGATTTCCTAATTTTTAATCTTTTTTTACACAGGGTGTGGGTGACGGACACGTCTCCCCTTTGCTCTTTGGCGGCTGTGCATTTTCCCTGAGAAAAATAGGTTTATTTGATGGATTAAGGCACTGGCTTTCCCTGGGCAGGGTGGATCTGGTTGCCGTTGCAGATATGTGTATGTGCAAACTGGTATATGGGGCGCCTTTCCCTCAGGGATTCCATGGAGCTGCGAGTTCTCCCGGGAGCCCTCTGCAGGCACCCGTGGCCGAGAACGTGTGGGTAGCCAGCAGAAGGGGCGGGGTGTGGCCGAGACGAGACGGGAGAGCTCGGTGGTGCCACTGAGGGTGCGAGGTCTGGTTCAGATCCTGTGCGCTCATCACTCCCAGGTGTTGTCGGAGACGATGCTTAATGGCTTCACTTCCTTCTCTTGGGTCCCACCCCCTCCCCCGCCGTGTTTGATTTGTTCATTAATTTTCATCCAGAAGCACGTGACCCAACGAAGGGATGGTCAGGGCACAGGCCCGGGTTGCGGGCTCGGTCCCCAGTGGGGGGCGTGCAGGAGGCAGCTGATTCATGATTCTCTCTCATCATTGATATTTCTCTCTCTCTCTCTCTCCCTCTCTCTCCCTTCCTCTCTGTAATCAATAAAAATATATTTTATGTTTTTTTTGTTGTTGTTAATCCTCACCCAAGGATTTTTTTCCATTGATTATTAGGGAGCGTGGAATGGAGAAGGAAAGACAGAGAGAAATATCGATGTGAGAGAAACACATTGGTTGGTTGCCTCCTGCACGAGCCCTGACCACGGCCCGGGGCGGGGAGGAGCCTGCAACCGAGGTTCGTGCCTTTGACCGGAATCGAACCCAGGACCCTTTGGTCCATAGGCCAATGCTCTACACACTGAGCCAAACTGACCAGGGCAATAAAAATATATTTTAAAAAAATAAATAATAATACAAGAATAAACCCTATTGCACTCACTCATGACCATAAGCCTACTTTCGCCCAACCCTGAATTAAAAGGGTGGGGCGGTGGGAGATGCCGATGGGGACCCAGGGGGGTCATTGCTTTCAAGACTGTCCTCTGGGAACAGCGGGGAGAAACGGAGGCCCAGAGGGAACATGGAAAGGCTGCCTTTGCCAGGGGCGCACCCCCACCTGTCGGTCACCTGCAGCGGAGCCCGGGAGCCGGCTGTCCGGGAAACAAACTTCCTTTCACCATAAGCAGGAGTCGCTGCGGCGATAACAAAGGCACGACCAGCGTGACCACCGCCAGCCCCGTCCGAGGGGGGTGCCCAGCGTTCACGACCTGCCCATCCCGAGGGACTTTGCGTTTGAGGAACAAGAGAGCGTGTTGCAGGATCGCCTCGCACAGAGGTAGACATCCGGGCGGCGGGCCCAGGGAGCGCGGGTGCGAAGGTCTCTCTCTAACGGACCATCAGGTTGGATCCCAGCTGCATCACACAAGCCCCGTGTCCTTCCCTCAGGAATAAAATAATTTCTAGCAGGAAAAAAAACACACACACACACACAAAACACGCCCCAGCGAGGCGACGGTTAATAAGTAAGATGAAGCCGTCGACAGAGGAATTCGGTAAGAATGATCGGGAAAATATTTCAGCATAACAATTAGCTGGAGCCGTGGCAAGATGGTAAAGGTCTGGAAGGCATTGGGCGTTGTGTGTGTGCGCGTGTGTGTGTGTGTGTGTGTGTGTGCGTGTGTGTGTTGCCATGTGGGAGTTATTAACGGATCTGTCTCACATCTGACAGGGGGCTGAACGAGCTGGGACCGGCTTCAAAGTCGGAGTTTTCAGAAACCTGCGTTGATTTTAGAATACCGGCAGGCGAAGGGGGGAAGGTGGCATTTCTCCGGAAAAATGCGTGCGGATATTGACACGAGGGCAATTAGTAACCCGCGGGATAAAGCTTAACCTATTTTTCTTTCTTTTTTCTGGCCTAATGATTCCCCTGTTCATTTGTAAAAGGTAGATGAGAAGAGCACGCTTGCATGGGTGGGCGGGGCAGGTGCCGTCAAATTACCCTGATAAGGCAGCCAGACGTTTAGCTTTCCACTCGTATTCAGCTGCAGCAGAGACGGGGTTTGGCTACATAACATTTTCCCTGACTAAATGGCACACGGGAGGTACACTTCATCGTCTCAAAGATACCGTTAAAACGCAAACGCGACACGCCTCCTATACTCACCAGGGGTTATTATGGCACCCTGTGCTTCTAGGAAAAAATGGCATTAAAAAAAGGGGGGAGTATGTTTAGCCCGGCCGGCGTGGCTCAGTGGTTGAGCGTTGACCTATGAACCGGGAGGTCACAGGTTCGATTCCCGGTCAAGGGCACAGGCCTGGGTTGGGGGCATGCAGGAGGTGGCCGATCCATGATTCTCATCATTGATGTTTCTCTCTCTCTCTCTGAAATCCATAAAACTATATATTTTTAAAAAACACAATAAATTTGATAGATGGGGCAGAGCAGGAGTGTTGAAAGAATGGTTTGGCTGTTTGGGACATGGGCCAAGACCTTGTGTGTTGTTGTGTGTGTTTTTTTAACTCCCATCCCCAATTTTTTAAAAACTTGAGGAATAGCTTATCCTGAGGAGTAGAAGAGATCATTTGAGGCAGTTTCTTGGGGGAGAAGCGTGAGATGAGACCAGCGCAGTGGGCAAGGCCAGAGGGCGTTTTGAGAAGCTTCGGGGTGTGGGTGCGGACGGGACGCGGGCGGGGGCAGTCTTCTGTGTCCGCGATTTTATGGGACGTGGACCGCGTTCCTTCCTTCGCCTCCCCTGCCTCATTTTTTTCCATTCATAAAAATGACTATAATTACATTCGCCATCTGTGGACCTCAAAGGCGCGAGGGAGGACCCGGGACATGTCTGTGGACGGCTTTGAACTTTCCAGAAGAGAGCTTTTACGGCTCCATAAAGCACAAAGGGGTGCGTGGCCCCAGCTTGTATTTCTTCTGGCATCTGCCTCCAGCTCCCGGGGTCTTGGCGCCCCAGCGGCTACTGTTGCCCCGAACAGCCCCCTGGCCTCCTGGTCAGGGTCAGGTCTGAGACGTCTCGGTTGGCTGCTGTTTTTCCCTGAGATTTTTTTAAAAAAATGTTTTTTAGTTGATTTCAGAGAGAGAAAAGGAGAGAGAGAGAGAGAGAGAGAGAGAGAGAGAGAAAGAGAGAAAACATCCATGATGAGAGAGAATCACCCATCGGCTGCCTCCTGCACGCCCCCTCCTGGGGATCGAACCCACAACCCGGGCCTGTGCCCTAACGGGGAATCCAACCGTGACCCCCTGGTTCATTGGTCGATCTCACCACTGAGCCCCACTGGCCAGGCTCCTCATACTTCTTAGCCCATTTAAGAGCTGGATCTAACGAAACGCCCTGTTCTGGGTCTTGATTTCGAGGATTAACTTGCAATCGCAGTTGTTTCAATGAGTGGAGCAGGCAGGGGAGCGAATCCAAATTTAGCCACTCGGAGTGGGTTAGCGAAAGATTTAGGAAAACAACAACAACCCCCAAAACACCCCAAAACCACAAGCCTGGCCAATCTCCTTGATGGATGTGAACCTTAAGGGCTTGTGCTGTGGTGACACGGATCCCCGAAGAGCTAATATTTGGGCACCTGCAGATTAACGCTCGGTAAACTCGCAGCCTTCAGGGATCGGCCCGGGTGGGACCGATGATTTTCCCGTCGAGGACACGCACCGCGGCCACCTTTGCAAAGACAAACAAACCGCAGACACCTGAGGAGGGGACGGAGCAGGCACACGGGGCGGGGACTTGTGCTGACGGATGGCCAGGGTCACGGCTTTCCCTTTGCTCCCCCTGGACGCCCTCCAAGCCCCGAAACTGCTGAACCGAAGTGACCGCGACGTGCGGGAGACTTGGGGGCCCCCAAGGAGGTGGAACCCGTCCAGCGGGGTGCCCCTGGCTGGCTGCTGCTTCACCGGGCGTTTCTGGGCACCGGGACCCTGGCCACACGCGTGGGTCTGACCGTGATAGCCAGTTAAACGTTTCCCCAGCTTCCTGGCGCAGGCGGTGAAAAAATAATTTCTCCGGCCAGATGGAGTTTGCAGAGGAGACTGGCCGGCGAGGGCTCACCCACCGGCTTTGGAGAAGGTGACATTGCAGAACTGTGTCCTTGCTCGGGGCACGATGTCTGTGTGGCAGGAGGAGCTCGCCAGTGGTTTGGGGGTTCTTTTAGGAAGTTCTGATGCCCCTACAGCGAGGGGTTCCCGCCTCTGGGAGCTTGATCGCACACACCTTTCCTGCTTATGGCTCCGCCCTCCTCATCTCACATCAGGCCCTGCCCAGGCCTTTCCGTACTCTCGGTGCCGGGTCTGCGACTGCTGGCGGGGTTCCCCTGACCGCCAGTGACGGAGCTGTAGACTGCCTCCTTTCCTGCCTTGATAAGAACTGGTAATTCTTGCCCGGCCAGTGTGGCTCAGTGGTTGAGTGTCGGCCTCTGAACCGGGAGGTCACGGTGGTTCGATTCCCCGTCAGGGCACACGCCCCTGTGGCCGGGTTGTGAGCTGGATCCCCCGTGCGGGGCGTGCAGGAGGCGGCCGATCCATGATGCTCTCTCCTCATGGATGTTTTTCTCTCTCTCTCTCTCCCGCCCCCTTCTTCTCTGAAATCAGTAAAAATCTATTAAAACAGCAACATGAACAACAGCACGGCAGTGAATGAGTGAGACAACCGGTTGAATTCCTAACTGGACCGGCCGCCGATGCCCGCGTGCTGCAGGCCGAGGCGTGAGGCTCCCTGTTTTGAGAAGGAAATGAAATAATTAAACCTTTTTTTTTTTTTTTTTTATCAAGAAGCACGTGGTGAGGGCGTTTGGGTGGAAGCGACGTCTTCTGCTTCTCCAAATAACACGGCCGAGGCGGGGCGGGGTCGGCCGCCTTTCTCCCGGTAACGTGCCTGCCAGCAAGTCCCGACTCGGACGGGCACTAGACTAAACACCGAACGAGCAAGGGCACACGGGTATTTGCAGTCTGACCTCGGAGGAACCCGAGACTCGGTGACTGGAAAAGACCGCGGTGCCACCACCGGTCCCAGTGGAATGTGAGCCCCGACCTGGGGGTCCGGCAGGGGTACCCCAACTGACGACCAAGCGGCAACGTCGCCAACAGATGTTTGCATATGACGTCGACGCAGTTGAATGTGGCGTGTCTGACCAGGAGAACGGGGGGAGCTGTAGTTCAAATTATTTGTCTAAAACAATAAAAATAAATCTCTCATCATGATCATAAAATTGCTCGACTAAAAAAAAGAAAATCTCTTATAATATTAGCCTCTTCGTAGCAGGAGGATAATAATGGCTTTTGCTACCCGTCGTCAGTCCTGCGATATTTGCTGTAACGCGTTTGGGTTCCTGGTGATTACGGGGTGAGAAAAACATGGACAGGGAAAGTGTAAAACAAGAACAGAGCTAAGAAGGGAAATGGAAATGTTTCTAGTTTTTTTATTTCTTATTTTATTTTAAAAAATATGTTTATTGATTTCAGAGAGGAAGAGGGAGAGAGAAAGAGAAACATCGATGATGAGAGAGAATCATGGGTCGGCCGCCTCCTGCATGCCCCCCACTGGGGATCGAGCCCACAACCCGGGCGGGTGCCCTGTCCATCATTGTGCCGTTTCTAACTTGACCTCTTGTGTGTCTCTCTTTTCTTTCCCCATAAAGACAGCTCCTTCCTTCAACCGCGTTTCTATTTATTTGTTATTCTTTCTCTTTGATGTTGGGGTAGCTCCCTCCCCTCATTGTCCCGTCAGCGTGCAGGGACTAGTCCCAGACCCAGGCTGACGGGTGGTTATTTGATGAACACACATGCCTTCTCTTTGGCGAGAGCTGCTTCGGATTTTGCGTCTTTCCTCGTGGACGGGCTCCCGTCTGAAGCCCGTTGTCGTCCCCCGTCAGTGGCGATGGTATTTGGGTCCCAGCGTCCATCTTTTTAATTCTCATCGGAAACCCCTCCATCTTCCCTTCACCCGACGACGCGCCTGCAGTTCTGTCTCTCATCCTCATTTGCATTTTTTACCTGGTTATTGGCGAGCTGCTCACCTCCATCCGGCTTCAATGCCTCTCCCTCAAGCCCGCACATGACAGATGCATCAGCTCCAGCCCCACAGGCTTCCCGAGTCGCGGGCCTGCGCCCTTGTGCCAACAGGCTCTGCTTACAGCGTCTCAGGGCGTGTGGGGGACATCGTGTCGCCCCGCCAGTGTGGCTCAGTGGTGGTTGAACGTTGACCCCATGAGCCAGGAGGTCATGCCCGGGTTGGGGGCTCGATCCCCAATGAGGGGCATGCGGGAGGCAGCCGATCCATGATTCTCTCTCATCATGGATGTCTCTCTCTCTCTCTCTCTCTCCCCCTCCCTCTCCCTTCCTCGCTGAGATCAAGACAAATATATTTAAAATAAAATGAAAACCCACCCTCTCCAAGTGTTCAGACCTCCCCTAACGCGCCGTGCACACACGTGGCCGCCCCAGGAGCCAGAGATCCGATGAGTCCACGGACCCGGATGTAATAGCTTGTGCTCCACACGTGGGGATGGGCGACGTCGGCTTCCCAGGCCCTTCCCGCAGGGTGACCCCACACAATGGACTCCCACTGTTTTGTTGTGACGGTTCTCCTTGGATACTGTCCGCCGGAAACACGAAGAACAAAGGCCCTGACAGCGGATACTCCGTTTGGGGACGTCGCTTGGGGGTTTTGGGGGGGCAAGTGGAATCTCCTGGGGTTCGGCCGGGTGGGGGCGGGGGGGGAGCGGGAGGGAGGGGTCAGACATTCTGGTCAACAAGCTGGGTTTGGTGTCAAACAGCCAAACCTGCTCTCATCTTTCTGGTGAGAAAGACGCGTTCCATTGGGAGCCGAGTGAAACACACACACACACACACACACACACACACAAAACAAATACAGAAACATCCAGTAACGGGGTTTGTTGTCCCTTATTGGAAAGACTTTTTAATTTCGGGGTCATGGACGGCTGTGAAGGGTGAGAGGAAGCCGCGGGAAAGGAGCAGGGGTGATGGGCAGCGGGGGCACCCCGCCCGCACCCCTACGTGGTCCTGGCCGGTGGGTTGATGGCCGGCAGGGCAGGCCGCACCCCGAGGCCGGTCCAGAGTCAGGTGCCCGCTCCTGCAAACAGCCCTGATTACAGGGCTCCGAGAATCTGTCTCGTGGCCTTTTCCGGACGAAGGTTTTAATTAAATATATTCAGGGAGTGTAGAGGGAGCTGCAGCCAGAAGCCGGAATCAGCAAATGTGTCTATTTTTTTCCCCTGTGACTTTGAGAGAATTAGTTCTGGGAGACGGTTTAGGGGGAAGAGACCTTTTTATATATATTTTTATTTATTTAAGGGAACGGTTTGCTCTATATAAAGAATGACCACGGAACCCAAATGAAAGGCTTGTTCGTGATGGGCCCGGGTCCTGATTCTCTCTCGGACCGAAGGAGGCAGTCGCCCAGGTCTTTTGATCCCCCCCCCCCAAGCAAGCTGTTATTTTTTTGGGGGGGTGTAATGGTTTCAGTCAATAATCGGGCGTCTTGCCTGCAAGTTGGACTTGGATGGAGTTGAGTGCTTCAAGGTCGTTCCCAGGCCCGTCAAGGTGATCAGCACCGACCCCCAGCACGGGGAGAGGGACACGGAGGGGTGCGTGGTGTGGCGTCCAGCTCGTTGCCCGGCGAATCGCTTCACCACTGAGCAGCGTGATTTCCACAGAGAACCGCGGCCCGAGGAGGTGACACGTTTGTGTCCTGGCCGCCTCCGCATTGAACTTCCTTTCATCTGGCCGCACGCGTTTCCCACCCACGTCCCAGCTGCTCCGGGAGCTCCTGGGAGGGGAAGCACCTGGAGGGGCGGATGCCCTCGGGGCCGCTGATGCGGTCACACGGCTCGACTGAGACGGACGGATGGGCTTTTCCATGGTTTCCATTGTTTGGATTAACCCTGGGCTGGCTCTCGGTCAAATTCTCTCTAAAAAATATTTTTTAGCCCGACAGGCGCGGCTCAGTGGTTGAGCATTGAACACTGAACCAGGAGGCTGTGGTTTGATTCCACATGTCCTGGTTGCGGGCTTGATCCCCAGTAGGGGGCATGCAGGAGGATTCTCTCTCATTGTGGATATTTCTCTCTCTCTCCTTCCCTCTCCCTTCCTCTCTCTGAAATTAATTTAAAAATCCTATATAATAAAAGGCTAATATGCAAATCGACCAAATGGCAGAATGTCCGGTCGCTGTGCCGCGCACTGACCACAAGGGGGCAGACGCTCAATGCAGGAGCTGCCCCCTGGTGGTCAGTGTGCTCCCACAGGCCTAAGCTGTCAGTCGGACATCCCCCGAGGGCTCCCCAACTACGAGAGGGCGCAGGCTGGGCTGAGGGACCCCCCCAAGTGCATGAATTTTGTGTGCTGAGCCTCTAGTATGTGTATATATATGTATATATATATATATATGTATGTATGTATATATATATATATATATATATATTGATATATGAAAAAAACATGCCATTAGTATTTTAAAAAACACACAAAAACTTCCATGTGAGGTTAAATCTGACAGGGGCTCTTTCCTGGCTCAGTGGAAAGTACTAAACCACAGAGCTTCCTTCACCCCCAACGCCCCTCCACCCCCCCATCTTCTCCTCCTGCCCTAACTCTTCATCACTATGCATGTTCCACTCCCAATCCCAACACACACACACACACACACACACACACACACACACAATACTCCGTGTGCCAGTGTAGGCAACTTCAAGGAGACCCCAAAGGACAACATGATGCTGAACATGAAACCTGCCGTATTCTCAGTGCGCCCTGTGTGTCCGGCAGCGGGTCAGCTGCCGTCACCGATGGAAACCAAACCGACGTGTCATTTCCTGGGACGGTGCCTCCACCTCGAGGAATGGTCCGTTCCGACGATGGCCACGGCCGAGGGCTTGACCCACCAGGTCTACACGGAGCCCTGGCCCAGCAAATTCGGATGAATTCATTGTCTGCCAAAGGAATTTCTGTTATTCAGTAGATTTATGTCATATTGCAATTCTCCTGCCGCCCCCGGCTGTGTTAGGGGAATGAGGTTGTGTCTTTGCTTCGCTAGGAAACGACTTGATGAATTCCCTCTCTTGCTGAATTCCCTCTCTTGCTGAATTCTCTCTCTCAAAATCGGCTACCTGTCTTTCCAGGGCCCCCTTTTCAAAACCAGGAGCCCCTCTCGCTGTAGCTCTCATTTTGAAACAATTTACAAAGCGTCTAGAGCCGTAACCCAGAAAGGAATTTGTCTTTCTTTTATAAAAGCCTGCCCGAGCCCCTCGCAAGCCTAATGAGAAAATCAAGTCCCGCGTCGGGGTGGTTTTAAGAGAGCTGAAAGGCGTTTTTCTGGCACAGGCTCAAGGTTCTCTTGGACCGTTTTGCCATAAAGCCTCCCGACTGCTTCTCTTTGGGGGGGGGGGCGGAAAGGGCACTTCGGGGGAAAATATGTATTTTCATTTAAAATAAAAAACGGGCACGCGGCACACACTTTTTTGTCCCCAAGAAGCTTGAATTACAAGCTCCCGGCTCAAGCCCCCTTTGAAGTTTGCATTCCTTTCCCTAGAAAGAGCGGGGCACCGAGCTGGATAAACATCCGAGATGCCAAGACGTGGCTGGTTCAAGCATCAGTGGCTTGACTGTGGGCCCCTGGAGGAAACTATCAGCAACACCTGAATAGATCCTGTTCTTTGTACTGAGACCAGCTCTGTATAGTTTTCACTTTAATCCTCGTTAAGTTTTTTTTTCTTTATTTTCTTTCTGCATGATTATTATTAACTAGAGGCCCGGTGCACGAATTCGTGCACAAGTGGGGTCAGCCTGGCCTGCGGGATGGGGCTGAAACCGGCTCCCTGACATCCCCTGAGTCTCCTGGATAGCGAGAGGGTGCAAGCCAGGCCGGGGGACCCCACCGGTGCACGATCGGGACTGGGGAGGGATGCAGGAGGTTGGCCAACTGGGGAGGGGCCGAGGGAGGGCTCCAGGGAGTGTCCGGCCCATCTCACTCAGTCCCCAGCAGCAAGCTAACCTACCAGTTGGAGCATCTGCCCCCTGGTGGTCAGTGCACATCAGAGCGAGTGGTTGAGCGGCCTTAGCATATCATTAGCATATTACACTTTGATTGGTTGAACGGCTGACTGGTCGACCAGACACTTAGCATATTAGCCTTTTATTATATAGGATGCCCCCCTCCCCTCACAGGGGAGGCATGAGGAAGGTTTGCCGAGGAGGCAAGCACCAGCCCATGTGTTCTATAGAATCCAACTTACTTCCTGCGACCAAAGGAAGGCCTGACCCAGCATGGGTGGGAGAATGCGCCCACACTTTCCAACGACACTTGGTTCCCCAACAAACGTAGTCGTTGAGCGGCGATCACAGAGAAGACCTTTCGAGAAACGAGAAAACCCGAACTCCGCCTGGACCCGGAGTCCTTTTCCTCACCTTCCTCGCTGAAGCGTCCGTCTGTCTGTGCCGCCCGATTCTATTCCTCCCGTTTCATCCAAGGAAAGTTCAGTGATGACCGGCACGTGTGGATCGCTGGGAATTTGATACATTCATGGTGGACCCGTCGGCACCTTGGATTCTCAACAACGCTAGCTTGTAGAGTAGAATGTCCCCATGTTGATGGATGAATTAATAAGAAAACAAACAAAAACTCACAGACGCAGGCAACAGTGTGGTGGTTGCCAGAGGGAAGGGGGTGGGGATGGGGCACGGAAAAGGTAGAGAAGGTCAAACATAGAGTGACGGTGACGGGAGACGATCCGGCTTTGGGTGGTGGGTTCAGGGCACCTGCTCACCCAGCGTGGCCTCATCGTCATCTGGGTCCATCTGCAGAGCTTATGTCCACGCGAGGCCAGATGGGCAGGATCCAGCTGGACACGAATTTTGGGGGGAATGCGATTGGACCCCAAACCTCTCTCTGATGTGTCTTTTGTGTGTCTGTGTGTGTGTGTGTGTGTGTGTGTGGCTTGGACTGAAGTTTCAGACCCCAGAAACAGGACAGGTGCAGGAAGGCAGCGAACCAAGAAGGGCCAGGTGCGAAGACCTCTTGCGATGGCTCCGTGGTAGGGAAATCGCGTCGGAAATGACCGCCGTCTTCTTCTGCCGTGTCAGGAGAACCAGGCTGTGTCTCTGCTTTTGCTGGGAAACGACTTGAACACATTTTCGGCTTCTGTTCCCGGCGCCGGCTTCCACCGCGAATGCTTTAAGCGTGTCTGACTTCACACCCTCTCTGAGCAGAGCTAGAGAGTGAGTTTCTGTCGATGCTACAGACATGACCTACTTTAGCTGATCAGAACTGGGGAGGGGTAGGGGGGCGGCGTTGAGAGAGGAAAAAAAAACACACAAAACACCACGCACACGAAAATCAATCTTGTAAGTGGAAGGAGGAAGTCGGCTGAGAGGGGATTACAGAAAGCTGTTAGTTCCTCTCTCGTGCTGACAGCCTGCGTGGGAGGATCCAACGGGCCATCTGTTTGCAGTGTCTCCAGACGTGTTTCAGCAGCCATGCATGTGGGCAGCCGCAGCGCTCGCCACGGAAAAAAGATTCTATCGCAGAGCAGCCCTGGGGAGGTACGCCCGGGGGCTGAGGCCACAGAAGCTCAACCAGAAGTTTAAGAAAAAAGAGGAGGAAAGGTCTGCAGAATCATGTCTGAAGTAGCCTGCCCCGCCGATGTTTACACATTTGTCATGAGCGTGATATATTTTAAAAAAATCTTTATTGTTGAGGGTATTACAGATGTCCCCCCACTTCCCCCCTCTCGCCCCCCTCCACCCAATTCCCAACCCTCCCCAGGCCTTCAACCCCGCTCCTGTCGGCGTCCGTAGGTTAAGACCTTTGGTTCATCTCTGCCCGCCTCCTCCCCGGCTGCCCTCTGAGATTCCTCGCTCTGTTCCCTGTTTCCTTGGCTCTGACTCCATTTTTTTCACCAGCTTATTTGGTTCATTCGATTTCTTGCTTGTTTGTTTTGTTGATAAATATGCCTTTGTTGCCATTGTATTGTTCATATTTTTTTTATCTTTTCTCCTTCTTCTCTGCTTCCTCTTCATCCTCCCCTTCTCCTCCTCCTCTTCCTCCTCCTCCTCCTCCTCCTCCTCCTCTTCCTCCTCCTCCTCCTCCTCCTCCTCTTCCTCCTCCTCCTCCTCCTCCTCCTCCTCCTCCTCCTCCTCCTCCTCCTCCTCTTCCTCTTCCTCCTCCTCCTCCTCTTCCTCCTCTTCCTCTTCTTAAAGAAGACCCTTCAGCATTTCATATAATCCTGGTTCGGTGGTGACGAACTCCTTTGGCTTTTTCTTGTCTGGGAAGCTCTTCGTCTGACCTTCCGTTCCGAAGGAGAGCTTTGCTGGGTAGAGCGTTCTTGGTTGCAGGGCCTCGCGATTCCTCACTTTGGATATTTCTCACTGCCCCCTTCTGGCCTGATGCTAGGATGCAGCTCTGAGGCATCACCACAGCCCGTCTTCTCCACCGATGGTCGCAATTGGCTGGCGCCCGGGTTCCACTCAGCTCTGTGTCCTCCTCGAGCTGGTCTTGGTCAGGACAGATGAAATGATAGCGAAGCAGAAGGAACCCCAAACACCCCCATAGCATCAAAAACAAAATTTTTATTCTTCCTGGTGCCACGTTGCATCGTGGTGAGGGTCTTAGTGCCGTGGTCGGCAAACCGTGGCTCGCGAGCCACATGCAGCTCTTTGGCCCCTTCAGTGTGGCTCTTCCACAAAATACCACATGCGGGCGTGCACATACAGTGCGATTGAAACTGCATGGCCTTTCGTGGCCCATGCGCAGAAGTTGGTATTTTGTGGAAGAGCCACACTCAAGATGCCAAAGAGCCGCATGTGGCTCGCGAGCGGCGGTTTGCCGAGCCACAGTTTGCCGACCACTCTTAGTGCATTGGGGCTGCTCTGCAAAATACCGTAACCCAGTGGCTTATCAAGAGCTGAAATTTCTTTCTCACAGTTCTAGAGGCTGGGCCCCCAAGGTCCTGGTGCTGGCAGATCTGGTGTCTGTGAGGAGCCAACTTTCTCACCCAGCCGGCGTGGCTCAGTGGTTGGGCATCGACCTATGAACCAGGAGGTCACGGTTGGATTCCGGGTCAGGGCACAGGCCCAAGTTGTGGGCTCGGTCCCCAATGTGGGGCGTGTAAGAGGCAGCCGATCCATGATTCTCTCTCATCACTGATGTTCCCATCTCTCCCTCTCCCTTCCTCTCTTATGTCAGTCACACTGTGGTCGGTCGGTCCCTCCTGTTCTGAGCTGATGATCTTGAGAGAGTGAGGAGCTGATCGATCGTTTTCATGTTCCGTCTTCGGCTTAGGTCAGAAAAAAGGGGCTCTGCTTTCTGGGGTGTTCATCACAGGCATCAGCACAACTGTTTTCATTACCCCGAGTTTTATGGGGGCCTCGGCTGCGGAGGGGGTTTAGCGTTTTACAGACGCAACGTCTAGCTAATGGGAGCGGCAGGCTTTGTGCACGCAGCTTCCCTTCCACCGTTCACTTAATTTTCATAATTTCTGGCCGCGTTCTGGGAAAGCAGTCGAGCCCGTCGTAAAATCTGAGCTCCTGGGCCCCGGTGGACGCCCTGGGAAGCTCGTACACTCTGAGTGAACCCTCAGCTCCAACTCTAGGAAATTGAAACGTGGTCACAGCAGCAATTAATAACTCAGCGACGCCAACCATAGCACCTCCCGCGACCTACGACCTTCGCTTAAGAAAATGAATCTAGTGCGGACACGGAGCAAGCAGGGTCGGGACGCGGTCTCTCTCTCTCTCTCTCTCTCTCTCTCTCTCTCTCTCTCTCTCTCTCTCTCTCTTCGTAGAAGCCTGTGGCTGGGGCATCTTCAACCGAACACGGACCCTTCTCCGCCCGTCAAGGGTTCATAAAAGCAAGGGAACGTAGCCAAGCAGAAAAGGGACAGATGCATAATTCATGAAGCCGCCCGCCCTCTCTGACATACCCTACTGTTTGCTGGCTCCTAAAAATAGGTCGGTTGAAGAGCAGCGTGCAGTAATTTCCTGCAGGAAAAGGGGTGGAGATAGGGTTTACTTGAAAAGTGTCCTACGTTTCTGCAGGCTAAGCAACCGAGGAACCGGCTGCCTATTTTAGGGGATGACGCGGGTGGTCCTACGCAGAATATATTTGAAATAATTCCGCCTCCCCCCCACCATACCCCCCTCCTCCAATGGCCTGATTAGCGTCTTGCTGGAAGGCATTGCTAGCTGCTGGCTTCCCCTGTTCTATGCAAATGACCAGGGCAGAGAGTCCTTCAGGAATAGATTTTAAGTGCACTTCAGAGGGACGCCTTTATCTCTTCTTATTTATGTTTTGCACACAGCATATTTGACCTGGGGTCTTCCACGGGGAGGGGCGGGGGCGCAGAGACAATCACCATCGTGTGATGAAACCCAGGGAGCGTAGGGCCTCCTCATGGAACGTAGAAGCCACTTCAGGGTAACACACCCCCCTGAGCACTTGACCTGACTCAGCAAACCCATTAGCACCCTCCTCTCGGCGGCCCGCCTCCTCATCCATTTTTAATCTGTGAGATTTGTCGCCTATAATGCCACAGAAGTATCCGATCGACGTATAGTGAACTTTGAAAAACAAAATAAAGCCCTGACCGGTGTGGCTCAGTGGATAGAACGTCCGCCTGCGGACTGAAAGGTCCCGGGTTCGATTCCGGTCAAGGGCATGGACCTGGGTTGCGGGCACATCCCCAGTAGGAGGTGTACAGGAGGCGGCTGATCCAGGTTTCTCTCTCATCGATGCTTCTAACTCTCTACCCCTCTCCCTTCCTCTCTGTAAAAAAAATCAATAAAATATATTTTAAAAAATAAGATAAAAACAGAATATCAGTTGCACGAGCGTAGATCTATTTTCTTCACATCCTTGGGGACACTCTGATGGCAGGAACCTAAACGTACCATGTCGTGTTGGGAATGTGA
This sequence comes from Myotis pilosus, assembly GCA_036010255.1. Taxonomy (NCBI): domain Eukaryota; kingdom Metazoa; phylum Chordata; class Mammalia; order Chiroptera; family Vespertilionidae; genus Myotis; species Myotis pilosus. The sequence goes on from JASKON010000027.1 coordinate 1,264,913, forward strand.
CCATCGTTTTGGGGCTAAAGCCTCCCGCCTAGGTGTCTCGTGCGTGTCTGCCGAGAACGGCATTCCCGTCACTGAATTCTGGAAGGTTCCTGACTTTGAGAAACCCGCAGTGAATGTGCAGTTAGGATGATGGCCTTGTCCTTCACTGGTTGACGGCATTGGTCTCCGCGAGCACTTTCGTGTACGCCGTGCGTGAGCACCGTCGTCCTGATTTCCATCCATCTCCCCAGAAATGTCATCTTTACAGAAACAGTCAAACCCCGGACCTGCAGCCCCTGGGCGTCTGGCTGTTCTCCTGTCAGCCCTGATTACTTCCGGGACCCGGTGAATTCACTGACCCACTTTCCCAATGACGACGGCGGACCTTTCCGGGCAGAAGCCGAAGGTTTATTTTTGTCTTGATGGTGGATGTGTTTCTTGCCGGGGATGATTAATAATTTAGTTAACAAATTTATGAAACTCACTTTTGCTTTCTCGGATGTCTTTTATTTACATATTCATAGTAAGAGAAGGAGTTGCTTCTATTTCTGTATTTTTGAGGCACACAGCTCCTACTTAATGTGTATTTCAAAAGTTATTTACATTTCTTCCAAAAAGAGGAAAAGTAAGACTAAATGGGTAAGTCGAAATGTCTTCAAAGTATAAAAAAAATCCTTAACCACTTCGAGGTATCATTGGCACTGTCTTAGGAAAGATAAGATTATAATTGGGCCCTAACTGGTTTGGCTCAGTGGATAGAGTGTCGGCCTGCGGACTGAAGGGTCCCAAGTTCAATTCCGGTCAAGGGCATGTACCTTGGTTGCGGGCACATCCCCAGTAGAGAGTGTGCAGAAGGCAGCTGATCGATGCTTCTCTCTCATCGATGTTTCTAACTCTCTATCCTTCTCCCTTCCTCTCTGTAAAAAAATCAATAAAATATATTTAAAACATTATCATTGGTTCCTATCGATGTAGTTTTAGATGTTGAGGATGATGGGGTTTGCTGTATGATTTTTTTTTTCTTTCCATGTCATCCGAGGGCTTTACTGAGCAAAGAACATTTAATCCGTTTGGACACACACACACACACAACTGTTTGCACGTGTCCCACCTAAAATGGCAAAGATGTGACAGTGGGGGCTGACGTGCTTCCCTTATCATATCCCTCATATCCCGCTAGAATGGAACCTGCTGGTGGCAAGTGGCTCCTGGAATGTTGCTCCAACATGCTGTCGATATTTTGGGAGTGCTATTCAGTTAACCATTGAGAAAAAAACCCCAAAACAGAAGGAAAAACATCCCTCATTTTATATCAACAGCACAGGTGCATCATATGAAGAGCTTTCCTCACGTATGCAGAGCACACGCCCAAATGCTCACCAGGCCGTCAAAGCCACCGTGACACCGTTGAAACGCTGGTGGCTTAATTCAGACCTTCAGCCTCACGTCTGTGTTCTTCTAAAAAAGAATATGTTCTCGTTGATTTTTAGAGAGAGAAGAAGGGAGAGGAAGGGAGAGAGTTAGAAACATTCACGAGAGAGAAACATCATCCGTTGGCTGCCTCCTGCACGCCCCCTCCTGGGGGATGAAGCCTGCAAGCCGGGCATGTGCCCCGACGGGGAATCCAGCTGGGGACCTGTTGGCTCATAGGTTGATGCTCAACCACTGAGCAACATTAGCTGGGCCCATCTCTGTGTTCCTGATGCTTGTCTCTGGTTGAGAGCTGAATTCTCTGCATCCTTCACGCCCACCCATCCCGCTCGGTGTGGGGAGGGGGGAGGCTGTCACTGCCAATCGGTCAGCAGGAGCCCGGTTCAGAGGGCAGCGCATCCGGCTCCGTGGGCCCTCGTCCCTCCCGCCACCCTGATGTGCGCGTGGCAGGTTGAACGTGGCCGCTGGGAAGGGCGACGCTCGAATCCGAGATGAAGTTGTGGGGCCAGCGTGACAGGGCGCTTAACGAGAAGGGATGGAACGGGACCAGCCGACCCCAATGTGTCTGTTGCAATGAAGGTCAAAGGAAAGAGCTAATCTGAGCCGCGGGCGGGGACGCGGACGATGCAGACATCCGAGAGGAGAGAGGCGAGGGGCCCTTGCCAAGTGATTCTAGCTTGAAACTAGAGAGAGAAATGGATTTCATAAAGGAGAGAAATGGATGCCCAGCTTCACTGTAAAAAAATTAAAAAAAAAATTTGAACTCTCCTAGTATGTGCCTTTTGGGGTCCCTCGTGTATAAATGAAGCCCCCAAAGTCTTCTGTAAACAGCTCAGAGACTCGGCAACAGAAAATGGAAAACCCGCCCTAACCGGTTTGGCTCAGTGGCTAGAGCGTTGGCCCGCGGACTGAGGGGTCCCAGGTTCGATTCCAGTCAAGGGCATGTACGTTGGTTGTGGGCACAGCCCCAGTAGGAGGTGTGCAGGAGGCAGCTGATCGATGTTTCTCTCTCATCGATGTTTCTAGCTCTCTATCCCTCTCCTCGGCAGTGCCTGGACCAGAACGGTCATCAATTTGAAAGCAGGCATTGACAAATATATATATATATATATATATATATATATATATATATATATATATATATATATGTATATATATGTGTATATATATATTATTCATGTCTGTAGATTCTTTTAAATTTTGAAAATGAGCTGTATGTTCACTGACTTTGTCATCATTCAAGGAGTGTGTACATTTAAACAATTTTTTTATTGATTTCAGAGAGGAAGGGAGAGGGAGAGAGAGAGAGAATAACATCAATGATGAGAGAGGATCATTGATCGGCCGCCTCCTGCACGCCCCCCTCTGGGGATCGAGCCTGAAACCTGGGCATGTGCCCTGACCGGGAATCGAACCTTGGGCTCTTCAGTCTGCAGGCTGATGCTCTATCCACTGAGCCAAAACCGCTAGGGTGGGGGTATCCATTTTTGGGGACACACTATTTGCTATCTTTTAGCAATCTCTGCAGGGCCCTGTACAGTGTCTCAGACAGGAAAGGTTACGAAAAGAAACCGTTCCCTTTCGAGCTGAATTATTCAGTGGACATTGATTTGCCGATCAGAGTGTGTCAACCATCTGCATTCACATTCCAACTCCCAAGGAGAAGGGACCGAAATGAAGACCGTCACCCGCCGACCATCCTCCTTTTCCCATTTCCACCCATCAAGGGCGAAGGAATACGAGCTCACTGGGCAAGGGGCCAAATGCCCACTCAGTGGAGTCTCACGCTGGCTTCTGGGAATCCGTTCAATATTTAAGCGGACACGAAACCCTAAACGGTACAGCGACACACAAACGACTCCGCGTGTGATTACGATAATCGTGCTTTTATTGGGAAACTACCAAATCATCGCCTCGAATATATTAACGAGAAAACTCACACCGGGCGTCTTATGTCTCTATCGTTGTGATTATGTTGATGAAAGTCGCCCAGGAAACATGGACAGTTAATAAAGACCCACGGGGTTTAGCTTGACGGGTACGATGCACTCCTGGTCTCCTTTGGCCGTGCTGATGACTCCCTGACTATTTGGAATGAAGGGTTAAAGCATTTAAAAAAAAAAAGTTTCTTTTTTATTGATTTTAGGGGGGAGGGGAGGAAAGGGAGAGAGAGGAACATCCATTTTTTGTTGTTGCAATTATTTACGCATTCCTTGGTTGATTCTTGTACGTGCCCTGAGCCAGGTTCGAACCCACAGCCTAAAGGTGTCAGGACAAGGCTCTAACCAATGGAGCTCCTTGGCCAGGGCCTGACGGGTTAAAATTGACTCGGTTAGAATGGCATCGTACACGGTGATGCGTTCAGCACAGACTCCTGTGGTTCCTCACCTCAGTCAGGCGTGATATTAAGACGTAGGCTGAAGGGAAAAACCGTGTGGCCCTCACTTTCTGGCGAACACACGAGGACGCACCTGCTTGACCTTTCCCTGACCTCTCTGGTCGCTTTGTGTGACTCGGTGCTTATTTTCAGGACGGACACGGTGTCGGTCTACCTTCCAAGTGCCCGGGAAAGGGGGGCCATGTGCATTCCGTATCTATTAATAATGAATGAGTGAATGACTTAATCCGTGAATACATAAGTGAGTCACATAGAGGGAGGGGGGAGAAAATCCATGGGAAATATCAATACTTGAAAGAGAAACATAGTTTTCTCCGATCGACAGCAGGAAACATAAAGAATTGTTTTCAGCATCAGAGCGGCTCCAGGAGGCAGTGATGAGGGAGAAGCTGGAGGTGGAGAGAAGTAGGCTGCAGCATGAGTTTCATCACTGAGATATATCAGTGGACCCCCCCGATATCATTCTCCACTTAATCTCCCCCTACTCATCGCGATGGTCATGGGCAACCTCTCACCAGACTGCTTGCAGTCCCCTAACTCGCCTTCACATCGGTGCACGGCGGCCCCACAGGGGACTCCCTCCTGCTCAGAGGACATTTGCCTTTGGTGTCTCTTTGTTGCTCGTGTGACCCACATAGATGCTGGGTTCTCGATCTGCTACACCCGTGGTCGGCAAACCGCGGCTCACGAGCTGCATGCGGCTCCTTGGCCCCTTGAGTGTGGCTCTTCCACAAAATACCACGTGCAGGCGTGCACGTACAGTGCAATTGAAACTTCGTGGCCCGTGCGCAGAAGTTGGTTTTCAGCCTGGGCGAGTCTATTTTGGAGAAGCACTCTGGATATTTGGCTCTGTTGACTAATGAGTTTGCCGACCACTGGGCTCCGCCATCCACTTACATCCACTCAGCTGGTGTGTGTGTGTGTGTGTGTGTGTGTACACAGGGCGGAGGTCTTTGTAAGGGAAGCGAAATTCATAGCCAATGATGAGGTTGCTTCTACTCAAAACCGGAAACCCCGGAGGACCTGATCCTGACGGTTTCACCTCGACGCTCCGAATTCCTACATTCCCCGGGATCCTAATGGAAGCAGTGAGTCCCAGCCGCACACCATGTCGTCAGGCAGCAAGAAGAGCTAAAATTATGGTGTGAGTTGACTTGTAAATGTTCTTGGCTCACAAGTGGAGACGAGGATTGTCCAACGATCTGATGCGTGTTGGAAGAGGGACTGAGTTCGGTGCCACCCGCTGTTTTGTTCTGCATCAGAAAAACAATTTAATGCGAAGGGTGAGACATGTCTACAGATGGAGGGTCCATCTCCTTACTTTCCCGGCCTCTGCTGAGACGGAGAAAAATGCCCGCTTTCAGTATTTCCCCAGGCTTTCCTAAGGCACAGGACACGCTCTGTGTGATAAAGTGATTGAAAACATTGTTTACCAGGGAAGTAGCAAACGAGACTGGACAGCGTACCTGTTTTCAGCACGCGTCGCCTCCGGGAACGCCTTGCGATTTTGGATGCGCACGTTTACGAGGGATTTGTAATCTGCGACCTGGTTCCCATGGTTACTTTCCAACCACAACCGTATCACAGACGATAGACAAACTACTGGAAGTGATGATTCAGAGGGGTCCTGTGTGCATTTATATTGCCCGGTGCATGAGAGAGGCTGAGACGAGAGCATATAAATTGAACGGAGGAACTAGTAATGTGTAACTGGCCAGCACTTGGTTCGATCCATACTCTGCATCTTCATCCGATCATCATAAAATGCCCAGACTCTCTCTGCCAGAAAATTCTTTAATATATCTATATCTATATCTATATCTATATCTATATCTATATCTATATCTATATCTATATCTATATCTATATCTATATCTATATCTATATCTATATCTATACATATATATAGATAGATAGATAGATAGATATATGTTTTTATTGATTTCAGAGAGGAAAGGAGAGGGGGAGAGAGAGACAAAGAAATATCAATGATGAGAGAGAATCATTTGTTGATCCGCGGCCTCCTGCACGCCCTTTACTGGGGATGGAGCCCACAACCCAGGCGTGTGCCCTGACCAGGAATTGAATGGTGACCTCCTGGTTCCTGGGTCGTTGTTCAACCACTGAGCCACGCTGGCCGGACTCTACCAGGAAATTCTTACTCTCCATCATTAAGAATGAAAAAGGGACCCATTATATTGTCATGCTAATATAAATGAAATTTTAGGTTAATTAGTTACATGGAAGTATAGAATTTTCCTGCTTATTTCATGATCTGTTACAGTCAAATGTACTTAACACTTAATTTTAAGAAGTGAGTACATGATTTTTAATTAAACATCCAAACTTCCGCTACAATCTAAAGATAGGGATGGCCCGGCCGGCGTGGCTCAGTGGCTGAAAGTCGACCTATGAACCAGGAGGTCATGGTTTGATTCCCGGTCAGGGCATGAGCCAGGGTTGCGAGCTCGATCCCCAATAAGGGGCGTGCAGGAGGCAGCTGGTCAATGATTCTCTCTCATCATTGATACTTCTATCTCTCTCTCCCTCTCCCTCCCTGAAATCAATAAAAATATGCAAGAAAATAGAGATAGGGATGGACATGTAGATTTTTCCAGTGTTAGGAGTAACTTTGAATTTCCTTGTGAAACTCGAACCATGTGAATTTGTCTCCCTGGGGTTTCAATGAAAATCCCTTTTATAAGCAATTAAAGGAAAATCAACAGCAACAAAACTCTTCCACTTGTCCTTTCCACCTTAACAGTCAAGCGGCAGGTCTAAAACGTTAATTCTTTTAAATTATTCACGTGGCCCAAGTCTACGCTGGTGCACTGTGAGTCCCAGGCATCGCTGACCAGAGCTACATCTGAATTCCATGCTAAAGAGCCTGAGACTGGGTTTATGTGGTTTCCTGGTGATGTCATTTACACAGATCAATAATTAAAGCAATTGATTACCAGCTTATCAACGGCCAAATTGAATTGGTCAAATAGACATTGTAGTCATTAAGACAAAACTGCCCGATGAACTATTCAACTCTGTATTGATGACTAAGTCCTTAGCAGGGATCTTGTTCAAAGTCGCTGCTCTGGTGACGCGCTGATCAAATCTAGGTAACAAATGGCCGTTGCCCAGAGCGAAGTCTATTGGTAAACGGAGATCAATGCAGACTAATCGAGCTGTTGTAGTGAGTGGCTGGAAATAACCACCAGCGCAAGAACAAATCCAAATATGTCAGTGGTCCTCAACCTTCTGGCCCTTTCAATACAGCTCCTCATGTGGTGACCCAACCATAACATTATTTTCGTGGCGACTTCATCGCTGTCATGTGGCTACTGTGATGAATCGTCATGTAAATATCTGACATGCAGGATGGTCTTAGGCGACCCCTGTGAGAGGGTCATTCCACCGCCCAAGGGGTCGCGACCCACAGGTTGAGAACCGCTGAAATACGTCATAGTAAATACTTTCTGATGATCCAAGGAGACGTCGTCGTTATGTATACATGTGAGCCCAGGATCATACATTCGTTTTCGTTTTTTAAATCAGTTATTCTGGTGGGCCTTGTGCGTTTTGATTATTTTTTGGGGGGGTCGGGGGGAAGGTGCCGTCACTTGGCGACGCGGCGTCCTGCTGGATTCGGCATAAACGGCTCCGACGTGGTTTCTCACGCACGTTTTTCTCATTTCACGCTCGCACAACTCAATTGTGATAGAGTATGAGACGGCATGTCTTCTCTATTATTGCACAGATTCAATTATGTCCCCAAATCCAAGAAATCCGTGAGAAAAGTCGAGGAGAGCGAGCCCTAACTTAATTTTCAAGGCTCTTTGTGTTCATCTGGAGCGGGAGGCCCCCTTTTCCCAGAAAGAATGGAGGGAAGAGAGAGGGAGCGGATGGGGCAGAGCATGAACCTCCAGGCTCCCTCTGTCTTCACGAACCGCCCGCCCCCACCCCCCTCCTCGGTCATATGTTTCTATTTACGAGATTTCGGGTTCCCAAGTGCACGCCGTCACCATGACCAAACAGGTTTACGAGGGGCAGGTTAAAAGACATACAAATAATGTGGAGTGTTCCTTGCTATATTATTTAATTTAAATTCGTTATTGGGAATAGGCTGGATGCTTGAGGGCACTGAGTATCTTAGAGAGATGTTCAAGTTACGCAGTAGAGTTTTATTTTAAAAAAATATATTTTATTGATTTTTTACAGAGAGGAAGGGAGAGGGATAGAGAGTTAGAAACATGGATGAGAGAGAAACATCGATCAGCTGCCTCCTGCACACCCCCTACCGGGGATGTGCCCGCAACCCAGGTACATGCCCTTGACCGGAATCGAACCTGGGACCCCCCCAGCCCGCAGGCCGACGCTCTATCCACTGAGCCAAACCGGCCAGGGCTACAGTAGAGTTTTAAACTCTTTAGTTTCTGTAAGATTAATTTTGCCATAATGCCTCTGAAATCAGGTTGCATGAGGTAGCGATGTTTGTCAACGCCAACGGGAGTGCGTTCTCAGGTAAATACTAACGAAGACGCTGCTGAAATCGAGCTGTGTTTTGGGGAGAATTACTTTAATCCTCAGCTTTGGTTTATTGTATTGGTCACGACATCGAACACATTCTAAAACGGTTGGTTCCCTGAGCAGAGCTAAATGCCAAATTCTTTATATACGTAGAGATAGATCATTGATTTCAGAGAGGAAGGGAGAGGGAGAGAGAGATAGAAGCATCAATGATGAGAGAGAATCACTGATTGGCCGCCTCCTGCATGCCCCCCACTGGGGATCGAGCCCACAACCCGGGCCTGTGCCCTGACCAGGAATCGAACCCTGACCTCCTGGTTCCTAGGTCACGCTCACCACTGAGCCACGCTGGCCAGGCTCTGCTACCCCCTTATTCCTACTCTTCCTTGTGTTTTCTCCCCTTGACTGGCTGTCAGTTCCCTGGCATCGTCCTCCCTGCCCAGCAGCCTCTTACTCATCCACCGCTGGCGACGCCTTCCTTTCAAAACCAGCATTTGGGGGTAGCCATCATGTCAGTGTTTTCCCATGAATTCTTTCTCCGCTCCTTATGCAGCAGTGACCAGCGTTTCCTCTGCACTGAATTCCCACCGTGTCGGGTTTCATCCCACGGCGGCTTTCCCACCGGCCACCTCCTCCTGCTCCTCTGACCACCCCTGCCCCCGCCTCTCCCTGCCCCCTAAACACACTCCCCCCCGCCCCAATGTACGGCTTCTCCGTCCTCTGTGTCCTCATCACATTTTCTCAGATGAGGTCTACGCGTCCCCTGGTCTGCGCCCCCTGCATTTCCGCTGCTTCTGCAATCACCCCTTCACCATGGCGTTTTTGAGGAAATTCACTGAGTGTCTACGCACAACAAACCATTTCTTACAGATGAATCAGGCACAGGCCCTGCCCCCCGAAAGGCCAGAGGGGAGACCGAGGGCAAAGTCATCTCGGTGCCAAGGGGGTGAGTTCTGCCCGGCCTGGGTGGCTCAGTGGTTGAGCGTCCACCTATGAACCAGGAGGTCACAGTTCGATTCTCGGTCAGGGCACAGGCCCAGGTTGTGGGTTCGATCCCCAATAGGGGATGTGCAGGAGGCAGCCGATCCATGATTTTCTCTCATCATGGATGTTTCTCTCTCTCTCTCTCTCTCTCCCCCTCTCCCTTCTTCTCTGAAATCAGCAAAAATATATTTTAAAAAATGAAAATACATACATACACTGGTCCCCTGGAATTCCTGGTTGTTGGGAGCCAAACAAACAAGGCCAAAGGCATGAGAAGAAATATGAGACATGCAAAGCAGGCACCCTGAGTGTAACCCGGTTGGCCTAAGTCTGTTTTACCCCAAGGAGACATGTACCTGTAAATCATGTATTATAAAAGGGACTATCCCTATAGAGGAAAAAAGACATAAAAGAAAGGGAGAGAAGAAGATACTAAGAAAATATTGTTGCCCTGACTGGTTTGGCTCAGTAGATAGAGTGTCGGCCTGCCGACTCAAGGCTCCCAGGTTCGATTCCGGTCAAGGGCATGTACCTTGGTTGCGGGCATATCCCCAGTGGGGGGTGTGCAGGAGGCAGCTGGTCGATGCATCTCTCTCATCGATGTTTCTAACTCTCTGTCCCTCTCCCTTCTTCTCTGTAAAAAATCAATAAAATATATTTAAAAATAAAAAATAAATAAATGGAAGTTGGGACGTGTAGGCCCGAGTGGCGTGGAGCAGAGTGTGGTCAGCAGTAGGAGCCTCGTTACTTGTAAACATGTTAAAAATAGCGTAGGGAGGGCTGGGAAATTGTTAGGTTGCCGCGCCGGCCGGCTTCTGGTTAGTCCTCCTACTAATTTGGGGCCTCACACTGGCCTGGGCGTCTATTCCGGCAACGTGGCGGCGAAGGGGCTCTGGGCGGTCTCCCGGGTGGTGGGCAGGCGCGGCCCGGCCCAGCCGGTGCCGAAGGAGTCGTTGTGCTCATGTGGCCGAGCCTCTGCTGGAATGAAGCCATTTCTCCCAACTGGCACGCAACACAGGGGCCATTTCTTCCTTTTCCATTGAGGTTTTTAAAAAAATATATTTTATTGATTTTTTACAGAGAGGAAGGGAGAGGGATAGAGAGTTAGAAACATCGATGAAAGAGATGCATCGATCAGCTGCCTCCTGCCCATCCCCACTGGGGACATGCCCGCAACCAAGGTACATGCCCTTGACCGGAATTGAACCTGGGACCCTTCAGTCTGCAGGCCGACGCTCTATCCACTGAGCCACACCGGTTAGGGCTATGGTGTGTGTGTATCATTATTGTTAATCCTCACTTGAGGATATTTTTTTCCATAGATTTTTAGAGAGAGAGAGGAAGGAGGGGGAGAGACAGAGAGAAACATTGATGTGAGAGAGACATTGATTGGTCGCCTCCTACACGCGCCCCGACCAGGGCCAGGGATCGAGCCTGCAACCCAGGTACGTGGCCTTGACCAGGTTTTGAATCATCAACTATTATTTTTTTATATACTTTTTTTATTGATCTCAGAGCGGAAGGGAGGGGGAGGTAGCATTTTGAGTGGCTTTAAATGTCCTTTTATTTTGGTGTCTAAGCGATAAACGCAAACTTAAAAAATAATGATGTTTATGGATGAGATCTACCTAGAAACAGTTGAGAGCTTTGGAAACCCAATGAGTGACAAACCCATCCTGTGTGGGTGGGACGCCCCCGTGTCCCTGAGTGAGACCGGGGAGGGGGCCGCTGGGAGGCGGGCCGCCCACCGCACACCGGTCACACACGCTGACAACAGCTTTCCTGTTTGTGACAACAATGCCACACGCCAGCAGCCGGCCGGCCGTCGAATTTCCTGTTTTTCTTTCAAGCTGTTGATTGTTCCACACACAGCTGGAGCGTCCTGGCTATTCCTCCATTCACACTCTGTCCGTTGAACCGAACCCCTTACCATCTTCCGGTCACGAACAGAGTGGGAAACACCCTATCATTTTATTTCAAAAGGGATTGGGGGTGGCGGCCTAGATTCCACGGCTGGGGAGCGGGACCGTGGGAGCCTCGGTGAGGTGTGGGATCAAGAGGGGGGACAGCCAACACCCACCCCCTGCCCCCCGGTTCGGGGCTGGGTTGCCGGAGTTTCCGGAATATTGTGTTTTCATTTCCCATCGTGGCTACAAAACGTCCATCCGTGTCTTTTCCTTCGAGTGGGAAGCAGACCAGGCATTTATTGACACCTGAGCTGAAACTCAAGAGCAATTGTCCAACGGGAGCTGGTTCGGTGCCTTGAGCCCGTGTAAAGTTGGCTAAGTCCAGCTGTGATGTGTGGTAGGTTAAGTGTATTAAATGCAGTCTTGACTTTGCTAGTTTACAAAAATATATATTTTTTATTGATGTCAGAGAGGAAGGGAGAGGGAGAGAGAAACATCCATGATGAGAGAGAATCATGGATAGGCTGCCTCCTGCACGCCCCACACTGGGGATCGAGCCTGCAACCCGGGCCTGTGCCCTGACGGGGAATCGAACCCTGACCTCCTAAGTCACAGGTCGATGCTCAACCACACCGCCTGGGCGACTTGGCTGTTTTTAACTTATCATGTGTGTATCGGGACGTCACCCCAGTGTGAGACCCGGGCACCTGTGTTGTCTGTTTACTCTGGTTTGGATAGCTGTGCTTTCTCAGGAAAAAATAGTCCGTGTTGCCTTGGGGTGTGTCTTTTGCAAGATTGTTCGCCGGGTCTGTGGCTTGTCCTCTCCTTCTCCTTGACTGTGTCTTTTGCAGAGCTGTTTTTCTTAAAAAATATATTTTATTGATTTTTTTACAGAGAGAAAGGGAGAGGGATAGAAAGTTAGAAACATTGATGAGAGAGAAACATCGATTTAGCTGCCCCCTGCACACCCCCTACTGGGGATGTGCCCGCAACCAAGGTACATGCCCTTGACCGGAATCGAACCCGGGACCCTTCAGTCCGCAGGCCGACGGCGCTCTATCCACTGAGCCACACCGGCTAGGGCCTGGTGTTTTTAATTTTAATGAAATCCAGCATGAATTCTTCCTTTCATGAGTCATGTCCCCGTGTGGTTATCTACAAAACCATCGCCACACCCAAGGTCATTCAGGTATTCTCTTAGGTTGTTTTCCAGGTGTGTGGTTTTACGTTAGGTTACAAGGCATTTTGAGTTCATTTTGGGGTCCATTTTGGGTCCATTTTGGGTACATTCAGGTTTATTTTTTTTTGCATGTGGATGCTCAGTGGTTTCACCACCATTTGTGGCTGGCGTGGCTCAGTGGTTGAGCGTTGACCTATGAACCGGGAGATCACGGTTCAGGACACATGCCCGGGGTTTGCAGGCTCAATCCCCATAGGGGGCGTGCAGGAGGCAGCTGATCCATAATTCTCTCTCATCATTGATGTTTCTATCTCTCCCTCTCCCTTCCTCTCTGAAATCAATAAAATATATATATATTTAAAAAAAGAAAGAAAAGACCACAGGGTGGGGGCAAACGTAGGCTCACGGCAGTTTGTATGGAAACTAATACAATAATCAATAACTGTGAGAATCAGCTCTGTGGTTCTCGGACTGACGGCTATAAAGCTATGTGGGCCCTGCCCTGCGCATGTATATTTGATCGGCTTCCTGCTGATGCGAACGCGGACGATGCAGACATCTGGAGTCCATTTCACAACCTTCTGAACTCCACACAAACAGCCATTATCGGACTTAATGATTTTAAGGGCCTGGGATGCCCGGATTGCCCGCGGTCCTGGCGTAGGAAATGCGGATTGCGAAGATTACTTCCCCGCGTGGCCCCTTCTCCGGGGAGAGCGGTTAGAATCAAAAGAGGAAAATACCTGCTCGGACTCATTATCCAAACAGGATGGCGGTAATGGCAGCGTCTGGGAAATCGAAGGAGAATTGAATTCATTTCCCTAATGAAGGGGCGGCGGTTATTCTTTAAAAGGAGGTCTTGTCCCTGAGCCTCGTCTCAAGGCAAACTTCTCAGGATGGGATTGTAAGTGGTTCCTTGCTTCTCCTTTTTTTTAAAAATATATTTTTATGGATGTCAGAGAGGAAGGGAGAGGGGGAGAGAGAGATAGAACTATCGAGGCTGAGAGAGCATCATGGATCGGCTCCCTCCTGCAGGCCCCCTACTAGGGATCGAGCTCGAAACCCGGGCAGGTGCCCTTGACTGGAACCGAACCCGGGACCCGTCAGTCCGCGGGCCGACGCTCTGTCCACTGAGCCAACCCGGCGAGGGTGTGGTCCGTTTCTTTGAGAACGTATTCGGCTTGTCATGGCTGCCGCCCCAAGTGCCTTGGACATTATAAGCAAGGAAAAGGTGCAAGCAAGGAAAGAGACGTTACGGCAAACTCTAACGTAAGAAAAATAGGACTTTGAGGCCTAAAAAAAAAAAAATGTATAGCACTTTGTCCAAACAGTTCAGGAAGAAATATTGCCGCTCTCCCTATTTCAGAAGAATGGCAAGCGGCCTTGAGAATTCCGTTCCGGGGCAATGAAATGTCAGGGCCTCTCTCTGTTTCCTAAAGACCGCCGGGAAGCAACAATATGGTGATAAAACAAGCGAGTTGGACTCTCGGGTAGAATTCTGGTTTTAAATAATGGGTGAGCCCAGCCGGTGTGGCTCAGTGGTTGCGCGTCGACCTCTGAACCAAGAGGTCAGGGCACAGGCCCGGGTGGCGGGCTCCATCCCCAGTGTGGGGCGCGCAGGAGGCAGCCGACCCATGATGCTCTATCATCATGGATGTTTCTCTCTCTCTTTCTCCCTCTTCCTTCCTCTCTGACATCAATAAAACTATATTTAAAAAAAGAGAAAATAATACAGCAACACGAGCATACATCACACTACAAGAGCACACAGCGCCTCGCATACTCGCCGCTGTAAACCTGCGTGAGCCCCTCCCTGGATGACCGTCTGTAGTCGTGGCTGGAAAGATCAGTAGAGTCCAAGCAGCTTTTATAGTTTTCGGAGGCGCTGCGAGCGGTCTGGGTTATAGGCCGCTCTGGAATGTTCTCAGTGTTAACAAATTAAGGCCTTCCCGGGGCCCTGCTGGCTTTTATTTCGGCGAGAAATTCCCACGTTTATCAGGTAGTGGAGTCTTGGGCATGTCTGCCGTGTGCGCGGTGCGTCCATTAACAGACTCAGGAGTGAATCTTTCTGAGTCTGAGGGCAGCCACCTTCTCGGACCCTTCTTAGGCTGCACATACCATTATGCTCCTCATCAGTGTGTGCATCTTGGGGGGGAGGGGGAAGCACGAGCCATATCGGTTTTGAATCATCAACTATTTTTTTTAAATATTTTTTTATTGATCTCAGAGAAGAAGGGAAGGGGAGAGAGAGATAGAAACATCCATGATGAGAAAGAATCATGGATCAGCTGCCTCCTGCACGCCCCGCACTGGGGATCGAGCCCACAACCCAGGCATGTGCCCTTGACCGGGAATTGAACCCGGGACCCTTCAGTCCGCAGGCCGACGCTCTATCCACTGAGCCAAACCGGCTAGGGCTCAAAGTATGCATTTGAAAAAGTAGCAGGTAAAATAATGACAGAGCCCAAGGACTGTTTAAAATGCTCCTTATAAGGAATTATTAAAGTTAAAATATCCTTAATGAGCACAGAGGCCTAATGGTAGTCATCTGTTTATTCGGTTAGTAATTTTGTTTTTAGGTGAGCATTTGGGGGACATGTCCACAGGCCTTGCTTTTCTAAAATAAAGGCATCAGAATTCTCTCTTATGGAAAATGTCAGTCTAGACCAGCGGTTCTCAACCTGTGGGTCGCGACCCCTTTGGCGGTCGAACGACCCTTTCACAGGGGTCGCCTCAGACCATCCTGCATATCAGATATTGACATGACGATTCATCACAGTAGCCACATGACAGTGGTGAAGTAGCAACGGAAATAATTTTAGGGTTGGGTCACAACATGAGGAACTGTATTGAAAGGGCCAGAGGTTGAGAACCACTGGCCACGCCTTCACGTGCGTCCACCGACTTCTACCCGCAGGTCTACAGTTGCTACATAGAAAGAACACGTTCATCCACAAAACGCATGATGTAGAACCTAGTGACACTGAACTTCGATTCGGGTTAGCCAAGAGCTCAGTTGCCAAAAGGTTCACTTTTTATTTAAAAAAGAGAGATGTGAGGAGTTCTGTTTCCCAGACGAGCCACCCCACCAGCCGCCTCGCCAGGCCTTGGAGAGCGGAGAGAGCTTGTTTTCGTCTTGGGCATCATCTGCTCACGGTTGACAGTTGCACCCGCCCCCCCCGCCGCCCCTCAATGAGAGATGAACATCAAAGTGGACGTCCCGAGAGATGCTATCCGATGGGGGTGAGCCTCCTTTGGGGCGCGGTGCCCCGGAGGAGGTGGAAGTGGTGAGGGGGCCGTTGAACCAGTGGTTAGGCAGGTAGGTCTCTGCGGTGCCGATGGGAAACAGTCGTTAGGGCCAAGCTGCCTCCCCACACAGGAAGCGCAGGCACCCCCCACAACCCCCCCAAACCCCGCCCAGAGAGCTCATGGCCAGCTGCAGCTGAAGAGTTTACACAGGGCCCCTCCCCTGCCCCAGAGTGTGCACGGCTCAGCTGGTGAGCGAGACGCGGTGGGGACAGGGAGAGGGGCGGGGAGGTTCTCAAGGGACAAGGGCCCCTCAGCGTGCATCCTGCAAGTCACAGAACCACAGATCTTGCCCGGAAAGGTGTTGAGAGAGTCAACACCACCCTCCCCGGCCCTTCATCCTATGGAAGAAATAGATGAGTTTCGGGGGAGGTTAGAAAAAGAAAGTTTAGCCCCAGCCGGTTTGGCTCAGTGGATAGAGCGTCGGCCTGTGGGCTGAAGGGTTCTGGGTTCGATTCCGGTCAAGGGCACATGCCTGGGTGGCAGGCTCCTCCCCGGCCAGGGCCCTGGTTGGGGCGCGTGCAGGAGGCAACCCATCAATGTTTCTCTCACAGCGATAGATGTTTCTCTTTGTCCCTTTCTCTCCCACTCTCCCTGAAAATCAATGGGAAAATGTCTTCGGGTGAGGATTAACAACAACCACCAAAAGAAAGTTTATACCAAGGAAACTCAAAGACGCAGGCCACACTTCAGCACCGAATGCCTTGAAATAGAAATATTTATGCGGTACATAATAAAAATGCTATTTTATACCTATGTTATGTGGTGGATGTTTATGTAATAAATATTAGAAATCGAATACATACAAATATTTAGAGTAAGTATCAGAGTTGCCGTTTCTCTGTGTGCGTGTTGTTCACTTGCTAAGCACTGCTTGGCTTTCGCGGATTAATTCTGAAAATTCTGTGAGCTTCGCCCAACTGTCCGATGGCCTAGTGGTTCTCAACCTTCTGGCCCTTTCAATACAGCTCTTCATGTGGTGACCCAACCATGCAATTATTTTCGTGGCGACTTCATCACTGTCATGTGGCTACTGTTATGAGTCATAATGTAAATATCTGATAGGCAGGATGGTCTTAGGCGACCCCTGTGAAAGGGTCGTTCAACCGCCAAAGGGGTCGCGACCCAAGGTTGAGAACCGCTGGCCTAGACCAAACAGGCCGGGAGCGGCCGAGACTCTTGACCAATATCTGTGGTGGGTGTCAATACCTGGGAATTTGCTCACGCGATTCAGGGACCGTGACTGGGGGACGAATCTCAAAGGCAAACACCCTGACCTGGAACCTCGAACTTGAGGCCATATGCACCTACAAAGAGCCCTAGTGCCCATGTTTTCCATCTTCTTGTTATTTCATGGGTTCCCCTTTTTAAAAAAATGCTTTTATTGATTTGAGAGAGAGAGAGAGACCTCTAGCCTGCAACCCGAGCATGTGCCCTTGACTGGAATCGAACCCGGGACCCTTCAGTCCGCAGGCCCACACTCTATCCACGGAGCCAAACCGGCCAGGGCAGCCACTTTCCATGTCTCTGCATTTGAGGGACTTCATGACCGTCACGGAGCATCTGTCTCTCCAGCTTTGAAAGGGACGTTCTAACGCGAACTTTGAAAGATTCGGGCCACTTGAATAAGGTTCCATATGCAAGTCACCTGTCAATTCTACAGGACAAAGGAGCCATCGCTCCTATAAGTAAGAACATACCCATGTGTTTCTTTGTGCTCACTTGTCTTGACATCACTAAAATTTATTATGTTTTTTTTAAAATTTTTATTTCAAGATGTTATATTCTGAACATCTTAAGTCTATCTCCCTTGTATGTTTAGTTGGGGTATGCATGCGATTTCATGGACGGGGTTGCATTTCAAATACTGCTCAGTGCTCACATGATGTTAGCGTATCCACGACACACACTTTGACTATTTGTAGAAGGGTATTTTTTGATACAAATATTATTCTCAAAAACGTGATTTTCATTTCGGAATTTGGACTGCTGTTGGCTCATAATGTTCCCAAATGGCTATGAATAAACACGTGGTTCTCACTGAGCTATGAATGAATCTTCGGCTCCTGGTAGAGACAGGAGGTGTGAGTGCGCTTAGGGAGGAAATATACCTTGTGGTTTGAGATTATAGTAACTGATTTGAGTCTATCACACCCCGGAATACACAAATGAGTACACCGTGACCAGACCTCTATCAGGAAATCACCAGAGCCCGGCTGGTGTGGCTCAGTGGTTGAGCGGTGACCTATGAACCGGGAGGTCATGGTTGGACTCCCGGTCGAGGGCACATGCCTGGGTTGAGGGCTCGATCCTCAGTAGGGGGCTTGCAGGAGGCAGCCGATCCATGATTCTCTCTCATCATTGATGTTTTCCACTCTCTCTCTTCCTCTCTGAAATCAATACACATATATTTTAAAAAAGAAAATGGAATGGATGGATCGCCCACGTGGTTGACGTGGACATGAATGGGAGGTCAAGTGGGTTGGCCGAGAACGTGGGAATTGGCCACGGAGGACAGAGGCCCCGGAACAGTGCCGATGAGCCGAATCCCACCAGCGTGTCTGGTTTGGATGGTGCAATGCATGGTTTCTGGAGAGAGAGAGAGACAGGTCAGTGTGGGGGGAGCGAGAACTCAAAATAGATCCTTTTCTCATCGCCAAAGTCATGAGAGATGAATTACCCCAAGACGGGGACCTGCTTTCCAGAAAGCGACATCCTAGCGTCAGGAGTGTTTCCTGGCGGCTCCGCTCAGCCCTGAAGAATAACACGGGGGAGGTTTCCATTGCCTCTGGGCTGAGAGCCGGAGGCCCGCGGGGAACTTGTGAGTGACGCCACGCCACACTCCAGCTCGTCACCGGCCGCCTACTGAGCGACCAGCTGTCACTCTGGCAGGCAGGTGCAGGCTGGGCCACGTGCCTGGCGTCGGCACAAGGGACGCAGAAGAAGAGGCGGCGAAGGGAAGGATGCCCAGCCTCTCCCCACGGCACCCGTGATGGGACCCGTGTGGACTTGTGGGACAGTCGACACCGACACCGTCCGGGCAGCTCGCAGACAGGCCGCCGTTCGTCCCCTCTAAGGGCGTTGTACTCAGTGCGCCGTCAGATGGGACTCAGCACGCTTAGCTTACTCAGCTCCGTGTCAGGCGAACCGTCCATTGTGTCGGCTAGTTTTCCCACGGGGCTGCCCCCCGGAAACCCACTCCTGTCCAAGAGGCTCTCGGAAGTTACTCTGACCTTCCGCCGTGGATGCGATACGTTAGTCCATCAGAGACAACCCACAGGTAAAGACCGAGAGACACTCTTAAAGGCACAGGAGTGCATCCGGGCAGTAACTACAAGGACTGGGAGCATTTGTGGCTCAGGGGTTAAGCGTTGACTGATGAACCAGGAGGTCACGGTTGGATTCCCGGTCAGGGCACAGGCCCGGGTTGCGGGCTCGATCCCCAGCGTGGGGCGTGCAGGAGGCAGCCGATCCATGATTCTCTCTCATCTTTGATGTTTCTCTCTCTCTCCCTCTCCCTTCCTCTCTGAGATCGATAAAAATATATTTAATTTAAACAAAAAAAGGAAAAAGGAATCCAGGTCACCACCATCGCCCTCTTGATTATAAACCTTCGAGCTATCATTGTAGGGAAAACAAAGACACGGTAAATGTCCACCAAAGGCTTCCAGTGTCGGCCGTTGTCATTACAAGGAGGGGCCAAGCGGTGGAAGGGATCGGGACCCTTCTGAGGGGCAGGAAATATGGGCCCCGTTCTCCTCCCGCCGCCAGCTCGCCAGTGGCCTTGGGTGAGCAAACGCATCCGAGGGAGCCTCAGTTTCTTCAACTGCGAAATGATAGGGTTGGGCTGGAGGAAAACGAGGGTTCTCTTTCGTCCGACGGTAATTACGGTGACGGGGCCAGAGCTAAGTAGAGACAGCGTACGAACAGCCTTTAATTACCGCCGTGTGGCCATATGGAACCTCTTTCGCCGTCTCAGATCCGTAATAGGACCAACCACAGCCCCCTCCTTTCAAAGAAAAGCCCCTCCCAAGCCTGTCTCTCTCATCCTCGCTCTTCGAATCCGTCCCCCGAATGGACCCAAAGACCGTTTCCATCATTTTATTACTGATATGCAATACAGCTCCTCTTTGAATGTTTCTTCTAGAAACCGATCGCCTCTGAATATTTGATCATTTGATATTTTAACATAGCACCGTGGAAGGCAGGTTTGAGCCTTCAGAGTTGTTCCTTTTTTTAAATATATGTTTACTAGAGGCCCAGTGCACAAATGTGTGCACAGGTGGGGTCCGGTGGGCCTGCCCCAATGGGGGCTAATCGGGGCTGGGACGGTGGGGAGGTGGGTTGAGGGGATGTGGGATGTTGGCTGTCTGGCCCTGCCCCCAATGGGCATGGGGAGGTGATCGGGGGCGGGGCTGGCCTGGGGGAGGGGCCACAGGCGGTTAGGGGTGCCGATTGGGCCAGTTGGCTGCCACGGTGGGCATGATAGCAAACGGACATTCCCGTCGTTCTGGTCACTTGGCTTTTATATATATGTATGGATTGATTTCAGAGAGGAAGGGAGAGGGAGAGAGAGATAGAAGCATCCATGATGAGAGAGAATCCTGGATCGGCTGCCTCCTGCACGCCCCCTACTAGGGATGGAGCCCGCCACCCGGGCCTGTGCCCTTGACCAGGAATCGAACCATCACCTCCTGGTTCCTAGGTCGACGCTCAACCACTGAGCCCTGCCAGCTGCACTGAGTCTGAAGAGCTGTGTGTTTTCTAACTCAGTTCTGCTACGTTCGTTTCCTTCCCTGCCCTTTGAAAGATCTCACTGTATCCCAAACGCCATGACCTGAATCGACACTCTAGAGACGTGGCGAGAAGAAACAGAGTTCTTAGAGACGATTAGCAAGATTCTAACCCGTCCGCTCTGTTCTGTATTTCGGTCGTCTCCTCCTGACAACCTCCCGTGTTGCCCTTGGCCGGAGGGGAGAGAAGGAAGCCAAAGCCAGGCGGTTGCCTGTCAGACCAGCCTTGTCCTTTTTCTAAAACAACAAACGTCACTCGCCCGGCCTGGCCCACAGGAGTCAGCGAACTGGTATCCGTCTCGCTGTTCCTCGCTGTCGCTCTGCACTTGGGCTAAAGAAAGCCGTAGATGCGATATTAAAAGGGTGATGACTTGGCTTTTTTTTGAAAGTAGCCCGAAACCCCACTCATCTCCTCCTAAAAGTTTCAGGTTGCACGTGGCTGGCTGGGGGAGGGGCTGGGGATGGGAGGGGACTGGGGGGGCCCGGGAGGGGGGGGGCGCGGGGAGTCTCGCTGCATCTACTGAGTCAACATTTTCACAGGGACCCACACAGCTCCGAACAGCCTGTACCCTGCTGAGGCAACGTGTCATTTCCTGCCTGTGAATCTTGTAAAAATTCATTCCTGCTTGTCCGTTTTCTGTCCTCGACAACCCCTGAGGTTTACCTAAAAGCCCCTATTTTGGTAGCTTTTGCAATTTCAAAAAAAAAAAAAAATCAACATTGGAAATGAAGATCCAAAGAGAATAGGTTTCCAATAATTTTGCCAAACAGAAGGCCCCCGTAGAACCGTAGCAGATTTTAAATTTGAGATAATTAACTTTTCTGGAGACATGAAAATGAGATACGTTTTAAAAATATAAATTCACACCGAGTCGCACTTCAAGACATTGAGTAGGTAATATTTTTCTTCTGTCAAATGGCATTTATTGTCTACCCACCAGTACATTAACTTTGAAAAGCATGTTTCTTGTGCCTGGCTGGCGTGGCTCAGTGGTTAAGCATTGACCTATGAACCAGGAGGTCAGGGTTCGATTCCCAATCAGGGCACAGGCCCGGGTTGTGGGCTCCATCCCCAGTAGGGGGCGCGTGCAGGAGGCAGCCGATCTATGATTCTCTGTCATCATTGATGTCTCTCTCTCTCTTTCCCTCTCCCTTTCTCTCTGAAATCAATTTAAAAATATTCTAAACATGAAATTAAAAAAACACACAAATAAAATTAGGAAGTGATACGGAATTCTAGGTGCAATTCCTGAGGGACCTTGATCACCCTGCAGAGTATGAATCGGCTGGGATAACGCTTTCAGCAGTACTGGATTGCGAACTATTTGAGGCGAGAAAGCATCTGCACCCCGAGAAATGAAGGGTGGAGTCACCGGCCGACGATAGCAGTAGAAATCCCGTGTCCATCGTCATTTTGAATAGCGCTGCCACCCTCTTGCCTGCTCTGCAAACACCTAGGCTGCCTACCATCTGCTGACTTATTTTAATTCCCAGAAAGACGCCCCGTAAGTCAGGGTATAAGTGGCAGAATCGGGACAAAAGGGAGAGGGCCGGAGACGGCGACGCGGAATAAATTCCAAATATGACTTCTGAAGGCAGACGCCCCGAAAGCTGTAATTTGAGTGCGCGCCAGGACGCCTTAAACACAGTAATTACGGGACATCTGCTGGGAACGCGGCGTTGCCATTGGGCCTGCAATATCTCCTGACGCTCCCCGAAATGTGCCCCGTCCTGAGAGAGCCACTCACAGCTCGGCCCCCATGAGCAGAGACTAATTCCAACAACCCAGAGAAAGGCAACGGAGGGGTGACCTTGAACCATCACCCGCCCAGTGAACAGAATTTATTTTGTGCTTTTTTCCCAAAGATGTCAGCGCATTCTCAGGACCGGGACCACCCCCTCCTCCCCCAACCCTGCCCCCCAAAACCAAGTGCATGCCAACCAGGGGGGAACTTCACAGCATAGACCGGAGGTTCCGTCTCGGTCGTCTTAGAATATTGAGAAATTACGCTTAGAATATTAGAATATTACGCTTCCTATAAGATAGACCGAAAACATGTCTCTTTATCATGGACCATTCCGCCATGGGCAGTCATGCAAACATTTAAACAGTTCTCTCTTTCTTTCTTTTCTTTTTTGTTTTCTCTCTCCTTTTTTTTCCCCTTTGACCTGTGAGATCATGTGAGAATCACATCCGTCTCCAGCCAGAAAAAGCATCCACTTCTCACAGCAAAAATGGTGGGAGTTTAATGGACGGCTCCTCAGGGGGCCCCTTTCGCGAAATATTTTAAACACGGTTAACTGCCAAGCCCTCCCTCCTCCTCGCCGCCTCCCCGCTTCTCAGGAAATCTGAAATTTGTCGGGAACGGTTGTCCTCTTGGCCTTGGGTAATGTGGAATGCATTAAGCGAGAACCATAAATAAACGCTTACACGTTCTCACGAGAAAGAGCGCAGACACCTCCCGTTGACCTTGGCCGCGGAGGGGCGAGGCCGGGAGGGAGGCGGCAGAAGGAGCCATTGATGGCGATGGCCTGGCCACCCATGGCTCGCTGTGTTTCTTGGAAGTGGGGGAGCTCGCTCTGTTTGGGGTGGCCCCGGTTGAGATGCGGGAAGGAGGGATGAAGAAAAATGCATCAGGGCAAGACCCACGCCTGGGGAGGGAGGAGGGATAGTGTTCCCGGGTCCGCCAACCCCCAGCAAAGGGAGTCAAAGTGGACATTGATTTCATACAAAATCCCCCGAAGAAGAGGCGAATTTTGAATTCCCTGGGCAATGCGAGGGCCGAGAAAATGATCGCCCCAATGTATGGAAACGAGGAAAAGACTCACCCACCAAAACTAACGTTCATATATCCAAGTCTCGGATTCTCCAGCCTCCTCCTCCTCCTCCTCCTCCTCCTCCTCCTCCTCCTCCTCCTCCTCTTCTTCTTCTTCTAAATTGTTATTCTTCATGGGGATTCTGTTATCGTGAAAATGGGGAATATGATTGTGGTAGCCAGTGTGTGGAGAAAAAGTCTTAGAGACAATTATGTTTCATCGTATGGTCAAGTTCTTCCATTGGCCCAGGGTACGTCCAACACATTTCAAATGTTTCTCCATCGTGTTATTTTGTTTTCCATTTAGGGAAAAAACAAAAAATTATGAATGATGGAAGCAATTCCTTGTATACCTACAGTTCAAGTTTTTAATTTTAACCATTTGAGCTTCATCCAAAATAACACAGAATTCATCCGGAGTTCACATCGCCGTGTATTTTTTTTTCCTGCCAATTCTCACGGCTTTCAGGGATATGCTGCACAGAACTAGGGAAGGTTCTGTCAGAACATGTGTCCTATCAGAAAACCTCGGAGATGGCAGAAGGAAAAGAAAGAAACCCTGTCTAAACGATAAGGAAACAGCCGCTGTGGCTCCGTGGTCGAGTGTCGACCTAGGAACCAGGAGGTCACGGTTCAATTCCCGGTCAGGGAAGGCCCCCCCCTGGAGGCGCTCCTTTGATTCAGACAGACGGGGTGTCCCCCTTTTCCTGGGGTCTGCGTGGGCCCCGCCCTCAGGGATTGTCCAGGGGGACGCACTGAGGACGGGGAGTCGGAATGCAGGGCCACTGGATGGTATCTGAGTACCTCTGGCACCTACCAAACCTCATACCGAACCCACATACTCTTTGCTATTTGATTTCCAGTTGCTCTTGGCAAAGTAGGCATTTCCCCCTGTAAAGAGAAGGACTCACAGTAGATCACTGGCCAGCAACGATCCGACTCTTGCGAAATAGCCTTCTCATGAGAGGAAGGTAAAGTAATCAGACGCGTGGTGATTAAATCTCTTTGAAAATGCACCCCCCCCCCCAAAAAAAAATAAACAAGCCTGGGAAAAATGAACAAGGGCTGTAGGAACCCATTTTCAGTCAAATCCTGAGCATCCCTCCACACGCTCAGGAAAGAACCCCTGGGCCTGTTTCGACGGGTGCCGTGTTGAGCTACCCCGTTCGTCAGCACGTTAGAGGCATCGAAACACACGACGGTGTCATTTGCTTTGGCCGGATTTTTATTAAAAGAAGAAACCCTACGCGGGTTCATTTTCCTATCCTCTTCAAGGTCGCTCCTGGGGGTGCGTCGGCCTGTTTTCGGTGCTATTTGCCTGCCAGCCGTGTGAGATAAGCCAACGTGTTTTTCAGAGAAAGAAGGAACTTTCTTGAGTTCGTCCGAATGCGGTCCTTGTTTGGAAACGACCTGAGAGTTCGTTGTAGAGATTTTGGGGAAGTTGCTATTTTAGGAAGTAAATGAATGCCTTGGCCTCCAGCCCACATTCCATTTCACCTGGGAAATTACATGCCACGGGCCAGGAGGCATATTTTTGCTTAATAAATAGTTGCGCCACGTCGCGGTGTTAACGGCGAAGACAATAAAAGCAGGTGGACCTCCCTCTTTCCCCCGGGAGGAGGGGGCGCCCTGGAAAGGCCTTCATCGCCTTTTCCGTTCTCCCTTCCTTCTTTATTTTTTTTTTTTTTAATCGTGACACTGAAACTACTTAGATTACGTGGCCTCTGCTTACTTGCAGTTTTGATATTTCCTCTGTAGGAACCCATGTTTCCCAGCTCAGGTTCAGGCTCCAGTCTAACGGGCATACTCCTGGTTTTCCCACATGTTCCTCCAGAGGTTGAGCCAGAGCTCGAATTAGAGTCATGTTCTCCGTCCCTTTTTTTTAAAAAAAGATCCCACAGAGTCGACGTGGTTATGGATTGTGTCTGTTTAGAAGAGATTTGGTGAGACCGAAAAGATAGCCCGGTACAACGTAGCCTTGTAATTTAGCCTACGAAATTTTCTTTACATCATTTCCATTCAAAAAAAAAAGAAAAGAAAAGAAAAAGTAAAACACACACACACACACACACACACACACAAAACCCAACATGACTTCCAGCAAAACAGCCATCCTGCACCACAGGCCCCATGATGGCTGGCTCGTCAATGTCTGACCAGCCCCGAGTAGCACCTAATGCAAAAAATAAAGGCTTGTGAGACCGTTTCATAAAATATTGATTTAGGAAATGCAAGCACAGTTCCATCTGTTAATTACATTATTCCAGGAAATCACTGGGAATTCAAATCTTATTATTCTCTTATCCAATGGGAGTCATTCTTTGACCCCCCCCCCCCCCCGCCCTTGTATCTTGAACTACACTCCCGGGAATTCCACAGCGAGTTTGAGGATCACAGTCTCTCAAGGCTCCATCTCAAAGCGGGACCCGCCTGAGGCTTAGAGACACCCGACGCCTGTTTCTCCTCATGAACCCAACGTGGCCAGATACCAGGGAGGAGGCTCAGGCAGTGCCCATGAGGGAGCTTGTTGCCAACGATGTGGACAATGGTGAACAGAGCCCACGGTTCTGGTGAGAAAACACTCAGCAGAAGGAAGTCCGAAGCGTCGGAAAGGCATGACCTAGTCCAGATCCAAGTCCCCGAATTCCTTCCTGTACCCCTAGTTCGGGGCATTGGGGATCACGGTCGCGTTAAGTCTGAGTCTGAGAGTAAGATTTGCTGGGAGACTCTACAGCCAACGTCCATCGGTAGATATTTGCACAGGAGAAAAGGAGACCGAGGGAGGCCGCCTGGGTCTCGAGGTGGGGTGGGGAGTTCTCTGCTCTGGATGCCACAGAGACTGTGAGAGGGCACAGGTTGGGCTGAGGGACCCTGCCACTCCAGTGCACGCATTTTTGTGCACCAGGCCTCTAGTCTATAGATATTTGCACAGGAGACAGCAAGCCTGAGTGAGGCCGCCTGGGTCTCGAGCTGGGGTGGGGAGCTCTCCGCTCTGGATGCCACAGAGATGGTGAGAGGTGAGTATGGTGATCCTGACCGGACCACACGGTCGAAACAATGACCTTGAGGACAGGGAAGGAGAACGTAGCCTAGCTTGTCTTGCACTGGGACCCAGCCAAAGGAGACAGACGGACCTAAGGACCCTTGTGAAGAAAGAGTCTACAAGCCATCACTAGTCACAGCTTCTAAAACAGCAGTTCTCAACCCGTGGGCCGCGACCCCTTTGGCGGTCGAACGACCCTTTCACAGGGGTCGCCTGAGACCATCCTGCAGATCAGATATTTGCATGACAACTCATCACAGTAGCCACATGACAGTGAGGAAGTAGCAATGAAAATAATGTTATGGTTGGGACACCACAGGAGGAGCTGTATTGAAAGGGCCAGACGGTTGAGAACCGCTGTATCTAAAACAACGTGAGAATCATTCTCCAATTAGAGAACACGGGCAGGGACACGTCTACGCTGCCATCGAAGCAGACATCCCAAAAGCGCTGAAGGTGGTCCTGACTTCCAGCAAAATAATAGCCACCATGGGCCAATTTGTTCCCTCGGCCTGAGGGCAAGAGAGACTCACCCCAGGGCGCTCAAGTTTGCAGAGAGAGACGGTAAGAGATGTGTTGAGCCCGGCCGGCGTGGCTCAGTGGTTGAGCGTCGACCTAGGATCGCACACTGTGTGTGCATGTGCCTTCATGTTATTTCTCTGAAGCCATTTGCGGTTGTGCCGGTGTTCGGCGTACTTCCGTCTATCTGTGTCTGCCGTGGTAAATATCTGTTCGGTAGATGCTCTATGCCAGGCGCTGTGTTAAGCATCATGGATGAAAACACATTAGTGGCTGCTCTTGAGCAGTTTCCAATATGGTGAGCAGAGACGGATCCTAGACACACATACATTTACTCTCTCCTGTGCCGACGTCGCTAAGAGATTTATAGACAACGTACCGTAGGGAGGGACCCACAAGAGGGGGGGGCATGTAGAAGGACACAGAGACGATCTTGGATGTGGGCACGCAACACATCCCACACCGCCTAGAAAATACCGCTGATGAAAAGACTCGAGCAATTATTTTGTTCCCCGGCCGCATTTTTCAAGATGAAGACCGCGAGACTTGGAGCTGTGGTAAGGGATGTGTTGAGCCTGGCCGGCGTGGTTCAGTGGTTGAGCGTCGACCTAGGAACCAGGAGGTCATGGTTCGATTCCCGGTCAGGGCACAGGCCCGGGTTGTGAGCTGGATCCCCAGTAGGGGTCATGCAGGAGGCAGCCGGTCCATGATCCTCACTCATCATGGATGTTTCTCTCTCTCCCTCTCCCTCTCCCTTCCTCTCCCATTCTCCTGCTTCTGGGTGGTTCTCTGTATGGAGAGTCCTACTCGTTTTCCAACCTAGAGAACATTGCATGCGGAGTGTTTGAGGAGCTCCGTGTACCCCAAACATATGTTTGCATTTGGACGTGCTCACTCCCCAGGCAGGCAGGCAGCACCCTTGGTACGCATGTGTGGAAGGCAGCCACGCTCTGCACATGGGTAGAAATAACGGAGCAATTACGCCATTTAGGTTTCCTGTTTTTCCCCCCAGAACAGGTAGATAGCACCTCGAGCTTGAGTCGGAAGTCGGAGAGCCTGTTGACTGCGTTATTGATCGAGTTCGTACACAAGGTTTGAGCCGGCGAACGAAACGGAGGGAGACATGGCTCTTCACACTGTCTTGGCCCCTTGAAATAATGCAATTAGTTTGGCCATATGGTGATCAAGCGGCGGTTGCTCACTGCTCGCTAATTAGCGGTTCTGGTAGCATACACATGACCATATATGGTGACGCTGCAGAGCCCACGCTCCACTATTGTATCAGCTACGTGGGCATCTTCAAGTCGCCAGTAATTATGCTCCTAATAGGATTAATTTCCTTCTCACTTTTAACGTAACTAATGGGAACAGATTTAGTCTATTAATTAAATGCTCGTCTAGTTATTAGTATCAGTGGATACATTTTAATGAATGCTAATCACATCACAAATACTGTTGTGATTTTAATGCGTGCTAACATGTACATCTGTACTACAAAAATGGTCAGACTCTACAGATTATTCTTTCGGTTGCCGTTAACGTGTAGTTTTTAAATATATTTTATTAATTTCAGAGAGGGAGGGGGAGGGAGAGAGAGAGAGAGAAACATCCATGATGAGAGAGAATCACGGATCGGCTGCCTCCTGCACGCCCACACTGGAGATGGAGCCTGCAACCCGGGCGTGTGCCCTTGACTGGGAATCGAACCATGACCTCCTGGTTCATAGGTCGAGGCTCAACCACTGAGCCACGCCGGCCGGGCTGGGGTGATTTTTCCACACGAGATGAATCCATTCCTGGCATCTCAGCTGCATGGGGCGTGGTCCACTTTGAATTAAACCCAACGAGCCGATGATTTCCGACGGCCTGGTGCTGTGCTAGCCACCGGGACTGCAGTCCAGCTGAGAGCTCCCACGCTGATACTTTTGCTGCTCTGACCAGTTTGGCTCAGTGGGTAGAGCATCGGCCTGCAGACTGAAGGGTCCCGGGTTCGATTCCGGTCAAGGGCATGTACCTGGGTTGTGGGCACATCCCCAGTGGGGGGTGTGCAGGAGGCAGCTGATCAGTGTTTCTCTCTCATCGATGTTTCTAACTCTCTATCCCTCTCCCTTCCTCTCTGTGGAAAATCAATACAATATATTTAAAAAAACAAAGACAAAAACCAAGCGTTCACTGGGCTGTCACGTGATGTCCTCGCCTTAACCCTCCAGGCCGAGGGTGACCAAGGCCTCCCGCCTTTGCCAGTCTTGCTGCTTCAACACATCGCGTTGGTTCCCTTCACGCCGTCCACGCCCCTTGCGAGGGTCCCTCGGACCAGCCGAGCGGTGTCTGTGTCCGGCCCGGGCCCGAACGGTCACGATGGCTTCGCTCCGCTGGCTAAGCCGAGGCCCCGCTCAGGCGGATAAAGGCAGTAGGAGCCGCTGCCCCCCCTTGTTTAACACTAAGGCGCATTATTAATTTATCTCTTTGCTCCGCAAATGGGAACACGTCTCGGTGCGATGAATGTATTCACGAGCCGAGGAGACAGGGTGATGGTTTCTAACTCGTCCCCCCAAACCCATGACATCTTTCTCGGGAGAGGCGAACGTGTGGGTGACTCTTTTTTTTCTCCCCCCCAAAATAATACATCACAACGTTTGCCTGTGTCTTTCAAAGCTTAAAGAATGCGTCCCAAATTATTTTTATTTCAGAGTCGAAGACCATCTATTTTCCGATGTCGCTGCTTCCGTCAATACCGCTAACCACAATATTGCACACGCTACATCCCGGGGGTGCAACGAGTGAAAACATCGTCCTTCTTATTTATTTATTGACTTTGTATATATTTTTTATTGATTTCAGAGGGGAAGGGAGAGGGAGAGATGGATAGAAACATCAATGATGGGAGGGAGTCATGGACCGGACGTCGTAATTCTTGCCCGTCGTGGCCGAATGGACAGGCAGACATTTAGCAAGTAAACGCGGCGGAGTAACCGCACAGTCACTAAATTAAGGCGTTTGATTCCCGCATTTCTTACATGTTCACACGTAGAGAAGCGATAACGTTGAGTATTTCCATCGGCTGTGTTCGCACGAAGCAACGTGAATCTGAATGGGAATAGCCAATGACCGAAACAAACAAACAAGCAAACCAAAACAAAATTATTATTATTATTATTTTATTATCTGGAGGCTTCATTTGTAAAATGACATAAACATCCAGTCCTCATCTGGACTTCATACAATTTAAAATCTCGCCATCAAAACAAAACTGCTGTACATAAAAAAACAAAACAGGAAAACAGAAGTATTATTTGAGATCGAAGACACTGACATGAGTTTAGAAGGAGAATAACGTTGGGAATTTTTCCCCTTCATTTGACACAGGACAGGAAATTTTTTGGGGGTGGCGGGGGTGGAGGCATTTTTGTTATTTTAAAACACGACGGGTAATTATTAACCTCCGCTTCACCCCAAGTGATGATTGGGCAACCTTTGTCCTTCAGACACAGTCTTCAACCTTCTTTTCCATTATTTTTCATGTGATTTCTTTTTTAAAAATGTTTTTATTGAGAGAGAGAGAGAGAGAGAGAGAGAGAGAGAGAGAGAGAGAGAGAGAAACATCAAACATGGATGTGAGAGAGAAACATCGATGGGTTGCCGCCCCGACAAACCCCGATGCGACCGGGGACTGAACCTGACACTTGGGTCTGTGCCCTGACCGGGAACCGAACCAGCGGCCTTTGAGGGCCTAGGACCATGATGCGCAACCAACTGAGCCACTCGGGCCGGCGCTTCCATTCGATTCTTTATCGCCCTGTTCTGCGTTTCCTGGGCGTCCATTCTCGCCTGCGACCGGGAGCTCCCATCAAATCCGCAAGCCTGTAGGTCACAGAACCGGCTCCTTCCTCACCCTCATAAAAACCCACAGGATGGCCCTGGCCGGTGTGGCTCAGTGGATAGAGTGTCGGCCTGTGGACTGAAGGGTCCCGGGTTTGATTCCGGTCAAGGGCACGTACCTTGGTTGCGGGCACATCCCCGGTAGGGAGTGTGCAGGGGGCAGCTGATGGATGTTTCTCTCTCATCGATGTTTCTAACTCTCTGTCCCTCTCCCTTCCTCTCTGTAAAAAATCAATAAAATATATTTAAAAAAGAAAACCCACAGGATTAAGTGTCTCAATGTGGATGGAGACGTTTCCACTTTCTCTATTCCTCCCTCCGCCCCCCGGAAAGTTATCGCAACGCCTCCCTGGCCAATCCTTTTGATCATCAGACTTTGAACTCGTTTGAATCAAGAAGCGATTCCTGATCGTTGTGACAATGCAGTGCGTGTCCAGCTCCCCTTTCCTGAGTCTCGCCAGCCCTTCCCACGTCGATGAGACGCCCAGATGGACGCCCGTCGGAGCGCCCGCCGAAGCAATGACAGACCCACCCACCCAGAGCTTCCCTCCATGTCCCTGTCACCGAGCCGCCTGCCCGGCCGGCATCTGAATGATCCAGACCATCCCTCTGGGGCCCATGTGTCCGGCATGAGACTGACCATAAGGAGGGTGCCGGTCCTCCCAGGACAAGGGGTCCCGTCCCCTTTCGTCGCTTCCTCTCCATCCCTGTTCATCGCTTCTCTCTCATCCGACCCCAAACCAGATGCTAAGTGGCTCCGATGAATCCGTGTTTGCTCCGCCTCCACGGCAGACGGTGACAGGGCACAGGGAGGACCATGAAATACAGATTAACCTGCAATTTACGGCCCTTTCCCAGCCTCCGTGGAATGAAAACTTGAGATTTAGTGTCTGATGTGGGTGCAGGAGGGAGGGAGGGGGGGTGATCAGGAATTCCCATCAAATCCACA
This sequence comes from Myotis pilosus, assembly GCA_036010255.1. NCBI lineage: Eukaryota > Metazoa > Chordata > Mammalia > Chiroptera > Vespertilionidae > Myotis > Myotis pilosus. Next base: position 1,296,618 of record JASKON010000027.1, read on the forward strand.
AGCCTGTAGGTCACAGAACCGGCTCCTTCTTCACCCTTCATAAAAACCCACAGGATGGCCCTGGCCGGTGTGGCTCAGTGGATAGAGCGTCAGCCTGCAGACTGAAGGGTCCCATGGGTGGAGGGGTGGGGGCGCAGGCTCACCCGAAGGTTTCTCGTGGCCGGTGAGGGGTGCTACGGATTCAACGGAGCCATCTCCTCTTCGTGGTACAGTTACTACTAGATAGCATTTCACCATCTCTTTTTCTTTCTTTTTTTTCTTTCCCCCCTGCTCATTACGGAGCAGATATTACAAGGGCTAAAAGGGGTCAGGCATGAACTGGATGAGATCCAATTATGGGGAAACCAGACCAGTCCTCCTGGGCAAACAACCCACGCGTGCCCAGCGGGTCACGTGACCACCCGGCCAGTCGCGTGGGAAAGTGCGTGTATGTCAGGACGCAGGGGGGGAGGGCCCACTCGCTCAGCGACGGAGGCCCAGGGAGGAGAACCCTTAGACAAAAAAACAAAAAAACTCATGCCGTGAAAAAACAATCATTCCACAATCGGAGCCTGCCACAGCGAGGGACTCGGGGGAAGTAATAATACGTGGAAGAGAATCAAAGGATGCTTTCATGCTCCGCTGCTCTATGTAAATTCCCTGTGGTGTCAAGTTCCCGTCACAAGGAAAATGTATATCAAGAGCTCGATGGCCCTGGCCAGTTTGGCTCAGTGGATAGAGCCTCGGTCCTTGGACTGAAGGGTCCCAGGTTCGATTCCGATACTATGAAAGTATCGCACGCGACAACTCCTTTTTCTAACTGATGCTTTCACGGCTTATTCTAAAAAAAACTTGAAAGAAAAATACAAACACACACACACACCAAAAAAACCGGATCTTTTCTCGCAAAACTTTCCACGTAAATTACTCATTTCGTTGAAATCTTCCATCCGTCGTGAGAGGGCGGTGGCGTGCGCGTCGCCACGTTTCAGATCTGGGAGGAGTTCTACTTCCGAGGCCGAGCTAAAGTGTAACCCTGGGGTATTGACTTTCCTCTAAGCAAAGCATGAAATCATGCCTTTCATCCAGGACGAAATGTGGAGGGCAGATGCGTTTCAAAGGGTTTAATTAATTATCTCCATTTCAGACCACCCAGGAGCGGGAAGTGGTGTTGGGGCTGGGTGTGTAACTACAGCTCAGAAGTAATGCGATGTCTGGTGGGCCCGACAATTTTCGTAATTGAAGACCTCGACAGACAGCCTGGTGTGTGTGTGTGTGTCTGTGGCAGCCACCTACCTACCTACCGACCTGGGCTGAGAGGCTGGAGAAGTGCTGGGGTGCCCCGTTCAGGCCTGTGTCCGTCTCGATTTTATTTTCTAGGGCCAGAAAAGTTAATTTCTAAAAAAAAAAATATATATATATATTTTATTGATTTTTTTACAGAGAGGAAGGGAGAGAGATAGAGAGTTAGAAACATCAATGAGAGAGAAACATCGATCAGCTGCCTCCTGCACACCTCCTACTGGGGATGTGCCCACAACCCAGGTACATGCCCTTGACCGGAATCGAACCTGGGACCTTTCAGTCCGCAGGCCGACGCTCTATCCACTGAGCCAAACCGGTTTCGGCAGAAAAGTTCATTTCTTAACGTGAATCGCCTGTAAGATACTTGCCTTGGTGACATAAAGGGCCAAGTCAGTCATGTGCATGGCCTGAAGGATATTTTGGAAGATAAGTAAGAAATAACAGAAACTGGCCCGGTGTGGCTCAGTGGATAGAGCGTCGGCCTGCGGACTGAAGGGTCCCAGGTTCGATTCCGGTCAAGGGCATGTACCTGGGTTGCGGGCACATCCCCGGTAGGAGGTGTGCAGGAGGCAGCTGATTGATGTTTCTCTCTCATCGATGTTTCTAACTCTCTATCTCTCTCTCTTCCTCTCTGTGAAAAATCAACAAAATATATTAAAAAAAAAAAAAAAGAAATCGCAGAAACTGGCCTGGCCTGGTCTGGCTCAGTGGTTCGAGCATCTGCCTGCAGGGTCTCAAGTTCGATTCCAGTCAAACTTGTACCTTGGTCGTGGGTTCGATCCCCAGCCCTGGTTTCTCTCTTTCTCCTCCCCCCCCCTTTCCACTCTGTGTGAAAATCAATAGAAAAAAAATATCCTCAGGTGAGGTTTAACAAAAAACAAAAAGAGAAAAGAAAAAGAAAAGAAAGAAATAGCCGAAATAATGAGGAAGACCCAGGAAGTCTAACAGAATACCCAGCAGAAGGTTCCATAAATATTTACAATTCTCCAAAGACGGTTGAAAGCACTTCCATCTCCACGTGTCCAGAAGTGGCAGCGACCCGAATACTCCATTTATACCGAGGGAGCCGGAGCGGCTCAGGTTCATCACGGGTGTTACTGAGGATCCTGAAATAATCTTCCCTTTGGTCCAAATGTTTCTCTCCACATCGTCACCGCCTAAACCAGCGGTTCTCAACCTGTGGGCCGCGACCCCTTTGGCGGTCGAACGACCCTTTCACAGGGGGCGCCTAAGACCATCGGAGAACACGTCTATCATTCCATATTGTTTCTGTGGTTCATCACGAGGCTTTCATGATGTTCAATGTGTAACCATGAAAATACATCCTGCCTATCGGATATTTACATGACGATGCATAACAGTAGCAACATGACAGTGATGAAGTAGCCACGGAAATAATTTTATGGTTGGGGGTCCCCACAACATGAGGAAGTGTATGAAAGGGTCGTGGCGTCAGGAAGGTTGAGAACCGCTGGGCCCTAAACCTTTCCGCGGCTGGGTCACCAAAGGAATCCACGCCTGAACTCATTACCGGTCGTCACGCCGGGGCTGTCCCGCAGCGCAGTGCCATTAGAACGCGCTCTTTTTAGCAGAACCAGCCCGGCGGAACGCCGAGCTAACATTTAGGAGAAACAGCGGGTTATTTCCACACTCAACTTGGCACCAAAACAAAGCAACAATTAGTTATGTTTTTGAGCCAAAAAGAAAAGAAAGGAAGAAATTCCAAGAGCTCGGGGAAGCCGACCAGCGTGAGCGCTGTCGATGGAAGAGAAGGAACGGAGCAGCTGGGAGGGGCGCGTGAGGTGGCGGGACTTGGATTCGGGGCTGTGGAGGGGTTCACCTGCCTTCTTATAGATTCTGTTTTGCTGGAATGTGGCTGAGGGTCCGATAAGGATTGGCCGTGACCTGGGAACTAGGCCTCTGCATGAGCTAGCACTTGCCGTCCAGTGATTGCAAGATATGTCAGTACTTGGCCCTGGCCGGCGTGGCTCAGTGGACAGAGCATCGGCCTACGGACTGAAGGGTCCTGGGTTCGATTCCGGCCAAGGGCACATGCCCGGGTTGTGGGCTTGATCCCCAGTAGGGGGCATGCAGGAGGCAGCTGGTTGATGATTCTCTCTCATCATGGATGTATCTCTCTCTCTCTCTGCCTCCCCCTTCCTCTCTGAAATCAATAAAAAAATTTACTAAAACAAAAAACCCACACCAAACTCTAATAAGATAATCCAACACAAATCTATATAATTGCGTTCTTTCCATCGGAGACTAACTGATAACGACGCTTCGTTTGGTGAATTTAATTCTAAGAAGTTCGAGTCTCTGTTCATAGACGCGTGCTGTCCGCATCGTCATTTTCCTGTGATGGGAAGGAAACAGATCTCGTATTTTGCCTTCCATCAACGACGGCATTGGAAATGGGGGGATTTAAGGCCATAGAAGCTCAACCTACTTCCCCCCCCCCTTTCCCACATGAAAAATTAAAACCAAAATAGTTAGTTGTGTTTTTTTATTTTTTTTCTTCTTTCTTCTACATAAATTATATGCCTCTTTGGGAAATCCTTCGTGCCCCAACGTTTAGCTTTTACTGACTTGTAGGAAATATGCCCGACACACTCACGGCAAGATAACAAACCAAGAAAAATCCACAGCCTCTTCAGCATAAAAATCTAACTTCATCGAAAGGCTCGTCTCTCGCAGAGTTCAAAGGAGCAAAGAAGGAGAGACCGTCTGCCTCTTCGGCTCGCGTGGCCCGACTTCCTAAGATCTAACCGCCCCCCCCCCCCCCAACACACACACATGTGCTCCTTATAAATTCGGAACAGTGGAGGCACTTCCTGGGCGGACACCCCCCCTTCCCCTCTGATCCCCATTTCCCACCCAAAGCTCAGACCACCCATGACAAACACAACATGACTACCAAGAGCTAATTTTCTAATGAAAACAGTTTGTATGTAAATGTGCGAAAGGCAGACATCTGCATGCAGCCTTCCCCTTCAGGCACAAGGTTGAGGCCGAGTCGGGAGTTTTAACATCATCGAATAAATCGCTTGCATGCCCAGGACACAGACTCAGTGTGGTCCCTGTCATCGCAGTTGTACTCAGTGTTGGGAGTGAGCGACATCTTTTTTAAATGTGTTTATTGATCTTTAGAGAGAGAGGCAGGGAGAGAGAGAGAGAGAGAGAGAGAGAGAAACATCCATGATGAGAGAGAACCATGGATCGGCTGCCTCCTGCACGCCCCACGCTGGGGATCGAGCCCGCCGCCCGGGCCTGTGCCCTGACCTCCTGGTTCACAGGTCGATGCTCGACCACTGGGCCACACCGTCCGGGCGAGCATTATTATTTTGGAAGGCGGCGTTCCGCGTGGACGACGTGGACAGGGAATCCGTGTCGTATGGACTCAAGTTCGGCAAGGCAGTCGCAGAACGGCGGCCGGGCCTGGGTTCTGACACCAAGAAATGAGAGCAATGAAACGGACCCCGCGGGTGGTGGCAACGATTCACTGAACTCCTAGCAGGGGTGCGGGAGAGCTCTAACCACTGCTCTGCTGATGTCCCCCCGGCTTCTGTAGGGTACCTGTGGGCGGGCGCAGTGAGTGGGGGGTATTCCTCGCCTCTAACCTGGGGATGAGGGACTGATGCTCTCTAACCCGCGGCTCCAAATCCGACGAAGGCACCAGAGGGGCTCACGACGCAAGCGAATCCAATCATCTATATGTGTGTGTGTGTGTGTGTGTGTATATATGTGTATATCTGTGTGTATATGTATATATTTGTGTGTATATGTATATATTTGTGTGTATATGTATATATGTGTATATGTATATATGTGTATATGTATATATGTGTGTGTATATGTATATATATATGTGTATATATTTGTGTGTATATATTTGTGTGTATATGTATATATTTGTGTGTATGTGTATATATATGTGTGTTTATATGTATATATATGTGTGTGTACAGTAAGGCCTTGACTTACGAGTTTAATTCGTTCCGTGACGGAGCTCATAACTCAAATCACTCGTATGTCAAATCGTTAAAGTGAACAAGTGAGACGCGTGATGCCGGGCTGATGTGGTGGCGTTCACTGGGACATTCGCTGCGCCAGCTAGCGGTGGGGTATCTGAAGCTGGCTCTTAACCCGAATTTTAGCTCGCAACTCAAAGCGAAAAATCGGCCGAGAGACGGCTCTTATCTCAAAACACTCGTTAGTCGGGACACTCGTAAGTCAAGGCCCCACTGTATACGTTTATAGGTGTATATGTGTATATATTGTAATTGTATATATGAGTGTATATATGTATATATAGGTGTGTGTGTATATATATCTGTGTGTATATATGTGTATATGTGTGTGTATTTGTATATAGGTGTGTATATATAGGCGTATATATATAGGTGTGTATCTATGTATATCTGTGTGTATATATATCTGTGTGTATATATGTGTGTGTATTTGTATATAGGTGTGTATATATAGGTGTATATATATAGGTGTGTATCTATGTATATCTGTGTGTATATATATCTGTGTGTATATATGTGTATATGTGTGTATTTGTATATAGGTGTGTATATATAGGCGTATATATATAGGTGTGTATCTATGTATATCTGTGTGTATATATATCTGTGTGTATATATGTGTGTGTATTTGTATATAGGTGTGTATATATAGGCGTATATATATAGGTGTGTATCTATGTATATCTGTGTGTATATATATCTGTGTGTATATATGTGTGTGTATTTGTATATAGGTGTGTATATATAGGCGTATATATATAGGTGTGTATCTATGTATATCTGTGTGTATATATATCTGTGTGTATATATGTGTGTGTATTTGTATATAGGTGTGTATATATAGGCATATATATATAGGTGTGTATCTATGTATATCTGTGTGTATATATATCTGTGTGTATATATGTGTGTGTATTTGTATATAGGTGTGTATATATAGGTGTATATATATAGGTGTATATCTATGTATATCTGTGTGTATATATATCTGTGTGTATATATGTGTATATGTGTGTATTTGTATATAGGTGTGTATATATAGGCGTATATATATAGGTGTGTATCTATGTATATCTGTGTGTATATATATCTGTGTGTATATATGTGTGTGTATTTGTATATAGGTGTGTATATATAGGTGTATATATATAGGTGTGTATCTATGTATATCTGTGTGTATATATATCTGTGTGTATATATGTGTATATTTGTATATAGGTGTGTATATATAGGCGTATATATATAGGTGTGTATCTATGTATATCTGTGTGTATATATATCTGTGTGTATATATGTGTGTATTTGTATATAGGTGTGTGTATATAGGTGTGTGTATATAGGTGTGTGTATATAGGTGTGTATCTATGTATATCTGTGTGTATATGTGTTTTTGTGTATATGTGTGTGTGTGTGTTTATATCTATATAGAATGACTTTTGGAAAATTATATTTCCTCCTGATCCTTGCTTCTCGAGCCCCGGGTTGACCCCTCGGATACTGTTGGCTTTTAACATTTCCCGTTATACCCCCCCTGCCCCCCACCCCGCTTCTGCAACATGCAATGGTGCCTCGAAAAAATAAGTTAAATTCGGTCTCTCGTGTCACCACGGACCATGGGGTCTGCGAGCTTAGAACTGAAATCAAGCTTCTTCCGCATCAGCATTACGGGTTGGACACTGTTCATCCTTGAAGGAAAAATTTAAAAAAAGCGCTGACCGTGAGCTCCCACCGGTGACCGGGTTCCGGGGGGGCGCGAGCCCGTCACCGACTGTGTGCCACCTACAGAGCTCACCGGGGGTGGGGGGGGCACCCCCAAACCCCCAAACCCCCAAACACGCTTCTCAGGGGAGCAAACGGGGGGATCCCGGTCGGAGCAGCAGGGCCGGGGGGGCCGCCAGCGAGGGGGGCGCAGCCGCACCCCAGCCGGGCTCCCCACGCCTTTTCCGGGGCGCCCGGCGCCCTGAAACCCACCCGCGTCCTCCTCGCACCCGGAGAACAAATACACCCGAGGGGGCGGGCCCCGGCGCGTGCAGTGTCCACTCCCGGCCAATCGGCGAGCCGGCAGCCGGCGGGGCTGGGGCCGGCCGGCCAATGGGGAGGCCGCGTGCCGCCCACGTGACCGGCCGCCCCTGGCGCTCCCGGGCGCTGCCGCGATTTAGTTCCATTGAGAACTGCGGGGAGCGCGGGCCGGCCGGGCCGGGGCCCGGTTCCAGGGACTTCGGGGACCCCCGCCCCGCCCCCCGGCAGCCCGGCCCGGGCGCTGCCCCTGCCCGTCGGGGGACCGGGCGCCGGGCACCGATCGGGACCGAGTGGCAACCGTGAGTGCGCGTTCCGGTCCGGCCGGGCGTCCGGTGCCAGGAGGCGGTGCCAGCAGCTGGGCACCCGCGCGGGGTCGGGGGGCGCGCTTTTTCCACGCGCGGCGGGTGGGGTGCGGGTGCGGGGAGGTGTTCGGGGGCCGGCAGGGGCCTCTTCCAGGCGCGATCGCCGCGGGAGGGAGGCGGCGGCCGCGGGGACGGAGCCCGGACGCCGCTCCGGGGCGCGGCTTTGTTCGGGAGGAAGCGCGGGTCCCCGGCGCACCCCTTTGCGCCCTTTATGTCTGAGCCGATCGGACCCGCTCTCTCCCCCGCCCCCCCCCCAGGGCCCCCCCAAACACACCCAGACACACAGACACGAGAAAATAAAAAGGCAAACTTTGCTGACTCCACGGACGGCGGCGGCCCCGCGGGGTCCCCCCCCCCCCGCCCCCGACATCTGACAGTTATTATGATGAGCGGCTCCGGGCAAAAGAGTTCGTCCATTCCTCCGAACAATGGCTCCGAGCCACGGCGCTTTTCCTTTCTTTTCCTTTCCTTTTTTTTTAATTAAAAACCACCACTTTGCACTTCGCCAGAACGGGGGGTGCGGGGGGTGCGGGGGGCGGGCTGGACGGGTGTCTGGCTTTTGTGCACAAAATGTGGACTCGGGTCCCCGGCAGGAGTGCAGGGCAGGGCGGGGTGGCCAGGGTGCAGACGGAGGGGCAAGACTGGCGTTTGGCCTTCCCGTGGATAAAAAAGAAAAAAAAAAGAAAGAAAAAAAAAAGCATTTATTTTTTGGGTGTGGAAACTCCTAACAGGGTGGGGGGAGGGGGTGGGGAGGGGGAGGGGGCACAGGCAGCTTCTTTAGGGGAGAATGCGGGCAGAATGAAATAATTCCGGACCCCATCTTGGCAGCAGGCAGGATGCTTAGGTGAGCACCCGAGGAGGTGCCGGCATGCTAAGATTTGTTATTATTATTATTAATTTTATTTTTTTTTGCTGAGGTTTCCAACAGAAGCGACCGACAGAGAAAGCAGGTTGTCTGTGTCCTTTTTTTTTTTAAAAAAAAAATTGGAAACAAATATTTGAGACATGACCGCTTCCTTTGGGGGTCCGGCCAGCCTCCTGGAGCCACGCGTGCACGGTGCCTTTCCCGCGGGCATCGCCCCAAACCTGCCAAAGTTACCCGCCCGAGTCCCCGAAAAGGAATGAAAAGGCAAACCCGCTCGCGTGTGATTTTGACGGATGACGCTGTGGAGCCACAAAAGCGCCAGCCCGGCCCCCGAGCCAGCGAGTTGGGAAGGCAGCCTTTTCCGGGGGGCAGGGTGGGGGGTGGTATGTGAACTTCCCCCCCAAAGATCCAAAGGGATCACCAGGCTCCAGACATCCCTCACGAGGGCTGCCCAGGTCTGCCCCGGGCAGGGCTTGGGGGGGGGGGTGTCCCATGATACACGGCCCAGACGCGGGGACCCTTTTTTGGAAAGAGGATCCAGACACCCATGTTCACCGAATCTCTGTGAAACACACCATTTTTTTTTCTTTGTCTGCTCTCCCGGCATCTCCCCTCCCCCTTCCCTCCCCCCCCTGCCCCCCATCATCCCCCCCTCCTCCTCCCCGGGGTCTGGAGACACCTGAAGGCCTGGCCCTAACGGTGCCCGGACGGAGCCCCCGCCTGTCTGGCCGCCGGCCAGGCCCCCACCCGACACCCCAGTCCCAGCCGGGCGCTTGCACACGAGGCTGGCCCGGCCCACTCCCCTGCCTGCTCCCCGCCGGGGACGGGAGGCGAGCCCCGCTCCGACCGCGGAAAGATTAAAGAAAACAATATCAACAATATCGCCTTTCTCCTGCCCCAGACAGCCCCGGTTAACCCCTTCGTGGCCTGGGAAACCGAGACCCCTGCTGCGCCCCAGGCAGGTCTGGGGGCGGGGAGCGGGGGAGGGAGGGGGGCTGCACCCCCTGGGCAGAGGGTCTCAGCTCCACGGACCCCCCCCCCCCGCCCCCCGACATCGGAGGACAGACATCGGAGGACACGCCGTGGGCCCGGGGAAGGGGAGCGAACGGAACGTGCTTGCGGGGAAGTGCGCGGCTGGTGAACTTGAGCTGGATACAATGTAGCAAAGTCGCGGGGCTGTGGCAACATTGTTGCAAACCTTGCAGGAGGGGAGGGCCGTGCCTTTGCAACGGGCGCTGTTTTCTTAAGCCTCTCTCTCTCTCTCTCTCTCTCTCTCTCACACACACACACACACACACACACACACACACACACACACACACACACATAGAGGCAAGAAGATCATTGTGTCCCCGAGAAGCCCGGGCTGGAGGGTGAGGTCACTCATCCCCGATAAAATTTCGTCTTTGTGGGCACCGCGTGCAGGCACCTCCCCGCGCCCCTTGTCTGCTGGGGGTGCGCCCCGAGGAAGTTGGCTTGTCGAGGGGCGCCCCGGACCCCACGGGGAAATGCCATTTGATGGGTCGCCGCTCTGTCTTTCTGGGAGATGTGTTTGCGGGGTGGGCGGTAGGGGCCTGGGGGCCGGGGTGTGGGGGGAGCTGGGCGGAGTTGGCGGGTTCCAGGGAGACTGGTGAATATGTAGGTGGGGCCTTGTCGGGGTGGCCCAGTCTCAAAGCCATGAATAGGATGGGGTGACTTGGGGGCTCTGGTTTGCCATTTTTTAATGCGTGTCACCATTGAATCATTTTATTTTATTTTTTGCTGTGAATTAAAGGAGGGGTCCTGTACAAATGATTTCAAAGCAACGCTGGCCTGGTGGGCCCTGGGTTCCACGGCCGAGGGCTGGGCTAACATTGTATGCACTTGGGGTGGCGGGTGGATTTATTTCAAGCCTATTTTGTGGGTCTTCCACGGAACGGCTCTCTACACGCATGTTTGGATTTCTCCTACTACGTAGCTTGAACGCCGTCGGCTTCTCTTACGAAACTCAAGTAGAACACAGTGCAATAATTTTACCCAAACGCATGGCTGTACCTGAGATATGCAAATAACTACAGACACAGGACAACCGTGTCTACAGAGCGTCCCTGCGTGACCAGTTTTGAATTTGTAACTTGAACGATTCCTCCTTAATAAGAACGGGCCGAGTACACGGACCAGTTCCCAGGTGCCCAGTGTCTGGTACAGCATTTTCTTCGCGTTGCCGTCTGCTCTCAAGGCTCCCTTTCTTGCAAAAGGATTAATTTTGCAAGGATTTTTGGGGCCTCTGCATGATCGGCACCATTTTCACTTCCACACACACACACACACACGCGCGCGCGCGCGCACACACACACACACACACACACACACGTGAGTGAGACGGGGTTTGCCGACGGAGCGTGCAGCGGCTGTAAAAACACGTGTTTTGTTCCCCTCCCCTGTCAGGTTCCTATTGTTGAGAACTTAAAGAATGGGCCCGTTTTGTAGTTAGAGAGAAAAATTAAAAAAAACCACCAGGCTACATAAGTTAGGTGGCATTCTGCGGGGCAGCAGGACAAGGCGAAGGAATCAGGAACTGGGAGAAATTCTTGGGCCTGAGGCAATCATTTCGACAGAAACCACCCGCCCTCCCCGACCGACGTACAGTGGGGCCCCCGGCCCTCGGATGAATTATGTAATTGTTTGATCAAAGCTCAAACGTGAACGAATCCTGGGTCTCAAATTTACCGGCTTTCCCAAATCAAAACAAGATGTGGCCCACTGGGGGTGGGGGCTGGGGGAGGGGGCGTGGGGGGGACGTTACTAAAAAGCCGTCTTTCAAAGAAAAGGGGATAAGGCGGCCGATTGAAGCCGGTGGACGGCGACGTCAGGCCGGTTCCGGAACAAACGGCCTCTCAGAGCCTCGCGAGGAGGAACAGTTTGCGCCAGTCCCCGGGCTCCTCCTGACACAATGGCGGGGGGTTTATTCGAATCGGCGGCACAAACACAGCCCATGTCCAAAACAACCAGGGGGAGCTCATGCCAGGGCTCTGTCCGACGCTCGCGGGGCACGGACTAGAAGGTTCTTAATTCGGTGATTGGTTTCTCGGAAGGCTTTAGTTCAAACGGCACCCTTGCTTGGCATATGTTGATAAATCATATATTCTTGTGCATGCGTGTAGTACCTATAGTATGTATATGTAATGTATATACATGTAATGTGTGTGTGTGTATATATATATATATATACATATATATATATGTATTTCTGAATATCGTCTTATGGCCCAAAGTAATTGTTGGTATTGTATTATAACCAGAGGTTGTTTTTTTGTTTTTTGGGGTTTTTTTAAATGGGCTTGAGCTAGAATATTAACGTATTTTAATACAATGAGATCTGGGGGGCAGTGCCAGCCAGCCATGTCTACGGTTCGACAGCCAGGGCCAGGCGCAGGGATTGTGGCGAAATGAGCGCACGAAGGATGTAATTCCTGCAGACGCCTCCCGTGCACAGCACGGAATCCTATCGGAAGCCGGCGTCTCATTTGGCGACGAGGAGAACAAAGTACGATTTCGGCAGGAACCTCCCTTTCTGACCAGCTCGGGGCTGGTTTCTCAAAGTCAGCGTGCACCCCCGTTTTCTCGTTAGGGGAGGGGAGGTCAGGGTGTGTGTGTGTGTGTGTTTTTTTTCCAAACTGAGCCCGGAGGCGTGCGGCCTGAAGTCATTTTTGCGTGGATGCCCCCACCCGGGCAGGGACCGCAGGAACCTCCCGTCTCCGTGAGAGGAGAAGGCGGCCCGCTTGGTGGCCTCGCACCTCTGATCGTCCCCTTCCACACCCACACCGGCATTCACTGCGCTTACACCATCAACGCTATTTCCCCAATTTTCCCCAGAGACCCCGGGTTCTGGAGGAAGAGGGCTCTGGGCGTGGTTGGAGGCTGCACTGCCTCACCCTCAGCCCGCTCAGCCAGGCTCACTGACCCCAGAGAGGGGAATGGACTGTGGCCCTAGCCGGTGTGGCTCAGTGGGTAGAGCGTCGGCCTGCGGACCAAAGGGTCCCGGGTTCGATTCCGGTCAAGGGCACATATCTCGGTTGCAGGCTCCTCCCTGGCCCGGGCCCTGGTCGGGGCACGTGCAGGAGGCAACCCATCATTGTGTCTCTCTCACATCGGTGTTTCTCTCCGTCTCTCCCTCTCTCTTCTACTCTCCCTAAAAATCCACGGGACAATATCCTCGCGTGAGGCTTCACACACACACACACACACACACACACACACACACACACACACGGGGGATGGACGGTGGATTGCACATGGGGAGGTTTCCTGCGAGGCTTTTGGGACCTGCCCCCTTACACGGATTTGGGGGTGACCTGGGGCACGTCTTACGGACCCCAAGGCTGCATGCAGTTCCCCCCGAGATAACTCCCAGCCCAGCTCCCCCCCACGCGGACACGTGTTCCTTTCTTATTTAGATGAGACGGGCCCTTTCAATTACAGCTTTCTTCCCGGCCTGCTTACCCATTCCGGCCAATGAAATCAGCCCAGGCTTTTCGATTCTAATTGGCCATGTGCAGAGGAGGGGCGGGGGCGGGGGGTAGGGGTGTGGGAGTGGGGTAGAAATCAGTGAGAGCTTTGTCAGGCTGGCTGCCTCAGTTGTGTCTTTGTGTGCGTCTCCTGCCTGGCCACCCTCAAGGCGTGGAAAACGTTTAGTGTAGATGCATATGCGTGGGGCGGCCAGGGTGAGCCTCCACGTAGATGGTGCGAGTTGGCTGTTCTCCCGTCTATAGTCTCAGGGAATCGTCATAAGTAAGAAGTGACGCCCTCCCGCAGCCTCTCACCCAGGTAGGAAGCTGAGCCTCCGTTAAAAAAATCCGTGAACCCGTCGGCCTCATGCTTGAATGAAGACGAGAGCAGGATGAGCCTAAATTTGTTTTCCTTGTCACTTGACCCGATAAGTCGTCATGATTGGAAGGTGCATGTAGTTTTATTTTTAAAAATATCTATTTTAATTGATGTCAGAGAGGAAGGGAGAGGGAGAGAGAGAGAGAAACATCCATGATGAGAGAGAATCATGGGTTGGCTGCCTCCTGCACGCTTCACACTGGGGATCGAGCCCGCAACCTGGGCACGTGCCCTTGACCAGGAATCGAACCCGGGACCCTTCAGTCCACAGGCTGACGCTCTATCCACTGAGCCACACCAGCTAGGGCTGCATGTACTTTTAGATACACCGTGAAAATAAAAAAAAAAACCAACACACCACTACCTAAAATTCTCGGTGCGTCATTAGTGTCGTCACAATATAAACAGAAATGTTTTCCTTGGGCTTAGATTCGTAGAATAAAATCAAGAATTTCAGGCGATCGACACAGGGTAGCTGAGCGGGTTGTGTCTGCATGGACAGTGGGCTCGGGGGTTTTTATTCTCTTTCTCTTTCCGACAAATTCTGGACTCAGAGAATTTCCTCCATAGTGCGTGGCCGCAAAGAGTCAGAGACGTTGTCTTTTTACCCATTTAATTTTCGGGCAGTAAGAGTGTGAGAGGCAAACAAGTGAGCCCTCCGACACGACACCATTTTCATGCATGGAGACAGGCATGCCCACCAAAGCTGCCTGTTTTAAAATTACAGAGCGGAGGCGAGAAAAAACTTCGGATAGCGTATGGGTGTCATCGAAAAACCATTGGCCTCTGACTGGCCATCCTTTGCTCCTCCTTCAGGTAATTTTCTATCTCAAGGAAATTGACTGGTTGCCAAAAATAGGGTCTCCCATCAGGAGCCCTCCCAGGGCAGATGTTTGAAGAAAAAAAAAATGCATCTTATGACTGAGATCAAGTAGAATTTCTTTGCATCAAAACTACGCAAAAATTGCCCGGCTGGTGTGGCTCAGTGGTTGAGTGTTGCGACCCAGGAACCAGGAGGTCACGGTTACCCCTCAGGGCACTTGCCCGGGTTCCCCAGTAGGGGGCGTGCAGGAGGCAGCCGATCCATGATTCTCTCTCGCCATTGATGTTTCTCTCACTCTCTCTCCCTCTCCTTTCTGCTCTGAAATCAATAAATATATATTTTAAGAAATTGATGGATCTTACCCCCACCCCATAGTTTAAAAAAAACTACACAAAAAGTAAAATGTGATTGCTCATGGCATTCCTAACTGTTCTTAAGTCACCGCCATGTGGAGTCAGTTCTTCATAGACGCTGAAATCTCAAAATTTAAATCTCACATTGAAATCTCAAAATTTAAATTTTTGAGATTGTCAGATAGACGGGGCGTCCCCCAACATGTATACACCCTTTAGCAGCGGATAGCTCCATTTTGAAAATGAAATGTATTTTCATAAACACTGCCTTTATCATCATTCGAAGTGTGTGTATACATTTTTGGGGGGACACGCTCTCTCTATCTGTGTTACGAAAAAATGTGAGCGCGCTCATCCTGCCATTAAGTTGGGCGCGTTGATGAACACACCTCGTATCTGATGGTTTCCCCTCCGGTTTGTGAATGATAACAGCCCACCGGGAAGACAGACGGGGGGTGGTCATTCAGTCCGTTCTTGTTCTGCTGCCCCGAATGAATAAATCCGATCGAGAAACCAAAGGACTCAAAGTATAAACAGAAACCCTCAGCCTGGCACCGAGTCTGAGGTATTTAACGACACAGGCTTTTGGCTGAGGCCTCCTTTCCGTCACGAGAGATGCTAACGAGCCCTGAGTCTCGCTCTGAAGGTGGGAGGCGGCGACGGATCTTGGGAAAACGGTAAAAATTGTTTCCCTTTCAGAGGGTTGCAGCTACGCCGTTCCAAGCACAGGGGTACCGACCGGGGAGAGAGAGCGCGGGGAGCCCCTCCCACCCCCCTCTCCTGCGTGGGGTCTCGATCCAGCGGGACCAGGGTTCATCACACATATTTCTCTCCGTGTGAGTCAAACCCGCTGGAGGTTGGCCACGCCTTCCTGTTTACCCTGATTCCTGGTGTGACCGGCATGCGTGGGGGTGGGGGTGGGGGTGGGGGTCGGGGTGGGGGTGAAGCTGTGGGCAGCATCTGTCCTCAGGGGCCCCCTTTCCTGTCCCCGGGGACACCAGGCCCCCTCAGCTCTCCCGGCTCGACCTGTCTGTTCTCTGCTCCTCCTGCAGCCCCCCTGCCCCCCTCCTTCCCCCGACAGCACACATCTGCTCACATCTGCTCGTGGCCACCCCGTTTCTGCTTAGGTAAGACTTGGCCTCCCCCTTAATTATGCAGCGACGGTTCGCAGTCATGACTGTGCGTGTGTGCGTGTGTGTGTGTGTGTGTGTGTGTGTGTAATTGTGTATTTTTAAACTGCGAAGGAAGTGGTGCTAAGGGGGTAGACGTCACAGCAGAGGCATACGTGCAGGGGCAGATGGCGTCCCGAACTCTGCCATGTGGCCAGGGGATGACGCGCTCTCTCGCTCGCACTGAACTTGACCAACCGGACGGAGCCACCTGGGGTGGGGCCCTCTCGCAGTCACGCCTCCCATTTCCTGCAGGGAAGTTGCTGTTTTAACGTAAAGGGCCTCGCCTCGCCGCCTCGGCCGCGGTTGGACTGGAGGAGGAAACAAAGCCTCCAGATCAAAAGAGACCCTGTCCAGCCCTGGCTGGTGTGGCTCAGTGGATAGAGCATCAGCCCTCGGACTGAAGGGTCCCGGGTTCGATTCCCCCTCAACGGCAGGTACCTCGGTTGGGGAGCATGCAGGAGGCAACCCTTTGATGTGTCTCCCGCACGTCGATGTTTCTCTCACTCCCCGTCTCCCTCCCTCCCCTCCACTCTCTCTAAAAAAATCAGAAATATCCTCCGGTGAGGATTAACAAAGAAAAGGGGGGGAAGAGAGAGAGAGATCGTGTCCATAGTAATAAGAGAGTGTGAGCCGTGTCAGACCCCCCCCCCCCAGTATATTTTCCCGTGGATTTTTAGAGAGAGCAGAAGAGAGAGGGAGAGACGGAGAGGAACATCGATGTGAGAGAGACACATCGATGGGTTGCCTCCTGCACGCGCCCCAACCAGGGCCCGGGCCAGGGAGGAGCCTGCCACCGTGGTCCGTGCCCTTGACCGGAATCGAACCCGGGACCCTGCGGTCCTCAGGCTGACGCTCTGTCCACTGAGCCACACCGCCCGGGGCTGGAGTCAGATTTCTTTTTAAAAAAGGAGCAAATCCAGGCCTGGACTGAGACCGAGCTCCTTATGGGAACCGTGTCCCTGCGCGTTGGCATCAACCCCGCGGTCGCTGGCAGCCACAGAGCCCTCACGGTCCCAGGGGCACTTCATGGGAATCGACCCCGGCACCTCGCGGTCTCGGTGATGGTGACATGTCCTCTCAGACCCTCTCTTTGGGGAGCAAGCTGCAGAACCCCAAAAGGGTGCCATTGACAGTGCCTTTCCCTGTCCGCCCCGCGATAATGACCTGGGCGGCAACAGTCCGTGTAAGACCAAGTCCACTGCCCGGCCGGTGGGGCTCAGGGGTGAGCGTCGACCTACGAACCAGCAGGTCAGGGTTCAATTCCCAGTCGGGGCACAGGCCCGGGTTGCGGGCTCCATCCCCAGTGTGGGGCGTGCAGGAGGCAGCTGGTCCATGATTCTCTCTCATCATGGATGTTTCTCTCCCTCCCTCTCCTTTCCTCTCTGAGATCAATAAAAATATATTTAAAAAAATAAAGAAAGAAAGAAAAAGGGGCGCTGAGCTCATTCCGACTGTGGTTTTTCCGGATGAGCCAGCGAGGTCGGGCAACACGGCCCCCCCTCTGTCAAGAGCCTCTGAGACCTGGGGGTTCTGTGCCAACCTGGTCGCCACCTGCAGGGGAGAGACGCGGTGTGGGACAGCCCTGAACTGTCACTTCTGCCGTCACGTGACGCGGCCATGGGGGATTCCCCGACGCCGACTTGGACGTGAAGACGAAGAGGAGGAGTCGCAGGTTCTCTGGCTCACCCCGGCGGGGCTGGGGGTCGGGGCTGGTTTATGACGGCCGTGTCTGTGTGCTGAGCAGCCACAGGGGGTGACGGTAGGAACGCCACGTACAGTTTTTCCAAATGTCAGGAGCAGGGGTGATGCTTTAAAAAAATCCCGGGATCGCGAGGAACGGGGGTCCGCGGAGGAGGAAAATGTCGCGGCGAGTGAGTTAAAGAACAAATGCAAAGCGGATTCCAAACAGGCAGGTGGCCTCCGAGGGTTTCTCTTTTTCCTACAAAAGTCTGCACAGGCGACTGGACGTGTTCTCTGGAGAGATTGTAATCAACTGCTATTCAGATCATGCGGTAGAGAAGACAATTCGGAACTAATTTCTTTTTAAAAATATATTTTTATTGATTTCAGAGAGGAAGGGAGAGGGGGAGAGGGGGAAACATCCATGAGGAGAGAGAATCATGGATCGGCTGCCTCCCGCACGCCCCACACTGGGGATCGAACCCGAAATCCGGGCCTGGGCCCTGACGGGGAATCGAACTGTGACCTCCTGGTTCATAGGTTGATGCTCAACCACTGAGCCACACCAGCTGGGCTTGGGGAAACTAATTTCTTAACTCTTTTCGTCCACCCGTATTATCTCTGCCTCTAATCTATAGATAGGAAAGCCTAAGCCAGTGATGGCGAACCTAGGTTATGAAAAATCAACCAAAAAAGAAAAATCAACCAAAAAAATGAGTTCACGTGGTGAACTCATTTTTTTGGTTGATTTTTCTTTGTTAAATGGCATTTAAATCTATAAAATAAATGTCTTTGTTTTACTCTGGTTGCAAAGATCAAACAATTTCTATTTGTGACACGGCACCAGAGTGAAGTTAGGGTTTTTCAAAATGCCGACACGCCGAGCTCAAAAGGTTCGCCATCCCTGGCCTAAGCGAACATTACGACC